>CM066035.1:33461062-34716373 GCA_033557465.1 Ichthyophis bannanicus | reverse complement strand
TGGACACCACAGAGGGTGAGGATGAATGAGGGAGGATGATTTGGACGAGGATGATGTGTGGAGTAGGTTGAGGCGCAAACACCTGCATCACCTTATAAGGCCACAGTCGGTCCAAGAAGGACATTCTGGAAAGTGGTGTCTGTTTTGGAGGCAGGTTTTAGGGTTGCTGCCGGGGATGTGGAGGGGTAGTATGTTCTTAGTGCTCAGGGGTGGAGGATTTCCCAGAAGGGTTTTGGGAAAGTGATGTTTTGAAGACATGGCATCACAGAGGGCACTGTGGCCTCCCCCCAGCCACTGCAGTTTCCTCCACCATCCATGGCCACAGAACCCGGCCCTATGCAGATGCCACACCCACACAGACAGGCATTGACAAGTGTTTGTGTGTTGGGTTGCATATGCGTGTACCACCTGCCTGTTGCCTTTATGGAATGGAGCAACGCACTATACATGAGATGTGTCCCTCTCAGCATGGCTGGCGGGAGTGATTGAGAGGTGGTTTGCCGAGGTGGTACGTCTGCCATGTCGCCAATCACCCCCTCATGGCGTCACTGGCGGTCAGTGATTGTGCTAGTGACGTCACCACATGTGCCCTGTGCTGCCCTTTCTTCGCATCAGTGGGCATGCTGGGGGAGGGTTGGTGTCACCTTTGTGTCTTGTTTTAATGTGTTTGTGTGGTTTATAATTGCGGTGTGGGCGTTTTGCGGGGAGGGGAGTAATGGTTTGGGGATTGGTGTAGGGTGACTGGTATTTCCTTCCCCCTTCCCACGTCTGTAAAGTTTATCCCAGTTCTGTGTTTTCCATCCTAAATATATAGTTTTGGTAAAGCCTTGTAGTGCTTCACGTGTTTTACCTAGGCAAAGTGTTGAGTCAGCATGTGATAATGTGTGGGTGCACATATGTTTTCTGTGGGTGCAAACATGTTTGTGAAAAACCAACAGCACCCCCCAAATAATGTGTAGATGTTCATAATTAGGGGTCCCTACAGTAACCATTGCAACGTAGCAGTCTGTCTCACTGGATGTACATGGCAGCGGCATGGTCCGTATGTTGAAACAAAAGGTCTTCACATATCTGAATTCCCAAACATAGGCAGACCACCCTATATCTGCCGTCTCTCACAGATGTACCTATGGTGTGTTTGGGAGTCCAGGAGATTAGTGATGTGGTCAACGTGGGAAAAAGCCACATATATGCCACCAATGAAGTGTTTCTATGATGGGTTTCACACGGCGATGATTCTGTGACGTAAAACACGCCATTGGGAACATAGTCCCCCTGTGACCACATGGATTTCTGTGCACACTGTGCCGCTGCAGTCCCCCAAGGATGTTTGGAAACAATGTTGCACGTGACACATCACATGTCTGTGCAGCATGACAATCGTAGCCTGACACTGTTGAGGTATTTGCAGCAGGGAACCTGTGTGTGGTTCATCTACTGTACCCATCACTAGATGACCTGGCGCAGTCTCATTTAAGGGTTTTCACAAACACCCACCCACCTCCCTGATACACATAGGGACAACATGGACACCTCCATTGGCCACACACACTGTATGTATAGTATTACAGGCTGTTTATTGTCACAGAGTAAGTCCTCATAATTTAGCTTTCCATATAACCACATGGATATTCTAATGTGTGTGCGTTACAAATTAAAGTGTTAACCTGACACCCACACAACATATGATCTGCATATGGTAAGCTATTGAACATGACACACATAACAAACACCTCAAAACATTTTGTACTGGATACATAATTGCCTCTAACTGAGCATTGTAAGATCAACAAAACTAGGATTATACCATGTTATTGCATAAAAATATCATGTTTCATTGTTTTGGCGACGTGGTCCGGCCCACGGCCTGACAACGCTCGGGCACCCTCCCCCCTCCCCCGTCCAACGACCCTCTTCTCGAACCCGTTTCTGTGTGGTTGGTTAGCAGGAGGCAAGTCGGCGCATGACATCCAGGCATGCCGCTCAAGGGCCTCACATATCCGGGTGAACGTGCAATGTTTTGGACCGCCTTCATGTCATTGATGGATTCTCACCACACACCTGCCTTGTTGTTTTTGCTCCACCTGCAAGGCGTATCCGCGTCCAGAACACGTCGACTGCCTGTGCATGGGATACAGCGTGTTATATTCCATACATCTCCACTACTCCAACGCCATACACAAACATTTAATGTCCACATGCCACGACCGATTGGTGATGTGATATGGCATACTCAATCACCGAGATGGAGAGGGCCACATCTACATACTGTCCACAGTAGTATATGGCAGGCAGACACACCCACATGTCACATCACACTACGTAGATGTGGTATGCCCCTCACAACGATTTACAGGCTGTGGTGAAAACATCCCATATATACATACAGCTGTGGCAACAGGATTGGCCAATGACAGCTCTCACATAACCATCGTGTAGGGGACTTGCGCATGCACTAGCCACAACTACATCAGCTGGACACCAACGGAGATGAACCACAGGAAGGCCGAGATATGACATCACAATTGATGACACATGTGGAGTGAAAAATACATTCTCTGACAGGTACAATGTGTATGTTTAATGAAGCCATGGGATGTCTGGTAGGCACAGGGATGACACACCTGACCTGTACATGTGCCCCTCTGCTGCACATATGTGAACTCCTGAGTGATACATGTGCACCCTCACTGTAACACAGAGGAGGGTCCGCTTGGTCCAGATAATGTAGGCCCATGTCAACAAATGTGTATTTTATATAGTTATTTATGTATTTTACATGTTTTTCTATACCGCCGTTTCCCTTTAATCACAGCGGTTAACCCAAGACACAAGAGGGGCGAACAGAGACAGGGGGGCATACACTGACTAAACGTAACAAGTGAAGGTAAAATTGGGGTGACCACAGAACATCAATGACTGTTTACAGTAAAACACGTTACATGCAGGCTATAATAATAGAGACTGTTCGATGTCTGTGCCATAGTACTGCCTTGAAGATTACAAATGTCAGTTTGTTTTGCTGCACTCCTTTTAAATCATCCAGGGATCGCACATCGGGAAGGGAGAGAGTTCCATATAAGTGGGGCCGATAAGCAAATTGGCCCCTTTGTGTAGTACATTTTACAGCGCTTTTTCAGTTTTGGACACAGGGCAGGGGAAGCACCAGGGGGGGACATCAGAGCTCTACCAAGACATGGCTATGTTTCCCGCTACCCGCAAATGCAGACATTGAGGAATGTTCATATAGCTTAACATATGCTCATTAACACAGCAGACTATGGCTAAGTTGTCATCCTTCTGTGTACAAGACATTTGGGTATCTGCAGAGCGGCAGGATGTAGCTTTCCCAATGTCTGTAGCAATTTATGTTGTCCATAGAGTGCTGGGCCGTCAGACACATTCCTCATATGTCTGCATCCATGTGTATCACCTGAACATACACTATTCTATTGGGGGTAGAATGCTATCATTTCAGGTACCCTACAACCTTTGGGTATCACACATCTAAGGTATCAACCATAACATGTAACGTGTGGAGGTAATGTTTGAACAGGGTCCCGCCACACACACACCACCTGTTGGCTACTGGTGTGTGTGTTGTGGTTGTGACAGTCTATTGTCACCCACCTTCAGCATCACGGTGTGATGATGCACCATAGGCCCTCATCTCTGCCATCATCAACTCCGGGAGAGGTGTAGGTGTTTGGTTCTGCTGGCATGGGTGGTTGGCTGGTCCTATTGGCTGCTTCACGCAATGGTGTCATGCGCGCACGTGTGGCTCCAGGGACTCATCGCCAGCACTTGTGCTGCCCCCCAGAGACAGCAGCCTCTGCCTCCATCAGACTCATAGGGGCTGCAATGTAGACCTCCCCCTCCTCCTCTTCCACCACCGCCTCATCCTGCTCCTGCTCCTCCTCTGCCCCCTCCTCCTCCTCTTCCTCCGCACCCATTTGACTGTAGTCACCTGCATTGGGAGGGAATCAGAGAGAGCACACATATGTTTCAGCAAACCACATATGTATACATGTGTGATACATAACACACAGACAGGATGTTTTGCATCCGTTCATGTGTCCTGCATACCATACACCGGACACACTCCCATACGTGTGTGTCACCACCATGTGTCTGGGTAAGGGAAACATGTGTGTGCTGTGCCCATGCACAGGTGGCAGATCGACCCTTCTCCTCTTCTTGGTCACATGGCACATGTTTGCCCAAAGCATCCCATTCCTCTGTTTATGTTACATATTTCCGCACATGCGTGGTTACTGCCCCCACCCCTAACACCTGCTTTATGCAAATCACTGCATGTGTGTGTTGGTTTGTGAGTATGGGTCATATTTGTATGTGATATGATTGTCTCAGTGCTACATGTGACTCGCAGTGACCCATAGTGCAAGCGTATGGCAACTAGGCATCACCTTTGGCCCACTGGGGTGCACATGCAGCACTGTATTGCTGTCATGTCATACAAACATGCCTTTGAAATGACCAACACAGTCATGCATTGTATGGAAATCACAGTTGTTTTGTGTCTTGGTGACTCATGTGTGTGTGTGCTTCATTATGCCATAATCTCGTGGGATGGGTTGAGGAGGTAGGTTTGGATGTGAAGCCCCAGACATGTCAACAGAAATGGTGAGGTAAGGATATTGCACACACATATCACAACAGGATGGCAACATGATGTGGGGTTTGTGGACACATATTGGAGTGTATTTGCATAGGACCGCCCTGTACGGAATATGGAGATTGTACATGAGAAAGAAATGATTAGTTAGTGTACATACCTGCATGTGGATGTGCGCTATCCAGGGCCTCTGGCAGTCCACGAAGGTAGATGTCTCCCAGCCGTGCTGCAAGTTCTTGTTCCAGGGGCGAGAGTGTGGGTGTGAGGGGGGTCCGCCACCTGTGCCCATAGCATGTTGTCTTACAGCAACCATGTGCTGACGGACACCTCTCTTGATGTCAGAAAACCTCTTTTTTAAGCTGTCTACATCACGTGTGGGGCCCCCTGCCCCACACAGTGCAAGTAACGCAGATCCTCCCACACTGCCATTCTGTTTGCAACAGATGTGCGTGTGCTCATTCTGCCAAATAATACATCGTAGTTGTCAAGGACATGGGAGAGTAATATATGGTTTTCACTGTCACTGAACTTTACAGCTCTCCTCCTTTGTGTTGCTGGCACAGGGACCCTTTTTCTTTTGGCCATTTGGCTGTAATGTGACGGCTGTCGCTCAGCAGATGGCCCTGCCTGTTCGTGGCTAGGCTGTGCAGTCTGTGCCCTGTGTGACTCATCACCAACTGGCTGCCCCACATCCTCCGCCTCCTCACACTGGCCCTCTCTGTCACTGTCCCTCCTCCATCTACACCTTGAACACAGGCACCTCTCAACAACCCCCGTTCACCAACACACAGCAGGACACAGCACACACAACAGATAACAATAACACTACAATAGAGGACACAATACAGTACACTGAACACAGGTGCTGTGTCAAGTAAATGAGCACATGTACACGATACTACAGTGATTATTAATTTATCCTCTCCCTCTATCCTGTGCCGTACCCCTACCTCAGACTCTCTCTCTCAGACTCTGCTTCAATCTCTATATCCTCGCCTTCCTCTGACGTCTTGCCACCACAGCCTCACTCCCTATTGCACACTGTACCTTTATGTCTCACACCTTCCTCTGGACTACCTCTAACCTATCCTCTGGCTCTGGCTCACTCTTTACCTCTGTGTCTGTTTGTGAAACTCCTCTAACATCCCTCACCGTGTGCCACGGGTTGAGGCCTATTTATAACGGTATTTGCACGTTTGATTTCTGCACATGCGCATTTGTGCAGGCGTGTATTTGGTGGGACACGCTCGTGCGTCGCGCTCGGCGTGCGCCGTGAGTGTGACGTCATACGCATGGGCGTTTGCAGGCGTCAACACACACATGCGCCGAGGGAAATAGTGCTACGTATGTGTATGGTCACGCATACGCATTACGTGGAGTCCCGCATGGGCGTCTGGGTGCTTTTTCCGCATGCGCAAGGCGATGCGCATCTGCGTGTCACCACGCACATGCCGACACCCATGCGTAGAGTCGCGCATGCTCGTGGACTCTAGACCTTCGTCTGTGAGCAGATGCGCATAGCGCATTGGACGTCACGGCAAGGAAAAGGAAATATAGGTGAGGGAGAACAGCTTGTCGACGTTGAGGGTTGTAGGCGGAGAAGATTAGAAGTGTGTTTGGTGAGAGACAGTAAGGGAGTCCGACAGGTGTATGTGTAGATTGTTTGGCTGGTGTTTGTATTGAGGATTGTATTGTCTTGTGTGTGTTGGTCTGGTGTGTCTTGTAGTTTGTACAGTGCTTAGATAGTTTTATTGTGTGTGACATAGTTATGTGTTTCGTAGTGTGGTGGGAGGAGTTTATGGCGCATGTCTATGCTGCTGCATGTGTCCTGTGCAGTGGGCAGATGCTTGGGTTGCCGAACACGGGAGATGGTGTCGATGGGGCTGGGGCACAGGGCATGGGTATAGTCCCGCAGCTACTCAGACCTGCAGCTGTGGTGGCGGTCCAAGCCTGTGTTGTTCGTGCAGCGGCGCAGGAGGTGTGCCGAGGTGCAGCTCGGCAGCCCACGCCTCTACAGGCCCCGTCCCCCAGCTCTATGACATGCGAGAGGACCAGGTCATCTCCCTTTACCGACTGAGCACAAGGGCTATTAGGGGTCTCTATGAGGATCTTAGACCTGACCTCGAGCCCCTGACTGATCGGTCCCAATGCCATACCTGGTTTAGTCAAGCTCCTTGCTGCCTTACATTTCTTTGCCTCCGGCTGTTTTTCAGACATCTGTGGCCGCAGTGGGTGGCATGAGCCGGCCCACCTTCTCACGATGTCTCCACCAGGTACTGCGGTGCCATGGTCAGCCGGATGGGGGATTGACATGAGCCATACCCCACACTAGGCAACAATGGTGGACCCTGACCAGTCCTTTGAGGCATTAGCCGGGATACCACACGTAGATGGGAAGCTATTGATTGCACACATGTTGCCCTGGTCCCGCCTAGAGACAGGGAGGTAGCGTACCGCAAACGCAAACACTACCATTCCCTGAATGTTCAGGTTGTATGTGATGCAAATCAGCATATTCTGAATGTGGTCCCTAGGTTTGCAGGGTCCACCCATGACTCCTATATCCTGCATCACTCGGCAATATTCACACAATTTGAGGAGGGACGTTTTGGCGAATGTATCTTGCTGGGTGAGTATGTCAGGGTCTTTTATTTCTGTATGTCATTATACATGTTTCTATTTGTGATCACAGTAGAGGTATTATATAGTTTGACACATGCACTTTGCATATGATTGATGTTAGTCACAGGACTGGTGTTGGTATACATTATTACATGTTTTTGTACGTCTGGTACGACTAGAAACATTAACCCTACATCATGATTATCCTCACAGTCTATGACCGTTATATGCACATGTTGTACATGTGCTGCCACCTCAGTGCAGACATCTATGTTG
Organism: Ichthyophis bannanicus; assembly: GCA_033557465.1. Lineage (NCBI taxonomy): Eukaryota > Metazoa > Chordata > Amphibia > Gymnophiona > Ichthyophiidae > Ichthyophis > Ichthyophis bannanicus. Next base: position 34,708,839 of record CM066035.1, on the reverse strand, counting down.
TTGATGATGACCTCATAGTGCATGTTGGTAGCATATGCAAACATGGGGTGGTTGGTGGGGTGGTTTTGTCCACAACATACACCTGTGATGATGTTTAATTGCTGGATAATGTTTCTTCTCCGTCATTTAACATGTCTGGTTCTGGATAACCCTAATAGTACACACATGTCATGTGCGTGTCAGTTTGACACACGCACTCTGTGATGGAGTTGTCACCCAGGGCTCAATATCTGACATGAGTAGGTGTATATTAATATCTGATAGATGATGTTGAGGTTTCCAGCAGGGAAAACACGTGTGCATATATTTGGCCAGACATATTGCCTATGTCACAGCAGACTTGCAACAATATGTAGTGCTTACAGTAGCCTCTGACACTGTAGTTGAGGGTACGTTTGTGCCATCTTGTCTGGCCATTCTCATTTCACATCACATTGTGTAAAATGTACAGTTACAGCAAGGGGACTACGTGGGTGCATACACAGCGGTATGGGAACCAGCTACAGCGGACGGTTATGTGCCTATGCATATGTTTTGGGGGCAAACTAATGACGGGCACAGTGTGCATGTTGGACGACCGCACCTTCAGAGGGATGTGTACAGGATGGGGACTGGGAAGACTATGGCTATGACAGGCATTGGCGCGCAACAATACACAGTTTATTTTGCCTGACAAAATAAACATCATATGTTGCCATTCATAAACAGGATGTCTACAGGTGATATGCTTTTCATTCTTACCTACCACCATGGCATACATGGTGTGTATGTGTGCCACACGCAAATGGCTGTGTGTTTTTCCCTTGGTTATTGATGAGACATACCCTTGTGATTATGGGAGCATTGGATTGCTATTGTGGTGTCACCATTGTGGGTTTGCAGATGTGGACAGTAACTGCATCACCATATGCATGTAGCACACACACACACACATTATTTAAGGGTGACTATGGTCGTTTGTGATATTTGATATGTGTTTACGGGCTGGATAAGCCATGTTTAGCTTGTATGTCATCATATGTATATCTGATAGAGCTGCATAGTTTGCAGCTGTATATTGTTGTCACACTGTCTTGTTGGTTTCTTTCTCATGTCGACACAGCTGTCAGGACTGTGTCACATGGACCCCTACATTTACATGCAACATTTCTTTCTGCAGGTGATGCAGGATATGGTTGTCGCCCCTGGCTGCTGACTCCTGTTCGTCAGCCACGGACACGTGCAGAGCAGAGGTACAATGAGGCCCATGCCTCCAGCCGCTCTGTCATAGAGCGCACCTTTGGCGTTTTGAAGAGTCGCTTCAGGTGTCTGGATAGGACAGGCGGGGCCTTACAATATGAGCCACGCACTGTTGCCGAGATAATCATAGCCTGTTGCATCCTGCACAACATTGCTCTCAGGCACGATATCCCTGCCGAACTTAATGAGGCTCTTGAGGAGGATCCATTGTGCCCCCCTGTACGTGCCAGTGGTGACACACGGGAGGGCTCAGCGTTCAGGCGGAGGTTGATTGCAGAGCTGTTCACATGTACGTATTAAGTCGCTTACGACACACATGTGCTATACAATGTGTGTAATGTTTATTGTGTTATGTGTTAATGTTAACATGGAATCTGGATGACACACTGCAGTACCAGTTGACTCTGAATGCCAACATCACATATGTCCATGGGTGTGCCACAAATAATGTGGGATTTGCACAACAGCAGTTGGTGGCAGATGATGTGGGGGTTTGTTGGTATCTGTGTGGTTTGTTTGGAGGGTGCAATTCACAGGTAGTGTATGCTTCTGATATAAACAGCTGTTGTCAGACCAGAAGGTGTTATCTTACATGATATGTGTGCCACACAGTGTCAGCCATATGTTGATATGTTCATGTTGGACGGTCACTCCCTGTTTGTTGACTGTTGTCCATTGTGGAGCGCTACGATTAGACACATTTGTGATGTTTATGTTGGTATTAGGCTCCTGTGACATACCTATGTTTGTGTGCTCTTCATGTGTGTAGCAACATGTCACATAAAGCACAATAAACATAGTTGATGCTAGTATGGGGAGATGATATTAACAGTTTGGGTGGTATGTGGATGTCAAAACATGACGTGTGTCAAAATGTATGTTGATCAGGTAGCCATGACATGGATGTGGTTAGGGATGGGGACCTTCTGCATTGTGCAGCCAGGGGGTTGTGATAAAACACTTTTAACTTGGTGAGTCTACCTTCACTGCAGTGATGGGTATCTACACACATGGTGAGATGTATCAGCCAGATACAGCAAAGGGTGTTTTACAATAGCCAGTTGGATCACAGCATGTGGGTGTTGCTTGTGTTATAGCAGGTATTTAATGGATTGGATGGCATATCTTGCTGATGCTCTTGCAACATCATCCATCATGCGTTAGCTACAGGCTGTGTATGTGTGTAGGTCACGTGAACACAGACCATATGAGCAAATATCTTGCAGACACAAGCAAGGCATGATTATGTTGACTTACATACACAGACATAGGTGCCAGCTATTTATCAGAGGTGCACATGTAGGGTATGCATGTTTCAACGTTCAGACTAACACACATTGGGATGGCATGCAGCCCTCAGGGGTTTGTCACATGCAGACATGGGGTGGTCCATTTTAACACATGCAACACATTATGCATGTTATTTGTGCACATCATCAGAACATAACTGTTAATATGACAGACGGTATGAGATGTACAAACCAGGATATGTTTATGATACGGGAATACATGAGGTGGGAGCGCAGATATCCAATGCTTTTCCCTATTGTAAGTGGATTAACATACAACTTTGGCACAACATTAAACAGGTAGAGGAGTCTTTTGTCACAATATGGTGATAAAAGGTTTATAGTGCACTCTGCGACTGAGACAACAGAATGGTGTGCGCATACCCCTGAATTGCTCTGTGTGTACACGGACAGCGAGGTAAGGGAGGGGTCGGACACACTACACACACCTCAGGATCTCGTTAGACATCTCCGTGATGCCTCTGACATGTATGTGATCTGTACATTGTGATAGGGAGCAGTCATTAATTGAGGGCTCTTGTGGGGTGTGATAGCTGGGGACATGACGGTGCAGTGTGTGATTCATGGCTATAACATGACATTTGTTTGCTTATCTTGTGTCTCCATGTGCAGAGGACATACGTGGTTTGGATGGTGTTGGTCTGGTGCTTTGCCATGTGTCTCTACATCAGCAATTAATCATTTTGTTTTGGTAGGTGGTTGTACATAGACATTGTGTGTGACCGCACTAATTGAAATCATATGTTCCTATTGATCTGTCATATTGCACAGATGATTTGTTTTCCAATATTCTACGTTTAGCATCAGTAAACCATCTCTTGCTGGTGTCACTCATATTCCCTTGTGTCTTGGTTAAGCATGTCCTCTACCACACTTTCACTGTGACATGTGAAACAGACCTGCATGTGTGTGTAGGTTGTTGTATTGTGATGTTTGGCTGCACGTTTTCTGTCCCCAAACAATGTACTCTCAGACAACACCATGATATCATTGCATGGTCACTGGGCCGTTATATCTACAGATCTACACCTGTGCACATGCAGGCCATGTGTTACAGATGTCAATTAGACATTTCCATACTGTGGGTGTGTGTATTTGTCGTTTGCCTGTGTGATGTTGCATTGCTCCGACATCATACATTATCATGTGCTGTTAGGGGTGTGTGCCTCTGGGTGTCTGTTGTGACTATGCTACCTCTTACATAGTGGTGTAAACGTTGTCAACATTATGGACATGTGTTGTGTGCATTGAGAAAACATGTTTCTTTTGTTGTCATTAAGCACTGGTCTGTTTTCATTTGTGTTTACAGATATGCACATAATCTGGACCGTCATCAACGTTGGCTTGCCATGGTGAATCTCGAGCTTTTGCTGACATTGTCTACCTTCAGGTGTTCCTGATATTGTTGTGTAGTGGCTCAAGCGATTGATGAGCTACACCTGATGCACACACACGGTATGTGTATTGGTTTATTTTGGGGTTCATTACATCTGTCTTTCACTGTTGATGATATAATGTTGTTCTGATGGGCATGTAACATTTTCTCTAGACTCACATGAACAGCTGCATATGGTGTGTAGCTGCAACACACCTGTGTGACAGGCGCATGGACATTAACATATCCATGTGACAACCATGTCTGTGTTGAGGCATAATGATGTTGGCCACATGGTTATGTTTCATATTGCTATCATGTCCTGTTTGACTTTGCATTCCTTTCTTCAGCATTTGCACAGCTGTGACGTTATGACATTTGTGTTTCTTTTCAAAGGTGTCTGACGATTACATACCTCTCCTCTCCTGACACAGGACAGTGGACATACCGGGCACATCTCTTACACTGCAACTGTTGTCAACAACACCCACCTGTTTGAGGACAGACCACCATGCAACTCTTTGCTATGACATTTTGCCATTGGATGTTTTACCTCTGAGAGTGCAACACATGACTGGGATAGACATTATTGATTTTTGACTACTGCTTTCACCCTGACAGAGGTGTCGATAGCACTGCTGATGCAATTGATTGGCAGGACGTGCTCCTCATTGTGGGGGACACACATGGACTTCGAAGGACTATGGTATATTGATCACAGACCCCTGACTATGCATGTCTTGAGCCTCAAAGACACTTTTAACATGAGTGTTTGGATTTTAGATACAATTCTGACGTTTTACGATGATCCCCCCTTGTGCAGCAGCAACTGACATGGACATTGTAGGTGTTACATTTTGTCACAGTTGGGTGTCTCATGTTTTGTACCATGGCTGTGACATGGCACCGATGATATTCTAATGTTTTTCTTACAACACAAGCATACAGCCCATGTATTTGTCATGTGGCCAACGATGGAGTGCTCCTATTGTCTACGTCAACCTATTTGCCACCTGGACATGATCCCCATTTAAACTCCACAATGTTTTCAAACACAAGACCATCTTGGGATGATGTTTTCAGTGACCCATGGGTGTTTACATGCATGTGTGGCATCACTGTATCATGTTGCCATGTGGCTGGTGCTTGTGCATCTCACTGACTATGTTTCTGTGACACCACATGTGGACCTATGGCTTGTGTGTGGATTTAGGTGATATGTTTGTCCATTATTTCCTTATTTATATGCTGCTTCGTGTGTTTGCGTACTGTGCATACATGACAGTCTGCATGTCTGTACACACCTTGCATTTCCCGTCTTCACGGTCATGACTATGGCTTGTGTTAGCGACACTCACATTGCCACATTATGTTTGCAGTGTGGCAGTGTGGGTGTCAATACTACTTGTTTACTGGGAAATTCCATGTATCCTGGTATATGTGACGATGCACTGTTTCCCCACACCAACACTGCATGTTGACCTCCTTGATGGTGTAATATGTGCATATTTCTGCTGGTTGTTGAGTTGGTATTATGTCAGTGGTCATGTGCATGTGGTATTTGTTAGCAGATGCTTATTGTGATTTACATGATTGTTTGTGTCCATAGTGGTGTAGCTTGTACTCCCATATCGGGCATTGGGATGTGAGTATCATCATTACTTTTCTGTCATGTTTTTGAACATTAAAGTCCTTTGCACCAAATATCTTTTTGGAGTTAGTCTGACCCCTGTTTTGACAGTTGGGTATTTTCTGAGGGACAGATGAGGTGTATTGGGTCTTCAGCATGCATCATCTCATCTGTACATGCACTCATATGTGGGTGACACATTTGCGACATGCAGCAGCAAGGGGGCGCTTGGGGTCTGGTGTCAGGTGCAGAGTATGCACCTGATGCACATTATATCTGGTGTGGATAATTTGTTGTCAACCAAGTTACCTTTCTGTAGGAGGTGGCTTTGTGACATGCTAAAGGTTTTGAGCACTTTCCGAGGTGATGCGGCCAGCCCTGATATTATGATGGCACTGTCTACACTATTTGTGATGTGCAAACCAAATAAAGTTCTGTATTTACCCAATATGTGTTTCGTGTGGTGTTTGCATTTCAGGTCTGTCATCATGCTCAATGTGTGACTTTGTATCAGTCATGACTCCTTGTGAGCCCATGGATCCATCATTTTCCTTTCAATGTCACAGGGTGTAGATGATGTTTTTGTTGTTGCTAGGTGATGGTGGGTTACATGACCTGCCATGGGCCACATGGGGTGCTTCTGTGACTTGTTCACTGTTTGTTTGGTGTGCAAGCCATGTTTCACTTCACTATGTTAGTCCTCCGGTATTTGCACATACATCCCCTTTATGTGTTTGTTTGCTGGACATGTACATGGGTCACCTATGCTCACATCCTTGTACAGTGCCAGCTGTGTTAGTGACAGCCACATGGCACATCACTGTCTATGTACGCTTGACATCCACACACGCCCTTTGGGATCTTTGTGTTAGAGTGTGCTCATTGATTGCTTTTTGTTATTGGCTATGGTCATGTGTTTGACGTGTGCTGTATGCATGTTTTTTTCCGCACATGTTTTGTTTTTAACATCTCTAATGGCCTCACTCGGCCATGAGGTACCAACAGGTTCCTCAGCTCTACACACACCCTTTACTGTCTTCACTGTAGAAAAGGGTGCATCCTGTGTGTTGCCTAGCCATGACATTTGTTGTGTAATAACGACCTCACACTTTAGGGTCTTTACATCCTGTTGCATGTGGCCCTTTCTTTTTGATGAGATTCAGGTGTTTGGTGTGCTACACCTTATTGCATGTTGAGCTGTCTCCTGTTCTTCTCCTGATTATTCACCTGATCCAGGGAACATCCTCTGATGGCGTTGTGTTTAATTATATCCCTGTTTTGCATGCTGTATTCAGTGCAGGACATTTCATTGTGTTTGTGCAGGTGTTGTTGTTGCAAGATACAGAGTGCAAATTCTTTCTGTACATGGTGTATCTGCATGTGCATTTACTACAGATTAGTTGTTTTTGTGTTTGTTTGTCATGGCAGCCAGCAGGCGTTTTGTGTACTGGCATGCGTTATTTTGGTTATGTAGACTTTGTTGTGCCTCACATGGGCGGTGTGTGTTACCATTTTAGGCGTCTACATTTGTAGTACTGGTCGTTTGTGTGGTTCCTGTCTGCAGTGTTGTATGTTATTGCTTGTCCTGCATATGTGCTTTTCATTAGTGTGATAGTCATATGTGTGTACATCAGTGGCATGCCCACATTGTACCATTAACTGAGTTGTGCGACATCCTTCCATCCATCCTTTCTCTGCCAGCTATGTGCCATCCTACCCTGATGTGCATGCTGCTAAACCACGTCATCGACTAACACACATTCGTGCATTGCATCTCAACCTGCTTGCCTCTCCTGTGTGTGCTCTGCCTAGCACTTGTACTCCACCGTCATCCTGATATTTCACATATTCTTCCATTTCAGACTCCCCTACTACACACATCTGCACATCCTCTGTCTCACACTGTCAGTGTAGCAGGGTACATTACCATCAATCTGTGCATGGATATAGCTGCCCATGATATGTTTTTCACATTTTATGGGTGTCACATGGCCTGCAGCTGCTTTCGGCAGCCCATCAACTTATGTAGGTCCTTCATTTCATTTGATATTGTCTGTCTTCTCTGCTCTGTGCAGTGTTTGTGTTATGTGTGTGTTTAGCACATTCCTCTATTTGCATTCAGCTTGGGGGATGTTACTGTTATTGGCTCAGCTTTCTGCTTTTACCTATACGTCCTTATGGCATCTTCTGGCACACCTTTGATTGACACAGCTTATGATGTACCTACGATAGTGGCCTGGGAGTGGACAGCCTTTCAACATGGCCTATGGACATAGATTACAGTTCACCTTTGCTGACAGGGTATGTTTGTGATGTTACATCTGCTGCACCATAAAAGGTGCAATAATATATGGCACAAGGGTGTAATTGTCTCACTATGCCAGGAGTGGTTGCTGTACACTTGATCACAGAGTGGGAACATACCTCACCCACCCTTATTAATTAACTGGAGCAGACCATGACCCCTGCAACATCATTGCTGTATTCACCAGTTTTCTACATACATGACATAGGCGTGTGTGTTTTTCATCAGACCTTGGCTGTCATGGAGCTGTGTTACTCTGTGGATTTCCATCTCCAGAGGTAATGGGGCAGTTTAATGGATGATATTGACTTTGATTCTGTGTTGATATGCGTCACTTGGGACTGTCTGCAGCCCCTCCTTGGTGTGTAACTAATGACTGACCCAGGTCTGCCATTGCTGATCTCGGAGCAAAGGGCTGCAGACAGGCCCAGGCTGAGGATTGCAATATGAGATTAACTCTGACACCCTGTGGATATCAGACACCAGGGGCTGTCTGCAGTCCCTCACTGATAAATCACATATGCACGAACTGTGTCAGCACAACTACTTATGTTTTCCATACGTTACAATGCACAGTGCTAACAGCAGAAAGAGTGCTGTGACCTTTCCCCGCCTCATAGGGCACCCTATGTGGCGCCCCCTCGGCCACTATTTCACCAACATTGTTGGGTGGCGTGGTGGACACTGCATTTGGAGATGTGTCCTGTGGGGTGACTTCAAGGGCACGTTATGTTACAGTGCTCTGAGAGTACATTTGCTGGAAACCACTTATTCCACAGATATGCGATAACACCCTAATGGGGCTATCTTACCCCTTACAGGTGCTGTCTCCGCCAGACATGTTCATTTGCCATTGTGTGGGATTGCACCCCTGATCCCTGCACCATTGTACACTGATTGTGTTTGGGTGCTTGCAAATCAGCACAACACCATTTACCTCTCCCAAATTATTATTCCTCATAAAACATTGCCACACACCCTTCTGACCAGCACCACAGCCCCCTATGCCTCAGCCAGCTGTCTTTAGTGTGCACTGCGGGTGTTCACAGCCTTGCTCCTTACACCATTGGTCAGTGTTCTGACCATCATGCTGTTGCTCGGTTCCTCTGCTTTCCCATCATTGCGCGACTTATGCCTCCCAGTCATCAGAGGCCTCCAATACCATTAGTGCGCCGCTTTACGTACAGCAGCGCACGCACCTCTGGCGGCCATAATTTCTGTGACTCCAATAGAAAACAAACACCGACAACTGCCTTCAGTGTACACGGGGGGGGGGGGGGATTGAACCCCTGCTCCCAGCACCATTGGTCAGTGTTTTAACCAATGTGCTGTGGCTCCGTTCCTGTGCTTGTGCCTATCGGCGCACCGCTTTGTGCCTATCAGCGCGACGCCTTCTGCCGCCCAAGATGACCGGTGCGCCGCCTTCTGCCGCACAAGAGGACCTGTGCGCCGCCTTAGGCCGCCCAAAAAGAACTGTGCGCTTCCTTATGCCGCTGAAAGAGAACTGTGCACCGCCTTATGCCGTTCAAAATTTATTTGCCTCCTAAAATAATTTTAATCATTACAGTTGCTGTCTCAGCTGGCCTTTGTCGTTGTGCACAATGGGGGATTGAACCCATGGCCCCTGCACTATTGGTCAGTGTCTTCACCGTTGTACTACGGCTCGGGTGTTTTCTATACCCGGCAGCGCGCCACTTTGCCTTTTGGCGCGCTAATGTCGACCCCGCACATTACCGTGACGCGCACACGTCCGGTTGCTTACTCCCGGTTTTTTTCTTTTGGCAGCCTGATCCGCCCACTCCTTATATGGCACAGGTACACTACCGCGGCCCCGCACGATAAGAATGTTTAGTAAACATGCCCTTTAATGGTCAAGGACTCCTTACATGGTGTGGACACGCCTGGCTTACAGGGTGTGGTGGGACAGTTGTAAGTATTTGAGTGGGGATGAGGTTCATTGTTCTCTGGGAAATATTTTATGAAAAGGAAGTGTTTAAGGGGCTTCCTAAACTGGGTCAGGTTAGTTATTGCCCTGATGCTTGTTGGTAGTGAGTTCCAGAATCTTGGTGCGCAGAGACTGAAGGCCCTGTTTCCGGTTATTGAAGTGCATTTTGTTAATTCTCTCGGCAATGACAGCATATTTATCGCAGTGGATCTTCTTGGTCTATTAGGCGCTGTTGCTTGAATAAGGTCAGAAAGTGAAGATGGAGAGAGCTTATTGACCGCTTTGAATGTCAGCAGCACTGTTTTGAATAAGATCCTGGCTTGTACAGGAAGCCAGTGTAACTGCTTTAGAAGGGGCGTCACATTTTAGGGAAGAAGGAGACTTTTCAAAAGCATAGACTCCACCTTAACCAGAGTGGAACCAGGCTACTGGCACTAACTTTTCAAAAGGAGATTGAGAAACGCTTAAAATAGATCATGGGTAAATCTGATGGGTCATTCAGGAGCACATGGTCAGAATGATGTATCCTTGAAGAATAGTAAGAAAATAGGAAAGTTAAGGCATCTCAACAGAGGGGTTGCAATAAACTCAAAAACAGCTCAGGTGTCTTTAAATAAAGAGAAAACAGCATAGAAAGATCCCAAATAACTCCTATGAATTGATAGGCAGTCTGTACGAGGGGACATGGGATGAGGGTAAAAGGGGATAGATTCAGGAGTGATATGCGGAAATATTTCTTTACGGAAAGAGTAGTGGATCCATGGAATAGTCTCCCAGTGGAGGTGGTAGAGATGAGGACAGTATCTGAATTCAAAGAAGCATGGGACAAACACAGAGGATCTCTAAAGGAAAAAAGGGGACTGTTGTAGTGGTTGATATGGAAGGACAGACTAGATCGGCCATGTGATCTTTTTCTGTTGTCGTGTTTCCATGCTTCCATGTAAATACAAACAAAAAAACATAATTTGAAATATTGATACTCAAATGCTAGAAATCAAAAAATAAGATAGGACAATAAGAATGCATAGCACTTTATGAAGCGGTACATATAATTGCCAACTCAGAGTCTTGGTGGAAGGAGGATAACAAATGGGACACTCTGATATCAGGGTAAGTTGTTATACTACTAGGATACAAATTGTTTCATAAATGGAAGGCCGCGGCGCCACGTGCGCGCGGCTGAAGATAAGCGGGGGGGGGCAGCTAGCCGCACACATCCCGGCGTGACCGGCGTGATGCTGGGGGGGGGCAGGCACAAGGACCCTGCAGTGTCATTGGCTTCCGCGGTTGCCTGTGGGCACGGGAGCCAATGATGGGAAGCAGGGCCACGTCGGCGGGGTTTTGGCCGAGGTTGCCACGCGGCCCCGGTCTTTCTGGGCTGTTGCCGGAGCTGACGGACGTCCCTCCCGCCCGCCCTTCAATGGGGGAGGGGGGACAAGTGGGTGGGGGTGTTGCAGCTGGCGGGGGTGGCGGGATTCCGGAGGTTTACGGGGTCCAGAGCCGGATGCAAGCATTGGGGCAGGGGTGGGGTACCCCTGAACCGGACAATCCCTCAGGTTTTTGCTAATAATTTGGCAAAGCCGGAATGAGGGAGGGCTAGGACGATTAGCCGGGCTTGGGCTCGGCGGAAGCGGCGTCACTTTGCTACTCACATGGCTGGTGAGGGCTCGCTCCGCGGGGGTGGGGGAGGCAAGATAATTGTGTTGAAACAAGTTTGGTTATGGTTAAAAGGTTAAATAAAGCTGTGACCAGTTTAAGTCACAAAAAGGTGTTGTGTTGTTTGTAGAGGGACGGGGGCGAGGTGGGGTGGCGGGCGGAGGTAGGGGCGCTGCGGCGACATGTCCGCCTTACCCGGTTATGATAGCATAGATCAAACTGGTGAAGAGATGATGCTCGTATATAAAAAAGGACACTTCATCAAACAGGATAAAAGTTCTCTAGGAAATCAAATGCACTGTAAAAGCTTTATGGATACAAATTCCATGTGAGAAGGGGGAGAGAATAACAGTAGGAGGTACACTACCATCCAGCTGTCCAGAATGAACATACAGATGACGACATAGTAGCAGAATTTAGGGACACTAACCAGTACTATTTTCTAGCAATAAAAGTTTTGGTACTGACATGCACAGTTGCCCTTAAAGGATAGAGGTACTAGTGAGGGACCTGCCCCCACAATAGCCAACCTTCTGCAACGAGCCACGGAGTCTATAATAATCCTTAGAACACAACTTTTGTTGAGTAAAGAAAACAAGCCTTGCTCCTACCAACACAGAAACTATATGGTCACAAAATACTTCACCTTGGTACATATGTAAAATATAGATAGATCCTTACCTAATACAGAATAAATTTTATTTATTTATTTATTTACCATTTCTTCTGTACCGCGCTATTATAATCAGTGCGGTGTACATCGAACAGAAACATACTACAATTGTGGAACTTGTGTCCCTTGGGGAAACTGCTAGGTACATATGACCTAGATTGGCCACTGTTGGAAACAGGATACTGGGCTTGATGGACCTTGGTCTGACCCAGTATGGCATATCTTATGTTCTTATGTTCTTACAATGCATACAGGCAACATTGAGCTTACAGTGAAACAGGAAATTAAACATGGGATAAACCGGGAAAACTATGTACAGGCTAACTTTATACTATATACACTTCTCTAACTCATCAAGTTGTTACATGTGCATTTGTGGGTGGATAGTACACGTGTGATGGTTAGCGGTGGGGCTTATGTGTAGGTTAACCATTGACCACATCATAGAAATAGGAATAGAAATGTCAAGACAACAATTAAACTAAAAGCTCTCAAGAATTTGATCTCCGCCTGCAATACAACACCAGAGAAAGAGAAACAACATTTATTTTTTCCTGCACGTTGCAAAATATGATATCAGATGCTGCACGGAGATCATATGGACTTCTGGAACTGAGGTATGCCCCTAGCTTTCTGTTTCGTTACAAGGCCAGAGACTTATCAGCCCCCCCCCCCCCCGCCTCGTAATAGATGATTTCAATAACCGCGATCTTGACTGGGTAAATGTCACGTTAGAACATGCTAAGGAGGAAATGTTTCTAGATGAAATAAATCACTGCTTCATGGAGCATCTGGTTCAGAACTAACAAGAGGGGGAGCTATTTTACACCTAGTTCTTAGTGGAATGCAGAATTTTGATATGATGGGAAATGGTGTTGGAGCCTCCTGGAAATAATAATACATTATATTGATTGTTTTATGTGATTATAAACCACAATGGTTGTTCTTGATCAGAGAAGTGGTATAGAAATATGATAAATAAATAAATAACATATCAGTTAGACTTAATAACTGGAGGGAGGAAACTGAAATCTACTGCAATAGCATTTAACATTCGAAAGGAAGACTATGATAAAATGTGGAAAATGGTTAGAAACAACTAAAATGAGCAGCTGCAAAGATTAAGGGGTATTTTTACTAATCAGCGGTAGCGGCTTCCGTGCGATATTGGAGTCGTGGCCCCATTGAATTCAATGGGGCAGTGGTTCCAATACTGCACGGAAGCCACTACCACCAATTAGTAAACATACTCCTAAGAGTTTAGATCGGGCTTGGGCCTTGTTTAAAATACCCTTAAGGAAGCCCAGACTAGGTGTATTCCACACATTTTAAAAAAAGATGCAAGGAAGGCCAAAATACAGTCAGCATGGTTAAAAAGAGAGACGAAAAGGCTATTATAGCCAAAATAACATCTTTCAAAAATGGAAAAAGGATCCTAATGAAAAAAATAAGAAACAACATAAGCACTGGCAAGTTGGATGGATTTGAAAAGAAGCTTTCTGTAGAAGCAAAACACTGCTAAGAATTTTTTCAGATACCTCTGAAGCAAGAAGACTTTGAAGAAATCAGTTGGATAATTAGATAATTGAGGGGTATAAAGGGTTATTCTGGGAGGATATGGCCTTATTGGAGAGACTTAGGACCCCTTTTACTAAACTCTGCTAAGGATTTGCCATTAAAGTGCTGATCATATGCATATTAATTACAAAGCCTCCATGTTAGCTGTCAGGGGCTTGCCCAGTATGTCCCTGGTAGCTAATGTACGCCGGCCATCTATGGCATGCATTCCACAACAGCAGGTTCTCTTAGACCCTACTATAGAGGAGTCATTAGGTGCCCCACATTAGGTGTTGTGTTGCTGTTGAGCACGTGGCAATAGCCTTGACTCTCATGCTGATGAGATTTCCATTCCTACACTCCACCCATTCCCCACCCCATCCCAATTAATGAGCATATTAGGGCATCGTTATTGACCAGCTCATGCATTAATGTTGCAGATGCCCTGTTGTTGCTGTGTTATAATGCCTGTTAACTAGCTAATGGGCTTTAGTTAAAGGGACCCTTAATTTATTCTTTGTTTTGGTCTTCACCGAAGAGGATTTAAGGGAAGTATCCATGACAGAAGTGTTATTTAATGGAACCCATTCTGAGGAACTAAAAACAAATCTCAGTAAACCTGGAAGATATAATAGAGCAGATAGACAAACTAAAGAGTAGCAAATCATCTGGACTGGATGGTATATGTCCACAATTACTGAGAAATAAAATTGCTGACCTACTATTAATAATTTGTAAACTATTATTACAACCATCTATGGAACCTGACAATTCTTTATTCTTTATTCATTTCCTTATATACTGCCCACACTGAGGCATAAGGGTGGTTTAAAATATAAATTGACTGCAAGAAAAAGAAACAGAACTCCACTGATATGACAGGCAAGGGATAGAATCAAAGGTAGAGAAAAGGCAAGAGACAAGCTTGAAATTCAGAGAATGGACAAACAGGGGAAGACAAATCACTCAGAAGACTAACGGGGGGGGGGGGGCCTGAAGGGGGGGGAGGAGGGAGGGGGCAGGTCGAAGGTGGCACAGAAGAAATGAGTCTTCAGGCCAGCTTTAATTTTTTTTTGGGCATGGGGGGATGAATTCCAAAGCTTGGGGCCAAGGAAGAAAAATGCAGCAGAGCGGGTGGATTCTAGGCGGGCAGAGGAGGTGGAGGGGAGGAACATGCGGTTGGCGTGAATTGATCTGAGAGAGTGTTGGGAGGTATGAAGGTGAATCAGGTCGGAAAGGTAATGAGGGACACCAGATTGTAATGTGGCCAATGTAATGCCAATCTTTGAAAAGGGTTCGGGGCTGAACCAGGAAACTCGACCAGTGAGCCTGATGTCAAAATTATTGAACATACAGCCAGTCTTGATTTAATGGGTAAAAGTCAATAAGGTTTTAGTCAAAGGAAGTCTTGTTTCACCAATTTGCTACATTTCTTTGAAGACATGAAAAAATATGTGGGTGTGGTATAAGTGTTCAAGCGAAGGGCAGTGGCCCAAGGATCCACAGTCCAATGGAAGATGATAGGGAAACACAAAAACTTTAGTATGCACTTGTGCAGGATCAGGCAGGCTGCCTGACCCTTCTGGGGCCTTAGTGTAGCTACAAACAGTATTTCAAAGGCACAAAACAAAAGCCAGTGCTCCACAGTTTCCACACTCTGGCCAGCACAACTCAGTTCATACTCTGTCAGTTTTCAGAGGCAAGGCAACATACACGTAAACCAGAAAAACAGCAGCTTTCAGCAGGTCCTGTTCCTACCTTCTCACAGCATGTAACCCATAGAGTCCTGGGCTTCTCTCTCCCTCCAGGTCTCCCTGCTTCCTGGGTTAAACCCTGGGGCCTGGCCACATCCTTCCCAGGTATTTTCCAGTCTAGTTTCTTAAAGAGGCAGGGGTTTGGACTCTTACAGGGAAAATGCCTCTGAGCTTGTCTGGGGGTGTCTCTGTGGGGAATGGGGAGTTATCTATACACTCCATCACATGGGTAAAAGAGAGATAGTTCATGTGAACGCAGATTTTAGTACATATAAAGAAGCATTCACATGACGAGGTCAGGATATGGGTGGGTAGGGGGAATGGTTATTTTTGTGGGGGATGCTTTTTAAGACATTTTTGTACACCCTTTTGATTGATCCTTTTCAGAAAAGGGGTATAAAATTGTATAAATAAATATAGAAAATTTCCCACAGTATTTTACAAGAGGCTCTTCCAAATGTACAGCCTCTTATAAAATAGGTGCTGGACTGAATTTGTTTGCTTCCCCATGCAGGAGCAATGATTTAAAAATACTGCACATGGGGAAAAAAAGTGGTGTGTGTCCCCCACATATGTGTGGAGGGAGATTTTTAAAATTACCTCTCCCATTCTAAATGCACACCCGTTGCAACACCACAAGTTCCCTCCAGTACTCCCAACCACGATCCCCTTCAATCACATCCTGACTTTGTTTCCCTGATCACCTCAACGATATCTAATCCTATCCACTCCTAAAGACATCCGATCCCCCCTTACAAACTCCTTCTGGCATGAAGACCCCACCCCCCACCTGACTGTCCCAGTAGAGGCTTTCTCTGGCAGACCTCCACCCCTATCCCCAATCTCCATCCATGTCCTTACCAGGGTCCCTGGTGTCTAGTGGGAGCGGCAGCACCCTGCTCTTTTGGCCCCAGTTTTGCGGAGCATAAGGCCTGGATGTGCCCTGATTTTGGCCCGCTAGACATCTCCCTGGCTAGCCCAGCCAGGTTTCTACATAGAGCCACAGTGCCATGGCGTCCTGTTGCTATGGCACTGCAGCTCCATGTAGGAGTCCTGATCGACCGCAGTTCTTAAAAATGTTGTCCTCTCCACTGCCAGACCCTTGATTGACCCTTCCAATGCCAGAATCGGGCTGTAGGGGCCCCCTGACCATCTCACCTCTTTGGGGGAGTCATGCGGGCTCATCCACCGGCGACAAGGGGGACTTATTCCACCTCCAGGGTGGAATAAGTCCCCCATCCAAATCTTCATGCCCGGACGTACAAGGCTGTCATTGGAATAGGCTCTATACGTCTTGGGTAGGAGTCACGTCTCTGGCCCGCCCTTGATCCTCCTCCGGCCCGCCTCCTCCAGCTCCCATCCTGAGATCCCCGCACATCTCGGCTGTATGTGTGAGAAACTCAGGATAAGGAACCAGCCCATGCCATTTAGCAGGAATGTACATCTGGTTTGGACGTACATCCCCGTTAAATGGGACTCAGAATAACCACCAATGTGTTTTTAATGTAATCATTAGTCTCAGCATGTGGCAGAGTATATTGTAGTTATTGGTTGGGAGGTTAGATAAGGTAAACGTCTTGAATGTGTACTGTCATAGGATTCCTGTTTCTGTTCTTGCTCTTGTCACAGCCGAGGCTATGAAAGGAAATGTGTGGAAGTTTTAAGAGTTTTGATTGGATGTTATTAAAAGAGTAATGGGTGCCTCTTATCCCTCACAGCAGTTTTTGTTGAATTGAAGACTATGCCACCCTGGAGAAGCAGAGGCAAAAAGTCGAAATTGGCATCATCAGGTGCGTTGCTGAAGATGAAGTTGATCTGTTGAGATAAGTGGTGCTGCTGAGTTCATGCTTATGAGAAGTGCTGTTATATTGGCTGTTTCATCTTGACATATCAATTGAGCAATAAACCATGAAGCATAACGTTCTCGGCTGGTTGTATATGACTGAGTAAATTTGCTTTCGGCTCTGCGGGAGGAGGGGCAACAAAGGAAGAATGAAATTGATTTCTATTTAAAATAAAAAAAGATAACAAAGAATGAAAAATAAAAAAGTGATTTAAATATACAATTGAAGGAGTTTTTTAGGATCGCGTCTATAGTTCACAATGTTATTAGGTAATTTTCTGCTCATAGTAATGTCAAGAACCTCCCAGGACGTGGTGGGAAGAGGAAAATGAATCCAAGAAGACTTTGAAGGTAGTGTGAACTGTTGGGAAAAAGACCTCGCACAACATCCAAAGAGCATAAGACTGACCTGGAGCAATCTGGAGTGGTGGTTTCAACCCGCACCATATGCTGCGCACTAAGCAAAGAAGGACTTCATGGGTGAAGGCCAAGGAGGACCCCACTACTCAAAGACAGACATAAAAAGGCACGACTGATCTTTGCCCAAACCCACCTTGAGAATCCACAATCCTTCTGGGAAAATGTTCTGTGGACAGATGAAACCAAACTCGAGCTCTTTGGCAATGCGGACCAGAGATACATTTACAGGTGAAGAAATGAAGCTTATAAGGGAAAAAAACAGCCTTTCTAGAGCTAAATATGTTGGAAGTTACACTGTAGCTTCATTACATGTCCCCTAGTCTTTCTACATTTTGATGGCGTAAACAATCGACCTACGTTTACCCGTTCCACTCCATTCATTAATTTATAGACCTCAACCATATCTCCCCTCAGTCATTTCTTTTCTAGGTTGAAGAGCCCTGACCTTTCTAGCCTCTTCTCAAAAGGGGGTATTCTTCCATCCCCTTTACCATTTTGGTGCCTCTTCTTTGTACCTTTTCTAATTCTTCTATATCCTTTTTAAGATACAGTGACTTGAATTGCACACAATATTTGAGGTGCGGATGCACCATGGAACGATACAGAGGCATTAGAATATTCTTTGTTTTATTCTCCATTCCTTTTCTTATGATTCCTAACATTCTATTTGCTTTCTTGGCCACCATTGCACACAGGGCGGAGGGTTTCAACATGTTATCCACGATGATGCCTAAATAAGTTCCCCGGGTGGTGGTCCCTAATGTGGAACGTTGCATCGTGTAACCATAGTTTGCGTTGCTCTTTCCTAGGTGTATAACTTTACACTTGTCCACATTAAATTTCATCTGCCATTTGGATGTCCAGTTTTCCAATTTATCAAGGTCCTCTTGCAATTTTCCACAATCCTCATGGATTTTAATAACTTTGAATAATTTTGTGTCATCTGCAAATTTGATGGTGTATGGAGGTCACAGGTGCCTTTATATAAATAAAGGCACCTGTGACCCCCATACGTCACATGTTTGCTGTGTTTCTGTTTCCACGTACTGCGAGGGCCTCACTTTCTTTGTGGTTCCTATCTGCAAATTTGATTACCTCACTCATTATTCCTGTTTGCAGGTCATTTACAAATATGTTAGAAAGCAGCAGACCAAGCACAGATCCCTGGGGTACTCCACTATTCACCTTTCTCCATTGGGAAAATTGGCCTTTTAGCCATACCCTCTGCTTTCTCTTTTAACCAGTTCCTGATCCACAATGGTACACTGCTTCCTATCCCATGACTTTTTAACTCTGCCAAGAGTCTCTCATAAGGGACCTTGTCAAAGGCTTTTTGAACATTCAGATACACTACATTGACCGACAAACATTTGTCTACCTGTTTATTTACACCTTCAAATAAATGTAACAGATTAGTAAGATAAGACCTTCCCTGGCTAAAGCCATGTTAGCTTTCTCCCATTAAACCATGGCTATTTACATGTTCAGAAATGTTGTTCTTAATAATGGTTTCTACCATTTTTACTGGGACTGACGTCAGGCTCACTGGTCTGTAGTTTCCCGCATCACCTCTGGAATCCTTTTTAAAAATTGACGTTACATTGGCTATTCTCCAATCTTCAGGTATTATTGCTGATTTTAATGATAGTTCACAGATTAGTAATAGTAGATCTACAGTCTCATATATCAGTTCTTTCAACATCCTTGGATGTATACCATCCGGTCCATGTGATTTGCTACTCTTTAGTTTATCAAGCAGTTATAATACATGTTCCCGGTTTATCGCTATTTCTTTCAATTCTTCTGCTGCATCAGCTTTAAACACCATTTCAGACATAGGTAATTTCCCTATATCTTCTTCAGTAAAGACAGAAGCAAATAATTCATTCAGTCTCTCTGCTATGGCCTTGTCCCCTCTTAGTGCCCCTTTTACCCCTTTGTCATCCAATGGTCCAACTGACTGTCTCACAGGCTTTTTGCAATGAATGTACTTGAAAAAGTTTTTATTATGTGTTGTTTCTATAGCAAGCTTTCTTTCACATTCTCCCTTTGCCTGCCTTATAAATACCTTGCATCTAACTTTTCCAGTGTTTATGTTGTTTCCAGTTTTCATCATTTGACTCCTTTTTCAGTTTCCTGAAAGATGCTTATTTGGCTACAACAGCCTCTCTGACCTCACCTTTAAAGTATGTTGGCAATTTTTTGGACTTCCTTCCACTTTTCTTAAAGTGTGGAATACAACTGGTCTGGGCTTCCAAGATAGTATTTGTAAACAACACCCATGCTTTATGTAAATCATTAACCTTTGCAGCTGCTCCTTTCAGTTTTTTCTTAACTGTTTTCCTCATTTTATCATAGTCTCCCTTTTAAAAGGGCTACCCACTTGGATCCCCCAGTGTGCTCAGTCTATTTGCCCACTCCACCACAAGTTTGCTGCACTCAGGGTCCAAGTTCAGGGTTCCCCGGTAGCCAAGTCTCCAAATAACCCCTTAGTTATGCATCCTTGACAATTTCAGGGATAGCCAAGAAGCATATGTTATCCCTTTGCCCCCTATTTTCCAAGGCATCAATCTTGGATGCTTGCTGGGTAACAATTTCTTTGAGGGCTTGCAATTCTTTGGAGGCTTCCTGGACCGTGTCTTCTACCTGGGATACCCATAGCTATGGTTCACCCATATGCTTCCTAAGGCCCTCCACTGCTTGCAATGTCAAAAGAAGCTTCTCTAATACTGCATCGAATTTCCCTGACAAAGCACAGACCACGGCATCGGTAATCTCTTCGGCTATTGCTTCATTCGGCACAGAGCTTGGGCCCGCCGGGGGTGAGTCAGCCATCTTATCAGCTTGGGCACAGAAATCCTGCAGAATAACCAACTCTCCATTCTCAGGGTGGAAGCTCACTATTTTTGGGGACTCTGTCTACCTACAAACACTTCCATAGTACCATGGAGCATTTCAGAGGGCCTGGACTGATTGCAGTCCACAGTGGACTGGGGATTTAATCTTATGCGTAATATGTTTGTGGAATTTTGGAAACTAAAGGTATGGAGGAAAGTAACTTGTACTGCACTGCAGGTTCTGCTCAGGCAGGAATCTGCCCTTATCCAGTCTGTTACTATGTTACTATGATTGAAAGCCTGATTTAAGGATCGAGAAAAAATAAAGGGGCTAGCATTCAAAGCCCTTGGCCCACTGGCCGTCTAAGAGTACTCACTGTGATATTGTGCAGCACTATCCGGATTGTGTCACTAATTGTCTCCACAGACTGCCTCAACACTTTCCAGTTGGTGCAGTGATGATCCATGGGTGAGGTGTGGGCAGTATCGGAGCTAAATGGATAAATGGTGACCTTATCTGGTTAGTGGGACTTTCAGTTGCCATCTATCCGGCTGATTTAAGCCACTTGAAAAGCTGTCCTAAGTAGGAAGCCAGATAAGTAGCATTTGAAACTCGTTGTCATTTATCCAGTTAGCACCACTCGGTCTTGATATTCAGCAGCGGCTCCTATCTGTTTACTGCCACGGAATATCCTGCCAATATTTAAGCACCATTTATTTATTTATTTATTTAACACTCATTTATATACCGCATCTTCCAAAGTTCAGTTGCGGTGTACAATTAACAACAATTAACAAAGCGCAGTTTGTTTTACATAGAACATCTTAAAATTTTACATTGAACATCATAAGTTAACAAAGCAAAGTGTGATAAACTAAACAGTATATTTAAGTTAGAGCAATGAGGGTAACAATTAACTAACAAATGTAATGTCTAAACAGCGTAAGACAGTACATAACATATAAAACTATATACAAGTGGAGGTATTTGGGCATAAGAGCTTGGGTCGTCGTTTCATTTAAGCTATATGTGTTGTTCATTTAGATGGTAGGTTTGTGCTTGATGTGATCGGGTACCTGTTTAGCCTTTATCTAAGTTGAGTGCTAGGTTTTCCATGGAATTATAGTGTTTAGTGAATAGATACGTTTTCAGTTTTTTACGGAATTCCATGATCTCTGTTAGTGATCGTAGATCCTCAGGTAGAGAATTCCAAATGGTTGGTGCTATGTGAGAAAAGGCTCTATTGTTGGTTAATTTATGTGCTTTTATGAAGTCTTTTGGAATCTTTAGTTTATTTAATTGTCCTTTTCTGTGAGTAGACTTAGATGGTTCTTTGCATATTAGATTACATAAAGTAGTCAGAGCCATGTCATTTAAGGCTTTGAATGATGTTATTATTGTTTTGTATATTATCCTGCTTTGAATTGGTAGCCAGTGAAGGGATGCTAGTATTGGTGTTATGTGTTGGAGTGAGTTTATTTTTAATATAATTCTAGCTGTTGCATTTTGAGCTAATTGAATTCTTTTAATGTTTTGTTTTGAAATGCCCATTAGTATTAGGTTGGCAAAATCAAAATGAGGGGTTATGGTAGCTTGTATTATATTAATAAAATCTTGTATAAATACTAGTGGGCGTAGTTGTTTGAGGATTTTAAGTTTGAAATGAATTTTCTTTGTAGTATTTCTAATGTGGGTTTCCATTGTAAGGTGTGTATCTATGATGACACCTAGATATCTTATTTCGTTTTTTATTTTAATTTCTTGGTCTTGTAATATTATGTGGGTTGGAGGGATAAATGATTGATTTTTTGTTACGATTAGGACTTCTGTTTTAGCATGGTTTATGTGGAGATTTTGAGTTTTCAGCCAAATTGTGATTTTGTTGTAGCAGTTTGATAGGAGTTGTAATGGTAGGTTAGGAATCGTAAATGGAATGTACATCATGATATCATCCGCATAGAGGTGATATTGTACTCCAAATTTCTTAAAGATATTGCAGACCGGTTTTATGTAAATATTGAAAAGTAGGGCTGATAATGCTGAACCTTGTGGTAAACCTATTTCTTGCTTATATGTAGTGGAGGTTTGATTACCTATTCTTACATTTTGTGTTCTGTTATTTAAATAGGAGGTGAACCATTTATGTACTGTAGAGTTTATGCCTATCTGACGTAGGTTGTTGAGCATTATTGAGTGATGTACACTATCGAAAGCTGCTGATATGTCAATGAAAAGGAGGATGAATGCCTGTTTATGATTGTTGATTCCTCTTAGGAGGGTATCGATCAATACTGTTAGAAGTGTTTCTACTCCATGGCGTGGCCGAAATCCATATTGTTGCTCATCAAGTGGGTAAGATGTGTCTATATATTCCTGTGTCTGTAATTGCACTACTTTTTCAATTATTTTGGCCAAAAATGGTATGCTAGAAATGGGCCTGTAAGATACTGGAGAAGTTTTGTCTAGATTGCAATTCTTTAGGATTGGGCGTATTTGCGCATGTTTGAGCGAGGGTGGGAGGTAACCTTGGGTTAATGAGAGATTGACTATTGGGAGAATGTAGGATAGTAGTGTTGGCAGTGTGTTTTTTATCCAAGATACTGGGCATGGATCTAAATAAGAAGTTGTGGTATTGAGTCCAGAGATGATGGTTTTTAATGTCAACTTTTGTAATGGGGTAAAAATCTGACCAATCATCTATGGACTGGTGAGAAATGTTATAGGTATCTGAGGGTATTGAAGGTTTCTTTGATTTGTTTTGGTAGTGATTAGCTAGGGTTTGTGCTGAGATGTCGGTGATTTCGTTGCTGGAAGTTTGAGCGTTATTGGTTAGATTTCTGACAATAGTAAATAGCTCTCTAGGTCTATTATATGATTTTGATAGGGTTGCTGCATAGTAGTTTTTCTTTGTGTTGTCTATTGTTTCCTTATATTTTGTGAGATGGTTATTGTATATTTCTTTGTGTATTGTCAGCTTAGATTTTTGCCATTTAGTTTCAAGTTTTCTCAGTTCTTTTTTCATTGGTTTTAATGTATTGTTAAACCATGGTGTATGGTTTGTTTTAGTGTGGACCCTCTGTTTATTTGAGTAATTATTTTTAGCTGCATTGTTGATAGTTTCATACCAGTTGTTAACCGCAACATCCAAATCTGATATGGATGGTAAGAGGTGGGGGATAGTTGAATCCAGGAATTCAGTTTCATTAAATTTTTTAAATTTTGAGGTAGGGCCAGTTCTTGTGTAATTTTTGGCGCTAGTGGTAGGGTGTATGATGTTTATTTTGATAATATAATGATCTGACCAAGGCGTCTCTGAGCATTCTACAGAATTTGAGTTGAGTAGCTTGACGAGTGTATCAGGAAGAAAAACTAAATCAAGTGTTCCTCCTTTGATATGTGTTGCAGTGTTTATTATTTGATGATAATCTATATCTGATATAGTGTCTAGAAATAGATTGGAGTCCAATACTGGTAGTGAGGGAAGGTTAAAATCGCCTAGCATGATTATGGGGTTTTGTTCGGTAGATGTGCTAAGGAGTTCAATAAGAGAATCCAGGCAATCTGATCTTTGGTCTGGGGGTCTATAAATTAAACAAATTCTCGTGTGGTTGATTTTTATCAACAATGTGTCTATGTTATTAGAGATGTTTGATTGGATTGATTTGGCATTTAATATCTTTTTTGTCATCATTAGTACTCCTCCGCCTTTTTTATTGGATCTATGTTTGTAAAATATGTCATAGTTTTCATTATCAAGTTGGTTTAGGTAGACTGTATCTGTTTCAGAAAGCCAAGTCTCTGTGACACATAAGATGTCTGGTTTTAAGTCTGTTATCAGGTCATTAAATATAGGGAGCTTGTTTTTCATTGATCGTGAATTGATAAGGATGCATGATAGGGAGGATGAGTTGTTGGTGCAGTTTTCCTTGCATGTTTGAAGTGAGTTTGTTTGTTTTATGTGTATTAGTCTATGATAATTTATTTTTGGGTGGTTGTATGAGTGAGTGTGTCCAAAATGGCAGTCATTTCGGGTATGTGTGTGTATTATAGGAATGGTCATATGATTTTTGCTATTTCAACTTAGTGATAGGTCGATTATTATTATCGCTAATAATAAAGCAAGTGTAGGAAATTCTTAGTAGCATGATGTTAGGGTGTGACATTTTCAATATCTGGCGAGGCCCTCAGGCGCGGGCCCGCAAGGCGCGCCCTGTCGGCATTGTTTTTAAGGCCTGCTGCCTCGTGCCCCGATTGGGTGATGCTACCAGGTGGGAGGCTCCGGCCTGCTCGATCCCCGCCGGGAGAGCTCTTCACGAGGTCGGAGGGAGGAAAAGGGCTGCGCGCCCTGTCGGTGTTGGTTTTAAGGCCTGCTGCTTCGTGCCACGATTGGGCGATGCTACCAGGTGGGAGGCTCCGGCCTGCTCGATCCCCGCCGGGAGAGCTCTTCACGAGGTCGGAGGGAGGAAAAGGGCTGCGCGCCCTGTCGGTGTTGGTTTTAAGGCCTGCTGCTTCGTGCCCCGATTGGGCAATGCTACCAGGTGGGAGGCTCCGGCCTGCTCGATCCCCGCCGGGAGAGCTCTTCACGAGGTCGGAGGGAGGAAAAGGGCCGCGCGCCCTGTCGGCGTTGTTTTTAAGGCCTGCTGCCTCGTGCCCCGATTGGGCGATGCTACCAGGTGGGAGGCTCCGGCCTGCTCGATCCTCGCCGGGAGAGCTCTTCACGATGCCGGAGGGTGGAAAAGGGCCGCGCGCCCTGTCGGCGTTGGTTTTAAGGCCTGCTGCCTCGTGCCCCGATTGGGCGATGCTACCAGGTGGGAGGCTCCATGGAAGATCGCTGTGGCGTCTGAGTATCGGTCATTTGGGAAATTGTCCCCAGGGTTAAAAAAAGTGCACAAAAGTCAGTCTGTATTACTCAGATTCAAAATAAAATATTTTCTGCTCAAGCTTTTCACTTGCTGCAACTTTAGTCGAGGAGTAGCCTAATGGTTAGAGCACGGATTTGTTACCGGAGGATGTAGTGAGGGGCTGTTAGTGTCGCTGTGTTTAAAAAAGGTTTGGACAAGTTCCTGGAGGAAAGATGCATAAATCGTTATTAAAGAGGACCTGGGAAATCTACTGCTTACCCCAGGACAAGCATTGTGGAACCTGTGTGCCTTTTGGGGAACCTGCCAGGTACTTGTGACCTGGATTGCTCTCTGTTGGAAACAGGATACTTGGCTTGATGGATCTTGGGATGACCCAGTATCACATTTCTTATGTTCTTATGTTCACTGGCTTTGTAACCAAGAGACCAGAGTTCAGTTCTCACTAACACCCCTTGTGGTCTTGGGCAAGTCAATTAACTCTCCATTGCCTCAGGAGAAAAACCTGGCAATCTACTTCTGGTCACACTGCCAAGAAAACCCACGAGTTCCTGAGTCAGCATTGACTCAAAGGCATGTACTGCATTTTTGCAACTTTAGGAAGGAAAGAATTTCACAGAGAGGGAAAGAGAGGGTGAAAGAGAGAAAAGAAAAATGAGAGGTTCACATTCTTTAATGTGCATTTGATTCATTAATGTGCTCTAAGAAAGTTCTTGCATGCTAAATTGATTTAACCTGCATTAATCAATAAAACCCACCAGGGTGGGCATTTTCTAAACAATTCCATGTTCAAAAAGCAGCCTTGAGCTATACAACTTGAAATACACATCTGAATGCCATTTGATATCATGTTCACTATCTCTACCCTGCTAGAAGGAGTGATGGGGGTGAGGTCTAGTCTTGAAGGACTAGAAAAAGGGACTGTTACTTCTGGAGAGGGATCTGCAACTGTGAGTATATACTTCTGGTAATTTTCTAAAAGGAATTCTTTGTATTAAAGCTAATTAATCTGTGAACCCACTATTTTTTGTTAAATCAGTCAGGGCCTAGTAGCAGCAGTTTAAGTTTCAATTTAAAACACAGAGGAGAACTTTCTGGTTACATTTCATACCCAGCAGAGAGCTTGTAGTTTAAATTTAATAGTCACTCAGGGCCTAGTGACAGCAAAGTACTTTTAGTTTAAATTTAAAACACAGAAGAGAGCTTTCTGGTTACATTTGGAACCCAGCAGAGAGCTTGTAGTTTACATTTAATAGTCACTCAGGGCCTAGCATCAGAAAAGTACTTTTAGTTTTAAAACACAGAGGAGAACTTTCTGGTTACATTTCATACCCAGCAGAGAGCTTGTAGTTTAAATTGAATAGTCACTCAGGGCCTAGCATCAGCAAAGTACTTTTAGTTTAAATTTAAAACACAGAAGAGAGCTTTCTGGTTAAATTTAGAACCCAGCAGAGAGCTTGTAGTTTAAATATCATAAGAAGTTAGAGCCTAGCAGCAGCTAAGAGCTATAATTTAAATCAAATCAGAATATAGCTTACCTCAGCAGCACAAGACAGGGTACTGTGTAGCAGCCCTCTTTTAATGTGTTATTTCCCTCCCTCCCTCCCCACATCCACCCACCCCTGGGATAATCGTAGCTTTATAGGTACTTACACATCTTAAAAGACAGGAGGTGCTCTCAGGTGAAGCTCATTACCCAAATCAGTCATACACTAAGGACCTGAGATTAGTTAAGCTTCAGGTGAACAAGGTATATTACACGTATAAGGTTCAGTTTTATTAGTATAAATATCCATAGCAACCCTTAGTATGTAAAGAACTTAGATCTAAACACAAACTTAAAACTAAGATGCAGACAGCAGTCCAGCAGCAGGATGGGGGCTTTCCAGTCTTTTGCATTGAGTGTCACATGTATGATTTTCTCCCAGTTGGTGAGAGGTCTTACGTGTTGTCAGACGGCTGCCTGGGTGAGAATCTTCACACTCTTGGCAAGTGCATATTTCTATATGATTTGCAAGGTATTGTGGGCAATGTAGTTCATTCACACCAGACACAGCTGCTGACAATAATTTAGTTGTGCTCTTGGGTAAAGCCAATAAGAAATTTATTTATGGGGTTATTTCTCCCAACACAGATATGCTTGGTAGCACATAAATTAGGTAACTTGCTTTCAGTGTTAACTTGGAAAAACAAAGTCAAAATCAGGAAAACAACAAATGAAAAGCTACAAAGCAAGAAACAAACTGTTCTCTTCAGGTTAACTTCTGATTACTCCCCACATAGATACAGAAGTGATTCTCTCCTAGCTCACAAGCAATTAGGTAAGGCTTAATTGCTAGCAGTCACCAGCTGAAACCCCTTAGCTGGCTTGCCTTCCACTGTGTGGGTCAAATCCTGCTTCAGGAGCTTTTCTGAGTAAATTAAAGAACAAATTTGTATTTCTTTGTGATGGTTGCTGTACTTTATAACAGAAAGTTACCAACGGAGTTTAGATAGAGAACAATCCATATAAATACATTCTTCATCTGCAATCATTTCCCCATCTTCAACAAGCATAGGTTCAATATCATGGATTGGCACAGATGAATCTCTCAATGGAGCAGTTTCAGGAGAATACTTGTTTCCTTGCTGTCTTTCAAGGTTATAGCTAGGGCATAGATCAGTGTTCATACCTGAGCTTCCATTGCTGCTAGAGTTCCTCTCTATATAGCCTGGCCAGTATGTAGTCCAGTTCTTATGTCCAGCCTTCCAATCCAGATCCCTGGACACTGGATCTCTTTTCACATACCTTCTGGCACGGATCTTAGGGTCCCTTCCACGTGCAGCCGTCTCCCTCACAGGTAGCCTCTGGTGATTCCTAGCTCTGCAGCACCATTCCTCTGGCTTTCCCCAGTCCAATGGTGTATGCTGGCCCTTGGAATACCTCCCAGTATACTGTCACAGGGTGGACATAGGGCAGCCTGAGAAGGTGCAGAGCAGTGTGAATGATCACGGTGAAAGTGACAGAATAAACAGGAGAATGTTTATTGGTTGCCAGGGACAACCTAAGCACACGTGCACAGAGCCCAGAAAGACACACCAGAGAGCAAAGCAAGGGAGTCTGTTTTACCTAATAGAATGCACCTGAGGGAAGGTGGAGTCAGGAAATATGCAGATAAAACAGACTACCAAACATTTGGAGAGAGGGAACCTTTGAGAGAGAGGGAATCCTGGAGAGAGGAGCCAAGGAGGGAATCCTGGAGAGAGGAGTTAAAGCAGCAGAGGTCACAAGCTGAAAGGCAACAGGGGAGCCGGTGTGAATGTTGGAAAGAGTCCAGAGACCTGTGTGGTTCTGGGAGAAGGCAACACCCTGACAGCGTGAATGTGTTTGGAAAGCAAGAAGAATACAGGAAGACTGCAACAGCAGGTACAGGGGCAAAGAGTAGGCACAAGGGCTATTTGCCATTTGAAAGGGAAGGGCCCTGGAGGCTTAGAAATAGCCATATAAAGCCCAGATATTCAGAGGCTAATAATAGCTTTTCTCCTGATTATAGAAGTGTTAAAAGAAGAGGGCTTCACTTACTTAGAGAAGCTGAAGAAATCCCTTCTCACAGTGAGTTCCCAGCTTCTAGGGAAACACCGTTACACCGGTTGCAATCAGACACAGTTGGGCCTGGAAAGCTAGGGCAGACCCGGCAGGGACCCTATCAAAATTACCCAGCTAGCAGGTCAAACCAGGACCTGAGCTATGCATTGAGGCACCAGCGGGGGCAGGGCTCTGAAAGACATCACTCAGAGTTTGGTGATACTCCCCAGAGAGGCAGTGCAGCTCACAGGAAGAGAAACTTCTTGACTGACGAGGCAAGCCTTCCATATTTTTATTCCACGTTGGAAGTGGATAGTGGAGATACCAATGAGCAAGAAATAATGGAATATGAGAATTCTGAAGTATTAACAGATACAGAATTGATGGACTGTTCTTTCTCTGTGATAGAGCCAGAGATATCATTAAGGTAAATGTGATTTGTGTAACCTTAAAATCCAGTATACAAGTGGCAGAGCTGCAACTCTCTCCCTCTCTCCAAGCCAAGCAGTCAGTTAGGCTGTTTATTATTTACTTTTGGTTTAAAGTTATCAGCTGAAGGAAGCTACTTTTGTTACATAGTTATCTTTTTGTTTGGAGCAAAGTGAGCTGTTAATTTCTGTTGTTTAAAAAGAAGAAACCTCAAGGGACGGGGAATAAAACCCTAAAAGAAAAGAAAGTTCTTCTGTGTGATTTATATATAGAAGCAAGGCACAACTACCACCCTCATAATAGCCCAACAATACCAGCAGTCACGGCTGGGGCGGATGAGGTGTGACATATAAATGGCGTAGAATCTGAGGATAAATTTTTGGGGGGCATAAGAAGTGCCTGGAAAAAAGAAAAAAAAAGGACAGTGCTAAAAAGCAGGAAAAGTTTGCTCCAGGAGAATTTGGAGAGGATTCGGCTGGCAGACCGGCCAGTGGTGAGGTATCGGAGAGGATTCGGCTGGCAGACCGGTCAGCGGTGAAAAGACCTTTTCTCACATGCTGGAGTCTACCAGGAAACCGAGGTATTGGTAACCTGGGTGGACGGGAAGGATACAGTGAAAAAAAGGGGGATATAAAAGGGGAGAAAAAAAGAAACCTTATCTGTGTGATACCGCACTTGGTGTTTTTTTTTTTTCTCTTTATTTCTAGGTGCAGTGTAAAAGAAAAGAGGATGGATCCACAAGACATGCTGGCCTGGATGGGCGAACTGCAAGAAAAGCAGGCCAGAATGTTAAAGCACTTGCAGGAACAGTACATGGCAGCGATGCAGGAGCAGCAAAGGCCGCTATTGGAAGCGATGACTGCACTGCTAAGGAAGTCTGCAGAGAAAGAATCAACCATACCGCAAGTAGACACTCATACAGGTCTTGCTATGAGACATTTGGGGCACGAAGATAACCCCGATGACTTTATTGAAGCGTTTGAACGCATAGCAGGAAATTTAAAGTGGCCTAAAGAACAATGGGCGATGAGATTCGCTCTAACTTTAAGCGGAGAGGCTTTATCTGCCTTTAAGGCCATGCCAGCTAGCCTAGCAAATAATTATGCCGAAATAAAAAAGGCAGTAAAGGATCGCCTTGGTTTGACCCCGAGGCATTATAAAAGGCTGTTTAGAGAAGCAATAATGTTGGAGAGTGAGACTCCAAAGGCTTTGTGCCAGAGGCTTAAGAGCTTGCTTTATAAATGGTTAGACCCTGAGAATAGGACACTAGAGTCTGTATTAGATGAGCTTGTTTTAGAGCAATTCTTGTTAACTGTACCACAAGAAATGAAAATGTTCCTAACGTTACAAAATTGCTCAAACTCTGAAGAAGCAGCTGTAATGGCAGAGGTGTTTAAGGAGGCAAAGCATGCCACTGTATCTAATATAAGCCTTTTAAAAGGTACAGGTATGACTGGGATGGATGAAAGTAAAAAGTATACACCCAGGAGAGTGAATGAGTATAACCCTGATAAGAGTAATGTAGAAAGGAACACTAGGAGGTGCTATAAGTGTGGCAGATCAGGCCACGTGATAAAAGAGTGTAGAGTTAAGACTGCCCTCATAACAGGATCAGAGAAGATGATACCGGAGGGGTTTGTGCAAGTAGTACAGGTTGAGGGAGTACAAGCCTTAGCTCTACTGGATTCGGGGGCCGATCAGAGTATGGTCTCTCAGGACTTGTGGGAAACCATAGAACAATGTCGGTCATCTCCCTCGAATCCAGTAGAGGGCCAGGTCCGCATTAGATGTGTGCACGGGGAAGCTTCTCACTACCCGCTACATGAAGTAGCCATACAGGGTCTAGGAGCCCTACGAAAAATATTAGTTGCGGTAGTACCGAAGCTGCCATATGCCATTGTTTTGGGACGTGATTGGATCCCTTTCTGTCAGGAGATGGAGAAAGGCCTCCAAGGGATATTGGTCCCGCCACCTGTACAACCTCCAGTGATAGCAGACGAAGTAAAAACTGAAGCCATAGCGACTGCTATCCCTAGTCCCTTATTCGGGAAACCATCAAAAAAGGGGTCTTCGTCTCAGGAAGCACCCTTAACAGGGAAACAAAAATTTACCCTGCAGTTTTGCAAGAGTACACCCCACGCAAAAGGTCCAAAAAGGGCTTCTATAATGGCTGCGGGATATGACCTCTTTAGCGTAGAGGATGTTATGGTAAAAAGAGGAGGAAAGGCACTGGTAGACACCGGCATCCGAATAAAAGTACCAGAGGGATGCTATGGACGAATAGCGCCGAGGTCAGGGCTAGCAGTGCAACATTCCATAGATATCGGCGCAGGGGTTATTGACCCCGATTACAGAGGTCCCGTAAGAATTTTATTATTCAATTTTGGGGATAAAGATTTTGAGGTAAGAAAAGGAGACAGAGTTGCACAGTTAATCTGTGAACGGGTAGGGTTCCCGGCGGTGGAGGAAGTAGCGTCACTACCATCCACTGAAAGGGGAGAGAGCGGGTTTGGTGCTACAGGAATGAGAGAGGTGAGGAGCTTAACAGCCCTTGGGGAGGAAAAGACCGAGGAGGATCTAGGGCCCCAAGTAGCTGACTGGGAGAAACAAACTTCCCCTAAGGTAGGCTCCGAATTGAACCCTCAGCAACAAAGGGAGTTAGCACAATTATTAAGCAAATTCTCTGAAGTCCTGACCACTTTACCCGGAGAAACTCATCTTGTGACTCACGAGATAGTTACTCCCCCTGGACGTGTCATAAGGCAACGTCCGTATAGAATGGCAGAGACACGAAAACAAGAGATAATTAACCAAGTTAAGGAAATGCTGGCCATGGGCATCATAGAGGAGTCTCGGAGCCCATGGTCCAGCCCCATAGTGTTGGTTCCGAAACCAAACGGAACCTTAAGATTCTGTATAGATTTCCGCCAAATTAACGACATATCCCAGTTTGATGCGTATCCTATGCCATGCATAGACGACCTGCTGGATTGCCTAGGACAGGCGAAGTATCTAACCACATTAGATCTTAGCAAGGGATACTGGCAGGTTCCGCTAACCAAAAGCTCAAAACCCAAGACGGCTTTTTCCACGCCGATTGGGCTGTATCAATTTAGACGGATGCCGTTTGGATTGCACGGGGCTGCGGCTACATGCCAACGTCTCGTAGACCAGGTATTGAGACCCCACCACGAATACGCTCTCGCGTATATGGATGATATAGTCGTATACAGTACGACCTGGTCTCAACACCTCACAAGGGTGGAAGCAGTCCTCAAAGCATTGAGAAGGGTGGGACTTACATTAAACCCAGAGAAGTGTTTATTTGCTACAAGAGAAGCGAAGTATCTGGGTCACATAGTAGGCAGGGGTCTGGTAAAACCACTAGCCAGTAAAGTAGAAAGCGTTCGAGAGTTCCCCAGGCCCGTAACAAAAAAACAAATGCGGAGTTTCCTAGGCTTAATAGGGTACTATCGACGCTTTGTGCCCCATTTTGTAGAGGAAAGCCTTCTCCTCACCGAAATGCTGAGGAAGAACGCGCCCAACCAAATTCGTTGGACTCCTGAAGCTGAGAAAGCTTCTGAGGCCCTTAAGGAAAAGTTATGCGATGCCCCCGTGTTAAGAGGCATAGATTTTAACTTGCCATTCATTATACAAACAGATGCATCAGACACGGGGTTGGGAGCGGTCATGTCCCAAGTTTTTGAAGGGAGTGAGCATCCCGTGGCGTACCTCAGTCGAAAACTCTCGCCAGCAGAGAGGAATTACGCCACCATAGAACGGGAATGCTTGGCAATAAAATGGGCCATAGAGGCTCTACGTTTTTACCTCACGGGCAGAAAATTTTTATTAGTGACCGACCACGCTCCCTTAAAATGGTTGCATCTAATGCGGAATAATAATGCTCGATTGACCCGCTGGCATTTAGCGCTCCAAGCGTTTAATTTTGAAGTTCAGCACAGAGCGGGAAAGATGCACGGGAATGCGGATGCGCTTTCCCGGATTACATGCTGTCCACGAAAAATCGCGGCAGCAAGTAATGTTTTAAGGGGGGGAATGTGTCACAGGGTGGACATAGGGCAGCCTGAGAAGGTGCAGAGCAGTGTGAATGATCACGGTGAAAGTGACAGAATAAACAGGAGAATGTTTATTGGTTGCCAGGGACAACCTAAGCACACGTGCACAGAGCCCAGAAAGACACACCCAGAGAGCAAAGCAAGGGAGTCTGTTTTACCTAATAGAATGCACCTGAGGGAAGGTGGAGTCAGGAAATATGCAGATAAAACAGACTACCAAACATTTGGAGAGAGGGAACCTTTGAGAGAGAGGGAATCCTGGAGAGAGGAATTAAAGCAGCAGAGGTCACAAGCTGAAAGGCAACAGGGGAGCCGGTGTGAATGTTGGAAAGAGTCCAGAGACCTGTGTGGTTCTGGGAGAAGGCAACACCCTGACAGCGTGAATGTGTTTGGAAAGCAAGAAGAATACAGGAAGACTGCAACAGCAGGTACAGGGGCAAAGAGTAGGCACAAGGGCTATTTGCCGTTTGAAAGGGAAGGGCCCTGGAGGTTTAGAAATAGCCATATAAAGCCCAGATATTCAGAGGCTAATAATAGCTTTTCTCCTGATTATAGAAGTGTTAAAAGAAGAGGGCTTCACTTACTTAGAGAAGCTGAAGAAATCCCTTCTCACGGTGAGTTCCCAGCTTCTAGGGAAACACCGTTACACCGGTTGCAATCAGACACAGTTGGGCCTGGAAAACTAGGGCAGACCCGGCAGGGACCCTATCAAAATTACCCAGCTAGCAGGTCAAACCAGGACCTGAGCTATGCATTGAGGCACCAGCAGGGGAAGGGCTCTGAAAGACATCACTCAGAGTTTGGTGATACTCCCCAGAGAGGCAGTGCAGCTCACAGGAAGAGAAACTTCTTGACTGACGAGGCAAGCCTTCCATATTTTTATTCCACGTTGGAAGTGGATAGTGGAGATACCAATGAGCAAGAAATAATGGAATATGAGAATTCTGAAGTATTAACAGATACAGAATTGATGGACTGTTCTTTCTCTGTGATAGAGCCAGAGATATCATTAAGGTAAATGTGATTTGTGTAACCTTAAAATCCAGTATACAAGTGGCAGAGCTGCAACTCTCTCCCTCTCTCCAAGCCAAGCAGTCAGTTAGGCTGTTTATTATTTACTTTTGGTTTAAAGTTATCAGCTGAAGGAAGCTACTTTTGTTACGTAGTTATCTTTTTGTTTGAAGCCAAGTGAGCTGTTAATTTCTGTTGTTTAAAAAGAAGAAACCTCAAGGGACGGGGAATAAAACCCTAAAAGAAAAGAAAGTTCTTCTGTGTGATTTATATATAGAAGCAAGGCACAACTACCACCCTCATAATAGCCCAACAATACCAGCAGTCACGGCTGGGGCGGATGAGGTGTGACAATACGTACTGCTTTGGACTCTTCTAGACCTCTCAAAGGCTTTTCTCCTCTTTCTTCCAGAGGGTCTCTTTCCCTCTCTGTTCGTCCGGTTTGGCTTCTGCTTCTGATGATCCTTCAGATGAAACTGATGATCAAACTCAAGCTGATTCTCAGGATACTGAGGACAATTCTCTGGACATCCAAGGTGATCATGAAGATGGTCATCTGTAGAATAAACTCTACTCTTATTCTGCTTAGATGAGTGCTCCTCCCTAATACAGCGCAGCTGTGCTGAATCAGGCCCTGCCCTTTGAGATGAGTGCTTAGGGATTACCTCATAGCCCTCCAGATTGAACACACGTTTCCCCACTTCAGCTCCTCTAATGGCTGTTGGAAACCTGGTGCATTCTGGGACTGGTAGTCTTTTATGGCAAAATTCTGTTTTCTCATTTCTACCAGCACTGACAGGTTGCTTGTTCAGAGACACTTCACCTTTTCTATAGCTCCTTCCTGAACTATGATAAGCTTCCTTATCACAGTGTGCACTAGGTGCAAGGAGCTCTTTGCTCTCAGGGAACGAGTCCGTTCTCTAGAGGCTAAAGTAGCAGACTTGTAAAGCATAAGACAGACAGAGAGGTACATAGACGAGACCTACAGGGATATAGTCCTGAAGTCCCACCTCCAGTCTGGCAGCATCCCTGTTGCCATGGAGGAGAGAGGTCACGTGACAGGAGCATCACCCTGGTGTGGCAGGAAGTGATCCTGTAACTAGGACCTGTCCTCCAGGTGATGTAAAACCCTCTCACACCGAGGACATTTCTCCAGGGCCATGTGCCCATGAGGGAAGGGTTAGGACAGCCGTTATAGTTGGTGATTCGATCATTAGGCATGTAGATAGCTGGGTGGCTGGTGGACGTGAGGATCGCCTGGTAACATGCCTGCCTGGTGCGAAGGTAGCGGACCTCACGCGCCACCTAGATAAGGTCTTAGATAGTGCTGGGGAGGAGTCTGCTGTCTTGGTACATGTCGGTACCAATGACATAGGAAAATGTGGTAGGGAGGTTCTGGAGGCTAAATTTAGGCTTTTGGGTAGGAAGTTGAAATCCAGAGCTTCCAGGGTAGCATTCTCCGAAATGCTTCCTGTTTCCACGCGCAGGACCCAAAAGGCAGGCAGAGCTCCGGAGTCTCAATGCGTGGATGAGACAATGGTGCAGAGATGAGGGTTTTGGATTTGTTAGGAACTGGGGAACATTCTGGGGAAAGGAGGGGCTCTTCCGAATGGATGGGCTTCACCTTAACTGGGAAGGAACCAGGCTGCTGGCATTAACCTTTAAAAAGGAGATTAAGCAGCTTTTAAACTAAATATTAGGGGAAAGTCGACAGTCGCCCAAGAGCGGATGGTTCGGAAGAATGTATCTGTGAAGGATACTACCAAAAGCAGAGAGGTTCCACAAAAGAGTAAAGTAGCCCAAATGCCCTCAAGTATGGAGCAGACAGAGCTTAAAGATCCCAAATTACCCATGTCTAACAATAGCCAAATTAATATGAATAAAATACATTCTCTAAAATGCTTGTATGCAAATGCTAGAAGTCTAAAAAGTAAGATGGGAGAGTTAGAATATATAGCACTAAATGAAAGGTTAGATATGATTGGAATATCAGAGACATGGTGGAAGGAGGACAACCAGTGGGACACTGTGATACCTGGGTACAAACTATATCGTAATGATAGAGCTGATCAAATTGGTGGAGGGGTTGCTCTCTATGTTAGAGAGGGCATTGATTCAGAAAGGATTAAAGTTTTGCAGGAAGCAAAATCTGCTGTAGAATCTATATGGATTGAAATTCCATGTAAAAGGGGGAAGGCAATGGCAGTGGGGGTGTACTATCGAGCGCCTGGCCAGAATGACCAAATGGATGATGAAATGCTCAAAGAAATCAAGGAAGCTAACAAAAGTTACAGCGCAGTAATAATAACACAGGTACACTACCAAAAAACTGCCTCCAGTTTTGCAACTGATTCCTATAGATTTTGGGGTGCTGAATCCAGGAAAAATAGCCAACATGTTCCATCACGTCACGTTTTCTTGCAAAATTAGATTTCTTACCCATATAAGGAATGTTCACATAATTTCTTTTTAGCCGACTGCAGTTTATTTTCTTGGCCCAAAATAGAGGTTGTAATGGTTAACTAACTAGAAACACTCCCTCATGATATTTTAGAGTGTTTTGTATTCATTTTATACATTAACAGGACAATTGGGAGGCGGGGGGCTAAATCCAGTACATTTCGTTTCGGAATACCTATGATGTGGCGTGAACAAAGAGACCACAGCAGTGACTGCTATTTTTGCTCTTGCATTGTGAAGGGATACAACTTAAAAAATAAGAACGTAATAAGTTACCCCAGCCTTCCCTCAGCAATTACGCCTATGCCTCATAGCAAGGAAGTACCTGTGCCTGAACCACCAAAATCTTTGGATCATATTTGTGTGGACGGTTCTGATCATGATGAGACTCATCAGATGGCTTTTCCCGATGAGTCCAGTACTTCCGAGTTTGAAACTGAACCAGATCCGAAACCTGAACTTTTCTCTCAAGCTGAATTGAATGATTTAGTCCGGGATTTAGGACTCCCAAAAGATGCTGCCCAACTGCTAGGTTCTCGGCTTAAACAGAAAAATCTATTGTCACCAGGAACAACTTTTTATTGGTACCGCAACCGCGAGACACAATTTTTGAAGTATTTCAGCAAAGAGGAAGATTTGGTATTTTGCAACGATATATACGGAGTGATGGAAAAGTTTAAACTCAAGTATGATCCTGCTGAATGGCGGCTGTTCATTGATTCGTCAAAAGACAGCATAAAAGGTGTTCTTCTTCATAATGGCAACACATTCGCTTCAGTTCCTATTGCTCACTCTGTTATTCTCCAAGAAAAATACGAGAATTTGGCCCTGATTCTTCAGAAGATTCGTTATGATGAGCATAAGTGGATGATTTGTGGAGACTTTAAAATTCTATCCATGCTATTAGGGCAGCAATCCGGTTTCACCAAATATCCCTGCTTCCTTTGCTTGTGAGATAGCCGGGCCCGCGACCTACACTGGGGGAAAAAAGACTGGCCAATTCGGGAGTATTTGAGATCCGGTGAGAAAAATGTTCTTCATGAGAGCTTGGTACTTCGTGATAAAATTCTATTACCACCTCTCCACATTAAGTTGGGTCTCATTAAGCAATTCATCAAGTCCCTTCCAAAAGATGGTGAGTGCTTTCGGTACCTTTGCTCAAAGTTCCCCCGACTTTCTGAAGCAAAGCTAAAGGAAGGAGTGTTTGTTGGCCCTGATATAAGGAAACTCATTTCAGATGGAGCATTCGCTGAAACGATGTCTGAGAAGGAAAAAGAAGCCTGGGATTCCTTCAAGGATGTTGTTCTCAAATTCTTGGGGAACAGGCGGGATGAGAACTATAAGGATATTGTTGCCAGGATGCTCAATGCCTTCAAAGAACAAGGCTGTAACATGAGCCTGAAAGTCCATTTCTTGCACTCCCATGTGAACTACTTTCCCGAAAACTTGGGGGCGTACAGTGAAGAACAAGGTGAAAGGTTTCACCAGGACATCAAGGACGCAGAGAGAAGGTACCAAGGAAGATGGAACACCACTATGATGGCTGATTTCTGCTGGTTGCTGCTGCGGGAAACCCCAGATGAAAAATACGCCAAGCAGCACACCAAGAGAAGCATTCGGGGGAAGAAGAAACGGGCCCACCAGGAGATTGATTGACCCAAGAATGACTTTAAAATCTAAACTGTGTTGACAAATATCGTGTCTTTACTAAACTTTGAAATAAAAATTTGCTAGTTATTACCACAGTGTCGGATCTCATTTATTAGAATTTTATTTTCACACCATCGGGTGTTTGTCTTCATGTATTGCAATGGTGCGGTTTGCGTTTTCTATTCTTACATACATACCTGTACAACATTTTTTGCACATTGCTTTGCTTTGTGTCTAACCTCGCTCTTATATGCTCAATGTTTGTGCACATGTATGTGGCTGTTTTAAGTGCAGACAATTTTGCTACCATCACAGTGTGTTTTGTTGACATTACTCTATTCTTATGTGCTGCCTTGTTACAATTTTCTTTATTCTTATTTGAATAACTACTAAACAATTAGTATAAAGAATTCATCCAAGAAACTTTTATCTCGATCGCACTCAATCTGAAACGTTCACCTCAAACTGCTAACCCAATGTAGCAAAAAATCTGTACGTGATGGAGCAAATTGGTAACCAGATTTGGATTCAGCGCACCAAAAAACGTAAAAATCAATCGAAACATTAGAGGCAGTTTAAAAAAAGATTTTTTTAGTATACCTGTGTAATGGGTGATTTCAACTACCCCGGTATTGACTGGGTCAGTGTCACGTCAGGACATGCTAGGGAGATAAAGTTCTTAGATGAAATAAATGACTGCTTCTTGGAGCAGCTGGTTCATGAACCGACCAGAGGGGAAGCCATATTAGACCTAGTCCTTAATGGAAATCCAGATCTAGTGCAAGAGATAAGGTTGTTGGGGCCACTTGGCAATAGTGTTCATAGCATGATCGCCTTTGATTTAATTAGTGGAGGAGGGATAGTAAGGAAATCCACAGTACTACCTTTTAACTTTCGAAAGGGAGACTATGATAAAATGAGGAAAACAGTTAAGAAAAAATTAAAAGGAGCAGTTGCAAAGGTTAAAGACGTACATCAGGCTTTGCTGTTGTTGAAAAATACTATCTTGGAAGCCCAGACCAGCTGTATTCCACACTTTAAGAAAAGTGGAAGGAAGTCCAAAAAACTGCCAGCATGGTTTAAAGGTGAGGTCAGAGAGGCTGTTGTTGCCAAAAAAGCATCTTTCAGGAAATGGAAAAAAGAGCCAAACGACAAAACCTGGAAACAGCACAAGCACTGGCAAGTCAAATGCAAGGCATTGATAAGGCAGGCAAAGGGAGAATTTGAGAAGAAGCTTGCTGCGGAAGCAAAAATGCAAAGTAAAGACCTTTTCAAGTACATTCGTAGCAAAAAACCTGTGAGAGAGTCAGTTGGTCCATTAGATGATAAAGGGGTTAAAGGAGCACTAAGAGGCGACAAGGCGATAGCGGAGAGACTGAATGAATTCTTTGCTTCAGTCTTTACTGAGGAATATGTAGGGATGTTACCCATGACTGAAGTGGTATTTAAAGGAGCAGAAGAATTGAAGGAAATATCGATACATCGGGAAGATGTATTACAACTATTAGATAAACTGAAGAGTAGCAAATCACCTGGGCCGGATGGTATACATCCAAGGGTGTTCAAAGAACTGAAATATGAGATTGCAGACCTGCTATTAGTAATCTGTGAAGTATCATTAAAATCATCTCTAATACCTGAGGATTGGAGGATCGCCAATGTAACACCAATTTTTAAAAAGGGTTCCAGGGGTGATCCAGGAAACTACAGACTGGTGAACCTGATGGTAGAAACCATCATAAAAAATAAAATTACTCAGCATGTAGATAGTCATGACCTAATGGGAGACAGCCAGCATGACTTTAGACAAGGAAGATCTTGTCTTACTAATCTGTTATGTTTTTTTGAAGGAGTGAATAATCAGGTGGACAAAGGTGAGTCGGTTGATATTGTGTATCTGGACTTTCAGAAAGCCTTTGACAAGGTCCCTCATCAGAGACTTTTGGCAAAACTAAAGAGTCATGGAATAGGAGGCAGTGTACTATTGTGGATCAGGAACTGGTTAAAAGATAGAAAGCAGAGGGTAGGGCTAAATGGCCAATTTTCCCAATGGAGAAAAGTGAATAGTGGTGTACCCCAGGGATCTATGCTGGGTCCGCTGCTTTTTGACATATTCATAAATGACTTGGAAAGTGGAATAACAAGTGAGGTTATCAAATTTGCAGATGACACAAAACTATTTAAAGTTGTTAAAACCCAAGAGGATTGTGGAAAATTGCAAGAGTATCTTGATAAATTGGAAGACTGGGCATCAAAATGGCAGATGAAATTTAATGTGGACAAGTGTCAATGCGCTGTGCTCTGATAGCAATAGCAGAGGTTCTGCTAATAGCTTCAAAGCAGTCAAAAGCTGCACGGCTCACAAATTGGGAGACATTTTGAGCATGCTTGAGCAGAGTGAGGTACTGAACCCGTTTATCTTCGGGAAGAAGAGGGCTCATGCATTCCAGATCCGCTGTAACCTCTTCTAGAAACATTCCCATGTAAAGGGAATATGAGCTAATCCTAGCTGCCAGCATGGAGGATTGAAAGCATCGAACGCCCAAAGGCATCGAGTGTCCTCAATTCACGGCCCGGCGGGTTGGAAGAATGCATTTTAGCACTCTTTATTCTCCGCATGGCTGATTCCACTACCATGAAACGGTGTGCTAACTGAGTCTTCTGAAACCCTGGAGAAGGTGGGACTTGGTACATGGTATCGAGGTGTCGAGAATGCGGTGACACCATTAAGGGTGTTTCCCACATTCTGAACATAAGATCTTGAAGGATCTGATGAATGGGCAGCATCGCTGCTTTTCAGGAGCCATAGGGTATTGCAGAATTCTTAGTTCTTCTGCCCTAGGTTCCTTCTCAGGAATAACCGTGATTGAAAGCCCTTTAGCTACATCACATATGAAATCCTGAAAAGACATGTCTTCTGGAAGAGACATTCTGCGCTCAGGAAAAGGAGATGGATTCTTCAACAGTACTGCTCTTGTATCGGTAGAGTCATCAGAATCGGAAGACTCATCGTAGCTTTGCATCGATGGATGCTACATCCATCGATGCTGGTACCGATGAATATTGGTACCATGGTGTTTCGGTTCCAACCCCTCGATGCCGGAGAAACTCTCGAGGCTTGGCATGGGAGGAAGCCGTCCCACCTGAGTGGGTGCCACTGGAGCCGGTACCAGTGTCGGTACCAAACTCATTTTAACCGTCTGTAGCGGTCTTAGGCAGTACCGAGGCAGCTAAGAGGGACGCTAGACTGCGTTCAATAGCAAGGATTCTCTTATCCATTGCTAAGGCCGATGCCTTGTTGGTACCGGTGGAAGCGGCTACGACCCCAGAACATGGCAACAGAAGTTCTGCAGAGGGGGAGGCCTCTGTAACATTCTGAGACCCCGTTTGTGCTTTGGAGACCGAAGACCCCCGCCGGGGTAATTTTGCCGGTGTACTTTCCTCGAGGGTAGTGCCAGTGGCATCTCGATGCTTTGCAGGAGATTTACCCTTCAAGGACCAGCTAGTCTTTACAGACTTTTGTTTAGTTACCTGAGATCCATGAGAGGAAGATGAAGCCCTGGAGGATGTCGATGCAACTGACATCGTATCAACCGTGAAAAGAGAACCGGCCTTTAAGGCTCTGTTCTGCAGGCCCCTTTTGGTCATCTTTCTACAGGAGAGGCACTCCACTGGACAATGTTCAGGACCTAAACATTTGAGACACCATTCGTGGGTGTCGGTGATAGAAATAGTACCGCCACAGTTTGAACATTTTTTAAAACCACTAGTTGGCTTCTCCATGTCTGGAGATTTTTGGGCCTAGTGCCCAAAGTGACCACAAAAAACGCGACCACAAAAAACAAGAAAGAAGATAACGTTTTCTGCGGTGACAGGAGAGACGTCCTGTCGGCTCCGCGGAAAACGAAGAACTGAAGTGAGAGAGGCAGTGAGGCGGGAAGGCAGCATGCATGCGCTGTGGGATGCTCCCAAAAGCTTTCCTTTTGGACGCTGGGGAGCATTCTCGTGCAGGCTCCGTTGGTACCGACGATACCCATATGTGAAGACTACATTCCTGCTTGTTCCTGGAGATGCCGTGTGGCTGAGTTTTGAACAGACTGAAGGGGAAAAAGATGATTTAGAATTTTAGAGGGAGACCAGCAAGGAGCAGATTACAATAGTCAAGGCAAGAGGTGACTAGCGAATGGATAAAGATCTTATTAGTGTGAGTAGAAAGGAAGGGATGGATTTTGCTGCTATAATAGAGAAAGAAGCAGCAGGTTTCAGCCATCTGTTGGATGTGCCCAGAGAAAGAGAGAGTAGAGTCGAAGATGATCCCGAGATTGTGAGCTGAGGAAACGAGGAGAAGTGTAGTATCATCCACAGAAATAAAGAAGGGAGTAAGGGAGACGATGGATTTTTGGGGGAAAGATAAGGAGCTCAGTTTTTACCATCGTCAGTTTAGGATGGCGGTGAGACATTCAGGCAGCAATGTCGGATAAGCAGGCAGAGATCCAGGACTGGATTCCTGGAGAGATTTCAGGTGCAGAGAGGTAGATCTAAGAGCAATTAGCATAAAGATGGTACTGAAAACTATAGGAGGAAATAAGGGCACCAAGGGACTAAGTGTAGAAAGAGAAAAGTAGAGATCCCAAGACAGAGTCCTGAGGTAGTAAAAGCTGTTAGTGTAGCTGGGTTTAAGAAAGGGTTGGACAAGTTCCTGGAGGAAAGGTTCATAAACCATTATTAAAAGGGACCCAGGATATCACTGCTTGACCCAATACAAGCATTGAGGAATCTGTGTCTTTTGGGGAGATTGCTAGGTACTAATGACCTAGCTTGGCCACTGTTGGAAACAGGATACTGGGCTTGATGGACCTTGGTCTGACCCAGTATGGCATATCTTATGTTCTTATCCACCAGAACATACACTGAAAGTGCACTGGGAGAGATAAGAAGAAAACCAGGACAGAACAGATCCACTAAATCCAAGCAAAGCCAGGGTATCGAGGAAAAGGTGGTGATCAACAGTGTCAAAGACAGCAGAAAGGTCAAGAAGGATGAGGATTGAGTAAAGGCCCTTGGACTTGGTGAGGAGCAAGTTGCTGGAGACTTTGGCAAGAGCTGTTTCTGTGGAATGTAGAGGATGAAAGCCAGACTGCAGTGGATCCAGAAGGGCATGAGAGGAAAGAAAGTCAAGACAGCTGCTGTTTTGAAGCAAAGGGAAGGAGAGAGATTAGGCCGATAGCTTGAAGGGCAGGCAGGATTTAGTGAAGGCTTTTTGAGGAGAGGTGTGACCAGAGAATGTTTGAAAGTCACAGGAACAGTTGCAGTAGAAAGTGATAGGTTAAGGATATGACAAATGGAAGGGATGATGGTAGAACTTAGTAGACAGGTAGGAATGGGATCAGAGGAGCAGGTAGTCAATTTGGAGGAGGAGAGATTTGCAGGTTCCTCCTCAGTGATTTC
Source organism: Ichthyophis bannanicus (assembly GCA_033557465.1). NCBI lineage: Eukaryota > Metazoa > Chordata > Amphibia > Gymnophiona > Ichthyophiidae > Ichthyophis > Ichthyophis bannanicus. Next base: position 34,664,796 of record CM066035.1, on the reverse strand, counting down.
CGAAAAGGGTGACAGAAGGTGAGGGAAGGATTTGAGACTGAAGAGGGAGAGGGGGAGAGGGAGGGGGAGGGAGAGGTGAAGGTGAACCTGTGTGGAATTCAAGGTCTTTTGGACTTTGTCAGGAAATAGTCAGCCAAGGTCTGGGCAGAAAGTGAAGGAGGGATTGGCAGAGGAGGGACTTTGAAGAGAGAGTTAAGCATAGCAAAGAGACGGTGAGGGTCAGAGGCAAGAGAGTTAGTCAGATGGACATAGTACTCTTGCTTGGCAAGTGCTATGGCTGACTGAAAAGAGGTTAGCATGAATTTGAAATGTAGGACAAGCATTGTGGAACCTATGTACCTTTTTGGGAACCTGCCAGGTATTTGTAATCTGGATTGGCCACTGTTGGAAACAGGATACTGGGCTTGATGGACCTTGGTCTTCAGTAAGGTCAAGAAGAAGAGTGAACCTACACATGTTGCTAGTTCCGGATACCATTCGAAAGACAAGGCAGAAGACAAGCAACACTGCTTTCTCGTTCTACGCACCCACATTGTGGAATAGCCTCCCAGTTGAACAAAGAGGAATTAAAGACCTTCGATCATTTAGAAAGGAACTAAAAACCTATCTGTTTACTCAGCACTATTACAACCTTCAACATGATGATATTCAGAATTCACAGGCCAGCACTGACCAACAACCATATTCTGATCCTACCTAGACAAAGCACACACCCACACTTCTTACACAGCCAAATTGCCATCTAGATCACCCAGTTTACAGATATATTTGATGCCGCATCTGTAAATAGTTATCTGATGCAAATTGAATGTAATTAGTTATAGGACGTGGCATTGCTTGCCATTAGTCCCATCTGTTCCATGCTAAGAGTTAAATAGTTAAGATGTTCTTCAATTGTTCTTTGTAAAAATAATAATAGCTTGCTATTATTAACGTTTTGTTATTTGTAAACCGCCTCTGATCTCTGGAAGAGGCGGTATAGAAAAATGTATAAATAAATAAATAAATATCTTCTGTTCTTATGAGTTTCAGAGTTGTTGATGTTATGAATCCAGCACATGGAGGTTTGACAGGCAAGACCTCGGGAGGCAGACACTCTTAACAGCAGATGAAAGGGATCAGCACTGGGACCCCACAGGAGATGGAAAATGATGTTACTCAAGCTACAGTGGAAAGAACATCACCATACTGGGGTGGGGGGAAATGCTGCTCACTCAGATTTGGTGCACATAAAAATATATGTAAAAGACTACACACCGCTGTGGATGGAAGACAAGTTAGACAGAGATCTAGTTCTAGAGAACTGAAAACAGACCTTGGTGGGTTGATGAGTGGCAGACAGTGCTATGACTGTAAGAACACCTCCCCCCCACTCTTTCATGGAAGTGCACACTATTGAGCAATAGTGTGAATTCTTTCATTAGAGAGTGCACTAATGACAGGAACCAGGAAATGATGACAGCTTTGTCATTTCCTGTTTTACCAAGATTGCCGCTTTGCTTTAAAATGAAAGCGCATCACTACACTTAAAGCAGCTAGCCATATCTGGGTTGCCCAAATAGCCAATTAGCTATTCAGTCAGCGGTGATATTCAACCGCTGGTCGGATAGCTAAACCGGCTAAGGTTAGGGCAGCTTTTTTTGGCCTATCTTTAGTTGATTAAGGTTAACTGGCCAATGGCTGAATATTTCCGCTAACTTTGTTGGCTGCCCCCTATCGTTAGGGTGTTTAAACCAGGTAGGAAAGGATCTTCAACATCACTAAATGCATTAGTGTCGCAGAATATTCCAATGAGCACAGTTTAACCGGTTAGCAAGTCTGCTAACCGGCTAGACCATTTTGAATATCCCCCCCCTAATAAATGTTAGTTCAATAAAAAGGTATCACCTTATATCAGTGCTGTTAAAACGTTTATCCCATATGACCTCATTTTAACAACTAAAAATTCATGTGACCCCAGATGATGATGAAATCAACCTCCCTCCACTCATCTAAAGCAGGAAGCCGCGACAACAGTAGTGGCAGCAGCAGCGACAACAGTAGTGGCAGCAGTAGCGACAACAGTAGTGGCAGCAGTAGCGACAACAGTAGTGGCAGCAGCAGCGGCCATCAGCACGGGGTGCAGTGTGTACTTACAGACCTCGGTAGTCGATTTACAGTCTAACAGGAGGGGACAAGGGCCTGTGGATGCTCACTGGCTTACAGGCCACATGCTGACTGGTGACTGCCGCAACTTGGCAAAGTCACAGTGAACGTTTAGAGAGAAGAAGTCATGGCCATGTTTCTGTGACCGCTATCCACTGATGATGTGACCCCATATTTGAGAACCACTGCATTATACCATTTTTGTTTGTTTCTACTAATTAACCTTTATATCTCTGAAGATCGACTAGCTTTCTCCTGGGACCATTAGCTCCATAATGTATGGGCTGATGCTTCTGGTGACTGGATCAGATCGGACCTGGATTCAGCTCACAGATTTTCAATAGTAGCTCAAGATGAATTCTGTACAGGTACAGTAGGAGGGCTTACAATCTGACAGATGGTCTCATTAATGTGCACTAGTGCCATTGAGATGTTATGTTGCTACAGGTCCCATGGGATCTACATTAGTTATTAATAAAGCTCTTTCTCTTTTCATTTTGTGATTGTTTGACGTTTCTTTTCTACTAATTGTTATTTTAAACTATTGTAACCTGTTTTACCTGTATAAGAAAGCTGGTAAATGAAATACCAATAAGCACAAACATAATAAGACCCACTAACACATTAACCCATGTCAGTGACTCTAGCTCTGTTGGTACCTGAGGCAAGAGGGTTAAGTGACTTTCCAAGATCACATGCAACATCAATGGGATTTGATCTCTGGCTTCCCTTGTTCTCAGTCTGCTGACCTCAAGCTAACCTAAACACAAAAATCCACCCTCTCAGCACCACTAAAGTACCAATACCTGGTGGGTCACTTACCACATCTCCCCACCCCATGTCTTATTTGGTCCTTGAAATCCATGATGAACTAGTGGCTGAAAGGGACTCCCCTCCTAGCCCTAGAGTGAGGCAAAGGATAAGGGAATAGATCCCCAGGTAAACCCCACGCCTATGTGCCTAGCCTCACCCCAATTAAGAGAGAAAGTAGTATCTCCAGGAGACCCTCTTGGCCCCCACCTCCTGACTAACCTCTTCTCTAGTGAAATTAGAGCACCTCCTTATGTGATAGACTGACCCTTAGAGGTCATGTAGACCCATTTTCAAAGTCAATTATGAAAGCAGAAGCAAGTGGAGATCACTCATGCCCCCTGCCAATTTCACTACTTGAGGCTCCTGTGGATACTAATTGCTTTCTTGGCTGAGGTAGGACTAGGCACATGGGGGCCAGAGGTGACCAGGGACTGTTTCCTTTTGCCCTGTTTGGTCAAGCAGGACATGGTCTGAGCCATTAGTTCAACAGGGATTTCATGTCTTTGGTATGGGGTGAGGTGAGAGGGGCCGCTGGTCTACTAGGAACTGACACTTTAGCTACTGCTGAGGCAGGGATGGCCCAAGGGAGGTGCGGGGCCATGTGCGGAGACTCATTGCGAGGCCTCATTTGCATAAATATTTGAATAATGTTAACATTCACTAACTTTTATAAACATGTCTCTTAATGAGTGTCTGGATAAAGAAAGACTACCGGATTTCTACATTACTACATTACTATACGCCAACCGCCAGGCACATTAGGAAGTACTACAAACACTGTCCCATTTAGAACCCATAGCAAACCCGCCGTATCGTAACAGCACTACCAAGACTCACAAAGCACCAAACCCTACCTATCAAAAAGGCAACACTGCAAATATTAAACCAATACATCTTAGAGAATACCAATACATCTACTGGGGAAAGAGAACAAGTGGCACTGTCACATAGAAACTACATAAACAGAATACCTCAGCTCGATTACACATGCAGAACATAGACCATCACCACACAAAGAACAAGGTATCACAATTTAGAAACAGGAAGACAATAATTAAATTGGGAACCCCAAAAGCCAAACTTGGAATGTACAACAACATTGCAGAAATAAAACTATAAATTAATTTCCTCTTGTACTAAACCAAAACGCAAAGACGTTAGCAATGCACATTTCCCAGAACTGACATATTCCAGTTAATAAATTCAAAATAAAAAAGTATTTTTCTACCTTTTGTTGTTTGGGCATTTTATTTTTCAGTTGCAATTGCTACAGTAACTGTCTTCTGGTTTCATTGTGTCTTCTGCTAACTCTCCATTGTCTGAATCCATTTGTCCTTTCTTCTCTCTTCTAGTTTTTTCCATTCTCTCTCTACATCTGCTTTAACATACTGATCTTTCCCCTTTTGCTCTTTCCTTCATTTCGTTCTTAATTCCTTTATCATCCACTCAAATTTCACCCCTCCATCCTCAATCCTCACTTACTCTCCCAGTACCCAGCCAATGTAGATTTTTCTTCCCTCCCAGACAAAATATCTTTTTCCCTCTCCAACCTCACTCCCCCAGCCCCATCACCTTCTAGTCCGCCCCCAACATCAGCTCCCTTCTAGTTCCAGCCCCACCCAGCAACCGCTCCCTTCTAGTTCCATTCTCCCCCCTCCCCGCATCAGTCCATGTCCAGTCCTAGCCCCTCCCATCAGCCCATTTCCAATCCTAACCCATGCCCCCATCAATTTATTTCCAGTCCTATCCTAGCCCTCCCCCCCCAAAGAGCCCCGCGCCTGTCTGAGCAGCTTCAGAGGGAGCTGGAGAGGCCGACTCACATCTGCATAGTGCTGGTATGAAGAGCAGTGTGTTCCTTCTGTCGTGCTGTGTTCTCTTGAAGCCCGCTGAGAGCCAGGAAAGGTTAAAGGGCATTTCCTGTTTCCTGGCACTCTGCGGGCTTCATGAGAACACAGCGTGAGTAAAGGAACATGTTGTTGTTCACTCTAGTGCTGTGTACAGGTGAGCTGGTGCCTCGGGCCTCCCTGGCTCCCTCTGAAGCTGGCCCTGCAAACCCACCCAGCGGAATGAAGTTCGTGCGGGACCACCTGAAGCACAGGACCTGTGTGAACATTCTCGCACAATGGACAGGCCGGCCTTGTGCTGAGGACGCAGTGGGGGAGAAGAGATTTTTAGTTTCTGGCTATTCTGACCCCTTTAAAGAATGGCAGGCCTGAGATAGGGGCCTTAATATGACTGGGAAGGCACACACAAGTCCACTAATCCCGTAGTTTTCTTTAGTATTATTAACATTTAGCTTGTATCTTTTCAGTAAGAGCTCAAAGGGAGTTACATTCAGTTACGGTGGGTTTTTCACTGTCTCCGCAGAGCTTACACCGGAGGCAATGGAGGGTTAAGCGACTTGTTCAAGGCCACAAGGAGAGTCAGTAGTTGTTGAACCATGGCTTTTCTAGTCACAGGCTGCTACCCTAACAATGTTACTTGCAGTACACTAACAAAATCCCCCAGGTTCTGTGGTCATTACTGCTGCACTACTTTACTGTTCTTGAGCCAATAGACCTCTTTATTTGCCATTGCCTCAGGTACTAGGAACTCTTTGATGTAGGGACTTCATACTGTAAATATACAGTAAACTCTTTGAGGCAGAGATATTGTACCTCAATAATGTAAACAACTGTGGCCTAAAATTAGAAAAGTTATCTAGAAATAGAGTTGGTTCAGGGGAGCTTGTGCTTGCTGATTACTATCTGTAGGCAAAGTGGGAAAATAATCATTTTTTTGCATGAAGCCTTTCCTCACTAAAACGTACCGTGCGCATGTGGTATTTCTCAGTTGTGACTGTGATTCCCCAGGGACCCCAGTGATGAATATAAATTGCCCTCCAGTAGAATCTTGCATGCTTGAAGCTCAGGATGCAGTTGGAGAAATCGCTCCAGTTTTGGGAAGATCGGCTGCCATTCTCCAAAGCTGCAGAACAGCGATACCCTGTTTGAAGTAAGGACCATTTACAACATGTTTCATGTAAGTATTATGCGTAGCAAATAAAGCAGTGGTAGCTGCCTCCATGAGATATCGGAGGGGCTGCTGCTCCGATATCGCATGGAGAGAGCTACCAGAGCTTTGTAAACATATCCCTTTGTCTTTGAGCTGCCTGGAAGCTAGTTTTCAAGAGGTCAGTCTCTAAGCAAATACACTTATTGTTTGCACATTTCATATGGATGCTCAGTAATTCAGGCTTGGCAGAATTGTTGGGTGACATGAATATTGGACTCAAGATAAATTGGTTCCTTCTTTGCGTAAAAATGTGATTTTGTATGGACAGGTATTCCTTTTTGGATCAGGGACAGGGAAAGAAACTTAGGAGATAATCTTACACTGAAAACACTAGAAAAAATTAGATGGGGATGGCTGGAGAAATCAAGTTAAAAAGAAGTTGGAATAAAATGTGCATAGGTATTTGGAACAAATCACAAAACATTATCATTTCTACATCATGTATAACGCAACCCAACAAAAATATTAATATTAATTTACTGTAGAACATTTGTACCATCTAAAATATAGACTTAAATTTATAGGTGTGTAATGATTGCAGACATCTGATTCTTTGATAAAAACATAGAAGTGTGATGGCAGAAAAGACCATATGCTTCCTGTATCTAATCTGCCCTTCCATATCAACTACTACAGTCCCTTTTTTTTCCATTAGAGACCTTCTCTGTGCCATGCTTTCCTGAATTCAGATACTGTCCTCGTCTCTAGGAAATAGGCTTTCTGAGGGCCGTTGACTAATTCTATGGACGGTTACTCCAGGAATTTGTCCAAACACCTATGACAATAAAATTCCACAGCTCAATTGTTCAACGAGTAAAAAAATACTTTTTCCATTTTGTTTTAGATATAGACGTAGTTACCCCTGTTAGCCTTGTTAGAGACCCCTGTTCATTATAAGTCCAGTGTAGGTTCTGCCTGCACTGCACAGATTTTGTTATATGTAAACTGCACTGATCCTAAAGAGCACGGTATATAAGAGACGCTAAATAAATAAATAAAATAAAATATGCTACCTCTTGGTTTCATGGAGCGTCTCCTAGCACTAGTACAATTTGAAGGCATAAATAATTGTTCCCTATTCACTTGTTCCAGCCCATTCATGATTTTAAATCCTCTCCCGGTCCTCTCTTTTCTAAACATATGTCTAACCTTTATTCGTAAGGGACCCATTCCATCCCTTTATCAGTGATATTGTCCTTCTCTACCCTTTTCCATTTTCTCTTCATCCTTCTTGAGATGGGATAATCAGAACTTCCCACTGTACTGAAGATGTGGTCATATTACGGATTTATACAGAGGCATTGTGCTTTTCTCTGTTTTATTCCACATTCCTTTCTGAATAATTCCTGAAGTTATGTTTGCTTTTTGGACTGTCACTGCAAACTGAACTGAGGATTTCCACAATGCCAAAATCACTTTCCTGCCTAGTGACTCCTAAAAGAGGGCCTAGCCTTGTCTAAGTACAGTTTTTTTTATTTAGCCATATTTATATACTGCCTTTCTCCGGGTCAAAGTGGTCACAACCAACACGTGCAGAGTACATTGAACAGATACAAGTGAGGGGGGGGGGGGGGATACCATTACCCAAGGGGGCGGGATAGAATATTTACACTGATGTTATGATATTTACATTCTTTTACATTATTGCCCTTTTCTTCAGTCATATTTGCATTTACAGTTATAATTGTTCTTCCCTATGTGTGCATCACTTTGCACTTGTCTACATAAAATTTCACCTGCCATTTTGACACCCATTTTTCCAATCTACCAAGGTTCTTCTGCAGTCCCTCAGAATCTGTTTAACAGTTTTGAATACTTTTATGTGGCCTGCAATCAATTCTCTCATTGTTTCCTATTCTATATCATTAATGAATATGTTAATTGACACCAGGCCCAGCACAAATCCCTGAGGTACTTCATCATTTACCTCTTTCCTTTGGGAAAATTGGCCATTTAGTCCTATTTTCCACTTCTTATGTTCTACTTTCTTGCAGACTCACTGTGCTTCCTATCCTATGACCTTTCTTTTTAAATTCCTAGAGTCTCTCATGAGGACTTTATCAAACACCTTCTCAAAATCCAAATATGTGATATTGACCCGTCCTTCTTTCACGCCATCAAAGAACTGTAATAGATTTGTTAGGTGTAACTTCCCTTTTCTAAAACCATGCTGGCTCTTCCACACTAAGTCATGTTTACCCATACAACAGTAATAGTGGACCCCATATTCAAAGACATTTACACGGTTTGCAGACATGTAAACCATGTAAACGCCAGTTAGTGGGGTATTCAGTAGCACTAACTTGGCTCAATATTGCCGTTGCCTGGTTAGCTTCTGGGATCTGTGGCTACCCCAGATATTCCATACCGGTTGCCGGATATGGCCTTGACATTGAATATTCAGGGTTAGTCTTCAGCGGCGAGGGCTAGTCACGTTAGCAGCACTAGCCACCGCTGCTGAATATTGGGCCCAGTATTCTTAACAAGTGCTTCCACCATTTTACCCAGTACTAATATCAGGCTTACTGGTCTATAGTTACTTGGGTCATCACTGGAGGCCATATTGAAAATCGGCATTCCATTGGCTAACATCCAGTCCTCAAGTACAGAGGTGGAATCAGGATGGCAGAGGTTTTCCCCCAGCGTTTTTGGAGGACGGGGTGAAGACTGGATTGGTCATATTCAGGGGTGCCTTTCCTGCTGCTTGCACTGAGCCCCAAAATACCTTGTTATGATGCTAGGAAAATTTAAATGAAAAGTTAGAGATTTTTAATAGACAGTTCCAGAATTTTGTATTTGAGTTCTTTTAGAACTTTGAGGTAATATTGTTAGCTCCTGCTAATTTGCTACTATTTTGTTGATTCATTCTAGCCCCTCTTCCAGATACTGCACATACTAATTTGTTTCAGTTCCTCTGAATCATCACCTACTGTACAAAGAACAATTTTGGGGTGTTGCCTTCCCAACATCCCCCTCCATCAAATGGGATGGGAGAGGTACAGAAAAACAATTAGCAACCTAAGACCAATAATATGTAATGGAAGACGGGCAAGCCTGACCTATATATCCAAAAAAAGAGGAACACCTAATAATATGGATATGAGAGAATAAATAACCAGGCCGCAACACCAGATTTAAACTTAAGATAGGAGCTCTCCAAACACAGCACCAAAGGGAAAAAGTTCCAAAGTGAGGGAGCTAGAAAACTGAAAGCAGATATATGAGAAATCTCCAATTTTAGTTTAGGCGGTGGACGAATTGCTAGGACGTTGGCTTGGAACTATCTTAAGGACCATCATGGAGGGAAATGAGATTAATGCAAAAAAAGAAAAAAGAGCAATGCGTGCCATTGAGTCAATGCTGACTCCTGTCAACCAACAGCCCCTGAATTTTCTTGGCAAAGTGTGGCCAGGCGTAGATTGCCAGGAGTTGGCTACTATTGCTGTTGACAAGTCCTGAGACAGCCATGTGAATGTATACTGGCGAAACTCGAGTAGACATTTAGTCATCCAGTGACCTGTGGTTTGGCATTCACAGGGTTTCTACAGCTATCAGCTAAGCGTTTTTTGGTTTTTAAATACATTTCAAAAAAATATAAACTCTTAGCATTGGGCCGATGAAACACAATATTGGAGGTTACAATCCTGTGCTTATAAGGACATTGCTATTAAGTCTAGCAAGAGCCAGGTTCCCTTCTCTGAGGCCCTTAAAACACCAAAACTGGGATTTGTTTGGTGTACCATTATATGTTTGGTTATATGTTTAAATTTCTGTTAAATTGCAGTCTTCCAGGTACGATTTAAGTAGAAGGAGCTTTCGGGGCAGACCCACTTTTGTTTGGTAATTTAGGCCTTTCTTCTAGGCAATGGAAGGTAAAGTGACTTGCCCAAGGCCACAAGGAGTGCCAGAGGGAATTGAACCCTGGTCTCTTTGTCACCAGACCACTGCTCTAACCAGAATAACAATCCTCTTGTGCCAACAGCAAGAGTTTAAATGTAATTCTAAGTTCAATCGTACGTACGTGCTTGCAGGCTTCTTCTCCTGCCCAGAAATGACAAGTGATCTGGTGTCTTTAGAGGGAAAGCTTAAAGCATTCCTGGCTTTCTGATACGCATTTCCTGATGCATTTTGGTACCTGCAGTATTCATGTCAAATGAAAGACATGGGCCTACTAATCCCATAATGCACTGTGATACTGCTTGAAAACTGGCCATAAGTCTCCTCCCAGAAACTGTGTCCATCTGCTGCTTGATTGCCTGGCAAGGGGTACATTTTTCAAACACTTTTCATGAAAGAGCTAATGCTGACCCCCCTTGGGTCTCATTCTATTCTTTAATCTCCCAGTAGAGCAGCCTGAGATTCAACAGCTACCTTCCGCCCTCCTGCTCTCTCCTGGTAGAATCACTCTCAGTGCACCGCCGCTTTCTTTCTCTCAGGAGATAATCAGCATTTAAATGGACGGTTCCCATTTCTGATCCATAAATATTAAAACGAGGAGGTGGGAAATGCCAGCTAAAGGGAGAGAGGAAAGAGAAATCTCAGGAGATATAGGGAAATCTTCTCGCCCATGTATGAGCTGAGATCTCTAAGAAAAATAAAAGAAAATCAGAGAAAATGATCTGAATTTAAGGGGCTGGTCATCTACCTGGGGACAAAGGAGAAGGAGCGGAGGGGAAATGTGTAAAAAGAGGATTGTAGAATTCAGTATTGGAGCTGAGCCTAGATCCATGAAAGAATTTACTAGTATAAATCAAAGCTACAAGATCACACACTATTGCATATTCATGCACATTATTTAACATAGGGCCTTTCATATCAACCACTAAGCTCTACAGTCCCTTTTTTCCTTCTGTGTTTGTCTCACACTTTCTTGAATTCAGATATTTTGTATGTGCCACCTCCACTGGGAGATTATTCCATGCATCTACCACTCTTCTACTACTAATCATTTGTATAGCGCTACAAGACGTATGCAGCACTGTGCATATAGATGTAAGACACAGTCCCTTCTCATGAGAGCTAACAGTCTCATCAAGACAAAACATGTAGAGGACGATTCAGTACTGTGCCCATCCATGCCATCTGGATGTGCAGAAAATGTACGGGGCCAAGTTGCACCCGATTCTGCAACTGCAGGAGCTGTATGTTTCCACAGTTGCAGAATTAGAGCACTTGGACAGCCCAGTATGCACAGCATTCTGATCCGGGATACTCCAAAGGCGTGCTCAAGGCTCCACCTGGTGTGCCGGTGCCGTGGCATCCTGTCACCATGGCACCAGCACATCCAGCCTGAGAGCCCAAAGGCCACCTGCATATACAACCTATTTTCTTGTTGCCTGAACCTTGGTGAGCAGAGTCAGGGCCGGAATTGGGCAGATGGGGTTCTCCCGTGGCAGCCTTGTTGTTCTGGGGGGAGGGGGGGCTGCATGCCCTGATAGCACAGGCATCTGCCACTTATTCCACCTTCGAGATGAAATTCCACCTTCAAAATAGAATAAGCTGGGCATCCAAATTGGAGCTGCCAGATGGAATCGGGAACAGCAGCCGAGTCCAGGTTGTACCTCTAACATGGACGTACAACCCCGCTATTCAGGCCGGTGAATCTACCCCATAGTGAAACTGGGGACTAGGGTATGGTAAGATACACATAAGTAGTGAACAAGAGAGTGAGGAGCATCCTGATCCAAAGAGGTGGGTTTTTAGTTTGGATTTGCAGGGAGAACAATGGATGGAATCTATTACTCTGTCCATAAAGAAATATTTCCGCAAATAACTCCTGAGTCTATCCTGTTTCATCTTCATCCTATGCCTCCTCATTGCAGAGCTTTCTTTCAATTGAAAGAGGATCTCCTCCTGTACATTTATGCCCAGAGGTATTTAAACACCTCTATCATATCTCCCCTCTTTCTTTCAAAGTATACATATTGAGATCTTTAAGTATGTCCCCATATGCCTTATGGTTAAGTCTGGCCACCCTCTGCACAGACTCCATCCCGTTTATATCCTTTTGAAGGTGTGGCCTCCAGAATTGCACACAATACTTCAAATGAGGTCGCACCAAAGACTTATACAGAGGCACTATCACCTCCTTTCTTCTGCTGGCCATCTCTCTCCCTATGCACCAAAACATCCTTCTGGCTTTTGTGGTCACCTTTTCTACCTATATAGCCACCTTAAGATCATCAGAAACAATCACCCCTAGGTCCCTCTCTTCTCTCATGAGCAGAAGCACTTCACCTATGCTGTACCGCTCCCTTGGATTTTTGCAGCTCAAATACATGACTCAGCATTTTTTAGCATTAAATCTTAGCTGCCAAATTCTCGACCAAACTTATCTAGATCTCTCCTCATATTATCTTCACCTTCCTGGGTGTCTATTCTTTTGCAGATTTTGGTATCAACTACAAAGAGGCAAACCTGAGGGGTAGATTCTGACCCGCGTTTAGTGAGGATATACGTCCAAGGCAGAGATACTTTAGCCACTGAATGCCCGGGTGCTATGCCGGCAAATGAGTTCCTCACACGTACAGCAGAGATGTACAGGGAGCTCAGTACGAGGGCAGGAGGGGGCTGGACTAGGGAGGAGCAAGACCGGGCCAGAGGCATGACCCTGACTCTGGATGTACAGGGCTGATTCCAATGTTATTTATTTTATTTATTTATTTAGTAAATACTTGTATACCGCTGTTTCCTACGATCAACAGCGGTTTACTTTACAGAAATCATAATGCATTGTATAATACATTGAGATTTTTAGTTTTACATTTTGATTAGACAATGATTTACGTAACGCGGGATAAACAGTTGGATACAATATACAGTTGATTATTATAGCACACAGATCAGGGTATACATTTGATTTCAGTAGGTTGGGGGGCCAAATATACATTATATACAATGTTGACTTCCAAAGTGTACAGGCTAATACATGACTATATGCTATTAGATTTTATGCTGTCGTGGGCGGTAAAGTTCATCTGGTTGAGGTAGGGTATTGCGATTAGATCAGGTTGTAGTGGGTTTGAAACAGATATGTTTTAAGCTTTCGTCTAAATTCAGTCAGGCTGTTTGTGAGTCTTAATTCATGCGGTAGTTGGTTCCATTGAATTGGCGCTGTGTATGTGAATGCCCGCTTGCTTGTTTCGGCTTTGACAGATCGAATGCTTGTCGGGATACACAGGGTGTTGAGATTCATAGTTCTCCTGCTCCTGTTGCATGGTTGGATAGTGATTAGGTTATTGAGGTAGGATGATGCGATGCCATGGATGAGTTTAAACGTTGTGATGATCTGTTTGTAGATGATGCGGGCGGCCACTGGGAGCCAGTGCAGGTCCATTAGTACTGGGGTTATGTGTTCGGTGACTTTCTTTTCCATGATGACTCTTGCAGCCATGTTCTGGGCCATTTGCAGGATGCTGAGTGTGTTCTTTGGAAGCCCTAGTAGAATGGCATTGCTGTAGTCCAGGTGTGGAATGATTAGTGCTTGAGCAACAGATCTAAAGTCGGATTTGTCGAGGATACTGCGAAGTGGTTGTAGAATTTTGAGTTTGTAAAAGATGGCTCGGTTAACTGATCTGAGGTGTTTGTCCAACCTGAGATTACAGTCTAGTAGGACTCCTAGATACTTTATTACAGGCTTCGTGTGGTATATGTTTTTGTTAAGAGTGACTGTGGTGGGTGGGATGAAATTGGCTTTCTTGGAAATGAACATGACCTCTGTTTTTTTGTGGTTTATTGACATGTTGTTTTGCTGAAGCCATAATTGGAGCATGTCAAGGCATATTTCTAGTGGACCGAAGTTAGGCTGTGTTATGTCAAGCTGTGTGTATAGCATCACATCGTCGGCATATATGTGGTATTTGATGTTGTATTTCTGGAAGATATCGCAGACCGGCTTTATATACAAATTGAACAGAAGTGATGAGAGGGCAGAACCTTGGGGGATCCCTTGGGTTTGGGGGAAGGCATCAGCTTTATCGTTGTTGAATTGTACTTGTTGCATCCTATTGGATATATATGAAGAGAACCATTTTAAGGGGGTCCCTGAGATACCCAGCGAGGCCAGGCGGTCCAATAGGGTGTTGTGATGCACTGTATCGAATGCCGCTGAGATGTCAATGAATATGAGTATGAACATGGAGTTTTTGTTCTCGAGGCCCCTAAGTAGGTTGTCAAGGAGTGCCAGCAGTAGTGTTTCTACTCCGTGATTCTGACGGAATCCATATTGATGCTCATCTAAGGCTTTTCTCTCATCCATGTGATCTTGTAGTTGGTGCTGCACCGCTTTTTCAATCGTTTTTGCTAGGAATGCTATGCTTGAAATTGGGCGGTATGATGCAGGATCACTTTTGTTGAGCGACTTGTTCTTTAATATGGGTCTTATAATTGATTTCTTGAGTTGAGTCGGCATGCTACCTTGTTGTAGTGATTGGTTGACAATGTGCGCGATGGGTTTTGCGTTGTCTTTCTTAGTTGCTTTCATCTAGGCGGCTGGGCATGGGTCAAGGGGTGAGGTAGTGGTGTTTAAGTTGGTTATGATGTTTAGGATTTGTTGCTCACCGAGATGCTGGAAGGTGTTCCATTCTGGTTCCAGGTCTGCTTGAGAGGCAGTGGTGGTTTCTTGAGTGGTGATGGTTGATGGCATGTTTTGATTAATGGTTGTGGGGAGTTGCGGGTTTAGTTTTTTGGCGTAGTGGTCGGCAAGTGTCTGGGCCTTTATATCGTTTGAAGAGATGTTGGCCCTGTATGTCTGGGATTGGCCATCTATTGGGGAACTTATTCCACCTTGGAGTTGGAATAAGTTCCCCTGAGGTTCGCGGTGGACAGCGGAGGACCCAGAAGAGAATGTGAGAAGGGGCAGGGAAGGCCCTGCCTCCCGATCCCGGCCTCAGAAGAACCAATCGGGGGTTGAGTGGTGAAGAACAAGCCCTTTAATGCGGCGCCAGCGAACGGGGCTCTGGCATGGAGCCACGATGTCATGGCGACAGGACACCATGGCACCACAGCTTATGCAGCAGTCCATGCTGAGTTAGCCGGGGAAGCCGTGAGATGTCCAGCCAGATGGATCAGGGCATGCCCTGCCTGTCCAGGCCTGTTGCACCCGATTCTGATCCTGTGGGGACATATAGCCCCCACAGGCTCAGAATCGGGTGCATATCCGACCCATCCAGATTTTGGGCATCCGGACGGGCCGGACATGCTCCGATCGAAACCGGCCTCTTATCCAATAGCCCTTCTGCAATATCACTTACAGAAATGATGAAAAGAATTCAGAAAGAGCATCATTAATCTGTATACTTTGTCGCCTCCCACTCATCCAATTTCTAATGCAGTCAATGACTTTAGGGTCCATCCCGCGGGCACTCAATTTATTTAAAAGTCGCCTGTGTGGAACAGTGTCAAAGGCTTTACTGAAATCTAGGTGCACCACATTTAGAGCCTCGTTAATGTCAGTTTGGGCTGTTTATTAACAAACATGCATTAACTGCAATATTGACAGTTCAATGCACATTACTATGCATGAATACATTAATGCAGGTTAGGAAATCTGGCTCCTGGATTATAAATCCCCTGAGGTAAGGAAATACCTACTGTACTTGAAAGTATTTCACCTTGAGCTCGGGCTTGGAAAGGTCAGTAATCAAAGCCAGATATAAGAATGATAATAAATTATTGTGATTGTTATGGAGATTTTAGAAATGAACGGCTGTTTCTGAGGGTGATCACTTCTACCTTCTGAAATAGTGGCAGGACAATATCAGCTGCTGTTTCTGCTTATAACAAACCAGCCGAAAAATTGCATTTTACAACTGGGCAACAATAGGAAACAGTTTGCAACACCGTCTCAAATAAAACAATCATTTTTGACATTATTCTGTCAAACAGACAGGACATGATAACAGGACATCCACTAAAAATCTTGGACTGCGACTTTTATTCAAAAGAGAAGGTTTCTCCTTACCAGAGCAACTGCCACTGATGTCTATACTAGGGAAATTGAGTTCCAGATCCCTGAAAACTGGTGTAGATTAGCGGGGATGATGTGTTCATGGGGCTGTATGAAATTTATCTTTTCCACACCCCCAAATACACCCCCCCACCCAACATCTGTTGGACTAACACAGTCCCAGTCTGTCTCTTTACTTCCAAGTCCTACCCCAGCCTTTTTCCTCTCCCCTAGATGGACCCTGGCACTCTCCTCTTCCTGCACTAAGCTCTACCCCACCAGCTTCTAACACTCGCGCCTTTGAAGCTGTAGCTATCCTCGGGTTCATTCAACGGCAGTTTCTAACTCTGCTACTGTTTCAACCAAGTGTTTACTCAGTAATGGATGTGTCTGGAGGGCGGGGATGCGCATTCCTTTGGAATGAAATGGAAAATATCAATGAAATTTCCTATTTTGTTTCATAATATTTTTAATCCAAATCCAAAATTACATTTTCCCTACCAGTTTCATCACAAGTTGGATTCAAACCAATAACCCTGTGGTTGAAAAATAGGCATCTTGCAGAAGAGTCGTCAAGTTTAATTGTACACTGACTTGATACACTGTCGAGAGGTGGTATATCAAGTTTTAATAAAGTATATGTTTCGGTAGGGTTAGTTTTAGTCAGCCTGCTCTCTAACTCTGCTGCTGAACTTTGTCCCCGTTTCCTGATTGGCCTAAGGTTTGTCTGCTAGGCAATGCTAACTGGATTTTTTGCCTTGCAAACCTATTGACTCCTTATGTAGAGATTTAATCCAAAGATTTTTTCTTTTGCCACGTTCACAGAAATTCTGTGAAACTATATCAACTATAAATAGTTTATCAGAGACATTTTCCATTTCTAATCCATAACCTACATGTCCAATTAGTGATGATCAATGAGGATCTCGATTAGGCATGGTAAAATCTCTGATAGCATTTAATTCCACTGAAAATTTGCCTATTACACTATGCCCTAACTGACTTTAATTTAACCAAAAGTTGCCTGTTACACTATGCCCTGACCTTAATAGATTTTCCATACAGCTTCAGAACAGACAAACTTTGGGCCAATGAGGAAACAGAAAGGAACACTGGCTAGACCCAACCCCCACCATGGAGATGGGCTGATCCTTCTGCAAGTTGGTGGCCTCATAACTCTAAGGTCACTCATAGAAGACCAGCCTCTGACTGTGAGAAAAATAGCTACCTGGGTTCTTTATTTGCATGACACCTCTATTATTATTATTATTATCATTATTTGTATTTTGTTCATGCTTTTCCAGTGATAGTTCAAGGTGAGTTACATTCAGGTACAGTAGTTATTTCCCCTGTCCTCAGAGGGCTTACAATCTAAGTATGTACCTTTCAGCTATGTTTTTCATTGGGCCGCAGCCACAGCTCCCTCTTTAATTAACAAAATTGTCCTGAAATGAAAATGTATAGAAACAAAATGAAAAATCCTGCAAATGAAATAGGACATTTACAGTATTTGCCTTCACACCCCTGCTGGAGGGCGGAGACTGAGGTTCACCTCCTCTTTCTATGATCATTGCTATCACTAGTGGTTTTGTATTGTATTTTATGCTGAGGATTTAGCATATGAAATTTATTGTGTGTTTTAATGTGGTCATGTTTTGTATGTTGTGGCTCACAGAGGGCGTATATGAGAGTTTTTTAGACAAATAAATGAGTGCATGGTTGAATCTAAGCTTTAGGAAATGGGAATGCTGGGACTCGTCAAAAAGGCAGTACTTTTGGTACGTTTTGGGGGAATTGGTCTCATGACAGTCAGGGGTGGCCCAAGGGTGATGCGGGGCCATGTGCGGAGACTCATTGTGGGGCCTCATTTGCATAAATTTAATTTATTTTAAAATGTATATGTTGTCCATCTAAAATTTTAGGCGGCTTTCAAATGAGCCCTTCACAAGCCTCTTTTTTGTCCTGACAATAAATTAGGGGCATGTTTACTAAATATTAATGTGTGTTAAGTGCCACTGTGCCAATAGAAATAAATGCATGTTGCTGCACTCAGCGCACATTGACATTTATGAATGCACATTAACTTTTAGTAGATATGCCTCTTAATGAGTGTCTGAATACCATTTGCATGGGCAGTGAGGATAAAGAAAGACTACCAGATTTCTACATTTCTATACTCCAGTGCCAACTGCCAGACACATTAAGAAGTACTGCAAACACTGCTCATTTATAACACATAGCAAACCCGCCATATAACAGCACTACTAGGACTCATAACCGTACCTATCAAAAGACAACACTGCAAATATTAAACCAATAACATCTCAGAGAATATCAATACATCTCCTACTGGGGAAAGAGAACAAGTGGCACTGTCACATAGAAAGAGCACTTACTCACCTGTAACAGGTGTTCTCCAGGAGCAGCAGGAATCAGTCCTCACATATGGGTGCCGACGGAGCCCCCGTGCAGAGCATTTCCCCAGCTTTCAAAGAAAGCCTTTGGGAATGCAGTCCCCTTCCCGCCCAAGGGTGCCATCTTGCTCAGTCTGATGACATAGCTAAAAGATAGCAAAAACCAAAATAAAGTATATGACTGCAACTCCAGGGGAGGAGGGAGGGTCGTGAGGACTGATCCCTGCTGCTCCTGGAGAACACCTGTTACAGGTGAGTAACTACTTTTTCTCCAGGACAAAGCAGGAAGTCAGTCCCCACATACGGGACTCCCCAGCTCTAGGCTACCGGGGACCCAAAGCTGAAAAAATGGCTCCCTCTTAAGAGCCTCAGCATCCGTGATAAGGATATCCTCTGAGAACGTCACCGTACGGTAGCCCAACACAAGGGCCGGAGAGTAGGAGTTTCCTAAGTCTCAAAGAGATTACGGAGTACCGCCTGTCCGAAAGCACTGTCCCTTCGGGACTCTCTCTCGAGGCAGTAGTGGGCCGCAAAAGTCTGGCTTGAAGACCAAGTAGCAGCCCGGCAAATGTCTGCCAACGGTACAGAGCGGAGATGAGCTACTGATGCGGCTTTCGCCCTGACACAGTGGGCCGTGACTCGACCCTGTAAGGAGAGGCCGGCTGCCTTGTACGCTCAGGTGATACAATCTGCTACCCAAGTGGACAAGGTATGCTTGGAGACAGGCAACCCCAGTTTATTAGGGTCAAAGGAGACGAAGAGCTGAGTAGCCCTTCGGTGCCCCCGCATACGTTCAATGTAAAAAGACAATGCCCTCTTACAGTCCAGGGTATGCAAAACTGTTTCAGCCCGGCTGGTATGTGGGCTGGGAAAAAATGTCGGAAGAACCACCTCCTGCTTGAGGTGGAAGGAGGAGACAACTTTTGGAAGGAACTTCGGATGGGTCCGCAGGACCACCCTATTCTTATAGAACCATGTGTACGGTCTATCAGAAACCAGAGCTTGTAGGTCACTCACATGTCTGGCCAAGGTAAGAGCTATCAGGAAGAGCACCTTCCAAGAAAGAAAGCGTAAATGGCAAGTAGCCATCGGCTCAAACAGTGGGCGAGTAAGTTGCTGCAAGACCACATTCAAATCCCACTCATTGGCTGGTGGACCAGTCGGAGGCTTGAGCAGAAGCAGGCCTCTGAGGAAGCAGGACACCAAGGGGTGAACCGACAGAGACTGACCCTCCACCGGTGAGTGGTGTGCTGATAGAGCACTGAGATGGACCCGAACAGAGTTGGACTTAAAGCCTAGGTCTGACAGGTGAAGTAGGTATTGTAGTACTACTGGCACAAGGCAGGAGAAAGTTTCTTCATTGCGCTGAGCACACCATATTGAGAACCTACGCCACTTGAGGGCATAGGACTTTCTGGTGGACTGCCTCCTAGAGGCCAAGACCACCTTCTCTTCCCTAGGTAGAAGTAAGGGAGCTAGCACTATCCTTTCAGCAGCCAGGCCATCAGATTGAGGGATCTGAGATTGGGGTGCAGAAGGGAACCCTGATCCTGAGACAGGAGATTGGGATGCAACCACAGAGGGAATGGAGTTTCCACCGCCAACTACAGAAGAAGTGGAAACCACGGTTGCCTCGGCCATCTGGGGGCTACCAGAATCACCGAGGCCTTGTCCTGTAGGATCTTGAACAGAGTTCGGGCCACCAGGGGCGTGGGAGGAAACGCATACATGAGGCCCGTAGACCAAGAGATCAGAAACGCATCTGCTGCCATTCTCAGGGGATGTGACTGTCTGGAGCAAAACCTTGGCAGCTGACGGTTCAGTGACTTGCAAAAAGATCGATTGATGGAAGTCCCCATCGTAGAAAGATCTGATGGACCACCAGTGGATTCAACTGTCATTCGTGAGGCTGGAGAATCCTGCTTAGTTTGTCGGCCAAGAGGTTCTCCTGACCCGGTAGATAAACTGCTTTGAGAAACATGCCATGCTTGACGCAAAGGAGCAAAGGGCCTGCGCCTCCTGACATAGGAGTCTGGACCCTGTGCCCCCTTGCTTGTTCACATAGAACATTGCTACCTGATTGTCTGTCTGAACTAAGACAGACTGGTGAGAGAGGGCATGAGAAAAAGTCTGGAGAGCCAAGCAGATTGCTCGCAGCTCCAACAGATTGATTTGCTGTGTGGCCTCCCAAGGAGACCAGAGGCCTTTAGTGCACGTGCCTTGACAATGTGCACCCCAGCCCTTTAGGGACGCATCGGTCGTCGGCACCCTTGTGTGTGCTAAGGCCTGAAAAAGCACCCCCCTGAGAAGGTTTGGGAGATGTAACCACCACAGCAAGGAGTCCAAAAGTGGTTTGGACACCTTTACTCTGTCTCGGAGGTCACCTGTGGCCTGCGCCCACTGAGCTCTGAGGCACCACTGAGCAGCCCGCATGTGCAGATGGGCATTCGGAGTCACATGTACCGTGGATGCCATGTGGCCCAGGAGCCGCAGGAAGTGCCTGGCGGAGATCTGAGAATTGTTTTGGAACTGGTTGGCCAAATCCATCAGTCTGTGGGCCCTGTCCTTGGGCAAGAAAGCTCTTGCCTGCAGGGTTTCTAATCTTGCCCCTATAAACTCTAGGTTCTGTGATGGGAGCAAAGTGGACTTTGCGTAGCTTATGACAAAGCCCAGATGCTGAAGAAGAGAGACAGTGCGAAGATTGGCTTGTGTGGCCTCTTGGAGAGACTGGCCCCTGATGAACCAGTCGTCCAGGTATGGGAAGACGAAAATTCCCTGATTCCTGAGATAGGCCGCCACCACTGCCAGGCATTTGGTGAAAACCCTGGGGGCAGATGTTAGGCCAAAGGGAAGTACTCTGTACTGGAAATAGTTTCCTCCCACCACAAATCTGAGATATTGTCTGTGGTCTGGATGGATGAGGATGTGAGTATAAGCATCCTTTAGATCTAAGGAGCATAGCCAATCTCCTTGCTGGAGGTAGGGCAGCAGTATCCCAAGGGTAAGCATCTTGAACTTTTCCCTCTCCAGAAACCTGTTTAAGTTTTGCAAGTCTAGGATAGGCCGGAGTCCTCCTGTCCTTTTTGGTACCAGGAAGTACCTGGAGTAGAAGCCTTGCCCTTCCAGGTGGTGGGGCACTGGTTCCACCGCCTGTTCCTTTAGAAGACTTGCCAACTCCTGAAGGAGGAGGTTTCTGTGCAGAGGGAGTCTTGGAGGCTCCCCTGGAAAATAGGAGGGGGGTATCTGGTGGAAGTGGAGCCAGTAGCCCTTCTGGACTATGCTCAGTACCCAGGTATCTCCTGTGATGGCTGGCCACCTGTAGGCGTACCGGGTCAGCCAACCTCCTGTGCTGAGTGGAGCCAGCTGTGGAGAAGAGGCTATGCTGTGGGAGTCAAAACCCCGCTCCGTGCTGTGCAGGAGCCGGAGCTGGCGGCTTGGGGGTCTTCTGCCTACGGGGCCCATGTCCCTGCCCCTTGGCCTGCTGGCCCTGTTGGGGAGCTGGAGAGGCCTGGTATTGAGGGTAAGATTTGTAGGCAGCACCCTTCCTCGGGAAAAAGGGCTTCTTCCCCGAGCCCTTCTTTTTCTGAGAAGGGGAAGAAGTCTTCCTGGACAGCCTTGTCCTGGTGAGAGTCTCCGTCTCGATTTCTGCAGCCTTTTCAGTCATGGGTTTACTGAAAAGGTTTTCACCTCGGCAGGGGACATCGACCAACTTGCCTGCACCCATGGCTCCAGGTCTGATGATTGTAGCCAGGCCTGACGGCGTGCACTGATGTCGGCTGCGGCTACCCGGGCCGAAGCCTCGAAGCCATCATAGGCTGCTCAAGAGATAAACTTCGAACACTCTTGAATCCCTGTTGACAAAGCCTTGAACTTCTGCAAAGGTTCCTCGGAGAGGCCAGCTGAGAACCTGGCAATCTCCTTTGCCAGGTCTTGTAGGTACATGCCCATGTACAGCTGGTAGGTCTGGACATGGCAAGATAGCATAGAGCCATGGAAGCACTTTCTACCGAGGGCATCCAGGTTCCGGGCCTCCCGGCCGGGGGTGCACCAAGGAGTGCACCTTCTGACTCTTCAGACAGTGCATGGCCAATTCCACAACCATGGAGTGGAGTGGTAGCTGTGCCTTTTGGAACCCAGGGCTCTTACAGACTCGATAAATGGAATCGACCCTTTTGCTAAAAACCGGCGTCGAGGCTAGTGCCTCCCACATACGGAAGAGCAGTCATTCCAGCATCAGAGGAACCGGTACAGTAAAGGCTTCCTTCGTAGGAAAATCATACTGGAGGGCATCGAGCTCCTCGGCTCGAGGCTCCTCCTCGGCGTCCACAGGGAAGGCCAAGGCTTTGGCCATGTCCCTCACGAAGTCCGAGAACTGGGTATCCTCTCGAGGGGACCATCTCCGAGGCTCAGACTCTGGTGCGTCCGAAGGGACACACCGGGTCCAGAAGGTGTCCGGGGACTCCTCGTCCTCCATCTCCCACTCCAACTCCTCTGAGGAGGAATCGAGTGGCTCCGGCCGTGTGAGCCTCGGTGCCACCCGCCCTGATGCCGAGGGTATCAGCGTCGACGACCTCGGCCCCGCACAGGAGGTTGAGGGGGATCTTGACCGAGGATCGACTCGAGACTTCATCGACTCGAGGATCGGCTCGGTCTCCGGGGTCGACTTAGACGTCGAGGTCCCAGTGGTTGAGGCAGATGCACCGGTCAGACCGGCGATCAGCACCCGCTGCTGTTCCATGAAGGCAGCCAAGCTGCTCTCCAAGGCCGTCAACCTGAGTCCAAGCTCAGGAGACTCAGCAACCCCCGACTCGCCCCGATGGCGTCGGGCCCGACATTGGCTCCCCCGGAGGAGAGTCCAGGAGGACAACTGCACTTACATGACTCAGGGACTCCAGCTCCACACGAGGTAGCTTGGAAGGCCTCTCCGACTCCGAGAGCCCGGGGCGGCAGTCAGGGCTACACGACCTGGCCCTCGAGGAACCAGGAGCCTCCACCGACGCCGTCCTCACGAGCTTTTTCTTCCTTCTGTGCTCCCGGGTGGGAGACTCCCTTTCAGAGGAACCCCGACGGCGCTCAGGGTCAGACTCCCGAGATGTCGAGGCCTCTGATGAAGTCCGGGCCCGGCCAGATGCGGAGTCAGAGAAAATTCTCTCACGTTGATGCTGACAGCTCCGAAGCACCTTCGACAACATTTTGCCACATGGGCCACAGGCCAGCGGGTCATGATCGGGCCCGAAGCATCGGAGGCAGCAGTCATGTGTGTCGGTGAGAGACATAGGTGTCTTGCACCGATCACACTTTTTGAACCCACTGGCAGCCATTGGGGGAAAAAGGGCCCCTGCAAGGTCAAAAGACCAGGCTGCCAGTGAAAATACAAAAAGAGCGCAAACGCTAGTCACGAAGGACAAAAACCAAAAAACAAAACTTCGGACTCGATACCGGTGTACCGAGCCCAGATGGGAAGGGGAACTGGCATCGAACCGGATAAGATAATGCGAAAATCGCAGAAAAAAACGAACTTTTGCCGGGTGACACGAACTCACGTCCATCAGGCTCCGCGGAAAAAGAAAGACTGAGCAAGATGGCACCCTTGGGCGGGAAGGGGACTGCGCAGGCGCGCTGCATTCCCAAAAGCTTTCTTTGAAAGCTGGGTAAATGCTCCGCACGGGGGCTCCATCGGTGCCGACGTCACCCATATGTGAGGACTGACTTTCTGCTTGGTCCTGGAGAAACTACATGAGCGGAATACCTCAGCTCGATTACACATGCAGAACATAGACCGTCACCAAACAAAGAACAAGGGATCACAGTTTAGAAATAGGAAGACAATGATAAAACTGGGAACCCCTAAAGCCAAACTTGTAATGTACAACAACACTGTAGAAATAAAACTATAAATTAATTTCCTCTTTTACTAAAGAAAAACACAAAGACATTAGCAATACACTGTGGCATGCATTGAATAGCTGATATAACATATTCCAGCTAATAAATTCAAAATAAAAAAGTATTTTTCTACCTTTTGTTTTGGAATTTTATTTTTCAGTTGCAATTGCTCCAGTCACTTTCTTCTGGTTTCTTCGAGTCTTCTGCTAACTCTCCATCGTCTGCTATCCATTTGTCATTTCTTCTCTTCTAGTTTTTTTCCTCTCTCTACATCTGCTTTAACATACTGATCTTTCTCCTTTTGCTCTTTCCTCCATTTCTTTTTTATTTCGTTTTCATCCACCCAGAATTCACCCCTCTATCCTCAATCCCCACTTACTCTCCCAATACCCAGCCATAGATTTTTCTTCCCTTCCACAAAAAATATCTGTCCCCCTCTCTATCCTCACTTCCCCAGCTTCTTTTTTTCTCCTGCCAGCCCCAGCCCCATCCCTCTAGTCCTCCCCCAGCATCAGCTCTCTTCTAATTCCAGCCCCTCCCCGCATCCCTCCCTTTCAGTCCCATTTTCAAATTCCCATGCATCAGTCCATTTCCAGTCCTAATCCCCAGTTTTCTTCCAGGCCAGCAGCTCTCTCCCACCCCCCATATGGCCCCACACAAGAAGAGCCCCATGCCTGCTTCACCAGCTTCAGAGGGAGTTGGGGAGATCCAAAGCCCGGAGCGCCGACTCACCACAATACAATCGCGGGAGAGAGGAGCAACATTTTCCTTCACTCCCGCGGCTGTTAACTTGCAGCCCGCTGACATGCTAAGTAGCGGGAAGTTAAACAGAGGCATTTGTGGAAATGCCTCCGTTTAACCTCCCAGCTTTCAGTGCACCGGCAGGCTGCAAGTTAACAGCTGCGGAGTGAAAGAAAATTTCGCTCCTCACTCCTGCGATTGTGCAGAGATGAGCCGTCGTGCTGGACTTCGGACCTCCCCGGCTCCCTCTGAAGTTGGTCAGGCAGGTGTGGGGCCCCCCGAGGACTGAGGCCAAGTGTGGGCAATATTGCCGCACAATGGTCGGGCCGGCCCTGATAACAGTCTGAGGCTGATATGAAAGTAACAGGCTGATATTCAAAGCAACTTTGCCCACATGAATATTTTTAAAAGTTCTGTAGATCATTGTAAGCCATTTAAATAGCCAAATGGACTGATATTATCTGTATAAATGTGGGCCAGGTTAGTGGAATGGAGGTGGCCCTAAAAATTATCAACCTGATATTGAAACACTATGGTTGGCATTCATTTTAAAACATTGGCCATGGTGTTTAAATATAATCCGGGTTTTCGTCATCAGTATCTGGATTGTGGCAAGCGTCGAATAGCCAATAGAATGATGAGCACTGCTGCTATCCGGACAATAGATATACAGAGACCGTTAACTGGAGCACTGTTAGGAGAATTTCAAGGCAGCTGCTACTGAACATTTGTATAGCGCTACAAGAGATAACGTAGCACTCCACAGATGCATGTAAAAGACGTCCGTTGTTCATCAGAGCTTACAGTCTAGCCAAGACAGACAACACAGTAGCTATAGACATGGGATACATCTAGGGGGAATGGTAAGGAAACATGAGGGAGATCAGGTGAATCAAGATCCAAAAATGACAGCGAAGGTGAGTTTTTAACCTGGATTTGAAAAGGGACAGACAAGGCGCTTGATGAACATATGAAAATAGTTAAATTGTTATTTAACAAATTTACCATATTTAGTCCAATCATGTTTAATGTATTTAGCAAAATTGTACCTAGTTAATTAATGTTTCATGTATTTAGCAAAATTGTACCTAGTTAATTAATGTTTCATGTAAAACAGACCTGTTAATCTGTTCATTCCTTGTTCACTGTAAACCGCACCTGATCTGTGGAAGGTAGCGGTATATAAGCAACTGTTAAATAAATAAATAAATAAAAATGAACAGACTCAGGCAGTTTGTTCCAGGCATAAGGAGCAGCAAGGTGAAAGGAGCGAAGTCTGGAGTTAGCAGTAGAAGAGAAGGGCACAGATAGAAGCGATTTGCCAGAAGAGCGGAGTTCCCGAGGAGGGGTGTAAGAGAGACAAGAGAGGAAAGGTAGTGAGGAGCTGCAGAGTGAATGCACTTATAGGTCAGCAGGAGAAGTTTTACATAAATACTTCTCTCATGTGATCGAATTAGCAGATCAATATTCTATGTATATAGTTCAATGTATATAGTTTTACCCCCATATTATCCATGTTTATCTTATCCAAATTTATTTTCCTGTTTTATGTAATACCGAACAGCCTGTTGTTCTGGTCTTTGGTTCTCTGTAAACCGCGCTGATTGTAAATAGCGCGGTATATAAAAAATTGAAATAAATAAATAAATAAATAAGTTTGAACTGGATGTGGAAATGAATAGGGAACCAAAGAAGTGACTTGAGGGGTCATATGAGCATCATGGCTTTGCTGTTCTACAGTTATCTGGATAGCAGTCTGAATATTGCCGCACTCCAGACTGAACTTTCCAAACCCCCCATGGATAATACCGAGACAGTCTGTAAGGATATTCAGGGACATTATCTGTACAGTATGGAACCACAAAGCACAACTACCCATATAAGAGGCAGTTCTAACATGTACATCATCACCTAGCAGACTGTTAATGCCTGTTGAACGATCTCCTAGCACAATATATAGGGTTCATAAGGTATTTCTTACCCTATGTAACATCTGAAATGATTAATCTTGTGTGTTTTATGTGATATTATCACTGTTATTATTATTTAAAGTTATACAACAGTGAAGTTATCAGTTTTGCGCATTCTACTGTATATAGGTTTATAAGTCACTAGTTAACTCTGCAAACCCTTTTGACTCTGAGAGAAAGTGGTCTATAAAAATGGATAAATAAATATTCTGTAAGTTACATGAATACATTTACGCTCCACCCAAACTCTGCCCCTGTGCACGCCAACAATGAAAGCATTCGCCATTGGTTTGTGGCACGTCCTTTCAGAGTATTAACCAACAAGACTACTTGCATTAGTGGTCATTTATACTGCGCACGTAAACCTCTAAACTACTATGATTTGTATAGGTAGGTATGTGGGGAAATCTAGCCATGCTTTACGGAATTAGCCTCGTAATGGCTGCCCCTATTTGGTACTCTGCCTGTTATGAGCAAATTCCTATTGTCCTCCCAAAACAAAACCAAGTTCCCATTGCAGGTTGTTCGGAACGTGCGCTGTGCTGTTCACCGTGAAGTGAGTATGTGCTGGACATCTGTTCCCTGCACGTTTAATGGTGATATTCGGCTGTTAAACAGATAATTTAACCTTTTTGGGTAGGCATGTTGCCAGTCACTGACCTATTTGTATATTTACCGCTGCTATCTATAGGGGTCGCAGCACTGACTATTTTAGATTAAGTTAAGGGGCGGTGCCAACATTTGACTTAAACCAGTGCTGGTACCAGTGGAAAGCCGGACTCTGAGTTCCACGCTTAAGCCCCTATGATAAGTTCTTAAGTCTGGCCCAGTCACTTGCATCACATAAATACAGGGCCCGATTTTCGAAAGGCATCTACATGGTTTGCAGCCCAGTAAACCATGTAGATGCCTTAGTTGGGGATATTCAACGGCACTTACATGGTTAGTACCATATCCCCAACAGACATTTCAACCTGTACCTTATGATTAGGAACCACTGGTGATGAAAGAAGAAGTTGAAGCAGCATTGAAATGAGATGGATCGATACAATAACAGCAACTATGGGTGCCACTCTATCAACAATGAGCCGCCTGACTAAAGACTGAACACAGTTTAGGGCAATTACCCAGAGGGTCGCCATGAGTAGAGGCCAACGCGATGGCACTTAACAACAACAGATGCTCACTTTTGTTACCTATTTGAAAAAGCACAAACAAAGTACCTTAGACACCATTACTGGCTCCTTCATGTCATGGTTCAAAATGATCCTCTTTCTTTTCAAAATCCTCTTCGCATTTGCCTCATGCCTCTTTCCATTTATCTCTGTTTCCCATCCTTCCCATTCCTCTGTTTGTTTAACTACAGTTGTCTCCTGATGCATAATCTAACCACAGATAGTAGCAGAATTTTCTTTATTGCTTCCACTGTCTCTCCATACTTATCTTCAAGCATCACCTACTCTCTCTCTCTCTTGCGCCCTCTCTCTTTATCTCTCTCTCTCTTTCTCCCAGTACTATCTTAAGATATACTGCTGAGAACATGCCTTAAACTGATCTTTTACAATTCAGTACCAGATAGGATTTTATTGTATTTCGTGTATGTGCTACATGCGATTCTAAAGTGTTTTGGTATAAGTTAATATGAAAGGTGTCCCATGAAAGAAAATTGTATTGCATCATGGACTGTATTGCATTAACTGTTCATGGGAGAATTATGAAGCACAACCAAGCAATTTCTGTACTAAAATATCACTTTTGTGAAGTGAGGTTCTCGCTGGCTTTCATTACTACAGAAATTCTAGCTGTTTTTAATTCTTGATGATTGTGTCATATCAATAATTTCTGTGTGATAAGGCGTGAGAACTAGGTGTTTAACACAAAAAGAAGACATCAGAGGTAAGTTCTTATGAGAAAACAGTGACCCCTGTAGTGAGAATCCTCTGTAGTAATTCTTGTCCTGTGTCTATTTCTAGGAACCAAATTTCTGTCTGAATATCACATCGGCACCCGATGCGTCATGTCAGCTTGGAATAGCACCAGCGTCAGTCCTTCTGCATTCGTCCTGATCGGCATTCCTGGATTGGAACATGTCCAGTGCTGGATATCCATTCCTTTCTGTTTCATGTACATTGTAGCTCTGTTAGGAAACTGTACCATCCTCTTTATTATAAGAACAGAGACAAGCCTTCATGAGCCTATGTACTTTTTCCTCTCAATGCTAGCTGCCACTGATCTTATTCTATCCACTTCCACATTGCCTAAAATGCTTGCTATATTCTGGTTTAATGATGGAGAAATTGGTTTCCATGCCTGCCTGATCCAGATGTTCTTTATTCATTCCTTTACGGCGATGGAATCAGGATTCTTCTTGGCCATGGCTTTTGACCGCTACATTGCGATCTGCAATCCCTTAAGGCACTCAATGATCTTAACTAATGCAGTAATTGGCAAGATTGGCTTTACAGTTGTGTTTAGAGCTGTTATCTTCTTCTCTCCACATCCATTCCTGGTTAAGAAACTGCCGTATTGCAGAACTAATGTGATCCAACACACCTACTGTGAATTCATGGCCATCATGAAGCTTGCGTGTGAGGACACATTCACCAGTAAGGCCTACAGTCTAACTGTGGCATCTTTAATAGGGGCTTTTGATCTTTTATCCACTGCTACATCATATGTTTTTATTCTTCGATCAGTCTTAAAGCTTCCATCCAAGGAAGCAAGCCTCAAGGCTTTCAGCACTTGTAGCTCTCACATCTGTGTAATTCTGGTATTTTATACTACAGCTGTTTTCACGTTTTTAACCCATAGATTTGGCCATAATGTTGCACCTCAAATACACATCACTGTGGCTAACATATATCTCCTTGTTCCACCTATGTTAAATCCTATTATTTATGGCGTTAGGACAAAAAAAATTCGACAAAGAGTATTTAAGATTTTCTACTACAAAATCATATAAAGAGAGCTGACTATATTACCTATTCAATAAAACTATTATAATTTTATTATGGGCTTTGATGGTTCAAAACCAAATTCTGATTGCCCGAACAGAATGGTATTGTAATATTGCATTCCAATTCCTAGTAGAAACACTAGTATGGCAGCTTTTTTTTTAATGTTTATCTCCCCATTTTTTAAATACCTCCCCTGACATATGGAAGGAAGATTGCTCTGAGACTCACTCTTGGAGCTGCTCCTTTGGTCGGAAAGAATTGCTGCGCTAGAGGCAGCTGTTTTTCCTTCCTTCCCTGGATTGAACACCTTATGTCTGTGGAACACTCAAACCCTGCAGAAGTATTTGAGCTAGAGTATCTTATGGCTGGCCTTTGTATGACATCCTCCTAATCAAATTTACCCAAGAAAAATGGTTCCTATTTAACAGCACATGACAGGTCTTGAATCACCTGGCCTTCCAATATGCTCCGGGTATGGTATATCACAAAATTCCTAGGTGAGATATCCTATTAGGATGAATTTCTGTAGAACATGGTTCTAGAATTCTGAAACAAATCAAAGGGAAATACATTTCATAGATTATCTTTACATTAGTTTAAGAAATTTTGGATGGGCGAGGCTTCAGCAGTACCTAATGACAAGTGATGTGCTTTAGCATCATTAGAAGAGCAGCAGCAAAGAGATCGAATGAAGGATAATCGACATCAAGGATGCACAAACTGTCCTTGAGCTTTTGCTCTGAGTGAAAAAGATTTCACTGAGGCTGATGCAAAGACTGGCAGAGAAAAAAAAACAATCAGCACATTTTTGGTTTTGCTATGGAAAAAAAATGTGTTCTGTGAAAATAATTATATTTTAGTGATGCTTTAGTAAAAGTTAAAGGTAGTGCACAGAATTTATCTCCAAGTTGTCCTAGATTAAGGGAAAGCAAAGGCCTATCTTAAGTTAATACTAAGTTAGGACATTGATATCCCTTCATTATAACAAAGAGGTGAGGGAGAATATCACTTTCTCGAAAATGAAAAACTGCACCTTGAAAGAAACAAACAAACCACAATGCCTAGCACTGAAAACCTCTTATTTTCCCCAAGGTGCCAAAAAAGGGATAAAGTAACGCCAACAGTAGCAAGGAGCATATCTACTTCATCATCTGGGTGACAAATGGTGTCCCCTGGTCTGTAAGGATCTCAGCAGGTATCCCTGATTGGAGAAGATTTCCCATAGTGCATTGGCCAACGTTGTAGTCTTCAAATTCCACAGAGCTATCTCTTCTAGAAAACGTGTGGCATAGTTCATTACCACCAGAATATATTTGTTGCCATGGGAGGTGCGCTCCAATGCTTCCACCAAATCCATCACAATCCCTTCAAATGGGGTCTCAATAATGGGTATCGTCACTAGAGAGGCAGATTTAACCTTTGCTGGACTATGCAACTGGCAGGTGGGGCAGGACTGGCAAGAGAGCTGTATATGTTTATGGAGCCCTGGCCAGTAAAACTGGGCTAGAATGAGCTCTTGGGTTTTCTCTACCCCTAGGTGCCCACCCAACAGATGACTATGGCCAAGGTCAGTATAGCTGGGGGACTACCAACTGCTTTGCCTCTTCTCCCTCTATCATTTCCCTGGCAACCATATACAATAATTATTTTCTCACCAAGAACTAGAGAAAGCTCCTCCAGAAAGAGTCCAAGTTACCTACCGGGGCTCTCTCTAGTCCTTGAACCTGGTCCCAGGCATTCCTAAGGCTTTTATCTTCCCTTTGGGCCCTTTTAAACTGGCCTGGACTCTCTACTCCACCCCATTCAGGTAGACTGCCCCAGACCCAGGCGTTCCCAACTGGGGAGTGGGCTTCTCTTGAGAATCATCTGCGGATCTGTCAGGGGATTCTTCTGCTTCAGAATCCCCCTCTACAGCTGCCCCCAGGTTCGGGTTATGATACGTTTTCTCCAACCAGTGCTGATTGTGGGACTTGGGAGTTTTGGGACTCTTCACAAGCAAGTCTAGTTGGAAGAGCTCCGGTAAATCATTCGCAGTCTCTTCCTCCCAGTTGCTTTTTCTCCACTTCCAAATGTCCTTGAAATTTGAGAAATCTCAACCTATAATTACTGGGTATATCAGCCAGGGTAAAACTACCACCTCGAGAGTCTCCAGCCCCTTAGGGGTATTCAGTTCAATTTGTGCTGTTGGATATGTTCGTTGATCTCCATGGACATAAACTAAGGTCATGAGCTTCTTATAGTTGATCTGAAGCCTTGTCCTAGTGTCCTACCTAATGAGAATCCTCATGTTTCCCGAGACCACCAGGGCTTGCCGATAAGTGCCCTCCAGCTTGATGGGTATCACAAACATTCCTCTCCTCCACCAGGGATGCTTCCACAACACTGCACTCATGGGACATCATAAAATGTATATCCATTGGTTCTGCCATTGACATGGGATACTTATGAGTATAGTGGCCCCTGCCCCCACACTTGAAGCAGGTCAAATAGCCACCCCTGGATTCTTGGAGGGTTGATAACTGCAGAGGCCTTGGTGTAGGGACCCTCAAAAGCTCAGGTCTTTCTCTCTGGCCCCCTTGGGCTATGGATGGCTTTGTTTCCTTCGCCTTGGGTGTCTCAACTTCAGGCTGAGCTTCATAAAATCCTTCTGCTATTTCCACAGTGCTTTCCAGGGTCAATTTAGAGAACTGACGGACCCATTGTCTCATGGGGAAGGTGAAGTCCTCTAAACACTGCTCCACCAGAACAATCTTGGCCACCTCCACTCATCTTCTCTTTTGGTTGTAGCCAGTTCCAAGCAATCTCTTTGTCTAAAGAAGAGATTCCAGTGATTTTCTTTAGGCCCCAGCACTCCTTTTCTGAACCATTGCCAGTAAACCTCTAATGTATACCCAGCTCACTTCAGTATGGCGATCTTTACTGCTACATAGGTGGCTCATCCATTAGGGTTAGCCTCCTGGCAGGTGGCTTGACTGCTTCCAGTCAGTAAGTTATCCAGTTATGTAGTCCACATCATCTCTGGCCACCCTGCCATCCGGGCTGTCTGCTCAAAATGTATTAGGAAGAGGTCTGGGTCCTTGCCCTCTAACAATTTAGGCAGGGGTGATACCAGGAGGGGTGGATACCACCCTTGGAGCTCGTGGGAGGCTTGCGCCAGTGAACCCTGCTGTATTTCCAAAGATTTCTGTAGTACTTGCTGTTGCTGTGTCCCTTGTGCTTGCAAAATGTCCCGTAGCAGCTGCTATTATTGTTGTTGTTGCTACTGTCCTTACACTAGGGCACGCTGTAGCTGCTGCTGTTTTTGCCCTTCCACCAGAGCCTGGAGTAATCTCTCCATTTTGGTTTAATTTTTTCTTTCCAACTCACCCAGGGTAGGAGAAGGAAAACAAAAACTCCTGTCTGCCCAGCTTCTAACTAAACTGAGGTTCCTTCCCTAGCTATGGCAGGGCTAACCCTTTAGCTGTGTACCAAAAAAAAAAAAAAAGCCTTTTCTTCTTCTCTGTACTGTGGAGAGGTCAGAGCCTGTGTGGTGTGTGTCTTTTCTTCTGCCACTGGGTTAAGAAAATCCCAGTCCTGACACCATATATGGTAAATATGGTCAGCATGAGGTATGACATAGGACTCCATAGTCAGAGGTTCAAAGAAAATATACTTTATTTGGGGTCAAGCATCCAGACAATGGCCCCTTCCCTCCTTGGGTTTTAGGCATATGAAGAGTTAACTCTCTATTTTATTACCTTAGGCTTTTCCCCAGCTGTAACAAGACTTTAATTACTCTCAGAAGGGCTACTCTGATTAGCTGAATACTGCTCTAGCACAGACTACAAAACAAATCAAAACTGACTCCTCAAGGTTTCCTCACTTCAGGCAGCACAACCCAGCAAAAGTCTCTCCATCCGAGTAGAACTCCAGCAGCAAGGCTGAGCAGACAGTAATAAATTTGAATGCTTCTTACCCAGGGGCGGCCCAAGGGGGGTGCGGAGCCTTGATGTGGGGCCTCATTTGCATAAGGGGCCTCATTTGCATAAACATTTGCATAATTTTACCATACACTAACTTTTAGTAAACATGCCTCTTAATGAGTGTATGGATAAAGAAAGACTAAAAGATTTCTACATTACTATAATCCAGTGCCAACCGCCAGGCACATTAGGAACTACTACAAACACTGCCCATTTAGAACTCATAGCAAACCTGCCGTATTGCAACAGAACTACCAGGACTCACACAGTACCAGACCCTAACTATCAAAAGGCAACACTGCAAATATTAAACCAATACATTTCAGAGAACAAGAATACATGACCTACTGGGGAAAGAGAACAAGTGGCAATGTCAAATAGGAACTACATAAACAGAATACCTCAGCTCAGTTACACATGCAGAACATAGACCATCGCCAAACAAGGAATCACAATTTAGAAACAGGAAGACAATAATTAAACTGGGAACCCCAAAAGCCATACTTGGAATGTACAACAACACTGTAGAAATGCAATTATAAATGAATTTCCTCTTGTACTAAACAAAGCGCAGACGTTAATGATGTACATTTCCCAGAGATGACATATTCCAGTTAATAAATTCAAAATAAAGAGATATCTTTCTACCTTTTGTGCATTTTTTTTTCAGTTGCAATTGCTCCAGCCACTTTCTTCTGGTTTCTGTCTGTCTTCTGCTAACTCTCCATCATCTGCTGTCCATTTGTCCTTTCTTCTCTCTTCTATTTTTTTTCCATTCTCTCTCTACATCTGCTTTAACATACTAATCTTTCTCCTTTTGCTCTTTCCTCATTCCTATTTCATCCACTCAAATTTTACCCCTCCATCCTCAATCCCCACTTACTCTCCCAATACCCGGCCAATTGTAGATTTTTCTCTCCTCCCACACAAAATATTTTTCCCCTCTCCATTTCACTCTCCCAGCCCCATCCCATTCTAATCTCCCCCAACACCAGCTCCCTTCTAGTTCCAGCCCCACCCAGCATCCGCTCCCTTCTAGTCCTCGCATCAGCCCATTTCCAGTCCTAGCCCCCCATCCATTTCCAGTCCTATCCGAGTCCTTCCATCAGCTCATTTCCAATCCCAGCCTTCCATCAGCCCATTTCTAGTCCTTTCCTAGCCCCACCATCAGCCCATGTCAAATCCTAGCTCCCCTCCACTCAGCCCATTTCCAATCCAAGCCCCCCATGAGCCTACTTCCAGTTCTAGTCCCTCCATGAGTCCATTTCAATCCAAGCCCCCACCACAGCCCATTTCCAATCTTAGCTCCCCCCAACACCCAATTTCCAGTCCTATCCTAGTCCCTCCATCAGCCCATTTCCTGTCCTAGCTTCCTCCCCTCACAGCCCATTTCCATTCCAAGCCCCCCTCCCCATCAGCTATTTGCAGTTCAAGCCCCCTTCCACTCAGCCCATTTCCATTCCAAGCCCCCCTCCCCATCATATATTTGCAGTTCAAGCCCCCCTTTCCCCTCAGCCCATTTCCATTCCAAGCCCCCGTCCCCATCAGCTATTTGCAGTTCAAGCCTCCCCTTTCACTCAGCCCATTTCCAGTCCTAGCAACCCCCCCAACCCATTACCAGTCCTAGCACCCCAGAGCCCATTACCAGTCTTAAGCTCCATCAGCCCACTTCCAGTCCTAACCCCCCATCACCCCATTTTCAGTTTAAGCTCCCCCCCATAGCCCATTACCAGTCCTAACCCCCCATCAGCCCACTTCCAGTCCTATCCCCATCAGCCTATTTCCAGTCTTAGCCCCCCATAGCCAATTACCAGTCCTAACCCCCCTCATCACCCCATTCCCAGACTTAGCCCCCCCATAGTCCATTACCAGTCCTAACCCCCCCATCAGCCCACAGCCCATTACCAGTCCTAACCTCATCAGCTCATTTCCAGTCCAAACCCCCCTTCCCCCCCCCCAACAGCCCTGGGAAAATTTAAAATGAAAGAAAAAGCTCTCTGCTGCCGCTGCCGCCATGGCAGCAACAGAATCAAGTGCCCCGCGTAACCCCCTCCTGCCCATCAGAGCCCTTTCTCCCTGCACCAGCTCCCCCTCCGCACTGGCTTTCAGTGGATCTCCCTTGGCGCGGCTCTGAAATCTGATGCGGGGAGGGACTGAGGCAGGGAGGGAGGGCTCTGCTGGGTGGGGGGGGGGGCCCGCGGGACACTCGATTATGCCACTGCCACAGGTCTCTAGGTCTCCTGCTTCCTGATTTAAAGAATGGGACCTGGCCACACCCTCCCCAGGCATTCTCCAGCCTATTCTCTTAAAGGGACAGGGGTTTAAGCTCTTACTAGAGCAATACCTCACTGGTTCTGGCCTTTGCTGGGGAGAGTCCTTGAGGGGATGAGGAATTTCCCATACACTCTATCACGGATGGATGGATATATAGCTAGTAGAACCCATTGGACCAGCATGGGGTCTGTCCTTAAATTCGAGTCCAATGGACTTCTCCAGCAGTGTATCTTTCCTTCTGCTGCCTAGAGGATAACTATTTACTGGCTTCTGTCTAGACTGTATATTTTGCATGGCTTTATCTTTATCTTTATTTGCTTATTTGATATACCTCCCAGGCCGTAACATCAGGGCAGTTTGCAATAATAAAACGATGCTACAAAGTCAGAAAGTAGAAAGGAATGCCATATATCTATAGGACAGAGAAGAGACAGTTAAGGCAGTAAACAGAAGAATAGCAGGAAGGAGAGGTGAGTGGATATCGGTGGGTTAGCATGGACTGGTGTATGAAATGTCGAAGGCCAGATGAAACAGGTGAGTGTTTAGGTGGTTTTTGAACTTTTGGTAGGATGATTTTAGACAGAGTGCAGCAGGCAAAGAAAAAAGAAAGCAGAGTGGCGGCTGAGTTCTAGGTGCGCTTGTGAAGGGGAAGGTACGGTTAAGCAATTTCCGTGAAGGGACTGGAGCTGACGGTGAGGGGTGTATAAATGGATAAGGTCGGCCATATATTGAGGGGTAGAAGTATGGAGGACCTTGTGAGTCATAATCAGGAACTTGAAATGAATTCTATAGTGGAGAGGGAGTCAGTGGAGACGGATGAGAAGGGGGGTGATGTGGTCTGAATGAGTTGCATGTATGGCGACATGGGCGGGAGTATTCTGTAGTAATTTTAAGCATTGCAGCTGGTACTGTAGGAGACCTGCCAACGAAATGTTGCAGTAATCCAATCTGCTGATCACTAAGGACTGAAGAAGAGTCGTTATAGAGGAGGGAGATAAGCAAGGGTGAACTGCTCAAATTTGAATCAATGAAATGAAGGAGCGGCGGATAAGTGATGAAAGGTGGTCCTGAAATGAGAGCACAGAGTCAAGGGTAGCACCTAGAGAAGACATCATAGTGACAGGAGTGGAATCTAGAAAAGGGCTGATGGAGGGGCAGGGGGAACCAAATGAGAATGAGAAAGCTGCAGATATGGAAAAATTAAGGTGCAAATAGTTAGTCAAGAGCCAAGTATAAATATGTGAAAGTCAGGCATTGAGCAGTGTCAAAACAGGAGTGGAAGGACTAGTATGATTTATTCATTTAACAGGTCTTTTATACTGCTTTATTATTTCAATCAAAGCAGTTTACATTGTAACTTAAACTTGGCAATGTACATTAAACAGGGACATTGATAACTTGGATTTTTTTTGAGGCAATGGAGGGTTAAGTGACTTGCCCAAGGCCACAAGGAGTGCTAGTGGGAATATGAACCTTGGTCTCATAGTTCCCAAGCCAGTGCTCTAACCACTAGGCTACTCCTCCAGTCTGCAATAGAGAAGAATGATGTCAATAGTAAGTATTTGTTCTCTTTGTCTGAAGGTCAGGGGTAAAATCACCAGTGATCATCACACTGGCCAAGGAAAAACAAGTGTATTTTCTTGGCTTCATAGGTAATGATGGAACGAGAGATGAGCTGGTACCAAACTGGAAATAATCGTGTTCATTGCCTATTTCAAACGAATGAACGAAATGTTCGCTAAAGCATCTGTCATTTTTTGACGCATTCCCGTCAGCAAACTGCACCAAGGTTTGTTTTTTTTTAAATTGACATGCTAGCTCCTATACCTCTGGTGGTTTATTTACAAAGTGCCAGAATGTCTGTAACACATAGAATAGTTGGGACTTATGTCCTGAGAGGTGACCTTACCAACAGAAGCCTAAAGATGATTTTTTTAAAAGACATTTTTATCATGGTCATTCCAGGTTTAGTCATACAATTTTTGCATAATCTTTACAATTTACATAGAGTAACCTAGGACTATGTAGCTGAACATCTTCATACTTAGATATACAAGGCCCAATATTTAGAACTATTTATCCGGTTAGCTGCACCTTTTAACCAGATAAATGGGGCTGATCTGAGCCAACCACTGATTTTCAGATAATCACTGGTGCTATCTGTATAGCACTGGGACAGTTTGAGGGTGGAGTCTGGGTAGAGCATCAACTTATCCAGACAGTGGCAATTTTCAGGACTTCTATTCAGATAACTATCCACATGAGTTTAGGACAGCAAAATAGCTGATGGATATGGGCCCCCTTAACCCGAGGCTCCAAGAGTGCCTGTTCACATAGGCTGCAGAGAACACAGTACAAGACCTCTGATTGTGGCTTGGGAAGCACAATAGACATTATGCAGTGTGTCCCCCTTGTTGATAGAAGGAGGCAAGAACCAGCGAGGCCTGGAGACCAGGGCCGGCCCAACCATTATGCAAACTAGGTGGTCGCCTAGGGCATCAACCTCTGGAGGGCAGGAAAAGCAGGTCATTCAAAGCTAAATAATAGATCTGGACAGCCAGAGGAGGTGTAAAGCCTGAGGTTTACCTAGTGCTCCAACTCTTTGGACTAACTCTAGGGCCGGCCCTGTTGGAGACAAAGCACAATCAGCATATCTGCCCAGGGCAGTTTGCACCTGGGGGCCATAGGGCCAGAAAACATCCCCATGGCCCACGGTATAGAACCCACCCCTATGGTCAGATATCAAAAAGGTAGGGGAAGTCATAGCCATCTGTGCACAGAGGGCTCCCATGGGAGTAGCTCTGGGAGAACACCACATGGAGGAATTGCTCCCTGGCTGAGCATCCCGGCCATCATAGAAACAGCCCACCAGACATGGGAAGATCAAAAGAGCTCCTTAGGCCCATGGATAGCCTCAACCCCTGAACAAGAGGGCTGGGTAGGAGACACCGATCAGGAAGCTCCAACACTGGAGGCCCACATTCAGTGATAGAAGTATTATCCTGGAAGTATTATAATGGAAGGATACCTCTATAAGTAAAGGCTTAAAAAGTTAGGGCTCTTTAACTCAGAAAAGAAATGGCTAAGGGGAGATATGAAAGAAACCTATAAAATAATGAATGGAGTGGAACGGGTAAACATAAATTGGTTGTTTACTTCTTCAAAAAATAGACAGACTAGAGGACAGGCAATGAAGCTATAATTATGGTTTATAGTTTATTAGGGACTTTCAATACCACCCTTCAAACATCAGAGCAGTTTACAAATAAAAAACCATCATAAAAGAAGGAAAGAGAACTCCAATTAAAATAAAGCAAATAGAGCCAAGTCTACATTGAGCACGTATATATACATATAGACAGCAGGAGACATAGTACTAGTGGAATGGCTATGATTAAATCTTAAAAGCCTATCAAAAAAGGTCGTTTAGGTCATTCTTGAATTTGCGAAATGAATATTCCTGGTGAAGGTCAGATGGGAGAGAGTTCCAAAGAGCTGGGATACGATAGTAAAGACTGATTGGTTGAATCGTAATTAGCTTTGAAGACTGGGGGAAGAAAGAGTCGGTTAGTATGAATGAAGAGTCCGGCTCGAGGAGTATGGAATAATAAGGGAGGAGAGATAAGAGGGAACACCAGTGCGAAAAGTCCTGTGTGTAATAGTCAGAAATTTATATTGAATTTGAGAAGAAACTGGAAGCCAGTGGTACTGGATCATTAGAGGAGTGACGTGATCGAATCTGGAGGCCTGCTCAAGGAATCTGATAGCAGTGTTTTGGACAATCTGTAATCGTTTTAGCTGGTAGTCAGGGAGGCCAGGATAAATGAAATTGAAATATTTATTTATTTAACTCCTTTTATATACCGCTTTATCATTAAGTCAAAGTGGTTTATAATTAACATCAAATGTACATTTACACTTACATGGAACAGGGGCGGAATGCATTTGGCTGCTTCAACAAACTAATGTTAGTATCCCGGGCATAACTGTTACAAATATCGTGACAATAGGGGATGATGAGGTTGAGAATGACGGTGGTTAATGAGGAAGGATTAAGAAAGGACGGAGGGAACAAATTTGACTTAAGGAGTAAAATGAACTGATAACTGAGCTAATTTGGTCATGAAATGTGAGGCCAGAGTCAAGAACCACACCCAGATATGTAAAGGAAGAGGAGAATGGAAGAGGGAAAATAGGAGGAAAGACGTTTAGGCAAGTTCCTGGAGGAAAAGTCCATAAACCATTTTTAAAGAGGACTAGGGAAAAACACTGATTACTCCTGGGATATGCAGCCTGGAATCTGTGTACCTTTTTGGGAGCCTGAAAGGCAGGACTGTACCAAGCTAGAAATGCACGCTGTCTGATTAACAAATCTGGTGCCCCCCTACACCCAGCCATGTCCAGTGACTCACTCTTTTTAAGTTCCCAGGAAGCCCAGTGATGATATCAGGGTCCCTCTCTGTGCTTACACCCTGTGCCGTCGCATTGCTTGCACAGCCCTTGGTACACTCTGCTGACAGGTACCGTACTTGTGACCTGGATTGGCGACTGTTGGAAACAGTTTTGCCCACTGTTTTTCTACATCCCCCATCTGTTCCCATCCCGCTAACAACTCCCTAAAGTCTAAGATCCTCACCTTGGAATGGATTCTAACAACCCTAGTCCTAATACTGAACCACACCATCTGGTGATCACTGGATGCAAAATGATCTCCCACTATAACATCAGAAACACTTTCACCATTGGTAAGCACCAAATCCAGTATGGTCCCTTCACGTGTGGGGTCTGTTACCAATTGCCTGAATAGTTCTCCCTGTAGAGAATCCAGGATCTCCTTACTTCTAGATGATACTGCAGCAGGAATGTGCCAATCAACATCTGGCATATTGAAATCCCCTATCAGTAGCACTTCCCCTTTCCTAGCAATGCTGTGTATGTCTTCAATTAACTCTCTGTCCACCTCTTCCTCTTGTGAGGGAGGTCTGTATATCACGCCAATGCAAATAGATATCTCTTTCCCTCTTTCTAGTTTAACCCACAATGCCTCCTCTCTCCCTTTTAAGCTCTGTAATTCCAAAGCTTTAATAGTATTTTTTACATACAGTGCCACTCCTCCTCCCCTTCTTCCTACCCTGTCCTTTCTGAATAAAGTATAGCCAGGTATAGTTACATCCCAATCATGGTTTTCTGTGAACCATGTTTCTGTAACTGCCACTAAATCCAAGTCAGCCACTCCCACCAAAGCTTCAACATCAGGGATCTTATTTCCCATACTACGGGCATTTATACACACTGCTTTCCATATGTTACCCCTGTTACCCATTTCCATAAAGGTATTTAATGTATCACCTACCTGGGGGCTTTCTTCACCCATCCCCAATGAATCTAGTTTAAAGCCCTCTTCAGTAGATTAGCCAGTCTACTAGTAGTGGATGGAGGTGTTTCAGAATTTTTAGGGCCTGAATTCAAGCTGGACGGTGCTATGTGCCGTGTTGGCGCATAGCCCGACCACCTCCAGCCTAACCCGAATTTTCCATGCTGGGGTCATATGCGGCTCTGGCATTGAAAATCTGGGTGTCACTGCACAGACAGGAAGCCACAGGAGCTACCTGTGTAGCACCGATTTTTGATGCTACATGGTTAGCCCCAGCTCCTTAAAGATAGACAAGTTTTTCCCATGCCTATCTTGGAGGCACAGAGTGCTAACCGTGTATTATCAAAAATCGGTGCTACATGGGTAGCTCCATGGCCCGCCTCTGTTCTGCTCCTGAATGCCCCCAACATGCCCCGATGCTCTGCAGATAGGATCTGGGCGTGTTAGGGACATATCTGGGATTTTTGAAGGTCACTACCCATGTAGGTGCCCTTCAAAAATCCCGAATAAGGGCTTTACATGGGTAACTAGGGAAGTTACTCGTGTAAAGCCCTTCAAAAATTGGGCCCTTAGTTTATAGTAAACTGATGTGATTACTCTTTTTATGTGAGGTTTGAAGGGCAGTTGCTGATCTAATGTTATGCCCAAGTATTTTGTCTCAGAATTTACCTTGATTTTTACATGACATCCTACTGGAGCGACTAGAATCTATTGGGATCCAGAACATTTCCCTCAAATGGTTTCAGTCATATCTAGAAGGCAGACAACAGATAGTCAAATTTGGCTCACTCACTTCAACAATTTTCCACACCGACCAAGGAGTTCCTCAAGGATTTTCGATCTCTGCCCTCCTATTCAACATTTATATACAACCAGTTTGCAGCATATTCATGAAGCACAATATACAATATGCTATATATGCAGATGACATTACGGCCTACACCCCTATACAGTTGGACTCTCTGGACTTCACTACAATATCAACATGCCTCAAAGAAATGATAACCTGGCTTATCAAAAACAACCTCAACATCAACATCAAGAAAACCTAAGCAATAATCATAACAAGGAACAATGATTTCAACACCCCCTCCCCTGCCTCAATCAAAATTTCCAGCTCTCAAATCCCAATAAAGGATGAAGTCCGATATCATTGACAAGCATCTCAACCTACAAGCCCATATCAACAAAACTGCCAAATAGGCCTTCCACAAGCTAGTGATAATTAGAAGATTAAAGTCTCTCCTCAATCAAGACCACTTTCGAACAGTATGTCAGTCCATCATAACGCCATCCCTGGATTACTACAATGTTCTCTTCCAAGGTCTACCCAAACAATCTACCTGACCCCTGCAGCTAGTACAAAACACCGCTGTGCGAACCATTATGGGATCATCTCGGCGAGAGCACATAACTCCCCTCCTGCACCAACTGCACTGGTTGCCAATCATATCACGCGCCAAATACAAAACTGCCCTGACCATCTCTTCTGTGCTCTGATTAGTGTTAAGCAGCCTGCAGCCTGCAGCCTTCCATCTATCCTGCTTATCCTGAGAGGGGGAGGAGCCTGCTCCATTTAAAAAGCAGCTGCCTTCAATCAAGGTACAAGCTAACTGCCATCTGCTTCTGTGCTCTGATTAGTGTTAAGCAGCCTGCAGCCTTCCATCTATCCTGCTTATCCTGAGAGGGGGGAGGAGCCTGCTCCATTTAAAAAGCAGCTGCCTTCAGGCAGGCCCACGCCTGGTGGGCCCGCGCCTGAGGGCCTCGCCAAAGGGCCCTTTGGCGTGGCCCTTAGGCGAAGGCCACTCTTCATCAGGCTGACATCGATCACGAAAACGCAAGTAAATATTTACTCTCTCAAACAACAAAGCTGTAATCACCAAAACATAGGCCTTAAATCTAACCGTAGATGGGCACCTACTGCTTATGGTTTATTGTACATTGTATTCTGTCATCTCCAATTATTCTCTGACATAGTTACCAACCAAGACTTCACCTTTGACCACTTCCATTCCATACACACAAAATGGCCTTATCTTGTTCTTTTACAATTGCCCTTTATCTCCTTGTCTTAGGACTAGGTAACGTTACTAGTCTACACTCTAGCCACAAGCATATACCAATGATACACAATTATAGAAAACGGTGGCAAGACGCCCCCTTCTACAGCACAAGAGAAACTAGCCGAACTCCCCACCACCATCTTCTACTCATCTCATTACAACATAACAAGAAAAGAAACAGGAAGTAAACCCACTTCCCCAACATCTGAGATGCGCACTGATAAATGCCCGATCGGTTCGCAAGAAATGGCCGGTCATCTCAGACATGATTTCACTACACAACCTCGACCTATTACTGATCACTGAGACATGGCTTTCTTGTGATGACAACGTGCTACTCAACCAACTACTACCCTCCAATTTCTCAATCCATACATGTCACAGAAATGACAAAAGAGGAGGAGGTGTTCTTGCCATTATCAAATCTGACCTTCAGTTTAATCTAAGAGACGCAACCAGCTCATCTCTCCTGGACTCAATCTCTATAGCAAATAAGTGCTGCTCTTTTATTCTACTATACAGAGCTCCATCAGCTGACCCAGATGCCCTATCAATGATAATTGACTTGGCCTCCAAAACCCAGAACCCACATTCATCAAGTTGGGTGCTAGGAGATTTCAATCTACCCTCACTGCAGGTCTCCCATGCATCAGCTTTTCATGGAGCCATGCAGGATTTAGGATACAGCCAATTAATCAAAGATTCAACACATGTCAAAGGAGGCATTCTAGATTTAATATTCACAACTGAGACATCGCTCAATGCACCATCTATCCCTGATCTATCAATCACCTCAGTTCCATGGTCGGATCACAAGCTAATCTTATTCCAAGTTCCCCTTCCTAGTTGTGGCCAAAATGAAGAAAAAAGAGTGAGCGGCCATCCCAGCTCCCCTCCTAGAAGGTTCCAACCATTCGACAAAGACCTAATCCTAAAAACAGCACTCCCACTAACTACCTCATTGGCACTCAACCTTGACAATTTAGTCTCCGATTGGAATAAAACACTCAGTTCAATCGCAGTATGTCCATCAACTAACAAACTCCAAGGGAAGCGTCACTCTACAACCTGGTATTCAGCTGAGCTAAAAACCTCACGCACAACACTAAGGAAACTCGAGAGACGATGGCATCGCTCACGCTCAGATGAAGACCGGAATGCATATAACTCACATCTCGCAGCACATCGCAACTCAGTGACAGAAACCATGAGGCGTTATCACACAGACATACTAAAAAGATCTCTGAACAAACCACATGACCTGTTTGCTCTTGTCAAGCGTTTGACAAAGGAACCTGCCTCAGAGCAAATAAGCGATATCC
Source organism: Ichthyophis bannanicus (assembly GCA_033557465.1). NCBI lineage: Eukaryota > Metazoa > Chordata > Amphibia > Gymnophiona > Ichthyophiidae > Ichthyophis > Ichthyophis bannanicus. The sequence goes on along the minus strand of CM066035.1, from coordinate 34,619,875 downwards.
ACCTGTAGTAGCTGATAAGAATGCAATAAATAATATCCAGAGTCAGGCAAAGATTCAAGCCAATTTATTTGTGCACAGGCTCAGATTGCAGTAGCATTCAAAATGGTCTGAGCAATGGCTCCTAGTAATACAACAGCTTTTATACCTTTATTTTCCAGTCTAATACAGGCAAAACTTCTCATTGGCCACAGTGTCCCACTTACTCTCATCCAATAGACATCTCTGACCGGGCCCAGGACTCGCTCCCCCTGTTTGGGTCTTACTAGCCACAGGTCAGCAACTAGACATAACACTAAACATAATACTTCTGCTAAAGCATACAGTATATTTCGCTACTCTTGCAAGGTCAGTTAGCCACAAAGATAGTGGAAGGCATATCAGAAGCATTCTCATTAAAAGCAAAACAAAGCAAGGCCAAACAAAGCAAGGCTAAGACATGTTTCTAATAGCTACTGGTGATTTCTGTAATATTCCAGGCACATATCTCTAGCCCTGGCTCAAAATACTAAACAATCAAAACGCTAGACAAAATATTCTTACACTGTTCAGCTTCTCTACTATATTTTCATCCTAATTACAAAGTCAGTGCACATCTAGCAAAGATACAGTGGAGCGGCATTCTACTGAAACAGACATCTGACTTACCTAAACAATAAACAGTAAGACAGTTTTAATTCTCTTATCTCCAGGAGAGCAGAACATGTTATCAAACTAGAATAGAACGGTATTTCTTTCTAACAGCTAGCTAATATATTCTGTAATTTTCCAAAGTCAGCAATAACATTCTAAAGCAGGGGAAAGGGGCTTCAGGCCTAGCTCTGCTACATACTAGGCAATCGCCTATCACACACCCTCAAACATTCGCTGACTATCTGCAATCCAAACTCTGCAAGATCAATAACAACTCATCACCTAGCACTATCCCTGAACCATACACCACTCACCATCTTCTCAATACCATCCAAACAACGCATTGAGGACACCATTGTTGGCATCAACATGACTACCGCCCAAACTGATCCATGCCCAGCGTTCTGGATTAAAGAACTTCGGACCGACTTCAGTCCCTTCATATCTAGACTCATGGAACAATCTTTCACTACAGGAGCTTTCCCAAGTATCCTCAAGCGCACATCTATAAGACCCTTACTAAAAAACAACAAGCTCAACCCTCAGAAGCCTGAATCATAAAGACCGATATCAAGTATACCGTTTCTGGCAAAAATAATGGAAAAGGAAGTTCAAAGACAAATCCAAGATCATGTTGATACCAACGCACCACTGGACCCATGCCAGCACGGTTTTAGAGAAGCCCATGGTGTTGAAACACTTCTCACCACACTCTTCAGTAGCATAATAACAGGCATTGACAACATCCGCCAAGGGTTTGTCCTTGTCTTCCTAGACATTGCAGCAGCGTTTGACTCTGTTAGCCATGAGTGCCTCCTTGAACGATTCAAGGAGAAGGGAATCACCGATAAAGCACTTGAGTGGTGTATGTCCTACCTTTCTGATAGATGGCAGCAGGTACGATCCAGCGATACATCATCTGATCCGTTCCACCAAAAGCAAGGTGTTCCACAAGGGTCCTCCCTCTCCGCCCTGATGTTCAATATATACATGCAGCCTATCTGCAACCTGATCCGGTCCTTCAGTGTTAACTGCCTTATTTACGCTGATGACGTGCTGTTATACATGCCTTTTGCAACAGAGAAACCCAACCTCACACCTATAACAAACTGCATAAATGAAGTTTCTAACTGGCTGCAATCCCAAAACCTTAGGATCCAACACAAGAAAACGGAGGTTTTATTTATTACAAGGAATCGAAACTTCACGGCTCCGTCTTTCATAAAAGTGAAGGATGCAGATCTCCAGAACAAGCCCACTATCAGATACCTTGGCGTGACCTTAGACCAGCACTTGGATATGAAGGCGCACATAGGAAACATTGTAAGAGCGGTATACCATAAAATCCGATCCCTTAGACATCTAAGATCCCTGCTTGCACCTGACGATTTCAGAACCATCTATCAGGCACTAATCATACCGCATTTTGATTATGCAAATTCAATCCTGCAAGGTCTCCCTCAAGCCACCTTAAATCCACTTCAACTTGCAATGAATGCCGCAGCAAGAGTTCTACATGGCGCTTCTAGGAAAGACCATGTCACACCCATTCTAAAACATCTCCACTGGCTCCCGATACAAGGTAGAATCACTTACAAGACCTTACTACTTACCTTCAAGGTTATTAAAGGGCTTTCGTCGGCATCATTGACTGAACTAATCCAGACAACTCCTCTCAATAGGGACAGAAGGTCAGTAACACTTAACACCCTGGTAGTCCCAAAATTAATAACACAATGCACCAAGGCAACAGTAGGCAGGGCCTACAATTTCTGTGCACCAAGGTACCTGAACAGCTTCCCTCACGGCATCCGATCAATCCAGGACTTATTTCAGTTCAGAAAGGCCTTAAAACTTCACCTCTTCCTCCAATTTTACCCAGAAGCCAATGTGGACGCTGCACCATCCTCACAAGCCTCTCAGAACCCCCTTGACTGAAGTCAAAAGAGTTCCCAATTATGTCTTAAATTGTAAATAGTTACCCTGTTATCCAAGTTGCATTACCTGTTCAACTGTAAACACAAAGTACCATCGGAAATGTGTATTTTATTGTTCATTGTAAACCGCACTGATGCTGAATAGCGCGGTATAAAAGAGACTCTAATAAAATAAAATAAATAAAAATAAATAAATCTCCAAAATCAAAAACAACCTAACAGCTGCTGCAGGATCTCATTTATGTTTATGTTTATGTTTATTTGCTTAATATACTGCTAAACAGTAACATCAAAGCGGTTTACAAAAATAAAGCTACAGAAAGCTAAAGGCGGAAAGTGGAAAGGAAGTTACAATAATGGATAGGAAAGCAAAACAGTGAAGACATAAAACGAGACAAAAGAGGAGAGGAAGTGGAGGGGGGGCAGGGAGAGTAAGATCACACAGAGGGGGCGGGGAGGTTGAAAGCAACAGTAAAGAGATGGGTTTTCAGACTGCTCTTAGAGGTGGCGTGCTGTTGTTCAAGCCAGATAGAGGAGGGTAAAGAGTTCCAGAGGGTGGGACCAATCTAAAAGAACAATTTAAACTATGGTCACTACCAGAGCTCTAATCAAATATACGAAAAACAAAAAATCAGCTCCACCCACAAACTCACCGTAGTAATACAATTTCTTACAATGCAGTGAATAATAAAAAATGGTGGAAAAGTGAACCTCAGAACCCTCTATCACCTCGCAAAGTTCACAAAAAGTGAACGTAGTTGTAAAAAGGAGGCAAAATACATCAACGGTTCACTGAAACCACCAAAACACTGGAATCACAGAGATACTCCCCAGCCCAGGATCACCTAATATATTCAAGATACACATGCAAAGGTTACAATGTAACAAATACAATAATCATCATCAAACATGTATCATCAATGTCAATGAAGGCACAATGTGACCCAAATCCAATACTCAAGGATCCAGAGCTTGGCAAAGTAGAGCTCTCGATTTTACACAGCTCAACACCCGACGCCTGCCGAAACGTTCCTCTTGCGTTTTGCAATCGCTGCTTCAGGGGAAAACATTCTAAAAACCAAAAATACCACATAGAAATTTTGAAATATACTACCATCTCGTGAGAGTATCACCTACATGTCAGCAAACTATACAAAAACAGGACACCACCTACCCAAAACATCTTCAACACATAACGCCGTCAAACATAACCAGCTTCCACCGGCAAACTCTCAACCATTATTGGCGCTGCAACAAATGAATCCAAAGTTCCCATCTAACAAATCCATTTAAAAACGTTATTCAGGGACCTCCCATAACCTTACACTACCACTCAAACCAAAGCTAAACACACACGCCCCAATCGACCACAGAGTTTAACCCTTCAGATGCCACGGTACCCAATTGGAAAATCCAACGCTGTTCCCGGTAGAGCAGGTATTGATCATGTGTTCTACCACTAGAGCCAGCACGAACCTGCTCAAGACAAAAACACCAGAGTTCCAAAAACTCATGACCCCTCATTAAACAATGATCCACCAAGGGGGCCCCCCGCCGCTTACAGTGCAGCCGGCTTTTATGTTCCCCCATCCGAACATGAAATGGGCGAATGGTTTTACATATATATAGCAGTTGACAGGGACAAAAAATCCCATAAACAACATAATTCAAATCACAAGAAGTTGCAGATCTCAAAAAATATTCCCTACCATGATAGGAAAACTGATCCGTTTCCCATACAACCGCACATATCAAGCAATGTCCGCATCTAACATGCCCCAGTTGACACACAATGTCCAAACCAGCAGTACGTAAACCAGAAGGGCTCAAAAACTCCTTAAGGTTTGGATTACGCCGCCAAACACAATGGAGGTGTTTGGACTCCAAACCAGAAACCGTGTGCAACACGTCAGCATGACGTCGCACAATCCCCTGAATGTGACTGCTAAACCTAGAAAAGCGAGAAATTAAATTAACACAATCATCGTCCTGATGATCCTTAAGTCTTGGAGATAGCAACCAGCTCCTATCATTATGAAGCGTCCGCTTATATGCTTTATGCACCACAAACTCAGGGTAACCTCTATTCAAAAAATCCAGACGGAGCGATTTAGCCTGTAGCTTAAAGTCACTCAATGATGAACAATTACGCTGATAACGGATAAATTGAGAAAAAGTCAACCCCTTAAGTAAACTCAATGGATGAGCACTAGAGAAATGCAAAAAAGTATTTCTGTCCGTTTTCTTCTTATGCACAGATGTGCCCCAACCACCCGGCTGGCGAAACACCAACACATCCAGAAAAACAATCTCATCTATCCCATAAGTCATGGTAAATTGTATGTGGGGATCAAGGGTATTCAACCATTTGTGAAACAACTCTAAAGAGGCCACAGACCCTTCCCACAGCATAAAAACATCGTCTATATATCTCCACCAAATCTTAATCTGAGAGAAATAAGGGGAGTCTGACAGCCACCGATGTTCATACTGGGCCATAAATAAATTGGCCACGGAAGGGGCAAAAGAAGCACCCATGGCAATCCCACTAATCTGTTGAAACAAATCTTCCCCAAAACAGAAATAATTTCTACCCAATGCTAATTCAGCAAACTACATCAAGAAACTCATTAAGGAAGCATCCACATCCCCCCGTTGAACCAAACCCGATCTAATCACTTCTAAAGCGGCCAATTGTGGTATACTTGTATATAGAGCTTGCACATCCAATGTTACCAACACCACGGAGGTGTTGTCTGCCCATGCAGACGCCTCCATCAAGATATTCAAAAAGTGCATAGTGTCGCATAAATAAGAGGGAATGGCAACCAATAAAGGACGTAAAAAGGAATCCAATAGCATCGACAGAGGCTCCAAAACCGAACCTCTTGTAGAAACTATTGGCCTCCCAGGGGGTCGTGACAGACTCTTATGAATTTTAGGCAGCAAATAAAAACGAGGTATACATGGTGAAAGCAAAATCAAAAACTTCATCTCTTTTTTAGAAATGCATCGTGCATGGAACGCCTGGGTCGCCAGCTCTTTAATTACAGCCTTCAATTCTGGGGTGGGATCCACCCACAAAGGTACATAAACGGTGTGATCCGACAGTTGGTGCTGGGGTTCTGCCACATAATCAGATCGATTCAAGAGCACAACCGCACCCCCTTTATCAGCTTGTTTAATCACCAATTCAGGCTGTGCTCAAAGATCCTGCAAAGCCACCCACTCAGATATAGATAAAACATTGTAATTTCGAAAGGGAAATTCCCTTTCTAAAGCTGCAACATCATCCAACACCAACTGTCGAAACACAGATAAGCCAGGAGGTAGCGGTCCAGGCGGATTCCAAGTCGATGGAAAAGGCAAATCATTCCTACCATAAAGAGGAGCCCCAGACGTCAATGGAGATACATCTGGGGGAGCAACAATATTAGTATTGCTATTATGAGAAGAAGCGAAAAAGTGCTTCAAATGCAATTTTCTGATGAATTTCTCAAAATCCAACCTAAATTGAAAAGAGTCAAAAGAGGTTGTTGGAACAAATGAAAAACCCCTAGACAAAACAAATATTTGTACAGCAGTCAAAACCACATCAAAAAGATTAATAACAAGTGAAGCAGGAGCATATGAAGAAGTCCCACTTGAAACATGTCGAGCTCTTATCGATTCTTCTTCTTCTTGAGATGACCCTCCTCCAAAAAACCTTCCTGAGAAGGCCGAGGGCCCACCGATTCATCAGAAGACCACTCAACCGTGTTTTTTCTGCATGATCTATGATCCCTTTGACGATTCGGGTTGTGCCACGGATAAACATATCCAGTATTTTAATCATCGTGATCCCTCTTCAGCTTCTTCAACTTAACTTTAGTAACCTCAGAACGTAACTGGTCAGTTTGCTTATCCAGCTCCGACTGCTGCCGCTGGAACTTTTCAGTAGTTTCAGAACTTTTGAGACTGTCAACCATTTTCTCAATCTCCATTCAAACATCCACCAACTGAGTGCTCAAGGCATCCATAGTCAATACCATAAGGTCCAGAGAACATTTATTAAGGTTCTTATCCCACTTTTCAAGGAACACAGTATCAGAGGCAAACAATTTAGGTTCCTTATAAACCCGCAGCCCCCTTGGGATCTTTTGACGTTTAATATACTCAACCAATTGTGGTATACTTGTATATAGAGCTTGCACATCCAATGTTACTAACACCACGGAGGTGTTGTCTGCCCATGCAGACGCCTCCATCAAGATATTCAAAAAGTGCACAGAGTCGCGTAAATAAGAGGGAATGGCAACCAATAAAGGACGTAAAAAGGAATCCAATAGCATCGACAGAGGCTCCAAAACCAAACCTCTTGTAGAAACTATTGGCCTCCCAGGGGGTCGTGACAGACGTTTATGAATTTTAGGCAGCAAATAAAAACGAGGTATACATGGTGAAAGATGGTAGTATATTTCAAAATTTCTATGTGGTATTTTTTGTTTTTAGAATGTTTTCCCCAGAAGCAGCAATTACAAAACGCAAGAGGAACGTTTCGGCAGGCGTCGGGTGTTGAGCTGTGTAAAATCGAGAGCTCTACTTTGCCAAGCTCTGGATCCTTGAGTATTGGATTTGGGTCACATTGTGCCTTCATTGACATTGATGATACATGTTTGATGATGATTATTGTATTTGTTACATTGTAACCTTTGCATGTGTAACTTGAATATATTAGGTGATCCTGGGCTGGGGAGTATCTCTGTGATTCCAGTGTTTTGGTGGTTTCAGTGAACCGTTGATATATTTTGCCTCCTTTTTACACCTACATTCACTTTTTGTGAACTTTGGGAGGTGTTGGAGGGTTCTGAGGTTCCCTTTTCCACCATTTTTTATTATTCACTGTGTTGTGAGAAATTGTATTAATACGGTGAGTATGTGGGTGGAGCTGATTTTTTGTTTTTAGTACCAATGTAAAAGAAGGCAGAGGAGAGGGTGGACTGAAGGTGGGCTCGTGAAAGGGAGAGAAGATGTAAAAGATTGAGATGCAATGATCGTAATGTGAGAGTAGGGGTATGGAAATGAATGAGGTCAGCCAGATATTGAGGAGAGTGAGTGTAAAGGACCGGTGGACAAGTGAAAGGACTTTGTAGTGAATGCGGAATTTAATGGGAAGCCAATGAAGATGAATAAGAAGAGGCGTGAAGTGATCACAAGAAGAGGAGTGAGAAATAAGCCAAGCAGTGGTATTTGTACCAAACCTAACAAACCAGAGAGAAGTAGCAACATCAATAACATATCAATACCCAACTTGTTCACAAAAGCCAAACAAGCAACATCCAAGAGGGCCCTCTCGTTCGACGCACCATCTTTCTGGAACACTCTCCCGGAGAAAATGAGAACCACCACAGACATTAAAGAATTCATGAAACAGCTGAAGACATTGAAGTTCTTTGTAAAACAACTTGATTTTAAGATAAGGCAGTATAAAAAAATTGTTAAATAAATAAATAAAATAAATACATTGCCAAGTTCAATTATTGATGGTGGCATAAAGGATGGGTTAGCGGTTATGTAGAGGGCTTTGGTCTTCTCTTGATTGGTGAGGAGGTTATGTTTCCCAAGCCAGCCTTTGAAGTCTGTGAAACCCTTAAGTAAGCTAATAAGGTCTGGAGAGAGGAGATTAATGGGTGTGAAAAACATTATGTCATCTGAAAATATTTGATGTAGGATTTTGTGTGCTTTGTAGATCTGAAATAATGACTGCCTGTAGATATTGAAGAGAAGGGCAGATAGACTGGATCCTTGGGGTACACCTGTATTTTGTGAGAATGGGTTTGAAATTGTCTTGCCAATCCATACTTACTACTTCCAGGAATCTAGGTAGGAGTGGAACCAGTTGAGGGTGGTGTCATGGAGGCCAATTTCAGAGAGTCTCTGTATTAGTTGGTGGTGTGAGAGGGAGATGAAGGCTGTGGAGTGTCAGACGGCTGCCTAGGGTGAGAACTTACACAATCTTGACGATGCATATATTCATATGATTCTTGCAAGGTATTGTGGGTATTGTAGTTCATTCACTCCCAAACACAGCTGATGACAATAATTTGAGTTGTGAAACCAAGTGGTAAGATCAATAAAATACTTCTTTTATTGATGGGGTTTAATTCACCCAGCACATGTATGCTTGATAGCACTATAAATGAGGTTACTTGCTTGCAGTGTTTAAAGGGATAACAAAAAGTCACAAAGTAAACCAGAAAACAACCTTCAACTTGTCAGGCAATTAGCTAATGTTTTCTTAGCAAGTAATTACCAAATACAAAGGCACAAAGTAAAGAATAAACTTTGCTGGTTAGGTTAACTTCTGCTTATTTTCCACGCTGATCTCAGCAGTGATTCTCCCTTGCTCACACACACAATCAGGTGCAGCCCTAATTACTATCCATGGACCAGCTGAAAGCCTTTAGCTGGCTGGCTGCTACTGTGTGAGCCCAAATCCTGCTTTAAGAGCTGTTTGCAGTGGAAATAAAGAACAAAGTTAGGTTTCTTTGTGATGGCTGATGTGTTTGCTCATAGAAAACTAGCAATAGCATTTAGATAAAGAACAGTCCATGTAAATAGTTTTATCTGCTGTATTTCCCCCTGCATCAACAATCATAGGGTCAATATCATACATTGGCACAGATGAGTCTTTCATTAAGGCACTATCATGAGAATGCTTATTCCCTTGCTGCCATTCTCTATTATAGATAGGGTCTGGATCAGTGTTCATACCTGAGCCTCTCCTGCTATCATTATTCCTCTCTGTATAGCCTGGCCAATATGTAATCCAATTCTGATGTCCAGCCTTCCAATCTTGATCCATGGACACTGGATCTCCTCTCACATACCTTCTGGCCTTGGTCTGAAAGTCCCTTCCACATGCAGTCTTCTCTCTTCCAGGTAGCCACTGGTGATTCCTATCTCTGCCACTCCATTCCTCTGGCTGAATCCAGTCCAATGGACTCTGCTGGCCTTTGGAATACCTCCCAGTATGAGTACTGCCTTGGAATCTCCCAGACCTTCCAATGGGCTTTCTTCTCTTCCTTCCAGAGAGTTTCCTTCTCTCTCTATCTGCTTGGCTTTTGCTGAAGCTGTTCTTCAAACTCTCCTTGAAGCCAGGCTGGAGCTTGTAGTAACTGTTATCTGAAGAATAAGCTCTATTCTTATTCTGTCCTAATGTGTGCTGCTCCCTAACACAGCGCAGCTGTGTTGAATCAGGCCCTGCCCTTTGAGATGAGTGCTTAGGGATTACCTCATAGCTCTCTTGATTGCACACACATTCTCTCACTTCAGCCCCTCTCATGGCTGCTGGAAAGCTGGTGCATTCTGGGACTGGTAGTCTTTTATGTGAAAACTCTGTTTTCTCAATTCTACCAGAACTGACAGGTTGCTTGTTCAGAGTCACATCATCTTTTCTATAGCTCCTACCTGAGCTATGATAAGCTTCCTTATCACAGGAGATAACAAGGACAATTAGGATGAGTCTGTTCTTGGTATGTTGTAAGCAGGTTGTAAGGGTGTTTAGGAGGGAGGTGATGAGAGTTTCAACCGCATGGCACTGTCTGAAGCCATGAAGACAGGGGAGATATGATTCAGACCTTTAAATACTTGAAGAGAAATAATGAACAAACAAACCTCTTCCAAAGACGGGGAAGCTGTAAAACTAGAGAGCATAACATGAAGCTGCAAGGAGTAAATTGAAAGGCAATGTCAGGAAATACTTTTTCACTGAAAGGGTGGTGGATGCTTGGAATGCCCTCCCGATGGAAGTGGTGCGGGCAAATACAGTGATGGAATTCAAAATGGCATGGGACAGACACAGTGGATCCCTTTACAGCAACAGAATAAAATCAAAATAAACTTAACTATCTAATTTCTCAACATACAGGGGTGTCCTACACAGAGCGGTGTGTTCACCCCTAAAACAAAGACATGGGGAGGGGTGGCCTGCATGGAGCATCAGGTGCACTACTCTTGCCATCTTCCTGGGCAGACTAGATGGACCATACTGGTCCTTATCTACCGTCATTTACTATGTTACTTTGTTACTATGGTGGGAGCCTAAGGGTGCACATTTGTCAAGGTGATCTTGAAGCTATCTTAAGACAATTTTCTCTGTTAATTTTGTGATTAGTGGGATGGTAGATATTGGTCTGTAAGATCTAGGGGTGGTAGGGTCAAATTTTGTACTTTTGAGTAGAGGTTGGATTGAGGTTTGCTTGAGTGCTGAAGGCATAAGGCCTAGAGAAAGTGAGGCATGTACTATGGTCTTGAGGTACATACTCAGACCACAGTACATGGACTTATTTACCCAGGTGACAGGGCATGGGTCTAATGTGGAGGTTGTCGTGTTGAGGCTTTGTATTGTGTCCTCTATGTTTTTGATTGATGGCATCTAAAATTGTGACCAGATCTTTTGAGGTTTGATTTCAGGGCTGGGTATCCTTGGCATTTGATCCATTTGTGATACTTGTAACTGTTTGGAGAGCCAGTAAGAGGCAATCTTTTGGGAGGATATCTTTTCTTGTGTGCTGTCATTGTGAATGTCTTTACAATTGACAATAGTTCTCTTGGTTTGCTTATTGCTGAGTTGACCAGGTTAGTGTAGTATTCCCATTTTCTATTGAGTATTTCTCTGTTATATTTTAAGTTGTTCAGTGTAAATGTTTTGGAGATGAGGTTCTCTGGAGTTCCTCTATTTTCGTTCGAGGCAACGTAATCTGCTTTTCAGTTTCTGTAGTGATGTAAAGAACCATGGAGCACTGTTACTGTGTTTTTGTGCCATTTTCCTGGAGGGATCGAACAGAAAAGCCCCCAAATTAGTGATATCCAAATGATCTCTCCAAAAGAAATTATATCACCAAACCCCCTATGAAACTCACTCAACTTTTTTGTTGGATAATACCGGAAAGGAACATGGACTGAAAACCATGCTCTCCACACGGTTATATCCTATTTAATCATTTTTTTAAAAAAGAGAACTCAATGAACATTCTCAAAAATAGACGTTTGTTACTTAGCTGATTCGAAGAACTAGAGCCCGACGTGCACGTTTCGGGTTGAACACCCTGTTTCAAGTGCTAACATGTCATGTGAAAATCCTTAATAGGACGCTGTGAAACAGCTGTTTCTTAAGAGGACATAACTTATGTGAATGGCTATACTCTGCCTTCAATCAATCAGACAACCAATTGGAACAGGAGGGAATTCCCACCAATCAGGGAGTCCCTCCGCCAATCGGATGACGTCAAACAAAACTCATCCATTCAACTTCTTTGTTAAGCCCAGTGGGGTGGACGGTGCCCAAACGAAAAATCCAGGATTGTTCTAAACGTTGAAGTTTATTGACACGATCTCCTCCTCGAGGATCTGGAGGGACAAAATCAATGACAGTCCAACGTAGGTCCTGATATTCATGATGTAATTGCTGACAGTGATCCACCATCGGGGCTGTCTCCACATGTTGTCGCAATCGTGAGGCATGCTCACCCATTCTCACCTTGATAGCACGTTTTGTGTGGCCCACATAAACTAAGGGACAAGGACATTGAACTAAATAAACCACAAAAGTTGTGGTACAATCCGTCTCCCATCGTCTCCGGTAAGATCGACCAGTCAAAGGATGAATCCAGTGAATTCCTGTCAAGGACAAGGCACAATGCATACAATTGTGGCAGATATTATGTCCCCGATGCTGAAGTGGTGGAACCAAAGGTCTATCTATCGGTAAAGTGGTTTGGGCCACAAGGTCACCAAGATTAGCTCCTCTTGAATATGCTACCATAAATGATCGACGGAAGCAAGGAAGCAATTCCAACACTGACCAATATTTTCGTAGGATAGCTGCCACAGCTATACTAGATGACATGTATGGCAAAATGCCCACTAAAGGTTGTGGTGATGGTGATTCCGAAGAAGATGTTCGCAGAGGAAACAACCATTCACGATGCGTGTATAATGCCCTATGGTATGCTAAGCGAATCACTTTGTGGGGAATTCACTGGATTCATCCTTTGACTGGTCGATCTTACCGGAGACGATGGGAGACAGATTGTACCACAACTTTTGTGGTTTATTTAGTTCAATATCCTTGTCCCTTAGTTTATGTGGGCCGCACAAAACGTGCTATCAAGGTGAGAATGGGTGAGCATGCCTCACGATTGCGACAACATGTGGAGACAGCCCCGATGGTGGATCACTGTCAGCAATTACATCATGAATATCAGGACCTACGTTGGACTGTCATTGATTTTGTCCCTCCAGATCTTCGAGGAGGAGATCGTGTCAATAAACTTCAACGTTTAGAACAATCTTGGATTTTCCTGGAGGGAGCAAGTGATGCTGTGGTAGGGCATCATTCCAGATTGATATCATTTTGTTGAGGTCTGAATTTGCTGAATTGATGACGTCTAGCTGCACGGTAACTGTCTTGATGAATTCTTCATTGTTGAAGTCTTGGAACCTCTGGGTCTTGAGTAGTGTGTTTTTTTGCTTCATTTACTCAGCTGTGGTATGGATGGGGAAGAGAATTGCAGTATAGTCAGACGAGGGGCCAGGGAGGATGGTCTGTAGAGGATGTTGGGGGTTGGAGAGAAGATCTGAAGGTACGAAGACTAGGTCAAGCACATTTCCTTCCTTGATTCTGTGTTGATTTGTGTATATCCAAGAGTGTTCATGGCTTCCAGGAAGGCTCCTGATTGTGACGTGGGGAAGAATGCCAGGTTAAGGTCTCCTAGAATCATCAGAGGTTGGTGACTGTGTGGTGGGGAGTTTGAAGTAAGGTGGTGAGGTCTGCGCTATCCCCATGAGGAGCTCGGTATGCTAGGCAGAGGGAAATGTTTCTGTTTGTTATGTATAAGGTGTTCTTTAGTGGAGCTGTGTTACTAATGCTGAATTTCAGGTTCTCATTAGCAAAGTTGGTTTAGTAGGGTTGTGTCCGTGTCTGAGAACCAAGTTTCCGTGATGTCTAGTTTGTGCTCATTTATGAAGTCAGCCAGGGTTTGAATTTATTTCTTGCTGAGCGGGCGTTGATGAGGGTACATTGTATATGGAGCGTTGTGTTATTCAGGTGGTTTGGCTTCACTGCGCTGTTTGTCAGTTGAGGTATGTGTTTTCTAGTGCAGTAGTGTTTTTGGTATTGAGGGCTGGTTTGTATTATCAGTGTTGTATTAGAGGACAGCTATGGTCGGTAATTATAGGTATCTGGCTGTTATAGCTTGATCTAATTGCTGTTGTGAGGTGGGTGAATGTCCAGGTGAGTAGAAGGAGTACCAAGATGGTAGAAGCGTTCATCTGTCCTAGGGATTCCATGTTGATGTCATGGGTGGTTTCACTTGCCTGTTTGATTGCGGGTGTGGTTGCTTGCAGTTTGTGATTCATGGGGTAGAAGTAGAGTTTTTATATTCTCTGTGTGACACTGGGCTCTGTATGTTAAATGTCTAGCATTTAATGTTACATTCTATTTTGACAATGGCAGAAGCACGGAGCAGTGAGGTGCAGTGTTGTCTTAAAAATTAGGCCTACCAGGTGGTGGCTTAGGTCAGCTGCTTTTAAGGATGGAAGGAGCAGCAGTCCAAGCAATGGAATGGTGGTGGACGGTCACACAGATTTTGCGCTGATAATGTGTTTTTTTTACCTTAGTTGAGCTTTTGCGTTCTTAGGGTGTGTGGGGTACATCGGTTCGTCCCTCAGTGTCCGGAGTTGTGCTTAATTCTACTAACTGACTGTAACTCATTGTCATCGGTAGTGGTGATGCTGAAGTGAAGAGATTTATTGGCAGAGTTTTTGCTGGTGTAGTCTTCCATGGCTTGCTGTTCTTAGCAAGCCTAAGGTCCACGCCAAAGGGCATCTCAGGCATCGGCCCACCAGGTGCGGGCACGCCTGATCACTCTGCTGTTTTTAAAGGCTGGTGCAATGTTTTGTGGCTGGTTTCTGAGGCCCAATTGGCTTTGTTGGTGGGGGACGGGGAAAGGGTTGCCTTACCCTGCCATCGATGCCGATCGTAGCCCAGATGAGAGAGGAAGAGTTCCTGATCGCACTGCATTTTTTAAAGGCTGATGCACTACTTTGTGGCAGGTTTATGAGGCCTGATTGGCCTTGCCAGTAGGGGGGTGGGGAGGGGGTTTCCTTACCCTGCTGTTGATGCCAATTGGAGCCCAGATGAGAGAGGAAGAATTCCTGACCGCGCTGCTGTTTTTAAAGGCTGGTGCCCTGCTTTGTGGCCAATATCCATACGGCTAACTGGTTTAGGAAATTACTGGAGAGAGAAATTAAAAATTGAGAAAATCAACATATTTTAACTAAAGATACAATGATATTGCTAGAACTTCAAAAATCATGATACCAATATACTGTAATATTAAATTGAGTAAATAGACAGATGCTTTGGTCTTTGCCCAAATGTCCGATACTATGATAAATCCAACAGGAGTCTCTAACCTTTATGTATGTAGTGTCACCCTACTCAATGTAAACCCAATGTGTGTAGCCCACCACTTTGATTGAAGGAGAAAGTGGAATACAAATCTGTATAAATAAATAAAAATAAACTGGACACTTCTTGGCCCAATGTTTGAAGGCAAAGCAGGAAGACCAGCCATACAAAAGGATGGCAAAACATTGGCCATGGATAATAAGAAGAAAATGACTCAATTCCAAGAGTATTATACAAAGCTTTATGAGTCAAAGAAGGGGCAATGGATAGATAAAATGGAGACCTTTTTGGATGATCTGCAGCATTCAGGGCTTTCTAGATTACAACAGCAAAGACTGAATGAGGCTAGAATGGTTTTACCAATTAACAACTACTTACTGCTACTACTACCTATCATTTATATTGCGCTACAAGGTGTATGCAGTGCCTTATAGCCTTATACAGTATTGGGCATTTTGGGCAAACCCCAGGTCCAGATGGACTCCAAGTAGAGTTCTAAAGAGCCTTCTTAGACCTGCTAATTCCAAAGCTGGCTGAACTGTATGAAACATTTGAAGGATCCATGGCTGAAGCCAAGATCTGGATTCTCTCAAAACTGAGCAAAATTTCTCTCCTAGTTTAAAATTACCATCCAATCTTGTTAATAAATGTGGATTGTAAAATTTATTCTAACTTATTGGTTGTGCAGCTGAGCTTAGTTTTGCTAGAAATCATTAGTACGAGTCAAACTGGCTTTACGCAGGACAGAATGTCATCAGAAAATGTGTGGCTTGTTTATAATCTATTAATGCTTGCTTGTGGACATTAGGAAGCAGAGATAGCATGAGAACATAAGATATGCCATACTGGGTCAGACCAAGGTCCATCAGGTCACTAGTACCTAGCAGTTTCCCCAGAAGACACAGGTTCCACAATATTTGTATTGGGGCAAAGAGTGGATATCCCAAGTCCCCTTTAATAATGGTTTATGGACCTTTCCTCCAGGAACTTGTCCAACCCATTTTTAAACCCTGCTACACTAACAGTTTTCCCCAATGGGAAAAGTGTTTCTGATGTTATAGTAGGAGATCATCTCACATTAAGTGATCACCATTGGTTCAGTATTAGAACTAGGACTGATAAAGTCCATTCAAAAGCGAGAGTCTTAGACTTTAGGAAAACTAACTTTGCCAAGATGGGACAATACCTCAAGGAGTTGTTAGCAGGACAGAAACAGTTGGGGAATGTAGAGGAGCAATGGGCAAAATTGAATGGGGATAATTTAAGGGCAACAAACCTTTTTCTTAGGAAATTAAATAAATGTAAAAGGAAAAGGAGGCAACTATGATTCTCAAATAAGTGGCTGAAAAGGTGAAGAAAAAGAGGATGGCCTTCAGAAAATACAAGAGATCGCAGAAAGAGGAAGACAAGCATCAATATTTGCAAAAGAGAAGCTGGGAAAGTAGTCGGTAAAGATACAAAAAGAAGAATAAATAGTCAATGTTATATAATAGGAGGACAAGATATTTTTCAGTGGTTAGTGAGAGGAGAAAGTGCAAAAGTGGTATTGTCATACACAAGGATGAAGGGGAGGAATATGTGTAGATGCTGATGACTGCAGAAAAGGGCTAGTCAGGCCAGGCCTTAAAACCAAATTGGATACGATCAGAGAATTAGATGAATCAGCTGCTGATGCACTAACTTATGCCACTATGGTTCACCCAGTATACGGGAATCTGGACTTAATGGACTCAGAAACAGACAGTGATTCTGGATCTATACTAGACATAGGAATTGGAAGTGATAGCAGTAAATCTATAAATGAAACCGGACTGTAGAAAGTAGTTATAGATGACATATATGCTCATGGAAATTTACAAGCCAAGCTGCAGTGAAATAAAAAGCTTTTCTCTTTAAAAGTAACTTTAAACTGTCCTTCTCCTTTCTGATAGTTGCTTCATAGAATTAGCAATTAGAGCTTATGTGTACATAAGCTAGTTCCCTAAAAATCAATAGAACAAACAGTACATCCTCTTTTATTCTGCAATATGATAGGCTAAAGGATAGCTAGGTCGGCATGGTCTTTGTAGATCTTAGGTCAACATGGAATTGCAAATATTAAAAGCTTGAATAAATATTAGAAAATCAGCAAATATTATGAGTAACTAATTAGCCTCAGTGTATGGTGGAAATACAGCGACGCCTATTGAGTCTAGCGAATATAGTAATAATCTTGTAACTTCTGCTTTATGTAACTTGATAAATGTCAGCAAAATCTATGTACTATTGTAACCTGAACATCACCAGATGTTAATTAAAAATTAACTGTGTCAGCTGATAATCCACAATGAAAGCTGGAGCTCTGCAGAGCCATCTATGAAGAATCTCAGATGGAAAGGCCTGATTTTGACCTCCATGATTTTCTTCCGTACAAAGCTCTGTAGCATTTAATTAATTAATTGTGTCTTGTTTTTTCCTTCCTGTTAAGAGGCTTCAGATAATTATAAGAATTCAGGTTTAGTGAAGGAGTGCAGACCCTAGGAGGGTGAGGGTTCTCCAATGACGATAAAGCAGAATTACTTAACAAATATTTTTTCTCTATGTTCACAGATGAAGGGCTAGGAGCAGGAGCTCAGAAATCTCCTACAAATAGGAGAAGAAGTGAAGGGGATCTTAAATGATTTTCAGAAGACTGTGTTTGTGAGGAACTAGCTAAACTAAAAGTAGACAAAGCAATGGGGCCAGATGGGATATATCCAAGCATATTGAAGGAACTTGGGGAAGTTCTAGTGGCTCCACTATCTGACCTTTATAATGCTTCTTTAGAGTAAGGAGTGGTCCCAGAGGACTTGAGAAAGCTTGTGTGGTCCTTTACACAAAAGTGAAAGTAAGGATGGGGATGAGAAGTACAGGCTGATAAGTCTGAACTCTGTGGTAAGTAAATTAATGGATATGCTGCTAAAACAGAGGATAGTGAGGTTTCTGGAGTCCAGTGGATTGCTGGATCCAAGGAAGCATGGGTTTACTAGAGGCAGATCTTGTCAGGCAAATCAGATTGATTTCTTTGACTGGGTGACCAGAGAGTTGGACCAATGGAGAGCCCTAGATGTGGTGTACTTAGATTTCAGTACAGTCTGTGACACCATTCCACACAGGCAACTTATGAATAAATTGAGCATCCTAGGGATGTATCCTAAAGTGACTGACTGGGTTAGAATTTGGTTGAGTGGGAGGCGACAAAGGGTACAGTTAAATGGAGCTCACTCTGAGAAGAAGGAGGTCACCAGTGGTATGCTGCAGGGATTTGTCCTTAGTCCGATTCTTTTTTTTTTTTTTTTAATAAATTTTCAACAAATGCTTGCAATTACAGGAAACAAAACCAGAAATTAATATTAGTACAATCAAAATAAAATACAAGAAAAATTACAAGTTAAGAAGTTCACATCTCGGGGAGAAACAAATTTAAATAATGATCATGAAGGAATAATATAGGACAAAACCTCCAATACTACAACAATTGATTATTCATTTATTTAATGTTTTTTAAATACCGCCTTTCATATTATCAATCAAAACTGTGAACCCTGAAATACGGTATTCAATCCACAAATATCTCAACTCAATTAGAATACCGGAAATCCCCTCACCATCATAAATTTTTTCTTGTCGGGTATAAACCTCCAGAGGGAGAGAATTGCGCTCCCCCTCCCATGCAGTACATACCCCTTTTATTAATTAATTAATTTAAATCTTTGTTGATATACCAATTCAACAGTCCATGTGAAATCAAAACCACACTTAACTGATCAGCTGGCACGGACGTGCACGTTTCGAGGTGAAGAAAACCCCTGCTTCAAACATTCCAGAAAAATGCAGTGTGTCCCGCTCTTCAATAACTGGTCAGTAAAAGATCATATGGTCTATCTAATCTGTCCTTTCATATCAACTACTATAGTCCCTTTTTCCCTTAGTGATCTTCTGTGTTTGTCCCATGCTTTCTTAAATTCAAATACATTCCTCATCTCTACTGCCTCCACTGGGAGATTATTCCATGTATTTACCACTCTTTCCATAAACAAATATTTCTGCATATTACTCTTGAGTCTATGCCCTTTCACCTTCATCCTATGTCCCCTTGTGGCAGAGCTTTCTTTCAATTGGAAGTGGCTCTCCTCCTGTGCATTTATGCCATGGAGGTATTTAAATATCTCTATCATGTTTCCTCTATCCTGCCTTTCTAAAGTATACATATTGAGATGGCATAAAATACTGCTACATGCATTTTTCATGATACTTCCAGAACAAACCACATAACACTGTTATTCAAGCAGCTAAACTGTCTCCCCATACTAATCTAAACAAAATACTAGCCATTATTAAAGTAGCACACAAGTTATCCTCAGAATTTCTTCAATCACTCCTATACAAAACACCAAATAATAGAACCAGAAGGTTCTTTTAAGAGTGCCTCCATTACTTCTCACCATAGAGGTAAGGCTTACTGGCTTATGTTTTGTCACCTCTTCCCTATTACTACTTTAGTGGAGAACGGCTGATGTGGTACCTCTTCACAAAAGTGGTAATAGGGAAGAGGTGACAAACTATAGGCTGGAAAGCCTTACCTCTGTGGTAGGAAAAGAAATGGAGGCACTCCTGAAAGAAAGAATAGTGGCCTTTCTGGAAACCAATTGATTGCATGATCCGAGGCAACATGGTTTTACTAGGGGAAGGTCATGCCAAACAAATTTGATTGAATACTTTGACTGGGTGACCAGAGAACTAGATTGAAGGCATGTGATGGATGTGATATACCTAAATTTCAGCAAAGCCTTTCATACTGTTTCTCATAAGAAGCTTATCAATAAATTGAGCAGTCTGGGGATAGTCCCAAGATGCTGAACTGGATCAGAAATTGGTTGACTGACAGATGACAAAAAGATGATGGTAAATGGAACTTACTCAGAAGAAAGGAAGGTGTGTAGAGGCATACCTCAAGGATTGGTCCTGGGAACAATACTGTTCAATACATTTGTGAGTGACCCTGAAGAAGGGCTGAATGGAAAAGTCTGCTTTTGTGCAGATGACACAACAATTTGCAACAGTGGACACTTCTGAGGGAGTGGACAACATGAGGAAAGATCTACAAACATTGGAGGAATGGTCTAATACTTGGCAGTTATGATTTAATGCGAAGAATTGCAGTCATGCACTTGTGATGAAGAAATTCAAAGGAAATGTATGCGATAGGGGCAAGAGGTTGGTGTGCACGGACCAGGAGAAGGATCTCAGAGTGCTAGTGTCTGAGGATCTCAAGGTGGTGAAACAATGTGACAAGTGTCACAGAGCAGATCCAGCAGAGCCCATGCAGATAGATGAAGAAGCAGTGAATCAGGCTGACACTGACGTTTTTAGTAAACACAGGTCAGGAAGTTGCTATGGGCAACAGAAACAAATGTGGTCACGAGCCAGAGAGACACACCCAGCCAGCAGAAAAGCTAGGAGGTCATCACCTGATGCAAGCCAGCTGGGGGGAGGTGGAGCTCGAGGTTACGTAGATAAGCACAGCTCACAAGCAGTTAGACAGGGGAGTCGTGGAGAGAGCTGGGAACAGAGCCGTGAAGAGAGCCTGCATGAGGATAATGATGAAAGTTTGAATGAAAGCCTGACTGATTACCACGAGTGTTTGGGAGAGAGTCTGAGACAGCTGGAATATGAGTTTGAGAGTGAAAGCAACGACAAACGTGGAAGGAGCTACAGAGGAGGTAGCAAAGCCAGGACAGGAAGCTTCAGATATCAGAGGAGCCCAGAGTATACTGAGAAAGACCCAGGTTAGAACAGAGCCGTGGGGAGAACGGTAAAAGCCAAGAAGTTTTACTTTTACCCTGAAAGGGAAAACCCAGGGGTTGGCAGTGGAAGGCAATGCACAGAAACGCTAAAGCCTTATGAAGCCAGCTTGAGAGGTACAGATAAGTTTACTTACCCTTATACCAGGCATAGGAGGGTTAAAGGCTTTTTACCAGAAGAAGTTTGTATCTCTGGAGAGGATTTAAGAAGCAGAGTCCCTGCAAAACTGCCGTTTCATACTACAGCTGTTCACAGGAACCTAAGCCAGTCAGAGCCAAGAGGTAAGCCAATTTACCCTAATAGAGGTGCAAGGGAATGTTATAATTCACCTAATAGCTACCAGCAGTGGAGAGGCTCTCAGCAGAAGCATTACAGTGAAGGTGGTAATTCTGTTCCACACATTCTCACAGAGGGAGGAAGAGAATCCCGGCAGAATAGAGAGAGACTGTTAACAGACGTCCCTAATGCTGAAAGGGAAGATATATTGAAAGCATGTGTTGAGGATATGCAGTGTGAGACATCAGAAGCTGAGCCAAGCACTGAATACATGGACTGTACGATTTCAATAGCAGACAGCATTTCCTCACTGCATTGAAAGGAAGTAAGAGCTGAGTAAGCCAAAACAGTAAAGAAGTGGTTTTTATATGCTTACGAATGACTGTTTGATATACTTTTACTTTCCTTGTTAAAGAGCTGAAGAGAAGCTATTTTTGTTCATATTTTGTTCCTTTTATATGCCCAAGAAGGGTTGTGTTTTCCTTTGTTCACACCACAGCAAAAATCCTCTTGGAAGGGGAAATAAATCCCTTGTTAAAACCTTACCACAGTTTCACAACTAATTCTTTAACTGGCTATCAACAACTACAACTCCCAGAAGGCCAAGCAAGGCCTCCATAACAGAATTAAGTCAGTTTAACACAAGCCCCCAGCGCAGTGCCCTACTCCACCAGCAGGGTTCAGCACAAAGGGGTGACACAAGGCAGTAGCCAAAGCCAAAGGCATACAGAGAGGAACAGCCAGAAGAAAGGAGGTATTAATACCCCTGTACAAGTCATTGGTGAGGCCTCACTTGGAGTATTGTGTTCAGTTTTGGGGACCATATCTCACAAAGGATATAAAAAGACTTAAAACCGTTTCTGAGGAAGATGACCAAACTGATTCGGAGCCTGCACTAGAAGACATATGAGAGGAGACTTGAAGACCTAAATATGTATACCCTAAAGGAGAGAAGGGACAGGGGAGATATGATACAGACCTTTAAATACTTAAAAGGTATCAATGAACAAACAAACTTCTTTCAAAGAAAGGGAAGCTGTAAGACTAGAGGGCATAAGAACATAAGATATGCCATACTGGGTCAGACCAAGGTCCATCAAGCCCAGTATTCTGTTTCCAACAGTGGCCAATCTAGGTCATACGTACCTAGCAGTTTCCCCAAGAGACACAAGTTCCACAATGCTTGTACTGGGTCAAGCATTGATATCTTCGGTCACTTCTTAATAATGGTTTATGGACCTTTCCTCCAGAAACTTGTCCAAACCTTTTTTTTTTAACCCAGCTACACTAACAGCCTTTACTACATCCTCCGGTAACAAATTCCAGAGTTTGATTACACGTTGAGTGAAAAAATATTTTCTTTTATTAGTCTGAAATAGTTTACCCGGTAGCTTCATTGCATGTCCCCTAGTCTTTCTATATTCTGATAATGAAATTGCAAGACGGTAAACTTAAAAGAAGCATCAGAAAATATTTTTTCACTGAAAGAGTGATGGATGCATGAACACTGTCCCGATGGAAGCAGTGGGGGCAAATACAGTGATAGAATTCGAAACAGCATGGGGCAGACACAGTGGATCCCTTTATAGCAAGATGATGAAATCAAAGCAAACTTATATCCATCGCTGGGTACCCTGTTGTTCCGCCGTAATGTGTACTCCTGACTCCCATGTCAGTTGCGAGTGGGATGAGGCGTTTACATATATATCTGTTTAGATTCATACCCACTTGATATCTACTGTATTTCACGGCCAGTGTTGGTTGTTCTGTTTGGTTTGGTTATCTGTGAGTTTTGTTTATTTCCCAATGTATGGAAATGGATAAATAAAGATTTAAAAAAAAAAAAAAAAAGAAATCAAAGCAAACTTAAAAGTCTTTTAATAGAGGGGGGCTGACCAGAACAAAGTAGCGGTTACAACCCTAAACAAAGGCATGATAGGGGAGGTGATCTTCATGGAGCTGCAGTTACAACCACCCTAGCTACCTTACTGGGCAGACTAGATGGACCTATCTGCCATCATATACTATGCTACTGTGTTACAAGTATACAAAACACCTGCAACATCCAACAGTAAATTTAAAGATCTCTTGGACCACCTCCAACCAAGCCTTTTCAACTCATTAGTCGCCTCCTGTCTAGACTATTGCAACCTGTTCAAAACTCAGCTGTGCAGCTAATCTCCTGTCTGCCTCAGTATGCTCACATAACCCCTCTTCTCAAGTTGGTTCACTGGCTCCCTATTCCTATCCTATTTGTTTCCATATCCAGTTCAAACTTCTCCTACTGACCTATAAGTACACTCACACTGCATTTCGATCCTTCCACTTTGCTGTTCCTTATGCCTGGAACAAACTATCCAAGTCTGTACATCAGGCTTCATCTCTGGCCCTTTTCAAATCCAGGCTGAAGACGCACCTCTTCGAAGCTGCTTTTGGATTCTGATCCGGTTAGTCTCCTATGTGGTTCTTTACCATTCCCCTAGATATATCCTTATCCTCAGCTGTTGTGTTCTCTGTCTTGAGTAGACTGTAAGCTCTGATGAGCAGAGACCGTCTTTTACATGTGTCTGTACAGTGCTGCGTACACCCTGTGGCACTATACAAATGTTAAGTAGTAATGAGAAATTAGCATGCACTAAGGCTTGATAGAATATGCTTCCGCTTAGTACTGTGCACAGCTTGGAAGTGACGAAATTAAAAGAAAACACAATGAAATATTCCACAAATCACACGCGAAACCATACAAAATGAAACCTTTCGCCTTGCACACCTCTAGTGGCCACATCTGCTCAGGAATAGCTTTATATCCTCTCCATATGCATATGTATTTTAGAAAAAATGTCTGTGCATCTCTGCTTTGTCGCGGTTCCATCCAAAATATGCCCCCGCACAATACTGCGAGGCGCCTGCTTTCTACTCGCATAGACCCAAGCGCGATGTTATAGCAGCCATTTTCCATTTGCAAAACACGCCACATGGGTGGAAAATGCTCTATAAAATTACCCTTATTAGTAAGTGCAATAGAGACGTCTCTTCTGGGACTTGCTTGTTAACCTTTATTTCAGTGTCTCCAAGTGTGCTAACATGACAACCAAATTTATTTATTTATTTATTTACATTCTCTTATATACCGCACTATTCTGCATCAGTGCGGTTTACATTGAACAAACTGAAATTACATTGAACAGGGCATTATAACTTGGAGATAACTATTTTACAGGGAAAATGGGCTATGGAGGGCAAATGACTACTTTGAAGAGATTCTAACACTAACATGTGGATTTAGTAGAAAGCTGTTCAGTATGATTTTCGTTTCATGAAAGAACTTAAAGGGATGCACTTTCCCTGTGTGCAAGGACCAAGGTAGGCGGACCACAGCAACCCGCTATGAAACATCTGAACGCTGAGATCTCAGAGGAGATCCAGAGGGACTGGAGTCTCTAGTCCCATGGCCACTCCTTGTGGCCTTGGGCAAGCCACTTAACCCTCCATTGCCTCAGGTACACTTAGATTGTGAGCCCTTCGGGGGACAAGGTTTATACATGTAAACCGCACTGATTCTAAATAGCGTGGTATAAAAAAAATAAAAATAAAAATAAAATATCAGTAAAGAACTGACACAGCATTTCCACAGTCTGTCACAGTTACCAGCAGCATTAATGCCCCAGTAGTATGTCACAGTGCTCTCTAGTTATTTTATTTCTTCATGCCGTGCAGACGCTGGTTAGAGCAGCAAAACGCAAGGGTTAAGTAAACTGAACTCATTTCCATTCCCAGAAACAGATGGGATTCCTGCCTCTCCACTGGGAATCTCCTCCGCTATATCTTCTCTTGCATCTGAACTCTCACAGATCAGAGATGGGCTTGGGCTCATCAGTCCTTCTGCAGCAGGTATTGGTCCTTACTCTAAATGATTTGCTGATAACATGTAAACTTTTTTATTAAATGCTAATACTGATTATTTAATCCCGTATCACTTTGTTAATATTGGGTAGAAACTGGTACAATCTGCAGCAATGACTATCAGTTGCTTTCCTAAAAGACATGCAAATGTCTGAGTTGCAAACTTTCCAGCCAGTGCTTAAACTGAAGACATCTTTTGGAGGGAGAGGACTAAAATGCTTTCTATTAGCCCCAAAGATCATCTCACTCAACAGCGCACGCACTTCTTCTATTCCAACAAAGTTCTTGCTTTCTCTCTGACTTCCTCTAGAGCTTTCTTTTTGATTCCTGCCCCTTTTCTGGGCTTCCTCATCTCTGGGATCTATCGCTCCCTTTCCCTCATGTTTGGATTCTTGGAATGCAATGCTGAGTTCTGCTCATTGTACTGGACCCCAGAAAAAAAGGATCAAATGAGACAGCTTATTGAACGTCAGATCTCAGGCGTCCGGGAAGACTTTCCAACACATTGGGATATGGCCCAGCGGATTACATCGTAACATAAATAACCATACCATTACTACTGAATCTCATAGTGAATTTGAAATGTAAACATTAAAAACTGTATTTGACTGTACAGTGACCGGTGATGGTGTATATGGGTGATCAATACTGCACTCTTTGAACTGACCTGATTGCCCCATTCTGAAGTCTCTTCTTAAACAAGTTTGTAGGATTGTGGGAACTGCATAGAGCATTCAGAAGTAAGCATACGAAGTATCTCAGTGTGTTTTATCTGTTCTGGCTGTTATCTGCTGTCATTTACTATGTTGCTATGTTAATATGCGTCTACGTCACTGCTGTTTATAAAGGGGCATCATGCACATGTAGATAAGACGTGACATATCAAAGAATGGACCTATGAATGGGTATCACTGGGCAGACCATGGAAGTGGGCACTTATTATGTATTTTACAAGAGTAAATGCCTATGTCACAGAAAATGGGGACACAAATTGACATCTGTTGTAAATGACACCTGCGCCTCAACCACTTGTCAGTTGGGGCCTGGTGCATAGATTACTGACTGGTGTTGGAGATTATCTGGCGAGATAATGGTTAGTCAGTGTTCAACTTCATACTTCTTACCTCCTCCCAACCTCCTTTTTCATCTCTTTTATCCTTCCCTACATTCTTTATCTGCAATTCACTTCTATCCATGTCTTTTGCATTTACCGTTGACCCCAGGCTCCATTCTTGCCCCTTGCTGCATCATACGCGGGGAATAGAATACCTGAGTTGCTACCTCAGGCTCCATCTCTGCTCCTATTGAAATCCTAGACCCCTATTTGTTCTGTTTGTCCGTCTTGAACAGATTGCCAGCTCTTATGTGTATGTGCAGAGTGCTGTGTGCCTTGTTGCGCTATATAAATGATAAATTGCAATAGTACTAGCAGTAGCACTTAGCCTCTCTTCCGCTCTCCGCCCTTGTCTCACTTCCCTCTCTCTTTGTTCACTTTCTGCTTCTTCTTTCCCTCTGTTCTTCTTCATTATTAAATATTGACAATCTATGCTTAATATTGTAGTGCCATACTAGGAATGGGATCCAAATAGCCAACAGACTAGAGTGCTAATTTAAGCCTCTTTCAATTGAAAGCAAGTTCTGCTACGAGGGGACATGGGATGAGGGTGAAAGGAGATAGATTCAGGAATGATATGCGGAAATATTTCTTTACGGAAAGAGTAGTGGATCCATGGAAGAGTCTCCCAGTGGAGGTGGTAGAGATGAGGACAGTAACTGAATTCAAAAAAGCATGGGACAAACACAGAGGATCTCTAAAGGTAAAAAGGGGACTGTTGTAGTAGTTGATATGGAAGGACAGACTAGATAGGCC
This sequence comes from Ichthyophis bannanicus, assembly GCA_033557465.1. NCBI lineage: Eukaryota > Metazoa > Chordata > Amphibia > Gymnophiona > Ichthyophiidae > Ichthyophis > Ichthyophis bannanicus. The sequence continues at coordinate 34,592,982 of CM066035.1, read as the reverse complement.
ATGTGGTCTTTTTCTGTCATCATATTTCTATGTTTCTATGTAAGCTAAGTAATCACACGCAGCAGCTCAGATCTGATAGGTATGAATAGTTGGGTCTCTCTGTGCTGCTTCATATCATACTGTGAAAAATTAATTTTAAGGGGGTGTTATTTTTCTGTGAATGTTATATTTTGCCATATGTACAAGGTTCATGACCTGAGAGCATGCAGGCATGCACACTGCTTAGAGGGAACAGTGATTGAATGGTACCGTTTTCTGATCCCCAGTTTATTATTCTATTCAACTCAATGGAACCTGTAAAAATTATAATAGCTTGAGAATATCTGTGTGTCTGTCTAGATGAAAAATAACTCTCTGAAACTATAATTGAATTTGATTAAAGCTTACAAGCTTGAAAAATAGTGAAAGGATAGGTCAGGTTAAAAAATGAGCCAGATGGGACTGGGAGCTCCGGAAAAATTAGCTCTCCAAAAATGTGCTTGAGTGCGTTTCTATGGTAAAACCAATTCCAGCTTTAGCAGCATAACACTTGCATACACTGAAACACAGCATGTAGGAAATTGCTTCTTTCAAACGTTCTACTACCTCCCCACAACTACCTCCCAATCCCAAAGCTACTCTACCCAAACACCCTATCATCCCAAAACTATCCCAGCCCCTAAAGTTATCACCTAACTTTCACTGTAGACATTAACCTGGTAGCAGCTGAATATCGATGTTGCCCAGTTGGCTTTGCTGCTATGTGACCAACCTGAATATTCAATGCCGGAGGCTGGATATGACCCTAGCATTGAATATCTGGGCTTAAGTTTCAGCAATGACGCCTAGCTGCTGAAACTGCTTTTAGTCACCACTGCTGAATATCCCCTCAAGTACCCTAGAGCAGAGGAAGAGCAGAGGAGTTATCCACAGGGGGCATTGGGGGCATTAGAGAACATGATCAGAATGAGAAGCAACATCGGGAAATACTTTGTCATGGGAAGGGTGATGGCCATCTGGAATGCCCTCCTGAAAGAGCCTTGTTTCTGTCTTAAGTAGCCATTATAGTTAGCCACTTAGCATGTCCATATTGCTGCTGACCAGTTAACCTTTGTTACTACTCCTGCTCTGTCCCTGGAATACCTTGACGCTAAGCGGTTGACACTGAGGCATTTAACCAAGCTATGTGGCGTTATTCATAGAAACATGACAGCAGAAAAGGACCACATGGCCTATCTAGTCTGCCCTTCCATATTAACTATCATAATCCTCATTACCTTTAGAGATCCTCTGTGTTTATCCCATACTTTTTTGAATTCAGATACTGTCCTCGTGTCCACCACCTCCACTAGGACACTATTCTACACATCTACCACTCTTTCTGTAAAGAAGTAGTTCCACATATTACTCTTGAATCTATCCCCTTTCACCCTCATCCCATGTCCCCTGGTAGCAGAGCTTGCCTCTAATTAAAAGAGTCCCTCCTGTACATTTATGCCACAGAGGTATTTAAATGTCTCTTATCGTATCGCTCCTATCCTGCCTTTCCTCTAAAGTATACATGTTAAGATCTTTAAGTCTGTCCTCATATGCTTTATAACAAAGACCACTAACCATTTTAGTAGCCACCTTCTGGACTGACTCCAACCTGCTTATATCATTTTGAAGGTGCGGTCTCCAGAATTGGAATCAATGGGCCCGATTTTTGAAAGACATCTACACGTTTTGCAGCCTAGTAAACCATATAGATGCCTTAGTTGGGGATATTCAACAAGACTTACATGGTGAGTGCCACTGATTATCCCCTCCTAAATACTCTACACACTCTGATGCTATCTGGTTAGTATTGTGGTGTGTTGGGGGCGTTTCGGGGTGGAGCAGAGGCGGAGAATGGCACTAACTGGGCAGCAGTGATATTTGATGCTACCCGATTAGAGATCTGCGCCTTAAAGAGAGGCAAGGAAAACCCTTGTCTACTTCTAAGGTGCTGCAGCTAAACAGGCAGCATCCGATAACGCTGCTGCCAGTTAGCTTTGGCAGCTTCTGGCTTTTGTGGCGATCACCGGATATTCATTGACATCACCATGGCATTGAACATCCAGTTTAGAGGTTGGCAGGGAGGGCTATGCGCTGACGGAGCGCATAGCCCTTCCAAAATCTGGACAATTGAAAATCGGACCCAATGTTCCAAATGAGGTCGCACCAGAGACTTATATAGAGGCACTATCACCTCCTTTCTTCTGCTGGTCATTCCTCTCCCTATGCAACCAACGATCCTTCTGGGTTTTGCAGTCACCTTTTCTACCTGTTTAAGTATTTTAAGATTGTTCCCACTCTTCTTTTGTGGACAGAGGTACCTCAACCCCCCCTAAACTGTACCGCTCCTTTGGATTTGTTCAGCCCATATGCATATTCCTACATTTTTTAGCATTGCATTTCAGCTGACAAATTCTAGACTATTCAAACTTAGCTAGATCCCTCCTCATGCTATCTTCTCTTTCCTGGGTGTCTACCTTATTGCAGATTTTGGAATCATCTGCAAACAAGCAAAGCTTAACCGACAGCCCTTATGCAATATCACTAACAAAGATGTTAAAAAGAATCGGATCAAGGACACACCAACTGAGACAGCACAAACTGGGTTTGCAGGGCTGAATATCCCAGTCTGCAGGATTAAAGTGTTTTTCATTTATCCTTTTGAATATGCCTTCTAAATGTTTAATTATGAGTTGTATATATATAGTTTTGAATTTTATAATTGCATTAATAGCTTTAAAATGTAAGCCGTCTTGAATGCTGGAGTAGACAGAAAGAGTGTAAGAGTTAACACATAAGGGGGTCATTTTAGAAGCCAGCTCTGCAGACATCCCTGCCTGATTTCAGAAACGTCCTGAACTGCATCGAAGTTTAGACCTGTTCCAGGCATCTGAAAAGTGCTCATTTTTGGTGAACAAACAATAGCCCTGACGTCCCTGTTTCTAACCATTAGGCTATTCCTGGACACCCAGACCCTCAGACTCAGAATTGCAAGGCATTCACATGGTTTACAGAGCGTTGGAGCACGTCATGGTCATCCCAGGGACGATGCCCACGGATAACCATGCAGCGACAATATTCAGCTGCTGCACCGTTATCCCTCAGTGGCGAAAGTTATGCGCAGCAAAAGCAGTCTAACTTTTGCCGCCAAAGCTAACCGGGCAGCGGCTTCTACGCCATGTGCAGGTGTGCGGCAAACCTGGCTATTCAATGCTGGAAACTGGATTTGGCCCTGGATTGAAAATCTGAGGTTAAAGTTCGGTGGTGACGGCTATGCACTTAGAGGTGCATAGCTGTCGCAGCTCAATATTGGGCCCCCATTTTCTGAAATGCAGTTCTGGGCATGTCCATATTGGCACCCCACAGACGTCCATATCGGGCACAGCCACGTTTGTGAAATCACGTCTGCACCTGGACATGCCTGCTTTTTTTCACACACATTCTGGCTTAGATGTCCCAGACTGCACTGGACTTCCCTTCTAAAAGTCCTCGATAAATAAATATTATTGGGCTGATATATGAATTCATTGTTTAAAACAGTTTTAGGTGCAAAAACTGGCATCATATAGTAACTAGTTAGGTCTGTGCACAAAATTAGGCACAAAGATCATAGTTGCCTCCCTTTGTTCATTTGAAAAGTAGGTGCAGAGTTTGCAATTCACACCTATATTTTCCACCTCTGGAACAGGTGTCAGCATAGATCCCCGACTTTGTACTGGTACGTAGGGCTATTTTATACTGAATTAAGCACCTAACTTCCCACAAGGCATAGTCACACTGTTATATGATGACCCGCCATGTTTCCAGTCTATAGTGTAAGTGAGTCGCAGAACAGTCACACTAAGCAAGAACACAGATATCATATTTATACACTGACACAGGGCTGCAGCGTTATCAAAGCTCTCCAGTTCCCTTGTTTTTCACATTATTTATTCTGGTTTTGGTGCAGATCATCCCACCACCTTATCAATTTCATCGGGAATTTCATCAGCTGATCGTCATGCCAGCGTCTAACACCACCATCTGCACTCCTGAAACGTTCGTCCTCACTGGCATCCCAGGGCTGGATTCCTCTCAGTTTTGGTTCTCCATTCCTTTCTGCACAGTGTATATTGCCTCTCTGCTAGGAAATAGCACCATCCTCTTTATTGTAAAAACAGAGCCCAGCCTGCACACCCCCATGTACTATTTCCTTTCTTTGTTAGCCATGACTGATTTACTTATCCCTACGTCTACAATTTCTAAAATGCTTGGAATCTATTGGTTCAACTCCCAAGAAATTGATTTCACTGCCTGCCTCGTTCAAATGTATTGTATCCACACCTTCTCAGGAATTAATTCAGGCATCCTTTCAGCTATGGCCATTGACAGGTATGTTGCAATATGCCATCCGTTGAGATATGCAACCATCTTAACTAATGCCAGAATAGCCAAAATAGTAATGGCTGTAGCCCTGCGCCCAATTGGGATTCTGATGCCTCATCCATTCCTTCTGAGAAGACTGTCATACTGCAAAACCAATGTGATTCCTCACTCCTACTGTGAGTTCATGGCAGTCGCAAAGACCTCTTGTTCAGATTTATCTGTCACTAGTGCCTATGGCCTGATTGCAGTGGCCTTAATTGTAGGGATAGATTTGATCGTGATCTTCTTGTCCTATGTCATGATTCTGAAGACTGTTCTGAGCCTTCCATCAACAGGAAAGAGACTCAGAGCATTTAGCACCTGTGGTTCCCACTTGTGTGTCATTTCGCTGGCTTACAGTCCAGCATTAATCTCCTTTCTAATGCTCAGGTTTGCCAAGAACGCTCCTAAATACACTCAACCTATCTTGGCCAACATTTATTTGTTCTGTCCATCCATGCTGAACCCCTTGGTGTATGGTGTGAGGACAAGGCAGATCTGGGAGAGAGTACTCCGTGCCATGAGACAGAAGAAGTGACAACAAAAGCTGTAGTTCATGCCTGAAACCTCTAAAAAACTGGGAACCGATATTCTATCTGAGATATTCAGCAGCATTATGACGGTTAGAGCTGCAGAATATGTGTGGGTGTCTCCTTTGGCATATTTATTTTACACTGGCTGCCAGTGTAAGACTAGATTTCAATTTAAGATACTATCTTAGGTTTGTAAATGTTTTTATGTTGGGATTCCTGTGTATTTGGCAAATGAACTCCAGTTATATGAACCTAGAAGGATCCTTTGCTCTTTCCGCTAATGTTCATTGGGGGGCGGAGGAGACCTTTGCTTCTTTTCATTTATCTTCCATAAGAGAAAGAATTTCATTGAGCTGATTCAAATAAACTCCCAATGGAACTGCAGCTTGAATCAATCCTTTCACTTACACAGAGTTCCTTAATTAAAACCAGTTTGTTCTGCTTTGTGGGAATAAAGTTGGGCTGGGGAAGGAGAGCTCTGATTTGGGGACAAGCATCAACGTTTTATATTATATTATATTTCGGCTCCGAAACTTAGCCACATTCCCTTATCGTAACACAGATAAAGTGTATGCACTTTGTACTCTCTCTTCACCTCGATATCTCTAATCCAGTCATATGTTAACCCATCACCCCCCAGTTTCATCTCTTAAACCTGTTCCTTTCCTGTCATAATCTACAATGATATCTCAACCTACATTCTCATGTGGTTATAGTCAGTCCATTATTAACTACTGCTCACATGTTGTTATAAGTTACACCTTTCTGTTCATATGTAAACCGCTAAGTTATATGTAAACCATGTTACCTATTACCTGCGCACCACTGTGACTTGCAGATACAGTGCTATTGAAAGTTGCTAAGGGGTCTATTCTGAGCCATGACTAGCAGGTCTGGACATCCGATCCAGATGTCCAGACCCACTAAATGCCTGGCCTGTGTCCAGGAAACAGAGCTTCCTGCACATAGATCTGAGACGTGAGAGAGCCAGCCGCAGGCGGAGCGAGGGTGGACTGTGGGCGGCGCCATGAGCCCAGCCTTACAGGGCCGATTTTGAGTTCTACCCTGTATGTCTGGGGTTGGCCATTTGTATGGGGGACTTATTCCACCTTGGGGGTGGAATAAGTCTCCCTGGATAGAGGATGATAGAGGATCCGTGGCCTGTCAAAGAGGTGAGGGGTGCAGGGGTTCCCCATGGCCTGACCCTGGCCATGGCAGGCCCGATCAGGGGTCGGACAGCAGGGAAAGGAGTTTTGTTGGGCTAGTCGGGTAGTGGACTGGACGTCTGGGTGCCCAGAATCGGGGTCCAGCACTTTTATTCCCCATGGGCTAACAGTCTCTTATAGCTGTCCTGTGCTCATTACCACTAATCCCCTCAGATCTCTCTCCTCTCTAACTTCTTCTCTCCTCTCCATCTTTCTTATGGCTCCTCATCACTTTCTCTTGCTATTGTTGACACTCCCTAATCTTCTCCCCTCATACCATCAGCTTTCCCTCTTTGCCATCCTCACTTCTCCCACTATCTTCCCATCTACCCTGTCTCTGCTTTTGAGCTTCACCATTTTCTTCCTCTCATTCGGCCATCTCCTCTCTCTCTCTGAAAGAATCTCACACTCATTTCTGCCATGCCATCTCCTCTCTGCTCCTCACTCTTCTGCTCCTCCTTCTCATTCTCTCATCTGGAAATATCAACCCCAATGCTGGTCCCCCTACATTTTTCTCATACTCCCAGAACAGATCCTCATGCAACCACTCAAATCTTATTCATATCCCTCTACCTTTCCCCTCCTCCCTCCCTTTCTCATGCGCCTTGTGGAATGCACACTCCATTTTATTTATTTATTGATGTGTTTGTTGTTATATACCACACTTTTCGAGATTGGTGCAGTTTACATAAAACATAAACAGTTTATTTATTTTATTTATTTACATTCTCTTATATACTGTGCTATTCTGCATCAGTGCGGTTTACATTGAACAAACTGAAATTACGTTGAACAGGGCATTATAACTTGGAGATAACTATTTTACAGGGAACATGGGCTAACAGTTAACAGTTTACATAGAACAGTAAGATACATAGAACTTAGAACCATGGAACATGTATTATAAAGGTAGTAAGAATAGCAACGTAAACATTAAATGTTAAACAGGGCAATGAACTTGGAATGTGCAAGGGGGAGAACTAAACAAGCTGGATGGTAGAGTCATAACACCAGGCTTAGTTAGGGTGGATGGTTGTAAGCTAGCTGAAACAAGTAGGTCTTTAAGGCCTTCCTGAAGGGTGACTGGTTTGAGATGTCTCGGATTGCTGGAGGTGAGGAGTTCCATAGGGTAGGTGAATAAAAGGAGAAGGCATGATTCTTTGTAGCCTGGGTGCAAGACCTTATTGCTGAAGGGGTGACAAGTGAGTTCACCATGCATGATCTCCTGGTTTTGTTTTCAGGGGTACATTGTACGACTGCTGCAAGGGAGGTTGCAGACATGCCATGCAATGACTTGAAAGTAAGAAGTAATTAGACCTAACCTGCTAATTAGTGTTCCTGAAGGATCTCCAGTCCAGTCCATTTCTTCTGGGTTGTGTTCCTCTTCCAGAAGCTTGGAGACTGAGTACGTCATCCTTTTGATGACATCAGGATATATATCACTGGCACCACCCACCAGCTTCAGTATCCTGTTGACAAAGCAGACTTAACAGGAGAGACAACTGAGCAAATGAAATTAACTGCAAAACTATAAACAGAACCACACCTCCCCCTCCCAGGAAAGGGATATCCCAATCCCCCTAGAGCAGGAGGCTTACCTGAACAGGCCCTTACCAAATTCGATATCAATCCTGATAGCAGGGCCTTGCGACCGCCTATTCTGCTCTGTTACCGGAACCCAAGAGTAACTCCTGCCATAGACAACTCCCCCAGGTTCCAATCGTCACCCCTGAATCGCTTCGGAACGGTACTATCTGCTCCTCAGGCAGGATCAGGGACTGGACTGGAGATCCTTCAGGAACACTAATTAGCAGGTAAGGTCAAATTACTTCTTCCTAAGCGTCTCTCCAGTCCAGTCCCTTTCTTCTGGGATGTAACAGAGCAGTTCAAGCATGGGAGGGGCCTGCCAAACCGGACCGAAGCACCGCTCCCCCAAACCCAGCATCTGCTGCTGCCTGAACATCCAACCTGTAGTGCTTGGCGAAGATATGCAGGGAAGAACAAGCAGCCACCCTACAAATTTCCAGCGGAGAAACTAAACTAAACTCCGCCCATGAAGGGGCTTGAGCCCGCATAGAATGAGCCCGGAAACCGACCAGGACTTGCCTTCCTTTTAGGATATATGCCGAAGCAATGGCCTCCCTGATCCACCTGGAAATAGAAGCCTTGGCCGCCACTTCTCCCTTGCGTGGCCCTCCGAACAAAACAAACAAATGCTCCGACTTGTGGAACACCTTCGTACGCTTGAGATAACGCTTCAGAATTCTTCGCACGTCCAAGCAGTGCAACCCCGCATCTCCCACCCCCTGACCCAAATCGGCAAAGGAAGGGAGAGACACCGACTGATTCATATGAAACGGAGTAACCACCTTGGGCAAAAACAATGGAACCGTCCGCAAAACGGCCTTCTCTTTGAAGAAAACGAGGAAGGGCAGACGACACGACAATGCTTGCAACTCAGACACAAGCCTGGCTGAGCAAATAGCCACTAGAAAAACGGTCTTAAGCGTCAAATACTTTAGTGATGCACCTTCCTCTGGTTCGTATGGCAATCCCACCAATGAATCCAACACTAGATTGAGATCCCAAGGAGGCATTGCCGACCTCTGCTGTGGCCGAAGGCATCTTACTGCCTTAAGAAATCTGACTACATCTGGGTGTTTGCCTAACGCTTTACCCATAATCTTGCCCCTGTAACACGAGATAGCTGCTACCTGCACCCGCAAGGAGCTGGATGCCAGCCCCTTCTCAAAACCAGCCTGCAAAAAATCCAGCACCTCTGGAACAGAAATTTTTAAGGGCCTCTTCCGCCGAACTTCACACCAGTTCTCAAAGATGCGCCATACTCTCACATACACTAAACAGGTGGAACGTTTGCGCACCTTCAACAAGGACGAAATCACAGCCTCCAAATATCCTCTTTTACATAGGCTTGCCCTTTCAATAGCCAGGCCGTAAGCGAGAACCGATCCACTTGCGGCACTCAGCGGATTACAGGATCCAGGATCCAGCGGATTACAGCATCCGAGGCAGCATGGATTCACCAGAGGCAGGTCTTGTCAGACAAATCTGATTGATTTCTTTGACTGGGTGACCAGGGAGTTGGACCGAGGGAGAGCTCTAGATGTGGTGTATTTAGATTTCAGTAAAGCCTTTGACACTGTTCCTCACAGGCGACTTATAAACAAACTGAGCACCCTAGGGATGGACCCTAAAGTTACTGCTTGGGTTAGAAATTGGTTGGGTGGGAGGCGACAAAGAGTACAAGTAAATGGAGCTCACTCTGAGGAGAAGTATGTTACCAGTGGTGTGCCCCAGGGATCTGTCCTTGGTCCGATTCATTTTAACATCTTTGTTAGTGATATAGCGGAAGGGCTGTCGGGTAAGGTTTGCCTCTTTGTGGATGATACCAAAATCGGCAATAGAGTAGACACTCAGGAAGGTGTAGATAACATGAGGAGCGATCTAGCTAAGCTTGAAGAATGGTCTAGAATTTGGCAGCTGGGATTTAATGTTAAAAAAATGTAAGGTCATGCATTTGGGCTGCAGCAATCCAAGGGAGCAATATAGTATAGGAGGTGAAGTACTTTTGTCCACTAAAGAAGAGCGGGACCTAGGCGTGGTTTTGTCTGATGATCTTAAAGTAGCTAAACAGGTAGAAAAGGCGACGGCAAAAGCTAAAAGGATGCTTGGGTGCATACTGAGAGGAATGGCTAGCAGAAAAAAGGAGGTGATAATGCCTCTGTATAAGTCTTTCATGCGACCTCATTTGGAGTATAGTGTGCAATTCTGGAGACCACACCTTCAAAAGGATGTGAACAGGATGGAGTCGGTGCAGAGGGTGGCTACGAAAATGATTAGTGGTCTTCATTATAAAGCATATGAGGACAGACTGAAGGATCTTAATATGTACACCTTAGAGGAAAGGCGGGATAGAGGTGATATGATTGAGATGTTTAAATACCTCCGTGGCATAAAAATTCAGGGAGAGAGCCTCTTTCAATTGAAAGCAAGTTCTGCTATGAGGGGACATGGGATGAGGGTGAAGGGAGATAGATTCAGGAGTGATATGCAGAAATATTTCTTTACGGAAAGAGTAGTGGATCCGTGGAATAGTCTCCCAGTGGAGGTGGTAGCGATGAGGGCAGTAACTGAATTCAAAAAAGCATGGGACAAACACAGAGGATCTCTAAAGGTAAAAAGGGGACTATTGTAACTGTTGATATGGAAGGACAGACTAGATAGGCCATGTGGTCTTTTTCTGTCATCATATTTCTATGTTTCTTTCTATGTTTCTATTCTCACAGGACCCTGCCTGAAAAGGTCCTCTCTTACTGGGAGGCACCAAGGTTGATCCGCCAGTAACTGAACAAGATCGGCATACCACGGCCTCTGTGGCCAGTCCGGAGCTATCAGGACCACCAAGCCCTGATGTGCCTCTATCCTTTGAAGAATCCTGCTTATGAGCACCCACGGAGGGAACACATACAGTAACCCCTCCGTGGGCCACTGTTGAACTAGGGCATCTAGGCTCTCTGACATCCTCTCTTTTCTTCTGCTGAAGAATCAATTTGTCTTGGCCGACTCCCAGGGTGCCATCAGATCCATAATAGACGATCCCCAGCGGTGCTCCACCTCCTCGTAGACCTTCTGGCTAAGTTCCCACTCGCCATGACCCACCTTGCACCTGTTGAGGTAGTCGGCCATGACTTTGTCCACTCCAGCCACATGTTGAGTCGATAGAGCTAACAGATGAGTCTCGGCTCATAGTAAGAGGCTTTCTGCCTCCTCTTCCAATAGTGGGCTGCTCGTGCCACCTTGCCGGTTGATGTAGGCCACTGCTGTCACATGGTCTGAAAGTACTCTGACCGCCCTCCTGCGAGCCCAATGCAGGAATGCTCTGAGAGCCAGGGCATTCCGTAACTCCAACCTGTAACTCCAACCTGTTGATGGGCCACTGAGACTCCTGGACATTCCAGAGACCCTGAGCAAAGTGTCCCTTGCAGTGCACTCCCCAACCTGGCAGGCTCATGTCCATCGTCACCTGTACTCACAGCGGAACTTCGAGGGGCATTCCCTTCTCTAGATTCCCTGGAGAGAGCCACCCTGTAGGCTCTCCTTGGTCATTGGTGTACAGGGGAGCGTCACTGACAAGGGCTGACTCTGATGGGACCAGCAATGTAGCAGAGATCGCTGAAGCAGACGCATATGGGCCCTGGCCCAGGGAACCAGCTCCAATGTCGCTGCCATGGTCCCCAGTACCTGCAGGTAGTGCCATGCTGAGGGCGTCTTCCGAGCTATAAACTCTCGCACTAAGCGTCGGAAGTCTTTTGCCCTCTGAACTGGCAAGAACACCCTGCCCGCGAGCGTGTCGAACTATGCCCCCAAATACTCGATCACCTGAGTGGGCACCAACCTGCTCTTTGACAAATTTATCACCAATCCTAAACTTCAGAGAAATCCGACCACCCTGTCGATTGCCTTCAGACTCTCCTCTTTGGATTTGGCCCTGATCAACCAATCGTCCAGGTAAGGATGGACTAGAATACATTCTTTGCATAGAATTACCGCCACCACCACCATCACCTTGGTGAAAGTACGTGGGGCCATTGCCAAACCAAAAGGCAAGGCCTGAAACTGAAAGTGTCCCTTTGGCACCGCGAAGCGTAGAAACTGCTGATGTGACTCTCTAATGGGAATATGTAAATATGTCTCGGTGAGGTCGAGGGAGGTTAGATATTCCACCTGCTGCACCTCCACTATCACTGACTTCAGTGTTTCCATATGAAAGTGAAGCACCTGAAGACAGCGATTGACCCACTTGAGGTCTAGAATCAGATGTAGAGAACCTTCCTTCTTTGGTACAATGAAATAAATGGAGTATCGACCACAGCCGCACTGATCTTTTGGCACTGGTACAACCGCCACTAAGGCTAAAAGTCTTGTCAAAGTCTCCTCCACCGCTACCCACTTGGCCAGAGATTTGCAAGGTGACTGGACGAATGAGGGGAGTGTAATTTTCTGAATTGTAATCTTCTGGTCTACTCTCCATTTGGTCCTCGGTTCATTTCACAGAGACAGTAGGGTAAGCAGCACAAATATGACAACCAACCAGGTGTGGCTTGAAAACAGGTCTTTATGTAGAAATAGGCTTATTACATAGGTACAGAACAGAGTTATGTAGTGGTTGTTAAAAAGCTGCTTCAGTGTACATCAATGAATCTGTGTGTGTGTGTGTGCATGTGTGAAGTGTGAGAGAGAATAGAGTATATGAAAGACTCTATGTGTGTGCATGTGTGTGTGAGAGAGATCAGAGAGAGCGAGAGAGGGGTGAAGAGAATTGATTATCAGAGCCTCCTGTCCTTCATGTCCGATGAATAGAGGAAGAGAGAGAGAAAGAGGAAGTATTTCTGTCCTTTATAGTGAATTTTCTCTAGCACCTCCCTTTGAGGTCTGCTATTGTTTCTAGCACCTCCCTTTGAGGTCTGCTATTCTTGATTTAGCAAGGAGGGGCTGCAGACCAATCTCATCGGGTCCGGAGACTGACATCACCAGGGGGTCAGAGTTAATCTCATCTTGTAAACTACCCTCATTAACTTTGGAGACTGATATCACCAGAGTAACATAGCTGCATGAAATCCAAGGTCTGGGGAAAAAGCCATGACACCTATGCCATGCTGATGTATGCTGACATCTCCCACACCTTTTTTATTTTATTTATTATTTGTGCCTGGAAATGGTGGAAGCAAACCTGTGGTACCTGTCCCAGCTGCCATTACATGATAGTAGGCAGCTTGTCTAATACCTCCTGTATTAAATACCTTGCTATGTCTAGCAGGTCCCCTGTCTTGCACAGTACTGTCTCTAGTGTTCTAGAGATAAACAAGTCCCCTTATGAGTCCAAACCTTGTGTCTTAGGTAGGGCAGCCACTACTGGGGGGGGGGGACCCAATATGCTACCTCCGTGCCCGTCTTAGAGAGAGTGAACAGTGCATAAGGGCTGCAGGAAGTTTTGAGGAGGTTAAAGCCAAAAGGTACCAGGATGCTGTGAGTGAGGATAGGAAGCAATAGTAGACTGCAGCTGCCTCTGGTATTCAGTGTAATAGGAAATGCCAAATTAGCCAAATTATCAGGCCAAATGAGCCTGGATGTAGAGGTAGGTGCTGGAGAAATTCCGTGTAACTACCTTAAAATGTTGTTGTTCTGTAGGACATGCGCTGCAAGGACATGTACATGTGTTTCATTTTACAACACAGGAAAATTATGATAATGCATAGCAATATTTGTACAGCAGTTAAAATAATAATAGGGTGAATAAAAACATTAAAGACATGATCAGCAGTAGGTGAGTAACCAAATAACAATTCCCACACAGACACATGAGCATCTTGTAGCAAGTGTCCAACAATTTGTTGAATGTGTCCATTCTCATAAGCGATGGTGTGATTCACTTCAGTGGATGTTGTTTTAAGGTGATCAATATAGGCATGGAGTTCTGTAAAGTTGAGCAGTTTATGTAGTGTCTCTTCTTCCATGCCAAGTGGTAAGGGATGCACAGCATATGAGATAAAGTCTGGAATGTCCATAGAGTCATTGGTAACCAGCGGTGTGGAATAAGTTGTCCCATTAATGGTGAGGGAGGCCAGTGGTGTATGACTGCACCAGGTATTGTTTGGTAAATAGTTTGAACTGTACAACAAAGAGATCATGTCAAGGCGAATGTCATGCATTCTGGGAGCAATCGAAAAAGAAACATTCTGGGGAAAGAACAGATGAAAACAAAAGTGTCCAGCTCCAAGGTAATACAAACTGTGTGAGGTAGTCAGGGAATATGAGAGCTTAACAGTCAGGGAGCAAGAGGAGGAATTGTTCCAGCAGGAGGTGTCAGCCTCTTTAAACTGGTGAGGTTGACACTTGAACTGAAATGTAGTCTGCTCACACAAACTGGGGTCCATCGGCTTGAATGAAGTCCAGGTGTCGTCCAGTGGCTGCACCCATGTGAGATGGTCCACAGGATACATAAGCATATTATCAAACTGCACCCCAATATTATCAATAGGATAAATAACTGTGTGTTGTCCTGACCATGGGATCAAAGTACAGATAGAGCAGCCTTGTGGTGAACAAATGGGAACACTAACTGTCCACCAATCAAGGTGAGCTATAGCAAATTCAGGTATTTTGGTACTAGCCATATGGATGAGAGATGGTGGCCAGTGTCCTAACTTAGCCGTGATCAGAATTTCCTTTAGTATAGTAATAAGCTCGATCTGTACTTGATCACAGGCAAGAGCCCAGGAAATATTCTTTCCCAATCTATATTCTGCATGTGCTAAGGTAACAATTTTCTGTTCTATAATGGGAGATATAAGAGCAAAGGTATCTACAACTACATTGGACAGTTTAGAGGAAGCTTCATTAATAATATGTTGTGAGGTAAAACCATCAGCAGCATGCTGAGCAGTGGATCCCATTTTATTACGGAGCACCTCTATATCAATTATATTAAGGGCACCCAGTGCAGTCCCTGTGCCACCTAAAATTGTATCAATTAATTCACGCTTGTGTCAAAATTGCTTGGCTCGGGGTGTTACTGCATGCATATTAAACCAAGTATTGAGCATTTGTATGTGGTTGGCAACAAACTGAGAGCAATTTGGATATTTGTGAGTAACTAGAAACAAGTGGAGGAGTAGCCTAGTGATTATAACACTGGCTTGGTAACCAAGTAACCAGGGTTCAAATCCCACTAGCACTCCTTGTGGCCTTGGGCAAGTCACTTAACCCTCCATTGCCTCGGAAGAAAGGCCTGGCAATCTACTTCCGGTGACACTGCCAAGAAAACCCAGGAGCTTCTGGGTCGCCAGGGGTCAGGACTGACTCAAAGGCACACATTGCATTTGCAGAAACAATTTGGGAAATAGATGCCAAGTAAGAAAATGGTATTCCACATCATATAAAACATCATGTGGTGCATCATATTTAATCTGAAAGGGATGTCCTCCTTGAAATGGGTGGATATCAGAAAGGTAGAGTACAGGAGGAGCAGAAGTGGTATGAGGGGTGGTAGATAAACAAGATACATCCAAAAGGAATGAAGTCTCAGTGATGTGCGGTTGATCACTCACAACCCATGTATAAGTTATTTTCCCGGTACCTCTGTCCTGACAGGAAATATTGTACAAAATCAAAGCAGGAGGACCTAGAAAGTAATGTTCTGGAGGTGCCCTCAATTCTTGTGTCCTTTCTAGAGAAGTGGAAACTGGTGGCTCCCACTGTACTTGAGTGATGTTTAATGAATAGAACACTGGCTTGTCCTGTACGGAACAGAAACTCAGGATGACCAGATCCTTTCCTTCCGGGAAAGGTGGGGGTATTTCTTGATAGCGATATGCCCCACCTGTGGAGTTAGCCCAGCCAATCGTGCATATTCGGATGATAGTTCCTGTAATGAGACTGGGGTAGACGAGAGCAGATACCAGAACAACAGGAAACCGAGACATAATAAAAACTAACTTGTTTCACTCTACTAGGGAGTAAACTAATGCTCCCCACTTATACTATGTAACAACAACAAAAAAAATGTTTACTACTTATTTACATAACTATTAAACACATGTCCATTATATAGGACACATCAACTATACAGCAGAAGTAAGTAGTTACCGTCCTCAAGCGACTTTTGTTCAGAAAGCAGCTGTCCGTGCTGTCTTCAGAAAGCAGCTGTCCGTGCTGTCTTCAGGTGGTATCTGAAAACAAAGACTGATAAAACACGTATTACCCATATGGTTTCAACTGGGTGATGTGTTTCCAATAAAGCTGGTTGTCGGGCATTAGGATTTGGTATAGGCTTGGGCCTAAGGTATCAGTAACTAAGTATGGTCCTTCCCACTTTGCAGTTCCAAAGGGGAGGTTTGGTCTAGGTCTCAGAATCATCACTTTACTCCCAACCTTGAGGGGCCTTAAATCAGAACCTTTTGCATGTACCTCCTGCAAATAATCTCTAGCTTTTTCTGTGTTAGCTAGCACAGTGGTCTGAATTTCTTTTAGATGTTCTTGCAGGGATTTCATCCACTCATTGGTGAGAATTACGGTCTGATCCTCTGGAAGAAAAGGACTCAGCATATTTTCCCACCGTTGCATTGGCCTTCCCATAAAGGCTTCATAGGGTGCAAAACCTGTGGATTTACAGACATTAGCTCTGATACGCATGAGGACCAAAGGGAGCACCAAATCCCAATTTTTCCCGGTCAGATTAAGCATAGGGCTGAGGTGGGCCTTAATTGTTTGATTCATTCTTTCTACCTGCCCTGCTGCCTGTGGATGGTACGGAATGTGGAGTTGTTCTATGCCTAGAAAATCAAATTCCTTGATGAGCTGAGAAACAAATGCAGGACCATTATCAGAATCAATAGTCTTGGGAATGCCCCAGCGTGTAAAAAATTGCATAGTTAGGATTTCTGCAGTGGTTCGAGCAGTTTGATCTGGGACAGGGAATGCTTCTACCCAATGAGAAAAGGAATCAACAACAGTGAGCAAAAAATCTATTTTTCCTAGCTGTTAACGGAAGAGGGCCCACATGATCTATTTGCAATCTCTCAAATGGGCCACGAGGAGGTGCTCTCATTAACTGTCCCCTTCTCTTTTTAGGTTGCCTCCCAAATGAAGCACAGATTACACAGGAGGAAACATGATCCTGTATATCATGTTTCATTTCTGGCCACCATACCAACCTATTGAGGATAGTCTGCATTTCTTCTGCTTTAGGGTGTCCCATGGGACCTGCACCATGAACCCAATGCATCCACTCTTTACCTCGAGCTCTAGGGATAGCTATAACCAAGCCTTCCTCTCTTTTTGCACATAGAATGTCTTTATAGCGAGTGTGAGAAAGGGTGTGTGCTGATATAGGTTATCTGGGGCGTCCTGCACAAGCTTCCTCAAATTGGAAAGCTCAGGGTCCTTTGTCTGCAGTGCTACGAAGTAATCTGGTGGTATTATCTGATCATAATCTGTAGAACGTGTAGCAATAGCAACTATGCATGTCTGCTCATACCAGGGCCATATGAGGCC
Organism: Ichthyophis bannanicus; assembly: GCA_033557465.1. NCBI lineage: Eukaryota > Metazoa > Chordata > Amphibia > Gymnophiona > Ichthyophiidae > Ichthyophis > Ichthyophis bannanicus. Next base: position 34,575,752 of record CM066035.1, on the reverse strand, counting down.
TACATGGCATGCTTCCTTGGCTAGTGAGTCTGCTAATGTGTTTCCTTTCACTAAAGGGCCTTTCTTCCTACGTGCCTTCACTTTAACTAAATGTACTCTCTGAAATTTCTCACTCAGTTCTTGTGCAATAGTCCACAGTGATGAATTTTTCACTGTGGACCCATCTGTAGATTTAAATTTATTTGCCAGCCACCAGGGTAACAGCGCAATGGCACTTTTAAAGACATAATCAGAATCTAAAATGATTTGTATCTCTGGGTGTGAATCCTGATATTATTGCATACAAGCCACAAAAGCAGCCAGCTCACAGTACTGTGCTGACGCTGACCCACAGGAATACTGTCTCTGCAGTACCGCTTGGTTATTTGGGTCCAATTGTACAATTGCAAAACCTGCTAGTCGCCTGCCTCCTTCACATTGGCTACTACCATCAATATATACTGTAGGAAGAAAAGGTGAAATTTTGTCTAGTCCTAGTTCCCTAAAGATCATGTGATTAGGGGCACTGGGTGAGGACTGACAGTCATGAGGTTGCCCCTCCAGCAAGATTCCAGCCACTTGCACGTTAAGTTCTTTCAACAATTCAAACTTTACATTCTGTGCTTGCAACATGAGAGTCCACTGGACTATTCTCTCAGTCCTAATCTTACTACATGCTAACTTTCCCTCTACAATGAATTTGAGGGGGGTGAGATGGCTGCATATGTATATGGTTTGAGCACCAATGATGTATGTAAATTTCTGCAGAGCAGCATAGGAAGCCAGTACATGTTTTTCACACTTTCCCATTTTGAGTTCAGGAGAAGTGAGAACTCTGGAACAGAAGGCAATAGGTCGATCTACTCCTCCTAGGCGTTGTGTTAGAGCTGCACCTATACTGTTCTCTCCAACTACAGGGTACAGGAAAAAATGTTGTGTGTGATCTGGGTGTGCAAGAACAGGAGCAGAAGTCAGAATGTGCTTTAATTTAGTTACAGCTTCTGTATGTTCTTCCTCCCAAACATAACTTTTACTTTTTAGCAGGGAGTAAAGTGGAGCTGCCACTTCAGCATAATTGTGCATGAAGTCACGACAGAAACCAGTGAGCCCTAGAAATGACTGGAGTGATTTCTGATCTGTAGGAAGTGGCAGTTTCTGTATCAGCTCTATCCTCTGAGAATCTACAGATTTACCATCCTGGCCAATAGTAACCCCTAAAAAGGAAACCTGTGATTTGCACAGTTGAGCCTTGGCAGGATTAACTTTAAGACCAGCTTGTAAGAGGGCTTTTAAAACTTCTCTTACATGATTCCAGTGTACAGCTTCATTCTCAGACTGAATCAGAATGTCATCTACATACTGAATTATATTATCTCTGCAAGACAATAGTGACAGGGCTTCCTGCATGTATTTATGAAACATTGAGGGGGGAATCCTTATATCCCTGCGGAAGCACAGTCCATGCATATTGTTTATTCAGCCACTGAAAGGCTGTTTTGTACTGGCATTCAAGGGCCAGGGGCAGACTCCAAAACCCATTGGATATGTCTAAAACAGAGAAAAATTTACATTTGGGGTTCAGTTTAGAGATCATTTCAGGGTATGAGGCTACCACGGGCACTACAGATTTTGAAACTTGATTCAGGGCACGGAAGTCCATAGTGAGCCTGAAGGAACCCCCCGGTTTAACTATCGGCCAGGCTGGTGAATTGCATGTGGAAGAAATAGGTCTAATCAGACCCCTCTCCTCCAGTATCTTCACAATTTTAGTCACTGGTTCTATAGCCTGATGAGGTACTGGGTATTGTTTCTGTGGTGGAGGATCCTCGCCTTCCAACAGTATTTCTGTGTGCATTTTCCCACAATCTAACTTGTCTTGAGCCCAGACTGGAATATCAGCCACCTCTGAGGGAATTACACACAGATCATACTGCTGAGCTGCCTTGGTGCACTGAGTTGCTAACTGCATGGGAATGACTTTATGCACTAAAGTTTTAGAAGCACTTGAAGTTCCTGAATACTGCCACAATTTAAGATTAGCCATATCCACCACCAAATTTAACTGGTTGAGAACGTCAATTCCAATTATTTCTTTTGGTGTGTTCACTATAGTGGAGGCAGTGGTTTCTAACATTTCCTTGTTTTGTTCACTGTGCACAGGGATACCCCATTTAACTGGGATAGCCACACATTTGGAAGCTGTGTCATTAATTCCTTGAATTTCATAAATTTCCATATTTTTCTGATCTGCAGTGGGAGAAGCTCTGTTTGTAAAACTAATTCCAGCCCCTGTGTCAATCAAAGTTAGTTTATCCTGACCCCCTACTCTACTGATAACATTCGGATGTCCACAAGAGTCCAGTATCAAGGATGTTACAAGCCTTAAACTGTATTCTTGGCCTGTGTCTGTTTCATCATCCAGAGGCTCTGGAATTGAGTCCTCTGCTGAAAGAACTGAGTCAGGCTGGGCTATGAATGCTTGAGACATTTTGATATCTGAACTCAAGAGGTCAGGACATCCCTATGCTCTAGCCTTATGTTTGTCCTGAGCTGCTTGTATGTCCTGTTTTAATTTATCTATTTCTATCTGCAGTATGTGTTTGTCTTGTTCCCATTTAATTTTCTCCTTTTCTAATCCATCTCTCTGTGCTTTGAGCTCTTGAAAGGGGATGTAACCTGAGGAATTTCTAAAAGTACCTCTGCTTTGTCCGCTCCAAGGTTTCTGTCCCCTGTATCCTTTGTCTGTGTTTTTTGTGTATTGGGAGGATCCCTCAGCTTGCCACTTCCGTGCTTCTGATACTGTTATGACCTGCGAGGGCTGGGTCTTCCAAACAGACCCAATTCTGAGCATTAAAGTATCAAAAGGGGTTGCTTTTGGGTCTTCAGAAAATAACAGAAGGTGTTTTGTAATCTCAGGACATAGCAATTCTAATAAAAATGCCTTATGCATGCTCTCCCCATAATCTTCTGCATTGGGCCAGGACTCCTGCTCATTAAGAACTGATTTTAAAATCCAGGCTGTATATGCAAATTCTTCCAGTGTATCATTTGGTAGAGGTGAAATAATTTTAAATACTTGCATTGGGGAACAGTGAAATAGTTTCTCAATGCCCCTTTTAACCAACTGGTATGGGTGAGTGAAAGAGCCAACTTTATAATAGTGTGGCCCCATAGCCAGATGCATAAGTCTATCAAAGTCTGATTGTTTTCTTCTGTATTTCCCTAGACCCCAGTGAATCAGAATATCAATGGCCCATTTGCACCAATCATTTATATTAAAAGGCATAGGGCCAATTTTCTCAACTATTCTTTCCATGTCTCTGTCTTTTAAATTGTCCTGCAGCATCACTTTAACTGGTGCTCTGAGTTCAGTACTGGGTGCCATGTCTAAATCATCTGAATTATCCTCCTGACACAGATCCTGATTATTGCTCTGTTCTGGCTGAGATAAACTATCAGGATTTTCTTCCTCTGATTCAGCTTTACTTTTTCCATTCCTAAGTCCAGCTATGCATACTTTAGTATTCTTTTGTTTCTCAATAGCTTGTATGCATGGCTGATAGGGTGTGTCATAGGCATAAGGGGCTGAGGGAGAAATGGGCGTATATTTCTTTTGTCTTTCAGAGGCCAATTGATCCTTAACGTGCCTCAATTCAAGTTTAAGTGCTTCTAATTGCTCACTAACAGTTATAAAATAATTTGTGGCTTGGATCACTTGAGTCCTTTGCATAGAGATGCAAATTTGTGCCTCCTCAAGGTCTTTGGTTAGTTTCATACAATGAGAAGTCAGTTCAGTATTGTCCTGTTTCATGCTAATGAGCCCCCTGCACATGCCTTGGATAAAAAGGCATTTTCTTTTATTTGTTTTCTTTTTGAATTCTTGATAATGGTTTAACATTTGTCTTTGAATATTATACCATGATGACTCAGGGAATTCACCTTCAAAGGGACCATCTTACAGTATGTAACTACAATTTCTTTAAGTTCTTTAAAATCAAAGGCTTCCATATTTGAGACTGCAGAAGGCTGTAGTTGGACTATCTCAAATGTGCAACCTTGGAAGGAGGAATGCTCACTTTTATGAAGAAGTGAGACTTAGAATTATAGTTGGAATGGCATAAATTTTATGGGTGTTCAGTAAAGAGTACTGGCATAAAGACCACGCCTTAAAATTATACCTGAATAAAAAGTGCTTATCAGCTTTTAACAGGGTGGAAGTTTAGGATGACATTATAGTAAGAAGGGTGTTAGGAGATTAACAGAATTGTCAGTTGTTGTATCAATTGCAGCAAGCTTTAAGCCTGCTCTCACTAAGATACTTACTGACAGGAGACTGAGAAATAAAAGGCAAAAGGGACAGGAGGTAATAGCTTTATCAGGAAAGATGTATATTGTATTCAATGAGGGACTGTTTTACCTGTGTAACTCTGTCTTTTCTTAGCAGCTCAAATACTATAGAAAAATCTGTAGCAAGCCTATACATAAAAATAAGACAATTGCAAGCCACCCTATGTAATGTCCCTAGGTGTAGGTAATAATTAAAATTCAGGATTGTTAGAGCCTTTTGACAATAAAAATCTCACCTTGTCTAACCCACAAAACAAAGTTATCACTGGAACGTTTTACTAAATCCAGCCTGTAACCAAAATTGTAAATTGTAAATGGTCACAAGGGCTTTTGATTTTCCTGTCGCACCCTGTCTGAAATCCACTTTAATGTATCAAACAAAATTATTACTTACCCAACTGGAGATCTGCTGTGAAGTCTGAGACGAGCCCGCAAAATGTAATCTTCTGAATTGTAATCTTCTGGTCTACTCTCCGTTTGGTCCTGGGTTCATTTCACAGAGACAGTAGGGTAAGCAGCACAAATAAGACAACCAACCAGGCATGGCTTGGAAACAGGTCTTTATGTAGAAATAGGCTTATTACATAGGTACAGAACAGAGTTATATAGTGGTTGTTAAAAAGCTGCTTCAGTGTACATCAATGAATCTGTGTGTGTGTGTGCATGTGTGAAGTGTGAGAGAGAATAGAGTATATTAAAGACTCTATGTGTGTGCATGTGTGTGTGAGAGAGATCAGAGAGAGAGAGGGGGGAGGGGTGAAGAGAATTGATTATCAGAGCCTCCTGTCCTTCATGTCCGATGAATAGAGGAAGAGAGAGAGAAAGAGGAAGTATTTCTGTCCTTTATAGTGAATTTTCTCTAGCACCTCCCTTTGAGGTCTGCTATTGTTTCTAGCACCTCCCTTTGAGGTCTTCTATTCTTGATTTAGCAAGGAGGGGCTGCAGACCAATCTCATCGGGCCCGGAGACTGACATCACCAGGGGGTCAGAGTTAATCTCATCTTGTAAACTACCCTCCTTAACTTTGGAGACTGATATCACCAGAGTAATAAAGCTGCATGAAATCCAAGGTCTGTGGAAAAAGCCATGACACCTATGCCATGCTGATGTATGCTGACAGGGAGAACCGGCCTCACAAACTCTAGGGCATAATCGACCCGTACTACCTCCAAAACCCATTGATCGGATGTGACCCGGGCCCAGGCGGGAAAGAACTGCCGTAGACATCCCCCTACTGGCAGAACACCCCCCCCCCGAGCCCCCACTGTCTCATTGTGGTTTTCTCAGGCCCGAGGTGGCCAAAGAGGCCCCAAAACCTCTTCCCGCACTTCAAAACCCCAGGAATCCTTGCCCTCTTGAGAGAAACTGGCCCCTCTGAAAGGAACTCTGACAAGCCGGCCTAGACCTCTGGACCTCCCTCTGTTGCAACCGCCCCTGACCAGGGAAGTGACTCTGCTTGGGTCTGTCTTCTGGAAGCCTGCCACCCTTAGATTCACCTAGGTCCTTCACCAACTTGTCCAAATCTTCCCCAAAAAACAGCTTACCCTTAAAGGGGAGTCTTCTAATACGGGCTTTGGAAGAACCATCTGCTGCCCAGTTGCGGAGCCAAAGGTATCTATGAGCCACCACCACAGAGGCCATGTTTTTGACAAACTCCTAATGAGATCATAATGACTATCCGCCAGATAGGCCGCTCCGCACTCAATTCTCAACACTTCTCTCTGCAGCTCTACTGGAGGCTCCCCAGCCACTTGTAACTGTTGGGGCCACCTCAGACAAGCCCGGGCTACCAAAGCCCCGCACACCGATGCCTGCAGGGCCAGAGCACTAACGTCAAAGGCTTGCTTCAGCAAAGTGTCCAGCTTCCTGTCCTGAATATCCTTAAGGGCTGCACTGCCCTCCACCGGGATGGTAGTCTTCTTGGTCACTGCCGATACCGGTACATCCATCCTGGGCGACTTCAGCAACTCCTTTTTCAGTTTCTGGCAAAGGGTACAAACGCAACATTGATTACACTCCTCTCAATCCGGCCTGATGATCCCACTCCTCTTGAATCATCTGCCGAACCACCCTGTGGACTGGAAAGACTCTCTGAGATTTCCTAACAGCCTGAATCAATGGAATATCCAGAGTCTCACCCTCCACAGGTACCCCTGCGGTAATGTTGAGTACCTTCAAGGATTCTCCAATCAAAGCCAGCAATTCTTCCCAACGGAATACTCTCACAATTCTCGCCTGCTCTTCCGGAATCTCACCTTCCTCTAGCTCATCTTCCTCTTCCCCCATCTCTCAATCCGAGGCCTCTTTTTCTAGCGCCTCTGAACCAGGGGAAGGGGGTTCCTCTTCCACCTCCATTCTAAATCGCTTGGACGGCATGTCCGTTTCCAGAATCGACTTACTCTCCGCTCCGCGCTTCCGTGTGCGTCCCTGATCCCTCTGCTGACGCATACAGAAAGCCTTGTGTAGAAGCAGCACAAACTCTGAATAAAAACCTCCACAGAGACCATCTTCCCCTGCAGAAATCCCGGGTTGTGGCTGAGACGGGCCTTGCTGCTCCAAATCCAAGGACGGGAGAGACCTCTCCCCGAGGAGTCCCTCTAAGACCTCTCCGGAATCTTGGGATACAGACGCTGGTTGATTCTGGGGCCCGCTGTCCTGAAGCCCCTGTTCAACCGAGGCTGCCTCCAAGACGCAGCCTCTACACACTCCTGTGTCCGAAACTGCCCCTCTGCGAGCTCCGCAGACCAAACATTGCTGCCGTGCAGGCATCTTGAAAACAACTTTCTTTTTTTTTTTTTTAACAGCAAAGGTATCCTAAAAACCACTAACTGTACCTACATATAACAAATATACCCCTATCTTCACACATATATATATATATTGTAACATAGAAGCCTCTCATGAAGCTATGGAAACAGACAGAGATCTGGTGGAGAAAACCGGTACTGCAAGAAAATGCAGGATTTTCTCTTCAGAGAGGAAAAAACACGTAGCTAATCAGGAACCACACCTCACCTTAGGGGTGGAGAGAAGCCAAGTCCCTGATTGGGCACGCCCAAGCAGGAGGCGGGCAGTGCAACACATGGGCAGCTTGTTAAGCAGTCAGAAACAGTTAGAGTTAATAGGAGTAGGAGGACAAGAAGAACAGGAAGAGTTGGAGAGAGAGCAACTAGGCAGCTGTGATCCACAGAGGAGCAGTTTGGACTCACGAAGCAAGTACCTGGGAGACTCAGGGGCAGTGAGAGACCTCTGGGAGCAGAAGGATTCAAGAGCACTGAGAGACCCAAGGATACAGCCCAGGCTTTCAGAGAACCAAGCAGGACCTTGGAGCAGAAAGCAGAGGGACAAAGAATTCTCCTGGAGAAAGCCTCAGCACAAGGTACAAAGTGGGGTTGAAGCAGCTAGCAGCTATAACAGTGGGAAGCCAGAAAGATTGAAGGCTAACTTTAAAGGCCAGAATAAAGTCAGACAATACTGTGGCAGTTGGGTGCAGCCTGAAAAGTATTTAAGCAGCACAAGATACTCTCATAAGCCAGCTGAAGCCTATAGCTTAGAAGCTAACAGAAAGAAAGCTGATGAGTCTTATTGCAGAGACGTGAGCCAAGAGAAACCTGACGGTTCTACTTTTAAAACCCTGTTTAGAAACTCTCCAGACCCAGCTGAAGTTTTAAACCCAGCACTTACGTTCAGAGATAAGTGGGGGAAGGATTCTTCTAGCACGCTGAACTGTTGCCCTAACAAACGCAGCATTGCTAATTATCATCAGATAAAGGTCTTAAACAAACATTTACCTGAAGGAGAAGGAAAATACCAGCTTAGCCCAGGAAAGACGCAGGCTGAATTACTTCTCAAAGACTTCAGGGAATTCCTTGAGAGCAGGGCAGTTTCTCCCTATAATTCAGCACAGCCTACAAACAGCTGTGGAGAGGAGATGCCTCTAGATTCTTCTCTGCCGTCCACAGAGCAAGACATTGCAATGGATTGCTCAACATGTATTATTGAGAAGGACATTAATTAAATGCTTTAAAAGGTTATATGAAGAAATATAACAAGAAGTTACCTTACTGATTGTCATGCTGAGAAGCTTATGAGAAGTGAATAAGTTAAAATCATATTTGTCTGGATATCAAGAGTTTTGCTGTTATGCCAGAGTTTGTTTCAGTTAATGAAAAGTCACATGACAATTGAATGTGAATCTTGAAGCTAATGGACATTTAGCCCAGCAGTGCAAACCTTGTATAGTTTGGTTTCTCACTCTTATTTTGTGCTTTAAAACTTCTTTTGCGTCTGTTTGCACTTGAACTGCAAAGCGGGAAATAAACCTCATAAAAAGAAATTTCTTTGCCTGCCTTAACTACTTGAGCACACAACTACAATCTCAACCCTGAAGGGCACCAAAGGCCACCTCCTACTGAAACCCTCAAGGTCCAGGTAGTGGGTGGGTGGCAATATATATATATATACACACAACTACATTCATCTATATATGTATTTAAACGTTGCAGAAACCAACTCCAACTTAAACACTGCCATTTCCCAAAACGGAGCTCTCCCCCCTTAGAGCAAGACTGTCTGTTCACTGCCCTGCCACGCACCTGGCCTACACCTCTGGCGCATGAAAAGCACGCAAAACCAACAGGGAGAAGAAAACTCTACTTTCTCGCACTGGTCCGGTCTCGCAGAGCGCCTTCACCGCGGCCGTGGGATCACCCGCAGTCTTCGCGGCTAGCCTGCCCCTCTCTGCTGTCTCACTCTCTCCTTACCTTGCAGGCCACTGCTTTTGTGCCTCAGTCTTCCCACCCTTATGCTCAGCTGCCTCTAGGGCTTAGAAACATAGAGCTTTGACAACGAGGCTTTGACAACGAGGCGGAAGACAGCACAGGAGGCCCTTCACGCGGTGGATCTGGCAGCACTGAAATCTTGCCAGACAGCTGCCTCAGCAATTACCTCTTTTTTTTTTGTACAGCACTGCCTCGGGCCGCGGTACACCTCCTCTGATCCCAATCTGAACTGTAGGAGGGTGTGGGGGGGAAGGGCACAGGATAATCTCACTGGATCCTGACAGTCAAATAAAACAAAATTATACAGGATTAAGAAAAATAAATGAAACAAAAACAAAACCCCTTCTAAACCTAAGTCTCTCCAGTAAGCCCTTTTTCTCTGGCTTTACTGCTCCCTTCTGCTGCTTGGAGACTGAGTATACTGAAGCTGGTGGGTGGTGCCAGTGATATATATCCTGATGTCATCAAAAGGATGACATACTCAGTCTCCAAGCTGCTAGAAGAGGAGCGCAACCCAGAAGAAAGGGACTGGACTGGAGCGACGCTTAGGAAGTAAGAGGGCTTTGTATATCAGGTGGCTTGTTAACGGGAGCCAGTGTAGCTGAATCATGAGGGGCGTGATATGTTTGAATCTGGACGCACCGAGGAGTGTTCGGGCAGCTGTGTTCATGGCCAGTTGTAATGGTTGGAGAGTGTGCTTCGTTAGGCCATGGAGAATTATGTTGGCGTAGTCCAGGTGAGGAAATATGAGCGCTTGGAATACCATGCGAAATTCTGAGGGTTCAAGGAGGGGTGTAGGTGGCAGAGGGTCCTTATTTTATGGTAGATTGTCTTGACTACATTTTGTACGTGGGCTTCCCAATCAAATAAGTTTGCCTTTACTCATGATCTCTTTATCTCTAATGCTCTCTGTCTTCTTGCTCTAACTGAGACCTGGCTTCTCCCTGAAGACTCAGCTTCAGTCACTGCTCTCTGTCATGGCAGATATCAATTTTCCCACATGCCTCGTCCAACTGGCTATGGTGGTGGTGGTGGTGTTGGGCTTCTACTCTCTCATTCCTGCCAATTTCAACCCCTTCTTCTGCCTCAGTCTCACTCCTTTTCCTCCTTTGAAGCCCACTCCATCCACATTTTTTCTCCATTATCTCTCCAGAAAAACTTATTTATCGACCCCCTGACAAGTCTACCTCTATCTTTCTCACTGACTTTGACTTGTGGCTTTTCTTCTTTCTGGATTTATCTTCCCCCTCCTTTATTCTTGGGGATTTTAAGATTCATGTTGATAATCCCTCTGACACATATGCTCTAAAGCTCCTTTCCCTTGACTCCTCATTCAATCTCCAGCTTTGGTGTACTGTCCCCACTCACCAGCATAGCCACTGCCTCGACCTTGTCTTCTTCTATATTTCCTTACCCTTAAACGTCTGTACCCCTGTTATTCCCTTATCTGACCATCACTTCCTAAGCTTCACTCTTCATCAACCCCACCTCATTCTCACTCATTCTCCTTCAATCTCTTTAGAAATCTTCATGCTATTGACCCATCAGATCTCTCCACTACTGTCTCATCACCTCTTTCTTCTACTATGTCATTTGTGTCTGTTGATGAGGCAGTAGCCTCCTATAATGCTGCCGGATGCTCTTGCTCCTCCCATGCCACATCCTGTGAGGCGTATTGTACCTCAACCCTGGCTGTCTTCGACTACCCGCTACCTATATCCCTGTGCCCGCTCAGCTGAGAGCATTTAACTCAAATCCTGCACCCTTTGCAGCCTTTCTACACTTCAAATTCATGTTTGCCTCTTTCCTGTCAGCTATAGCAGTTGCCAAACAAGGTTATTATGTCTACCTGACTAACTCTCTTGCCTCTGACCCTTGGTGTCTCTTTACTATTCTCAATTCTTACCTCAAGGTGCCATCTCTGCCGACCCTTTCTTCCCTTTCTGCCCAAACTTTGACTGACTATTTCAATGACTAAGTCCACAAGATTACACTTGAATTCCCCACAAGGTCAGCTATATTCCCTCTTCCCTCTCTTCCCTCCCAACTCTTCCCCTCATCCTCTGCTGCCCTTTCTTCCTTATCTATGATCTCTGAGGAGGAAACCACTCATCTGCCTTCATCATCCAAACTCACTATCTGTTCCTCTGATCCTATTCCTACCCATAATGATATCAAATTAAAAACTGATGTACGTTATCTAGGTGTAATACTGGACACACGCCTTAGTATGGACACACATATAAGAAACACAACGAAGAAAGTATACTTCAAACTCAAAATATTAAAGCAACTACGCCCTCTAATGCACCTACAAGATTTCCAGCGAATAATACAAGCTATAATTACACCCCACTTCGACTTCGCAAATTTAACCCTACTAGGTGCAACAAAGCTAAACTTGAAAAGACTACAACTAGCACAAAACACAGCAGCCAGGACCATCATGAAGGCCCCCCCATTCCAACATATAGCACCTATTTTAGCGAACTTACACTGGCTTCCAATTCAAAGTAGAATACTATATAAAACCCTTATAACTACCTTCAAAACCCTAAATAACATAGCACCATCCACACTAAACAACCTTATCACTATAGAACCTACTAAAAACCTTCAAAGGAGAGATCGTATAAACAAATTAAGGACCCCAAAGGAATTTATAAAAGCCAAAAAGATAACAAACAAAAAAGCATTCTCCCACGCAGCCCCTATTCTATGGAACGCCTTGCCGGAAGAAATGAGATCACCACTTGAAATCATGGAATTCCGCAAGAAACTTAAAACACACCTGTTCACAGTACACTATGGGCCATTAACAAATTCACCTTCCCAACCAGAAAAAGGATAACACAATGTCAGTTTTCCTAAACTAAATTGGATATGACAAGTATCTGAGACACTAAAACGTATACATTATGATTCATGCACCAATTACTTACAACTGTAAATAGTTCTAATGTTGATTTTTGTACAAAGTTCCCAGTTGTTTCATGTAATGAAATGAGTTGTTATAGTTTTAAGATGTTCACTGTAAAAACAGCCATTGGCCTGTTCAATGTTGTTCTATGTAAACCGCACTTGATCACTGGAAGGTGCGGTATATAAGAAACTGTTAAATTAAATTAAATTAAATCTCCTAAACTCCATCTCCTCCACTATCATCCTTTCCATCTCTCATATTCTCAACCTATCGCTTTCCACTGCAACTGTTCCTGCAGCCTTCAAGCATGCTGTGGTCACACCCCTCCTCAAGAAACCCCGACTAGACCTTCCCTGTCCTTTCAATTATTGACCCATCTCCCTCCTCCCCTTCGTTTCTATACTATGTCAACGTGTGGTTCACCGCCATTGGCTTGACTTTCTCTCCTCTCAAGCCTTCTGGATCCATTGTAATCTGGCTTTCATCCTTTACATTCTAGTGAAATGGCTCTTTCCAAAGTCTCCAGTGACCTGTTTCTGGTAAAATTCAAGAGTCTTTACTTGATCCTCATCCTTCTTGACCTTTCTTCTGCTTATGACACTGTTGACCACCACCTTCTCCTTGATGCCTTGTCCTTGCTTGGTTTTAAGGACTTTGTGCTATCCTGGTTCTCATCTTATCTCTCCAACTGCACTTCCAGTGTTTGTTCTGGTAGATCCTCCTCTATGCTATCTCACTTCCAAAGGTCTATCTTAGGTCCACTCCTTTTCTTTCTATATACCCAGTTCTTTGGTGCACTCATCTCCTCCCACAGTTTTCAGTACCATCTTTACGCTGATGACTCTCAGATCTACCTCTCTACATCTAAAGTCTCCACAGCAATCTAGCTTGGATTTCTACCTGCCTATCTGACATTTCTGCCTGGATGTCTCACCACCATTTGAAACTGAACATTGCCAAAACAGAACTTCTTATTTTTCCTCTTACAGCCACCTTCCCCCTTCCTCCTTTCTCAATCTTTTTAGATAACATTCTACTCCATGTTTCCTCGGCTCGCAACCTTGGGATCATCTTTGACTCCTCTCCCTCCTCCACACACATCCAACTGATAGTAAAGGTGATGGATGTAAGGACAGGTGGAAGCTGATGGACCTGATAGATCCATGGGCATCTTACATGGCAGCCAATAAGTTGGACAAGCATATGGGAGGCAGCTGTACTGATGCACTGAGAGGTGCCCACATAAAACGCTGTAATGTCAGTGTGTGGCAGAGGATGGGGAAGATGTGCCCCCGAGTGGAGTCAGAAGTGGCATAATGTGTGCAGTGAAAGGAGGACAGAGCAGGAGCGGTGACGTTCAGATCAGGCACAGGAGAAGCATGAGTGAAACATCGAAATGCGGAAAAGAGGACCTGTGTAGGCCATGGTGTAGCAGCTTGCACTCCCAACGCCCAATCGGAAACCAGCAAAGGGAGTGGGCCTGAAGCTCCTCCTGCTCCCTTCACCACAGACCAATCAGGCTGGGCAAACCGTGATTTCAGAAAGCAGGCCAATCATAAAATCTCTGATCTTAAGTATCTAGTCTACAAGCAAGTCCACCCACATTGGAGAGGTGGTAATTTGGAGAAAACTCTTCTCAGGTTAGAGCAGAAAACCATTTTCTATATGGATACCCTGCATCCTAAAGGTCTTAACCAAGAGGTTGACCTTTCAGTATTTTTATGAGCGCATTGTTTAGCATTTCATTTGTGCGCTATCAAATCAAATAAGTATCGATCTGGTGGTAAGTGTGGCTTCTTGATTTACACTTAAGATGTGCCTTCGTACGTTCCATGGTGGATGGCTTTCCTATTTTTGCCATTATTTCTTTTATATAATTTTATTTTTAATAATACATATTAATATAAGATGTGTCCTTATGTGTCCCATGGTGGGTGGTTTTCCTACCTTGCTACTATCCTTCCCATGTATTACTGTCTTCAACAATGCATTTGTGCTTTTGGTACCCATTCGTCAAGCCAAAATATGTCCCTGTGGTGGATGGGTTCTTTCTGTGTGTTATCACCTTCCCCAATATACCATATTTTATTACTTATTGCATTACTTCACTGGATTTGGTTTTTTTATTGCTCATGGAATATTTATTTGCTTATTGTTCCTCTTTCAATATTTTACTATTATGCTTTTAACCATTTTTATTACTTATAAATTATACTAGGCTCTTTTGGTTTTGATTTTTAACTTTTAATATGTTTGTATTTTTACTTTTTAGTATCTATCATTTTTATATTGATTAACTTAATATTATTATGTATATTTTTATACTGTATTTTTTGTTTATTTGATGTGTTTTGTTTTATATGTGTGTTATGTTCTAAGGTCACAGTTCCCTGAAGAAGGCTTCTGCCGAAACACGTGTAGGGCTGACCTTTGATGCTACAATAAAGCTCTGTCTACCAGTGGTGGGGCTCTGCCTGCTCTTTCTGTTTGTGCTCCACTACTGCAGGAGAGGTGATCTTCCTGTTTTCAGTCTATATTAATCAGACAGTCCAGCTACAACTTATCACTCTTATACTAACAAGCCCAAATGTATTGCACTATACCTCGCCTGCCGCAGATATGTTTCTGGGGGATGCAGACAGCCACAGCAGTGGTATTTCCCCATGCAGCTGATTTTTGCAGCCCCCCCCCCCCCCCCCGTAGAGCTACAGCTACTGGCACTACCAGCCTCTTCCTCCGGAGCTGGTGTCAGCAGCATAAGGGGCGCGTACCAGACAGTGTCTCTACTTAGGGTGCTAGGGACACTTGGACCACCTCATGTTGCGCATCACTTTTCTGCAGCAGCAGCATGTCTGTGTGCCACCACTGTCACTGTGGGATCATGACAGACATCATGGATGTGCCACCTGGGCATGTGTCTGGTCTGCCTTTTGCACCAGCAACCCCCGCTGCATGACCCACATGCCACCTCCTTTCCCCCACTTGCACCATCTACATAGTGCCCTTTCATGGTTGGGCACTATGCTGTTGCTGCTAATGGAGCACTACTATCACTGTATTGAGCTCTCCAGTCTGTGCATCACATTGCAGATGTGTTAATAGTCTCTCTCCTCTCAAGGTACCCCCATTTCCACAAGGTTTTACTTGGTATAAGGGTTCCCAATATTAAAGGGTTATAACTCACGATTGCACAACAGGTGTTAAAGAAGCACCCGCTGTTATCACCCATTCTCCATCCCGTTAACGCTTCCTGTTTGTTAAGTTTTAGAAGTTTAATTTGTTGTTTTTATAAAATATAGAACTATCAAGAAATTAAGCAAAAGTATGTATTATAGAGGCTTCTAGATGTGTGCTGCAAAAACAACTGTCTGGCATGCAGATTCTTATCTCTCTCCAATGTTCTGCATCTAGAGATAGCAGAGCCTAAGAGACACTAAGTACGTACTCCTCTCCCCCCCCCCCTCCCTTCCTGATCTTTGTGGTCCAAAGGATAAGGACTGGCAGACAGAACAGAAGCCTAAAGTTAAAAGGCATACTAAAATATAGAGGATTATGTATTTGAAGTGTGTCTATTTATTGCCATAAAAGACAAGATAAATATATGCAAAATAGAAAAACTAATTTTGTTGAGGTCAGGGCTGATTTGAGTAATATAATGAAGCTATGTTAAATAAAAGAGATCCTTGCTCTGTTGACCTCTTGCAATGCAAAGGTCTTATGGAGCAAGCACAAATGTAAATAAACCATTGACCATCAGTATGTACTACCATAATGGGGTCAGAAGAACAAGGAAAACTGCATTCTGGCATATGATCTGTCATGTAAGCATATGGAAAAACCCACGTGTGCTGCTTGAGCACACTAGATAGGTCAATAACACTGTATTAGTTGGCCAATAAGATACTGGGGGTAGGGGCCTGTAGATTCAACAAAGGTATAAATGCCACTGAAATATGTAAAGGGGTGTGTCTATATTTAGACACCCATTGCTATAGCAATGTACTGAATAATAATAATAATAATAATAATAAAAGAGCTCTTAAACTGCTTCACAATATTCCTCTCTTTGTCTCATTGGCCAGTTTGGCCACAGGTGAATTGGCCACAGGTAAAGGTGGGGATAACACTGTTCCCTTAATGCTGTGAGAGCCTGTAATGCCCTTTAATTCAGTGATATCAACCCTTTCCACAGCATTAAGGATGTAAAGGTTCTGATAACAGGTAATAACGGCACACTTGCTCCCTTAACACCCTTTAGTAAACATACCCCTTAGACTCCATGGACAATGAAGATTTTGCTTCCTGAACAGTTTGGGTGTATGTTATGGATTTTTGGGTTACAGATCACAAAAACGATCTGTGTTTACAGATGGAGAACCAGAAGCAGAACCTCATAAAACACCCACAAAGAGGAACACAAGTGACGGGCATCTTGAACGATTTTCAGAAGACTGTGCTCATGAGGAACTAGATGAACTTAAAGTAGACAAAGTGATGGGACTAGATGGGATGCACCCAAGAATACTGAAGGAACTTGGAGACGTTCTAGTGGCTCTACTAACCAACCTTTTCAATGCCTCTTTGGAGTCGGGAGAGGTGCCAGAGGACTGGAGAGAGGCACATGTGGTTTCCTTTACACAAAAGCGGAAGTAAGAATGTAGTTGAAAACTACAGGTCGGTTAGTCTAAACTCTGTGGTGAATAAATTATTGGAAATGCTGCTCAAAGAGAAAATAGTGAGGTTTTTGGAGTCCAACGGATTACCGGATCCAAGGCAGTATGGATTCACCAAAGGTAGCTTTTGTCAGACAAATCTGATTGATTTCTTTGACTGGGTCACCATGGAGCTGGACAGAGGGAGAGCCCTAGATGTGGTGTATTTAGATTTCAGTAAAGCCTTTCACAACGTTCCACACAGGCAACTTTTAATCAAACTGAGCACCCTAGGGCTGGACCCTAAAATTACTGCTTGGGTTAGTAATTGGTTGAGTGGATGGCAGAAAAAAGTACAGGTAAATGGAGCTCACTCTGAGAAGAAGATTACACAGGTCTGCGACTAAAAAGCTGTTTGATTATTTTCATCTAATTTCCATGTATTTTGGTGTGCTGAAAACAAATAAAATATTGAAAAAACTCCTAGACATCATGATTAGCCACAACATGCAAAATTGTCTTCAAATTTATCAAATTTTTTCAAATTACTATCAATTCAAATTACTATTAATTAATTCGCATATGTGCATTTAAGATATAAAATGCCAAAAAACCCTTAAAGTGGTTGTCCGAGTTATGTAAAAAAAATATAGCACTGTAAATCTGATGGTCAGCAATATATACATAAGCTAAGCAAGTTTTAAGTCCGTGCTTCTAATTGTAGAAGGGGTTAATCTTTCCTGAAGAATCCAGTGGGAGGGAGACACAGGGCAGATAGCAGCAGCTCCGGTCAGTGCAGGGGGGCGTGGCCAGCACTGTGACGTCTCGTGTACAGACACATAGCTGCTCTCTCCTGCATGCCACACTTGTGCACAAATCATCTTCAGGTTCTTGGTTCTAGGCTGTTCACACTTTTTCATTGCAATTCGTGTTAACTCGTCATTCTTCAACCGTTATGTTATTGCTCCGCGAAAGTGTATTAATTCGCCAGACAGTTTCTGTTTCATCTGTGGTGAATATACAGTGTTGAAGCAACAGCAGAATATTACAGACTTCAGACTAAAAATTGGAGATCAAGATAAAGTCTGGGCGCCTCATAAAGTGCGCAAACGGTGTGTTGAGGACCTCCGAAACTGGTTCAAGGGTAAGAAAAAATCTTTCTGTTATGGGATTCCTATGGTATGGCGAGAGCAAAAGAACCATAGTGACAACTGTTACTTTTGTTCATGCGATGTGAAAGGGTTTAATTCCAAATGGAAGCATTCCATTTCATACCCCAATCTTCACTCGGAAATTCGTCCCATCCCCCATGGCACAGATATACCAGTACCCAAGCCTCCTGCTACCTTGGAAGAGATACCTAGCTCCGATGAAGGTGAAGTCATACCTGAACCAGATGACGAATCAAGTTCTGACTTTGAAGATGATACAAGACCAAAATTGTTTTCTCAGGAGGAGATGAATGATTTGGTATGAGACTTGAATCTTCCCAAAGATGTCGCTGAGTTACTCGGATCAAGGCTGAAAAGCAGGAATTTATTGTTGCCAGGAGTGTCATCTTCATGGTTCAGACATCGTGAAAAGGAGTTTGTTCCTTACTTCGCCCAGGAAGACAAGTTAGTTTATTGCATCGATGTTGAAGGTCTGATGGGTCAAATTAAAATCCAATATGATTCAGAGCAATGGCGTCTTTTTATAGATTCTTCAAAAAGAAGTCTCAAAGCAGTTTTACTCCACAACGGTTTTTACGCTTCCATACCTGTAGGTCATTCCGCACACTTGAAGGAAACCTACGAGAACTTGGAATTGGTTCTTCGTAAACTTAAATATGAAGACCATGGTTGGTAAGTGTGTGGGGACTTGAAGGTCTTGTGCATGCTGCTCAGGCAACAAGCTGGGTATACCAAATATCCTTGTCTTCTGTGTCTATAGGACAGTCGAGACCGACAAAATCATTGGACCAAGAAGAGTTGGCAGCCGAGGGTGCTAACAGTCGGTGAAAAAAATGTCCTCCGAGAAACTTTGGTACCTTCCCATAAAGTTCTTCTACCACCTCTCCACATAAAATTGGGATTGATGAAGCAATTCGTAAAATCACTTCCAAGAGATGGAGAATGCTTCAAATACTTGGTCACCAAGTTTCCAGGCCTGTTGAAGGAAGGTGTGTTCATTGGACCAGACATTAGAAGGCTTATAGTTGATCAAGAGTTTATCAATTCCATGACGGATCCTCAAAAAGAAGGGTGGATTGCATTTAAGGAAGTCGTACAGAAATTTTTAGGCAATAACAAAGATCCTCACTACAAAAAGATTGTCAGACGAATGCTGAAAGCATTTCAAGCTTTAGGTTTCCTGTTGAGTTTGAAAGTGCATTTCCTCCAGTCCCACCTTGACTACTTTCCTAAAAATTTGGGAGCTGTGAGTGAGGAACAAGGTGAACGATTCCACCAAGACATTAAAGAGATGGAAAGGAGATACCAGGGAAAATGGAGCATTACAATGATGGCAGACTACTGTTGGATGCTTCAGAGAGACATTCCAGATGCTACTCACAAGCGTAAATGCACCAAGAGGAGCCTCACAAGGAAGAAGAATCAAGTTTAGTGTTTGTAGGTGAGCTCATTTCAGTTCTAAAAAGGATTTTCATGAAAATATTGTAATAAAACTTTAATTTTATAAGTCTATTTCCATTTATTTTGAGGCATTGCCTTATTTAACATAGTTAACTAAATTGTCAGGAAACGTGATGTCCTATGGCAAAATGGAGGTCATTTTCAGATTCAGCACACCAAAAAACATAAAGATTACGTGGAATAACCAAAACAGCTCTCGAAAAAAAGTTTTTTGCAGACCTGTGTTATCAGTGGTATGTAACAGGGATCTATCCTTGGACCGATTCTTTTTAACATCTTTGTTAATGATATTCTAGAAGGGCTGTGGTAAGGTATGCCTCTTTGCGGATGATACCAAAATCTGCAATAGAGTAGATACCCAAGATGGTGTAGATAACATGAGGAGGGATGTAGCTAAACTTGAAGAATGGTCTAGAATTTGGAAGCTGAAATTTAGTGTTAAAAAATGCAAGGTCATGCATTTGGGCTGCAGCAATCAAAGGGAGCAATATATTATAGGCGGTGAAGTATTTCTGTCCACAAAAGAGCGGGACCTAGGAATGATTGTGTCTGATGATCTTAAAGTAGCTAAACAGGTAGAAAAGGTGATTGCAAAAGCTAGAAGGATGCTTAGGTACATAGAGAGAGGAATGACAAGCAGAAGAAAGGAGGTCATAGTGTCTCTATATAAGTCTTTGATGTGACATCATTTGAAGTATTGTGTGCAATTCTGGAGACCACACCTTCAAAAGGATATAAAGGTTGGAGTTGGTGCAGAAGGTTACAACTAAAATGGTTAGTGGTCTTAATTATAAAGCATATGAGGACAGACTTAAGGATCTTAATATGCATGCTTTAGAGGAAAGGTGGGATAGAGGTGATATGATTGAGACGTTTAAATACCTCCATAGCCTAAATGCACAGGAGAAGAGCCTCTTTCGATTGAAAGCAAGCTCTGCTATGAGGGGACACAGGATGAGGGTGAAAGTGGATACACTTGGGAGTAATATGTGGAAATATTTCTTTACGGAAAGAATGGCAGATTCATGGAATAGTCTCCCAGTGGAGGTGGCAGAGATGAGGACAGTATCTGAATTCAAAAAAGCATGGGACAAACACAGAGGATCTCTAAAGGAAAAAAGGGGACTGTTGTAGTGGTTGATATGAAAGGGCAGACTAGATAGGCCATGTGGTCTTTTTCTGCCATTATATTTCTATGTAAAAATCATTTTGAAATTTTCCAATCATACACCATTTTTTGCAATCACCTATTTTTCTGATTTCCTTGCATATTTTAAGTTTACTCATATGTTGCTTAGAAAGTAAGCTGTTTTATTTCGTCCAGGCATTCCTGGGCATGCCCTCAGTGCAGGCTCACAACGTGAAATAGAAATTCTACTGCTCAGGAATGCATGGGCATGCTTTATCAGGATGGATGCTGGCAGCACAGGCTATAAAAGCAGCTTTCATACACAGTTGCTATGCATGTTGTTGATATCAGTTTTGTGTATTTAACAATAGCATTTACATGTAAACTTCTTGGCTAAACGACAATTCATAACAGCAGAAATGTCTCATCAATATCGCAACATCCATGATACATTCTGCTGCATTTGTAGTGAGTATATGCTTAAACTTCAAAGGCGCTGCATGACTGCACTTATTAAGAAAGTGTATGAGCTCTACTTCAGTTGAAAAGTTGACGATCAAGACAAATCCTGAGCTCCTCACATTTGCTGTGCAACATGTGCTGTCCATCTCAGAGCTTGGCTCAGAGGTACTCGAAAGTCAATACCGTTTGCAGTCCCGATGATATGGCGAGAACAGAAGGATCACATGATGGACTGTTACTTCCGTCTGAAAAATGTATCCAGCTTCTCTGCTAAACATAAGAAATCTATTGAATACACTATTCTGCCTTCAGCCATGAGATCTGTGCCGTATTATTTATTTATTTCTTTTTTATACTGTGCTCTTTAGAATCAATGCGGTTTACATGTATACTAACAGGTACTTTTTTATTCCCTTGTCCCCGAAGGGCTCACAATCTAAGTGTATCTGAGGCAATGGAGGGTTAAGTGGCATGCCCAAGGCCTGAGGTAACCTGTCCCAACCACTGAGCCACTCCTCCCTCCTGACAATATACCAGTACCGAAGCCACCAGAGACATGGAACCTTGATGAGGCAGAAAAAAAAGATGCCACAATACATGGGCCAGATGTGGAAAATGACATGGATCTGAGATTTTGAACGTTTATGTCCAGTGTGCCTCATCTGATAACACATTCAGAATTGTCAAAAATAAAAGCTGAACTACTTGGTTCAAGATTGCAAGGGTTTGCTGTTGTCAGGTACAAAAATTTCTGTCTTTCATACCTGCCAAGAAGATATGAAGGATTTCTTTGCACAGGTTGAGAACCTCTGTTTCTGCACTGACATTAATAGGTTGTTCATGGCTTTGGGTTGTGGACATGACCCACAACAATGGTGCCTTTTTATCGATTCATCACTGTTAAGCCTGAAAGCCATCTTGTTACACAAAGGCAATGTCTACCCTTTAATACCTATTGCCTATGCAGCGCACATGAAAGATACCTACGAAAACATAAGAACATAAGATATGCCATACTGGGTCAGACCGAGGTCCATCAAGCCCAGTATCCTGTTTCCAACAGTGGCCAATCTAGATCATATGTACCTAGCAATATCCCCAAAAGACACAGGTTCCACAATGCTTGTACTGGGTCAAGCATTGATTATCCTGGGTCCCTTTTTAATAGTGGTTTATGGACCTTTCCTCCAGGAACTTGTCCAAACCTTTTTTAAACCCAGCTACACTAACAGCCCTTACTACATCCTCTGGTAACAAATTCCAGAGTTTGATTACACGTTGAGTGAAAAAATATTTTCTCTTATTTGTCTTAAATAGTTTACCCTGTAGCTTCATTGCATGTCCCCTAGTCTTTCTATATTCTGATAGCGTAAACAATTGATCCACGTTTACCCGCTCCACTCTATTCATTAATTTATAGACCTCTATCATATCTCCCCTCAGCCGTCTCTTTTCCAGGTTGAAGAGCCCCAACCTTTGTAGCCTCTTTTCATAGGAGTAGCCTTCCATCCCCTTCACCATTTTGGTGGCTCTTCTCTGTACTTTTTCTAATAATGCTATGTCCTTTTTAAGATACGGTGACCAGAACTGCACACAATATTCAAGGTGCGGTCGTACCATGGAACGATACAGAGGTATTATAATATCCTTTGTTTTATTTTCCATCCCTTTCTTTATGATACCTAGCATTCTGTTTGCTTTCTTGGCTGCCGCTGCACACTGGGCAGAAGGATTTAACATGTTATCCACGATGACTCCTAAATCTTTTTCATGGGTGGTGGTTCCCAATGTGGAACCTTGCATTGTATAACTATAGTGTGGGTTGTTCTTTCCTAGGTGCATAACTTTGCACTTGTCCACATTGAATTTCATCTGCCATTTGGATGCCCAGTCTTCCAATTTCTCCAGATCCTCCTGCAGTTTTCCACAATCCTCTTGGGTTTTAACAACTTTAAACAGTTTTGTATCATCTGCAAATTTGATAACCTCACTCGTTATTCCCTTTTCCAGGTCATTTATGAATATGTCAAAAAGTAGCGGACCCAGTACAGATCCCTGGGGTACTCCACTATTCAACTTTTTCCATTGGGAATATTGGCCATTTAGCCCTACCCTCTGCTTTCTATCTTTTAACCAGTTCCCGATCCACAATAGTACACTGCCTCCTATCCCATGACTTTTTAGTTTCGCCAAAAGTCTCTGATGAGGGACATTATCAAAGTCCAGATAAACTATATCAACCGACTCACCTTTGTCTACCTGTTTATGCACACCTTCAAAAAAACATATCAGATTAGTAAGACAAGATCTTCCTTGTCTAAAGCCATGTTGGCTGTCTCCCATTAGACCATGACTATCTACATGCTGTGTAATTTTGTTCTTTATGATGGTTTCTACCATTTTCCCCGGTACTGACGTCAGACTCACCGGTCTGTAATTTCCCGGGTCACCCCTGGAACCCTTTTTAAAGATTGGTGTTACGTTGGTGACCCTCCAATCTTCAGGTATTACAGATGATTTTAATGAAAGTTCACAGTTCGCAATCTCATATTTCAGTTCTTTCAACACTCTTGGATGTATACCATCCGGTCCAGGTGATTTGCTACTATTCAGTTTGTCAAATAGTTGTAATATATCTTCCCGGTGTAGCGATATTTCTCTCAATTCCTCTGCAGGATCACCTTTAAATACCACTTCAGTCTTGGGTAACATCCCTACATCTTCCTCAGTAAAAACCGAAGCAAAGAATTCATTCAGTCTCTCTGCTATAGCCTCGTCTCCTCTTATGGCCCCCTTTACCCCTCTATCATCTAATGGCCCAACGGACTCTCTCACAGGCCTTTTGCTACGAATGTACTTGAAAAAGTCTTTATTTCGTGTTTTTGCTTCCGTAGCAAGTTCCATCTCAAATTCTCGCTTTGCGTGCCTTATCAATGCTTTGCATTTAACTTGCCAGTGCTTGTGCTGTTTCCAGTTTTATTCGTTTGACTCTTTTTTCCATTTCCTGAAGGATGCTTTTTTGGCAGCAACAGCCTCTCTGACCTCACCTTTAAACCATGCTGGCAGTTTTTTGGACTTCCTTCCACTTTTCTTAATGCATGGAATACAGCTGGTCTGGGCTTCGAGGATAGTATTTTTAAATAACACCCAAGCTTGCTTTAAGTCTTTAACCTTTGCAACCACTCCTTTTAGTTTTTTCTTAACTATATTCCTCATTTTATCATAGTCTCCCTTTTGAAAGTTAAAAGGTGGTACTGTGGATTTCTTTACTATCCCTCCTCCACTAATTAAATCAAACACGATCATGCTATGATCACTATTGCCAAGTGGTCCCAACACCCTTATTTCTTGCACCAGATCTGGCGTTCCACTAAGGACTAGGTCCAGTATGGCTTCCCCTCTGGTCGGTTCATGAACCAGCTGCTCCAAGAAGCAGTCATTTATTTCATCTAGAAACTTTATCTCCCTAGCTTGTCCTGCCCTAACAATGACCTAGTCGATACCAGGGTAATTGAAATCACCCATTATTACTACTCTGCTGTGACTTTTGTTAGCTTCCTTGATTTCTTTGAGCATTTCATCATCCATTTGTTCATTCTGGCCAGGCGGTCGATAGTACACTCCCACTGCCATCGCCTTCCCTTTTTTACATGGAATTTCAATCCATAGAGATTCTACAGCAAATTTTGTTTCCTGCAAAACTTTAATCCTTTCTGACTGAATGCCCTCTCTAACATAGAATGCAACTCCTCCACCAATTTGATCAGTTCTATCATTACGATATAGTTTGTATCCAAGTATCACAGTGTCCCACTGGTTATCCTCCTTCCACCATGTCTCTGAGATTGCAATCATATCTAACCTCTCATTTAGTGCTATATATGTATGTAAACTTACCTGTGATCTAAAAGACTTCAGGAAAAAACTTAAAACGCACCTCTTCCAAGCACATTTCAATTTAACCTCATGAGATGCACCCAGGCATATATGAGCAAATAGATATATGTAGCTTATGCATATATGTATATAATCAATCCTATGTGAAGTCTTATATGTATATAACAATCCTATGTGAAGTCATAACTGTCATGCATGTGTAAATATGTATATTTTGTACAGCCTGCTATCACTGTATTCACTAATTTTACATTTAAATTTCTCTTACACATACAATATGGCCTTACTCTACATTATAACATTTACCTTCTACCTTATCACTATAGGAATATGTAATGTTACCAGCCTACACACTAGCTATAATAGAATACCAACAATCCATAATCACAGAAGAAAATGGTCTGATACTCCCTTCTACAATTCTAGAGTATCTACCCAAAATTCCCACCATCATCTGTTACTCATCTCATTACAAAACACCACAAAAAAGAAACAAGTAAGAAATCCAATTCCACAACATCTGAAATGTGCATTAATAAATGCCCGATCCATACGCAAGAAATGGCCTATCATCTCTGACATAATTTCATTACATAGCCTTGACCTTCTCCTAATCACTGAGACATGGCTTTCTTGTGCTGACAATGTATTAATCAACCAATTTTTGCCTTCTAATTTTTCTATTCATACATGTCATAGAAGTGGCAAGAGGGGAGGTGGTGTTCTAGCCATCACCAAATCTGACCTTCATTTCAACCTTAAAGAAGCAACAAGCTCATCACTCCTAGATACTTTTACAATAGCAAATAAATGTTGTTCTTTCACTTTACTATACCGCCCTCCTTCTTCCAATCCTGATTCTCTATCTATGATAATTGACTTGGCCTCCAATATACAAAACCCCCACATAGCAAGTTGGGTGCTAGGAGACTTTAATCTCCCATCTCTCCAAGACTCCCATGTAACAGCTTTTCTTGAATCTCTACAAGTTTTGGGGTATAATCAATTAATTAAAGATCCAACCCATACTAAAGGTGGTATATTAGATCTAATATTTACAACTGAAACAACCGCCAATTTACCATCTATCTTGGATCTATCAATCAACCCAGTTCCATGGTCAGATCACAAACTAATTATATTCAAGGCTAGATGTAACCAAAAGGATGAAAAAGGAATAAACGACCATCCTAGTACCCCTCTGAGAAGATTCAAGCCATTTGACAAAGACCTAATCCTAAAAACAACACTTCCACTAACCAACTTACCAGAGTGCAGCATTGATGATTTAGTTTCTAATTGGAATAGTACTTTCAGTTCGATTGCCACATGTCCGTCGACCAACAAACTACAAAGCAAGCGACATTCTGCTATATGGTACTCATCTGAGCTGAAGGCCTCGCGCACAACCCTAAGGAAACTTGAAAGACGATGGCGACACTCACACTCTGAAGTTGACAGAGCTGTATATATCCAACATCTCACATCTCATCGCATGGCAGTTACTGAATCAATGAGACGTCACCATGCAGTCACTTTAAAAAGATCTCTGAACAAACCTCATGACCTGTTTGCCATAGTTAAGCGTCTGACAAATGAACCTGCCTCACAACTTAAATATGAAATCCACCCTCAAATATTTGCTATCTACAATCCAAACTCTGCCAAATTGACAATAACTCAGCTCCTAACATAGTCCTAGATCCAGTAGATCAAACTCTACTCACTATCTTCTCAATACCATCTAAACGACAAATCGAAGACACCATTGCTTGCATAAACATGACCACCGCTCATTCTGATCCTTGCCCTGCATTCTGGATCAAAGATCTACGAGCTGATCTCAGTCCCATCATATCCAGACTCATGATTCAATCATTTACAACAGGAACTTTCCCTCGTACCCTTAAGCAAACATCCATAAGGCCATTACTAAAAAACAACAAACTTGACCCTCTTAAACCAGAATCATATAGACCTATTTCAAGTATTCCATTACTAGCAAAAATTTTGGAAAAAGAAGTACAAAAACAAATTCAGGATCATATAGATCTTAACGCCCCACTGGACTCATGCCAGCACGGTTTCAGAGAATTCCACGGTGTGGAAACGCTTCTAACCACTCTGTTCAGCAGCTTATTATCAGGAATTGATAACATCCGCCAAGGGTTCGTCCTTGTTTTTCTTGATATCGCAGCCGCTTTTGATTCTGTTAGCCATGAACGCCTCCTTGAACGTCTCAAAGGGAAGGGAATTACTGATAAAGCACTTGAGTGGTGTAGATCCTACCTTACTGACAGATGGCAACAAGTACGATCCAACGATACTTCATCAGATCAGTTTCATCAAAAACAAGGGGTCCCTCAAGGCTCATCCCTTTCCGCCCTTATGTTTAATATATACATGCAGCCTATCTGTAACCTGATTCGATCATTTAGAGTTAACTGTATGATATACGCAGATGATGTACTTTTATATTTTCCTTTTACAACTGAGAACCCTGATTTCAATCCATTAACTAACTGCATAAATGAAGTATCCAGCTGGCTACAATCCCAAAATCTAAGGATCCAACACAAGAAAACGGAGGTGTTATTTATTACACGTAACCAAAATTTCACTGCTCCATCCTTTTTGAAAGTGAATGATGCTAACCTCCAGACCAAGACCACCATCAGATACCTCGGTGTCACTTTAGACCAGAATAGTTAACCCAGTTATCCAAGTTTCTTTTCCCTGTTCAATGTAAAACCAGACACCTTGTCGTATGGTAGTTATGTTATGATGTAAACCGCACTGATGCCGAATAGCGCGGTATATAAGAAACTGTAATAAATAAATAAATAAATAAATTGTAAGAGCGGTATATCACAAAATACGCTCCCTTAGACACCTTCGATCCTTGCTAGAGCCAGACGATTTTAGAACCATCTATCAGGCGCTAATCATACCTCATTTTGATTATGCGAACTCAATTTTACAAGGTCTTCCACAAACCACCTTACACCCACTTCAAATGGCTATGAATGCCGCAGCTAGAGTCCTTCATGGAGCTTCCCGGAAAGACCATATTTCACCTATTCTAAAACATCTTCATTGGCTCCCAATTCAAAGTAGACTCACTTTCAAAATTTTACTAATTACATTCAAAGCCTTCAAAGAACTCTCATCTTCATCAATATCAGACATGATCCATACACCACCCCTCAATAGAGACAGAAGGTCAGTGGCACTCAATACTCTGTTGGTCCCTAAATCAATATCACAGTGTACCAAAAACTACTTCAGACAGGGCCTTTTTATTCTGTGCACCAAGGTGTTGGAATAGCCTTCCTCAAAACATCCGAGCAATACCAGACCTTTTGCAGTTTCGCAAAGCTTTGAAACATTACCTCTTCCTTTTATCTTATCCAGTAAACAATAATGACATCTCAACCAACCCAAAGACCTTCCACTCATACATACAATACAGATACCCCACAAACCACATACACACAAAACTGAAGCCATGATGATATTATGACTATGTTTATTAATTATTTACCCTGTTATCCGAGTTATATTCTCCTGTTTTCTGTAAACACAAAGTACTGTTGAATTGTGTATCTCACTGTTTTTTGTGAACCGCGCTGATGCTTAATAGTGCGGTATATAAGATTCTATAAATAAATAAATAAATAAAATTTGTGTGAAGTCTAACAGCAATCAACTGTAAATCTATAATCCTATTTGCTGTGTGATACCACCCCGCCCTAA
Source organism: Ichthyophis bannanicus (assembly GCA_033557465.1). NCBI lineage: Eukaryota > Metazoa > Chordata > Amphibia > Gymnophiona > Ichthyophiidae > Ichthyophis > Ichthyophis bannanicus. The sequence goes on along the minus strand of CM066035.1, from coordinate 34,547,193 downwards.
TCGCAGTGTACATACCCCTAATTTCTGGCCAGTACAACCAAACCCCCCTTGTATAATAACCGCTGCTGATCACTGGAAGCAGCGGGATACAAATTGTACGCAAATAAAAATAAATAAATAAAATAAATATATTCTAACTCTCCCATCTTATTGTTTAGACTTCTAGCATTTGCATACAAGCATTTTAGAGACTGTATTTTATTAATATTAATCTGGCTATTGGTAGGCATGGGTAATTTGGAATCTTTACGCTCTGTCTGCACCTTACTCAAGGGCATTTGGGCTACTATACTCTTTTTTGGAACCTCACTGATTTTGGTAGTATCCTTCAAGGATACCTTCGTCCGAACCATGCGCTCCTGGGCGACTGTCGGCTTTCCCCTATTTTCTAGTTTAAAAGCTTCTCTATCTCCTTTTTAAAGGTTAATGCCAGCAGTCTGGTTCCATCCTGATTAAGGTGAAGCCCATCCCTTCGGAAGAGCCCCTCCTTTCCCCAGAATGTTCCCCAGTTCCTAACAAATCCAAAACCCTCTTCCTTGCACCATTGTCTCATCCACGCATTGAGACTCCGGAGCTCTGCCTGTCTTTTGGGTCCTGCACGTGGAACAGGAAGCATTTCGGAGAACGCTATCCTGGAAGTTCTGGATCTCAACTTCCTACCTAAAAGCTTAAATTTAGCCTCCAGAACTTCCCTACCACATTTTCCTATGTCATTGGTACCAACATGTACCAAGACAGCAGACTCCTCCCCAGCACTATCTATGATCCTATCTAGGCGGTGCGTGAGGTCCGCTACCTTCGCACCAGGCAGGCATGTTACCAGGCGATCCTCATAAGAACATAAGAACATAAGAAATGCCATACTGGGTCAGACCGAGGTCCATCAAGCCCAGTATCCTGTTTCCAACAGTGGCCAATCTAGGTCATACGTACCTAGCAGTTTCCCCAAAAGACACAGGTTCTGCAGTGCTTGTACTAGGCCAAGCATTGATATCCTGGGTCCCTTTTTAATAGTGGTTTATGGACCTTTCCTCCAGGAACTTGTCCAAACCTTTTTTAAACCCAGCTATACTAACAGCCCTTACTACATCCTCCGGTAACAGATTCCAGAGTTTGATTACACGTTGAGAGAAGAAATATTTTCTCCTATTTGTCTTAAATAGTTTACCCTGTAGCTTCATTACATGCCCCCTAGTCCTTCTATATTCTGATAGCGTAAACAATTTATCCACGTTTATCCGTTCCACTCCATTCATTAATTTATACACCTCTATCATATCTCCCCTCAGCCGCCTCTTTTCTAGGTTAAAGAGCCCTAACCTTTTTAGCCTCTCTTCATAGGAGTAGCCTTCCATCCCCTTCACCAATTTGGTGGCTCTTCTCTGTACTTTTTCTAATAACTCTATGTCCTTTTTAAGATACGGTGACCAGAATTGCACACAATATTCAAGGTGCGGTCGTACCATGGAGCGATACAGAGGCATTATAATATCCTTTGTTTTATTCTCCATCCCTTTCCTTAGGATACCTAGCATTCTATTTGCTTTCTTGGCCGCCGCTGCACACTGGGCGGAGGGTTTTAACATGTTATCCACGATGACTCCTAAATCTTTTTCCTGGGTGGTGGTTTCTAATGTGGAGCCTTGCATCTTGTAACTATAGTGTGGGTTGTTCTTTCCTAGGTGCATAACTTTGCACTTGTCCACATTAAATTTCATCTGCCATTTGGATGCCCAGTCTTCCAATTTATCCAGATCCTCCTGCAGTTTTCCACAATCCTCTTGGGTTTTAACAACTTTAAACAGTTTTGTGTCATCTGCAAATTTGATTACCTCACTAGTTATTCCCTTTTCCAGGTCATTTATGAATATGTCAAAAAGTAGCGGACCCAGTACAGATCCCTGGGGTACTCCACTATTCACCTTTTTCCATTGGGAATATTGGCCATTTAGCCCTGCCCTCTGCTTTCTATCTTTTAACCAGTTCCCGATCCACAATAGTACACTGCCTCCTATCCCATGACTTTTTAGCTTCGCCAAAAGTCTCTGATGGGGGACCTTGTCAAAAGCTTTCTGAAAGTCCAGATACACTATATCAACCGACTCACCTTTGTCTACCTGTTTATGCACACCTTCAAAAAAACAGATCAGATTAGTAAGACAAGATCTGCCTTGTCTAAAGCCATGTTGGCTGTCTCCCATTAGGCCATGACTATCTACATGCTGTGTAATTTTGTTCTTTATGATGGCTTCTACCATTTTCCCTGGTACTGACGTCAGGCTCACCGGTCTGTAATTTCCCGGGTCACCCCTGGAACCCTTTTTAAAAATTGGTGTTACGTTGGCGACCCTCCAATCTTCAGGTATTACAGATGATTTTAATGAAAGTTCACAGATTACCAATAACAGGTCTGCAATCTCATATTTCAGTTCTTTCAACACTCTGGGATGTATACCATCCGGTCCAGGTGATTTGCTACTATTCAGTTTATCAAATAGTTGTAATATATCTTCCGGTGTAGCGATATTTCTCTCAATTCCTCTGCAGTATCACCTTTAAATACCACTTCAGTCTTGGGTAACACCCCTACATCTTCCTCAGTAAAGACCGAAGCAAAGAATTCATTCAGTCTCTCTGCTATAGCCTTGTCTCCTCTTACTGCCCCTTTTACCCCTCTATCATCTAATGGTCCAATTGACTCTCTCACAGGCCTTTTGCTACGAATGTACTTGAAAAAGTCTTTATTTCGTGTTTTTGCTTCCGTAGCAAGTTTCTTCTCAAATTCCCGCTTTGCCTGCCTTATCAATGCTTTGCATTTAACTTGCCAGTGCTTGTGCTGTTTCCAGTTTTCATCATTTGGCTCTTTTTTCCATTTTCTGAAGGTTGCTCTTTTGGCAGCAACAGCCTCTCTGACCTCACCTTTAAACCATGCTGGCAGTTTTTTGGACTTTCTTCCACTTTTCTTAATGCGTGGAATACAGCTGGTCTGGGCTTCGAGGATAGTATTTTTAAATAACACCCAAGCTTGCTGTAAGTCTTTAACCTTTGGAACCGCTCCTTTTAGTTTTTTCTGAACTATATTCCTCATTCTATCATAGTCACCCTTTTGAAAGTTAAAAGGTAGTACTGTGGATTCCTTTACTATCTGTCCTCCACTGATTAAATCAAACATGATCATACTATGATCACTATTGCCAAGTGGTCCCAACACCCTTATTTCTTGCACCAGATCTGGCGTTCCACTAAGGACTAGGTCCAGTATGGCTTCCCCTCTGGTCGGTTCATGAACCAGCTGCTCCAAGAAGCAGTCATTTATTTCATCTAGAAACTTTATCTCTTTAGCTTGTCCTGCTGTGACACTGTCCCAGTCGATACCGGGGTAATTGAAATCACCCATTATTACTACTCTGTTGTGGCTTTTGTTAGCTTCCTTGATTTCTTTGAGCATTTCATCATCCATTTGTTCATTCTGGCCAGGTGGTCGATAGTATACTCCCACTGCCATCACCTTCCCCTTCATAAATGGAATTTCAATCCATAGAGATTCTACAGCATATTTTGTTCCCTGCAAAACTTTAATCCTTTCTGACTCAATGCCCTCTCTAACATAGAGCGCAACCCCTCCACCAATTTGTTCAGCTCTATCATTACGATATAGTTTATATCCAGGTATCACAGTGTCCCACTGGTTATCCTCCTTCCACCATGTCTCTGAGAGTGCAATCATATCTAACCTCTCATTTAATGCTATATATTCTAATTCTCCCATCTTATTGTTTAGACTTCTAGCATTGGCATACAAGCATTTTAGAGACTGCATTTTATTAATATTAATCTGGCTATTGGTAGGCATGGGTAATTGGGAATCTTTATGCTCTGTCTGCTCCTTACTCAAGGGCATTTGGGCTACTATACTCCCTTTTGGAACCTCACTGCTTTTGGTAGTATCCTTCAAGGATACCTTTGTCCGAACCGTGCGCTCCTGGGTGACTGTCGGCTTTCCCCTATTTTCTAGTTTAAAAGCTTCTCTATCTCTTTTTTAAAGGTTAATGCCAGCAGTCTGGTCCCATCCTGATTAAGGTGAAGCCCATCCCTTCGGAAGAGCCCCCCCTTTCCCCAGAATGTTCCCCAGTTCCTAACAAATCCAAAACCCTCATCCTTGCACCATTGTCTCATCCACGCATTGAGACTCCGGAGCTCTGCCTGTCTTTTGGGTCCTGCACGTGGAACAGGAAGCATTTCGGAGAACGCTATCCTGGAAGTTCTGGATTTCAACTTCCTACCTAAAAGCTTAAATTTAGCCTCCAGAACTTCCCTACCACATTTTCCTATGTCATTGGTACCAACATGTACCAAGACAGCAGACTCCCCCCCAGCACTATCTATGATCCTATCTAGGCGGTGCGTGAGATCTGCTACCTTCGCACCAGGCAGGCATGTTACTAGGCGATCCTCACGTCCACCAGCCACCAAGCTATCTACATTCCTAATGATTGAATCACCAACTATAACAGCTGTCCTGACCCTCCCCTCATGGGGACATGGCCCTGGAGAAACGTCCTCGGTGCGAGAGGGTTTTACATCACCTGGAGGACAGGTCCTAGTTACAGGATCACTTCCTGCCACACCAGGGTGATGCTCTCCTGTCACGTGACCTCTCTCCTCCATGGCAACAGGGATGCTGCCAGACTGGAGGTGGGACTTCAGGACTATATCCCTGTAGGTCTCGTCCATGTACTTCTCTGTCTTTCTTATGTCTTCCAGGTCTGCTACTCTAGCCTCTAGAGAACGGACTCGTTCCCTGAGAGCAAAGAGCTCCCTGCACTTAGTGCATATGTAGGACCTCTCACCAACTGGGAGATAATCATACATGTGACACTCGATGCAAAAGACTGGAGAACCCCCATCTCGTTGCTGGACCTCTGACTGCATCTTAGTTTAAAGCTTGTGTTTAGGTCTTTTAAATCGGTATATAATAAGGATTGGTGTAGATGCTTATACTAATAAAAGTGTATCTAATACCCCTAATACACCCTGTGTACCTGAAGCTAATTAATCACAGGTCCTCTGTGTATGACTGATTTGGATTAAGAGCTGCACCTGAGAGCAGCCCCTTTCCTCTAAGATGTCCAAGTACCTATAAAACTACAATTTCCCCAGGGGTGGGTGGGTGCTGGGGAGGGAGGGGGGGAGATAAGTCCTATTAAAGAGGGCAGTTACAAGGTACCCTGTCCTGAACCCTCAGCAGGGGGATGGGGGTACCACACAAGGCCCAGTTAATTGAGAGAGGCAAGGTAAGTACAGCTGAGAAGGCTGAAACTTGCACACCACTAAGACAAACACTAAATAATTAAACAAACAACAGTTAGACAAACAGTAAATAATTAAATAAACAGCTAGAACTCACAGTAAGATGTCCCAGGAGGCAAAAATCCACTCACTAGCAGAGCTCTGTAAAAGTTCAGCCTTTCTCTGATCAGAGAAAAGCAAACTAAAACAGCCTATGCACACGTGGAGAAAACAGGAACAAGGTTACAGGATACCTCAGGGGGAGGGGGTCAGGGGGAGGAGTCACTCAGGCAGGCAAGGACAGGAAAAAGCTTAACAACAGCAGGCTCTGGGGAGAGAGATTAATTCAAAATGGCTACCACACACACAGGGGGAGGAGTCACTCAGGCAGGCAAGGACAGGAAAAAGCTTAACAACAGCAGGCTCTGGGGAGAGAGATTAATTCAAAATGGCTACCACACAAGGCCCAGTTAATTGAGAGAGGCAAGGTAAGTACAGCTGAGAAGGCTGAAACTTGCACACCACTAAGACAAACACTAAATAATTAAAAAAACAACAGTTAGACAAACAGTAAATAATTAAATAAACAGCTAGAACTCACAGTAAGATGTCCCAGGAGGCAAAAATCCACTCACTAGCAGAGCTCTGTAAAAGTTCAGCCTTTCTCTGATCAGAGAAAAGCAAACTAAAACAGCCTATGCACACGTGGAGAAAACAGGAACAAGGTTACAGGATACCTCAGGGGGAGGGGGTCAGGGGGAGGAGTCACTCAGGCAGGCAAGGACAGGAAAAAGCTTAACAACAGCAGGCTCTGGGGAGAGAGATTAATTCAAAATGGCTACCACACACACAGGGGGAGGAGTCACTCAGGCAGGCAAGGACAGGAAAAGCTTAACAACAGCAGGCTCTGGGGAGAGAGATTAATTCAAAATGGCTACCACACAAGGCCCAGTTAATTGAGAGAGGCAAGGTAAGTACAGCTGAGAAGGCTGAAACTTGCACACCACTAAGACAAACACTAAATAATTAAACAAACAACAGTTAGACAAACAGTAAATAATTAAATAAACAGCTAGAACTCACAGTAAGATGTCCCAGGAGGCAAAAATCCACTCACTAGCAGAGCTCTGTAAAAGTTCAGCCTTTCTCTGATCAGAGAAAAGCAAACTAAAACAGCCTATGCACACGTGGAGAAAACAGGAACAAGGTTACAGGATACCTCAGGGGGAGGGGGTCAGGGGGAGGAGTCACTCAGGCAGGCAAGGACAGGAAAAAGCTTAACAACAGCAGGCTCTGGGGAGAGAGATTAATTCAAAATGGCTACCACACACACAGGGGGAGGAGTCACTCAGGCAGGCAAGGACAGGAAAAGCTTAACAACAGCAGGCTCTGGGGAGAGAGATTAATTCAAAATGGCTACCACACAAGGCCCAGTTAATTGAGAGAGGCAAGGTAAGTACAGCTGAGAAGGCTGAAACTTGCACACCACTAAGACAAACACTAAATAATTAAACAAACAACAGTTAGACAAACAGTAAATAATTAAATAAACAGCTAGAACTCACAGTAAGATGTCCCAGGAGGCAAAAATCCACTCACTAGCAGAGCTCTGTAAAAGTTCAGCCTTTCTCTGATCAGAGAAAAGCAAACTAAAACAGCCTATGCACACGTGGAGAAAACAGGAACAAGGTTACAGGATACCTCAGGGGGAGGGGGTCAGGGGGAGGAGTCACTCAGGCAGGCAAGGACAGGAAAAAGCTTAACAACAGCAGGCTCTGGGGAGAGAGATTAATTCAAAATGGCTACCACACACACAGGGGGAGGAGTCACTCAGGCAGGCAAGGACAGGAAAAAGCTTAACAACAGCAGGCTCTGGGGAGAGAGATTAATTCAAAATGGCTACCACACAAGGCCCAGTTAATTGAGAGAGGCAAGGTAAGTACAGCTGAGAAGGCTGAAACTTGCACACCACTAAGACAAACACTAAATAATTAAACAAACAACAGTTAGACAAACAGTAAATAATTAAATAAACAGCTAGAACTCACAGTAAGATGTCCCAGGAGGCAAAAATCCACTCACTAGCAGAGCTCTGTAAAAGTTCAGCCTTTCTCTGATCAGAGAAAAGCAAACTAAAACAGCCTATGCACACGTGGAGAAAACAGGAACAAGGTTACAGGATACCTCAGGGGGAGGGGGTCAGGGGGAGGAGTCACTCAGGCAGGCAAGGACAGGAAAAAGCTTAACAACAGCAGGCTCTGGGGAGAGAGATTAATTCAAAATGGCTACCACACACACAGGGGGAGGAGTCACTCAGGCAGGCAAGGACAGGAAAAAGCTTAACAACAGCAGGCTCTGGGGAGAGAGATTAATTCAAAATGGCTACCACACACACAGGGGGAGGAGTCACTCAGGCAGGCAAGGACAGGAAAAGCTTAACAACAGCAGGCTCTGTCCACCAACCACCCAGCTATCTACATTCCTAATGATTGAATCACCAACTATGACAGCTGTCCTGAATCTCCTCTCATGGGGACATGGCCCTGGAGAAACGTCCTCGGTGCGAGAGGGTTTTACATCACCTGGAGGACAGGTCCTAGTAACAGGATCACTTCCTGCCACACCAGGGTGATGCTCTCCTGTCACGTGACCTCTCTCCTCCATGGCAACAGGGATGCTGCCCGACTGGAGGTGGGACTTCAGGTCTATATCCCTGTAGGTCTCGTCCATGTACTTCTCTGTCTTTCTTATGTCTTCCAGATCTGCTACTCTAGCCTCTAGAGAACTGACTTGTTCCCTGAGAGCAAAGAGCTCCTTGCACTTAGTGCATACGTGGAACTGTTATTGAAACACATATAGTACAACAACTACAACTGGAAAATCTGTGGTGATCTAAACGTAGTGGCACTGCTACTAGGAATGCAGCTTGGGTATACCAATGGGACTCCCATGCTAGAGAATCTCGTTACATTAAAAACAACTGGCTGCTTCATAAGCGCTTGGTTCCAGGACAGAAAAATGTGTCACATGAACCACCTGCAACACAAAAGGAGGGAGGCGTGGCTCAGTGGTTGGGACAGGTTACCGAAGGCCAGGGGTTCAATTCCCACATGGGGACAAGCAACCTCAGGCCAGAGGGACTAGGATCTCTAGTCCCATGGCTGCTCCTTGTGGCCTTGGGCAAGGCACTTAACCCTCCATTGCCTCAGGTGCATTTAGCTTGTAAGCCCTTCAGGGACAAGGGAATAAAAAGTACCTATTAGTATACATTGTCACAAGCACAACGCCAAAACCACTAGCAGGCTTTTCATATAAAAACAGGAGCAACAGCCTCCGTTCTCTGGGCTGCACGTCTAAGTGAATATGAAATAAGCATTCAAAATGTCTTCAAAACTCTTAGCAGGCTTTTCATATAAAACAGGAGCAAAGCACAAACCCTTAAAGCAGCCAATTAGCTTCCTTACTGTTGCAGAGTTCTACCACAGCTGATAATCAGGCATGAAACACAGCTTCCTCTACAAGCTTATGGGGCAGTAAATTCCCTTTCCACAACACACAGGAATTTACCTCCTTACTGCTAATGCTTTAAGGTTATCCTTTTGCAAGAGGAACAATTCTTTCAAGGCTGGCTCTTCTTCAACACTTCAAATCTAAAGCTTGACATAAAGAACAATCCATACACATATCTTCTTCCCCCACCTCTGGTTCTCCCAATTGCATGGGCTCTGACTCACTCACTTGATCAGACTGCTCATCTGACAATCTCACTGGGGGTCTGAATGCTTCTCTAATTCCTGGCTTCAGGGCCGGCCCGTCCATTGAGCAAGAATGTTTTTTGCACAGGGCCCTGCGTTTCAGGGGGCCCCGCGCTAAAAACATTCTTCATCCCAAGTTTAAAAAAAAAAAAACAAACAACTGCTTCTGCCGCGGCAGCATCAAGAGTGCCGCCGCGGCCCCCCCCCCCCGGCCCGGCAGAGCCTCCCTGCATCATAGGCTAGCGTCGAATCCACGAACACGGGCTTCTTTCAGAGCCGCGAGAGTTTCCTTTCTCGCGGCTCTGTTAATCCCATCAGCCCCGGCAGGATTAACAGAGCCGCGAGAAAGGAAACTCTCGCGGCTCTGAAAGAAGCCCGCGTTCGGGGATTCGACGCTAGCCTACGATGCAGGGACTGGGAGGCTCTGCCGGGCAGGGGGGGGGGCCCCGTGGCGGCGGCGGCACTCTTGATGCTGCTGCGGCAGAAGCAGCTGTTTTTTTTTATTTTTTAATTTGGGATGATAGGGGGGAAGGGGGTTTAAGACTGGTAATGGGCTATGGGGGGGGGGAGGCTAAGACTGTAAGTGGGCTGATAGGGGAGGGTTAGGACTAGTAATGGGCCATGGGGGGGGTGCTAAGACTGGAAGTGGGCTGATGGGGGGGGTTTAGGAAAGGTAATGGGCTATGGGGTGGGCTGACTGGAAATGGGCTGATGGGGGGGTTAGGACTGGTAATTGGCTATGGGGGGGGCTAAGACTGGAAATGGGCTGATGGGGAGGTTTAGGACTGGTAATGGGTTATGGGGGGGGTGCTAAGACTGGAAGTGGGCTGATGGGGGGGTTAGGACTAGTAATGGGCTATGGGGGGGCTAAGACTGGAAATGGGCTGATGGGGGGGGTAGGACTGGTAATTGGCTAAGGGTGGGGCTACGACTGGAAATGGGCTGATGGGGAGGTTTAGGACTGGTAATGGGTTATGGGGGGGCTAAGACTGGAAGTGGGCTGTTGGGGAGGTTTACGACTGGTAATGGGTTATGGGGGGGGGCTAAGACTGGAAGTGGGCTGATGGGGGAGGGTTAGGACTAGTAATGGGCCATGGGGGGTGCTAAGACTGGTAATGGGCTATGGGAGGGGTTAGGACTGGTAATGGGCTGATGGGGGATTAGGACTGGTAATGGGCTATGGGGGGCTAGGACTGGAAATAGGCTGATGGGGGGGCTAGGAATGGAAATAGGGTGATGGGGGGGTTAGGACGTAGTGGGCTGATGGGGAGGTTTAGGACTGGTAATGGGCTATGGGGGGAACTAAGACTAGAAATGGGCTGATGGGGGTTAGGACTGTTAATGGGCTATGGGAGGGGTTAGGACTGGTAATTTATTTATTTTAAGTTTCTTATATACCGCGCTCTTTAGCATCAGCGCGGTTTACATGGAACAAAACATTCTCAGTACATTTGAAAACACGTATGAGTTACATATAACAGGGCAATAAACTTGGGAAATCAAGGGTAACTATCTACAATAACGATTGAACTATTTACATAAATTCAACTAGCAGAGAGATTTTAGTGAGCAGCGGAATTACAACAAAATTTTAGTTCTAGAAGGTATGTCTTATGGAGTAGTTATGCATATGAATTTGTCTTATGACATCTTATATTAGGATTACGGTGGCTGGAAGTACTCAGTGAATAGTTTTGTTTAATGTAAATAGTTAAAATCAACCGTTCATTGTAAATAGTTAAATCTAATTGTTCAATGTAAATGTATACATCTGTGTACAGTTGTTAAAATGTTCCTTGTAAACCGCCCTTGATCGCTGGAAGGGGCGGTATAGAAATATATACATAAATAAAAAAAATAAATAAATAAATAGATAGATAATGCTTGATAGCCTTCCTGAACTGCTTCATGTCTCGTATTGCTCTGATATCTGGAGAAAGTTTATTCCAGCATCTAGGCGCATAAGATTTAAATGCTCTGTTGATTGTTGATTGGGACCAATTTGTGGATTCACTGGGAATGACTAGGGTATTTTCAGCGAGTGGTCTCCTGATTCTTGTCTCGGGAGGTAGACTGATGAGGTCTGAAGTCGTTGCTGGTGATAGATTATTTAAGGCCTTGAATGTGATGAGAAGAGCTTTGTACCTAATTCTACATTCTATAGGGAGCCAGTGAAGGTCCCTAAGGATTGGCGTGATATGGTCTCTCTTAGATGCTCCAACTAGGATACGGGCCGCAGCATTCATTGCTAGTTGCAGGGGGTTAATGGTGTTCTTCGGAAGACCATGTAGTACAATATTCGCATAGTCAAAGTGTGGAGTGACTATTGCTTGGAATATTGAGCGGAAGTCGCTGTATTCTAGCATGGGTCTTAGGTGGCGTAATGTTTTTATCTTGAAGTAAATAGTTTTTACCGTGCTTTTTATGTGAGAGGTAAAATCAAGTCGTTGATCAAGGATCACACCTAGGTAACGGATTGAATTCTTGATTGGGAGCTCGGCATCCCGTACCTTGAGGAATGCAGGGGGGGAGAATAGCTTGTTTCTTGTGACAATTAAAACTTCAGTCTTTTTGAAGTTGATTCGCATGTTTTGATCTAAAAGCCAATCTGCTATTGCATTGAAACAGTTGGTTAAGTTGGTGTAATTTGGATTCGTTATATCAATCGGGGTGAAAATAAGCACGTCGTCAGCGTAAATGAGGCAGGAAACATTAAATGATTTGGTGATTTGGCAAATTGGCTGCATATATATATTGAAGAGGAGCGCCGATAGAGAGGACCCTTGTGGAACCCCTTGTGTTTGGAGGAATGGTTCTGACGTTTTGGAGTCGATGCGAACATGTTGCCAGCGATCTTCGAGGTATGACTTACACCAGTTCCATGCTAGACCTTGTATGCCCTTTTCGTAGAGTCGCGATAGTAGAATCTTATGGTCTACCGAATCAAACGCAGAGGATATATTGAGGAAGATCATTGCGACACCAGATCTTATGTTATTGATCCCACAGATGAGCGAATTGATTAATGAGGTCATGAGAGTCTCGACTCCATGCATTTCCCTAAATCCATGTTGGCACGGATCTAGGGGGGGAAGATGTGTCAATATATTGCTGAATTTGGCATTGTGTCTCTTTCTCCAGAATTTTGGCAAGAAGCGGGATGCTGGAGATTGGATGGTAGGCTTCTTCCTTCTTAGGGTCGATCTGGTTGTTCTTTAATAGGGGACATATTGAAGTCTGCTTGAGAGCAACAGGGAAAGTTCCAGTGGAGTAGGAGAGGTTTGCAATTTTGGCTATATATGGACTAAGCTCCGCGCGCATTGATTTGATCCAGTGTGCTGGGCATGGGTCGTTGGCTGCGGTAGTGGTATTCAAGTTGGCAATTAGTTCTTTAATGGTTTTGGGTGATGGAGGTGAGATACTGAGGAGTAGTGTTTGTGACTGCTTGAATTGAGGGGATGCTTGTGATGAATCCGAAATTGTTCTGGTTAGTTTGGATTGGATGTAATTCGCATACTGTTGGGGATGTATGCATTCTTGCTGCTACGGTGAGGGCTCCTTGGATAGTGATTTAACTAAGTTGAATAGCTCGCGGGGTTTGTTTAGTGAACGACTAAGTAATGTTGAATGATGTTCCTTCCTTTTGGACCACATTAGTTCACGGTGACTTTTGAGGTGTGCCATGTATTCATCGTGGATGATGGTTTCATGAGAGCATCTCCACTTTCTTTCTAGTCTTCTCAGTTGAAGTAGCGATGTTCGAATATCTGGAGAGAACCAGGGAGCGTTATGCCTTATGCTAGGATCCTTGTTAGGAGCAATCGAATTGTGAGTTGTAGTTAGTTGTGCATGTTGTTGGAGTGTATCGTTCCAGTTGTCAACCATTTTATTGACGTCAGTCGTTGAAATTGATAACTTAGGTAGAGCTTGTGCATTGAAAACTTCGATATCCAGTGATTTAAAGCGTCTATGATGCGGTGGAGGTGCATTTTTTGGTAGATTTGGAGGATTCGAATTTGAAGGTATCTGGAAGGTTATCAGGCTATGATCTGACCAAGGGACCGAGGTGATGGTGAGGTCAAGCTGACTATTATGGCCTGTTACTGCAGGCAGGACAAATATGAGGTCTAGGATGTTGCCACGTTGGTGTGTCTGGATGTCAATAATTTGCTTGTAGTCAAGATTTTCCATGGCGTCAAGTAAGGCGTTGGCAATGGGCTGATGGGGGGGGCTAGACCTGGAAATAGGGTGATGGGGGGGTTAGGACGTAATGGGCTGATGGGGGGGGTTAGGACTAGTAATGGGCTATGGGGGGGCTAGGACTGGAAATGGGCTGATGGGGGGTTAGGACTGGTAATGGGCTGGAGGGGGCTAAGACTGTTAATGGGCTGGGGGGGGCTTGCTAGGACTGGAAATGGGCTGAGTGGAAGGAGGGCTTGAACTGCAAATAGCTGATGGGGACGGGGGCTTGGAATGGAAATGGGTTGTGAAGGGGAGGGAGCTAGGACTGGAAATGGGTGAGTGGGGGGGGGGCTAGGACAGGAAATGGGCTGATGGAGGGGCTAGAATAGGACTGGAAATTGGCTGTTGGGGGGGTGCTAAGATTGGAAATGGGCTGTGGTGGGAGTATGGATTGAAATGGACTCATGAAGGGGCTAGAACTGGAAGTAGGCTCATGGGGGCTTGGATTGGAAATGGGCTGAGTGGAGGGGAGCTAGGATTTGACATGGGCTGATGGGCTCATGGGGGGCTGGGATTGGAAATGAGCTGATGGAGGGACTCGTATGGGACTGGAAATAGATGGGGGAGCTAGGACTGGAAATAGGCTGATGGTGGGTCTAGGATAGGACTGGAAATGGGCTTATGGGGGGCTAGGACTGGAAATGGGCTGATGCGGGGACTAGAAGGGAGCGGATGCTGGGTGGGACTGGAACTAGAATGGAGCTGATGTTGGGGGAGGATTAGAATGGGATGGAGCTGAGAGAGTGAAATGGATAGGGAAAAAATATTTTGTGTGGGAGGGAAGACAAATCTACAATTGGCCGGATATTGGGAGAGTAAGTGGGGATTGAGAATGGAGGGGTAAAATTTGAGTAGATGAAATAGGAATGAGGAAAGAGCAAAAGGAGAAAGATTAGTATGTTAAAGCAGATGTAGAGAGAGAATGGAAAAAAACTAGAAGAGAGAAGAAAAGACAAATGGACAGCAGACGATGGAGAGTCAGCGGAAGACACAAAGAAACCAGAAGAAAGTGACTGGAGCAATTACAGCTGAAAAAAAATGCACAAAAGGTAGAAAAATATCTCTTTATTTTGAATTTATTAATTGGAATATGTCAGCTCTGGGAAATGTGCATCATTAACGTCTGCGCTTTGTTTAGTACAAGAGCAAATTAATGTATAGTTTTATTTCTACAGTGTTGTATATTCCAAGTTTGGCTTTTGGGATTCCCAGTTTAATTATTGTCTTCCTGTTTCTAAATTGTGATTCCTTGTTTGGTGATGGTCTATGTTCTGCATGTGTAACTGAGCTGAGGTATTCTGTTTATGTAATTCCTATTTGACATTGCCACTTGTTCTCTTTCCCCAGTAGGTCATGTATTGGTATTCTCTGAAATGTATTGGTTTAATATTTGCAGTGTTGCCTTTTGATAGTTAGGGTATGGTGCTTTATGAGTCCTGGTAGTGCTGTTAGGATACGGCGGGTTTGCTATGGGTTCTAAATGGGCAGTGTTTGTAGTAGTTCCTAATGTGTCTGGCGGTTGGCACTGGATTATAGTAATGTAGAAGTCTTTTAGTCTTTCTTTATTCATACACTCATTAAGAGGCATGTTTACTAAAAGTTAGTGTATGGTAACATTATGCAAATATTTATACAAATGAGGCCCCTTATGCAAATGAGGCCCCGCACTGAGTCTCCGTACATGGCCACGCACTCCCCTTGGGCCGCCCCTGATTCAGGGAAAACAGCTCTCACAGCTCTGGGTAGCTCAGACCTTCTCCAGGAGTTAGCACCTGCTCTGGCTTCTCCAGCATTCCATCGTCCATGCTGCTCTGAGATCTGTTCCTCTTCCCATCTGTGGCATCTGCTGCTTCTCTGGCTTCCTCTGCTCCTCTGGCTTCCTCTGCTTCTCCTCCTGCTCCATAATCTAACCGGGGTTTATACTCACTGGGATCCAACGCCCACCTCTTTCTCTCTCAGGTGTTTGTAATCCCTCTGCCTTCTGAACTCAGAATAATCAGTGCGCTTGTTAGAGTAAGGGCTTTGGACCTCGTGCTTGCCCTCTCCCCCTCTTACTCTATCAAGCATTCCCTGAAACCCATTCCAGCTGGGGGTTTTCTGCTTTTGAAACATGGCTCTGGCCTTCTGACCCTGCACACCTAACAGAGGCCCCTTGATTAAGGTGAATTCCTTATGCTTTCCACCTCCCCCATGCTCTGGATGGCTGACTTTGCCACAACATGTAAACCACACTGATTCTAAAGAGCACAGTATAAATAAATAAAAAGATATTTTTGCCTCCTCTTTATATAAAACTCAGACTGATGAAAAACTTTGTGAAAGTGATGAACAAGGAAGGTGAAGGATTTTGATATTTGTGACAGATGTTTCCAAGAAAAACTGATGTCAAGATTAAGGAAGATATCTTTGTGGGTCCACAAGTCAGACACGTCATCAATGACAAGCGGTTCGAAGATCTCTTAGTGAGGCCTGAGAAAATTGCATGGAAGGCATTCAGGGATGTAATTGAGAATTTTCTTGGCAATTACAGGGCACCAAACTATGTCATGATGGCTGACAACATACTTTAAGCAAACAAAACCATGAAGTGCAACATTTTGCTGAAGATTCATTTTTTGCATTCACACTTGGACTTCTTCCCTGCGAATCTTGGTGCAGTCAGTGACAAACATGGTGAAAGGTTTCACCAGGACATTGCAGCAATGGAAAAGTTGCATCAGGGCAACTGGAACCCATCAATGCTGGCCGACTATTATTGGACACTGAAACGAGAAGCATCAGATGCTGAGTACAAACGAAAATCAGGAGCAAAACATTTTTAGCTCAGATGAACTAGTGCAGTATGTCAGCATCATTTTGCGATTTAACGTGCTAAATTCAGCCAAAATTTAATTTCATGTTTCTCCAAATTCCTACGTGATATAGTCAATCTGAAGACGCTGTCTATCATAGTCACCAAAACATTTTCAGGAAGCAAAACATTTGAACAAATTTGTTGTCCAGGGAACAACAGTCTACAGAGAAGACGTTCCCTCTACACTACATCCATTACAATGGCAACAAACACAAAAGCCAAATCATCCTGTGAAAATCAAGATTGGAACACATCAAACCAATATTAAAACATTTACACTGGCTCCCCATAAAGAGTTGACAACTATAAAATCACGCATATCATATACAAAATCACCCACAACCTGTCTGCCAACTACCTAACGTCACTATTACAGACAACACGGAACAACAGAACCAAAAGAAAAAAAACAATCAAAATATGCTAACTATATCAATTGAAAAAAACAAAAAACAGTCAATTTGCCTATGCCCAAACATTCTCATTGTATGCTCTGGGACTTTGGAATATGCTACCTGAAAGACACTAACTACCGAACACACAACATTCCACAAAGAAATTAAGACCTATTCATAGAGCACTATGGAAATAATACTTAGCCACAAATCACTATTCCTGTTGAATAGTAGCAAAATCTGATAACTAGAGCCATAACAAAAACCTATACTCCCTTTGTTAAGGGGTCTTACGTGTGCACAATGTGTAGTGGTCTTACGTGTGCACAAGGTGCAAGGAGCTCTTTGCTCTCAGGGGATGAGTCCGATCTCTAGAGGCAAGAGTAGCAGACTTGGAAGACATAAGGAAGACAGAGAGGTACATAGATGAGACCCACAGGGATATAGTCCAGAAGTCCCACCTCCTGTCTGGCAGTATCCCTGCTGCCTTGGAGGAGAGAGGTCACATGATGGGAGAGCATCACCCTGGTGTGGCAGGAAGCGATCCTATAGCTAGGACCTGTCCTCCAAGTGATGTAAAACCCTCTCGCACCGAGGAGGTTTCTCCAGGGCCAAGTGCTCATGAGGGAAGGGTTAGGACAGCCGTTATAGTTGGTGATTCAATCATTAGGCATGTAGATAGCTGGGTGGCTGGTGGACATGAGGATCGCCTGGTAACATGCCTGCCTGGTGCAAAGGTAGCAGACCTCACGCGCCACCTAGATAAGGTCTTAGATAGTGCTGGGGAGGAGTCTGCTGTCTTGGTACATGTCGGTACCAATGACATAGGAAAATGTGGTAGGGATATTCTCAAGGCTAAATTTAGGCTTTTAGGTAGGAAGTTGAAATCCAGAACTTCCAGGGTAGCTTTCTCCGAAATGCTTCCCATTCCACGCGCAGGACCCAAAAGGCAGGCAGAGCTCCGGAGTCTCAATGCGTGGATGAGACAATGGTGCAGAGATGAGGGTTTTGGATTTCTTAGGAACTAGGGAACATTTTGGGGAAAGGAGGGGCTCATAGGAAGGGATGGGCTTAACTTTAACCGGGATGGAACAAGGCTGCTGGCATTAACCTTTAAAAAGGAGATAGAGCAGCTTTTAAACTAGATAATAGGGGAAAGCTGACAGTCGCCCAGGAGCACATGGTTCGGAAGAATGTATCCTTGAAGGATACTACGAAAAACAGAGAGGTTCCAAATAAGAGTAAAGTAGCCCAAATGCCCTTGAGTATGGAGCAGACAGAGCTGAAAGATTCCAAATTACCATGTCTTCCAAAAGCCAGATTAATATGAATAAATTACAGTCTCTAAAATACTTGTATGCAAATGCTAGAAGTCTAAAAACTAAGATGGCAGAGTTAGAATATATAGCACTAAATGAGAGGTTAGATATGATTGGAATCTCAGAGACATGGTGGCAGGAGGACAACCAGAGGGACACTGTGATACTTGGGTACAAAATATATCGTAATGATAGAGCTTCAAATTGGTGGAGGGGTTGCACTCTATGTTAGAGAGGGCATTGAGTCAGAAAGGATTAAAGTTTTGCAGGAAATAAAATTTGCTGTAGAATCTTTATGGATTGAAATTCCATGTAAAAAGGGGAAGGTGATGTCGGTGGGGGTATACTATCGACTGCTTGCCAGATTGAACAAATGGATGATGAAATGCTCAAAGAAATCAAGGAAGCTAACAAAAGTTACAGCACAGTAAAAATAATGGGTGATTTCAATCACTCCGGTATCAACTGGGTCAGTGTCCCTACCTGACTGTGGAACAAACAAACCTGAGGCGTGAGTGGATGGAAAGACAGAGTCCTTTATTAAACCTTTAGGCCGCCCGACACAGGCCGTGTTTCGTCACCCTTCGTCAGGGGCTGGCCAGGCACAAAAACTAAAATCATAAATAACAACCATTAACACACAGTGAAAACATAAAGGAACAGACCAACAGATATGTAAAACAACATTATACATGTTAATACTTAAACAACATTGAAAACATTAAAAACATACAAAATGCAATACCTTAAAATCAATAAATAATGTGAAATAAAGAATTGTGCTCGGGGGTACAAATCGTCATAAAATCATATACATACAGAGAAAATAAATAATATGATAAATTACCAACCTCTGTTGTAGACTTTAAAAAGTATTACACCACGTTTATAAAATGAAATCTAAAACATGTTACTAGAAAAACAAAAACAGGATAGATTAAAAAGCATTCAGCTTAATTCCATATCTTACTTTAATCCAAGGAGAAGGAAAGGGAAAGAAGGTGGAATGACAGATGAGGAGAAACGGAACAGGATATAAGTTAACTATCAAAAAACAAAATAAAATACATATGGATACTTATACTTAAAGATTATGGTAGCAGGAGTGAGCCAGGAGACCTTCTGACCAACAGTGAGAATGTGCAATAATGAAAAGAACACAATGTTGAACCTGTGTCTTTTGGGGAAACCTCTAGGTACTTATGGCCTAGATTGGCCACTTTTGGAAACAGAATACTGGGCTCAATGGACCTTGGTCTGACCCAGTATGGCATATCTTATGTTCTTATGTTATGTTCTTAAGACATCTCTACAAACATATTTATAACAATTTACTGAATAGAATACTACTTTATGTCTAGCTTTAGATATTTATACCCGTACTTCCAATTAGAACATCCTGTTCATAGTTCAATGTAACATTTCAATTTGCTCTTATTAATTGTAAACCACTTTAAGTTGGAGAAGAGCGGTACAGAAAAATAGTCAATATATATTATTATTATCTAAAAACCTGAAGTCTCGTTGTGTTTGACTCAGATATTTAATCACAGCAATCCACTGAGGAGTCATTGAAGGTAACTATAGTCATTGGCAGAACTAATGTTCCAGGACTATTTAGATATTTCATTTATCTGCACAGTTGAGTAAGACAAGAGTGAGAATTAATTAGTTTGAACTCAATTCCCATGGTGACATGGAGAACAGTTGGCATCACTGCCTCTCCAATAGGAATCTCCTCTGGGATTTGGTTTCACTATATTTTGTCTCACGCCTTAAACCTCTCCGATGAGACGTGAAGGACTGTGCTTGACTTATCACTGTATAGTGAAGGTGAGTAAACATTTTTATTAAATGTTGTCCTTTATTGTTTACTTCTGTATCTCTTGGTTAACACAGGACAGAGACTGGTAACATCTGCGTAAAAAAGACACATAAAAATATCTATTGCAAATTTTTCAACCAGTGCTTAAAGCAAAGGGGGTGGGGGTGTTAGAGAGAATTAGTACTAAAATCCTCTGGGTAACAGGCAGATCTTTTTCCCTGTTCATCCCCTCATGTATCGCTGGTTCACCAGTGTCTCTTACCAACTCTCTCCTTTATCTCGGAGCTACCCTTGACTCAGCTCACAGTCACAGATCATATGTCTACTGCCACCTGGGTCACTTTCTCTGCTCTAGATGAACCTGCGCGATGAAGAATTATCTGAATCCAGAAGCACGGGATACTGCCCTCCACGCCCAGGTCTGCTCTCGTTTGGATTATTGCAGTTCATTCTCTTGTGGTGTCAGTGTCTCTGGCCTTTAAAGAATTCCAAAGTATACAGAGTGCAGGAGTTAAACTACTTTCAAAAATATCCAGATGTGACGATATCACACCCCTGCTGTTCCCAAACCACTGGCTTCCATCCCTTACCTTATTCCATATAAAATGCTACATCTTTTATAGTTGTTTGTATTCTGTCTCTCCTCCCTCCTAGTTCCATATCATTCCCCTTGCACCCTCCGTTCCAAAACTGAAAATATGTTTATTCCGTCACTTTCTTGCTCAAAACTTGAAACCTCTTGTCAATTGCTCTTTTAACTCTTTCTCTTCTCCTGGATAATTCACCGTAAATCCTCATACCAGGAATTCAAATGTGCTCTCAAAACATATTTATTTCAAATTAGCCTTTTCAGACTCTTTACCATATTACTCCTACCTGCTTTGCTAACCACGGGGTTGCAGTGGCCACCAGACAGACATTCTAATTCTCGTTCTCTACTATCCTATGTTCTTAGATCCTTTCTGGATTTTTCTTCAGTATTGACTTGTAAACTGCTTCACCATAGGCAGTCAGTGACTCAGTTCTACTGCTACTACTTATCATTTGTATAGTGCTACAAGGCCTATGCAGCGCTGTAAAGAGATATGTAAGAGACAGTCACTGCTCATAAGAGCTTACAGTCT
Organism: Ichthyophis bannanicus; assembly: GCA_033557465.1. Taxonomy (NCBI): domain Eukaryota; kingdom Metazoa; phylum Chordata; class Amphibia; order Gymnophiona; family Ichthyophiidae; genus Ichthyophis; species Ichthyophis bannanicus. The sequence continues at coordinate 34,526,390 of CM066035.1, read as the reverse complement.
AGTTAGGAGAGACAACATCACAGTCAAGACAGACAACACAACAAGTGAGGACTAGGATATAACTAGAGGAATGGTAACAAAACACAGAGGAGGTCAACAGGAGACCAGCATCCAAAAGCAGCCTCAAAGAAGTGAGTTTTTTGCCTGGATTTGAACACAGCCACAGAAAGAACTTGACATACTGAGAGGAAATATGTTCCAGGCATAAGGAGCAGAAAAGTAGAAAGATTGAAATGTGGGGTTGCGGTGTAAGAGAAGAGCATGGATAGAAGGGAACTGCCAGAACTGTAGAGTTCCTGAGGAGGGGTGTAGGGAGAGATAAGAGAGGAAAGGTCATGAGGAGCAGCTTGAAGATGGCACTTAGAGGTCAGTAGTAGGAGTTTGAACTGGATGCAGAAACAGAGAGTGTCAAGGAAGTGACCGGAGAAGAGGGGTGACGTGAGTATAGTGGCACTGGGGGAAGATTAGCTGTGCAGATGAGTTTTGAAATGATTGAAGTGGTGGGAGATGATTCAGAGGAAGACCAGCGATGAGGAGGTCCGAATAGTCTTGACAAGAGGTGACAAGAGAATGGATAAGGGTCCTAGTAGTGTGTTCAGAAAGGAAGGGAACATTTTTGCCAACATTGGAGAGAAAGAAGCGGCAGGTTTTAGTCATCTGTTGGATGTGTGATGAGGAGAGGGAGAGGTCAAAGATGAGCCCAAGGTTATGAGCCAAGGCAACAGGGAGGAGTAGAGCATCTTTCACATACATAGCGAAAGGAGGAAGAGGGGAGATGGACTTAGGGGGAAAGATAAGGAGCTCAGCTGTTTGGGGAGACTAAAGTGAGGTGGGGCTTGAGAAGAGAGGGTCAGAATGCAGCACTTACATCGGGGACACACTAAATATAGCAGGGACGACCCCCTTCCTGTGCTGCTCTGGAGAAGACGCCTCTGCTATTTCTTGCCTTGTATCTCTGTCACTGATGGTTATATGCACATTGCAGACACTCCAGCGAATTATGTTCCCAAAAAAACAAAATCTAAATAATGCATCATATGAAACAGAGCAGCATTTGCAATATTCCAGAAATACATCAGATACTGCACCACTTGATTTTTGGTCAGCCCTAGATCCCCAGATCTAGTATCTTCCCGATGGTCATGTGACCTGTGGTGTTCAGTAGCACTATAAGAGAAATCTTGTGGTTACTGACATGGAGAGGTGTGGCCTGCGCCTACTCTTGCCATCTTCCTTGGCAGACTAGATGGACAATGCTGGTTTTTATCTGCCGTCATCTACTACGTTACTATGTAACCATAACATGATTTGTTTATCAGGTTTTTTGGTAGCTTGCCAAATAGCAAGCTTCAGATCTGCTGGTCCAGGCCTTTAGTTTGGAATATTAATGCCTTTTATATACCGCTTTATCATTAAGTCAAAGCAGTTTACATTTAACATGAACTTTATGTTTAAACTTACATGGAACAGGGGTGGGGTACAATTGGCTGCTTCAACAAGCTACTTTAAGTATCCCGGACATAACTATTATAAATACTGTGACATTTAACAAGATGTGTAGTAATATGTATTATCTGTACCAATGACTATTAACATAAATCCTCCCTGCTATCAGGTAATAACATCGTATGGATGTGAAAGCTGGACAGTGAAAAAGATAGGAAGAAAATTGATGCCTTTGAATTATGGTGCTATTAACATAAATCCTCCCTGCTATCAGACACATTGTGAAATAATACAAAACCTGGCAAAAGTCACTCAGGACCTACAGAGCTAACTTCCAAGGTCACACAGCAAGAGCCTACCTAGGAAAAAGCAACATAGGGGTCTGTTTACTAAATCGCGGTAAACGTGAATAACGCGCGTTGTATGATGTTAACGACCGCAAGTGCAGTATAACGCGCGTAAACACGCGCCAACGACCGGTAACGTCATACTACGCGCGTTGACCGCGCTTAACGATCGTAAAGCCCCGCGGCGCGTTAAAACAGCGCAGAAGGTGGAGAGTGGGCGGAGAGAAGGGGTCAATGGGCGGAGAGGGGGCGGGGAGAGGCTCCCCCTCACTAACGCGCTGTAATTCTGAGCTCCATTCCAACGCGAATGAAAACCTGCCCTTGAAGGCATCTTTAAAGGTAAGAGAAACCATTTCCGTCAGCAATGTACAGAGAAACCTGGGTAACACACAAAACGTGAGCAGTGTGATACATGTGCACAGAATGAAATGTCACAGAAGACAATAAAAATGACCAGAGGAAACCCCTTTAAAAGCATAAATCAGCAGTTAAACAGTGATAGCAATGGACAACAAGGAACAGAACTCCCTGGAAAGCACAAAATAAAAACCTAATGATATGTGGAAGGGTTCACGCTTCGCAGACCCTCTAAAAGGGAAAGTCACTGTAATGGAGCTGACCTGGGAGTGTAGTGTAATGTCTCCCAATGATATCATTGTTGCCCAGCTCGGATATGGGTGTGTGTCCCTTCTGTGAGGTCCCCCTGAGGTGTATGTGCACCGTTGTCTGCATACAAGGGAAATGAGGCCACAGTAAACCTTTTGCAGAGCAGAGTCCCTGACCAGCCAGGCAGGTCATACTAACACCAGGGACAGCACCATCTCTGTGGCCCCAGTGTGGTGCAATGGACACAGCCAGTGTCTGTAAGACCAGAGGGTCACAGGTTCAAATACCAGCTGGGACTGCCACCAACCCAGTCACAATAGTCCTACCCACCACTAAAAAGTGAAAGTAAAGACACACCTTTAATGCAGAGAACAAAGGCATGGTCTATTTTTACACCACACCAAACACAGACACCAGAAACAGGCACAGCAACGAAAGCTGAGCCCCGCAAATGCAGCCCTAGAGGGCCCCACAGCATTCCTGTCCCATGCTGTCACATCAAAGATGCCTGTGCTGTATAGCTATGCCCCACCCCCATGGTAGGCAGATGTAGGTCAGGCATATGTATGAGGGACAGCATGAAAACACAGATAAAACGTGGAAAATAGCAGAAAGAAAACTGTAAACATCACAAGTCAGCTGGGCAACAGTGATAGCAATGGGCCACAATAAAAAACACACTCCCTGGAAAGCGAAACCAAAAAAAGAAAAGATACTTGGAAGGGATCACGCTACGGAGACCCTTTCAAAACACATCCCCTGTTATTGGAGCATTCGCGGGAGTGTCGTGTATTGTTGCCCAATGATATAATTGTTGGCCAGCTTGGTAATGGGGGATTGCCCCCTCATGCGAGGTTGTATGTGAGGTTACGTGCAAATTGCCTCCATACAAGCTATATGAGTCCACAGTAAAATGGTGCAGAGCAGGGTCTCTGACCTGTCAGGCCAGGTATCCCATCTCCAGGGATCGCATTGTCCCTGTGGCCTCAGTGTAGTGCAACAGACACAGCCAGTGCCTCTAAGACCAGAATGTCACAGGTTCAAATCCCAGCTGGGGCCATGCCAATCCTGCCCACATATTCTCCCCACAACTAAACTGTGATGGAATGGTCACACCCTTATTGCTGAGAACATACGCATGGACAAAACGCCAATATTTTACCACACCAGATATAGGCGCATTACCCAGAGCATAGTCCCCCAAATGCAGTCCTGGAGGGCCCCACACCATTCAGTTACCATGCTGCCCCCAATAAAGATACCTGTGCTGCATAACTATGCCCCCCCCTTGTCTGCAGATGTAGCCCATGCATATTTATGAGGGACAGCATGAAAACCCGATCAGTGCCTGGAATGACAGGACTGGAGTTGTGGAACCCTGCCGTAAAGCAGCAGCTAACAGTGACACCCACCCACCCACCCACAGGCCCCATTGGCCAATGAAACCCGAAGAGGTAAGACAATTGGCCCTGCTGTCAACTCCCAATACTAGCAGGTGCATACCTTAGCAATGGCACCCTACACATGGGTATATGGTACACATGCACTAAAAGTTGCCAATGATAAAATGTAGAACTCATGTCCTATGTAAAGCACATTGTGCACATTGAGCTGCGCCACAACAAGCAGTCAGATGTCTGTGGTGTGTGCCGCAGGTCTGGCCCCTGACAGTGTCCAACACCCTTGAGAGTGATCCACCAGAGTATGTCGTACCACATCCATGCATGTACTGTGCCCATGACAGGTGTTGTGTGTATGGCTGCAGAACCCCCCTACAGTAGCACAATGCTGGCATAGGTGTGGGGGGTGGCTGTCTGTCCAGCCAGTGTGTGGTGGCTGCAAACACTGTCGACAGGCCACACTGCCAGCAATGTTGCCAGTAGTGGGCTGCCAATGTGCATAATGAGTAGCAAAGTACCATGGGTAGAGGTCGGATAAGGCGGCCTGGCCAGGGTGTATATGCACAGGGCAAAGGGCAGTGACAGGTACATTGTAGTGCCAGGCAACCACCTGCCCAGACAGGGTGACCACGGTAGATGCCGCTGCAAGCTCAGTGTCACCCTGAATGTGCAGTGACCACAGCATGTCTAGGCTCCACCATGGTGCTACATAGTAGGTCACTCATGTGATAAATATGGGTGTTCCCCTGGGGCCCAGTCACAGATGTATCTGCTGGCTGTGTATGCTGGCACCCCAGTTCTGGGTGCAGGCATCTCTGCTGGTCACTAGCAGCCTGTTTGCAGCTGGTAGGTGATGTGATGGAGTGGCCTGCAGGGTGTGTTGGCCTGCACCAGGGGAATCACAGATAGTGGTTGGGATTGTCATTTTCTACCAAGTCCCAATGTCAGATTGCTCCTGTGGCATGCATGTGTCTGGATCTGCAGTGACTGACCTGTGGGGTGTCTGTACCTCAGTAGGACTAGGGTTAATGTCCCCCCTCCACTGGCACCTTCCAAGGGAGGTAGAATGTGCAGATTATGATGGGTGACCCTGTTTGCCACCCAGGGGTGGGGGGGGGGGGCGGTGGGGCATGGGTCTACACCTGCCCCAAACAGACAGAGATGTCCAAGGTGGTCATGCAGAAAATATCTATCTCACACAGTAACACTGCTGTGGACTTGCGCCATGGACGGTGCTGAGGACCTAGGGCTGGATGCCCCACTGCACACTCAGGGTGAGCAGAGCACCCGCACAATGTGGTGTTGGGCAGGTCCTCAATGCCAGTACAACAAATGGTCAGTACCCCCTATAAGGGCAAGGGGCTGTGGGGGGTGCACATGACAATTTACCCCTACCATGTCCAGAGTCTGTGGGGATGCATTCCATATGGTGTGCCTGTGTGGAGAGCTGATTAGCATGTGCAGTGCATCATGGGGGTGACTGTATTATTCAATCCCTCTGAAACCGCAGCACGAGCTCGCAGCCATTGATAAACCATGGGACAGCACACGTACATCTGGTAGCAGAAAGCATAGGTGCACGACACCCTACAGAGTCTGTAATATATGAGATGCCCACACTGCTGAAACCCCGACGTACCCACACACATAAAAGAAAAGATCCCCGGGCTCAATGGTACGCGTGTCGCTACGCGCGGCGCTGCACACGCAACAACGCACGTAGCTCGGCTCGCATACGCAATGTCCCGTCCAAAAGCCTCAGCAATCCCCCTCCAATATACAGGCCAATACCTCTTCCAATATACAGGCCATTGCCCGGGACTCGAACCCATGCTGCCTGTAACAGCGGTCATTACCGTGACCATTGTGCCACAGCTCTGTATGGGTCAGGGATGTTTGCTGGCAACCCTCTGACACATAACAGACATATACATGCCCCCACACTCAGTGAATAATGTGTGGGTGTGTTTACTTACACCCCATACGGACAGCAAACATAGACATGCCCCCTCACTCACTATCTGATATATGGGTGTGTTTGCCTGCATCCCTCCGACACGTCCAGGAAATAAAATATAATTGGCACTGCCCCCTCCCTCATTGTGTCATGTACAGGGTGCTACATCAGCCAGCCTTCTGCTAATGCCACCCTGGGGACTCGAACCCATGCTGCCCGTATCAGCAGTCACTGCAGTAACCATTGTGCTATAGCTCTGTATTAGTCTTGTATGTCTGGGTGGCTACTTATGCTTTACGCGCGGTGGCCCGCTCGTTAGTTTCGTAATGCGCCAGTTAACGCTCGTTGGTTTCGTAACGCGCGCTAGGTCTTCCGCGGTCCCGCCCATCTCCTTATTTGGGGGTTTGTCTTCTTAACGCGGCTCCTACCGCGAACTGCACTAACGCGATTTAGTAAACAGACCCCATAGTAAACATAGCAGTGTGTGCTAGAACATTAATACACCTATTCGGAAATTGAACAAACCATTTACTACAGATTGATCAGATACAGACATTGAATGCTAACAGAATACCTGGCTTCTCCCACATCTGGAACAGCGATAGAACCTCTTCAAGCACAGAATAAATAATCATAAACTAAAAATAGAAAAAAAAACCACATTGGCAGAAATAAACTGAAGCCCTAAACTTTAAGAATGGTCGAAAATTTGGCAGGTGAGATTTAACACTAAAAAATGCAGGGTCGTGCATATGGGCTACAAAAATCCAAGGTAGCAGTACAGTATTGGGGGCGAAATACTTTTCTCCATGAAAGAAGAATGAAACCTGGGTGTGATTGTTTCTGATGATCTTAAGGTGGCTAAAAAGTTAGAAATGGTGATTGCAAAAGCACATAAGATACTTAGGTGGAAAGGGAGAAGAATGGCCAACAGGAAGATGGAGGTATTAGTGCCTCTATATAAATCTTTGGAGTACTGTGTGCAATTCTGGAGACTACACCTTCAAAAGAATATAAACAGAATGGAGTCAGTGGTGAGGGTGGCTACCAAAATGGTAAGCTGACTTCAACATAATGCATTTGGGGACAAACTTAAAGATATCAATATCTATACTTTAGAGGAAAGTCAGGAGAGAGGCGATATGATAGAGATGTTTAAATATTACCATGGCCTAAATGCTCAGGAGGAGAACCCCTTTTAAATGAAAAAGCTCTGCAATGAGGAAGCATAGAATGAAGATGAAAGAGAATAGATACAGGAATAATATGTGGAAATATTACTTTGCGGAAAGAGTGGTAGATGTGTGGAATAGTCTCCCGGTAGAAGTACTACAGACGAGGACAGTATTGGAATTCAAGAGAGCATGGGACAAATAGAGAATCTCTAAAGGGAAAAAGGGGACTATGTTAATTGGAATGGAAGGACAGATTGGCTAGGCCGTTTGGTCTTTTTCTGATGACAATTCTATGGGGACAAGTTACCTCAGGCCGGAAGGTTGGGAGTTCAAATCCCACTAGAGGACAGCAACCTTGGGCCAGAAGGACTGGGGTTTCTAGTCCCACAGATGCTCCTTGTGGTCTTGGGCAAGCCACTTAACCCTCCATTGCCTATATTCCCTGTAAGTATTAGTGCCCCTCGTGTTAAATGTATCCCCCAATTGTGTTGTGACCACTTTGATTGAAGGATAAGGCGGCATATAAAACTGTCTAAATAAATATATAAAATGTTTCTCCTACATTTTCAACATTTTCTTTATATTACCCTGGTCCTCCTGTTCTCTTTTCTCTTATTCTCTAGTCTTTTACTGTTTCTCCCCTCTCTCTCCACCCCTTCCATCCAGCACCTTGCCTCTGTCTCCCTGCTTACCTCATGTCCAGCACCTCCTTAGTGAAAGGTAGCTTGTCTGTACAGGGCTGTGTACACTGTGAGGGTGCTTAATAACACTATATTACTGAAAGCCCCCAGAAAGAGTTAACACCACAGATTCAGTAGCTCAGACATTCCAGGGCCTATTACTTCGCTAACGACCTTGAGAGACTCTACTGAAAAACTAGGCTGAACTTTCACATAACAGAGAAACTACGTTTGTTTATGAAACAGACAGTGCAGGGAGAAACTTTCTCTTCAGTCTTGAAACAAAGATATGAAAACTGCTTGTGTTAGAATTAATTTTTAAGAAGTTATGTCTGGGAATACATGTATGTCTCCTCCTGATGACCTATGCTAATAAGATCTGACCTATGACATAGAGACATAGAGATGCACATTATGAATATACGTGATGATTGACGTAGAAAAATAAGGTGAGAATTATGCTGTGTAATGGAATTTTGATCAATAAATATAATAGCTGAAGTCTGTGATGTCAGAGGTGCAAGGTGCAAGCTTTGTTCTCTCTCCCAAAGCTTTGGTGGTTTTTATAATACAGTTGTGTGTGATTTGTATTATTAACCGTACTTGCTTCCTTCTCATTGCTCTGGGTGTGGGAATCTATTACCCGAGAGCCCAGGTGCTGTTACTGGTGAGGGGAGGTGCAGAGGACATTTTCACTTAGTTCCCTTTCCTTATTCCACCCTGTACCCCAAACTTGTACTGTAGTGGGTAGTAAAAGCTGTTAGTGCAGCCGGGCTGTGTACATAGTTTACCAATTTCAGTATTCCATTTATGTACATAGTTTCCCCCGTTATCCAAGTTGATTGCTCCTGTTCATTGTAATGACCTGACTCTTGTTCATTGTCTGATTCTGTTTTGTTTTATGTAAACCGCGCTGATCGTAAATAGTGCGGTATATAAGAAATGTAAAATAAATAAATAAATAAATAAATAAATCCACTGCTCTCTCCGGGATGAGCATTGTGGAACCTGTGTCTTTTGGGAACTGCCATGTACTCGTGACCTGGATTGCCCACTGTTGGAAACAGGATACTGGGCTTGATGGACCTTGGTCTGACTCAGTATGGCACATCTTACAGTATGTTCTTATCTACTGTCTCTCTTCTCCCCCTGTCTGTAATATCCCCTCTGAAATGAGCTTTCTTTTTCTAAGGGTGGAAGTATTTTATCTATTTATTTATTTGTCTGTTTTTATATACCGCTTTGTCATAGAAATCAGAGCGGTTTACATGGAACCTTAGAACTCTTGTGCAATGCTGTTTACATGGAACGAGAAACATTTACATATAACAATTTTAATTAACTATAACAATAAATAGTGTAACTATTTACATGTGTAGTATTCTTGTTACTCTACAAAGGAGTGAGTGGTAACAGTGCGAAAATGGTGCTAGTCACTGTAATGTAGACTGGAGGATGATATGAACTTTATTACTCACAATTATAGTATTTGGTGAAGATGAATGTCTTGAGTATATCTCTGTGTGTGGTATTCATGTGCATGTATGTGTGTGTGTGTGTGTATCTCTGTTGTGTGTTCTATGTGTGCTGTGTCTATAGTGGGGTAGTTGAGGGTGGTGGGGCATTTCCACAGGACATAAATTGTTTGAGGTTGGTGAGAGTTGTCAAAGGTAGTTTAGAGTGTGAGTGAGTTTGCAGGATGGTGGGGTAGTTATAGTGGGGAGTTTATGGGGTAGGCTGTTTGCAAGGGGGAGATTTTTTTTAAAGTAGGGCAGTTGCATGGGGATAATTTTGGTGAGTGGGACAGTTTGCAGGGTGGTGGGGCAGTTGGTGAGTACGTTTGGAAGGTGGGACCATCGTGATGCATTAATATTTGGGAGTGGAAGCAGTTTGTGGGGTCGGGGGCGCAGATCCAGGGGCATCTGGTGAGGTGCTCAACCAGTTGCATGGGCAGTTTTGGGAGTGGAACATTTTACATGTTGACTGAACAATTTTGGAGGCATTTTTTAGGGGTGTGGCAGTTTATGGGGTGGTAGGCCAGTTGTATGAGTGGCTTTATTAAAGATGGGGCAGTGTGCCAGTAGGTGGGATAGCTGTGAGGGGAGTAGGTTTTGGGGGTAGGGCAATTGCGGGGCAGTAATTTTTGGGAATGAGGCAGTTTTGGAGTGATGTGGCAGATGAAAGGGCAGTTGGAGATATGGTGGGACAGTTACAGGAGGATAGTTTTTGGGGGTGGTACATTTTCTAAGGTACTGGGGAAGTTGAGGGGCATGTTTTTAGGGGTGGGTCAGTTTGAATGTGGTAGGAAGGGAGTTCTTTTTTGGTGTAGGGCTGTGTGCAGGTTGATGGGGCAGTTACATCATGGTACTTTTTGAGAGTGGGGGTGAGGTAGTTATTTTGGCATGGAGTAGAAAAATGATGTCAGCTGAAGTTACCACTAATATGAGGAGCATTCTCTGATGCCGAAAGCTTACATTTTTTGGCCTTTGAAACATGAATTCATGTAGGGTTACCTTTGAAGACACAACATGTTACATCACAGATTGGGAAAAACAGCTAAACTAAGATAAATGGCTGGTTTTGAAAAACTATGTATGGTTTTTAAAAATACTGGACACAAAGAAAGTGTTGCATGTGTTGGTATGTAAAAAGTTGACTGATGAGGAATCATGGTGGGGATGTGAAAAAGGCTGATATTTTACTTGATCCTTGTGATAGATGTGGTCAGCATAAGGCTTAACACAGGACTCCACAGCCAAAAGAGTTTTTTTAAAGAAAAAATGCCTTATTTGGGAACCAACATCCACACAACTGCCCCTAGGCTTTTTCCCCAGCTGTAAGCAGTCCATAAAGACTCTCAGCAGGGCTACTCGGCTGAACAGCTGAACACTGCTCCGGCACAGACGGCACTTCCAAACAAACAATCTGCTCCTCAAAGGTTCCTCACTTTGGGCAGCACAGCCCAGCAAAAAGTCTCTCCAACTGTGTAAAACTCTAACAGCAAGGCTGAGCAGCAAGTAATAAACTAAAAATGCTTCCTACCACCACAGTAGGCTCTCTTTACGGGTAAGTGGTCTTCAGGATTGCTCCAGAACCCCGGACCCCTCTCTCCCTTCCGGGTCTTCTGCTTCCTAGTTTAAACCCTGGGGCAGGACCACACCCTCCCCAGGCATTCTCCCACCTATTCTTAAAGGGACAGGGGGTTTAAGCTCTTAGCAGAGCAATACCTCACCATTTCTGGCCTTGGCTGGGGAGAATCCCTGAGGAGGGGATGGGGAGTTTTCCCCGTATACTCCATCACACTCCCTTTCTGACGGTCCTTAAAAACAAAATTCTAAAACTTTCTCTGCCTGTGGTTTGGGAAATTTTATAAGCAGCATTTTACCTGCACAGTCATATGCAAAAAAGCCTTTAGAAAATGACCCTCCCTAAGAAAATACAATTATTGGGGTAGCAGCTGACTATCTCTGCTTTCTGGATATATTTTGGACTCATTCCTAGAATGCCCTTGGCCCCTCCTAAATTTAAATGGATACATTTTGGCTGAATATTGAATTGTTTGGCCAAATGTTAGCCATTAGCTGGCATAGAACGTATATCCAGGAAGAAGCAGGAATGTAGCCTTCACATATGGGTGGCGTTGGTACCGACGGAGCCCGCACGGGAACGCTCCCCAGCGTCCAATATGAAAGACTTTGGGAGCATCCCACTGCATCTGCATAGCTGCCTTCCCACCTTTCCAGCTCTCCCTCCTCAGTTCTTCGTTTTCCCTGGAGCTGACAAGAAGCAATTCCTGTCACTGCAGAAAATTTGATTTGTTTCTTATTTTTTTGTGGTCGCGTCTGCCTTCCCGTCAACGCAGATACCAACCCTGTTGGTACTTTCTTTCTTTAAAAAAAAAAAAAGGTTCTTCAGTGAAGAAAAACATTCTTCCTTCGGGCACATTGATGCCATCTTAGGCCTTTTCTTTTTCTCAGAATGGAAAAACCAGCAAGTTATTTTAAGAAGTGTTCCAAATGTGGCAGTTCTATTTCGGCCACCGATACCCATGACTGGTGTCTGAAGTGCTTAGGACTAGATCAGCAACCATCAGAACGTTCTCTTTGTAGGAAGATGACAAAGAGAGGCCTACAGAACTGAGCTGCTAAACTCAGCATCCTCTTTGCCACAGATGCGATGTCTGTAGCATCAACGTCATCGGAAGTTTCATCTTCCTTTCAGGGATTTCTGGTATCGAAACCTAGGTCTTCATCAAAAACTAGCTGGCCCTCCAAGGGTAGATCTCCTTCTAAGCATCGATATGCCTTTGGCGTTGTCCTGGAAGGGGAAACACTGGCCAAACAACCCCGGCAGGAGGTTCTTTCCTCCAAAGTCTTAGAAGGGTCCCAGGATGCTCCCGAGGCCTCTACCTCCAGAGAGCCTCTGGTGCCATGCTCAAGGATCGTGACCCACAACTCCGGTACCAATACCCAAGCATCGGCAAGCTCCATGAATCAACATATCCTAGCCATCGAGCAGAGCTTAGCAGCCTTACTGGTGACCTCCGTACTGGTAAAGCCTTTACAGTCAATTCCTCAAGCATCGGTACCGACTACAGTACCAAAAGAGCCCGCATCAACTTTTTTACCTCATACCAACCTACCGCCCGTGCTGGCCCTCGAGTCCATTTCCGGTACCGAGGTTCAGACACCGCAACCTTCAGCTACCACCCTGCCCATTGATACTTTGAGTCTTCGGGCTCCGATTCTTTGGACAATGAATCGGCTGGTACCCGGGAAATGAGAACTCTCCCAGAGGACCCTTCTCTGTCCCCACAACGTCGCATGTCCCCTCTGGAGGACATGCCTTTTCAAGACTTTATTCACGATGTGACTCGGGGGTCTATTCATAAAAGTGACTTCGGAAAAGGAATATCGGGCTGAAGAGCTTAAAATCCTTCAATACTCTGCAGCCCCAAAGGAGGTTGCTACTCTCCCTATTCATCAAATACTTCATGACCTTATGCTTCATATGTGGGAGACACCCTTAACTATCTCTCCACATACTCAATGTCTCGATACTATGTATCGGGTACAGGACTGTCCCATTTTCCAGAAGACGCAATGTTTCAAATAAAAAGTGCTAAGACACATTCCTCGAATCCTCCAGGCAGAGAATCAAGAACTCTCGATGCTTTTGGTCGTTGATGTTTTCAGGCCTCCATGTTATTGGTCAGAATCAGTTCCTACATACGTTATATGGGTATGTTCCTTGGGGAGTGGCTAAGGATTTGGATTTGATGGCTTCTTTTCTCCTTGAAGACAAGAGTGCTGATTATCTCACCCTTGTGAAACATGCCCAAAATGTTTCAAAATTTCTTAACAGGGCAACTTTTGACTGTTTTGAATGCTTCAGCAGAACTTCAGCCAGAAGTTCTCTAGATCTAAAGGGCACATATACTCACATTCTTATTCACACAGAACACAGAAGGTTCCTGCATTTCCTGTTCCAAGGGAAACATTATCAATACAGAATCCTGCCTTTCGGCCTCGCCTCTGCCCCAAGAGTCTTTACAAAGTGCATGGCAGTGGTAGCTGCATTCCTAAGGACTCTAGGGATATTTGTCTTCCCCTACTTAGACAACTGGCTCATTCAAGTAAGCACATCTCTAGAGGCCAATCTTTCCCTCTCGCGCACCATGCAGGTGCTGCAACACTTGTAATAAATCTTCCAAAATCCCAACTGGTTCCCTCTCAAACTCTAGAATTCATAGGGGCTCTCCGAGACACTCAACAGTCAAGGGCTTTTCTGCCCCAAGTCTGCTGTGCTTGACTCATTCAGCTTGCATCTCAAGCATGCATCAAGACCTTTCTCAGTGCTTGAGAAATTCTTCAACTCCTGGGCCATAAGGCATCTACTGTAAGTGTTGTTCCATATGCTCATTTGCATATGCATGTAGCTCAATGGATCCTGGCTTCCCAGTGGTCTCAGGCATCCAGTCACCTGGTAGACAGAATAGTAGTCTCTACATGTCTAAGCTCATCTCTCCAGTGGTAGCAATCCCCAGAAAACCTTCTCGTAGGGTCACCTTTTCAGATGCCTCCACATCAAGGTACCCTGATGATGAATGCATCCAAATTGGGCCTGGGAGCTAATCTGGACAATCTCTCCACTCAGGATCTTTGGTCTCATCAGGAGTCTTAACTCCACATAAATCTGCTGGAACTCAGAGCCATCCACAATGCTCTCAGAGTGTTCCAGGACCATCTTCACTTCTGCACAGTTCTAGTCTAGATGGACAGTCGGGTAGCCATGTTCTACTTGAACAAGCAGGGCGGAACAGGCTCTTGGACGCTTTGCAATGAAGCTTTGCACCTGTGATCCTTCGCCATACAGCATCAGATTCACCTACTTGTGGTGTATCTTCCAGGCAAACAGAATCTCTTGGCGGACAAACTCAGTGGAGCCCTGCTACCCCACGAGTGGTCTCTCCATGCGGACAAGATTGCTCACATTTTTCATATCTGGGGAACCCCAGACATAGACCTGTTTGGAAGTCCTCAGAATGCCAAACTTCCCCGCTTTCTTCTCCAGAATGCCTGCTCAGAACAACCAGGGGGTAGATGCCTTTCACCTTCACTGGGGTGAAAGCTTCCTATATGCCTTCTCTCCCAGTCCCCTCATCCCCAAAACTCTTTTCAAACTCCGGAGAGACAGGGGCTACATGATTCTTATAGCCCCGTGATGGCCACGACAACCGTGGTATCCTCTGCTTCCTCATCTCTCTCAGGTTCAACCAGTAGATTTGGGATCTGCACCAGATCTCCTCTCACAGGAGGATGGGACACTGCTGCATCCCAATCTGCATTTCCTACATCTTACAGCATGGCTGCTGAAGGCATAGTCTTCCAGGACATCAGCCTCTCTCAACAGGTGAAAGCTATCCTTTCAGCCTCCAGGAAACCTTCCACAAGGTGTTTTTATGCCTTCAAGTGGTGAAGATTCTCTTTCTAGTGTTCAGAAAGGGATCTTAATTCCTTCTCAGCTCCAGTGGATGCATTACTTGAATATCTTCTCCACCTCTCTTCTGGACTCAAAACCAATTCGGAAAGAGTTCACCTAAGTGCCATTGTGGCTTCTCACATGCCCTTAGATGGTCAACCCATCTCTTCTCAGCCGCTTGTAACATACTTCATGAGAGGTCTTCTATTAATTAAGCCTCCCATTAAGCCACCCTCAGTGGCATGGGATCTCAATGTTGGTTTTTTTTTTTTTTTTTTTTTTTTTTTTTTTTTTAAAATTTTTTATTTATGAAATTTTATAATATAATCAAGAAAGAAAACATAGTTCTTTCCTGCGGAAACAGGTTGACAAAAAGAAAACAGAACAAATATCAAAATAGAAATTATACACGGCTCTACTACAAGTCCATGCCCAATAAAGAAAATATACATAAGATGCCAACCCCACTAGCCCACCATACAAGGGGAACTCTTATTAACATTATACTATACCAAATGCGTAAGAAACAAGGCAGCAGTCAAATTCAGAACAATTCATATTGTGAGCTAAGGAGGATCACTTATAGAGTCTGGCCGCTTAGCACTAATGAAGGCTACCAGCTGAGAGGGCTCATAAAAAATATAGGAAACCGCCTGGTATCTCACCAGGCATTTACAAGGGTGCTTAAGAAAGAAAAGCCCTCCCAGCTGTAAAACTCCAGAACGAAGCAGGAGAAACTCCCTGCGTCTTTTTTGGGTGTCACGAGCCAAGTCAGGGTACATACGGACAGCCATACCCCTGAAGGGAAGCTTCCTTTTCCTAAAAAATAACCTCAACATCCACTCTTTATCTGACAATAGAGCAAATGTAATAAGTAAAGTGGAAGACTCCTGAGAGTTAATCCCAGAATTCTCTATCAGATCCGTGATATTCAAAGCTTCCCCTTGACCCAAGCCAATCCCTAGATCCCCACCAGTTATTCTCTTCCCCTTAGGGAGGTAATAGATCTTAACCAAAGGGGGCATTAAATCAGGAGATACCCCCAGTATTTCACGTAGATATTCCTGAAACATATCTCTTGGAGAAACAGAAGGAACCCTGGGAAAATTTACAATACGCAAATTATGTGCCCGAGAAAGATTATCCAAATGTTCCATTCTATATTGTACTGACAGAAAATTCTTCTTAAAGACATCAACTTGATCCTCCACATTAACAACTCTATTTTGTAAGCCCCCCACAGTCACAGTAACTTCTGAAAGTCTCCTTTCTAAGTCCGTAACAGAGGTCGTCACAAATTTCACCTGAGAGGCCAAAGAGGAAAACTGAGGGAGTAAAGCTTCACCCAAAGAGGCTATAGCGTTCCATATTGTTTCTAAAGTAAAGTCAGTAGGACGGTGTAATGTAAAAGTCAACCCTGAGTCGGGATGCGAACCTTCAGCCTCCATAGGCACCAGCAGGTCGACTCGTCCCGCAGAGACAGCTGTTCCCTCTGCCGAGGCACCTCCGATTCTCGCCGAGATTGGTAAGGAAACACTCACGCCACCAGATTGCTGATCGCGCTCCACCAGCCCTCCCTCTCCTGGCCCTCGTGAAGATTCACCGTCTCCTGTTGTCGCAGAAGAGAGCACTTCCAGGAAGCCTTCCGGCAATAGGGAGCTGCGTGGGACCTTCGGCGCAGGACTCAACACGGGGAGAAGGATATCGCCGAAGCAGACGCCGAACCACCCGATTCCGGCGAAACCGCAGCTCGGCACTCTCCACCCGCTTTAACTGAATTCGGAGCGGAACGCTGTAAGTAAGCGTCGATAGGGCCAGTTACTGCAGTAACAGGCGTCGAGGCACCCAGGGGCAGTGAGGGCAACGGCCCCGTTTTGCCTTTACGTTTCCTGCCCATAGAAGAAAAACGTCCTCACACCGCTAAGACTGCTGCCGCCATCTTGAAAGGGCCCCCCCTCAATGTTGTTTTAAGACAGCTTATGAAGCCGCCCTTTGAACCTCTAGCCACTACTTCTCTGAAGTTTCTCACCTGGAAGGTCACCTTCCTTATTACCCTCACTTCAGCAAGATGCATCAGTGAGCTTCAGGCTTTGGTCGCTGATCCTCCTTATACACGATTCCACCATAATAAGGTAGCCCTTAGGACTCATCCTCACTTTCTGCAAAGGTGGTCTCACCCTTCCGTTTAAACCAGTCAGTTTATCTCCCTGTTTTTTTTCCTAAACCTCATTCCTCTAGGGCAAAAGTAACCCTTCACACTATGGATTGCAAATGTGCTTTGGTCTTTTATCTCCAGAGAACTCAGGAGCACAGAAGAGCTTCCCATCTTTTCATCGCTTTTGACTCGAGTCACCTAGGACTACCAGTATCCAAGCAAACTCTCTCCAGATGGACAGCAGATTGATCTCATTTGCTTATAACAGTGCAGGACTCTCTCTCAAGGGTCAGGTCACTGCACATAATGTTTGGGCAATGGCTACCTCCATGGCAAATCTACGCTCTGTGAACATTAATGAGATATGCAAGGCAGCAACCTGGTCTTCTGTCCATAATTTTGCTGCTTATAAGAACATAAGATATGCCATACGGGGTCAGACCAAGGTCCATCAAGCCCAGTATTCTGTTTCCAACAGTGGCCAGTCTAGGTCATATGTACCTAGCTCACTATTGCCTGGACAAGGACTTCCACTGGGATGCCTCATTTGGCCAGGCTGTTCTCCAGCATCTCTTTCAGACTTAGATAAACTCCTACACCCCCCCATCCCGGGTTTCAATATCGGACATCCTTGGAGGATATATGACCTACTACTTAGGCCTTGTTCCACAGCTCACTCTGAAGTCATCTCCAAGCTAGGGAGTCCCCTGCTTGTTCCTGAAGATAGCGCAGCTACTCACCTGTAACAGGTGATCTCCAGGAACAGCAGGAATTTAATCTTCACAACCCACTCTCTTCCCCTAGGAGTTTTAGGTCCTCTTTTCTTTCTCTCCTTTTATCTCAGCTGCAAACTCAACTGAGGAGGTAGAGCTGAAAAGGTGGGAAGGCAGCTATGCAGGTGCAGTGGGATGCTCCCAAAGGTTTTCCTATTGGAGGCTGGGGAGCGTTTCCATAGGTACTGATGTCACCCATATGTGAAGACTAAATTCCTGCGGTTCACAGAGATCACCTGTTACAGGTAAGTAACTATGTTTATTCTAAGCATTATGCAGTTATTTATATTCTCTTATATACCACGCTATTCTGCATCAGTGCGGTTTACATTGAACAAACTGATATTACATTGAACAGGGCATTATAACTTGGAGATAACTATTTTACAGGGAACATGGGCTATGGAGGGTTAAGTGGCTTGCCCAAGACCACAAGGATCACCTGTGGGACTAGAAACCCCAGTCCTTCTGGCCCAAGGTTGCTGTCCTCTAGTAGGATTTGAACCCCCGACCTTCCAGCCTGAAGTACCTTGCCCCAACCACTAGGCCACTCCTCCACTCCAGTTATTACCTGCCACTGACCACTGAAGTTCTTTTTAATATTGACTTACTTATCTTTTAAACATTTCAGCTGCAGATACTTTAGACATTATTGGATATTTTGGTAAATATAAATTATGCTTTCTAATCACATTCTGTAAGTTGTTTAATTTGCTGCAGATAAATAGTTTTTGATATGGGTTTTAGGTCTGTCTTGGGACTGTCTGGCCTTATCCTCAGTAGAACTGAATATTACAGTACTTAATGCAAGCAATGTCCATTTTTCCACTATTTCTTCCAGTTAAATATAAATTGCTCAGAACGGGACCATTTCATGGCAGAAATGAACTCCCACAGTGTTTCAAAACTGATTTTTTTTAGGTCTCATGTAGAAGAAGCACAGGAAAGCAGGAAATTAATTTCTCTTTTGGAGATTTCCCTTCCATTGATGGAACCAGCTATATCTCCTCCCAAACTGCAACGTGAATCAGCACATCCACTATTCTCAGCAATCGCGCTGGACATCATTCAAGTCTGAGAGGTCTGAGGACTTGACGGCTAATCTGCCTCTCGCAATGGCAAGTGTTAACACCACAATCTTCAATCCTGAAATATTCATCCTAGCTGGAATCCCAGGACTGGATTCCTCTCAGTTTTGGTTCTCCATTCCTTTTTGCACAATGTACATTATCTCTCTGTTAGGAAACATTACAATTGCATTTATTATAAAAACAGAGCCCAGCCTGCACACCCCCATGTACTATTTCCTTTCTTTGTTAGCCATGACAGATCTACTTATTCCAACATCTACGATTCCTAAAATGCTTGGAATCTATTGGTTCAACTCCCAAGAAATTAATTTCACTGCCTGCCTTATTCAAATGTATTTTATCCACACCTTCTCAGGATTTGAGTCAGGCATCCTTTCAGCTATGGCCATTGACAGGTATGTTGCAATATGCCATCCGTTGAGATATGCAACCATCTTAACTAATGCCAGAATAGCCAAAATAGCAATGGCTGTAGCCCTGCGCCCAATTGGGATCCTCATGCCTCATCCATTCCTTCTGAGAAGACTGTCATACTGCAAAACCAATGTGATTCCTCACTCCTACTGTGAGTTCATGGCAGTCGCAAAGACCTCTTGTTCAGATTTATCTGTCACTAGTGCCTATGGCCTGATAGTAGTGGCCTTAATTATAGGATTAGATATGATTGTGATCTCCTTGTCCTATGTCATGATTCTCAGGGCTGTTCTGAGTCTTCCATCAACAGGAAAGAGACTTAGAGCATTTAGCACCTGTGGTTCCCATATCTGCGTTATTCTACTCTTTTACACTCCGGCACTTATTTCCTTTTTAATGCTCAGATTTGCTAAGAATGCTCCTAAATACATTCAACCTATTCTGGCCAATGTCTACTTGTTCTGTCCACCCATGCTGAACCCCTTGGTGTATGGTGTGAGGACAAAGCAGATCCGTCAGAGAATACTCTGTGCAATAAGATGGAAGAGATGAATGGAAAAAAGCATCTTCCATGCATGACATGCCTGAATGGGAACCTGCAGCACACCTGAAAATCTCCATTATTGCACCTTCACAGTAGGCAATTGTTTTAAGGGAAACACAATGTGCAGGAAGCACATTCTGTGTGAAATGGGTCATTCCCTAACCTAAGCATACACCCAGGAGAGTTCTTTTTATAGTGACTAAATCGACATGCTGTGAAAGCCAGAACCTACATTTAAAGGCACATTTCAGATGGTACATGAAGCTTAGTACTGAGATGTCGAGGCTTTGATGTGCATAATTCCAGAGTAGAAAGTGCTCTGCCAAATGTGAAGCCTTTTCCAACTTAAACAAAGGAGTAGGAGGAGCACATGTGCATGTGCCGATATGTGGAGCCGGAGGAGCCATTTGCGAATCTGCATGCTGGAAAGATCAACGGGATAAACTCGGAAGCACTTACACGTTTGGTTGGCCGTTTCGCAAACTATCACACACAAATGTGTTCAGTTAACTACAGAGGCCACTATATCAAATTTCAATTTGGAGGGGGAAATAAAAATAGCTGATTAAGGGGGATACCCCGTCAATCCCCAATGGAAGGGGCTAGATGAAGCAGTTGTAAATCCTGACATTGACAATTTTGGTCATACACGTATATTATTTTTATGGAATGGGGAATACATGTTAGACTTTTGACCCATCCAGGCCACTCCTTAACTATACCCTAATGCCCCCACCAGCAAATTCTATATAGTAAGGTAATCCACATGTAAATTCAGTTCCTTAAAAAAAAGCTATTTGGTTAATGGTTATGGCACTTGATATAACGCTCTTCTATGTTGTATATCAGAGTGGTTTACAACTTATTTTAACAGGCACTTTATATTCCCTTTTCCCCAAAGGGCTCACAGTCTAAGGGGCATGTTTACTAAAGAATGCTATTTGCGCCGCGTCCCGTTATCGCGCGATAAGGTACCTTACCGTGCGATAACGGGACGCGGTGCAAATAGCGTTCTTTAGTAAACATGCCCCTAAGTGTACCTGAGGCAATGGAAGGTTAAGTGGCTTGCCCAAGGCCACAAGGAGTGGCTGTGGGATTAGAGACCCCAGTCCCTCTGGTCTGAGGTTGCTTGTCCCTGTGTGGAAATTGAACCCCTGGCCCTCCAGCCTGAGGTAACCTGTCCCAACCACTGAGCCACTCCTCCCTAGTGGATGCCATCTTCATGTTTAGAAGATTGTCTTTTTTCTTGGAAATTGTGAATAAGGCTTTTGATATAACCCCTTGCTCACATTAAGAAGGACAATTTTCTGCAAGGCCAATTATTTTTAATTTTAATTCTAACATAAGAACATAAGATTTGCCATACTGGGTCCATCAAGTCCAGTATTCCTGCTTCCAGCAATTGCCAATCCAGATCACAAGGATTTGGCAGGATCCCAAAGGTAGATTCCAAGTTGCTTATCCAAGTCCACTTTAATAATAGTTTATGTACTTTTCCTCCAGGAACCTGTCTAAAACCTTTTTTTTTTGCAAATATTCTTATTAACAAACACACAATAAACATGACTTGGGACACTATGGAGACTTTTTTTAAAATCCAGCTACTCTAATAGCTTTTACTGCATCCACTGGCAATGAATTCCAGAGCTTAATTGTATGTTGAGTGAAGAAATATTTTCTCTGATTATTCCTAAAATGTTGTACTTTGTACCTTTATTGCATGTCACCTAGTTTTAATACTTTTTGAAGGAATAAACAACCCATTCATATTTAGTTGTTATACTCTGCTCATTTACGAGACCTCTATCATATTTCTATTATATTTTTATCAATTTTATGAGTCTCCCCTCTGATGGTGTGATCTGTGCAGTCAAGGTTACTTATAAGAAGCAGTGCATAACAAGACTATACATTCCTGGAACCAAAGGAGAGAAGGGTCTCATAGAAACTGATTATGCATACAAAGTTACTTCCATAGGCCTCCAGGCCTACCTAACAATCTCAATAGATTCAAACAGGCAGAAAGTGTTGAAATATGAAAGTAAACATCTGTCTCCATTATCAAACACTCCAACAAGTAGAAGGAATGGATGAGAATCTACCAGTATACGCAGGGTACGAAGGAACAGAATTTGCAAAACAAGAGAAAAAAACTCCTCAAAGAATTATATCAGCAAACTAGAAAAAACAAGTACAAATACACACACACAGTGGGAAATACAAAGTGGTAGTCCAGGAGCCATTTGTAAATCAAACCTGGACATGTGAGCTGTTAAGGAAAGAATTGAAACCTAAGAATATCAGTAGCCCAGGAAAGTGGATTATAGATGAATTTTTTAACAGTGAGCATAGAAAAGCTAGGAAAACTGGCATGTATAGATTCTGTAATGAAGAAATGGAAACAGTTATTCATCTCATAGCTGGCTGCAAAGTTCCGATGAGTGAAAATCTCTGAGATACAAGATACATCACATATAACACCAGAACGTCAATGATAATGAACACTTTTTTCCAAGTCTATCTCCATGCCCAATCAAGTCTATAACTCTGAGTTGGGATCCATGGATTAGAAAAGGAACACCCATAGAGGAATGGGTAAGGAGCAACAAGAACAGTTAAAATTGCAACAATGCAAAAACCGCACCTGAAACCCAGAAAGAGTCTGCATAAACGTTATCGGAAGACTAGAACATCCACTGATAGCACACTAGTACAAGGCATACTAGAGGCTCAGCAAGCCCCTGAGGGAGGGTACTGAGAGAACAGGAGGACATGGACTGGACACAGAGACAATAAACTAACTGACATAAAAGTAATGGTGAACATGTGTGTGATAATAAAATAGAATTAACAACTGCTGTAAATTGTTATATAACTGTAAATCTTTTCTTATTATCAATATATGAATATAAGATACTTTGATTTAACAATCTATCACTATAAATTCTTGTATTTATCTTGTCACTGCATTTTTATATTGCACAGTATACTATTAGCACCTGTAAGATAAAGTGTTTGGGTGTAGAGAAGTAGGCTGGTAGTCACCACAGTGATGTGGGAGCCAGAGAGACCATGGTTTGAATCTCTCAACACCCCTATGGTTTTGGGCAAGTCACCTAACCCTTCACTGCCTAAGGTATATTCTTAGCGGTATGTTTACTAAACAGCGGTAACATTATGGGTGGTGAGCTAAGAAGATAAGATATGCCATACTGGGTCAGACCAAGGTCCATCAAGCCCAGTATCCTGTTTCCAACAGTGACCAATCTAGGTCAAATGTACCTAGCAGTTTCCCCAAAAGACACAGGTTCCACAATGCTTGTATTGGGTCAAGCAGTGATATCCTGGGTCCCTTCTTAATAATGGTTTATGGACCTTTCCTCCAGGAACTTGTCCAGACCTTTCTTAAACCCAGCTACACTAACAGCCTTTACTACATCCTCCGGTAACAAATTCCAGAGTTTGATTACACGTTGAGTGAAAAAATATTTTCTTTTATTAGTCTTAAATAGTTTACCCTGTAGCTTCATTGCATGTCACCTAGTCGTTCTATATTCTGATAACGTAAACAATCTAACTACATTTACCCGTTCTACTCCGTTCATTAATTTATAGACGTCTATCATATCTCCCCTCAGCCATCTCTTTTCCAGGTTAAAGAGCCCTAACCTTTTTAGCCTCTCTTCATAGGAGTATCCTTCCATTCCCTTTACCATTTTGGTGGCTCTTCTCTGAACCTTTTCTAATAACGCTATATCCTTTTTAAGATACGGCTACCAGAATTGCACACAATATTCAAGGTGCGATCTCACCATGGAACGATATAGAGGCATTATAACATCTTTTGTTTTGTTTTCCATTCCCTTCGTTATGATACTAGCATTCTATTTGCTCTCTTGGCCGCTGCTGCACACTGGGCCGAGGGTTTTAACATGTTATCCACAATGACACCTAAATCTTTTTCCTGGGTGGTGGTTCCTAATATGGAACCTTGCATTGTGTAACCATAGTTTGGGTTGTTCTTCCCTAGGTGCATAAGGTTGCACTTGTCCACATTAAATTTCATCTGCCATTTTGATGCCCAGTCTTCCAATTTATCAAGATCATCTTGCAATTTTCTATAATCCTCTTGGGTTTTAACAACTTTAAACAGTTTTGTGTCATCTGCAAATTTGATAACCTCACTCGTTATTCCCTTTTCCAGGTCATTTATGAATATGTCAAAGAGCAGCAGACCCAGCACAGATCCCTGGGTACACCACTATTCACCTTTCTCCATTGGGAAAATTGGCCATTTAGCCCTACCCTCTGCTTTCTATCTTTTAACCAGTTCCTGATCCACAATAGTTTTGCCTAAAGTCTCTGATGAGGACCTTGTCAAAGGCTTTCTGAAAGTCCAGATACACTATATCAACTAACTCACCTTTGTCCACCTGTTTATTCACACCTTCAAAAAAACATAACAGATTAGTAAGACAAGATCTTCGTTGTCTAAAGCCATGTTGGCTGTCTCCCATTAGGCCATGACTATCTACATGCTGAGTAATTTTATTCTTTATGATGGTTTATACCATTTTACTGACGTCAAGTTCACCAGTCTGTAGTTTCCCAGATCACCCCTGGAACCCTTTAAAAATTGTCGTTACATTGGCGATCCTCCAATCTTCAGGTATTACAGATGATTTTAATGAAAGTTCACAGATTATTAATAGCAGGTCTGCAATCTCATATTTCAGTTCTTTCAAAACCCTTGGATGTATACCATCTGGCCCAGGTGATTTGCTACTCTTCAGTTTATCTAATAGTTGTAATACATCTTCCCGATGTATCGATATTTCCTTCAATTCTTCCGCACCTTTAAATACCACTTCAATCATGGGTAACATCCCTACATCTTCCTCAGTAAAGACCATAGCAAAGAATTCATTCAGTCTCTCCGCTATCGCCTTGTCGCCTCTTAGTGCCTCTTTAATCCCTCTATCATCTAATGGACCTCAACACCCTCTGCGCAAATGTTACTAACGCCATATAAAAATATTGGCAGCTGTGGGCGGGCTGTCGTAAAGGTAGCCATGGACAGTGTACAGTGTGGAATAGGCACTGTGACTACAGTGTATGCGGAAGAGGGTGCTGTGACTACGAACCTCATAGAACAGGGCACCCTGGCCAAGTACCGTACGGAACAGGGCAGCTTGGCCATGTACAGCACGGAACAGTGTGGCCTGACTATGAACCGCACAATAACGGCATGACACACATCAAGGTGACATGCGTGAAGAAGCCTGAATGGTATAAAATGCTGCAACTGAGGGTCAAGGTGCCTATAGGCAAGGTGCCCTGAGGAATCAATGCGGACAAGGTGAAAGGGCCATGAGAGGGAAGGTGCTGGTTAATGAAGCATCAATAGAAGTCAATCAGAAGGTGAGGGATGGACAGACAGGTGGTAGTTTCTAGACCAGATGATCCCTGTCGATATGATATTGTAGCCAGTAAGTGGAATGTGGGCTACAGCTCAGGCTACATACTTTGCCTGTCTGACAGGATGGATTGAAAAAGGCTTACATAAAGTAGCTCACACAGAATAGATGCAAAGGTGCCTGAGGCCGTGCTAAACCTGCATCCCTTTTGGATGGTCCTTGAACTAGCCAAGAACAAAATGAACAGAAAAACTACCCGTGGGACTTGAACCAGCCCTCTGGGGTGTTCAAACACAGTGCCACAACCACTATGCTAGTCTTGTACTCCAGCTGGTATTGGGAGATCTACTAATAAAGGAAATGTTTGAATGTAAGAAAGTATCAGCCTGTAATGTATCAGCAAGTTCCAGCTCAATCTCACCGGACATTGATTGGCCTGCATACAGATGCAGCAGGTTGCCTTGCACTGAATGCAGGAGAGTCAGTCACATGTAGCATATTAACAGGTGTATCTCCCACAGGGTGGTGCTGTGTAGAAGAACAGTGTAGGAGCCCTGATGCTAGACCTATGCAACGTGTAACTGTGGGAAATCAGAAACAATGCAGCAGTATGTGCCTGCCTGCAATGTGTGAGCATGTAGGCATCTCCCCATGTTAGCAGTTGATAGTGCAGAGATGGGAAAGATACAAGGTCTGGTACCAACAGGTTCCATTTAAGTCCAGTGCTGTGTCCAAGGCTTATCCCCATGACAGATGCTGAGTAGGAGCTGCATTATGTGCATTGCACTGCAAGGCCCTCATTGCAGTCCATGGCCGCAGGCCAGAATTTTCATAGCATGTGGGTAGACATCATGTTGCCAGTTATGAATCACCAACACTCATTATCTATGTCATGCACTATATAACATTCATGCCTGTGATGGTAACCATGACAATCTAGCACATGCATATCCTACAACAACAGTGGGGGTGTATGTAGAGCCTCAGATGTGTTAGATATGGTGTGTGTACCAGATGGTATGTGCAAGTAGGGATTCCTTGTTGCTTGTCAACCTGGATAGCCAATGCTAAATATGTCTTAGGCCAACTATGGTTGAAGTAGGAAGGATTCTTTTATTGATTATAATTAACCCAAATAGTCCGACACAGGCCATGTTTCGACTTTACTTCATCAGGGGCTTCTAGGCATGCTATATCCATAAATAAACATAAATTAATATGTGTTTTTAAATGTTAGTATGATGAGATGTGAGAGTATATAGCCTGGAGTCTTAAATGCGTTTTCAGGTTTAAATTAATTTTTTTAAAGTTTTAATTTTTTAATTATTTATTTAGTAATATTTTGAATGTTGATTCATATTTGTGATAATATTTGTGTTTTATATTACACAGGTACACTAAAAAATTTTTTTTTTAAACTGCCTCTAATGTTTCGATTGATTTTTACGTTTTTTGGTGCGCTGAATCCAAATCTGGTAACCAATTTGCTCCATCAAGTACAGATTTTTTGCTACATTGGGTTAGCAGTTTGAGGTGAACGTTTCAGATTGAGTGCGATCGAGATAAAAGTTTCTTGGATGAATTCTTTATACTAATTGTTTAGTAGTTATTCAAATAAGAATAAAGAAAATTGTAACAAGGCAGCACATAAGAATAGGGTAATGTCAACAAAACACACTGTGATGGTAGCAAAATTGTCTGCACTTAAAACAGCCACATACATGTGCACAAACATTGAGCATATAAGAGCGAGGTTAGACACAAAGCAAAGCAAAGAAATGTGCAAAAAATGTTGTACAGGTATGTATGTAAGAATAGAAAACGCAAACCGCACCATTGCAATACATGAAGACAAACACCCGATGGTGTGAAAATAAAATTCTAATAAATGAGATCCGACACTGTGGTAATAACTAGCAAATTTTTATTTCAAAGTTTAGTAAAAACACGATATTTGTCAACACAGTTTAGATTTTAAAGTCATTCTTGGGTCAATCAATCTCCTGGTGGGCCCGTTTCTTCTTCCCCCGAATGCTTCTCTTGGTGCGCTGCTTGGCGTATTTTTCATCTTGGGTTTCCCGCAGCAGCAACCAGCAGAAATCAGCCATCATAGTGGTGTTCCATCTTCCTTGGTACCTTCTCTCTGCGTCCTTGATGTCCTGGTGAAACCTTTCACCTTGTTCTTCACTGTACGCCCCCAAGTTTTCGGGAAAGTAGTTCACATGGGAGTGCAAGAAATGGACTTTCAGGCTCATGTTACAGCCTTGTTCTTTGAAGGCATTGAGCATCCTGGCAACAATATCCTTATAGTTCTCATCCCGCCTGTTCCCCAAGAATTTGAGAACAACATCCTTGAAGGAATCCCAGGCTTCTTTTTCCTTCTCAGACATCGTTTCAGCGAATGCTCCATCTGAAATGGGTTTCCTTATATCAGGGCCAACAAACACTCCTTCCTTTAGCTTTGCTTCAGAAAGTCGGGGGAACTTTGAGCAAAGGTACCGAAAGCACTCACCATCTTTTGGAAGGGACTTGATGAATTGCTTAATGAGACCCAACTTAATGTGGAGAGGTGTGAATAGAATTTTATCACGAGGTACCAAGCTCTCATGAAGAACATTTTTCTCACCGGGTCTCAAATACTCCCGAATTGGCCAGTCTTTTTTCCCCCAGTGTAGGTCGCGGGCCCGGCTATCCCACAAGCAAAGGAAGCGGGGATATTTGGTGAAACCGGATTGCTGCCCTAATAGCATGGATAGAATTTTAAAGTCTCCACAAATCATCCACTCATCATAACGAATCTTCTGAAGAATCAGGGCCAAATTCTCATATTTTTCTTGGAGAATAACAGAGTGAGCAATAGGAACTGAAGCGAATGTGTTGCCATTATGAAGAAGAACACCTTTTATGCTGTCTTTTGACGAATCAATGAACAGCCGCCATTCAGCAGGATCATACTTGATTTTAAACTTTTCCATCACTCCGTATATATCGTTGCAAAATACCAAATCTTCCTCTTTGCTGAAATACTTCAAAAATTGTGTCTCGCGGTTGCGGTACCAATAAAAAGTTGTTCCTGGTGACAATAGATTTTTCTGTTTAAGCCGAGAACCTAGCAGTTGGGCAGCATCTTTTGGGAGTCCTAAATCCCGGACTAAATCATTCAATTCAGCTTGAGAGAAAAGTTCAGGTTTCGGATCTGGTTCAGTTTCAAACTCGGAAGTACTGGACTCATCGGGAAAAGCCATCTGATGAGTCTCATCATGATCAGAACCGTCCACACAAATATGATCCAAAGATTTTGGTGGTTCAGGCACAGGTACTTCGTTGATATGAGGCATAGGCCTAATTGCTGAGGGAAGGTTGGGGTAACTTATTACGTTCTTATTTTTTAAGTTGTATCCCTTCACAATGCAAGAGCAAAAATAGCAGTCACTGCTGTGGTCTCTTTGTTCACGCCACATCATAGGTATTCCGAAACGAAATGCTTGTTTTTTACCTTTCATCCATAAGCATAGATCTTCCTCACATGTCTTGCAGACTTTGTGAGGAGCCCACGGTTTGTCTTGATCGCCTAACTTCAAACCGAAATAGGCGAAATATACTTTTTTAATAAATGCAGAAATGTTCCTCTGCCGCTTTTTCACGGTATATTCCCCACAAATAAAACAAAAACTGTCCGGAGAGTTGACGCAACCTCTGGCTCTGTGAGCCATCACAAATACACAGCACTGCAAACTACAACTGTAGTGAACCACTTTGGAATAAAGCTGGATTACGACTGAGCAAACAAAAGGTAATAATGAACTTGCAAGAAACTGAAATTTGACAGGAACGTTCATGTCGCAACCACCGTGTTTGAGCGAGCGAACGAGGCGAGGCAAACAGGAAAGAACATGCGCCAGCGCGAGTACTGGATTTAGCCCCCCGCCTCCCAATTGTCCTGTTAATGTATAAAATGAATACAAAACACTCTAAAATATCATGAGGGAGTGTTTCTAGTTAGTTAACCATTACAACCTCTATTTTGGGCCAAGAAAATAAACTGCAGTCGGCTAAAAAGAAATTATGTGAACATTCCTTATATGGGTAAGAAATCTAATTTTGCAAGAAAACGTGACGTGATGGAACATTTTGGCTATTTTGCCTGGATTCAGCACCCCAAAATCTATAGGAATCAGTTGCAAAACTGGAGGCAGTTTTTTGGTAGTGTACCTGTGTTATTTATGTTTATTTATGGATGTAGCATGCCTAAAAGCCCCTGATGAAGTAAAGTCGAAACACGTCCTGTGTCGGGCTATTTGGGTTAATCATAATCAATAAAAGAATCCTTCCTACTTCAACCACATGTCTGTACTGGGTGTCTTAGAGTGATGTGGTATAGTGCTCCTTTGATAGGCCAACTATGTCCTTAATGTGCCAGCCAGATGGGGATGTTAACTTACCAAGTTGGCCCCAGTCATCCTGTCTGGGGGGAAATACATGTGGACAAATTGAAAACAAGGCAGGAAGAGATACAGGAGCTGACGTGTAGCATATTGTGGCTCTGGCAGCATGGCACTAACAATGCTGTTAGTTGCCCTGGATAAGAGCACCATAATGGTGCTGCACAGACATGGAGACTGAACCAGATGCAATTTCCCTGGACATCATGGGGCCCTGCTGTATCAGCCATGAATCAGCTTGCTATGGACTTCATAAAGATTGTGCCATGAAATTCCTCTTGAGTTTGTAAGGCAACATACTTTACATGTGCACCCAAACTACACCTGTTGTACCACAATTGCATCTCTTGCAGTGTTGCCCAATGAAGAGTGGCTGTACAGGGTTTGGATGTATGGCATGCCCTGAGTAGCTGTGTGAACCAAACACAATATGAGGGCAGCTGGAATAACTAATGTGTACAGTCATGTTGGTAAGAAATCATGTAGATTATATCTTGCATGCCCTTCCATGATATCTGGGATATTATGCAAAGGTCTATTGTATGGGCACAGTTAATATATGTTGTCACAACGCCACCCTGGTGGTTAAAGGTGGCCAAGGCAGGTCGGACATAAATAAAAGTAAAGTTGGGTTTGGTATGTTTCTCTTTTTAGGGCCCAAGGTTGTATAGCCTTGGTAGCATCCTGTATTACCAAAAATACCCAGAGAACAAAAGGTCATCGAGTGTAGGGAAAAATAAGGCTTTATTTCCCCTGGTTTGCACAAAGGTTCAAAGGATCGGCTTCAAACACCAACAGAAATCTCCTTACATCAGGTTATAAAAATCACAACTCAGATTCAAAACAAAAACTGTTCTTCTCACAGAAAGGTTACAAAGGCAGGCATTCCTATTTATACCGGTTTTAGTGCTCACTGGTTACACAAGCATTCTACGCTTCCCGTGATGCAATAGCTGCAATCCATGTCTTCCTCTGAAAGGGATTCTACCTCTTCCACTTGCATCGGTTCCTCCAGCAAAGTATCTGAGACAAAGTCAACAGTTCCCGGCCAGCTATAGTTAGGTTTCTCACCCAAATGCTGTATGACCTCCCAGTGTTTGGAGTTTAGCGTGGGGCGTCGGCCATGAGCATTTTTACAGTGTGAATCTCTTTCTTTCTTCCAAGGGTTTACATGCACTTCCTGCAAACCTGGCTTACTTAAAAGTTTCTTATTCAATAAAAACTTTTCATACCTTTTCTTTTGAGCAGTGGGACATGTACAGGGAGCTTCTGTCTCTTGCCCTTTCCATAGGCTGTTTCCAATACAATATGGTTTACCTTGTAACTCTTGCTTCTTTCCTGAGGATGAGGCTTGTGGCCTACTCCTAGGGAGATTCTGCCTTGCTCCAGCAATCTGACTTGGGTTCTGCCCACAGCAATCACAATGCAGCTTTTACGTACCTGAATCTCTTGGACCCTTCTGTAGTCTCTGTCTATTCAGGTTCCTTTGGCTTGTACCTCTTTCCTGCACTCCAGCAGTGTCTGTAGCTTCTGCAGCCCCTGCCGCTCCTTCGGCTTCTGAAGGTTTTGCAGCTTCTCTGCGGCCTTCTCTGCTGCTTCTGGCTTTAAGGCTACTTCTGCCTTTCCAGTCACTTCTGCTCGGCACAGCACTTCTTCCAGAGCTCTCACTGCTCCTACTTCTCCTCCTGCTCCTCCTGTACTCCCTGCTCTTCCTGTTCTCCCTCCAGTCTTCCTGACTTCCTTTAAAAGGAGTTCCTGTCTTCCTGGATTGGAGGCTGGCTGGTTTTTTGGTTACACCCTGTAGGGCGCGGATCCTCGGTCTTACAGAGGTCCCTCTTGCTCCCCTTATCAGGCTCCTGCAAATACTGCAGCTTGTATATGTCTTTTTTCAAGTTTAAAACATTTTCTTCTATGCCCTGCTGGTCTGCTGCATCACAATGTACATATGCGGTGGTCATCTACAAAATGGCTGTGGCTGACAAGCACACATGTGTCACAGAAGCTACTGACCATGTGAAAGAAACGGTAGGCTCAACCAAATATGAGCATACTGTACACGTCACCCATGCCTCGGACTTTGTTACATAACTGACAACATTTGCCATTAAGCATGGGATGTCTCAGTGAACCACAGGTCTGACATAGTAATCAGGGCCATATTGGGATTCATGTGTCCAGATATATATGAACCTCAAAGCTATCTCTGAGAGATGACCAGCTGAAAGAGAAATGGTTTACCCCAGCAATGGCTGTGACTGTGTGAACTGACACATTGTGCACACATCTGAACATTAGAGGTGTGCACCTTTATACGTATGTGGTGTCTCACAGAGATCTGTGCCATGCATAGCACATTTGGAAAACTGTGCTTCCACATACTGTATATGTCTGTCATATATCTCCACAGTGGCCAGTGACAACATTGTTGTACTAGGGATGTCAGTGTGGTGAGTGATTTGGAGGGTATGTAATGATGTGTCCTGCAGCATCCCCGGAACTTTCATGGGACATATGGGGCACGGCTGATGTTTCCACATAGTTGTGAATATGTGCGCATGTATGAATGCCATGTGCAAAAATACATGGTTCACAGATTCTCATCTGGGTGGCGCACAGTGATGTGTTGGTGCATTGCATGGCTGCCATCTGTCTAACCTTGATGTGAATGATGTGGCCATATGAGGCCTGCCTATTGAAAACCATGGTCCATACGCACAAATTAGAGGGAGCAGGATCTAGCCAGGTATGACACAATTATCTGACACACCACAGAGACTCTAGTCTGGAAAGTTAGCTCTGGAGAATCAATGCCAAGGAATCATGAACAGATGGATATGTGTGTTGCCTAGAAAAGTATACCCACCTGTCAATCATGTCTATCAGCTCATGTATTGCCACACAATCAGCTTAACACACCCTGATGTCATTCATACAGCATATGAGTGTGTTCAGGAGCCACATAGCATCTCAGAGGGCCAGCATCTGAGTTGGTGCCGTGCCAAAACTACCTAGAAGTCATGTACACAGGTAAGTATGGCAGGCACATCTATAAATGTCATCTGTCATCTGGGCTATGATCTGCAATGTGGAGCAGGGGCCAGTTATGATAACCACATGTGCCGGCACATTAGAAATCATGTTCCACACAGGTGCAGACTCAGCATATGAAATAGCTTTGGGGTGTCACTGTATTCTTCTATGTCCATGAGGTGAACAGGTCTGAGAATGTGCATGCAATGCACAATGTAAGCTATGTGAGAGAATAAAGATAAGCAGATCAGTAAATGCGCCATGCCATGTGTGTGGCACATCATCATGAGAGACACAGGATGAAGCACACATGTGACTGTGTAATCTGTAAATATATCAAGACGTTCCAAGCTTTATTAGGAAATAAAAGGTCAACATGGTATGTTACCCGGCCACGCATTAAAATCAAGGTACAACAACCTTTCACCACAAACATCATCTAATGTCACTGTGTCAAAGCATATTCATGCACACACATATGAACACTGTAAATAGAGAAATGCTGTCGAGACACCCTGTAGGCAGAATAGCACACCTGGATATGGCCAAACAGACATGACAACTGTTGCAGTGGTGTACCTTTTGGGGGATGCACAACAGCCTGCCATGGTGAAAATGGCCAGTGCAAGGTTGACAAAGACATGACACACCCCATATGTAATGTGCCTCTGCTGCTACACACCCACTGTGAAGCTTTGTCCTGAAAAAACTGTTGTTTGCAGTCATGGGGCCATGGCAGTGACATGTTAAAACAAGAAAACTGTAAATGACAGTCAGGAGTGCCAGGCCGCAATTGTCAGTGATGCTGCTGCTGCTGCTTGACTGTGTACTGCAGGTAGTTTGTATTCCTGGCTATAATGTGTCAAGCAGCACAGCTATCTTCAAGTCATGTCCTGCAACCATGGGTGTTGACAGTAAGGTTCAAGGTTTGACAATGATGATGGCAGAATTCATAGTGAGGGACTGTGACAACTAGGGTGTGCCAAGGAGCCACTCGGCACAAGCAGTGGATTATCTTGCCAGCCCAGTGTGAATCCTCTGAATGCACCACTCCCCCACTTGGATAGCAACATCCAGCATTGGCATGTGCTCCACTACAAATGTTCCTTTACTGTATGCCACCCTTTCTCAGCCATCATCCCCTTTTGTTCCTGTTTCATCCAACCTGTGGGCAATGGCGACTGCAGATGCACTTATGGGCCCATCTGCTGTGGGAAGTCCATGCTCTGTGAAAAAGATAATAGGAAGGTTGGTATGTCTGTCATCACATGTCATGAGTTACCATCCCAGTGTTTGCTACTTTTACAAGTCAGTATGGAAAACTGCAAACATAAACAAGCACATTGCCATAACACAGCATAGGCATAGGACATTTAAACGGAACAGTACAGATCATGTTCACATCTGCCCAGTCACATAGACATGTCCATGGCCATGTGGAATGGGTGTGCAATAGGTCCCTATAATATCTATTAGTGTAGCATGACAATAATGTCTCAGTGGCGTCCGAGTACCAAACCAGTCAATGACATACAAGTTATAAGATGATTCTAGGCAAACAGTTTCCAATGTGGAGGATATATTGTGTGTGCTGAGTATGCAGGATAAGGACAGTCTGGAGATGATACTGTGTGCAGCCTTTCATCCCTGTCCCAGAGGTGTCAGTTGCAAAGTGTGAGAGTAGTCAGTGTGGATGTCAAAACATCATTGCTTGTTGTCCAAAGTAGCACGTGACAAATGTGAATGATGAAACATGTACATATGCCAGCAGACAAAATGTTTATGAGTTCCCAGAAGGACCACAATGCTGGCCATGTTCTCACCAGTCACATGGTGGCATCTGAATGTCAGCATCAGTACTGCTGTGATATGTACAGGACCAATCACACCTCTCACCAGGAAATAATAGAGAACATATGTCTGTGGAGTGTATCTATACAATGGTGATAGCTCTGTACACACACTGCAATATACAACATATGTGCACCTGATCCCTGTCTGGTTACAAGATGGCCCTAAGGGGAGAAATGTCATGAGCCTATCCAAGGTCACAGTCATGCTGAGCGTGTGGGCAATGGCAGGAAACAGTCTAATGCAATGTGCAACTCAACCACTTTTATCATATATGTACACTCAACATCACAGTCAGCAATGTCCTCAACATTATGGTATGAAATAACCACCTGCTGAAATCCCGGCAGACACATAAATGATAAACTGCAGACATGGGTCACACGTAGGCATGCAAGACAGGTCCACAGCACGTTATGTAGGAACATGAGGGAATATCACCCATGCCATATGTTGTCCTGTGCCCTCAATACAAGCAGGGTAAGTGGCACAACAGCATCAGCACATCAGAAAGATATCTTTGTGAAACATGCAGGTATGTGATTTTGTGGACATAGGGTCACTCTCTTCCCCGATGTGTCACGGATAACTCAAGTTCTCCGTAAGGCTTTTTTAGAGTTGAAAACCCGTACACTGGCAACGGAGCCACTTTTTTTCTTAAGTTCCCATGCAAATGTTTAGTTGGCCATCTTGGGAAGAGTTATGGTTTTATGGAACTTGAACATTTATTGGTTTATCTTAATGCTCATGAGTCCCAACAGGTTGTGACAAGTTAGTAATATAGGGTTTTGGTTTATATTGTTCATTTCACCGGTTTTATTTATTTTTCTTTTGAATTTTTTAATGAAATTGCTCTCCGCTCTTCCATAATGTGGACTTGTATGTACTTTATGTGGTTTAGGATGGATGGATGTTTTACCTGTCCTATTATTGTTTATATTTTTGATATATATATTGTTTCATATTGCTTGATTGCTTGTATGGCATAATAATGAAAATTTTATTTAAAAAACCCACATACCTCTGATGCCTCTGTATATGATGCACCAGTCCCAAATCACTGCCATGTTGTCATGTGTATGGAGCTGCACCACTGTCGGCTGCATATCCATCCTCTTGGGCCAATGAGGTACCTCACCAAAACAGCAGGAGTGGTAGCTTGCCAAACACATTCTGAAGAGTCACAAACAAAGCAAACACACATATGTGAGTGTGTAGTTGTGAAACACGCACAATGGTATGCACATTTGTACCCATATGCCCTTCCCCACATATACATCAATTACATGAGAAAAGCTGCTCAATTAGACGTTGCCGGATTGCTGTGCCCACACATGTGTATACCCATGGCCACGTACAGGAGGGCACACAGGATCCTCCTCTAGATATGGATTAATGTCTACTTCACAGCTACCAGAGACTCCACACAGCTAAGCTTTCAGCCTTTCTATTGTCTATTTTTGTTTCCTAATATAGATTTTAACTGTTGGGTATACAGTCATTTTGGGGAATATTCTGACTGCCTACATTCCTTGCGAAGCCTTTAAATCAGATATCTGAGTGTGCCCTCAGTTCATGAAAGGCCTACTGTGCAGGGGCACTTAGGTTCCCGCCTATCCTCCCCCTCACCCTGCCCACTCCAGGGCTGCATTGCCTATAAAATCATCACATATGTTGACATCTGTCCTTTTAAATAGGTATTAAACCCACCCTTTCTTCTTCTTCCAGGACTGCTTAATCAGCATGTCGTTTATTCAGTGCAATAACTGTGGTTCTTTCATTCTCAGAAGAATCATTTGGAATCTAAGAACTTGCCCTATATGCCTCAAGATAACTGCCATGAATAGAGAATTGACTCTACTAAGGGAAGAACTAGCTGCAATGCAACACACCTCTTCTAGGATACAAACCAAACTAAGTCCACCACCGCTCCCACAAAGAATCAAACAACCCAGGAACAAATGGATCACAGTGGGGTCTGGTAGGCTGTGACCTGTAACGCAGAGACATGCTATATATCAAGAGATATCCCTGCATAATGCCTTCTCTGCCATGGTTAATGAGGATGACCAATCTATGTAAACTGAATGGCCCTTAAATGAGACAGTCAATGTACAATCTAATGATAAAGCACCAAATATGAAGAAAAAATCACAAAACAGAAAACTACTACTACTTGGAGATTCCATCATCAGAGGCAGCAACTTGGGAACACAGCTGAAAGGAGAGAAGATAGTCAAATGCCTCCCAGGCTCTTCAGCCAGCAGGAATACAAACCAAATTGTTGATGTAGTTAGTGCAGAAAGTGAACACTCCAAAATTGATGTTGTCATCCACTTGGGTACAAATGACCTGGTTAGAAACAGTGCCTCTGCAGTTCAAAGGGACTTCCAGACTCTGGGAGAGAAACTCAAGCCCATTGTTAACACTGTTGCATTCTCAGAAGTTCTACCTGTTCTTGGTAAGGGGGCAGAAAGGCTGCATTGCATAAACAGCTTTAATACATGGCTCCAGACCTGGTGCGAACAAGAAGGATTCAGATTATAGGCAACTTGGTAAACAGATGGACCAACAAGAGACTATACTGTGCTGATGGACTACATCTTTCTGTCACTGGAAAAATAATCCTAAGTGAAAAATTCAGGCAGTATGTGGACAGGCATTTAAACTAGAGAAAGGGGTTGATGGATGGAGAAGGACAAGTTCAGGACGTCACTCCCGGCAAAAGCAGAATAACATCAGAAACAGACACACTTTTAAACCACACATCAACGACAAGTGGGAAGTGGTGGGTAGAACAAAATCAATGCAAAATACATGCAAGCCAGGTAAATGCTGGAAAGCAATGAGCACAAATGCTTGAAGTTTAGCCAACAAAGTTCCTGACCTGGAAACCCTAATGGAGGAAATGGACTTGGACATTGTGGCCATTACAGAAACATGGTTTAATGAATCACATGAATGGGATATAGCCATAGCTGACTATAATCTGTTCAGAAGAGACAGAGAAAGTAGACAAAGAGGAGGAGGAGCTTTATATGTCAAAGCAATATTAAAGCTACTGAAATGCAGGGGCATGGGGAAAAGAAGAAGCGCTCTGAATTGTGTTCGAAAGAGGAGATGGCACTGTCATCCATGCTGGTGTAGTCTACAGACCTCCGACTCAAATCAAAGAAATAGATAACAAATTGATTAGATATTGCAAAGATAGCCACAGAGAGGGAAGTGATCATATTGGGTGACTATAATCTACCTGATGTGGATTGGAGTACTCCTTCTGCAAACCTAAAAGAAGTAAAACAATTGTGGATGCTTTCCAAGATGTGTTACTTAGACAAATGGTGATGGAACCAACCAGAGAAAGCTCAATGCTGGATTTAGTGCTCACCAACGGAGATAGCATGTTGAATGTCTGGGTGGGTGCCCCTGTGAGAAGCGGCTATCATCATACGGCATGGTTTGAGATAAAAGCCAAGGTGCAGTCCAATCATAGCAAGCTCAAAGTGCTAAACTTCAAAAACACTGGTTTCAGTAAAATAGCCAATTACCTGAAGGAGTTGGCAGGGTGGGAGGGGATAAGGGACGTGGAATTGCAATGGGCTAAACTAAAGGAGGCAATAAAAGGGGCACCAGATAAATATATAAGTAAAGTAAATAAAAACAAGAGGAACTCAGAAAGGAATACAGGATCAAACTAAAAGAGACCATAAGAGAAATAAGGAAAGCGAAATCAAAGGCAGAGGAAAAGATGGCTAAAGATGTGAAGTGTGGCAACAAAACATTTTTGAGGTATATTTGGGAGAAGAGGAAAATCAGAGGTGGAATTGCAGGACTTAAAAGTGATGAGAATGGATTTGTGGAAAGTGATATTGAAAAAGCGAACATGCTAAACAAATACTTCTGCTCTGTTTTTACTAAAGAAAATCCTGGAGAAGGACCACCTGTGACTCCCAAATATAAAAATGGGAATGAAATAGCTACCACACCATTCTCAGAAGAAGATGTGTTAGGACAACTTGCAAAACTGAAGGTGGACAAGGCCATGGGAGCGGATGGGATACATCCCAGGATACCGAAAGAGCTCAGAGAGGTTCTTGAAGGGCCATTAAAGGATGTTTTTAATAGATCCTTGGAGACAGGATAAGTACCACAGGACTGGCGAAGGGTTGGTGTGGTACCTCTTCACAAAAGTAGTAATAGGGAAGAGGTGACAAACTACAGGCCAGTAAGTCTTCCCTTGGTGGCGGGAAAAGTAATGGAGGTGCCCCTGAAAGAGAGAACAATGAACTTTCTCAAAACCAACAAATTGCATGACTCAAGACAACATGGTTTTACCAAAGGATGATCTTGTCAAACAAATCTGATTGAGTTCTTTGACTGGGTTACCAGAGAACTAGATCAAGGGCATGCGATGGATGTGATCTGCCTAGATTTCAGCAAAGCCTTTGATACTGTTCCTCACTGGAGGCTTATTAATAAATTCAATAACTTGAGGATGGGTCCCAAGGTGATGAACTGGATCAGAAATTGGTTGACTGACAGACAACAGAAGGTGATGGTAAATGGAGCTCACTCAGATGAAAGAAAGGTGATTAGCGGTGTGCCCCATGGTTCACTCCTGGAACTGACACTGTTCAATGTATTTGTGAGTGATATTACTGAAGGACTGAAGGAAAAAGTCTGTCTTTCTGCAGATGACATGAACATTTTCAACAGAGTGGACTCCCCTGAGGGAGCAGATAACATGAGGAAAGATCTACAAAAGCTGGAAGAATGGTCTAATGCTTGGCAGTTAAGATTTAATGCATAAGAATATAAGAACATAAGATATGCCATACTGGGTCAGACCAAGGTCCCTCAAGCCCAGTATCCTGTTTCCAACAGTGGCCAACATAGGTCATACGTACCTAGCAGTATCCCCAAGAGACACAGGTTCCATAATGCTTGTATTTGGTCAGCATTGATATCCTGGGTCCCTTTTTAATAATGGTTTATGGACCTTTCCTCCAGGAACTTGTCCAAACCTTTTTTAAACCCAGCTACACTAACAGCCTTTACTACATCCTCCGGTAACAAATTCCAGAGTTTGATTGCACGTTGAGTGAAAAAATATTTTCTCTTATTTGTCTTAAATAGTTTACCCTGTAGCTTCATTACATGTCCCCTAGTCTTTCTATATTCTGATAGCATAAACAATCGATCTACATTTACCCGTTCCACTCCATTCATTAATTTATAGACTTCTATCATATCTCCCCTCAGCCGTCTCTTTTCCAGGCTGAAGAGCCCCAACCTTTGTAGCCTCTCTTCATAGGAGTAGCCTTCCATCCCCTTTGCCATTTTGGTGGCTCTTTTCTGTACCTTTTCTAATACAACTATATCCTTTTTAAGATACGGTGACCAGAATTGCACACAATATTCAAGGTGCAGTCGTACCATGGAACGATACAGAGGCATTATAATATCCTTTGTTTTATTTTCCATTCCTTTCCTTATGATAACTAGCATTCTATTTGCTTTCTTGGCTGCCGCTGCACACTGGGCGGAGGGTTTTAACATGTTATCCACGATGACTCCTAAATCTTTTTCCTGGGTGGTGGTTCCCAATGTGGAACCTTGCATTGTGTAACCATAGTGTGGGTTGTTCTTTCCTAGGTGCATAACTTTGCACTTGTCCACATTAAATTTCATCTGCCATTTGGATGCCCAGTCTTCCAATTTATCCAGATCCTCCTGCAGTTTTGCACAGTCCTCTTGGGTTTTAACAACTTTAAACAGTTTTGTGTCATCTGCAAATTTGATAACCTCACTAGTTATTCCCTTTTCCAGGTCATTTATGAATATGTCAAAAAGTAGCGGACCCAGTACAGATCCCTGAGGTACTCCACTATTCACCTTTTTCCATTGGGAAAATTGGCATTTAGCCCTACCCTCTGCTTTCTATCTTTTAACCAGTTCCCGATCCACAATAGTACACTGTCTCCTATCCCATGACTTTTTTAGTTTTGCCAAAAGTCTCTGATGAGGGACCTTGTCAAAGGCTTTCTGAAAGTCCAGATACACTATATCAAACGACTCACCTTTGTCTACCTGTTTATTCACCCCCTCAAAAAAATATATCAGATTAGTAAGACAAGATCTTCCTTGTCTAAAGCCATGTTGACTGTCTCCCATTAGGCCATGACTATCTAAATGCTGAGTAATTTTTATTTACATTCTCCTATATACGGCACTATTCTGCATCAGTGCGGTTTACATTGAACAAACTGAAATTACATTGAACAGGGCATTATAACTTGGAGATAACTATTTTACAGGGAACATGGGCTATGGAGGGTTAGGTAGCTTGCCCAAGACCACAAGGAGCACCTGTGGGACTAGAAACCCCAGTCCTTCTGGCCCAAGGTTGCTGTCCTCAAGTGGGATTTGAACCCCCGACCTTCCAGCCTGAAGTAACTTGCCCCAGCCACTAGGCCACTCCTCCACTCCATTTTATTCTTTATGATGGTTTCTACCATTTTCCCCGGTACTGACATCAGGCTCACCGGTCTGTAATTTCCCTGATCACCCCTGGAACCCTTTTTAAAAATTGGCGTTACATTGGCAATCCTCCAATCTTCAGGTATAACATATGATTTTAATGAAAGTTCACAGATTACTAATAGCAGGTTTGCAATCTCATATTTCAGTTCAACACTCTTGGATGTATACCATCTGGTCCAGGTGATTTGCTACTATTCAGTTTATCAAATAGTTGTAATACATCTTACCAGTGTAGCGATATTCTCTCAATTCCTCTGCAGTATCACCTTTAAATACCACTTCAGTCTTGGGTAACATCCCTACATCTTCCTCAGTAAAGACTAAAGCAAAGAATTCATTCAGTCTCTCCGCTATAACCTTATCTCCTCTTACTGCCCCTTTTACCACCTCCATCATCTAATGGTCCAATTGACTCTCTCACAGGCCTTTTGCTACGAATGTACTTGAAAAAGTCTTTATTTTGTGTTTTTGCTTCCGTAGCAAGTTCCTTCTCAAATTCTCGCTTTGCCTGCATTATCAATGCTTTGAATTTAACTTGCCAGTGCTTTTGCTGTTTCCAATTTTCATCATTTGGCTCTTTTTTCCATTTACTGAAAGATGCTTTTTTGGCAGCAACAGCCTCTCTGACCTCACCTTTAAAACATGCTGGCAGTTTTTTGGACTTTCTTCCACTTTTCTTAATGCGTGGAATACAGCTGGTCTGGGCTTCCAGGATAGTATTTTTATACAACACCCAAGTTTGATGTAAGTCTTTAACCTTTTCAACTGCTCCTTTTAGTTTTTTCTTAACTATATTCCTCATTTTATCATAGTCTCCCTTCCGAAGGTTAAAAGGTAGTACTGTGGATTTCTTTACTATCCCTCCTCCACTAATTAAATCAAACACGTTCATGCTATGACCACTATTGCCAAGTGGTCCCAACACCCTTATTTCTTGCACCAGATCTGGTGTTCCGCTAAGGACTAGGTCCAGTATGGCTTCCCCTCTGGTCAGTTCATGAACCAGCTGCTGCAAAAAGCAGTCATTTATTTCATCTAGGAACTTTATCTCCCTAGCATGTCCTGCCGTGACACTGACCCATTTGATACCAGGGTAATTGAAATCACCCATTATTACTACTCTGCTGTGACTTTTCTTAGCTTTCTTGATTTCTTTGAGCATTTCCTCATCCATTTGTTCATTCTGGCCAGGCAGTCGATAGTACACCCCCACTGCCATCACCTTCCCCTTCATACATGGAATTTCAATCCATATAGATTCTACGGCAAATTTTGTTTCCTGCAAAACTTTAATCCTTTCTGACTCAATGCCCTCTCTAACATAGAGCGCAACCCCTCCACCAATTTGATCTGTTCTATTATTACGATATAGTTTGAATCCAGGTATCACAGTGTCCCACTGATTATCCTCCTTCCACCATGTCTCTGAGATTGCAATCGTATCTAACCTCTCATTTAGAGCTATATATTCGAACTCTCCCATCTTATTGTTTAGACTTCGAGCGTTTGCATACAAGCATTTTAGAGACTGTATTTTATTAATATTAATCTGGCTATTGGTAGACATGGGTAATTTGGGATCTTTAAGCTCTTTCTGCTCCATACTCGAGGGCATTGGGGCTACTTTACTCTTTTTTGGAACCTCTCTGCTTTTGGTAGTATCCTTCAAGGATACCTTCTTCCGAACCATACGCTCTTGGGCGACTGTCGGCTTTCCCCTATTTTCTAGTTTAAAAGCTTCTCTATCTCCTTTTTAAAGGTTAATGCCAGCAGTCTGGTTCCATCCCGGTTAAGGTGAAGCCCATCCCTTCGGAAGAGCCCCTTCTTTCCCCAGAATGTTCCCCAGTTCCTAACAAATCCAAAACCTTCATCCTTTCACCATCGTCTCATCCACGCATTGAGACTCCGGAGCTCTGCCTGCCTTTTGGGTCCTGCACGTGGAACGGGAAGCATTTCGGACAATGCTACCCTGGAAGTTCTGGATTTCAACCTCCTACCTAAAAGCTTAAATTTAGCCTCCAGAACCTCCCTACCACATTTTCCTATGTCATTGGTACCGACATGTACCAAGACAGCAGACTCCTCCCCAGCATTATCTAAGATCTTATCTAGGCGGTGCGTGAGGTCTGCTACCTTCACACCAGGCAGGCATGTTACCAGGTGATCCTCACGTCCACCAGCCACCCAGCTATCTACATACCTAATGATTGAATCACCAACTGTAACAGCTGTCCTAACCCTCCCCTCATGGGCACATTGACCTGGAGAAACATCCTCAGTGCGAGAGGGTTTTACATCACCTGGAGGACAGGTCCTAGTTACAGGATCATGTCCTGCCACACCAGGGTGATGCTCTCCTGTCACGTGACCTCTCTCCTCCATGGCAACAGGGATGCTGCCAGACTGGAGGTGGGACTTCAGGACTATATCCCTGTAGGTCTCGTCCATGTACCTCTCTGTCTTTCTAAAGTCTTCCAGGTCTGCTACTCTAGCCTCTAGAGAACAGACTTTCTCCCTGAGAGCAAAGAGCTCCTTGCACTTAGTGCATACGTAAGACCTCTCACCAACTGTGATAAAAATCATATATGTGACACTCAATGCAGAAGACTGGAAAGCCCCCATCTCGCTGCTGAACTGTTGACTGCATCTTAGTTTAAAACTTGTGTTTAGGTCTTTAAATTCTGTACTTACTAAGGGTTGGTGTAGATGCTTATACTAATAAAGTGTATCTAATATCTCTAATATACCTTGTTCACCTGAAGCCTAATTAATCTCAGGTCCTCAATTTGTGACTGATTTGGATAAAGAGCTGCACCTGAGAGCAGCCCCTTTCCTCTAAGACGAGTAAGTATCTATAAAGCTACAACTACCCCAGGGGTGGGTGGTTGGGAGAGTTGTTACAAGGCACCCTGTCGTGTACCCTCAGCAGGGGGGAGGGGGTTAGTCCCTCAGGTATTCTAGAGCAGGAAATAAAGTTTAATATCCATCAAATTCTGGGGACAGAGCAGGGAGAGATATTTAGTTTAAGTAACAGCTACCTGGCTACCACACAAAAGCCAGTTAGTTGAGAGAGGCAAGGTAAGTTATACAGCTGAGAAAGCTGAAGTGCAAAACTAAAGGGAACAGGGAGGTGAAGTAGCACACCACTAAGACAACAATAATTAATATAGTCAGACAGCTAGAACTCAATAATAAATAATATAAATAGACAGCTAGAACTCACAGCAAAGTTGTCACAGGAGTTAAATATCCACCTCTCTAGCA
Organism: Ichthyophis bannanicus; assembly: GCA_033557465.1. Taxonomy (NCBI): domain Eukaryota; kingdom Metazoa; phylum Chordata; class Amphibia; order Gymnophiona; family Ichthyophiidae; genus Ichthyophis; species Ichthyophis bannanicus. Next base: position 34,482,274 of record CM066035.1, on the reverse strand, counting down.
GAGCACTGTGAGGGCACTGCTCTTCCCAGAGCAGAGAGAGGCAAACAGGTGCAAAGAAGTGCAATGTCATGCACTTGGGAAGAAGATATCCAAGATAAATGTATGTGATAGGGGGCGAGAGGTTGATGTGCACAGACCAGGAGGAGGACCTTAGTGTGATTATTTCTGAGGATCTCAAGGTGGCAAAACAGTGTGACAAGGCAGTAGCAAAAGCCAGGAGGATGTTGGGTTGCATACAAAGAAGAATTATCAGCAGAAAGGAAGAGGTACTAATGCCACTGTATATGTCATTGGTGAGGCCTCACTTGGAATACTGTGTTCAGGGTTGTAGTGCAGCGATGGTGTCCATCTGTCCAAGAAAAGTCGACATGTCTTCAGTAGCAGACTGGCTAATCTACTGAAGAGGGCTTTAAACTAGACTCATTGGGGATGGGTGAAGAAAGCCCCCAGGTAAGTGTAACATTAAATACCTTTATGGAAATGGGTAAAAGGGGCAACATATGAAAAGCAGTATGTATAAATGCCCATAGCATGGGAAATAAGATCCCAGATGTTGAAGCTTTAATGGCAGTGGTTGACTTGGATTTAGTGGCAGTTACAGAAACATGGTTCACAGAAAACCATGACTAGGATTTAACTATACCAGGCTATACTTTATTCAGAAAGGACAGGGTACGAAGAAGGGGAGGAGGAGTGGCACTATATGTAAAAAATAATATTAAAGCTTTGGAATTACAGAGCTTAAAAGGGAGAGAGGAGGCACTGTGGGTTAAACTTGAAAGAGGGAACAAGAAATCTATTTGCATTGGTGTGATATACAGACCTCCTTCACAAGAGGAAGAGGTGGATGGAGAGTTTGAAGACATATGCAGCATTGCAAGGAATGGGGAAGTGCTACCGATTGGGGATTTCAATATGCCAGATGTTGATTGACACATTCCTGCTGCAATATCATCTAGAAGTAAGGAGATCCTGAATTCTCTATAGGGAGAACTATTCAGGCAATTGGTAACAGACCCTACACATGAAGGGGCCATACTGGACTTGATGCTTACCAATGGTGAAAGTGTTTCTGCTGTTATAGTGGGAGATCATTTTGCATCCAGTGATCACCAGATGGTATGGTTCAGTATTAGGACTAGGGCTGTCACTGCCACTTGCCTGGACACTTGGGGCATCTGCAACATCTACAGGCTCTGTGAATGGGAACAGAGAGTTCCACATCAGCCACATGTTCTCTGCTGACAGGGCAGTCGTCAACTGCTGCAAGGGTTACAAGCCTTTTACATAGCTAATGGTCCGCCAACCATGCAGCTGGTGGAACATGCACAGTAGGGCATACAGTCCCCACAGATCAAACAGGATATCAACTGCACAATTGTGATGCATCCTGGGGGTGAAGACATAACAGACAAGGGGTTGTGAGTTAACCAATCCATGTAGACAGCTGCAGAGTGGACTGGCCTTTCACCGGTGTCAATGTGGCTTGATAGATACATGGCCTACCACCCCTAAATGCCAACCCCAAAAGCAGGTACCATTGTGTCTGCTGCAGTGCCTGCACAGATTAGTGCAAAGAGGAGGCCAAAGAGTGGCAGCACACCAGCACTGTGTGTATGGTATGCTCTGGAGGTAAGGGTGTTTGACCCATAGTGTGCATGTGGGGCTGACATCCATCTGTTGAGGTCCATGGGAAGTGTAAGGTGACCTGGCCAAGGTGTGCTATCAGCATGCTGGGGACAGAAGAGGAGACTGCTACATCATGCCAATCGGGGCTGTGGGAGGGGAGCAGCAGCTCCTTTACATCGCTGCCGCCGAGGCGGGAAGAACACCTGAGCCGGTCTCCTGGGAGGCGCGTGCCCTGCCAACTGCCTCCGGCCCAATCGGGACTGTGGGAGGGGAGCAGCAGCTCCTTTACATCGCTGCCGCCGACGGCGGGAAGAACACCTGAGCCGGTCTCCTGGGAGGCGCGTGCCCTGCCAACTGCCTCCGGCCCAATCGGGGCTGTGGGAGGGGAGCAGCAGCTCCTTTACATCGCTGCCGCCGACAGGCGGGCCCGCGCCTGTCGGGCCTGTGCCTGAGGGCCTCGCCAGAGGGTCCTTTGGCGTGGCCCTTAGGCACGGGCCCGTGGCAAAAAGTATTCTCTGTACAACCTCCTCCTTCTGTTTCTCCTTTAAGCTGTTTAGAGATATGTCTGTATTACATGTTAACATGATGTAGTCTTTCCCTGTTACCTATGGATCCTTTGCTTATCACTTTGATATTATGATAAGGTGGTATAAACTGGATTTATTGTTTGGTCTGTAGAGTCTAATGTTTGTATGTTTGTATTTTATGCTAACCTGATGTAGTCGTGTAACCGCTTTGATTATAAGAAAGGCGGTATAAAAAACCTGTTAAATAAATAAATAAATAAATCATGGATCTGTGTAGAGCATTGGGGTTACAGCTGGACCACAGGTGCTGTACATCAGCAAAGGGTGGGGACATATATTGACTTGGCTGGTCGATCAGGGTACATATAAGTGCCCCAGTGGTGTGTCTGTGGTGGTATGTGTGGCTGCTCAGTGGGTCAGTGATACATGATAGGCAGGTCATGGGTAAAAGATGGATGTATGTTGCACTGGAGAGGGTGGGTCAGTGATGTTGGCAGGTTGGCATCAGGGCACAGGATATGGAGGGATGGGTGGCCTGGAATGGTAGGGATATTGGTTCAGGGGTGCATCTTGTGACTGCAGGAAGGTCCATTTTCAGGCAGCTGCTACACATCCCAGCAGCAATGTAAGGCAGTCAAGCAGCAACCTTAGCATGCTGTGAGAGTTCATTTACACATATGTTCAGATAGGCCAGAGTGACAATTTATTTATTATTTATTTATTTGTTGTTCTTATATACTACACTCTTAAAAATTAGCGCGGTTTACATATAACAGATTTGTGCAGTCAAAGCATAGCACTTACAATGAACAGGGTATATTAACTTGGATTTCAACTAGTGGTAACTATGTACAACAATTTACATCTATTTACAGACTGTTTTTATAGTATATACTTCATCTGAATGGGTGTGTGCACCTGGAAAATGTCTGATATGTGGGCAGGAGGGGGGGGGGCACAGGGCACACCTGCCTTACACCTACTATAATTGTGCATATAGTAGAGGTGTGCTGACACAGACATGCCTGATGGGTGAATGGGTGGGTATGGAACAGTCAATGGTGAACTTTGAGCCCTGACAGCCCCTGTGATCCCGCAGTGTCATCCTGTGATTCTGCCAAGGATGTGTCAGGGACCGTTGGGTGGCTCTCAATTCCACAAACCACAGGTCTACACCCTTGGTACAGACCTGTGGTACCATGCACCTTATGGCAAAGTGTGCCCTCTATCTTCTTGATATGGTGTCATTCACATATGTGTGTGATGTTGACTCTGGAAAAGGTATGATACGGTATAGAACATGTATGTTGTGACATCCCCATCTCTGCAATGAGCAATTGTGGCATGTCCATAGCAGTCATTCACATGGTGTATCACCACAAAACCTATATGTGTTGACTGGGGGATGACTAACAAGTCCTTAAGAGGCCCTTCTGTGCCTGGCAAACATTTTCATCTCCTTGGTATCTGTCTTGTTTTTTCCCATTACATACAACCTTGCACAGAAATCAAGGTTCATTTGTATGTTAGGTGATAACCCTAACACCTTGGCCCACTTTGGCTGAGTGTGGTAAAAGCTTTACTCGGAACAGAAACCTCAAAATGCACCAGAGATTCCACACAGGATTACTCTCCTACAGTTTTTGGATTGTGGATTGTCCTCATAAAGAGCTTGAAAAACTGGATAAAGAGCTTGAAAAACTCCTCCATGCTCATGAAGTAATTTACAAGAATCAGTGTATGCCAAGATTGTACATCCCTAGAGCTGAAGGAGGGCTAGGACTTATAGAAATTGACTACACCTACAGAGCTACTATCATAGGCCTCCAAGCCTATCTGACAGCATCATCGGATCCAAATACACAAAAAGTGCTAAAATATGAAAGTAAACGTCCAGAATCTGTCTCCATCATCAAACTTGGACAAGCATTCTCTCACAGGTTTTTTGCTATGAATGTACTTGAGAAAGTCTTTATTATGCGTTTTTGCTTCCACAGCAAGCTTCATCTCAAATTCTCCCATTGCCTGCCTTATCAGTGCCTTACATTTAACTTGCCAGTGCTTGTGCTTGTCCAACGGTCTCTACTCTGTCCTGATCCTTCTTGACCTCTCTGCTGCTTTTGACACTGTTGATCACAACCTTCTGCTTGACACCTTGTCCTCACTTGGTTTCAGTGGCTCTGTATTATCCTGGTTTTCCTCCTACCTCTCCCATCGATCCTTCAGTGTGTGCTCTGGTGGTTCCTTCTCCTCTGCCACCCCGCTCCCAGTCGGTGTACCCCAAGGCTCAGTCCTGGGACCTCTCCTTTTCTCTCTCTATACCCAGTCCCTTGGCGCGCTTATCTCTTCCCATGGCTTTCAGTATCACCTCTATGCTGATGACTCCCAAATCTACCTCTCTACGCCTCTAATCTCTTTGGCCATCCAGACCAAGATCTCCGCCTGCCTTTTTGACATTGCTACCTGGATGTCTCACCACCACCTTAAACTGAATATGTCCAAGACCGAACTCCTTATCTTTCCCCCCAAAATCTCCCCCAAAACCCCCCCTCCTCTTCCTACCCTCTCTGTCTCTGTTGATAATGCTGTTATCCTCTCTGTTTCCTCGGCCCGCAAACTTGGGGTTATCTTTGACTCCTCTCTCTCCTCCTCTACTCATATCCAACTAGTAGCCAAGACTTGCCGTTTCTTTCTCTATCAGTGCAAAAAAGTCATTGATTATCAAACGGGTGGGTATATCCCAATATTGCACTCTATATGCGTTCGTTAGCTCCCATGCCCCTTTTTTTGTCAGGATCGACCTGCCTGAGAGGGAGGGATGTGAACCTTCCCCTCAATGCAGGAAGAACCCTTTTTATTCCAGTGAATGAATTCACATATAATCGTGAAAATAGTGTGATCACACTTATCTTGAGCAAAGGCAATGTTCCTCCTCAAAAGCTGCTGGGATCCAAAATTTACACAACATGCATGTTTCGGGCCCACCAAGAGCCCTGTGTTAAGTGTTCCCCTACTAAACATCAACCAGCGCAGTCAATCGCCATCTATTCATCACCAAAAACGCTGTACCCAACGATTCCTATATGTAGCAGCAATGGCCACTGCATCACATGACTGGTGACGTCAGCCGACGTATCCAATCAGAGCTCAAACCTAAGGTCACAGCCAGAATTGGTGAATTGTGAATGAAACACTCCACTGTATCCTAAATAAGACTCCACCACTCCAATTCCACATTAAGGCCCGAAGGAATAATAGAATGAAACTGAAAAATCCAACGTTTAAGAAGGAGTTGCTCCACAGTGGAGGAATTTAAATCTCAAGCGCTCATGCTATAACTTCGTCTTTTTGAACGGGGCTAGCCTCGGAAGTTGGTGCAGAGAGCATACATCAGAGCACAGTTTTCATATCGAGAATGGTTGCTGGACCGGCATTGCACTCAATCTAGTGTGGAGAGTGGTAAATCTAATGAGAGTGATCTTATCACAGGCGTGCTGCCTTTCATGTCTCACACGTCTCAAGTAACCAATTTATTGCAGAAACATTGGCAGGTTTTACAAATGCATACCTGCTTCCAAAAACCAGTTCGTTTTGCCTATACGAGGGGCCCAAATTTAAGGGATCGATTGGTCCACTCTACTCCATGATTTCCAGTAAGCAAGGCAGATTGTCTTACACCAGGACATTGGGCTTGTGGCCATTGTAAACATAGAAACATAGAAACATGATGACAGAAAAAGACCACATGGCCTATGTAGTCTGTCCTTCCATAACAACAGCTACAACAGTCCCCTTTTTACCTTTAGAGATCCTCTGTGTTGGTCCCATGCTTTTTTTGAATTCAGTTACTGTCCTCATCTCTACCACCTCCACTGGGAGACTATCCCACGGATCCACTACTCTTTCCGTAAAGAAATATTTCCGCATACCACTCCTGAATCTATCTCCCTTCACCCAGGGCCGGATTTACCTTGAGTGAGGCCCTATGCCAACAAAAATTGTGGGCCCCCAGCAGGGGCGGCCCAAGGGGGGTGCGGGGCCTCATGTGCATAAGGGGCCTCATTTGCATAAATATTTGCATAATGTTACCATATACTAACTTTTAGTAAATGTGCCTCTTAATGAGTGTATGGATAAAGAAAGACTAAAAGATTTCTACATTACTATAATCCAGTGCCAACTGCCAGACACATTAGGAACTACTACAAACACTGCCCATTTAGAACCCATAGCAAACCCGCCGTATCCTAACAGCACTACCAGGACTCACAAAGCACCATACTCTACCAATCAAAAGGCAACACTGCAAATATTAAACCAATACATTTCAGAGAACAACAATACATGACCTACTGGGGAAAGAGAACAAGTGGCAATGTCAAATAGGAATTATATAAACAGAACACCTCAGCTCAGTTACACATGCAGAACATAGACCATCACCAAACAAGTAATCACAATTTAGAAACAGGAAGACAATAATTAAACTGGGAATCCCAAAAGCCAAACTTGGAATGTACAACACTGTAGAAATAAAACTATACATTAATTTGCTCTTGTACTAAACAAAGCGCAGACGTTAATGATGCACATTTACCAGAGCTGACATATTCCAATTAATAAATTCAAAATAAAGAGATATTTTTCTACCTTCTGTGCATTTTTTTCAGCTGCAATTGCTCCAGCCACTTTCTTCTGGTTTCTTTGTGTCTTCTGCTAACTCTCCATCGTCTGCTGTCCATTTGTCCTTTCTTCTCTCTTCTAGTTTTTTCCATTCTCTCTCTACATCTGCTTTAACATACTAATCTTTCTCCTTTTGCTCTTTCCTCATTCCTATTTCATCCACTCAAATTTTACCCCTCCATCCTCAATCCCCACTTACTCTCCCAATACCCGGCCAATTGTAGATTTTTTATCCCTCCCACACAAAATATTTTCCCTTCTCCATTTTACTCTTCCAGCCCCATCCCATTCTAATACTCCCCCAACATCAGCTCCCTTCTAGTTCCAGCCTCACCCAGCATCCATTCCCTTCTAGTCCCTGCATCAGCCCATTTCCAGTCCTAGCCACCCATCAGCCCATTTCCAGTCCTAGCAACCCCCCAACCCAATACCATTCATATCCCCCCATCACCCCATTTTTAGTTTAAGCCCCCCCTATAACCAATTACATGTCATAACCCCCCCATCAGCCCACTTCCAGTCCTAACCCCATCAACCCATTTCCAGTCAGCCCCCCATAGCCCATTGCCAGTCCTAACCCCCCCCATCAGCCCACAGCCCATTACCAGTCCTAACCCCATCAGCCCACCTCCAGTCTTAACCCCCCCAGCCCCTTTCCAGTCCTAGCCCCCCCATAGCCCATTACCAGACAGCCCCCATCAGCCCAGAGCCCATTACCAGTCTTAACCCCCCCAAAGCCCATTACCAGTTCTAACCCCCCCCCAACAACCCACAGCCCATTACCAGTCCTAACCCCATCAGCCCACCTCCAGTCTTAACCCCCCAGCCCATTTCCAGTCCTAGCCCCCCAATAGCCCATTACTAGACAGCCCCCATCAGCCCACAGCCCATTACCAGTCTTAACCCCCCCCCAAAGCCCATTACCAGTTCTAACCCCCCCAAAAGCCCATTACCAGTCCTAACCTCATCAGCCCACCTCCAGCCTTAACCCCCCCAGCCCATTTCCTGTCCCAGCCCCAGCCCCCCCAATAGCCCATTACCAGTCCTAACACCCCCCCCCCGGCCTAAAGCAAAATTTAATTTAAACAAAAAACCTGCTGGCTGCCGCCGCGGGGCCCCCTCTGCTGCCGCGGCAGCATGGACTGACCCGCAGGGGCCCCCTCTGCAAGGTCGATCCGTCGATCCGTCCCTCCGTGCAGGCTGTGCCTCTCACAGCCTACACGGAGGGAGGGAGGGAGGGACGGATCGACCTTGCAGAGGGGGCCCCCACGGGTCAGTCCATGCTGCCGCGGCAGCAGAGGGGGCCCCGTGGCGGCAGCCAGCAGGTTTTTTTTTTTATTTTATTTTTTAAAAAAAAGCTAACTTCCATTTTTGTGGGCCCTTGCCAGCTGTGGGCCCTACGCCATGGCGTACATGGCGTATAGGTAAATCCGGCCCTGCCTTCACCCTCATCCCATGTCCCCTCGTAGCAGAACTTGCTTTCAATTGAAAGAGGCTCTCTCCCTGAACATTTATGCCACGGAGGTATTTAAACATCTCAATCATATCACCTCTATCCCGCATTTCCTCTAAGGTGTACATATTAAGATCCTTAAGTCTGTCCTCATATGCTTTATAATGAAGCCCACTAATCATTTTAGTAGCCACCCTCTGCACCGACTCCATCCTGTTCACATCCTTTTCAAGGTGCGGTCTCCAGAATTGCACACTATACTCCAAATGAGGTTGCACCAAAGACATATACAGAGGCATTATCACCTCCTTTTTTCTGCTAGCCATTCCTCTCCGTATGCACCCAAGCATCCTTCTAGCTTTTGCCGTCGCCTTTTCTACCTGTTTAGCTACTTTATGAACATCAGACACAACCACGCCTAGGTCCCGCTCTTCTTTAGTGGACAAAAGTACTTCACCTCCTATACTATATTGCTCCCTTGGATTGCTGCAGCCCAAATGCATGACATTACATTTTTTAACATTAAATCCCAGCTGCCAAATTCTAGACCATTCTTCAAGCTTAACTAGATCCCTCCTCATGTTATCTACACCTTCCTGGGTGTCTACTCTATTGCAGATTTTGGTATCATCTGCAAAGAGGCAAACCTTACCCGACAGCCCTTCCGCTATATCACTAACAAAGATGTTAAAAAGAATCGGACCAAGGACAGATCCCTGGGGCACACCACTGGTAACATCCTTCTCCTCAGAGTGAGCGCCATTTACTTGTACTCTTTGTCGCCTCCCACCCAACCAATTTCTAACCCAAGCAGTAACTTTAGGGTCCATCCCTAGGGTGCTCAGTTTGTTTATAAGTCGCCTGTGAGGAACAGTGTCAAAGGCTTTACTGAAATTTAAATACACCACATCTAGAGCTCTCCCTTGGTCCAACTCCCTGGTCACCCAGTCAAAGAAATCAATCAGATATGTCTGACAAGACCTGCCTCTGGTGAATCCATGCTGCCTCGGATCCTGTAATCCGCTGGACTCCAGAAACCTCACTATTTTCTCTTTCAGCAGCGTTTCCAATAATTTACTCACCACCAAAGTTAAACTAACCGGCCTGTAGTTTTCAACCACATCCTTACTTCCGCTTTTGTGTAAAGGCACCACATGAGCCTCTCTCCAGTCCTTTGGCACCACTCCCGACTCCAACGAGGCATTGAAAAGGTCAGTCAGTGGAGTTGCTAGAACGTCCCCAAGTTCCCTCAGTATTCTAGGGTGTATCCCATCCGGTCCCTTCGCTTTGTCTACTTTAAGTTGAGCTAGTTTCTCACGAACACAGTCTTCTGAAAATTGTTCAAGGTGTCCCTCGCTTCTGTTCCTATTTGTGGGTGTTTTCTGAGGTCCTGCTCCTGGTTCTTCATCTGTGAACACAGAACAAAAATATTTGTTAAGCAATTCCGCTTTATCCTTATCAGCTTCTACATATTCCCCTCCTACACCCTTGAGCCTGACAATACCACTTTTGCCCTTCCTCTTCTCACTAATATATCTGAAAAATGTCTTATCCCCCCATTTTATTGCATTGGCTATTTCCTCCTCCTTTTGAATCTTTGCCTTCTTGACTACTTTGCTAGCTTCTCTAAGTTTTTCCAAATACAGATGCCTGTCTTCCTCTCTCTGTGATCTCTTGTATTTCATGAAGGCCTCCCTCTTTTTCTTCACTTTTTCAGCTACTTCCTTAGAAAACCATAGTGGTCTCCTTTTCCTTTTGCCTTTATTTACCATTTTAACAAAAAGGTTGGTTGCCCTTAAAATATCCCCTTTCAGTTTTGCCCACTGTTTTCCTACATCCCCCAGCTGTTCCCATCCCACTCACGACTCCCTGAGGTATTGGCCCATCTTCGCAAAGTTAGTCTTCCTAAAGTCTAAGATCTTCACCTTGGAATGGATTCTAACAGCCCTAGTCCTAATACTGAACCATACCATCTGGTGATCACTGGATGCAAAATGATCTCCCACTACAACATCAGAAACACGTTCACCATTGGTAAGCACCAAGTCCAGTATGGTCCCTTCACGTGTGGGGTCTGTAACCAATTGCCTGAATAGTTCTCCCTGTAGAGAATCCAGGATCTCCTTACTTCTAGATGATACTGCAGCAGGAATGTGCCAATCAACAACTGGCATATTGAAATCTCCTATCAGTAGCACTTCCCCTTTCCTAGCAATGCTGCGTATGTCTTCAATTAACTCTCTGTCCACCTCTTCCTCTTGTGAGCGAGGTCTGTGTATCACACCAATGCAAATAGATTTCTCTTTCCCTCTTTCTAGTTTAACCCACAATGCCTCCTCTCTCCCTTTTAAGCTCTGTAATTCCAAAGCTTTAATAGTAGTTTTTACATATAGTGCCACTCCTCCTCCCCTTCTTGCTACCCTGTCCTTTCTGAATAAAGTATAGCCAGGTATAGTTACATCCCAGTCATGGTTTTCTGTGAACCATGTTTCTGTAACTGCCACTAAATCCAAGTCAGCCACTCCCACCAAAGCTTCAACATCAGGGATCTTATTTCCCATGCTACGGGCATTTATACACACTGCTTTCCTTATGTTACCCCTGTTACCCATTTCCTTAAAGGTATTTAATGTATCACCTACCTGGGGGCTTTCACTTACCTGGGGGCTTTCTTCACCTATCCCCAACGAATCTAGTTTAAAGCCCTCTTCAGTAGATTAGCCAGTCTACTACCGAAGATGCGTTGACCTTTCTTGGACAGATGGATGCCATCTCTGCTCTGCAACCCTTGGAACAGCATCCCATGGTCTAGGAAACCAAAACGCTCTTGATGACACCATCCACGCAGCCATGCATTCATCTCCAGGATGCGAGCCTCTCTGCCTTGGCCATTACCCTCAACAGGGAGGATTGAAGAGAATACCACCTGTGCACCTAACTGCTTCACCCTCTGTCCCAGAGCCATAAAGTCACTTTTGATACGTTCCGAGGTATACCTGGCAGTATCATTTGTTCCAACATGGATTAGCAACATTGGGTAATAGTCAGTGGGCTTGATGAGTCTCGGCAAACTCTCCGTAAGTTTTGCGCCACCACTGTGGAGGGGATCCAATGGTCTAACCCCACTTTAAATAGATCTTTTTCTTTTTTGGGGACATCTATATGTCAAACCAGTTACGTGGTATATGTATTAATTTGTCCTTGTGATCTTATTTATGTGGGGAGGACCATACGCCCGGTTAAGATCCGCCTGGGCGAACATGCCTCTAGGATTAAGCAGAAGGTATTGTCGGCACCAGTGGTTGAACATTGTGTTTTAAAGAATCATTCTTTCAGTGATTTTAAATGGAGGATCAATGATCACATGCCACCCGCCCTTCGAGGGGGATATCGTGAACATCAATTACAATGGCATGAACAGCGTTGGATTTTTCAGTTTCATTACATTATTCCTTCGGGGCCTTAATGTGGAATTGGAGTGGTGGAGTCTTATTTAGGATACAGCGGAGTGTTTCATTCACAATTCACCAATTTTGGCTATGACCTTAGGTTTGAGCTCTGATTGGATACGTCGGCTGATGTCACCAGTCATGTGATGCGGGTTTGGACCTATCGGTGGCCATTACTGCTACATATAGGAACCGTTGGGTTCAGCATTTTTGGTGACGGATAGATGGCGATTGACTGCGCTGGTTGATGTTTAGTAGGGGAACACTTGACACAGGGCTCTTGGTGGGCCCGAAACATACATGCCGTGTACATTTTGGATCCCAGCAGCTTTTGAGGAGGAATATTGCCTTTGCTCAAGATAAGTGTGATCACACTATTTTCACGATTATATGTGAATTCATTCACTAGATTAAAAAGGGTTCTTCCTGCATTGAGGTGAAGGTTTACTTCCCTCCCTCTCAGGCAGGTCGATCCCGACAAAAAAAAGGGGCATGGGAGCTAATGAACACACATAGAGTGCAATATTGGGATATACCCACTGGTTTGATCAATGACTTTTTTGCACTGTTAGTTTACATAGCAGTCATTTGATCTCCTGAGGTTTATTTCTCTATAACATTAGCAAAATTCACCCCTTCCTCTCCGAACACACTACTAAGACGCTTGTCCACTCTCATCAACTCTCGTCTTAACTACTGCAATCTGCTCCTTGCTGGTCTCCCCGCGAACCATCTCTTCGCTCTTCAGTCTATCCAACATTCTGCTGCTCGACTAATCTTCCGCCAGCCTCGCCATTCCCATTTTACCCCTCTCCTCAAGTCACTCCACTGGCTCCCTATCCATTTCCGCATCCAATTCAAGCTTCTCCTCCTGACCTATACATGTATTCACTCTGCAGCTCCTCTGTATCTTTCATCCGTTATCTCTCCTTACAACCCCTCTCGGGTACTTTGCTCTTCTTTACAGACTGTTTCTATCTGTGCCCTTCTCCTCTACTGATAACTCCAGACTTCGCTCCTTTCACCTTGCTGCACCCTTTGCCTGGAACAAGCTACCTGAGTCTATATGCCAGGCACCCTCCTTGATCCTATTCAAGTCCAGGCTAAAAATCCATCTCTTCACCATTGCTTTTAGATCTTTTGTCCTGTCCAGACTGCAAGCTCCATATTTTGTGTTTTCACTTTGTATTATATGTTAACTGTTACTCTGTTACTCTGTGTTTTGTCTCGCCATAGCTAGATTGTAAGCTCTGACAAGCAGGGACTGTCTCTTTTATGTCTGTACAGCGCTGCGTACGAATGGTAGCGCTATATAAATGATAAATAGTAGTAGTAGTGCTGTTTCCAGGTTTTGTCGTTTGGCTCTTTTTTCCATTTCCTGAAAGATGCTTTTTTGGCAACAACAGCCTCTCTGACCTCACCTTTAAACCATGCTGGCAGTATTTTGGACTTCCTTCCACTTTTCTTAAAGCGTGGAATACAGCTGGTCTGGGCTTCCAAGATAGTATTTTTCAACAACACCCAAGGTTGATGTAAGTCTTTAACCTTTGCAACTTTTCCTTTTAGTTTTTTCTTAACTATTTTCCTCATTTTATCATATTATTATTATTATTTATTACACACACTTATATACCGCGCTATTTTCCAGCAGTGCGGTTTACATCGAACAATTAAATACACATCTCAAAATAGTTGATTTGTGTTTACAATTTATATTACTCTAATAATAGATACTGTAATTCCAGATAAAACTAAATAATGTTTCACTTTAAATCTTCTTTCACAATATACAAATGTAGAGAGATTGTAACTGAAGCTTATCTAAATGCGTTTGAAAGACTTTTTTCTATTTGTGATGCGGGTCTCAGACTATCAGGAGCTCCTTTCATTGACAAAAGCCAGTGTTTGCTCCTATTGTACATCAACGACCCATTTTCTTGACGTTTTTTTAAAATAAATATATGAAAGTCTTATTCATCAAAAGAGGTGCTCTTTAACTCAGCCAATATTTAGACAATAAAAGCATAAAGTCAGGTTTATCTTGAAATGTGGTTTCCTAATGCCAACCTCAGCGCTGCCGCTTTTCACGGACTGATTCCGTTTCTTCAGGGGCTGCATGGCATGCGCAGCGTTTTTTTGACTCTTTGCAACAATATGACTCGGGGTTTCTGGGCATGACATTAAACAACATAAAGAATAGGCTTACCAGCCCCTGAAGAAACGGAATGGTCTGGGTGAGGCCACAACTGTAATGCACCTACAATATACCACCATGAGCTGCATAATGCTGTACCCCTTTGACAGTTATGTACCTTTCATGATTTGCCAAAGTACTGCCCCAGGGCCTGTGTGATGACCACAGAGGCTGAGTATGGCAGCCTAATGCAGACCTACACCAGTTGACCTCCATGTAGTGGTGCCTCAGGGGCTGCGGCCACACCCTCACAACCATGGATGGTGTATACGCATGCCCACACATTTTTTTGTATTTTTAAAATGCTCATTCCTGTAGTTACAGTGATGAAAATGTTATGGAAACATTGCATGTACTAGGTCCTGGCAGTGTTGAATACTACACATGCTACTATCCCCTGTACCTGTGCAAGACCATGTAAGGGTGCGACTCTGGGGCAGCTCCTTTATCACTGTCTTACTCACTGGACAACTACCTGTTCATACCCTTTCACACTACACTGCCTATGCTGGCCACTGGGCTCTCACCCTTTTTCTCTGTTGCCTTCTTCTTGCTCTCCTAATGCCAACCATTCTGGTTCATTGGGGCTGGCATGCTCCAGTTGCTTCTGTACCTGTATATCCTGGCTCTATCCATGTTACGGAAAACCTCCATGTCTGCCTTGTCAGCTCCTCTTGCCTCCCCCACCCCCCCTTAAGCCCTCTTCTGCTGCTGCTCAACTCCATGTTGTGCTTCTTAATTTTCGCTTGCTTTGGTCCAAAACCCTCCTCATTCAGGACTTTTTGGTCATGCACTCCTTTGACCTTCTATTTTTTACTGAGAGGTGGCTGAGGGACATCTCTGAACTAGGGGAGAGCCCAGCGTGGAGGCACCATCAGAAACGACACATATGGTATGTCCCTCATCCTCCTGCTTGCCTACAGAGAACTTTATTATCCTAACTTTCAAAGAAATATACTTCATAGCCAAAGTAACTACCTAAACTAAAACTAAAAGTAACCTGCTTTGTTATTATTATTGCAACAGTGCAATTTAAAGAATAAGAGCCTGATATTCAAAAGGCATTTACATGGTTAACAGCCAATTAATCGTGTAAATGCCTTCTAAGTGGATATTCGACGGTACATACACAGGCAATGCCGTCGAATATCCCTGACTAAGTTCCCTATGCGCCCTGATGCTAGCCAGCTAGCATCAGGGCGTGCCAGGGGAGTTCCAGGGTGGAGCAGAGGTGGGGACTGGCGCTAACCATGCAGCAGAGTTATTGGAAGCTGCACGGTTAACACTTGGTGCTTATAAGATAGGCGAGGAAAATCATCGCCTATCTTATAGGCACCTAGGCTAACCAATATCGATGCTGCATGGTTAGCCTTGGCAGCTTCCGAGCAGCGTGGCCGACCCGAATATTCACTTCCGCTGCTGCTGCTGCTGCGGAAGTGAATATCCTGGGTTTGCGAGTCAGTGGACAGAGATACGTGGCTACGGCACTTAGTCTTGCACAGTTGAATATCGGCAAATCTGCATGATAGTGAAAATGGCCCTTTCTCAGAGAACTCAGAGTACGAATAGGATTTTATTCTTGGTGCTGATCAGCATTGTAATACCGGGCCATTATGTCCTATATATAAACGAAGGTCTGAAATCAAACATAATAATGACCCTATTAGAGGTTGGCTCCAGCTGCAGCAACTAATTACCTAAACTTTGTACAGTAGCAGAATTTCCCAGTTGGTTATTATACGGTTGGGATTTATAAACAAGGATTATAAAAAACTACAATTCATGTCCCAAGCTCCTGGATCGAAAATTCTTAAGCCAGTAGTGAGATGTAGAATATCAGGACCTGACTGATAATTTGCATTCTGTACTGGATTTCCAACAGCGTCTGGCTTTCTTCAGTTCAAATAGAACTACTGACATTCTGAATCCCATACTGTCTTCCTGTGCGTCTAGCTCTGGTGAGTTCACATTGTATAATCAAACTTATAAAGATGGACTTTGCAATGCTTCTGAGACTTGCCATATTGGTTAACAAGAACCCAAGGCATTTTATACATTGACATGGAAACACTCTCCAGTCATAGGTTTAAGATGGCAGTGCCAACTGGATTCCCTCAGAATATCAACTTGACTCCTTCTTGGCATCATCAATAAGATTTTTATGGACACCAGAAAAAAACGTAGACCTAGGGGTCATGGGAGTTATGTAGTTACATCGCGCAACATAAAGATTAAAATCTACTTTATGACAAGATATTTTTGCAGCTGGTAATAGAATTATGTTTACTTTTCAAATTCTGGACAGTAGCCAGTGTGATAAAATCCTTCTGCCATCAGATAAGCCAAATAGCTGAAGTCATGTATTAGTGGTTTCTGCAGAGGACTAAGAAATGAGGGGTAGTGCAATGGTTAGAGTTGAAAGCTTGGAAACTGTCAGCCTAATGTTCAAATCCCACTAATGCTCTTTGTGAACTTAGGCATGTTACCTATAATGAAACTTGCTCATTGAAAATAATCACAGAGAAATGGCCAGTAGTTACAAACAGCAAAGAAAGAAAGAAAATGATTTCTCCCCCCCCCCCAACAAAAGCAAATGTAGAAGCTCCACGACTGCTGCTAGGCACCTATACACAGTCTTCCAGTTCATCTCCATGCCTTCTCTCTCAATACCGCAACACCAGAAATACACACATCACTGTAAATTTTGCCTGCGCCAGAAGATGTATGAGAAGAGACTTGAAGGCCTAAATATCTATATGCTAGAGGAGAGGAGGGACAGGGGTGATATGAGTCAGACCTTTAAATTTCACAAAGACGGGGAAGCTGTAAAACTAGAGGGCAGAACATGAAACTGCAAGTGGGTAAACTGAGAGGCAACGTCAGGAAATATTTTTTCACTGAAAGGGTGGTGGATGCTTGGAATGCCCTTCCTATGGAAGTGGTGGGGCAAATACAGTGACAGAATTCAAAATGGCATGGGACAAACACAGTGGATCTCTTTATAGAAGCATGATAAAATCAAAATAAACGTAACTGTCTCTGTTATCTCAACAAATAGGGGTGATCTGCACGGAATGGTCAGTACACTCCTAAATAAAGTTATGAGGAGGGGTGACCTGCACAGAGCGGGCAGACTAGATGGACCATGCTGGTCTTTATCTGCTGTCATATACTATGTTACTATGTAAAATGTTTTCTCTTGCTCTCTTCCAGCTTCTAAACCCTAACTCCGCCCACAATCACTATCCCAGAAAACTGCCAAACCCAATGGGGGTTGCTCTACCCAGACTATCATCCCTCACTGTGAGAGGCCTAGTATTAAACAGCATTCCCCCACGAGGACCAGCATCCCATCAAACCTTCCAAAATGTTGTTACCTGCACCTCACCCCAACCCAGTCCTCATCATCCTGGAAGAACACAACACTCTTGTATCCCATGATTTCTTCCCCAGTAACTACATTTTCCAGACCAACAAGCAGGTTCCTCTTTGGCATGCTACGTAATGCTCCACTCTCTCAGCTTTATTCTTCCGGGGAAGGGAATTCACACTGTATCTGAATGTAACTCACCTTGAGGTGTTATAGAAATAGGCATGAGTTAAATCCAACTATATTACCCAACCCACAGGCATCTTTTTCCTGTAAAATTAAGCTCAGTTTTTTTCAAGTTAGTGCTATATTCATGGCTACCTCTACTGGCAAAATCATCCATATTTTTACCATTCTTTGAGTAATGATTCCTGAACTCTGAAGGCAAAATATAATTTGCCTTAGCCTGGGTTATATTCCCTTTGATGTCATTGCTATTCGTGGGGTAAAGAGATCAAAAGTGAGATCCCTGCATAGCCCATCGATATGTTGGTCAGCATAGATGCATCTTAGAAATACCAGAAGGAGACTCTCTTTGACACAATGCAGGGCTGAGATGAGCACTATAATTACATTTGAGAGATTGAGATCATACCCAACACACGTTGTCCTAAGAGTGAGATTCATTACTATCATGGAATGTGGATGGTTTCTGGAAGGCGCAGGTAAAGGGAGTATACCATAAGGCTTTGTGGGGGGGGGGGGGGAATGAGGAAGAGGGATATGGGATTGAGAATGTCGCTGTTGTATCATGTACACTTGTGAATGACCACCCACTTTCATATGAAATGCCTGCGTATGAAATCAATTCTTCCTGCTACACCTCAATAGGGTTGGCCGGTCTCTCCATGCCTTGGTCATTCTGTATGAGTGTCATAGTCTTCATCTGCAGTGTACTGTTCTTCAGGTAGGGGTTGTGGGCACCATCATGCAAAATTGTGGAACATGCAGCAAGCCATGAAGAGGGTTGTGGAGGGTTTATTGATTTATTTATTTATTTAACAAGTTTTATATACCGCCTTTTCCTTCAATCAAAGCGGTTATAAGACATACAAAGGTTATACAAAAGTAAGGGAAACATGCACTGCATAAACAAAACATCAAAGTAGTAAGGTAGGATATATAACAAGGGTTAACCAATACAGAAAATCATTATATATAACAGTTACAACAAATGAAATCTAGTTAGTTATTTGATCTGTAGTGCTCAATGAAGAGTACAGTCTTTAATTGTTTACGGAAGTCCTTTAAATCGTCAATTGATTGTAAGTCGGGAGGGAGAGAGTTCCATATTGATGGGGCAGCTAAAGAAAGTGCTCTTTGTGACGTGAAATTGCATGATTTTGTGTAGTTACATGGAGTGCTGAGGGTGTCTGATGTGGTTTTCCTCCTTGGTCTGTTGCTGGTGTTAGGGAGTAAGAGGGCATGGAGACTGATTGCAGAGCTCTTGTGTCTGATTTTGAAAATATTTATGATCAACTTATATTTGATGCGGTGGCTTATTGGGAGCCAGTGGAGTTCTTTGAGGATGGGGGTAATGTGGTCATGATTTGTGGAGCCGTTGATTATTATTATTATTATTATTATTATTATTATTATTATTATTATAGGGTTGTGGAGCACTTCACCCCCAGAACTGTCGAGGTACCAGAAATGGCTCTTGAGGTGCCCTAAGGTTCTCTCAATGATTGCCCATGTGTGATTGTGGGCCTTGCACTCCTCTTCCTCGGTGTGTAGTGGGAGTCAGGAGCCAGGTTCTCAATGGGTGGCCTCTGTCACCTGTAATGAATGGGGAAGAAGAGACACATGTTTAGTTTAGCACCAGAATGCTTCATATGGTTAGTCCACAGTGCGGGCCTGGCCTTTGTCTTCCAGCTGCTGCATTTCCATGGATGTGCTTCTCTGGGCGGGGGAGTGGGATGGCCCAAAGTTTACCTAGCAGTCATCCACCAGTTATTTTGCTGATTTCAAACCTCTCATAGATTCCAAAGTGGCTGGGAAATCATGGGAAATCTAGAAAATACATCCATTATCTCACCCAGCGTATTGCACATGACCTACATGCTGAGGGAGTGAAATGCCTTTCTGTTCTGGTAGTGGGCTTCCTCCCTCATGGGGACCTGAGGGCCAAATGTGTGCAATCAATCAAATCCAGCACTGAAGGGAATCCAGTCACCTCATGGAATTGTATTATGGGAAGGCTACATATCCAGCTGTGTGCGTTAGGAAGGTCTTCAGGAACTGGGAGATGCATTGTGATACAGCTGACTGGCTGAGACCCTCAGTGGCAGCCAAAACTGATTGGCAACTGTCAGTGGGTCATGGTGATCTTGAGGTGGATAGCATGGGCTGGACCTTGTGTGTGATGGAATGGAGGACCGATTCTAGCTCCTGGCTGAAATGTTGGATGGCTGCTTTATCAAAGCGGAATCCAGTGCTAAGGTATATGAATGAGGTTTTGGTGATATGGGTGGCTTCTGGTGGCCCATCCTGCTCTCCTGGTGGCCCTCATTCAGCAAGGACATCACAAACAATATGTTAATTTCATCAATAGCTGCTACCTCCAATCACCAGCAACCAGTGACTCCCTTCACTAGTACCAAGTGACTCCAACTACTAATACCCAAAGCACTGCGCATGCACCTCCTCACTCTCCCACACACAACCACCTCCCAAGGCACTTATAAGGCATACACACACACAGACAAAAGCAGCAGGGACCCTCCCAGAGACACAGAGGCTGGGGGTTACAGGAAGGCATACAGTAGGCACAAAGCACTTGGCACTTGATATAGAGAGGACCAGGATGGAATACACAGGGTGAATGGGATTTGCAAGCTAAGCAGTGTGGGGGTCTGGGAACTGGTGGTGAAGGGGTTTTGGGTGGCGGCCAAGTTAGAGAGAGGCAAATGATAGAGTGCAGAAACAGAGCGGGTAGCTCAAAAGACACGTACATGGCCAAAGATGACAGACAAGCCAATGATACACAGGTCAATCTCCTCCAATCACCAACAACACAGCCAATCCCAAATCAGTAAAGTGCCCTGCTTATTCATTCCTTATAGCAGGTACAGCTTGGTACATTTAGGGATACCATCCTGCATGTCTCCAGGTGTTTGCTAAATATATCATGGACATGCATATGCAGCCACCAAGAAACTCCCCTGGAACATCCCCTTTAGAGATGTGCACATATGGAAGCATCCATGGCAGAAAGGTGCAACTTGTGGCCTTTTCAAAATTGTGATCTACACGAGTCTGTACTCAAGAGATCTGGGTTTGATTCCCCCTGGCACTCCTTGTGACCTTGGACAAGTCACTTTACCCTCCATTGCCTTGTAGAAAATGCCTGGCAATCTACTTCCAGTCATATCTTGCCAAGAAAACCCTGCTAGGTTGCTAGGAATCAGCATTGACTTAATAGCACTTAAAAAAATGCACATAAAGATACACAGAATGACAAGAAGGCATTATTTTTGTGTTGCCTGTCTATAGGTATGTTCAGATTAATATAAATTCCAAAATGAGGTTGAATATAATAATGCTCCATATTCAATGACCAAGCCGAGCACTCTTGAAACACATCATTTTAAATATTTAAATAATTAAATGTAAGACCAATGGTGTCACTAAGGGTAAACCCACTAGCTTCATTTATTAAAGATACACACAACAACCATTCCTACCAATACATATGTATGCTTACACATAACATAGTTTGCAAGTTTGATCCTGAATAAAGGTTAATGTTCTACCTGCCCTGTTAACATAACTGATGATGACAAAACAGATATCACTTTTATATAGCTTGTAAAATATAAAATGCTAGTTCAAACGTAGACCACATTCATTTAAGGAAATGTGGTATATAAAAAAAACATCAAGTAAAATAACTAAAAATAACGACAAGGTCTGCTTTACTGTCTTATAAAATCAGTCCAAAAATAATTAATTTAAACCCCGCATATCCGACACAGCACTGTGTTTCAGATTCTAGCAAAAAATCTTGCCTCAGTGAATCAAAAAATCAATAATTCTACTATTCTTCAGCAAATTTAACATATAAAACTTGGAAGCCACCCATTCGACTGTTAAGCTCTCTCCTGCAGCGCCATAAGTTTTCTTGAAAGAAGAATTTAATGATCTCAGCCACCAGATCGCACATTCATTATTCAGACCACATTTAGATAAGTGACATCCATTCAATTTCCAGGTTCATATCATGAAAGGATATAGTATTTAAACAAAAAATGAATTGTTGTTCCTAGAAATTAAGGGGTATGTTTACTAAACCGTCTTAATGTGCGCTCTGTGACGTTATCCCGCGATAAGGTACCCTATCGCACGATAATGGCACTTTACTGGGCGATAAGGTACTTTAGCGCGCGTTAACGCGCATAACGGCGCAAATGAGCGCTCAGGGCGGAGAAAGGCTCCCAGAGGGCAGAGGAAGACTCCCCAGGGGCGGAGAGAGGGGGTCAATGGGCGGAAAGTGGGAGGGGAGAGGCTCCCTGAACACTAACGCTGTGAAATCCGAGGCTGAAAACTAACCCTCGTGTTAGAGCTGATTTAAAGGGAAGAGAAACCATTTATGTCAGCAATGTACAGCAAAACCAGGGAAACCTACAAAAAGTGATAAGTGTGATACATGTGCACAGAACAAAAGGGCAAATAAACATTGAAAATGACCCCAACAAAATATAAAAAAAACATAACCAAGCTGGCTAATAGTGATACTAATGGGAAGCATCAAAAAACACAACCGAGAAAGCTCCAAAAAAAAGATATGAATTTTGGAAGGGTCTACGCTCTGTCCCCATACAAGGTGAATGATCCCACAGTCAAATAGCGTTGATCAGGGTTTCCCTCTCCATTGGACAGGTGTCCTATGGCATGCACATGTCTCCGCAACAGCAGGGCGGGCATGTCAGAATGGGCAACTGGACAGATGCTGGGAAAGGGGACACAGAGGGCTGCAGACGGCACATGCTGTGCTGCAGCTGGGCCACAGTGAAGACTAGGGTGATGCCTAGGTGGCCCATTGGAATGCTGAAACAGTAGAGCAGCCAGACAGCAATTGATGAGGGCCCAACATAGGTACGAGTGTGGTTCCCACAGTGTCACAGGGGATAGTACCCAGCAGGTACCCCCAAGGGCACAGAACATTGGCAGGCGGTGCTGGGGGGAGGCGTGGAGAGCTATGCAGGCACCCCTACCCCAGAACCCACACCATAGGCAGCCGCCTACCCGCACACTGGATGGCCTGAGACTGTGCACCACCAGCACCACCAGCAGAAGGGTATGTCAGCATGGTGGCAGAGGGGTACTGGTGGTGGAGGGGGCAGTAGCAGCTGCCCACAGCAGACCATGGCCTAGCCCTGTGTAGGTGGGTGACGTGCACTGCAACAGACAGCTCTGTCTGACAAACAGTCATGGAATCCCCAGGGAATGCACCATTTCTGCGGCAACATGGTGGCACAGTGCACACAGCCAGTGTGTTCAGGAGCAGAAGATTACAGGTTCAAGTCCCAGCTGTGGTACCTGCCAATCCAGTCCCCATATTTTACCCACTACTAAAACGTGGTAATGCAGACAGAACCGTTAGTGCAGATAATGTAAACATGCCCAAAACACCTACATTTTACCCTACAGAGCACAGACACCATAAACATGCGCATTACCTAGAGCAGTCTCCCAAAAGAGGTCCTGGAGGGCCAAAGACCATTCAGGTTCCATGCTGTCTCCAATAAATATGGCTGTGCTGCATGTCTATGCACCGCCCCCATGGTATGCATATGTATCTCATGCATATTCATTAGGGACAGCATGAAAACCCAAACAATGTTTGGCCCACCAGGACCGGAGTTGCGAACCTCTGCCCTAGAGCAGCGGCCAACAGGGGCAGACACACCCGTACCTACAGGCTCCATTATCCAAAGCCACCTGGAGAGGCAGGATATTGGGCCCTGTGTGCATCTCCCAATACTGGCACTTGCATACCTTAGCAATGCCACCCTAAACCTGGGAACACAGTACTGTGATACAGCGGACCCTCTTGCAGAAGGAAGAAAAGTTTTAAATTCAGAAAAAAACAGGCATAAGCTGCAATATCCTGAAGGTCCACATAGAGGGAGCAGGAGAGTCAGCATAGAGTCAGAAGAACCACGCCTCTATGGGCAGGACTTAGGCCCAGTCAGTTCCGATTTAAGCAGAGGCAGGTCTGAATCAAGCAGACCAGTCCAAAGACCAGTCCAAAGACAACTCCAGGGACAACTCCAGGGACCAGTCCAAGGACAACTCCAGAGACAAGCCAAAAGAGAAGTGCTAAGAGAAGTACCAAGCCAGGTTGAGAGAGATGTTCCAACACCCAGCCTGGGAGAGAGACATGTCCAGGGAGAAGTGCTAGGACACATCCTGGGAGAAAGACATCCGAGGAATGTCGTGGAGGAAAGATATCCAGTGAAAAGATATCCAGGAGAAAGATATCCGGAAGGGAAAGATATCCAAGGAGAGAAAGGTATCCAGAGAGATATCCATAGAAGTAACCTGAGAGAAAAGTGGAGAACACAGAGGCCTGGTGAGCAGAGAGAAGCTGAAAGGGCGAGGCCACCAGACAACAGCCTCAGGAGTGAAAGCAAGGGCAGATGGCAACAGCTGCAGCCTTGGCTCGGAGGGGTTCCTCCACACACTAAGGCAAGAGAGATATTGTGGGAGTACTTGGGCCATCCCGAGTTGGAGGACAACCAGACTAGGCCTCAAGCCTTCCCTGTGAAAGAAATAAGAAAGCTCAAAGGTAAAGCTTCCATTTCTTGTAATTGTTTGCTTAAGCCTGGTCTAAGAGAAAGGCAGGGGAAAGAAGTTTATCTGCATGACAATGACATTTATGAGCAAAAACTAACAGATAATTTCCCTAAGAAGAGAACTGCCAATATTAAACGTTGTGATGAGAGAGCTTTTAAAACTATAGCTGATGAAGAGCCATTGTTTTACCCAGTAGCCAGAAACCAATGCCCTAACCTAACCACCAGACACTGGGAAACTGTACGGCACGCTTTTAAAAAGCCAGAACTCAGCCATGCAGAAGCCTCAGACTCAGAGCCATCTGATATAGAATGGATGCAAGTGAAATCTGCGGGTGAGGAGGCTGAGGAACCAATGGAATGTACATATTGTACAGCAGTGAAGCTGTAGTCTATTTGGAGTTCCATGAATGCATAAAGTGAATGCAGTATTTGTCCCACTTTAAGTTACTGTGAAGTTAACAGTTATTACTTTGACTGTTTTTGTGCTTTAAACCTGATGTAAGGACTGGTACAATTCTGTTACCTTCCAAAGCCGTTTGTTTTTGAACCATTTTTGTGCAAAGAGGAAATAAAGCCTTTTTCTTTTTCCCTCCACTTTGGTGTGAAGTTATTCTTTTGGGAAGTTGGTAATGAGGTCGGCACAAAGGACCGCTACCTTTGACCCTCGCACCTGGCCAACCCCAATCACCCTAGTCTTGTGCACTCCCCAGCCCTTCCGTGGAAAACTACGCCGCCACCAGGGGGGGCTGCGGGGGACATGAGTGGCGTAGTTGGCAGGATTTTCAGCATCCATAAGCATACAGGACTGTACCTGCAACTGTACAAAGGAAAGTACAATCTTTCTCTTTTTTTTTTTTGAAAAAAAAAAAACAAAAAAAAACTCAAAGTAAAACCCGAACCGTCTTGCTACAAAAACTGGACTGGAAGGAAAACCAGAAATAGAGCAGACACAAAAGCCGGAGTGGAGTTGAAAACGTGGAACGGAGTACCTGAAATCCGGACCGGATTTGAAAGAAAAAAAAATCCTGACGGTTGGAGATCCTGCGGCGAGTCCAGAAGCAGTGGAGCGACCTTCGGATAACTGCATATATTCCCCAAAGCTGACTCAACACTAGAACCAGGTAATGCGTATTTAAGCCTACCTAGTGTTGGATATCGGGGGAAGTCAAAAAAAAAAAAAAAAAAAAAAGGGGTGTGGAAAAGTTTTTGTAAAGAGCCACACTTGGGTTTTTCTCTGTTTGTTTTTTCAACAGGTACCATGGAGCCCAAGGAACTATGTGCCTGGATGGCACACCAGTTCAGCAAGCAGGCGGAGGTGGCACACCAGAGCCAAGAGCAAGAGCTGAAGGTGATACAGGCACAGCAACTCCCCGTCCTAGAGACTATGGACAGGTGGCTCACGCAGCAGCGGGAGGAACTGGCCAAAAGCAAGGCAGAGAAGCTATCGCTCGCCGGACTGGTAAATTCTGACCACGGACAATGGTCCTGTTCTGATTTAGTGATTGGCAAGCTAAGTCCGAACGATGACATAGATGACTTTTTAGACACATTTGCTAGAATTGCGCATTCAGCTAAATGGCCAGAGGAGCAGTGGGCAACACGGCTAGCAGCATCACTCACGGGTGAGGCGCTGGCTGCATATAGGTCGATGCCCCCGGATTTAGCAAATTCGTATAAAGATGTAGTAATAGCGATTAGGGATCGTATGGGCCTTACGCCAGTAGCGTACAACAAAACGTTTAGGGCTACCTTTCTTGAGGCTAATGAAACACCCAAGGCACTAGGCCATAGATTACATAGCCTAGCCCATAAGTGGTTACAGCCCGAGAAAAAGAGCACAGGTACCCTAATGGACGCTATAATTCTGGAGCAGTACATGATTGCCCTACCCAGTAGAGTGCAAAATTTCTTAATGCTACAGAACTGTTGCACTACCACAGAGGCAATAGCACTCACAGAGAGGTATTTAGAGGCCGAAAAAGTGACCCAGCCTAGGGCAGGCCCAAAAATAACCATGGGGTTGGAGGCACAAAAAAGGGAGAGTCCCTCACGTCCTCCAGTTGGCAGGTGGAAAAGTGATAAGCCTCTAGTGAAAGAGAGTTCAAGGAAATGTTTCACTTGTGGAAAAAGGGGACATTTACAGTATGAGTGTCATTCACAAACTGCCTTGGTGGGAGAATCACCAAGACTAATACGTAATGGTTTTCTGATTGATGTAAAGGTATAAGTGTGCAAGCGTTATTGGATTCTGGAGCCGACCAGACCATGGTTTCTAAAAAATTATGGTCAACGATTCAGGCTCATGGCCTCTCGGTTCCAGAATCTCCCCAGGGCTATGTAAAGATAAAGTGCGTGCATGGAGCAGCCACACGCTATCCAGTTTATAAATTGTGGGTAAAAGGTATGGGCATTTTAAAAGAAATGCAGATCGCAGTAGTGCCAAAATTACCACAGGAATTGGTCCTGGGCCGTGATTGGCCACAATTTAGAAAAACTTTGAAGGAAGGTTTGTCGCCTCAGATAAAGCCAGATTCCACTTGCATACAACCTGATCTGTCGGAAGCTCCCATACCCCAACTGAATAGTATAGAGAGGGATACAGGGGAGACCAAGGCTCTAGTCTCCACAAGGGCCCACTCCCAAGATGGTGAGAAGCCCTCTTGTTCAAAAGAGGCTTCCATAGAAGATCTCCCTTCGCATGATGAGCTAATAGGAGACCCATCAAGGAAGGGACGAAAACCTAAAGCTGACCGAAGGAGAGAGAGGAAATGTCGATCCCAGGGGAGAGCCGAGTTGGAGGCAGGAAGAGGCATGCCTTGGATACCGGCGGAGGTGATAGAAAAATTCTCCTCTTTTAAAATGGAGCAAAGGATGGACCCTGCATTGGTCCGGGCGATCGAGCAGGCCCAGGAAGACTGTGAGACGTACCCCAGATTCATCATGGATGAAGATATTTTGTACCGAGAAAGCAAAGATTTGCGAACTGGACTTATTCGTAAGCAGTTAGTCGTCCCGAGCAAATTTAAATTGTCCGTCCTGCGACTAGCACACAACCATCCAACAGGAGGCCATAAGGGCTCGCAAGGCACCCTGGACCAGATTTTAGCCATGTTTTACTGGCCGGGGGTTTTCCAGGAGACAACCCGCTTCTGCGAATCCTGCACGTCCTGCCAAAGGGTTACACCGCACCGACCAGCGGGAGTGCCGCTAGTCCCGATGCCTGTAATAGCGGAACCCATTAGGAGACTGACCATGGACATCGTGGGACCGCTTATCAAGACTCCGCGGGGCTTCCAGTATATCCTGGTAATTATTGACCAGGCCACTCGATTCCCCTGGGCAGTGCCCTTGAGGAATATTTCCGCTAAGTCAATTGCAGCCGAGATGGTCAAATTATTTTGTGAGGTCGGATTCCCGCAAGAAGTCTTGACCGACAGGGGGAGTAATTTCCTATCAAAATACCTCGCCCAGGGGGGCGGAGCCTGATGTCCAGGGGGGGCGGAGCCTGATGTCCAGCGGGTAGGACGCTTTGCGTTGAAGCTCCCGAGAGGCCTACTTAGAATCCTGACTTAATACCTATACAAATTTACTATTTCGCTCCGAGCTGACCGGGGTACCTCGGGGGGGATGGCGGCCCATAAACCAGCGCGCTTGGACTTCGGGTCTCCTTCTTCTTCTCACGGAAAACGCTCCAAAACAGAGGTGTCTTCCCCACAGAAGATGGTTCCATTTCGTGAAAACCCCGCAATGCACCTGGAGATTTTGGAGGAAATACGCGGCGTGAAGGAATTGGTGCAGTCCAATGGAGAAGCGCTTCGAGCTATGCGAGAAGACTTTGGAGTGCTCCAGGACCGACTTGAAAGTCTTTCATTACGGCAGGACAACATGGCGGGGGTCCTCGACTCGCACGAGGTGCGCTTGGGCAAACTGGACAAGGCTGAGCGCCAGATACAGAATCTTCAAAAGGAGTTAGAAGATAGCAATAATCGAGCCCGTCGCAACAATGTGAGGCTCCTCGGAATGCCGGAGGGGGTGGAAGCAGGAGATATAAGAGAATTCTTGCTCAAAACTCTTCCCTCCTTGCTGAAGATCACTTTTCACAGAGAACTGGAAATCGATCGAGCACACCGTGTTCCTGCCCACATGGCGCTCAACCGCACGACCCCCCGGCCTATTATCTTTAGCTTGCTACGATATCAACAAGTGGAACAAATCTTACATGCTGCCCGAGCGAATCATCATTTGGAATTTGAAGGTCGTAAGGTCTCCTTCTTTCCTGATTTGGCAAAGCCTACCGTTGACCGTCGGAAGAAACTCCTTGCTTTTCGCCCTCGACTTCAACAGCTACAGGCTCGCTTTGGCCTGTTGTATCCAGCGAAGCTCCGAGTGACTCTCCACAACCAAACCAGGACGTTCGAAGATCCTGATCTACTATCAACATTTTTAGACTCCAAAGAAGCAGAGCAGATGCGCTGATCCCAAATCTTGGACTCTTATCTGCCGGCTCTATCCGCCATTTTGAAGGGCCCGATGTGGCGGTCATAGCCAAGCACAGAAATAGCCTGGACTTTCTTTCTTTCTCTATATGACTTTTGTTTTTTGGTCTCCTATCCCTTCATGATGTGTGCCTCGGTCGGATTCGGAGCACGCACAGTCCTACAGGTTATGTGTTTTTTCAATTTCGGCCTTCTCTGGGGTTTCTCCCCGCAGACACATGGTCGCCAGTAATTTTGGGGTTTTGCTTCTCCTCTACCGTACTGCGGTTTTCTTTGTTAATGTGGGGCGCTTCATTGTATTATATTAGCTTATTTTCCTATGTCATGTGTACAGCCAGATACAGTCAGTTTGAGGGACATAGTGAAATTATGTGTGCTATCATGCTCAGAATTTTTAACTTTTCTGAATGGCCTTATGTAAAATCTTATCATTCACCGTCAAAGGCATTAATGGTCCACTCAAAGGTAAGAAAATCCTTAGCTATCTTAGCCATGAGCATGTTGATTTAGTGTTTCTTCAGGAAACGCATTTAAACTCTGCTGAAACACTGAAACTCAATGCTAAGCCTCACATGGTAGCTGCCTATTCTCCCACCGTTTCCAAATGGTACGGGATAGCCATACTGGTTAGGAAGTCTTTGCACGCTACTGTACCTGATATTAGCGCTGACAAGGAGGGTAGATGGGCCCGTGTACACCTTGAGGTTGGAGATAGTGAATTCACGTGTATTTGCATTATGCCTCGAATGTGGGCAACCCTGCTTACTATGCAAGTATTGCGCAGTTGGCCTCGGCCTCTGCCAATGCTCCATTAATACTTGGTGGCGATTTTACTCAAATGTTCCCTCAATCTTTTCTTCTCAAATAAGGTGCTCGTTGGTTGGAAGATCCAGTACCGAGTAGACCTGTGTGGCTAGATATAGAAGCGGACCTTTGCAAACCGATTCCTCTTACCTTTCTCCCTGGTATGACTCTCCCCTCAGACTCCCACTCTCCACCAATGCTTTTAGACACTTTAGGTGCCTTTAATACTCTTATGCAATCTTTCGACTCCCGACTCTGGTCAGTGCAACTTCAGCATCGCCTTCGGAGCACTAGAGGACTCCCGCCATCGGCATTCTCTACATAAGGCTGCTTGGAGACTTTCCGATCTCTCGGTAGTTCACTGGGTGTAGCATCCACTTTTACTAAGCCTTATGTAATGCTATAACTAGAGATACCCCTATAGCGCAGAAAGTATGGGAGAGAGAATTGCATGTGACTTTGACCTCGGAGCAATGGAGCCTTATCTGGAGTAGAGGGACACGGGTTCCCGACCCGCCTCACTCACTCAGACCCTCTTCTTTCTAGCCCACCGGTGTTTTTACACTCCTCACAGATTAGACAAATGGAACACTACTCAGGGCAATGGTTGCTGGACACATCCTGCGGCCATAGGTTCATTGCCTCATGTTATGCATGAATATCCCGCACTACAGTATTACTGGCGTCGGGTCTGGGGTCGTATTTAGTCTATCTCGCACTCTTAGGAGCCCCTTTCTTGGAGGATAGTGGGACTTCGCCCAGTTGCGGGGATCCCCTCTCTCCCAAAAATGGCTTATCTCCTTTCGAACTTTATGCTTGGCATTGCTATTTCCCTAATTAAGTAATACTGGAAAATTAGCTCCCATCTGAGCCCCAATGAATGGTGGAATCATGCTTGTCTTTACAGTAAATATGAACAAATACCTCGTCTGTTCGCTTCCTCCGTTCAGACTCCTTCTCATTGGTCTCAATGGAAGATGCTCAATGACTATGTACATTTTGCTAAATGCTCTCATCTGACTGTCTAACTTTGTATATATCTCTGTCCCATGATCATGCTGTATTGTAGATACTCTTTTGATCGTTTGATGTATAATCACTGTTAATTGGAAGCGCTCACATGCTGATATAATCGGGTAGAGAAGAAGCATCGGGGTGGGGGGTAATGGGTTTACTTTTCCTTATTGTATACCTGTTTTGTCTCTTTTGGTGTGTTGTTTCTTTTGTTTGTTGCAAAATGAAAATAAAAGTTTAAAAAAAAAAAAAAATACCTCGCCCAAGTCTGGGATGCATTCGGGATCCGACACGTGAAGACAGCAGCCTACCATCCCCAATGCAATGGGTTGGTAGAGCGCTTAAACCAAAGTATAAAGCAGATGCTTAGACGGGCCTTGGACGGACAAATGAAAGAATGGGACACCATGTTACCCTTCATACTATACGCCTGCAGGGAAAGGAAGCAGAGCTCATTAGGTACATCGCCGTATGAGCTCATGTACGGACGGACGCCTAGAGGTATACTAGACGTGTTGAGAGAACAATGGATCGAGCCAGTGGAAGAGGAAGTAGGTATACCCCTATTACTGAGGGATTTAAAAACACGCCTGGAGCGAACTTCCCGGTTTGCCACGGAGAAACTCAAAGAGAGTCAAAGGAAACAGAAACACTATTACGACAGGCGGACGAAACCGAGACACTTAAAGGTCGGGGAGAAGGTAGTGGTTCTAGTACCCGGGGCGGCTCCTAAGTT
This sequence comes from Ichthyophis bannanicus, assembly GCA_033557465.1. Classification (NCBI taxonomy): domain Eukaryota; kingdom Metazoa; phylum Chordata; class Amphibia; order Gymnophiona; family Ichthyophiidae; genus Ichthyophis; species Ichthyophis bannanicus. The sequence goes on along the minus strand of CM066035.1, from coordinate 34,451,116 downwards.
TGAGTACCAGTGGAAGGGTCCTCATACGGTCGTTAACCCGGTGGGCACCACTTCCTATGTTGTTCGAGACTCAAAGGGACGGGAACAGGTCTATCACGCCAATCTTCTTCGACCTTGGCAGGAACGGGACGTGCTGTGGACGCATACTGAGCATGGGTATCACCTCAACAGGATGCCGGCAAACAACAAGCAAACAACACATGGTCACAAGCAGCAGAGTAAAGCCAACTTCAGGTCCTGTATTACGTGCTGCGGAGAAGAGTTTCCCCCAGCCCGTAATATTTTAAGAAGGGGGATGTGTGATGCAGCGGACCCTCTTGCAGAAGGAAGAAAAGTTTTAAATTCAGAAAAAACAGGCATAAGCTGCAATATCCTGAAGGTCCACATAGAGGGAGCAGGAGAGTCAGCATAGAGTCAGAAGAACCACGCCTTTATGGGCAGGACTTAGGCCCAGTCAGTTCCGATTTAAGCAGAGGCAGGTCTGAATCAAGCAGACCAGTCCAAAGACCAGTCCAAAGACAACTCCAGGGACAACTCCAGAGACCAGTCCAAGGACAACTCCAGAGACAAGCCAAAAGAGAAGTGCTAAGAGAAGTACCAAGCCAGGTTGAGAGAGATGTTCCAACACCCAGCCTGGGAGAGAGACATGTCCAGGGAGAAGTGCTAGGACACATCCTGGGAGAAAGACATCCGAGGAATGTCGTGGAGGAAAGATATCCAGTGAAAAGATATCCAGGAGAAAGATATCCGGAAGGGAAAGATATCCAAGGAGAGAAAGGTATCCAGAGAGATATCCATAGAAGTAACCTGAGAGAAAAGTGGAGAACACAGAGGCCTGGTGAGCAGAGAGAAGCTGAAAGGGCAAGGCCACCAGACAACAGCCTCAGGAGTGAAAGCAAGGGCAGATGGCAACAGCTGCAGCCTTGGCTCGGAGGGGTTCCTCCACACACTAAGGCAAGAGAGATATCGTGGGAGTACTTGGGCCATCCCGAGTTGGAGGACAACCAGACTAGGCCTCAAGCCTTCCCTGTGAAAGAAATAAGAAAGCTCAAAGGTAAAGCTTCCATTTCTTGTAATTGTTTGCTTAAGCCTGGTCTAAGAGAAAGGCAGGGGAAAGAAGTTTATCTGCATGACAATGACATTTATGAGCAAAAACTAACAGATAATTTCCCTAAGAAGAGAACTGCCAATATTAAACGTTGTGATGAGAGAGCTTTTAAAACTATAGCTGATGAAGAGCCATTGTTTTACCCAGTAGCCAGAAACCAACGCCCTAACCTAACCACCAGACACTGGGAAACTGTACGGCACGCTTTTAAAAAGCCAGAGCTCAGCCATGCAGAAGCCTCAGACTCAGAGCCATCTGATATAGAATGGATGCAAGTGGAATCTGCGGGTGAGGAGGCTGAGGAACCAATGGAATGTACATATTGTACAGCAGTGAAGCTGTAGTCTATTTGGAGTTCCATGAATGCATAAAGTGAAAGCAGTATTTGTCCTACTTTAAGTTACTGTGAAGTTAACAGTTATTACTTTGACCGTTTTTGTGCTTTAAACCTGATGTAAGGACTGGTACAATTCTGTTACCTTCCAAAGCCGTTTGTTTTTGAACAATTTTTGTGCAAAGAGGAAATAAAGCCTTTTTCTTTTTCCCTCCACTTTGGTGTGAAGTTATTCTTTTGGGAAGTTGGTAACGAGGTCGACACAAAGGACCGCTACCTTTGACCCTCGCACCAGGCCAACCCCAATCACCCTAGTCTTGTGCGCTCCCCAGCCCTTCCGTGGAAAACTACGCCGCCACCAGGGGGGGCTGCGGGGGACAGTACACATCTATCAAAAGGTTGCTATGATTAATGCAAATAGCAATTCCTAAGTTAAGCACAATCCTCTGATTGAGCTGCATCATAGCAACCTTTCTGATGTCTGTGGAGTGTGCTACAGGTCCTGTGTCTGACAGTGTTTACCACCCTCGTGAGTGACTCCAACAGTATTGCGTACCATAGCCATGCCTGCACTGTGCCCAGGACTGGTGCGGTGGCCAGGGCTGCCAAACACCTCTATAGTTGCACAATGCTGGCATAGGTGTGGGGAGTGTGTGTCTGTGTATCCAGTGTGTGGTGGCTGCCAACACCCTCCTCAGCCCACACTGCTAGCACTGTTGCCAGCATTGGCCTGCCAAGGTGCATAATGAGGAGCAAGGTACCATGGGAATAGCCTGGACAGGGTGGCCTGGCCTGAATGCATCAGCACAGGGCATAGGGCAATGGTTTGGACATTGTAGTGCCCGGCCACAACTTACACCGACAGGATGGCCACAGCATGTCCTGCTGGGAGGTCACTCTCACTCTGACTGAGCAGTGACCACGGCATGGCTAGGCTCTCCCATAGTGCTAGATTGTGTTTTTCTTAAGTGATATATGTAGGTTCTTCTTTCTGGGGGCCTAATCACTAACTTATCTGCTTGGTGGTTGTGTTTGCATTCCAGCTTTGGGTGCACACATCTCTTCCAGGACCATGCACTGTGGACTAATTAGAAGACTGTCTGCAGTTATATGTGTATGGTTGGAACACCTTGCAGGGTGAAGTGACTGGTGAGTCACTGTGCTTGCTGCTGGGGAATGTCAGATGGTGGTGAGGGGTAGCTGAGCACTTCCAGAACTAATGTCTGTCTGCCATTGCTTTAGGGATGTGTAAAGCTCTGTGTTGGTTGCCCTGTAGAGTGCCTGCTCCCCAGCAAGACTGGCCTTGATGGCTCCCTTGCCACCATTGCAGTGTGATAGAGTGTGGATCTGCTGGTGGGGGAATCCTGTCTCCCACCCTGTGCCACAGAGGGTGGGTTGGGTGGTGGTACATAATCTGTCTCTGGGTCCAAACACCCACATCATGTTACCATAGCACCAACACAGAATATGCAATATTCTGGGTGCATCATAACCCAACTTAATCCTCCATAGCCCATGTTCTCTGTAAAATAGTTATCTCCAAGTTATAATGCCCCGTTCAATGTAATTTCAGCTTGTTCTATGTAAACCGCACTGATGCAGAATAGCATGGTATATAAGAAAATGTAAATAAATAAAAATAAATAAGAGCTAGACCTAATTGACAACCACAGATGGACACTAATGTATCCTAGGTGGGCCTGCAGGAACTACCTATCACACACACTGGCACTGATGGGTACCTGCAACATGTTCTCTTTCAAGCTTGGAAGGTGCTGCAGACCTGGTGCTGGCCGCCTCACCTCACCAACAGGGTGAACACAATACCCACACAATGTGATGGTCTGTAGCTACTCTGTTGCCACTAACATACACCGTCGGCACCCCCTACCAGGCTGAGGTGCTGTGGGGTACATACCCCATCTTGTGATCATCTGTAGACTGCTGATTTGCATGTGCTGTGCATCATGGGTACGGGTGGGTTGTCCCTATCCTGGTAACCACAGCAGACTGGTTGTGTGGTGAAGTGCAGTCCTTCTGTAGCCAGCCAGGGGTTTGATAGTAATTGTAGAGCTGTTTACTTCACTGGTTACTTCACTGCCTGTGAAACCAGAAGTCATGGGTTTGAAACCCCAGTGGGGTTGTTTGATAGGGCTGTCTGAGGCATTGCCTATTTTTTAATGTACTTTAGTGCTGCCAGCAAAAACACCCTCAGAGTACTGTAACCTGAAGGTGCCTCATAGGGCACCTTATAGGGCGCCTTATAAGGTGTCCTATAGGGGACATTATAGGGTGTCTTGGCGGACAGTGCACTTTATAATATGCCCTATGGAGTGCCTTATAGAGTGTCTTATGCGGCACCTTAGGTTCCGCCACTGTGAGGGTGTGTTTGCTGGAAGCACTAATTCAAATAAAAATAAGAAACCTCCAAAGGCAATACTTAACCATAGGAGGTAATGCCTCAGCCAGCCTTATGCATACTGGAGGATTGAACTCATGACCCCTGCACTATCAGTCAGTGTATTAACCATTGCACTACAGCTCTGTTGATGTATTTACATGTCTGCACGCCTACTTAAGATTCCGCGTGTTAACGTAGCAAAACGGGATTATCGCGCGATAATCCTGTTTTGCTACAATAAGACTGAAACGCCCACTCCTTATATGACAGCCTGCACACTAGCGCTGGGCGCACGTTAGGATGGTTTAGTAAACATGCCCCATAGTAACATAGTAAATGACGGCAGATAAAGACCAGCATGGTCCATCTAGTTTGCCCAGCAAAATGGCAAGAGTAGGTGCACCTGTGGCTCTGTGCAGGCCACCCCTCCCCATGTCTTTGTTTCGGGGCAAACCCACCACTACATGTAGGACACCCCTATTTGTTGAGACGTTATATGGTTCAGAAGTTAGATGATACCGTTTATTTTGTTTTTATCCTATTGCTGTAAAGGGATCCACTGTGTTTGTTCATTGCCTTTTTGAATTCCGTCACCGTGTTTGCCCCCACCACTTCCATCAGGAGGGCATTCCAAGCATCCACCACCCTTTCAGTGAAAAAATATTTCCTGACATTGCCTTTCAATTTACCACCTTGCAGCTTCATGTTATGCCCTCTAGTTTTACAGCTGCCACGTCTTTGGAAGAGGTTTGTTTGTTCATCATTTCTCTTTAAGTATTTAAAGGTCTGAATCATATCTCCCCTGTCCCTCCTCTCCTCCAAAGTGTACATATTTAGGTCTTCAAGCCTCTTCTCATAAGGCTTCTGACGCAGGCTCCAAATCATTTTGGTCACTTTCCTCTGAACAGTTTCCAGTCTTTTTACATCTTTTGCAAGATACGGTCTCCAAAACTGAACACAGTACTCCAAGTGAGGCCTCACCAGTGACTTATACAGTGGCATAAGTACCTCTTCCTTTCTGCTGGTAATCCCTCTTTGTATGCAGCCCAACATCCTCCTGGCTTTTGCCACCGCCTTGTCGCACTGTTTTGCCACCTTGAGATCATCAGAAATAATCACACCAAGGTCTTTCTCCTGAACCATGCATACCAACCTCTCGCCCCCTATCGCGTACATTTCCCTTGGATTTCTGCTACCCAAGTGCATGGCACTGCACTTTTTCGCATTAAATCGTAGTTGCCAAGCATTAGACCACTCTTCCAGCTTTTGTAGATCTTTCCTCATGTTAACCACTCCCTCGGCGGAGTCCACTCTGTTGCAAATTTTTGTGTCGTCTGCAAAAAGACAGACTTTTCCATTCAGTCCTTCAGCAATATCACTCACAAATACATTGAACAGTGCCGGGCCCAGGACCAAACCCTGGGGCACCCCGCTAATCACCTTCCTCTCATCCGAGTGAGCTCCATGTACAATCACCTTCTGTCGTCTGTCAGTCAACCAATTTCTAATCCAGTTTACCATCTTGGGACCCATCCCCAAGCTCCTGAGTTTATTGACAATCCTCCTATGAGGAACAGTATCAAAGGCTTTGCTGAAATCCAGGTAGATGACATCCATCGCATGCCCCTGATCTAGTTCCTTGGTCACCCAGGCAAAGAACTCAATCAGATTAGTTTGCCAAGACCGTCCTTTGGTAAAACCATGTTGCCTCGGATCTTGCATCCTCTTGGTTTTGAGAAAGTTCACTATTCGCTCTATCAGGAGTGCCTCCATTACTTTTCCCGCCACCGAGGCTCACGGGCCTATAGTTTGACACTTCTTCCCTGTCACCACTTTTGTGTAGAGGTATGACATCAGCCATTCTCCAGTCCTGAGGAACCTCTCCTGTTTCCAAGGATCTGTTGAAGACATCCTTTAACGGTCCTGCAAGAACCTCTCTGAGCTCTTTCAGTATCCTGGGATATCCCATCCAGTCCTATGGCTTTGACCACTTTCAGTTTAGCAAGTTGTTCTAACACCTCGTCTTCTGTGAATGGTGTGGTATCTACTTCATTCCCATTTTTATATTTGGGAGTCACAGCTGGTCCATCTCCAGGATCTTCTTTAGTAAAAACAGAGCAGAAGTATTTGTTTAGCAATTTCACTTTTTCAGTGTCACTTTCCACGAGTCCTTTCCCAGCACTTCTGAGTCCTGCAATTCCAACTCTGATCTTCTTCCTTTCCTGAATATACCTGAAGAAAGTTTTGTTGCCACCCTTAACATCTTTAGCCATCTTTTCCTCTGCCTTTGATTTTGCTATCCTTATTACTCTTTTAGACTCTTTGAGTTGGATCCTGTATTTATTTCTGTGTTCTTCTGTTTGCAAGCTTTTGAATTTTGCGAAACTTGTGGTTTTTGCCTTTATTTGAGCAGCCACCTCTTTGGAAAACCAAATAGGTTTCCTTCTCCTCTTGTTTTAATTTACTTTTCTTACATATTTATCTGTTGCTTCTTTATTGCCTCCTTTAGTTTAGCCCATTGCAATTCCACTTCCTTTATCTCCTTCCACCCCGTCATCTCCTCCTTTAAGTACTCTGACATTTTATTGAAGTCAGTGTATTTGAAGTTTAGGACTTTGAGCTTTCTTTGATTGGCCTGTACCATGGCTTTTATCTCAAACCACACCGTGTGATGGTCGCTGTTGCTCACAGGGGCACTCACGCAGACATTCGACACACTATCACCGTTGGTGAGCACTACATCCAGCATTGAGCTTTCCCTGGTTGGTTCCATCACCATTTGTCTAAATAATGCATCTTGGAGAGCATCCACAATTTTTTTGCTTCTTTCCAGATGTGCAGAAGGAGTAATCCAATCCACATCAGGTAGATTAAAGTCACCCAATATGATCGCTTCCCCCTTTGTTGCTATCTTGGCAATATCTATAATCAATTCGTTATCACTCTCTTCAATTTGAGTCGGAGGTCTGTAGACTACAGCAATATGGATGACAGTGCCATCTCCTCTTTCCAACGCAATCCAGAGCGCTTCTTCTTTTCCCCATGTCCCCTGCATTTCAGTAGCTTTAATATTGCTTTTGATATACAAGGCTACTCCTCCTCCTTTTCCATTTTCTCTGTCTCTTCTGAATAGATTATAGCCAGGTATGGCTATATCCCAATCATGTGATTCATTAAACCATGTTTCTGTAATGGCCACAATGTCCAAATCCGTTTCCACGATTAGGGCTTCCAGGTCTGGAATTTTGTTGGCTAAGCTTCGAGCATTTGTGCTCATTACTTTCCAGCATTTTCCTGGCTTGTGTGTATTTTGCATTGATTTTGTTCTGCCCACTTTTTCCCACATGTTTTTGATGTGTGGTTTAAAAGTGTGGCTGTTTCTGATGTTGTTCTGCTTTTGCTGGGGGTGGCATGCAGATGTTGAACTTCCACATCCGTCACCCCCTTTTCCTAGTTTAAATGCATATCCACATACTGCCTGAAATTTTCACTTAGGCTTCTTTTCCCTGCGACAGAGAGATGTAGTCCATCAGCACAGTATAGTCTCTTGTTGGTCCATCTGTTGTCCCAGTTGCCAATAAATCTGAATCCTTCTTGTTTGCACCAGGTCTGGAGCCATGTATTAAAGCTGTCAATGCGATGCAGCCTTTTTGTCCCCTTGCCAAGAACAGGTAGAACCTCTGAGAATGCAGCAGTGTTAACAACGTGCTTGAGTTTCTCTCCCAGAGATTGGAAGTCCTTTTGGGCTGTAGAGGCACTGTTTCTAGCCAGGTCATTTGTGCCTAAGTGGATAATAACATCAAGTTTGGAGTGTTCACTTTTTGCGCTAAGTAATTCAACAACTTGGTTTGTATTCCTACTGGCTGAAGAGCCTGGTAGGCACATGACTATCTTCTCTCCTTTGAACTGTGTTCCCAAGTTGGTTCCTCTGATGATGGAATCTCCAAGTAGTAGTAATTTTCTGTTTAGTGCGGTTTTCTTCACATTTGGTGCTTTAGCAGGGGATTGGGCATTGTCTGACTCATTTAAGGGCCCTTCAGTTTCTTTGGATTGGGCATCCTCATTAGCCAAGGCATTGTTCAGGGATATCTCTTGATGTATAGGATGTCTCTGTGTTACAGGTCGCAATCTACCAGATTTGTTCCTGTGATCCATTTGTTCCTGGGGCGTTTGATTCTTTGTGGGAGCGGTGGTGGACTTTGTTCAGTTTGCATCCTAGAAGAGGTGCGCTTCATTGCAGTCAGTTCCTCCCTCAGTAGAGACACTTCTTTATGCATGGCAGCTAGGTCTTTCCTTAGTAGAGTCAGTTCTTCATGCATGGCAGCTGACTTTAGGCATATAGGACAAGCTCTTAGGCTCCAAATGATTCGTCTTTGAATGAAAGTACCACAGGTATTGCACTGAATACACTGAATACACAACATGTTGTTTATGCAGTCCCAGAAGAGGAAGAAGAAGATGAAAAGATGAAGACGATGTGGCTTTTAACCCAAGTTAGGAACGATAGATGGCACGTATGTGACCACTATATAGGCAATGTAGCCCCTGGGGTGAGTGGAGCGAGGGGTAGGGTGGGTGGGAACCTAAGTGTCTCTGGCCAGTAGGCTGTTCCTGAACTATGTGCACACACAATGGAGTAGGTAAGGGAACCCACCATTAAGGACAATTATATAGATAAATATGTGGAGACAAACAGACTCACAGTTATTTGGAGACAAACAGACTCACAGTTATGCAGCAAACTCAGCAAAAATCACCTTTTGGGAGAGTTCTGGAAAGCACTCCTCTTCTTAAGGAACAGAAAGGCAATCTGAGCAAGCCCACGTGCAGCACAGGAAATGGAGGTCCACAACAATAACTCAGCAGGGGGGAGGGATAGTCCCTCAGGTAGGCTAAGAGAAAGTTTAAAACTTTACAGCAATGGAGTAGATAAGGGAATCCACCACTAAGGACAATTAGATAGATAAATATGTGGAGACAAACAGAATCACAGTTATTTGGAGACAAACAGACTCACAGTTATGCAGCAAACTCAGCAAAAATCACCTTTTGGGAGAGTTCTGGAAAGCACTCCTCTTTTTAAGGAACAGAAAGGCAATCTGAGCAAGTATTTGTGTCACAGCTAGACAGCTGCATTTAATTTCTTCACATTTTGTTGGTAGTTTGACTTTGAATCGATATATCCCCCCGTTTATTGTGGGCTAGTGTGGAAGATATATTTTGTCTCGTATGAGAGTTACTTCAATTGTTTTTGGAATATGTTTATTTTCTGATGTATCTTCCTTTTTCTTCAAGAATGCTGTTAGCTTTCTTGACTTATTTTGTAAAATGCTATAAATAAAATAATAAAAAAAAAGAAAGAAATGGGATGTCATGATGAGATGCTACTTCTCAGTTGTAAAATACATCTCCTATTTCCAGAGAACAGAGGTATCCTGGGATATAAGACAGCTGGGCATCATGTCTGTTAATAGCAGTCTCAGCCACCCTTCATCGTTCATCCTCATTGGAATTCCAGGGCTAGAAGCTGAACACATCTGGATCTCTCTCCCATTCTGTGGAATGTACATCATGGCTTTTTTTGGAAATTGCGTTATTCTGTATATTATAAAAACCGAGCAAAGTCTTCATGAACCAATGTATTACTTCCTTGCCATGCTGGCTGTCACTGATCTGGTTTTATCGACTTCTGCATCACCTAAAATGCTGGCCCTGTTTTGGTTCAGTTCCAAAGAAATCTATTTTGAATTCTGCCTCATCCAGCTGTTTTTCATCCACTGTTTCTCCTCCATAGAATCTGGAGTCTTCTTGGCCATGGCTATTGATCGTTATGTGGCAATCTGCAACCCACTGAGACACTCAATTATCCTATCTAATCCAGTCATAATAAAGATGGGACTGATGATATTAATCAGAGGCGTACTCTTAATAAGCCCATTTTGCTTTCTCCTGAAGAGGCTTCCATTCTGTACCAACAATGTGATCTTCCATTCTTATTGCGAACACATGGCAGTAGCAAAGCTCGCCTGTGCAAATACCATAATCAACAGTGCATATGGACTGACAGCGGCCCTCTTGATGGCAGGGTTTGATGTAACCTGTATCACCTTGTCTTATGTGTTGATTCTGAGAGTGGTCTTCAGGCTTCCATCCAGAGCGGCACGTGTCAAAGCTTTCAGCACCTGTGGTTCCCATGTTTGCGTCATCCTAGCATTTTATATCCCAGCTCTCTTTACATTTGTAACACACAGATTTGGCCACAATGTTCCTCTTCATGTTCATATATTTATTGCCAATCTTTACCTTCTTGTGCCTCCCATGTTCAATCCCATAATCTATGGCGTGAAAACCAAACAGATCCGTTCCAGAGTGCTAGCAATGGTTCTCTTTAATAGGCGATAATAACTAGGCAGTTTTTTAAAATGTTTCTACTTATAACCTTCAGTGAGCAAGAGGTTAAAAAGCTAATCAAGTAAAAAATATACTTCCTTATATCTCCCCCTTGGCTTTTATTAGCAGATCATCAAACATAATCATTCTTCATACAGCACTTATTAAACAACCCAATGTGTTCCAGATCCCCTAAAACGTACAGGTCCAATTCTAATGGTACCTCCTGCTCCAGCTCTTGTATGAGTTGATTTCAGCAGTGCTGCTGTAAGAAAAGTATCAGATTCAGCATTCCTTTTGGGCTGTGAGTGTTACTTTCATAGCCAGACCAAAGAGCAGAAACTGGAATCACGAAACATAACTATGTAACTGTGTCTACCTCATTACAGAAATGTAGTATTGGGTTATGAATGCCTTTGGAGGCCTTAATATGAAGTAAGTTGTGTGATTTGACTAAGTGTCACATATCTTGCTGCGCAGATAAACCACTGGGTTAGTTCTTTACTGATGGATTACGTTGTAATAAAGTTTTTTTTTAATGTATGTATTGCTTTTATTTTTCATGTCCGATGTCCATTTGAGATGAATATGTTAACTATGTATTCTCATTTCTCAGCATTTCCAGTTTGTCTCTCAACTGTCCATTGTGATTAAATGTGAACCCCAGCTAAAGGTTGATGTTTGAGAGCGTATTGAATAATGTAGGATCAAAGGTAAACGGTCACTGTATACTGCTGAAGAGGTAGCTGCTGGAGAGGTCAGATAAAGGACAACACTAAGGGAACAGCCTGCTGTGCTAGGAGAGCTGGAAAGTAAACATTTAGGGGGGGTATGCAAATCACTGCCTGTGCTGAGGGAGTGAGGGTAATATTTGCTCAAGATTTAACTTTAAATCTATAGGGAATAGTGTAGGGTAATAAAGTGCACACACTAGACAGAGGGTGGAGAAGTAAATACTGGGGCCGGTGGAAAGTGCTCACCCTAAGAGAAATGATATCAGATAAACAGGTGCTGGTACTAAAAAGCCCTGAAAAGGGTTAAAGAAAGAGCTTGAGGAGAGATGAAGGAGTTTAGGATTTTGAGGTTGTTAAGCTTCTTAATATAAAAGGAACCTTTCCTACTGAAGATGGAACTAGAAAGTCTCCTGGGAGCTTAGGCAGGCTCATGGGTGAAGATACCAGCAGAGTGCCTCCTATTGACCCAGTTGGCGGTAGGAGTGAAGATGGGGCGGATGGTCTACTCCCAACCCAGGGAGTGGAAATGGCGGCAGAGAGACTGGAGAGCCTGATCCAGCTTGAGAGTTCAGAGGCGGATCAGCTCATTGGGGAGCTACAATGGTGGATCAGTTCCAGGGAGAGCTGCAGTGAATTTGAATAGAGCTAGAGAAGGAGCTCAACATACTGATTCAGGTAGTTTGTTCCAGGTGTATGGGGCAGCAAGGTAGAATGAACAAAGTATGAAGTTGAAAGTGGCAGAGAGAATAGAGTTCCGGAGGAGGGGTGTAGAGTGAAATACGAGAGGAAAGGTAGTGAGGAGCCACAGAATGAATGCATTTGTAGGCCAGTAGGAAAAGTTTGAATTGGATACAGAAATGGATCCCATAGGGCTGGAGTTAGGGGTTGCAAAAAGGGCAATTTCCCTGGGATCCCATGCTACAGGGAGCCCCAAGCCTACCTCAAGCTCAAATAGACATATCCAGTAGGTGGGCTTTGGCTCCCCCTCACCCTGGGCCCCTACACATCTAAAACCAGCCCTGCTCTCCAGAATAAGATGTCAAATATCTTATAGACAATTCCTGCTCTGGGGTTAATTTCCTATTCTTATTTATTTATATTCTCTAATATACCACACTGTACCTTATGATCGGGAACCATTGGTGATGAAAGAAGAAGTTGAAGCAGCATTGAAAGCCTTATCAAAGAACAAAGCACCAGGCATTGATAGCATTCCCATAGAAGTATTGCAGCAATCTGATGCAGCTGTTACCGTACTCACAAGGCTCTGCCAAGAAATATGGAAGACAACATCATGGCCAACTGACTGGAAAAGATCTGTGTTTATACCAATACTAAAGAAAGGTGATCCAACTGACTGTGGAAATTATCGAACAATCGCTCTGATCCCACATGCCAGCAAGATTCTACTGAAGATTATTCAAAAGAGACTACAACCATACCTGGAACAAGAACTACCTGAAGTGCAAGCAGGGTTCAGGAAAGGGCGAGGAACGAGAGACATCATTGCGGATGTGAGATGGATCCTTGAAAAGACTAAAGAATACCAAAAGGATATCTATTTGTGCTTTATCGACTATAGCAAGGCTTTTGACTGTGTAAACCATGAGAAACTCTGGGCCACATTAAGAAGCATGGGTATACCAGAACACCTGATCGTTCTCTTGCACAATCTGTACATTGATCAAGAAGCAACAGTTTGAACGGAACAAGGAGAAACAAAATGGTTTAAAATAAGCAAAGGTGTAAGACAAGGCTGCATACTTTCCCCCTACCTGTTTAATTTATATGCAGAACAAATCATCAGAGAAGCAGGATTGTATGAAGACAACAGAGGTGTGAAGATTGGTGGAAGACTCATCAACAACCTTCGCTATGCTGATGATACCACATTACTGGCTGAAAGTGAAGATGATCTGAAACATTTGCTTCTCACAATCAAAGAACATAGTCTCAAAATGGGCCTGCACCTTAATGTAAAGAAGACAAAGATCATGACAACTGGCATAATCAACAGGTTCATCGTTGAAGGAGAAGAAATTGAAATTGTGAACAACTTTAACCTACTTGGATCAACTACACAGGTACACTAAAAATTTTTTTTTTTAAACTGCCTCTAATGTTTCGATTGATTTTTACGTTTTTTGGTGTGCTGAATCCAAATCTGGTAACCAATTTGCTCCATCATGTACAGATTTTTTGCTACATTGGGTTAGCAGTTTGAGGTGAACGTTTCAGATTGAGTGCGATCGAGATAAAAGTTTCTTGGATGAATTCTTTATACTAATTGTTTAGTAGTTATTCAAATAAGAATAAAGAAAATTGTAACAAGGCAGCACATAAGAATAGAGTAATGTCAACAAAACACACTGTGATGGTAGCAAAATTGTCTGCACTTAAAACAGCCACATACATGTGCACAAACATTGAGCATATAAGAGCGAGGTTAGACACAAAGCAAAGCAAAGAAATGTGCAAAAAATGTTGTACAGGTATGTATGTAAGAATAGAAAACGCAAACCGCACCATTGCAATACATGAAGACAAACACCCGATGGTGTGAAAATAAAATTCTAATAAATGAGATCCGACACTGTGGTAATAACTAGCAAATTTTTATTTCAAAGTTTAGTAAAAACACGATATTTGTCAACACAGTTTAGATTTTAAAGTCATTCTTGGGTCAATCAATCTCCTGGTGGGCCCGTTTCTTCTTCCCCCGTATGCTTCTCTTGGTGCGCTGCTTGGCGTATTTTTCATCTAGGGTTTCCCGCAGCAGCAACCAGCAGAAATCAGCCATCATAGTGGTGTTCCATCTTCCTTGGTACCTTCTCTCTGCGTCCTTGATGTCCTGGTGAAACCTTTCACCTTGTTCTTCACTGTACGCCCCCAAGTTTTCGGGAAAGTAGTTCACATGGGAGTGCAAGAAATGGACTTTCAGGCTCATGTTACAGCCTTGTTCTTTGAAGGCATTGAGCATCCTGGCAACAATATCCTTATAGTTCTCATCCCGCCTGTTCCCCAAGAATTTGAGAACAACATCCTTGAAGGAATCCCAGGCTTCTTTTTCCTTCTCAGACATCGTTTCAGCGAATGCTCCATCTGAAATGAGTTTCCTTATATCAGGGCCAACAAACACTCCTTCCTTTAGCTTTGCTTCAGAAAGTCGGGGGAACTTTGAGCAAAGGTACCGAAAGCACTCACCATCTTTTGGAAGGGACTTGATGAATTGCTTAATGAGACCCAACTTAATGTGGAGAGGTGGTAATAGAATTTTATCACGAGGTACCAAGCTCTCATGATGAACATTTTTCTCACCAGGTCTCAAATACTCCCGAATTGGCCAGTCTTTTTCCCCCCAGTGTAGGTCGCGGGCCCGGCTATCCCACAAGCAAAGGAAGCAGGGATATTTGGTGAAACTGGATTGCTGCCCTAATAGCATGGATAGAATTTTAAAGTCTCCACAAATCATCCACTTATGCTCATCATAACGAATCTTCTGAAGAATCAGGGCCAAATTCTCGTATTTTTCTTGGAGAATAACAGAGTGAGCAATAGGAACTGAAGCGAATGTGTTGCCATTATGAAGAAGAACACCTTTTATGCTGTCTTTTGACAAATCAATGAACAGCCGCCATTCAGCAGGATCATACTTGAGTTTAAACTTTTCCATCACTCCGTATATATCGTTGCAAAATACCAAATCTTCCTCTTTGCTGAAATACTTCAAAAATTGTGTCTCGCGGTTGCGGTACCAATAAAAAGTTGTTCCTGGTGACAATAGATTTTTCTGTTTAAGCCGAGAACCTAGCAGTTGGGCAGCATCTTTTGGGAGTCCTAAATCCCGGACTAAATCATTCAATTCAGCTTGAGAGAAAAGTTCAGGTTTCGGATCTGGTTCAGTTTCAAACTCGGAAGTACTGGACTCATCGGGAAAAGCCATCTGATGAGTCTCATCATGATCAGAACCGTCCACACAAATATGATCCAAAGATTTTGGTGGTTCAGGCACAGGTACTTCGTTGCTATGAGGCATAGGCCTAATTGCTGAGGGAAGGTTGGGGTAACTTATTACGTTCTTATTTTTTAAGTTGTATCCCTTCACAATGTAAGAGCAAAAATAGCAGTCACTGCTGTGGTCTCTTTGTTCATGCCACATCATAGGTATTCCGAAACGAAATGCTTGTTTTTTACCTTTCATCCATAAGCGTAGATCTTCCTCACATGTCTTGCACACTTTGTGAGGAGCCCACGGTTTGTCTTGATCGCCTAACTTCAAACCGTGTGATAAGGAAGCTTATCATAGCTCAGGTAGGAACTATAGAAAAGATGATGTGACTCTGAACAAGCAACCTGTCAGTTCTGGTAGAAGTAGGAAAACAGAGTTTTCATATAAAAGACTACCAGTCCCAGAATGCACCAGGTTTCCAGCAGCCATGAGAGGGGCTGAAGTGAGAAAACGTGTGTGCAATCAAGAGAGCTATGAAGTAATCCCTAAGCACTCATCTCAAAGGGCAGGGCCTGATTCAACACAGCTGCGCTGTGTTAGGGAGGAGCACACATTAGGACAGAATAAGAATAGAGCTTATTCTTCAGATAACAGCTTCAGGAAAGGAGACAGCAACAGCTTCAAGCTCAAGCACCAACATCAACTCGAGAAGCAGAAGCCAAGCCAAGCGGATAGAGAGAGAAGGAAACTCTCTGGAAGGAAGAGAAGGAAGGCCATTGGAAGGTCTGGGAGAATCCAAGGCAGTACCCATACTGGGAGGTATTCCAAGTGCCAGCAGAGTCCATTGGACTGGAGTCAGCCAGAGGAATGGAAGGGCAGAGATAGGAATCACCAGTGGCTACCTAGAAGAGAGAAGACTGCACGTGGAAAGGACTTTCAGACCTATGCCAAAAGGTATGTGAGGGAAGATCCAGTGTCCAGGGATCAAGATTGGAAGGCTGGACATCAGAACTGGATTACATACTGGCCAGGATATACAGAGAGGAATTATGATAGCAGGGGGGGCTCAGATATGAACACTGATCCAGACCCTATCTATAATAGTGAATGGCAGCAAGGGAATAAGCATTCTCATGATAGTGCCTTATGGAAAGACTCGTCTGTGCCAATGTATGATAGTGACCCTATGCTGATTGATGAAGGGGGAGATACAGCAGATGAAACTATTCATTACATGGACTGTTCTCTATCTAAATGCTATTGCTAGCTTTCTGTGAGCAAACACCTCAGCCATCACAAAGAAACCTAACTTTGTTCTTTATTTCCACTGCAAACAGCTCTTAAAGCAGGATTTGGGTTCACACAGTAGCAGCCAGCCAGCTAAAGGGTTTCAGCTGGTCAATTGATAGTAATTAAAGCTGCACCTGATTGTGTGTGTGAGCAAGGGAGAATCACTGCTGGGATCTGCGTGGAAAATAAGCAGAAGTTAACCTAACAAGCAAAGTTTATTCATTTCTTTGTGCCTTTTTATTTGGTAATTATTTGCTAAGAAAACATTAGCTAATTGCCTGACAAGCTGAAGGTTGTTTTCTGATTTGCTTTGTGACTTTATGTTATCCATTTAAACACTGCAAGCAAGTAACCTCATTTATATTGCTAACAAGCATACTTGTGCTGGGTGAATTAAACCCCATTAATAAAAGAAGTATTTTATTGGCCTTACCTCTGGCTTCACAACTCAATTATTGTCTTCAGCTGTGTTTGGGAGTGAATGAACTACATTACCCACAATACCTTGCAAGAATCATATGAATATATGCATCGTCAAGATTGTGTAAGTTCTCACCCTAGGCAGCCGTCTGACAACCGAAATAGGCGAAATATACTTTTTTATAAAATGCAGAAATGTTCCTCTGCCGCTTTTTCACGGTATATTCCCCACAAATAAAACAAAAACTGTCCGGAGAGTTGACGCAACCTCTGGCTCTGTGAGCCATCACAAATACACAGCACTGCAAACTACAACTGTAGTGAACCACTTCGGAATAAAGCTGGATTACGACTGAGCAAACAAAAGGTAATAATGAACTTGCAAGAAACTGAAATTTGACAGGAACGTTCATGTCGCAACCACCGTGTTTGAGCGAGCGAACGAGGCGAGGCGAACAGGAAAGAACATGCGCCAGCGCGAGTACTGGATTTAGCCCCCTGCCTCCCAATTGTCCTGTTAATGTATAAATGAATACAAACACTCTAAAATATCATGAGGGAGTGTTTCTGGTTAGTTAACCATTACAACCTCTATTTTGGGCCAAGAAAATAAACTGCAGTCGGCTAAAAAGAAATTATGTGAACATTCCTTATTTGGGTAAGAAATCTAATTTTGCAAGAAAACGTGACGTGATGGAACATTTTGGCTATTTTTCCTGGATTCAGCACCCCAAAATCTATAGGAATCAGTTGCAAAACTGGAGGCAGTTTTTTGGTAGTGTACCTGTGCTATCAATAAAGAAGCAACAAGCAGTCAAGAAATCAGACGACGCATTGCTCTTGGCAGAATGGCTATGAAAGACCTAGATAAGATTCTCAAGAGCAGAGATGTCTCTCTCCATACAAAGATTCGACTTGTTTAAGCCATGGTATTTTCAATAACATCATATGGATGTGAAAGCTGGACAGTGAAAAAGATAGACAGGAAGAAAATTGATGCCTTTGAATTATGGTGCTGGCGGCGAATACTGTGTATACCATG
This sequence comes from Ichthyophis bannanicus, assembly GCA_033557465.1. Classification (NCBI taxonomy): domain Eukaryota; kingdom Metazoa; phylum Chordata; class Amphibia; order Gymnophiona; family Ichthyophiidae; genus Ichthyophis; species Ichthyophis bannanicus. The sequence goes on along the minus strand of CM066035.1, from coordinate 34,433,448 downwards.
GACTGCCAGAAGAACAAACCAGTCGGTACTAGAGGAGATCAAACCTAAGCTTTATTTAGAAGCTCAGATGACAAGACTTCGACTTTCATACTTTGGACATATCATGCGAAGAGAGAGATCATTAGAGAAAGACATTATGCTTGGCAAGATAGAAGGTCAACGCAAAAGAGGAAGGCCAGCAATGAGATGGATCGATACAATAACAGCAGCTACAGGTACCAGTCTGTCAACAATGAGCCGCCTGACTGAAGACCGAACACAGTTTAGGATAGCTATCCAGAGGGTTGCCATGAGTTGACTCTGACTCGACGGCACCTAACAACAACAACAACAACAATATACCACGCTATTCTGCATCAGTGCAGTTTACATTGAGCAGGGCATTATAACTTGGAGATAACTATTTTACAGAGAACATGGGCTATGGAGGGTTAAGTGGCTTGCCAAAGACCACAAGGAGCACCTGTGGGACTAGAAACCCCAGTCCTTCTGGCCCAAGGTTGCTGTCCTCTAGTGGGATTTGAACCTCTGACTTTCTGGCCTGAAGCACCTTGCCCCAACCACTAGGCCACTCCTCCACTCCCAGATAGGATGGAGAGAACTCCTACAATGTCATTACCAATGAATGAGGAGTGGCTGTTGTTAGTGTTGCTGTTAAGTGCCATTGAGTTGGTGTCAACTCACGGCGACCCTCTGGATAGTTGTTCTAAATTGTGTGTTGATGGCTGCTGTTATTGTATTGATCCATCCTCTTTTGTGTTGACCTTCGACCTTGCCAAGTATGATGTCTTTACCTAATGATCTCTCTCTTCGTATGATCTGTCCAGAGTATGAAAGTCTATGCCTTGTCCTCTGAGCTTCTAAAGAAAGCTTAGGTTTGATCTCCTCTAGTGCTGACTGATTTGTTTTTCATGCAGTCCATGGTATACAGAATATTCTTCGCCAGCACCATAATTTAAAGGCATCAATTTTCTTCCTATCTATCATTTTTTTATATAAAATTCAGAGTGGAGACAAACCACAGCCACACCAATGATCTCTTCAAACAAATAAATTAGTTATTTGAAGAGATCATTGGTGTGGCTGTGATTTGTCTGCACTCCGAAGCTGGACTGTCTCTTTTGTGGAGATCCATTTCTCTCTCTGTTTGGTTTGGTTTGCTTTATTTATAACATTTACAATTTAATACATCCCCAAAATAGAGAACATAGGAAACAGGAAAATCAATTATACAGGAAAAAATAAAGTTCCCTTACCAAAAAATCTAAATATATAACTATGGGGGATGTTTACTAAACTGCGGTAATGGTACATAACGCACGTTATGTAACGTTAACGATCATTAACTTACGTTAACTTGAGTTATGATGTGTTAAAACGTCTCATAACGTGCGTTAACGTAAGTTAACGATCGTAAAGTTCCGCGGCGCGGTAAAACACTGCAGAAGGTGGAGAGAGGGCGGAGATAAGGGGTTAATGGGCGGAGTGTGGGCGAGGAGAGGCTCCTTTCATACTAACGCGCTGATCTGAAGAGCTGAATCCAAACGCGATTGAAAACCTGCCGTTAAATGCACATTTCAGGGGAGAGAAACCATTTAGGTGTCAGCAATGTACAGCATAGGCAGGGAAACCAAAGAAAAGTGATAAGTGTGATACATGTGCACAGAACAAAAGGGCACATAAACATTGAAAATGACCTCAACAAACTGGAAAAAAAACATAACCAAGCTGGCCAATAGTGGTATTAATGGGAAACATCAACCCCCCCCCAGGGAAAGCTCCATAGAAAAGATATAAATCGTGGAAGGGTCTATGCGCCGTCCCCATACAAGGTGAATGAGCCACAGTGAAATTGCGCCGTGCAAGGTTTTCCTTTCCATCAGACAGGTGTCCTATGGCATGCACATGTGCGGCAACAGCAGGACAGACATGTTGGAACGGCAACTGGACAGATGCCAGAAAAGGGGATACAGAGGGCTGCAGGCGGCACATGCTGTGGTGCAGCTGGGCCACAGTGCGGACTAGGGTGGCCCATACGAATGCTGAAACAGCAGAGCAGCCAGACAGAAACTGCTGAAGGCCCAACATGGGCATGACTGTGCTTCCCACAGTGTCACAGGGGATAGTACCCAGCAGCTACCCCCAAGGGCATGGAACATTGGCAGGCGGTGCTGGGGGGTAGCGTGGACACCTATGCAAGCACCCCTACCCCAGAACCCGCACCATAGGCAGCCGCCTACCCCCACACTGGATGGCCTGAGACTGCGCTCCACCAGCACCACCAGCAGAAGGGCATGTCAGCATGGTGGCAGAGGGTCACTGGTGGTGGAGGGGGCAGTGGCAGCTGCCCAGAGCAGACAGTGGACTAGCCCTGTGTAGGTGGGTGCCATGCACTGCAACAAACAGGCCCTGTCTGACAAACAGTCATGGTATCACCAGGGAATGTGCTGACTTTGTGAGAACATGGTGGTGCAATGGACAAAACCAGTGTATTCAGAAGCAGAAGGTCATAGGTTCAAGTCCCAGCTGTGGTTCCTGCCAACCCAGTCCCCTTATTTAACCCACTGCTAATACAGACAGAACCTTTATTGCAGATGACGTAAACATGCCCAAAACACCTACGTATTACCCTACAGAGCACAGACACCATAAACATGCGCATTACCTAGAGCAGAGTCTCCCAAATGCAGTCCTGGAGGGCCAAAAACCATTCAGGTTCCATGCTGCCTCTAATAAAGATGCCTGTGCTGCATTTCTATGCGCCGCCCCCATGGTATGCAGATGTATCTCATGCATATTCATGAGGGACAGCATGAAAACCCGAACAGTGTTTGGCACACCAGGACTGGAGTTGGGAACCTCTGCCGTAAAGCAGCAGCCAACAGGGGCAGACACACCCGCACCCACAGGCCCAATTATCCAAAGCCTCCTGGAGAGGCAGGACTTTGGGCCCTGCGTGCATCTCCCAATACTAGCACTTGCATACCTTAGTAATGCCACCCTAAACCTGGGAATACGGTACACATCTATCAAAAGGTTGCTATGATTACTGGCAGATAGCAATTCCTAAGTTAAGCACAATTTGCTGATTGAGCTGCATCATAGCAACCTTTCTGATATCTGTGGAGTGTGCTTCAGGTCTGGTGGCTGACAGTGTTCACCACCCTGGGGAGTGACCCCCAAGAGTATTGCTTACCATAGCCATGCCTGCACTCTGCCCAGGACTGGTGTGGTGGCCATGGCTGCCAAACACCTCTATAGTTGCACAATGCTGGCATAGGTGTGGGGAGTGTGTGTCTGTCTATCCAGTGTGTGGTGGCTGCAAACACCCTCCACAGCCCACACTGCTTGCACTGTTGCCAGTATTGGCCTGCCAATGTGCATAATGAGGAGCAAGGTACTGTGGGATTAGCCAGGATAGGATGGCCTGGCCTGGATCCATCTGTACATAGCATAGGGTAATGGCTCGGACATTGTAGTGGCCGGCCACCACCTGCATGGACAGGGTGGCCACAGCATGTCCTGCTGGGAGGTCACTCTGACCATGACTGAGCAGTGACCACGGCATGGCTAGGTTCCCCCATAGTGCTATATAGTATTTTTTGTATGTGATATTTATGGGTTCTCTTTTGGGGCCCACTCACTAACTTATCTGCTTGGTGTGTATGCTGACATTCCAGTTCTGGGTACACGCTTCTTCTCCAGGAACATGCACTATGGACTAGCTAGCAGACTGCCTGCAGCTAGTATGTGTCTGGCTGGAACGCCTTGCAGGGTGCAGCGGCTGGAGGCTTGCTGCTTGAGAATGTCAGATAGTGGTGGGGGGCAGCTGGCCATTTCCAGGCCTACTGTCTGTCTGCTATTGCTTTATGGATGGGTACAGATCTGCATTGCTTGCCCTGTAGGGTGCCTGTTCCCCAGCAGGACTGGGGTGGATGGTCCCCTCTACTGCTACCATTGCAGGGAGGTGGCATATGGATCTGTTGGTGGGCGATCCTGTTTCCCACCCTGAGCCCCAGAGGGTGGGTTGTGTGGTGGCACATAATCTGCCTATGGGTCCAAACACCCCCCCCCCCCTTCACGTCACCAACACAAAATATGCACTATTCTGAGTGCATCATAGCCCATAAGGGCTAGACATGACTGAGAAATACAGAGGGACACAGATGTATCCTAGGTGTGTCTGAAGGAACTACCTATCACACACTGATGGGGACCTGCATCATGGCGTATTTCAGCCATGAAAGGGCTGTGGACCTGGTGCTGGGCGCCCCACCTCACCCTCAGGGGGAGCACAGTACCCGCACAATGTGACGGTCTGTGGCTACTCTGTGCCAGTACCACACACAGTCAGTTCCCCCTACCAGGCCAAGGTGCTGTGGGGGTGCATACACCATCCTGTGCCCATCTGTGGACTGCTGATTTGCATGTGCATTGCATCATGGGTACTGGTGGGTCAACCGTATCCTGGTAGCCACAGTAGACAGTTTGTGTGGTGGCGTGCAGTCTTTCTGCAGCCAGCCAGGGGTTTGTTAGCAGCTGTAGCCCACTGGTTACTTCACTGCCTGTGCGGCCAGAGGTCATGGGTTCATACCCATGGTGGGGTTATTTGATAGGGCTGTCTGAGGCATTGTCTATTTTTGATGTACATTAGTGCTGCCAGCAAAAACACCCTCAGAGTACTGTAACCTTACGGTGTCTCATAAGGCGCCCCATAAGGCACCTTATAGGGCGCCCTACAAGGTGCCTTATAAGGTGTTCTATAGGGGACATTATGAGGTGCCTTGGCGGACGGTGCACTTTATAATGTACCCTATGGAGTGCATTATGGGGTGCCTTATGCGGCACCTTAGGTTACGCCACTGTGAGGGTGTGTTTGCTGGCAGCACTAATGAAACTAAACGTAAAATGCCTCAACAATCACTACTTAAATGTAAAGGGTGATGCCTCAGCCAGCCTTATGCATTGGGCACACTGGGGAATCAATCCCATGACCCCTGTATCATCAATCAGTGTAGTAACTATTGTGCTACAGCTCTGTGTCTGTGTGCCTTCTTAAGATTAGCGCGTGTTAACGTGCCATGTAACGCTCGTTAATTTATGGCGCCTTGTAACGCGCGTTATTGGTAACGATGTACCGCCCATGTCCTTATTTGGGATTTCTGTCTGTACCGCGGATCCTAACGCGAATCACACTAACGCAGTTTAGTAAACATACCCCTATATGAGACTACTATATGAGGAGCAAGTTATAGGAAAATCTTTCTATGCATTAAGAAAAGGAAAAATTTGGAGTCTGGAAACAGCACAGCCAGCTTTTAAAGGGAAACATTTAGCCCAAAGACACACCCACCCTATTCACCAAAAACCTAAGGAGCTGTTTGGGGTCAAAAAACAAGAATCTGTTAGCATCCAGGAAAACAAAACATCTACAGGGAAATTTTAATAGAAAAGTAGCTCCCAAGGCGAGAACCCTTGGTTTAACACCAAGAAGTCCTTATGCCTCAATTGGGTAGCCCTCAAAAAATAAGGACAAATTTTGAATCCTAGCCCTCAAAAAGAGCTCCTGCATATGTTGAAAATACAACTTCAACACAGTATGATGGTCCTCTCAAAGGAAAAACTGACAAGCAAATTTGTCCGTCAGTCACAACGTCCAGGGAATTTTCCAAGAAACCATTAAGGTCAAAAAACTGCTGGCTCTGGATTTGATCCACTCCAGTGGCCCTAGTCCTGGGCCCCAAGGACAAATATTGCACCCGAGCAATCAGTGGTAACTTCAAAATCTCCTGGAGATATTTTCTGGCCATCTCAATAGGTGACACCAATGAAGACTTAGGAAAGTTGATCAATCTTAAATTATTTCTTGAAGTACGCCATCTTTCGGGCTAGCAAAGAGGAGTCCTTGACCAGTGCACACTGGGTCTCCTTCATTTCCCCAAATCTTGCTTCTAACACAGACAACCTCACTGCTTGCTGGATCTGTTCCTGAGAGAACCCAGACAAAGAATCCTTCACCATAGAAAGCTCACTAGAAAGAGTACCTGCAAGTGTTTGTAGAGAGGAGTTCCCTGAGGCTATTGCCACCCACAAGGCATCCAATGTAACAACTGACACTTTTTTCAGCTCTCCAGGGCCCGGCAAATAAGGAGTTTGTCCCTCAGCAGTCACATACCCCTCCAAGATAGGGGCATTTGCTGTTTCCTTTCCCCTATTCATAGGGGAGGAAGCCACAACTGGGGTCCCTCTGGGCCTTACACTGGCTCCCGCCCTTAAACTTAGAGCTGGCGACAGCCACATGGCTTAAAAGGAAAAACATTTGGGTCTCAGAGGCGCAGTCCTCTCATCATGGCTCAAAGAAGCCCCACTTAAGACTGATACAGTGCTGCTGGCTCTGCTGAAGTGCTGATCCTGACTCTGAAGCTCAAACTGCACTTGGCAAGCGTTCTGTGCATATCCAAGATGGGAACCACCTAGCTGGAGAGCTGGATCTTCTGTTTCCGCTTCCTCCCCCCCTATCTGTGGCCAGGGACCCCTAGGAAACAGCAGGTGGTTTGGTATAGTATACCTATGCTTCTTAATGTGGCCCAGATTTTCTTATAGTCAGCACAGTTAAATGCCTTTCTCTAGTTGATAAAACACATATCAGTAAACTCAGTATTCTTTTGTCTTTTCAAGGATCCATCTCACATCCATGTCTCTCATTACTCACCCTTTCCTGAACCCTGCTTGCACTTCAGACAGTTCTCGTTCCAGGTATGGTTGTAATCTCTGCTGAATCATCTTGAGTAGAATCTTGCTGACATGTGGGATCAAAATGATTGTGCAATAAGCTCTATAGTCAATCGGATCACCTTTCTACAATATTGGTATACACACAGATCTTTTCCAGTCAGTTGGCTATGAGGTTGTCTTCCAAATTTCCTGGTAGAGCTTTGTAAGTATGGTAACAGCTGCATCCGATTTCTGTAATACTTCAACAGGAATGCCATCAGTGCCTGGTGCTTTGTTCTTTGATAATACTTTCAGTGCTGCTCCGACTTCTTCTTTCATCACTGCTGGTTCCTGTTCATAAGGTAAATGAAAAAATGAAAAAAAATGCCACCCTATCCCATCCTTATACAAAGAAAAAAACATATCTGTTCAAAAACATGTTCGCCAATCATTTTTTCATTTATATTTTTTCACATTTCCTTTCTAATTATAATTTTCATTACTACTTTTTTCATCATATTTTTCTTTTTTCAGCATTATGTATTTATAATTTTTCACAATATTGTAGTAATTGCTGATTTCCAAGCAGGTCAATTTTGACAACAGCATTGTTTTATAGGTCTAGAAGGTTCGGAGTAGCCTCCGATGTCAGTTGGATTTCCTTTAATACCATGCATGCACGGAGTTTAGTGCTAGAGACACTGGATTGCAATAGCAGTGGGCTCAGCACCACCATTTTTTAAATGTTTGGATCTCTCCTGTTCTTGTATGTTTTCTTATATGTTTTTTTTTAAAATTATGTTGGGTATAATATCAGTCAGAGCATCGATGTTGATTTGCTCTTATGTTTTCTTAGAGCTGGCTATGCTCATTAACAAGCTCCCTGAAGAAGCTGTGGAAGCAAAACACCTGGTGTCGGGGCTAACGGAGCATCAGCTGTGAACTTCATAGAGCTGAGATTTTAAGCTGAGCCAATTTAAGCATTCAGGATTTTTGTTATTCTACATTGAATGTTGGACATTAGTTGCTACTGAATGAGCTCTATATCACCAGCAAGTTTCAAAGATATGTCTCTTCTAGTACTGAACAAGCTATAGCGAGGGTATGAGCACTGTATAATCACTGCGTATGGATCCTTGATCGTGGATATTATCAACTTATATGAAATTATTCAGACTGATGGAGAAGATTATTTTGTGTTTTGTATTTAGTATTTTCTTCTTATTAAGAGGTTTTTGACCACTGATGTCTTTGAGTTCAGTCAGATATTGCCAAATTAAGTCATACTGACTGGCTCACCTTCACATTTTACAGAAGAAGAGGGCAGCTGAGGTCTTTTCCTCTTTAAGTGAGCACAGTGCTTGTTTTGTTCTGTATGGATGCTCTTTTTTTAACTGAATATTGAGAGACTTTTCATTTATTTGCTTAAGTTAGAAGTTTCTTTTTGTATTTGGGATTTGCATTTTTGGCTCATAGAGAGGATTTTTTTTTATTTATATAGAGTTATTTCCTCAGGCAATTCTGAGCACAATTGAATCAAGTGAATCATAATTGAATTGCATGAAGCACACTGAATCAGTTAAAGTATGTTGAACTAGAAATAAGGATCAATTTATTGTTTGTTGAGAAGAAGCTGAGTATGTAACTCACCAGTCATATTAAAGGAGCATAACATTGATTTAAAGAGATTAGAACTTTGGCCTTTTTATTGGTCTTTCTTCATTATTAAAGGGAACTGATGGGCCATCTTGCCAACAATGACATGCAGCATCATGCAGAAGCAGAACCCTTTCCAGTTCTGTTCAAGGAAGGGTGCTAATGCTAGGTAAGGGACTCTATCTGGCAGTGCAAACAAAAGTGGCAGGAATGCCACAGAAAATCTATTTACTTATTTGAGCCCCCAGCCTTTTCCTCTCATGAGGTGGCATGCATCAGTCTAATGTTCATCAAAGCAAATAAGAACATAAGAACATAAGAAAAGCCATACTGGGTCAGACCAGAGTCCATCAAGCCCAGTATCCTGTTTCCAACAGTGGCCAAACCAGATCACAAGTACCTTGCAGGTTCCCAAAAGGCACACAGGTTCCACAAAACTCTCACCATGGGCGAGATGGGGCGGTGAGGTATTTGGCAACAATATTGTAGGACAAGCAGAAAGTATTAGAAAAATGATGGCCCTGGATGACCAGCTACTGCAGGTGACTGAAAAGATGGAGTTAAAGCGGCTGTTGCATCTCTTAGCATCAAATTACCACGTGCCCTGAGGACATCTTTTAGTAAGTAGGTGATCCCCAGCCAATATAATCTGATAGTTTAAAGAAGGAACATTCATGAATCCTGCTTCTAGGTAAAGCTCTGGAAAAAATTTATTTATTTATGGGGAAGATGGCATAGGGCTTACCTGCCAGTAAAGTGGCAGAAGGTATTTTACACATTTTGGGGGAAAGTATCTAAGGTCATATAAACCCACATCCAGTGTCTTCTTCCCTCAAGGGATCCAAGCAAATAGGACTGAGGAGAGGCTGTCTGTGCCTAGGTTTGCGGCCCAGCTCAGCCAAGGGCTGCATTCATAATACAACCAATCTGCAGATAGCAAACCCAAAAGGGGAGGAGCTAGGGAGGAGACAATGACTTGTCCTTCTACTGAGGAGAGAAAAGAAAAAAAGATTGCAAAATGTTAAAAAGGACCTGCTAAATACAAAAGAACATAAGATATCCCATACTCTGACCAAGGTCCATCAAGCCCAGAAACTTGTTTCCAGCAGTGGCCAAGCTAGGTCATGTGTACCTAGCAGTTTCCCCAAAAGACACAGGTACCACAATGCTTGTATTGGGTCAAGCATTAATATCCTGGGTCCCTTTTTAATAATGGTTTATAGACCTTTCCTCCAGGAACTTGTTCAAACCTTTTTTAAACCCAGATACACTAACAGCCTTTACTAATCCTCCGGTAACAAATTCCAGAGTGTGATTACACATTGAGTGAAAAATATTTTCTCTTATTAGTCTTAAATAGTTTACCCTGTATCTTCATTGTATGTCCCCTACTCTCTATATATTCTGATAACGTAAACAATCGAACTACATTTACCCATTCCACTCCGTTTATTAATTTATAGACTTTGATCATATCTCCCCTCAGCCGTCTGATTTCCAGGTTAAAGAGCCCTAACCTTTTTAGCCTTTCTTCATAGGGGTATCCTTCCATCCCCTTTACCATTATGGTGGCTCTTCTCTAACTTTTTCTAATAACACTATATCCTATTTAAGATACGGTGACCAGAATTGCACACAATATTCAAGGTGCGGTCTCACCATGGAACGATATAGAGGCATTATAATATCTTTTGTTTTATTTTCCATTCCTTTCCTTATGATATCTAGCATTCTATTTGCTCTCTTGGACGCCGCTGCACACTGGGCGGAGTGTTTTAACATGTTATCCATAATGACGCCTAAATCTTTTTCCTGGGTGGTGGTTCCTAAAGTGGAACCTTGCATCGGGTAACCATAGTTTGGGTTGTTCTTCCCTAGGTGCATAACTTTGCACTTGTCCATATTAAATTTCATCTGCCATTTTGATGCCCAGTCTTCCAATTTATCAAGGTCCTCTTGCAATTTTCCACAATCCTCTTGGGTTTTAACAACTTTAAATAGTTTTGTGTCATCTGCAAATTTGATAACCTCACTCGTTATTCCACTTTCCAGGTCATTTATGAATATGTCAAAAAGCAGCGGACCCAGCACAGATCCCTGGGGTACACCACTATTCACCTTTCTCCATTGGGAAAATTCGCCATTTAGCCCTACCCTCTGCTTTCTATCTTTTAACCAGTTCCTGATCCACAATAGTACATTGCCTCCTATCCCATGACTCTTAGTTTTGCCAGAAGTCTCTGATGAGGGACCATGTCAAAGGCTTTCTGAAAGTCCAGATACACAATATCAACCGACTCACCTTTGTCCACCTGTTTATTCACGCCTTCAAAAAAACATAACAGATTAGTAAGACAAGATCTTCCTTGTCTAAAGCCATGTTGGCTGTCTCCCATTAAGCCATGACTATCTACATGTTCAGCAATTTTGTTCTTTATGATGGTTTCTACCATTTTTCTACCATGTTCACCGGTCTGTAGTTTCCAGGATCACCCCTGGAATCTTTTTAAAAATTGGAGTTACATTCGCCATCCTCCAATCTTCAGGTATAAAAGATGATTTTAATGATAGTTCACAGATTACTAATAGCAGGTCTGCAATCTCATATTTCAGTTCTTTCAACACCCTTGGATGTATGCCATCTGGTCCAGGTGATTTGCTACTCTTCAGTTTATCAAATAGTTGTAATACATCTTCCCGATGTATTGATATTTCCTTCAATTCTTCCACACCTTTAAATACCACTTCAGTGATGGGTAACATCCCTACATCTTCCTCAGTAAAGACCGAAGCAAAGAATTTATTCAGTCTCTCCACTATCGCCTTGTCGCCTCTTAGCACTCCTTTAACCCCTCTATCATCTAATGGACCAACTGACTATGTTTTTTGCTACGAATGTACTTGAAAAAGTCTTTATTATGCGTTTTTACTTCTGCAGCAAGCTTCTTCTCAAATTCACACTTTGCCTGCCTTATTAATGCCTTGCATTTAACTTGCCAGTGCTTGTGCTGTTTCCAGTTTTCATCGTTTGGCTTTTTTTTCCATTTCCTGAAAGATGCTTTTTTGGAAACAACAGCATCTGTGACCTCACCTTTAAACCATGCTGGCAGTTTTTTGGACTTCCTTCCACTTTTCTTAAGGCATGGAATACAGCTGGTCTGGGCTTCTAAGATAGCATTTTTCAACAACACCCAAGCTTGATGTAAGTCTTTAACCTTTGCAACTGTTGCTTTTAGTTTTTCCTTAACTATTTTCCTCATTTTATCATAGTCTCCATTTCGAAAGTTAAAAGGTAGTACTGTGGATTTCCTTACCATTCCTCCTCCACTAATTGAAAAAAACACGATCATGCTATGATCGCTATTGCCAAGTCGCCCCAATACCCATATCTCTTGCACCAGATCTGGTGTTCTACGAAGGACTAGGTCCAATATGGCTTCCCCTCTGGTCGGATCATGAACCAGCTGCTCCAAGAAGCAGCCATTTATTTCATCTAAGAACTTTATCTCCCTAGCATGTCCTGCCGTGACACTGACCCAGTTGATACCAGGGTAATTGAAATCACCCATTATTATTACTGCGCTGTAACATTTGTTAGATTCCTTGATTTCTTTAAGCATTTCATCATCCATTTGTTCATTCTGGCCAGGCGGTCGATAGTACACCCCCACTTCCATCGCCTTCCCCTTTTTACATGGAATTTCAATCCATAGAGATTCTACAGCAAATTTTGTTTCCTGCAAAACTTTAATCCTTTCTGACTCAATGCCCTCTCTAACAGAGCGCAACCCCTCCACCAATTTGATCAGCTCTATCATTACAATATAGTTTGTACACAGGTATCACAGTGTCCCACTGGTTGTCCTCCTTCCACCATGTCTCTGAGATTCCAATCATATCTAGAAACATAGAAACATGATGACAGAAAAAGACCACATGGCCTATCTAGTCTGTCCTTCCATATCAACAACTACAACAGTCCACTTTTTACCTTTAGAGATCCTCTGTGTTGGTCCCATGCTTTTTTGAATTCAGTTACTGTCCTCATCTCTACCACCTCCACTGGGAGACTATTCCATGGATCCACTACTCTTTCCGTACATAAATATTTCCGCATATCACTCCTGAATCTATCTCCCTTCCCCCTCTTCGATTGTCCCCTCGTAGCAGAACTTGCTTTCAATTGAAAGAGGCTCTCTCCCTGAACATTTATGCCACGGAGGTATTTAAACATCTCAATCATATCACCTCTATCCCGCCTTTCCTCTAAGGTGTACATATTAAGATCTTTAAGTCTGTCCTCATATGCTTTATAATGAAGCCCACTAATCATTTTAGTAGCCACCCTCTGCACCGACTCCATCCTGTTCACATCCTTTTGAAGGTGCGGTCTCCAGAAATGCAGACTATACTCCAAATGAGGTCGCACCAAAGACTTATACAGAGGCATTATCACCTCCTTTTTTCTGCTAGCCATTCCTCTCCGTATGCACCCAAGCATCCTTCTAGCTTTTGCCGTCGCCTTTTCTACCTGTTTAGCTACTTTAAGATCATCAGACCGCTCATTTAGTGCTATATATTCTAACTCTCCCATCTTATTTTTTAGACTTCTAGAATTTCCATACTAGCATTTTAGAGACCTTATTTTATTCATATTAATTTGGCTATTGGTGGGCATGGGCAATTTGGAATCTTTTGACTCTGTCTGCTCCATACTCAAGGGCATTTGGGCTACTTTACTCTTTTTTTGGAACCTCTCTGCTTTTGGTAGTATCCTTCAAGGATACCTTCTTCCGAACCGTGTGCTCTTGTGCGACTGTCGCCTTTCCCCTATTATCTAGTTTAAAAGCTGCTTTATCTCCTTTTTAAAGGTTAATGCCAGCAGCCTGGATCCATCCCGGTTAAGGTGAAGCCCATCCCTTCAGAAGAGCCCCTCCTTTCCCCAGAATGTTCCCCAGTAGCTAACAAATCCAAAACCCTTATCCTTGCAGCTTCGTCTCATCCACACATTGAGACTCCGGAGCTCTGCCTGCCTTTTGGGTCTTGCGCGTGCAACGGGAAGCCTTTTGGAGAACACTACCCTGGAAGTTCTGGATTTCAACTTCCTACATAAAAGCCTAAATTTAACCTCCAGAACCTCCCTACCACTTTTCTACGTCATTGATACCGATACGTACCAAGACAGCAGACTCCCCCCCAGCACTATATAAGACCTTATTTAGGTGGCACGGGAGGTCCACTACCTTCACACCAGGCAGGCATGTTACCAGGCGATCCTCACGTCCACCAGCCACCCAGCTATCTACATGCCTAATGATCGAATCACCAACTATAACGGCTGTCTTAACCCTTCCCTCATGGGCACATGGCCCTGGAGAAACTACCTCGGTGCGACAGGTCCTAGTTACAGGATAACTTCCCTGGAGGACAGGTCCTAGTTACAGGATAACTTCCTGCCACACCAGGGTGATGCTCTCCTGTCACGTGACCTCTCTCCTCCATGGCAACATGGATGCTGCCAGACTGGAGGTGGGTTTTCAGGACTATATCCCTGTAGGTCTCGTCTATGTACCTCTCTGTCTTTCTTATGTCTTCCAAGTCTGCTACTCTAGCCTCTAGAGAATGGACTCGTTACCTCAGAGCAAAGATCTCCTTGCACCTAGTGCACACGTAAGACCTCTCACCAACTGGGAGAAAATCATACATGTGACACTCAGTGCAAAAAACTGGAAATACCCCATCTTGCTGCTGGAATGCTGTCTGCATCTTAGTTTTAAGCTTGTGTTTAGATCTTTAAGTTCTTTACTTACTAAGGGTTGCTGTGGATACTTATACTAATAAAAGTGTACCTAATACATTTAATATACCTTGTTCACCTGAAGCTTAATTCATCTCAGGTCCTTGGTGTATGACTGATTTGGATAACGAGCTGCACCCTAGAGCACCTCCTTTCCTTTAAGATGTGTAAGTACCTATAAAGCTACGATTATCCCAGGGGTGGTTGGGTATTGGGGAGGGAGGGAAATAAGACTTATTAAAAGAAGGCTGCTACACAGTACCCTGTCCTGTGCTTCTAAGGTAAGCTGTGACCAACTTCCTGGGTGATTAACAGTCTTTGCTTGGATAGAAGGAGTCTTTCAAAATGGCCTTTTGACCTGCCACCTGGCTTTAACACCTATTTAATAAGTTTCACAGGTCTCTTGCCCCCCTAGGTAGAAGGTCTCTTTGTAAAGGTCTCTAGAAGACTTTATTTGTTGCTCAAAGAATACTGACCCTCTTTTGCCTTTTATGCTAAGTTATATTCTGATTTGATTTAAATTAAAGCTCTTTGCTGCTGCTAGGCTCTGACTTCATATGAAATTTAAACTAGAAGCTCTCTGCTGGGTTCCAAATTTAACCAGAAAGCTATCTTCTGTGTTTTAAATTTAAACTAAAAGCACTTTGCTGCTACTAGGCCCTGAGTATTAAATTTAAACTACAAGCTCTCTGCTGGGTTCTAAATCTAACCAGAAAACTCTCTTCTGTGTTTTAAATTTAAATTTAATCTGCTGTTACGAGTCCCTGACTGATTTAACAAATACACTGGGTTCACAGATTAATCAGCTTTAATCCAAAGAATTCCCTTCAGAAAGATTCCCAGAATTATATACTCACAATTGCAGATCTCTCTCCAGAAGTAACAGTCCCCTTTTCTAGTCCTTCAAGACTTCATCTCTGCTGAATACTTTAGCAGACTTAAACGTGCTTGGAAGAGATTTGTCAACCAGATGCATCTGTCTTCTCACAAAAGAAAAACAGACATGACTATTTTTGAAGAATGTTTTGACTACTGTTGTAGAAATGTGGACTGAGTATTTTTGCTAAGGTGACTGTCTGTATCTTACTCGAGAGAATACATGAACTGAATTGTGTTTAACTGGCAGTTGTGATAGCTGAGGGTGGGTATTTTTGTGGCTTCTCATCTCAGAGAACTACGTGGAAGGAGTGTGAAAGAAGAAGATCCAGAAAAGGAGAATAAGGAAGAAGAAAGCTAAGGAGAACTTCAAGTCTAAGGATTACTAACAATTTTGCTTTTTCTATTTTTTTGTGCAATTTCTTGCTTGTGATTATGTCCTGCTTTTTTGTCTGTTGTAAGAACTGTAATTACTAGGCATTATATTAGGTTTTATATGAATGGGATAACCAACAAAAATTGCCAAATTTGGTTAGTTCTGGATCCAACTGTGGCAGGTGCAGGCCTGTGATCCACGGTGTCTGACATAAGCAGGCCAGCATGGCTAGCTTGACCTGTAAGTGAAGCCTGTGGAGAGGCCCATAGGATTGCACATCCCCCAATATGCTGCTATTGTAAGATAGAACTCAGTAGAAGTATTGAATCAGCTTAGGTAAGCAGAACTGAGAGATGGAAAAATACAGAAAAACATGTTTAAAAGTTACTGATAAGAAAAAGTACATCTGCAAGGAATATAATTGGGAGTGCTGACAGATGAGTTGCAGAGCCCTGCTCCTCTGCATGCACAAATTGGCTCTATGGCCTTGAGAGTGTGAAAGTAACAAGTTGATGAACTGACCATTGTAATTGGGACTAGAAGGGGGGTATGCAGGTGCCATGCCCACTGAAGGGACATAATTGGATAAACTTATCAGTACCGGGACCAATGGAAGGGGTACAGGAGGTACGGGAAATTACCGGGACCAATGAAATGTTTTTCTATACCTAGAATGGAACAGAAGTCTATAAAAGTTGTTGTAATGCTTGAAAACTTTGCTCAGCCATTTTGAAATTGACTGGTTCGAGACTTGTGCACAAATAAATGATTTGGACCTTCTGAACAGACTCCTGGTATCATTGGTTTGTCTGCGCTTTGCTGCTACATATTCTTGGTGCGTTGGCCGGGAAGTTGTGGAATCAAAGTGTATATAGGGCAATATACCACGACTTTCCGCCTCTATAGGCTTGGTCCTGCCGGGATCGCGCCCTTCCGACGAGGGCTGCTCCCTGGCGCCACCGGTCCCTTGTATCGGAGGGAGCTGGTCGGACCTCGGCGGGTGCCGGGCCCGGCTGGAGTCAACGCCTCGAACCCGAGTGAGGGGAGTCCGAGGTCCAACTCATGCGCCTGCTTGGGAAGTTTGAGGACCGGATCCGGTGAGTATAGTTTTGATTTGGTGTCTAGACAGAAATAGAAAGAGCAGTACTGCCATTGGAACTTGGAATTTGGAATTTGTAATCTCGAGATATTGGGAATTGGTAAGAGAGCTTGATCACCTCTCAAGGAAGGGCCGAGTAACCCCGCATGGGAATTCGCCGGGTGAAACCCCCAGCCTTATTGTAATTGGGAAAAAGACTAGTCAGAATAGATAGAAACGAATGCATTCTGGGATACGTTGCTAGCATGATTGTGTGAACGAAGTGTGAACGAGAGGTCTGGCAGCACGGACCAAGTGAAGGCGGACCCCTGAGTAGCGCATTTCCTGACCGGGCGACCGCGTTCAGGTCGCGAAAAGGGGGAAGCTATTGTCGTCTTGTCTTGTTATTTGTACTCCCTATACGTTTCTAGGACCGTGAGGACCCCTTACCCACGGTCCGCCCTCCTTTTCCCTTCTGTCTGTTGTTGCGCGCACACATCGAAATGGGAGGGGCGGGGTCTACTAGAAACACTCCATTAGAATGTATGATCGCACATTTTAAAGAGGGATATTCAGGAGATTATGGTATTAAAATGACAGCAGCCCGTTTGCAGATTTTGTGTACTAGGGAGTGGCCCGATTTAGACCCCATCTGGCCCCGAGAGGGAACGTTCAATGTAGAGATTATTCAGTCAATACACCGTAGAGTGCGGATAGCGCACCCCGATCAGTACCCCTATATAGATTCCTGGTTAAGTATTTGTGAAGATCCGCCCCCCTGGGCGCAGCGCTGTTATGAGGAACAGTGCAGAATAATGTTAGCTAAGACAGATTCTAGTCAGAAAATACAACAGCCCAAAATGAAAGAGCAGGATAAGAAAGCCAGAAAGAAGCCCATCCTGGTAGATCCTGATTCCCCAGAGATAATTCCAAGACAGCCCCGAACCCCAGGTCCAATAAGAGTAGCCCAGCGTCCTGCCCCAGAACCCCAGAGACGGCCGGAGCGGGACCCAACCCCTGATCCCCCTCCTGGAGGGCAGAGAGAGGAATCAGCTGAAGACGAGGATGCCATAAAAAGCGAGTCAGAAGTAGAGGGAGAAGAGGAAGAAAAAGAGAATGCCCAAAGTGAAGATGATAGCGTACAAGTGGTTGCTAGTGCCAGCGCGCCAGCAAAAGATACACCCAAAGTGAAACCTGTTGAGAAAGCAAAAGTAGTCCCCGGGAAGATAATTAAGAAAACAGTCCTTAGATCCCAAAAGACAGTTCCCGCCAAGTTGCTGCCTTTACGGCAAGTCCCGGGAGTGCCCGTAAAGAATGATAATGATGAGGTGGTAGCGGGACCCTTAACTTATGTGTATATCCCTTTCTCTACAACTGATTTATTAAATTGGAGGTCGCATTATGCCTCCTATACTAGTAAGCCCCAGGAGCTGACAGAATTAGTAACTACTATTATGGAAACTCACCAACCCACTTGGCCAGATTGCCGCCAGCTCCTGACCACCCTATTCACGACAGAAGAACGAGCACGAATTAGAAAAGCAGCTATTGAGTGGATGGCAGATAACCCTGTAGCTCCGAGACAGGGGCAGAATATAATAGACCGTCGGGAAGCAGCTCAGAGAGAATTCCCGAATGAAGACCCCCATTGGGATCCAAATACAGATGAAGGATCCACAGCCCTAGCCCGTTTTCGCCAAGGCTTTTTACAAGGCCTGAAGAGGGGGGGCCAGAAAGCTATGAACCTTTCCAAAGTTGCAGGAGTTATCCAAGGTATAGATGAGAGCCCAGCAGATTTTCATGAAAGATTAACTGAAGCATACAGAATGTATACTCCCTATGATCCCGAGGCACCAGGAAGTTTATGTATGGTGAATTCTGCTTTTGTAAACCAGTCTCAACCAGACATTAGACGTAAATTACAGAAGTTAGAAGGGTTTGCGGGCATGAATGCAACACAGTTATTGGAAGTCGCTCATAAAGTGTATGTGAATCGTGATAATGAAAGACAGAGAGAATGTGATAGAAAGATGAAGAAGGAAGCTGATTTTTTGGCTGTGGCCATAGTTGAACAGAAAAGGGGAGGTGTCCCTAGTCGACGGAGCAGAGGAAGAGGGCGGGGTCAAGGCGGAGGCCGGACCCAGAAGCTAGGCGTGAACCAATGCGCCTACTGCAGAGAGGAAGGACATTGGAGAGATACATGCCCGCAACTCGCAGACGCCCAGCAAGATGACGACAACGATCATCAGTGGCGAGAAGAAAGACGAGGCTATCCCCGAAACCGAGGAGGAGCCAATCGAGAACAATTCCAGCGAGAAAGAGGAGGAGCCATTCAAGCATTGGCCACACCGGTCCATGATGAGAATGACGTGGATTAGGACAGACCGGGCTCCAAGTTTGCTTTAGGTCTCCAGGAGCCTATGGTCGGAAGTTATGGACTTTATGGTTGATACTGGAGCACAACATTCAGTAATAGACAAAAAGATAGCCCCATTTTCTACAAAAGCAGTCACCATTATAGGAGCAACTGGTGCCAAAGCTACAAAATCTTTTCTTCAAAATCGGATATGCAGTCTAGGAGGACAGCAAATAACTCATCAATTCCTTTACATGCCCGAATGTCCAGTGCCATTACTGGGACGAGATATGTTAGCCAAGCTTCAAGCACAAATATCCTTCTCTGAACAAGGAGAAATGCAAATGACAGTAAATTCCCAAGCCAAACCAGCAGGAGTAATGCTGCTGACAGTGCCCCGAGAAGAAGAATGGAGGTATTACGTTGATGACTCCATCCAAGACACCTATTTGAACAAACTTTAAAGAACATCGATGCACCACCTGGAGTATGGGCGGAAGGCAGTCCCCCAGGCCTAGCCAAGCATATAGCTCCAGTGATTGTAACCCTCAAGCCTAGTGCTACACCAGTGCACGTCAAACAGTACCCTCTCCCAAGAGCTGCAATTGAAGGCATTCATCGCCACCTACAAAGATTGCTCGAGTATGGCCTACTAAAAGTATGTCAATCCCTATGGAACACTCCACTTTTGCCAGTAAAGAAGCCTGGAACGGATGATTATCACCCAGTACAAGACTTAAGAAGAGTAAATGATGCAGTTGAAACTATACATCCAGTTGTACCCAATCCTTACACTCTTCTAGGACTGATACCTGCTGAAGCTACCCATTTCACTGTACTGGATTTGAAAGATGCATTCTTTTGCATAAGATTAGCCCCTGTAAGTCAAATATTGTTTGCATTTGAATGGCAGGACCCCATCTCTGGAAGAGGGGGCCAACTCACCTGGACAAGATTACCCCAAGGATTCAAAAATTCGCCTACCATCTTTAGTGCTGCACTGAATCAAGACCTTTCAAGCTATCCAGTAGCCCCGGGGAAGAGAGTGCTTCTCCAATACGTGGATGATCTGTTGATAGCTGCCATATCAGAAAGTGAATGCATACTAGCCACCAAAGATCTCTTGCAGTTATTAGATGAAGCTGGATACAAAGTTTCCAGAGCCAAAGCACAGCTATGCCAAAAAGAAGTGAAATACTTGGGTTTTTGTATAACCCAAGGAAGCCGAAGATTAGGCAGAGAAAGAAAAGAAGCAGTATGCAGAATTCCAACTCCAACAACCAGAAAGCAAGTCAGAGCCTTTCTGGGAGCGGCAGGATATTGCCGGATCTGGATACCCAACTTTGCCCAAATTGCCAAACCACTGTATGAAGCCACAAAAGGAGAAGAGAAGTCACCACTGGAGTGGGGACTTGAGCAGGATACAGCCTTCAAGACGTTAAAGGAAGAATTGATGTCATCACCAGCACTTGGACTACCAGATGTCCACAAACCTTTCCACTTGTTTGTACATGAAGCACAGGGAAATGCCTTAGGCATGTTGACTCAGAAATTGGGAAATTGGGAGCGACCTGTAGCATACCTATCGAAACAATTGGACCCTGTGGCCAAAGGATGGCCACAATGCCTGAGAGCAGTTGCAGCTACAGCGCTACTAGTGAGTGAAGCAGACAAACTCACACTAGGACAGAACATACGAGTCACTGTGCCACATGCAGTCCTTGCTCTCATGGAACAGAAAGCAAATTATTGGCTCACCAATTCCCGAATGTTGAAGTACCAGAGCATGTTATGTGAAAACCCACAGATACAACTTGAAGTGAGTCATGCTTTGAATCCAGCCACCTTGATACCCATCAGTGAAGAACTCCCAGAACATGACTGTATCGAAGTCATGGAAACTGTGTTCTCCAGTCGACCCGACTTGACAGATGTGCCCATAGACAATCCTGACCAAATCTATTATGTTGATGGGAGCAGTCTCATCCTCGATGGGCGACGCTGTGCCGGATATGCAGTCGTCACTCAACACGAAGTAGTTGAATCATCAGCTCTAGCCTCAGGCACATCAGCCCAGAAAGCCGAATTGATAGCACTCACCAGAGCATTGTTGTTAGGAGAAAAACTTGTGCTGAATGTATATACAGATTCCAAATATGCCTTCACTACTTTGCATGCCCATGGAGCTCTCTATAAAGAAAGAGGACTCATCACATCTGGAGGAAAATCAGTCAAGTATGGTCCCGAGATATTGATGTTACTTGATGCAGTTTGGGCCCCAACACGTGTAGCTGTCATGCATTGCAGAGGACACCAAGCAGGAAAAGGAGAAGTTGCCCGAGGAAATAGATTTGCAGATGCCTCAGCACGACAAGCAGCTATGACAGGACAGATTGCCCCACAAGCTATGCCAATGCAAGCAGCATTGTTTCCAGTACCTTTGAATTTATGGACACCACGATATACCACCAAAGAATTGGATTACTACTGTAACAAAGAAGATGGAGTATTGAAAGATGGATGGATTGAGCTGCCACCAGTAGAAGGCAGTCAACCCCCTGGACGAATAGTGATTCCTGAACTGTTAGGACCATCTTTTGTCAAAGCTTTCCACGAAGCCACTCACTATGGGAAGAGTGCTATGGAAAAAGCACTCAGACCACATTTCTACATCCCTCTGATGACAACCATATCAGCCTCAGTAGCACGTCAATGTCTAACCTGTGCCAAAAATAATGCCAAGCAAGGCCTTATAACGGCACCCCGAGTTCAGTCAGGAGGTGTAACTCCCATGCACAACCTCCAAGTTGATTTTACTGAAATGCCAAGAGCCAATGGATACCATTATCTATTAGTATTAGTTTGTACTTTCTCTGGGTGGGTAGAAGCCTTCCCAACTAGAACTGAGAAAGCCCGAGAAGTTACCAAAGTTTTAATGAGAGAGATTGTCCCTAGGTTCGGAATTCCAGCAGTAATAGGGTCAGACAATGGACCCTCATTTGTCTCCCAAGTTACTCAGCAGTTAGCAAAAGCTTTGCAGATACAATGGAAACTCCACACTGCATACAGACCCCAGAGTTCAGGGAAAGTTGAGCGAATGAATCGTACCCTAAAAGCCCAAATGTCCAAACTTTGTCAGGAGACACACTTGAAGTGGCCCCAAGTGCTCCCAATAGCTTTACTCAGAATACGCTCAGCTCCTGTAAAGTCAACAGGATTTTCCCCTTTTGAAGTTCTGTATGGTAAACCCCCACCAATAGTGCAGGGAGTCAAAGGAAGTTTAGCCCAGATTGGTTCAGAAGTAACCAGACAAGAACTCCTAGCTCTTAGTTTTGTTCTGCAGACTCTCCATACGTGGATCCAAGACCAGTTGCCTATCAACTTGACGGAACCCTTGCATCCCTATCAGCCTGGTACTTCGGTGTGGATCAAAGATTGGAAGAAGACACCGTTGGAACCCCATTGGAAGGGACCGTACACCGTCATCCTGTCTACCCCAACTGCAGTAAAGGTAGCCGAGATCGACGCCTGGATCCACCACAGCAGAGTCAAGCCCGCCGCTGATCCTGAACCAGAGCAGTGGACAGCAGAACAGCATCTTGATGCACCCTTGCGAGTTACTCTGAGACGGCAACCAGCAGCTTAGACACTTCATCACAAGTGCTTTGCAGTAGCCAAGTCTTTCGAAGAGGATTGCTGTTTTCCATGCAGCCACAGTTTTGTTTCAACGAACCCAATTTGCGTGTGATTTGACACACTACTTTGAGACTACATTGACTAAGCCAGACTTCACAAGCCAACTGAAATTGCTAATAAGTTGGTCAATGTGTACTGGACAACCTGAGGATCTTCAATCAACACTCAGCACCCGTTAAATTGCTTCATTAGCAAACGGGACGAAGAATAAAAGACCGTCGTGATCAAGATCAGCAAGCTGAGGATTCAGAAGAACTCCAATCAACATCAATATGCATCTTTACTTTTGCTTTGCCTTGGTTGCTTTCTTTGGAGGTTTTGAACAGACTTATGCTCTACCTCCATGCACTGCTTGTATTACCTCTACTCGAACTGGACTGAAAGTAACTCAGACTTTGCTTTATCATTCTTACTATACCTGCAAGGGAACAGTGACTCGGTGTATCTATAACACCACTGAACTAAATGTTTGCACTCATGGCAAAATCAAAGCATGCTATAATCCGCATCAGAATCCATCCTATTACACGTAGGAAATAAGATGGAAGGATGCAGATGGACCTATATTAGCTGCTACACCACCACTTAAGGACATTACTAAACCTGCTGTTTTGAATTTTGATGCATGTAATGCCATTAATAGAGATAGTTATTCCACCTGTGGTACATGGGAGAAAGCGTATCGAAATGACCATAAGTATATGTGTCCAGAAGGTGCCACAAATTGGTGGAAGTGTACAGGTAAAACGAGATCAGGCTATAGTACTGCACCAGCGGCAGACTACTATTGCCCGTATTGGGGATGTGTTTTTTATGCTACCTGGAATACTGGTATAACTGATGAGAAAATAGATAAACGGATGGCTACTCTAACCAAGCCAACCACAAATGATAAATGTCAGAAAGATGCTTGCAACCCCTTACACTTACGTATACACAATCCCTATGCTTGGAAACAAGGATACAAGTTTGGTTTACGTATTGCTGGAGGGGCAATAGATCCAGGAACCATTGTGTATATCAGATTGAATACCCAAGCCCACAAGTCATCTAAATATCATATTCATAATACCTTTTATGAAGCTATGCATGTAAATAAGTTTGAGATCCCTCATCCCTCACAGAATTTATTTTTAGAATTAGCCGGAGCAGTAGTATCTAGTCTTAGGATTTCAGATTGCTATTTCTGTGGCGGGACCCAAATGGGAGACCAGTGGCCATGGGAAGCCCAAGAATTGAATTATTCTATGACTTACAACCAGACTGAATTACACAAGACTACCAGTGAATGGGTGTTGGCGCACTCAATCGTTGGACGTCTTTGCTATGCCAGAACTGGACCCCAGTTCACCCAGAAGGTAGGACAGCTGGTCTGTCTTAGCCAGAAGTACTATAATGCCACGACCAAAAAGACAGCATGGTGGTCAGGAATCAGACACCCTGAACCTCCTAACCCATTAGCCAGATTTCCTGAACTTGCTGGTTTATGGACTAACCTTGCCAAAGTCCAAGCCTGGCAAGCCCCACCTGGCCTATATTGGATCTGTGGACACCGAGCGTATGCACAACTCCCGCCACACTGGGGAGGAGCATGTGTCTTAGGAACCATCAGACCTTCTTTCTTCCTGTTAAACACTGAACATGGAGAACAATTAGGATACCCTGTTTACACTACCCACCGACACAAGAGAGCACTAAGACAGAAAAGAGAAGCCTTACAGATAGGCAAGTGGGAGAAGTAGCAAGGTGATGATTGGCCACCAGAAAGAATCATTGAGTATTATGGGCCTGCCACTTGGAATGATGATGGTATGTATGGTTATCGTACTCCAATTTATATGATTAATCGTATTATTCGCTTACAAGCAGTAGTTGAAATAATAACCAATGAAACTAGTCATGCTCTTACGCTCTTAGCTAGACAAAGTACTCAGATGCGCACTGCTATATACCAGAACCGCTTAGCACTTGATTATTTGTTAGCAGCTGAAGGAGGAGTATGTGGTAAACTGAATTTAACTAATTGCTGTTTGAAAATAGATGATAAAGGTCAAGTAGTTGAAGAAATTGCTAAAGATATGCAAAGACATGCTTATGTGCCAGTGCAGACTTGGCACTCATTGAAATTTCCTAACTGGTTTGCTAACCTCTTTTCATGGGTGGGAGGATTTAAGACTTTCATTGTTTTAGTACTAATCCTTGTTGCTGTTATTTTTTTATTACCATGTCTAATCCCATGTTGTATGCGTTCCATTCATAACACTATTGATAGTACAGTAGAGCGGAAGACCGCCACTAAAATAATGGCTTTGTACAAGGCCAGTCCTAGTCGAAATCCTTCAATCATGATGTGATTCTTCTAAAGGTGATTTAACTCTCACACCTTATTAAGTAATAGGGTGAGATTAATCAAAGGGGGGAATGTGGCAGGTGCAGGCCTGTGATCCACGGTGTCTGACATAAGCAGGCCAGCATGGCTAGCTTGACCTGTAAGTGAAGCCTGTGGAGAGGCCCATAGGATTGCACATCCCCCAATATGCTGCTATTGTAAGATAGAACTCAGTAGAAGTATTGAATCAGCTTAGGTAAGCAGAACTGAGAGATGGAAAAATACAGAAAAACATGTTTAAAAGTTACTGATAAGAAAAAGTACATCTGCAAGGAATATAATTGGGAGTGCTGACAGATGAGTTGCAGAGCCCTGCTCCTCTGCATGCACAAATTGGCTCTATGGCCTTGAGAGTGTGAAAGTAACAAGTTGATGAACTGACCATTGTAATTGGGACTAGAAGGGGGGTATGCAGGTGCCATGCCCACTGAAGGGACATAATTGGATAAACTTATCAGTACCGGGACCAATGGAAGGGGTACGGGAGGTACGGGAGGTTACCGGGACCAATGAAATGTTTTTCTATACCTAGAATGGAACAGAAGTCTATAAAAGTTGTTGTAATGCTTGAAAACTTTGCTCAGCCATTTTGAAATTGACTGGTTCGAGACTTGTGCACAAATAAATGATTTGGACCTTCTGAACAGACTCCTGGTATCATTGGTTTGTCTGCGCTTTGCTGCTACACTGGCAGTTGTGATAGCTGAGGGTGGGTATTTTTGTGGCTTCTCATCTCAGAGAACTACGTGGAAGGAGTGTGAAAGAAGAAGATCCAGAAAAAGAGAATAAGGAAGAAGAAAGCTAAGGAGAACTTCAAGTCTAAGGATTACTAACAATTTTGCTTTTTCTATTTTTTTGTGCAATTTCTTGCTTGTGATTATGTCCTGCTTTTTTGTCTGTTGTAAGAACTGTAATTACTAGGCATTATATTAGGTTTTGTATGAATGGGATAACCAACAAAAATTGCCAAATTTGGTTAGTTCTGGATCCAACTATCTGACTGTATATGTTCAGCACAATTTCCCGAATCCTCATTCCTGAACTTTGTTTTAGTTACACCCAAAAACACTGTAGCCAGTCTATGAGGGGGAGAAAGCCAAGGAGGGATGATCAGCATGTAGCAGCAGATAAGCATGCAATAAATAAATCCAGGAGTCTTTTCAAGGATCCAAGCCAGTTTAATGTGCACATGGCTCAAGCAATAAGCAATTTCAAAATGGCTGAGCAATGGCTTCTAGTAAAACAACATCTTTTATAGCTTTCTTGTCCATTCTAAGCATAGGCAAACTTTTCATTGGTCCCAGTACCCCTCTCACCCATCTATTGGTCCCGGTACTGATATGGCTACCCAATCGGGACTCTGGTCTGGGCTCAGCACCTGGTTGCCCCCCTTCTAGTCCCAATTACAATGGTCAGTGTCTCTAACTTGTTACATCTCTCCTCCAAGGTCGCTTAGCTTGTTAAAACATATGGGAAGCAGGGCACTGTAACCTTGCTTTTTGCAGAGTTAATTAATTCCATAGAAGCATAGCACACCTTATCAGTACCAATTAAACTTGTTTTTTCTATTTTCTAAGTTTCGTTTCTGCTTAGCTATGTTCAGTTAAACTGAGTTAAGTTTCAATTCTATGGTGTCATCATTCAGGGGGGTTTTCATTCCTCTGGGCCTAACTACAGGCTTCAGTTACAGGTCAAGCTGCTCAGGCCTGTCTGCTTAGTTCAATTAGCATGGATCATAGGCCGTCGCCTACCACATTCCCCCCTTTGATTATTCTCACCCGCATGTTAATAAGGTGTGAGAATCAAATCACATAATACTAGGTAAAGGTATCACTCTGTGGTATAGGGTAGTAAGTTCACATAGCTAATATCTTTGTAGCTGCCTTATGCTCTACAGTGTTATTAATAACTGAAGTTATCATTCGCAAGCAAAGTAGCAAGAAACAAGGGAGCAACAAGCAGATAGTCAAAGTCCATAGTTTGGCAAGAGTGGGAAAAAGAACTAAAGGATTAGAAGGTTCAGTTGCATCTTTGTTGTGCTGTCGTAAAGCTTCTGATTTAGACAGACCAGCTGTCCATCCTTCGTAGTAGATTGTGGTCCAGTCCAAACAAAACACAAACTGTCAACAATGGGGTGGGCCAATACCCACTCACTAGTAGTATTATGTAAATCAGTCTGATTGTATAAGATAGAATAGTTCAGTTCTTGCGTCTCCCAGGGCCACTGATCTCCCATCTTAGTTCCTCCACAATAGAAACAGTCAGAAGTGTGGAGACTAGATGCTATTGCTCCAGTAAGTTCAAGAAACAAGTTCTGGTGGTGGTATGAGGAATTGCAACGGTGGCTTGCATAGCCTTGTAGAAAGTCAAGATCTAGAACAACTTTTGGATTGGAGAGTATACCAATGCAAGTATAGGAAGAATGATAAAACAAGGTCTGAGTGACCTTCGGTCCAGTTCATGTTGTACTTATACAGGCTGCCCAGGGAGGCAAGGCAAAAGTCATTTCAAAGCACTCCAAAACTGTTGCCAGAATAAAGCAATAATAATAATTCATAATGGGCATAGTCTCTGGAAAATTGGTGGAACTGTCGACTTCCACAACAGATAACAGATGTAGGGTTGATTGTAGATCCTCAAGCTTCTGCCGTACGTAGACCTACCAACTTTTTGGCAGGAGTAGGGCTGTAGATTCCAAAGTATCACTGTCCTCTGGGATGTCTCAATTTCTTAAAATATCATAGCATA
Organism: Ichthyophis bannanicus; assembly: GCA_033557465.1. Classification (NCBI taxonomy): domain Eukaryota; kingdom Metazoa; phylum Chordata; class Amphibia; order Gymnophiona; family Ichthyophiidae; genus Ichthyophis; species Ichthyophis bannanicus. Next base: position 34,405,762 of record CM066035.1, on the reverse strand, counting down.
GTCTCTTAGGCTATTATTGCTTCCTTAGAGCAGTTCACTCTTTAGGAGATCAAAACAGTCTTTTCAGAGTATTTAAACACAGTCTTTCCTCTTAGAAGATTCAATTTCTTAACACAACACAGTCTCTTTCTGATGATTGCAGTTTTTTTCCAGATGCGAGGCTTACCTTCAGATAAACAAACAGTCTTGAAATAGTGCAGTTTCTGAGGGACCAATAAGTCTTAGGTCCGTGGTTGTTGTCGTAGGGTGCGGTGCAATGGAGTCTCAGGATGCTGTACAGTAGTCCAGTGATCAGGTTCAAGAGCAGCTGCTGGCTTCACTTGATTATGATGGATCCAAGGTTCAAATTCTGCGACTTTTACTGCAGTTGGAGTTGTTGACAGGATGACGACATAGGGTCCCCTCCAATGCAGGGCTAACAGTATCTTTCTCCACTCTTTGATCCACACCGAGACTCCAGGTTTGAAAGGATGCAGGGGTGCAGGCAAATTGATGAGTAATCGATTTTGTACTCAGGTATGAAGACTTCTGCAAAACAGAACTTAAAACCAATAGTTCATGTCTAATAATTTCAGATCCTATCTGTCTCATATCTCCTTTTATTTCCTATACAATAGGCAGGGGTTGCCCATACAGAATCTCAAAAGGGGAAACTCCTAAAGACTTAGCAGGGGCTAAGTATATCCTAAGAAGGGCTATGGGAAGAACCTGGGGCCACTTCAGGTAAACCTCTTGGCAAAGTTTAGACAACTGAGATTTCAGGGTTCTATTCATACATTCTACTTTTCCTAAATTCTGAGATCTATAGGCAGTATGTATCTGTTAATATCAATATCTTGGGGCTATACTTAATGGACTTGCTTCCTAAGGTTATCCACCCTCATTCTTTGTACAGGGCCCCATAGGCATGCAAGGTTGTAAGGGCATACTTGGAATCTGGGCACACATTTAGACAGGGCCCTTTTCCTATTGTTAGTGCTCTAGTGAGGACTATCAGTTCAGCTTTCTGTGGTGAAGTTTCTGGGGCCAGGGCTGAGGACTCAACTATCAAATCAGGGGTCACCACTGCATATCTAGCACAACAATGTCCATTGATGATGAAACTGCCTTCAGCCACAAAGAAAGTCTGTTCAGGGTTCTCCATAGGGTCATCAGTCAAATCCAGGTGGCTTGAGAATACAGTGTCCATAACTTCTAAACAGTCATGATCAGGGGATCAAGACCAACTGATAACAACATAGCAGGATTGAAAGCTTGACTGACCCTTCAGTTGTATCTGGGGTTTTCACACAACATACTCTAATACTTCAACATTCATAGATTTGTTAGCTAGTAATTTCCTTTGTATTTCATATTGGTTAGAACAGAGTGTGGTACAGTAACTTGAAGATTCTGTCTCAAAGGGATTTTTCTTTTAGTTTTTTTTGCTTACTAGGAAGGCTGTAGCTGTAACAGCTTCTCAAATAAGGTCCAAGAGATTGAGTCAACACTCCTAGAACATTTCCTTGTGACTCATGAACATAGAGACTGTAAGGTTTTCTGGACATCTGGTAGACCCAGAGCTGGTGATAACATCAGAGCGGTTTTCAAAGATCAAAAGACTGCATTCCTATTCAAGTCCCCATTCCAATGGAGACTTTTTCATTCCTTTGGTAGCTTGATACAATGTGATACAATGGTTTTGCTAGCAACGCAAAATTGGGGATCCATATACAACAGTACCCTGCGGCACCCAAGAAGGCTCTCACTTGCCTCCTGGTGGTTGGAGTAGGAATACTGCATACAGCTACTTTGCGTTCTGGTAAGGGTTCCAGGCGTCGAATTCCGCTGGACAACTGGAATCCTAGGTATTTAACTTGTTTGACATAATTATGCTTTGGCTCTTGAGACTTTGTATCCAGCCTCATTAAAAAGGTGCAAGAGTTCACTGGTGGCTTGTGGACATTCACTTTCTGAGTTGGTGGCTATAAGCAAGTTGTCCACATATTGCAGTAGAATTCTTTCTCCTGGAATTACTGGATAACTTGTCAAATCTTTTTGCTGAGTAAGGCAAGTTCTTGAATTCTTGAGGTAATCTTGTCTAGGTGAGTTGGCCCTACCTCCTTGTAGTGGGGTCTTGGGCTAAGCGTATACAGAAAAAGGCATCTTTTTAAGTCCAGAATGATGAAATGTATAGCTTCAGCAGAGATCAGTTCCAAGAGAATATAAGGATTTTGGTACCACTGGTTGTATAGTTTCAGCTGCATCATTCATTCTTTCTTAGATCCTGCACTGGGCGGTAATCACCTGTCCCAGGCTTCTTGACTGGCTTGAGGGTGACAATGACAGGGGCTATGTTCTTCGCTAGGCCAGGTGGATTATCTTCTGCCCATCCTCCAGGTGGGGCTATGAGGTTGGTAAGTGTACAGCTTGTTGCTTTGGATGCAGGTGAATAGAACCGCCATTCTTCTTCTTGGGAACAGTTAACACCATCAGGCCAGCAGATTTTGAGTTTCATTTTTTTCTTCCTTCAACAGAGGATATCTGTGCTTGAAGCTTTGCAAGCAGGTCTCGGCCCAAAAATTGAATAGGGCATTCAGGCATATACAGGAACTGGTACATTATTATTATTTTTTTTTTTCTAGTTCACACATGTGGTTCTGCAGAAAAGGCTTTGCGAGAAAAACACAGGGGCTACTGGCTTTAGTATTCTGCTCCTGTATCCCCCATAAAAGTCCATATATTGGTCCCCTATTTTTCAGACTGACTCCTGGGGACCCAGGGAAACTGGAGAGTCCGGTCTGGCCTAGTCTTCATCCATGCTGTAGCCCTCTCAGGCTGCCACTCACGCTATAGCTGCTCCACTCTCGTGCTGAAACACTGTGCTTGGTTTTATTCTGTCTATGATTCTACAATCAAGTACTCCCTCCTGGGGTGGAGTCAAGATACGGGCATTCACTTCTCTAATGTCCTTCTTTTTCTATAATGGGCGTACTCACACCCAGTTTTTCACTTCCTCTGTTCCTTCGATTAGGATAACCTCCTCACATCATTCAACTAAAATATCATTCACTTTCTCTGTTACATTTATTTTCACAATTCACACACCCTCTGATTAACTTTCATTTAACCATTATGCCCGCAAATTCATCCAGTTCTTTGCAATTTCCGTTCATTAGTTCAATCAAGTCCTAAAACTTCTCAGTGTATAATGCAGTTTTTTCAGTTCTAAACAAGTCTGGTCAGCTGACTTTCACTTCTAGTCCGGAGGGGGTGGACATTCCCCTGTTGCAGAGGTGGCTAGCAAACTACTTGGGAATCTGTAGTCCCCCACCCCCTCTCCTGGATTCTGTTTCTCCTAGCAATGCTCTATCCAGGAGGTTGATTTTTTTTTTTTTTTTTTTTTTAAGGATCCACTTGTCTGCTTGGGGCACAGTAGGTCACGCCCCCGGGGGGGGGGGGGGGGGGGTTGACATCATCGGTGGACTGGGCTCCATCCCCCCCTTAAGCACTCTGAACAGAACTACTTACAGAGAGAGAGAGAGAGACGAGACAGGATATCTAGAAATTCTGGGGCAAAATCCAGATTGGGACAGAGACATTTCATAATTTTCAGTAAATCCCTTACTGAAATTCTTGATCATACTTGAAAAGACACTTATTATTTCTGTAAACATAGGGCAGGCAGGAAACACTTAGATTGAGCACATACATCCATTATGCTTATTGCAACTTATTCCAAACAGGAACAATTTAGATACAGTTAGAATAAAAATAACTATCTGCCAGCCGTAATCAGCATGTCTCTGCAAAAGAAATTATTACTTTTTTTTTTTTTAGTTCAGAAAGCAAATATTCAAAAGACATTCCGGATATTTTTCATAAAGTACAGCACACCTTTCCTTTTTTTTCAAATACATAAGAACAGATTAATTTATCTTAAAAGCCAATATTGTAAAGGTCAGTGTAGCTAACTGATTTGTTCATTAGTAACTAGTACAGAGTTTCAAATGACTTATACTTGTTCATAAAAAGGTTAGTGCAAACACTCCGCAAGATAAACTTTTTTTTTTTTTTTTAAACTTTGATTGAATGAATCCTTTATTTTAAACAAGCAAAAGAGACTGCTCGCTCAATCGGGAACGGCTGTCTCGTAAGCTGTGTGAGCCACACCTCTCCGCTCACTGGAAATGAAATAATCACAGTTTCACACACACACACACACACAGAGACACAGACAGAGACATGCCGGCATTCGAATAAGAACTTAACCCTTTCCAGGCTAAGTCCCAAAAACTATCGGGACCCACAATCCTGACTAAACATTCTTATTAAATGATATATAAATGATATATATATTACATAACCATAGCAGAACAGGTACAATTATCCTGAAATAAGCACAAACTAACAGCATTGAGATTTAAACCTGCACAGGTTTAGAAAGACGACACTGTACATTCTTTCCTTCAGACACGCCCCCTGTCAGCTTTCACACTGCAGTAGAAAAACGAACTGGGTCAGACCAGCTTTTTGATTTCTAAAAATGACTGTAGGTGTTTTGGGTCTTCATTCTGCTCTATTAATACAATTTCTTAATCAGTGAACTGTCACAAATTACTCAACAGAATAATCTCACATTTATAACAGAAGGGAAACTCGCAGTTTCAACAGATAACAAAAATCAAATACACAGGACGGACAATACACCAAACGCTTCATCCGTTTCGCGACCTAGACGCAGTCACCCGACTAGGAACTGCGCTAGTCCAGAGTCCACTCTGCTTGGTCCGTGCTGCCAGACCTCTCATTCACACTTCATTCACACAATCATGCTAGCAACGTATCTTAGAATGCATTCCTTTCTATTTATTCTGACTAGTCTTATCCAATTTCCCAATTACAAAAAGACAAGGGTTTCGCCCCGCGAATACTCATGCAGGGGTACTCGGCTCGTCTTGAGAGTTGATCATGCTCTCTTACCAATTTCCAATTTATCTCGAGATTACCAATTCCAAGGCTGAATCATGATTCTCTATAACAGCTGTACCTCGCGAATACTCATCCAAGGATTTTCAAACAAAGACTTAAGTCTTACCAAACACTGCAGTTCTAACTCATCTGTCTAGACAGGTTTTCAAAACTATACTTACGGATCCGGTCCCCGATACCTCACCAGCTTCTGAGTTGGATCCTGGACTCCCCCGGGTCGGAGGTGTTGTTCCAGCCGGAACCAGTGCCTGCCGAGGCCAGGCAGAACTCCCTCCGATACAAGAGGATCAGTGGGCCCAGGGAATTCCTCTGCGTCGGATTGGCATGGTTCCAACCGGTCCAAACCTCAAGGCGAATTACGTGGATTATTTCACTTGAACACTATCCACCACTCGCACTTCCAGGCCAACGCACCAAGAATGTAGCAGCAGATAAGCATGCAATAAATAAATCCAGGAGTCTTTTCAAGGATCCAAGCCAGTTTAATGTGCACATGGCTCAAGCAATAAGCAATTTCAAAATGGCTGAGCAATGGCTTCTAGTAAAACAACAACTTTTATAGCTTTCTTGTCCATTCTAAGCATAGGCAAACTTTTCATTGGTCCCAGTACCCCCTCTCACCCATCTATTGGTCCCGGTACTGATATGGCTACCCAATCGGGACTCTGGTCTGGGCTCAGCACCTGGTTGGTTGCCCCCCCTTCTAGTCCCAATTACAATGGTCAGTGTCTCTAACTTGTTACATCTCTCCTCCAAGGTCGCTTAGCTTGTTAAAACATATGGGAAGCAGGGCACTGTAACCTTGCTTTTTGCAGAGTTAATTAATTCCATAGAAGCATAGCACACCTTATCAGTACCAATTAAACTTGTTTTTCTATATTTTCTAAGTTTCGTTTCTGCTTAGCTATGTTCAGTTAAACTGAGTTAAGTTTCAATTCTATTGTGGTAGGCGACGGCCTATGATCCATGCTAATTGAACTAAGCAGACAGGCCTGAGCAGCTTGACCTGTAACTGAAGCCTGTAGTTAGGCCCAGAGGAATGAAAACCCCCCTGAATGATGACACCATAGAATTGAAACTTAACTCAGTTTAACTGAACATAGCTAAGCAGAAACGAAACTTATAAAAGACAGAAAACAGCTCTAATTGGTACTGATAAGAGAGCACAGCTTCTATGGAATTAATTAACTCTGCAAAAAGCAAGGTTACAGTGCCCTGCTTCCCATATGTTTTAACAAGCTCAGCGACCTTGGAGGAGAGAAGTAACAAGTTGGAGACACTGACCATTGTAATTGGGACTAGAAGGGGGGCAACCAGGTGCTGGGCCCAGACCAGAGTCCCGATTGGGTAGCCATATCAGTACCGGGACCAATAGATGGGTGAGAGGGGTACTGGGACCAATGAAAAGTTTGCCTATGCTTAGAATGGACAAGAAAGCTATAAAAGTTGTTGTTTTACTAGAAGCCATTGCTCAGCCATTTTGAAATTGCTTATTGCTTGAGCCATGTGCACATTAAACTGGCTTGGATCCTTGAAAAGACTCCTGGATTTATTTATTGCATGCTTATCTGCTGCTACATTCTTGGTGCGTTGGCCGAGAAGTGCGAGTGGTGGATAGTGTTCAAGTGAATAAATCCACGTAATTCGCCTTGAGGTTTGGCCCAGTTGGAACCATGCCAATCCGACGCAGGGGAATCTCCCTGGGCCCACCGATCCTCTTGTATCGGAGGGGGTTCTGCCTGGCCTCGGCAGGCACTGAGTCCAGCTGGCTAACACTTCCGACCCGGGGAGTCCAGGATCCAACTCAGAAGCTTGGGAACCAGATCTGGTAAGTATAGTTTTGAAAACCTGTCTAGACAGATGAGTTAGAACTGCAGTTTGAAACTTGTAACTTGTAATCTCGAGAACTTGGAACTTGGAATTTGGAATTTGGTAATGAGAGCACTGATCCCCTCTCAAGGACGGTCCTATTAACCTTGCATGAGTATGCGCGAGGTGAAGCCATCGTCCTTCTTGTTTGGTAAGACTTAAGTCTTTGTTTGAAAATCCTTGCATGAGTATTCGCGAGGTACAGCTGTTTAAAAAAAAAAAAATCATGATTTAGTCTAGTCAGAACAGACAGGAACTTGGAATTTGTAATCTCGAGATATTGGGAATTGGTAAGAGAGCATGATCACCTCTCAAGGAAGGGCCGAGTAACCCCGCATGGGAATTCGCCGGGTGAAACCCTCATCCTTTTTGTAATTGGGAAAAAAAGACTAGTCAGAATAGATAGAAAGGAATGCATTCTGAGATACGTTGCTAGCATGATTGTGTGAATGAAGTGTGAATGAGAGGTCTGGCAGCACGGACCAAGCAGAGTGGACTCTGGACTAGCGCAGTTCCTAGTCGGGTGACTGCGTCTAGGTCGCGAAACGGATGAAGCGTTTGGTGTATTGTCCGTCCTGTGTATTTGATTTTTGCTATCTGTTGAAACTGCGAGTTTCCCTTTTGTTATATATGTGAGATTATTCTGTTGAGTAATTTGTGACAGTTCACTGATTAAGAAATTGTATTAATAGAGCAGAATGAAGACCCAAAACACCTACAGTCATTTTTAGAAATCAAAAAGCTGGTCTGACCCAGTTAGTTTTTCTACTGCAGTGTGAAAAACTGACAGGGGGCGTGTCTGAAGGAAAGAATGTCTAGTGTCGTCTTTCTAATCTTGTGCAGGCTTAAACCTCAATGCTGGTAGTTTGTGCTTATTTCAGGCAAATTGTACCTGTTTTATTTAATATGTTTTTGTTCCTTCTGCTGTGGTTATGTAATATATATCATTTATTTATCATTTAATAAGAATGTTTAGTCAGGATTGTGGGTCCCGATAGTTTTTGGGTTTAGCCTGAAAAGGATTAAGTTTGTATTAATCCCTTATGGGTTGCGGACCAAGTGAGAGGAATTTCTGTCGGCTGTATGTTCAAATTTTCAGTAAGCACTGAAACAGTTTAAATAGGAAATGATAAAGAACTGTTTTTGTTTTTCCTTTGATCTACAAAGTAATTAGATCACGACTTAACATTGATTTAAATTGTTTTTTTTCTGGCATCTCTGTCCATGTGAATGAGAAGTCTCTTTTTACGAGCACAGTTCAAATGTTTCCCCGCGAGCAGAGGGGTGTGGCTTCCACATATCCTTAAAAAAAATAAAAAAAAATAAAAAAAGGTTCTGGAGAGACAGCGAGCTGGAGACTGCTGGAGATTTCTACTAGGAATGAAAAGTTACTGCCGATTTGAAAAGTCTCTTCATTTAATCGAAGCGTGATGAATTTATCATTATTTTTTTCTCTGGTTTCACTAGATCTGTTTAACCAAAAGTTTTTAAAAAAAAGTTTATCTTTTTATGAATGAGTATAAGTCATTTGAATGCATGCTTCCCCTCTGTGCTGGTTACTAATGAACAAATCAGTTAGCTTTTCTGTATTTAAAAAAAAAAAGGGAAAGGTGTACTGTATTTTATTGAAAAAAGTATCCGGAATGTCTTTTGAATATCTCCTTCCTAAACTGTAATCTTTTGCAGAGACGTTATTCACCTTAAGTGCAGATTACGGCTGGCAGCTAGTTTCTTCCACCATACGTAATAGTTCTCTGTTCTCTCTGTGTTTTATAACATGTTGCAAAAAAATAGTTTTATATTTGAAGGAATTTATCTAAATTGTATTTATTAGAATGAGATTATTATGCCTAGTCACAGGAAAATGCAGCCTGACAGACCGCCTTCTGTCTGTTGTTAACTACGTCACCATGGGGGGAGGAAGGGGGGTCAGAGTCCATGCAGATTCCAGAGTTACTTCATGGCCCCGTAGTTTCCCGTGTTTATCAGATTGTACAGAGAATAGTTCCCCTATATAGGATTCTTGGTTAAATGTTTAAAAAAAAAAAAAAAAAAAATCCTGCCTGTTTATTTCCCTGAGCTCTGCCATCATCCCGGGCAGAGCCTGGAACAAGGGGGGGGGGGGGGCGGAGGGGGGATGACATATCCCAACAAATTCCCAAGTAGTTTGCTAGCCACCACTGCAACAGGGGAATGTCCACCCCCTCCGGACTAGAAGTGAAAGTCAGCTGACCAGACTTGTTTAGAACTGAAAAAACTGCATTATACACTGAGTAGTTTTAGGACTTGATTGAACTAATGATCTGAAATTGCAATGTACTGGATGAATTTGCGGGCATAATGGTTAATTGATAGTTAATCAGAGGGTGTGTGAATTGTGATAATAAATGTAACAGAGAAAGTGAATGATATTTTAGTTGAATGATGTGAGGAGATTATCCTAATCGAAGGAACAGAGGAAGTGAAAACTGGGTGTGAGTACGCCCATTATAGAAAAAGAAGGACATTAGAGAAGTGAATGCCCGTATCTTGACTCCCGAGGGAAGTACTTGATTGCAAAGTCATAAAACAATAAACCAAGCACAGTGTTTCAGCACGAGAGTGAAGCAGCTATAGCGTGAGTGGCAGCCGAAGAGGGCTACAGCATGGATGAAGACTAGGCAAGACCGGACTCTCCAGTTTCCCTGGGTCCCCAGGAGTCAGTCTGAAAAATAGGGGACCAATATATGGACTTTTATGGGGGATACAGGAGCAGAATACTAAAGCCAGTAGCCCCTGTGTTTTTCTCGCAAAGCCTTTTCTGCAGAACCACATGTGTGAACTAGAAAAAAAAAATAATAATAATAATGTACCAGTTCCTGTATATGCCTGAATGCCCTATTCCATTTTTTGGAGCCGAGATCTGCTTGCAAAGCTTCAAGCACAGATATCCTCTGTTGAAGGAAGAAAAAATGAAACTCAAACTGTCCCCAAGAAGAAGAATGGCGGTTCTATTCACCTGCATCCAAAGCAACAAGCTGTACACTTACCAACCTCATAGCCCCACCTGGAGGATGGGCAGAAGATAATCCACCTGGCCTAGCGAAGAACATAGCCCCTGCCATTGTCACCCTCAAGCCAGTCAAGAAGCCTGGGACAGGTGATTACCGCCCAGTGCAGGATCTAAGAAGAATGAATGATGCAGCTGAAACTATACAACCAGTGGTACCAAAATCCTTATATTCTCTTGGAACTGATCTCTGCTGAAGCTATACATTTCATCATTCTGGACTTAAAAAGATGCCTTTTTCTGTATACGCTTAGCCCAAGACCCCACTACAAGGAGGCGGGGCCAACTCATCTGGACAAGATTACCTCAAGAATTCAAGAACTCGCCTCACTCAGCAAAAGATTTGACAAGTTATCCAGAAAATCAAGAAAAAAAAAAAAAGAAAAAATTCTACTTCAATATGTGGACAACTTGCTCATAACCACCAACTCAGAAAGTGAATGTCCCACCAGCCACCAGTGAACTCTTGCACCTTTTTAATGAGGCTGGATACAAAGTCTCAAGAGCCAAAGCATAATTATGTCAAACAAGTTAAATACCTAGGATTCCAGTTGTCCAGCGGAATTCGACGCCTGGAACCCTTACCAGAACGCAAAGCAGCTGTATGCAGTATTCCTACTCCAATCACCAGGAGGCAAGTGAGAGCCTTCTTGGGTGCCACAGAGTATGTTGTATATGGATCCCCAATTTTGCGCTGCTAGAGAAAAAAAACCATTGTATCAAGCTATCAAAGGAATGGAAATGTCTCCAGAGGAATGGGGACTTGAACAGGATGCAGTCTTTTGATCTTTGAAAAAAACACTCTGATGTTGTCACCAATTCTGGGTCTACCAGATGTCCAGAAAACCTTACAGTCTCTATGTTCATGAGTCGCAAGGAAATGTTCTGGGAGTGTTGACTCAATCTCTTGGACCTTATTTGAGAAGCTGTTACAGCTACAGCCTTCCTAGTAAGCAAAAACTAAAAGAAAAATCCCTTCACAAAGGAAATTACTAGCTAACAAATCTATGAATGTTGAAATATTAGAGTATGTTGTGTGAAAACCCCAGATACAACTGAAGGGTCAGTCAAGCTTTCAATCCTGCTATGTTGTTATCAGTTGGTCTTGATCCCCTGATCATGACTGTTTAGAAATTATGGACACTGTATTCTCAAGCCACCTGGATTTGACTGATGTCCCTCTGGAGAACCCTGAACAGACTTTCTTTGTGGCTGAAGGCAGTTTCATCATCAATGGACATTGTTGTGCTAGATATGCAGTGGTGACCCCTGATTTGGTAGTTGAGGGTCCTCAGCCCTGGCCCCAGAAACTTCACCACAGAAAGCTGAACTGATAGTCCTCACTAGAGCACTAACAATAGGAAAAGAGCCCTGTCTAAATGTGTACCCAGATTTCAAGTATACCCTTACAACCTTGCATGCATATGGGCCCCTGTACAAAGAATGAGGATGGATAACCTTAGGAAGCAAGTCCATTAAGTATAGCCCCAAGATATTGATATTAATAGATACATACTGCCTATAGATCTCAGAATTTAGGAAAAGTAGAATATATGAATAGAACCCTGAAATCTCAGTTGTCTAAACTTTGCCAAGAGGTTTACCTGAAGTGGCCCCAGGTTCTTCCCATAGCCCTTCTTAGGATATACTTAGCCCCTGCTAAGTCTTTAGGAGTTTTCCCTTTTTGAGATTCTGTATGGGCAACCCCTGCCTATTGTATAGGAAATAAAAGGAGATATGAGACAGATAGGATCTGAAATTATTAGACATGAACTATTGGTTTTAAGTTCTGTTTTGCAGAAGTCTTCATACCTGAGTACAAAATCGATTACTCATCAATTTGCCTGCACCCCTGCATCCTTTCAAGCCTGGAGTCTCGGTGTGGATCAAAGAGTGGAGAAAGATACTGTTAGCCCTGCATTGGAGGGGACCCTATGTCGTCATCCTGTCAACAACTCCAAACTGCAGTAAAAGTCGCAGAATTTGAACCTTGGACCCATCATAATCAAGTGAAGCCAGCAGCTGCTCTTGAACCTGATCACTGGACTACTGTACAGCATCCTGAGACTCCATTGCACCTCACCCTACGACAACAACCACGGAACCTAAGACTTATTGGTCCCTCAGAAACTGCACTATTTCAAGACTGTTTGTTTATCTGAAGGTAAGCCTCGCATCTGAAAAAACCTGCAATCATCAGAAAGAGACTGTGTTGTGTTAAGAAATTGAATCTTCTAAGAGACTGTGTTTAAATACTCTGAAAAGACTGTTTTGATCTCCTAAAGAGTGAACTGCTCTAAGGAAGCAATAATAGCCTAAGAGACTATGCTATGATATTTTAAGAAATTGAGACATCCCAGAGGACAGTGATACTTTGGAATCTACAGCCCTACTCCTGCCAAAAAGCTGGTAGGTCTACGTACGGCAGAAGCTTGAGGATCTACAATCAACCCTACATCTGTTATCTGTTGTGGAAGTCGACAGTTCCACCAATTTTCCAGAGACTATGCCCATTATGAATTATTATTATTGCTTTATTTTGGCAGCAGCCTTGGAGTGCTTTGAAATGACTTTTGCCTTATCTCCCTGGGCAGGCCTGTATAAGTACAACATGAACTGGACCGAAGGTCACTCAGACCTTGTTTTATCATTCTTCCTATACTTGCATTGGTATACTCTCCAATCCAAAAGTTGTTCTAGATCTTGACTTTCTACAAGGCTATGCAAGCCACCGTTGCAATTCCTCATACCACCACCAGAACTTGTTTCTTGAACTTACTGGAGCAATAGCATCTAGTCTCCACACTTCTGACTGTTTCTATTGTGGAGGAACTAAGATGGGAGATCAGTGGCCCTGGGAGACGCAAGAACTGAACTATTCTATCCTATACAATCAGACTGATTTACATAATACTACTAGTGAGTGGGTATTGGCCCACCCCATTGTTGACAGTTTGTGTTTTGTTCGGACTGGACCACAATCTACTACGAAGGATGGACAGCTGGTCTGTCTAAATCAGAAGCTTTACGACAGCACAACAAAGATGCAACCGAACCTTCTAATCCTTTAGTTCTTTTTCCCACTCTTGCCAAACTATGGACTTTGACTATCTGCCTGTTGCTCCCTTGTTTCTTGCCATTTTGCTTGCAAATGATAACTTCAGTTATTAATAACACTGTAGAGCGTAAGACAGCTACAAAGATATTAGCTATGTGAACTTACTACCCTATACCACAGAGTGATACCTTTACCTAGTATTATGTGATTTGATTCTCACACCTTATTAACATGCGGGTGAGAATAATCAAAGGGGGGAATGTGGTAGGCGACGGCCTATGATCCATGCTAATTGAACTAAGCAGACAGGCCTGAGCAGCTTGACCTGTAACTGAAGCCTGTAGTTAGGCCCAGAGGAATGAAAACCCCCCTGAATGATGACACCATAGAATTGAAACTTAACTCAGTTTAACTGAACATAGCTAAGCAGAAACGAAACTTATAAAAGACAGAAAACAGCTCTAATTGGTACTGATAAGGGAGCACAGCTTCTATGGAATTAATTAACTCTGCAAAAAGCAAGGTTACAGTGCCCTGCTTCCCATATGTTTTAACAAGCTCAGCGACCTTGGAGGAGAGAAGTAACAAGTTGGAGACACTGACCATTGTAATTGGGACTAGAAGGGGGGCAACCAGGTGCTGGGCCCAGACCAGAGTCCCGATTGGGTAGCCATATCAGTACCGGGACCAATAGATGGGTGAGAGGGGTACTGGGACCAATGAAAAGTTTGCCTATGCTTAGAATGGACAAGAAAGCTATAAAAGTTGTTGTTTTACTAGAAGCCATTGCTCAGCCATTTTGAAATTGCTTATTGCTTGAGCCATGTGCACATTAAACTGGCTTGGATCCTTGAAAAGACTCCTGGATTTATTTATTGCATGCTTATCTGCTGCTACACTATGGTGTCATCATTCAGGGGGGTTTTCATTCCTCTGGGCCTAACTACAGGCTTCAGTTACAGGTCAAGCTGCTCAGGCCTGTCTGCTTAGTTCAATTAGCATGGATCATAGGCCGTCGCCTACCACAAGCAGGAATCAAGAGGTGTATCTCAGCCAATAATGCTGCAAATCTTTGACAAGAAGCCAGAGAAATTTATCCCTGCCTGAGTTATGTAAATCCCATAGATTATGATGTCATAGCAGGGCTGCAAGATACAGTCCACCCACGTCCTGGAGAGCCATTCAGTATCTGTCTTTGAGGGAGTGAGGAGGGGCTGTTAGATCTTAGGGTTTCAAAGAGGAAAAACATTTTGGAAAAGAAACAGCTTGAAGTCTGATTTGAGGGAGTAAAGAAGGGGTTCTGGAGCTTACTAGTTGAAAGCAAAAAAAAAAAATTCACAAGATTGAAAAAATGAATAGCTTAAAAGCATCAGAGTGTTCCTGCCTCATTGTTTTAACTTTAGGAGTACTGCTGTTTAAAGGTTTCCCAGGGCTTTCTGCCTCCTGCTTGCTTCTGCAGGGACTATCTCACTAGGGTGGGGGGGAGGAGATCAGGAGTGTCAGAAATTGGCTAGGAAAGTCCCATGTGTACAGTTTGTCAGTTGACAAGTGCTTACTGTCCTAAGCATTGATAGAAGATGTACATTGTGCACTGGTGCACATAGAAATTAGTACAACACTTCCAAAGCAGGCAGTGGCACTGGAGAGGACAGTTTACTGTATCAAATCATTCCATTACACAACCAGAAGATGCAGTAAAATAATTTTTTGTAACAATCATCTGCACCTATTGCCTCTACAGCTGCGGGAGTGAGAGGGAAGCGTACCTGATTCTTTCTATTTATTCCTTCCCATGCTCATAGAATGTAGTTAAATAAATATCTGATGGAGCATACTTCTGGTGAAGATACTCCAGGGCAGCAGAGGCCTAGTCGGTGGTATAGGGTGTTAAAAGATAGGAGCATTAGCCAGGCAAACAAATTCCTCTTCTCTGCAGTCTACCAAAAAATGTGAGCAAGGAGGTAAGGCCACTAGGCAGTTGTGCAGGACTTATATGAGGACAAGTGAGTGGCCCTGGGGCCAGCATCTGACAGAACACATAGAGACCTGGTAGGTAGTTCAAGGTGCTAAAAGATAGGCAGTCCCTACCCCCAAGAGCTAATGATCTAGTCTGAGCATATCATAATGCTTGGAAAAGGTACAATGAGAAAATTAAATGGTTATGGAAGGAAAGAAGGGAGAGAAGGTGGGAGCAACACTGGCACATCATGCAGAAAGAGACAGATCAGTCCCAGGGTATGCTTATGGGCTCCAAGGAGAGCAGGAAAATCCGTACCTTCCAGTATAACTGTGAAAGAGCAGGTGTTCAGCGTCATCTTATATATTTTATTTTTTATTTATTTAAAAATATGTATATACTGTGAACGCTATAGATTTTATGCAATTTACAAAATATGATAAAGCAATAATACCAGAAAGCATAGTTACTCACCTGTAACAAGTGATCTCCGGGAACAGCAGGAATTTAGTCTTCACATATGGGTATCATCGGTACCGACGGAGCCTGTGCGGGAACGCTCCCCAAGCATCCAATAGGAAAGCTTTTGGGAGCATCCCACAGAGCCTGTGTGCTGCCTTCCCACCTTTCCCAACTGTCTCTCTCCAGTTGAATTTAAAGCTGAGACAAAAGAGAGAGGGAAAGAGAGAAAGAGAGAGAGAGATAGAAAGATACAACTCCTAGGTGAGGTGGGTGAGTTGTGAAGACTAAATTCCTGCTGTTCCCGGAGATCACCTGTTACAGGTGAGTAACTATGCTATCTCCAGGAACAAGCAGGAATGTAGTCTTCACATATGGGGACTTCCTAGCTGCAGATGCCAGGGAGAAGGCCCCAGAAGTTGTGTACCCCTGTGAAAGGGCTCCACCTCCCCCCATGGATCTCTGGCATCTTACCAGGGATGGTGGGTAGGAGTTGATTAAGTCTGGAACAGGTGTTGAAGAATAGCCTGACCAAACAAGGCATCCTGGCGGGAGTCCTTGTCTAAGCAGTAATGGGCTGTGAAGGTATGTACCGAAGCCATAGTAGCTGCTTGACAGATGTCGTCGATAGACACAGAGTGAAGATGAGCCATTGAGGCTGCAATAGCTCTCACATTGTGAGCTGTGACATTGTCTTCAAGAGGAAGGTTCTTACTCTCATAGGCAAAAAATATACACTGTGCAATCCAGCTGGACAGTGTCCTTTTGGAGACTGGAAGCCCCAAATGACTAGGATCAAAAGCAACAAAGAGTTGAGAGGATTTTCTATGTTGCTGTTTCCTTTGCAAGTAAAAGGCCAAAGCTCTTTTACAGTCCAAAGTATGAAGGTTCCTTTCTGCATTTTAGGCATGAGGCCTTGGAAAAAATACAGGAAGGTAAACCACTTGGTTTAAATGAAAGGGCAAAACCACCTTTGGCATAAAGTGTGGATGAGTCTTAAGGACTACCTTATCATGATGGAACCTAGTATAAGGAGGATCAGCCAGCAACGCTTGCAATTCATTGATAGGGTTGCCAACTTTTTCACCGAGAAAAACCCGACACCTGTGGCTCGCCATGCTCCACCCATTCTCCGCCCCTAGTCCCACCCCTGCCCCGCCCCACCCCTCCCCCAGCCCCACCCACAAAAATTACCGAGGATACATGTAGGCTAACTTCCTTGGTCAGATAATAATTAAACTGGGAACCCCAAAAGCCAAACATGAAATGTACAACACTGGAGAAATAAAACTATAAAGTAATTTCCTCTTGCACTAAACAAAAACGCAAAGATGTTAGCAATACACACTTCCCAGACCAGACATATTCCAGTTAATAAATTCAAAATAAAAAGTATTTTTCTACCTTCTGTTTGGGCATTTTGTTTTTCAGTTGCAATTGCTCCAGTCACTTTCTTCTGGTTTCTTCGTGTCTTCTGCAAGCTATCCATTTGTCCTTTCTTCTCTTTTAGATGTTTTCCATTCTCTCTCTATTTCTGCTTTAACATACTGATTGTTTCCCTTTTGCTCTTTCCCCCAATTCTTTCCTTATTCCTTTATCATCCATTTAAATTTCACCCTTCCATTCTCAAGCCCCTCTTACTCTCCCAATACCCGGCCCATCATAGACTTTTCTTCCACACAAAATATCTTTTCCCCTTCCATTCTCATTCCCCATCCATTCTAGTCCTCCCCCAAAATCAGTTCCCTTATAGTTCTAGACCCACCCAGCATCCACTCCCTTCTAATCCCATTCTCCCATGCCCCACATCAGCCCATTTCCAGTCCTATTGTAGCCCCCATCAGCCCATTTCCAGTCCTATTCCAGCTCTTCATCAGCCCATTTCCAGTGCTAGCCCTCACATCACAGGCCATTTCCAGTCCTAGCCCCCCCCCCAATCACAGCCCATTTCCAGTCCAAGTCCCCCATCCCAGCCTCTTTCTAGCCCTAGCCCCCCCATCACAGACTATTTCCAGTACTAGGCCCCCCCCCCACCATCACAGCCCATTTGCAGTCCTAGTCCCCCCCGCACCATCACAGCCCATTTGCAGTCCTAGCCCCCCTAATCACAGCCTATTTCCAGTCCAAGTTCCCCCTCCCTCCACCATAGCCCATTTCCAGTCCTGGTCCCCCCCCCCCATCACAACAACATTTCCATTCCAAGTCCCTCCCCCATAGCCCTTTTCCAGTCCAAGTTCCCCTCCTCACAGCCCATTTCCAGTCCAGGTCCCCCCCCATCACAGCAACATTTCCAGTCCAAGTCCCCCCATAGCCCTTTTCCATGACACGTTCCCCCCCTCCTAGCCCATTTCCAGTCCAGGTCCCCCCCCCCACCCATCAAATCAACATTTCCAGTCCAAGTCCCCCCCCCCCACATAGCCCTTTTCCAGTCCAAGTCCCCCCCCCCCATTCCCCTTTTCCACTCCCGGTCCCCCCCCCTCCCATTTTTTGTCCTACCCCCCCCCCCAACCACCCCCTTTCAGTCCTTGGCCCCCCCCCCCCCCCCCCGACCAGCACCGCGGCTGTCTGAGGGGCTTCAGAGGGAGTCGGAGAAGCCCGCGCGAGGTCCCGGCTCCCTCTGTACAACTGCCAGCGTGAAAATCCTTTTCCTTCACGCTGGCGGTTGTTTCTGTGAAGCCGCGAATGCTGGGAAAGGTTAAAGGGCATTGCCTTTAACCTTTCCCAGCAATCGCGGCTTCACAGAAACAGCCACCAGCGTGAAGGAAAAGGATCTTCACGCTGGCAGTTGTACAGAGGGAGCCGGGGCCTCGCGCGGGCTTCCCCGGCTCCCTCTGAAGCCTTCCGGTGTGCGGGCTGTTTTTTTTTTAACTCCGCGGACTTCTTCGGATCGGAAGAAAAGCCGTTTTTTTGCTCTGGCTGCTTCCGATCTTGTGGCCAGAGCAAAAAACCGGCTTTTCAAGGGCCAGTTTTACCTCTGCGCCGGCAGCCGGCCTGGCCATGGAAAAACCAGCCAGGCCGGCTGAAAACCGGCCGGTTGGCAACCCTATTCATTGATGCGACATGCTGATGTGATTGCAATGAGAAAGATGACCTTCCAGGAAAGGAATTTCAAAGAGGTAGTGGCTAATGCTTCAAAGGGCTGTTTCATGAGCTGCCCAAGTACCAGATTTAAGTCCCATGCCACCGGTGGTGGCTTAATGGAAGGCTTCATTAAAAGAAGGCCTCTCATAAATCTCGCTATGAGAGGATGAGAGGAAATAGGTTGTCCATTTAGAGGCTTGAAGGAAGCTGCAATAGCACTCAAATGGATTCTCACTGAATTGGTCTTAAGCCCTGCATTTGATAAATGAAGGAGGTACTCCAGTAATGATTCCAGAGGTATCGCAAGAGGGTTAAGACCCTTCTGCGAGCACCATATGGTAAACCTTTTCCACTTAAATGCATAAGAGCGTCTTGTGGAAGGTTTCCTGGAAGCATGAAGGATATCCTTTACCTGCTGGGAAAGGTTAAGACCATGAAGTTCTAGGCTTTCAGCAACCAGGCCCTGAGATGCAGAGACTGGGGAATGGGATTTCACAGCATCCCCTCCTCTTGAGAAAGAAGATCTGGAGCAGATCCTAACTCCAGAGGCAGAGCTTGAGAGAGATGTAGGAGCAGAGGGAACCACGGTTGCCGTGGCCAACATGGAGCTATGAGGATCATATGACCTCTGTCTCTCTGAAGCTTGAACAGGGTTTGGGTAATTAGGGGAATGGGTGGAAAGGCATACAGGAAGTCCTGACCCCAATGAAGTAGGAAAGCATCCCTAGCCTGACAACCTCGAGCCAGAATTCTGGAATAGAACCAGGGAAGTTTGGCATTCAGCAGACTTGCAAAGAGATCTATGTCCGGGGTTCCCCAAATTTGAAAAATTTGGGTCACCTGGTCTGCATTGAGAGACCATTCGTGTGGAAGCAGAACTCGACTGAGTCTGTCTGCCCAAGAGTTTTGAATGCCTGGAAGATACACCGCAATGAGATGAATCTGATGCTCTCTGGCGAGGGCCCATAGTCGCAAAGCTTCGTTGCACAGTGACAGAGAGCCTGTTCCGCCCTGCTTGTTCACATAGAACATGGCTACCTGATTGTCTGTTTCGACTAGGACTGTCTAGCATCTGAGCTGGGTGTGAAATACTCGAAGAGCAAGGAAGATTGCTCTGAGCTCCAGGAGGTTGATATGGAGATAGGCCTCCTGTGGAGTCCAGGTACCCTGGGTAGAGAGGCCTTGAAGGTGGGCTCCCCAACCCACCTGTGAAGCATCTGTTGTTAGAGTGGCTTGGGGTGGGGGTTGCTGAAAAGGAGACCCCACCAGAAGGTTTTTGGTTGACTTCCACCATTGGAGGGACAAAATAAGGTGATCTGAGTTTCCTATTTTGTCTGACAGGCAACCTGACGCCTGAGTCCACTGAGTGGATAAGGTCCACTGGGCTGCCCTCATATGGAGGCAAGCATAAGGAACCACATGCATGGTGGATGCCATGTGACCTAGCAACTGTAACATTTCCCGAGCAGTGAGGTGAGGTTTTAGCACTGCTTGGGAAGTTAATTGCACAATGCGAAGGCAGCGGGGCTGTGGAAGGAAGGCCCTTGTCTGTCTGGTATCCAGAAGAGCTCCTATAAACTCTAGGGATTTTAGTGGGAGCAAGGTTGGACTTTGTGAAGTTTATGACAAGTCCCAAATACTGAAGGATGCGCATTGTGCGAGACAGAGCAACCCTGGCCTTTGGCTCTGAAGGGGCTCGAATGAGCCAGTCGTCTAAGTAAGGGAAGATGAATATTCCCAGGGTGCGGAGAAATGCTGCTACCACAGCCATGTATTTTGTGAACACCCTTGGTGCAGAAGCCAGGCCAAAAGGAAGAAACCTGTATTGGTAGTGCTTCCCTTGAAACAGGAATCGAAGGAACTTTCGGTGAGTTGGATGGATGAGAACATGAGTGTACACATCCTTGAGATCTAGAGAGCAAAGCCAATCCTGTCTCCGAAGGTATGGCAGCAGAGTTCCTAGAGAAATCATTTTGAACTTCTCTCTGAACAAGAACCGCTTGGTTTAAATGAAAGGGCGAAACCACCTTTGGCATAAAGTGTGGATGAGTCCTAAGGACTACCTTATCATGATTGAACCTAGTATAAGGAGGATCAGCCACCAATTCTCTGAGGTCTAGAATGGGTCTGTGTCCTCCTGTTTTGTTTGGAATAAGAAAATAGGGGGAGAAAAACCCTGTACCACTTTGGGGAATGGGCACCTCTTCTATTGCTCCTTGAGCAAGGAGCATTGTGACTTCTTGACCTAACCGGTCATTGGGAGAGGTCTGAGAATTGAACTGCCTTACTATTGTAGGAGGGGGCATGCTGAGGAAATTAAGCTTGCACCCCTCTCGTACAATAGACAGAGTCCAATTTTCTGCTGTTATCTGACACCATATGGGGGCAAAATGACATAACCTTCCTGGGATGGTGAAGGGTTCTGGGCCGTTCAGGGCCAGGAAGGCAAAGTTCTCTAGATAGGAGTCAAAGCCCCTGTGGAGGCTGAGTCTGCTTAGCCGGTTGAGGCTTAGCTGCTTTTGGCTTCCTTTGTTGCTTAAGTTGTTGCTGCTGTCCCTTTTGGGCAGACTGACCTGAACGATGTCCCTGCTGGATATAGGAGGGATAAAACTTCTTCTTCTTACTGAAGAATGGTTTCTTAGAGGATTTTTTCCTCACAGGATCAGCTGTAGATTTGGACAATCTATCCAAAGTGATATTGTCAGCATCTATCTCATTAGCTTTTTCCTGCCAATTCTTGCCAAAGAGATTCTCTCCTGTGCAAGGTATATTCCCTAGTTTGTCCTGTACCCAGATTTCTAAGTCAGATGCCTGGAACCAGGCAATTCTACGTGCACCTATGGCAATAGCAGAGGTTCTGCTTATGCATTCAAAGCAGTCAAAGGCTGCACAATTCACAAACTTGGAAACATCCTGAGCATGTTTAACAAGAGTAAGATAATCTTGCCTTTTATCATCAGGAAGGAGAGGGCTCATAAGCTCTAGGTCTCCTGTGACTTCCTTAAGGAACATTCCCATATACAAGATATAGGAACTGATCCTAGCAGAAAGCATGGAAGCCTGGAAGGATCGACGTCCAAAGGCATCAAGAGTCCTACACTCACGTCCTGGAGGATTAGATGCATGCCTTTTTGCACTCTTCATCCGTCTCATGGCTGATTCCACCACCATGGAATGGTGTGGTAACTGAGTTTTCTGATACCCAGGACAAGGAGGAACTCGATACATGGTGTCGAGTCTTCGAGAATGAGGAGATGTGGTTAGAGGTGTTTCCCACATCCTTAACATAAGATCATGCAAGATCTCATAAATAGGTAAGGTAGCTGCCTCCTTGGGAGCTTTAGGGTATTTTAGGATTTCTAATTCCTTTGCCCTAGGCTCTTTTTCAGGAGCCACTGTGATGGAAAGACCTCGGGCCACATCTCGGATAAAATCCTGAAAGGACATATCCTCTGGTGGAGACATTCTATGCTGAGGAGAAGAGGAATCCTCGGAAAGAAGTACTCTGGTATTCGCAGAGCCCTCGGAGTCCTCAGACTCATCCGAGGATTCGAAGTATCTCCGATCCGAGTGATCGTGCAAGCCACGGTACCGGTACCGATCGAAGTCGGCATCAGAGTGGTCCGGTACCGACTTGTCGATGCTGGATAGAGAAGCATGACTCGGTCCCGGTAGAATACCTGCCGATGTCGATGCAGTCGGTGCCGGTACCGGAGTCGGTGCCGGTACCGGTTGAATTGTCTGAAGCGATTTCAGGGGCATCGAGGCCGTGAAAAGAACCGCCAGACTGTATTCAATAGCCAAGAATCTCTGGTCTATCGACGCCGCCGATGCTTGGGTATCGGTGCCGGTTAAAGCGGCCGGAACCCCAGAGCATGGCACCAGTAGTTCTGCCAAGGTTGAAGCCTCAAGAACATCCTGGTGCCCCGTTAGTGCTTTGGAAGCCGAAGCCTCCTGCCGGGGCAATTTTGCCGGTGAAAGTCCCTCAAGGGCAATGCCAGAGGCATCTCGATGTTTAGAAGGAGATCTACCCTTTGATGACCGACTAGATTTATGTTTAGTTACCTGAGATCCATGGGAGGAGGATGAAGCCCTGGAGGACGTCGATGCCACAGAGGCTGCATCGGAGGGAAAAAGGGTGCTGAGCTTAGCAGCTCGGTTTTGCTGGCCCCTTTTTGACATCATTCTACAGGCAACACACTCTGAAATAGAGTGGTCAGGACCTAAACATTTAAGGCACCACTCATGGGTGTCAGTGACGGAGATGGTACCGCCACACTTAGAAAATATTTTTTAAAACCCAAAGCGGGTTTTTCCATTCTGAGGGAAAAAGTTGGGCCTAGTGCCCAAAATGGCGCGTGGCACCCGAGAAGACTCCAGAAACAAAGTGTATTTTTTTTTTTTTTAGAAAAAAGGAAAGAAGAACCGGTGGTACCGGTATAGCATCGAGGGAAGGCAGACACGACCACAAAAAAGAAGAGCACCTTGCATCCCTTGCAGCTGGCAATGAACGCTGCAGCCAGAACTCTTCATGGAGCTTCTAGAAGGGACCATATTACCCCAATACTAAAACACCTGCACTGGCTCCCCGTCCATTGTAGGATTTCCTTCAAGATCCTAACAATGACATTCAAGGCCATCAATAAATGCACGGCCGCCTCCCTCTCTGACCTTGTCCAGGCCACTCCTCCCAACAGGATAAGGAGATCCGCTGCTACTAACACCCTCATTCTCCCCAAAGCAATCACTAAATGCTCAAAGACTATGAGGAACCGCGCATTTGCTCTCTACGCACCTTCCTGCTGGAATGCTCTTCCACCTGACATCCGAGCCATCAACAACCTTCCCCAGTTTAGGAAAGCGCTGAAACATCACCTGTTCCTCCAGTACTTTTCCAACCCAAATGACATCTCGCAGCCACCACCCCCACATGGCCAACCAAAACCGCCTTAATCCCCCACCTACCACACCACTCTGATCACCACTTCCTCTGATACCCGACCCCAGCCTACACAATGATTTGCCAGCCAAAATTTCCTTGCTGTATGATCTGTACATATTGATGAGATGCATGCAGAATCTCGCCTACCTACTTGTAAATAGTTTTTACCTGTTAACCCTGTTCAAGCACCCTGTTTATTGTAAGTGCATTGTTCAAGCACCCTGTTTATTGTAAGTGCATTGTAGTCCTCTACACTGCACAAATATGTTCCCTGTGAACCGTGCTGATGATGAATAGCGCGGTATAGAAAAAACAATAAAGAAAAGAAAGAAAGAAAGAAAAAAATATAAGAAGGGAATTTTTCTGCGGTGACAGGATGTGCGACCTGTCGGCTCCGCGGAAAACAAAGAATTGGAGAGGGACAGTTGGGAAAGGCGGCAAGGCAGCATGCAGGCTCTGTGGGATACTCCCAAAAGCTTTCCCATTGGACATTGGGGAGCGTTCCCGCGCAGGCTCCGTCGGTACCGACGATACCCATTCCTGCTTGTTCCTGGAGATCAATATAAACAGAGCAGATGCTGTCCCTCCTCAGAAAGGCAAAGGGAGGTTATCATGGTGCAGGGTGGAGGGGCACAAGAGAAGCAGCAGGTGAAGGCAACAGAGCAGAGCAGTAGGCGTACCATATTCCCTGCTAAAAAGTGTACAAGATAGTCTTTGTAGATACAGAGTCTGGAGAGTCTACATGGGTGGGACTTGCATCTGAATCATCAGATAGTGAAAGTTTACTGGCTAAACAGGGTGTTGAAGAGGTTGTCATTAACTAACCTGATGCATAATATTGCTGAGCAACAAATGTATGCCCTTTCTATTCCTCTGGCCTAAATATGCACGCATTCTGCTGCTCTGCACTACCATTCCCCTCTTATCTCTCCCTACACCCCTCCCCATGAACACCGCTCTTCTGTCAGATTGCTTCTATCTGTGCCCTCCCCTTCTACTGTCAAATCTGGACATCGCTCTGTTCACATTGCTGCTCCATATTCCTGGAAGAAACTACCTGAGTCTGTATTTCATGTTTCATCCTTGCTCCCTCTCAAATCCATTCTGAGCGCTCATCTCATCGGTGCTGCTGTTGGATCAGATCCGCCTAAGCTCCCTTGTGTTTCTTGTCCATTCCTCCTGGATGTATCCTATTCACAGCTGCTGTGCTGTCTGTCCTAACTAGATTGTAAGCTCTGTGGAGCAGGGACCATCTGTTACGTGTGTTTGTGCAGCACTGTGTATGCCTTGTAGAGCTATACAAATGATCAGTAGTAGTTGTTGTAATTGTAGTAGGACCTTCTGACTATGGCATCTGAGGCCTGCCTATCTGGGTACTGGCATTTTCTACAGCAGCTACACCTGTCCCATCTGGTGCATGTTGGTCTGTATACATCTGCTACTTGTGGGGCAACCCTGTCTGCCTTCCCAAAGCCAGCTTTGTGGCACTGCTCCCTTGGTCAGGGCTGTGTGGGCATGGAAGGAAAGATCCCTGTGCCATCACATCAAGTATCCAGATTCCAGATATATCATCACTCTCTCAGCTCTCATTGATCCTGGCCTGGGTAGAGATGTGGGCTGCATGGGACAATCCGGGGAATGTTGGCACTATATCAGTCGTGTCTCCCAGTGCCAGGCACTGCAGATGTATGGCTGCCCTTTCACACTGCCAACAATATCTGATCTAATTAGAGTACCCTATGTAAAATAATCCAAAAGGAATCAGCATAGGCTCCCTGTGGCTAAATGTTAAAACATATCCCTGTTAATAACAGGGACCTTCAGAATAAGGGAATTCAGCAGTGCAAACAGCACTAATACATGCTCAACAGCAAAATGTGCATCATGGGCATGCATTAATGCTGTTTGCACTGTTGAGTGCCCTTATTCTGAGGGTCCCTTATTATTTGACAAGGATATGTTTTGACATTTGGCTATAGTGAACTCTCTCTGAGTTTGACTGCCCAATCACACTGGCATCTGCTGACACTGTGGTTATCCATACGGTCCATGTACTAGGCAGGCTTTCAAATCCCCCCTGAATTGCAGATGAGCACATCAGATCCCCCCCCCCCCAAACATCCCTTAAACCACACACACACACTCTCTCACTCTCACTTTCTGTCACAGAAGCATGATTCTGCCAAAAGGATGCCCTTAATCTATACATAACAGCTATGACATAATATAATCATATGGGGTACCAGGACTACAAATATGATCTCTGCTTCTCACTCCAAAAAGAATCCTACTTTAGCCATTAAGCTACCCTAGCCATCAGGATTCTGAGATATGCTTCTGGGAATGTCTATGTAGATGTCCTCACAGATGTTCATATCAAGCACAACCATATTTGTGAAATCATGTCTGCACCTGGATGTGCCTGCATTTTTCAGATGTTCTGGCTTATGTGAGAGTGGGTAGGAGACTGGTGTGCATCGGCCAGAAAAGCGATCTCAGGGTAATAATATCTGAGAATCTCAAGTACACCCCCACTGCCATCGCTTTCCCCTTTTTACATGGAATTTCAATCCATAGAGATTCTACAGCAAATTTTGTTTCCTGCAAAACTTTAATCCTTTCTGACTCAATGCCCTCTCTAACATAGAGCGCAACCCCTCCACCAATTTGATCAGCTCTATCATTACAATATAGTTTGTACCCAGGTATCACAGTGTCCCACTGGTTGTCCTCCTTCCACCATGTCTCTGATATTCCAATCATATCTAACCTCTCATTTAGTGCTATATAATCTAACTCTCCCATCTTATTTTTTAGACTTCTAGCATTTCCATACAAGCATTTTAGAGAATGTATTTTATTCATATTAATCTGGTTATCAGTAGGCAGGGCTAATTTGGAATCTTTAAGCTCTGTCTGCTCCATACTGACTCCTATGTTGTGACTTGACTAGATTATAAATGCCGTGTTTGTGTTTGTGCTTTTTGCCCTGTCTAAATTTTTCCCCCTAATATTTGTATACTTTGTTTTACTAGATTGTAAGCCCTGATTTGCAATTTGTATTTTGTCTTAAGTAGATTTTAAGCTCTGATGAGCAGAGACTGTCTCTCCTACATGTTTGTAAAGCGCTTCGTATGTCTGCAGCGCTATTGTCATGATGTGGGTATTGATAAAGTTGGTGATTTGAAAAGAAATCCTGGTTTTAAGAATCTAGATGTGCAATTACCCCCAGGCACAGCTAGAGGGAGCAGGAACAGACATTCGGGAGTTAATGAGCCTGGG
The DNA here is from genome assembly GCA_033557465.1 of Ichthyophis bannanicus. NCBI lineage: Eukaryota > Metazoa > Chordata > Amphibia > Gymnophiona > Ichthyophiidae > Ichthyophis > Ichthyophis bannanicus. The sequence continues at coordinate 34,379,094 of CM066035.1, read as the reverse complement.
AACTATGATGACTTGCACCTGGAAGTGAACCCGGAAGTCATTCCAAGGAGTTTGCTTTATAAATCAGAACAGAATGCTTGTAGAGCAGAGAAGGCTGAGAGGCACCAAGAGAAGGCTGGGAAGTACCTGAGAATGAACAGACTTCACAAGGCTGGGAGCCAGCAGGCCCAAACTGACCCTGCTGCACAAGGGAAGTTTGCTAGAGCCAGCTCTAAGGTGAGAGTGTCTGCCACGCCCTGTTCTTACAGTCTGCCTGAATCCAGAACAGAGAGACAGAAGCCAAGAACCAGGGAGAAGGGTTCTGAGAAGAGCTTACAATCTCTGAAGGATTATTATCAAGTTTTACCAGGTCAGAAAAGAAAGCACTTTCATGGTCAGCTGGATTTCTTACCCAGAGAGAGAGGGGAATCCAGGACAAGTTTTACTCAACTGCCCAGAAGCACGGCTATATCCAAGGCTGGCAGGCAGAGGCTCTGCTACCAAAGGAAAGTGGCTGGAAGAGAAAACATTGTTGATTCCAACTCATCCAAATCCAGGTATGAATCACTAACCAATGACTGTGAATACTGTGCTCCTAAAGGCTCTGCTAAAACCCATGCCCCTTGTGTGAGGGAAAATAAACCAGATTGGTTTAATCAAATTCCTGCAGCCTTGAGAACCCCTGGCTATGGGAAGCCGGACCCCAGAGTCCTAACCTACAAGTCTGGGTCAGACAGGGTCAGTGAATATTCCTCTACTGAGTATAGCGAAGGAGATTCTATGGAAATTGAATACCCAAATACTGTTCCCTTATCTCTGCCAGAACTTATGGAATGTGACTTGTGCACAGCCTCAGCTCCAGAGTCTGTGTGCTCTGTATAGTGGAGAAGAATTAATGAAACTTATTTGCTGTTTGCTTGTACTGAATTCCGGTAGTGAAGCCTGCCTTAATTGTGAAGCAACAATTAAGCAACTATTGTAAATACTGGTACCTTTTTGACACAAAGGACTTTCTGTTTTCAATGATTATCTCTTATGTTGAACCTTTGCATTTACAGGGGAATAAAAGCCTTATTTCCCTCCACCTGGTCTCATTAATGAGTGCTCCTAGGTAGTTGGAATCTGTGAGGTCACTTCTCTCAACTACGCCGAGTGAACTTACATTCCCTTGACTGCCTAGTATAATCTTTGCCCAGGGTCACCCCAACATTCTTAAGGCGTAGACGGGGCAGCCCTGCGACAGCTATATAAATGCTCAATAGATAGATACTGAAGGGCATTTGGGCTACTTTTGTCTTTCTTGGAACCTCTCTGCTGATGTGCCCTAACTTCACTCTTTTGGTAGTATCCTTCAAGAATATATTGTTCTGAACCATGCGCTCTTGGATGACTGTCGGCTATCCCCTATTATCTAGTTTAAAAGCTGCTCTATCTCCTTATTAAATGTTAATGCCAGCAGCCTGGTTCCATCCCGGTTAAGGAGAAGCCCATCCCTTCGGAAGAACCCCTCCTTTCCCCAGAATGTTCCCCAGTTCCTAACAAATCTAAAACCTTCATCCTTGCACCATCATCTCATCCACGCATTGAGACTCCAGAGCTCTGCCTGCCTTTTTGGGTGCTGCACGTGGAATGGGAAGAATTTTGGAGAACGCTACCCTGGAAGTTCTGGATTTCAGCTTCCTACCTAAAAGCCTAAATTTAGCCTCCAGAACCTCCCTACCACATTTTCCTATATCATTGGTACCGACATGTACCAAGGCAGCAGACTCCTCCCCAGCACTGTCTAAGACATAACCCTTCCCTCATGGGTACATGGCCCTGGAGAAACTTCCTCGGTGCAAGAGGATCTTAGATCATCTGTAGGAATAAACTTTATAGAGCAGAAAGTACTGTGTATCAAACTAGCTGTGCACAGCAAAACAAAAATGAAAGTCAACAGAGAGGAGATAGCCAACTCATAGCAAAATGAGCCATAACCATTGAAATGAAAGTAGGAGAAAGATATGAACAAACTTGAAAAATAAAGACTCTGAAGCAGATCAAAATGAAGGAAGGTAGCTCTTATCTCTGTGACTGTGCCAGAAACAGGAAAAACGCCACGCATGGGCAGAGTGACTTTTTTTAGAAAAATGAAAAAGAGCTCCACCCACTGGTTAAAGGTGACAATGACAGGGTTGGCTATCAGATTAAATGAGCTTTGTAAGGACAGTGGAAACAGCCTGAGAGGCATCTAAAGAACCCCGCATGAGGGTAGAACCCTCAGAGGGGGAGGTTCCCCCCATCCCCCTTTTCCCTTTTCCTCCCTCCACTTTCCTTCCCTCTTCCCTCCCCTTTCCCTCCCTCCCCCCTTTTTACTTTCTTCTTCCTCTTCCCCTTCCCTCTTCTCCCTCTCCTTTCCCTCCTTCCCTTTCTCCCCCTTCCCTCCCTTCCTCCTCCTCCTCCCTCCCGTTTCCACCCCCTTTCCATTCTCCCCCTCTCCCTCCTTAGCCCCCTAATTCCCCTTCCCTCCTAGGATGATATGCAATGTTTCTTTTTACCTTTTTGATCTATTTGGAGTGGAGGAGTGGCCTAGTGGTTGGGGCAAGGTACTTCAGGCCAGAAGGTTGGGGGTTCAAATCCCACTAGAGGACAGCAACCTCAGGCCAGAAGAACTGGGGTTTCTAGTCCCACAGGTGCTCCTTGTGGTCTTGGGCAAGCCACTTAACCCTCCATAGCCCATGTTCCCTGTAAAATAGTTATCTCCAAGTTATAATGCCCTGTTCAATGTAATTTCAGTTTGTTCAATGTAAACCGCACTGATGCAGAATAGCACAGTATATAAGAGAATGTAAATAAATTTCATATATTACATTATTTCATGTTTTTATGATATGTATAAATTGTTTCATTTCTCTTGTGCTGGTTGTATTGTTTTTATTTTATCTTTTAAATGGATGTGAATGTTTTATGTTATAGAACGGTAAAGACCTTTAGTAGCACTCCTGCTGTTCTCCTTGAGACGGCCTCCTACCAGTTGTTGGCAATGTACCTATATTTTTATATACTAGGCTACTCCTCCACTCCAGCAAGAAGGGACAGATCTGCTTAAAGTGCCGGCAACTTGCACATTGCTCTCCTCCACCTATGTCCATCCACTTTCTGACCTTGGCCCTACTGCCAGCACCACTGTGGAGAAAACAGAGGGCGGCAGCAGCAAGGTAGGAGCAGAAAGTGGTTGGATAGAAATGTGGGGGGGGGGGGGGGGAGGGTTGCATAAAGTTCTGGCTTGGTACAGCCGTGGGGAGCAGAACACAGCCATATTGGGGGGGGGAAAGAGGGAGCAGAATGAGCTACATGGGGGAAGGAGAGGGAATGGAGCTGACACAGGTGGTAGGAGGGGGAGTGGAATGCAGCTACAGGGGGGGGGGAAGGAGAGGGAGTGGAATGAGCTACACGGGGGGAGGGAAGGATGGGGAGTGGAATGGGGCTGACACAGGGGGGAAGAAGAGGGAGTGGAACGAGGTACACTGGGGAAGGAGAGGGAGCTGAACAGAACTGACAGAGGAGGAAAGATAGGACTGGAAGAGAGCTGGCAGATGGGGAAAGAGAGGGCTGGAAGATAGCTGGTAGATGGGGAAAGAGAGGGCTGGAAGGGAGCTGACGGGCAAAGAGAGGGCTGGAAGATAGCTGGCAGATGGGGAAAGAGAGGGCTGGAAGAGAGCTGACAGGGGCAAAGAGAGGGCTGGAAGAGAGCTGGCACATGGGGAAAGAGGGCTGGAAGGGAGTTGACAGAGGGGCAAAGAGGGCTGGAAGAGAGCTGGCAGATGGGAAAAGAGGGGACTGGAAGGGAGCTGACAGAGGGGGAAAGAGAGGGCAGGAAGGGAGCTGACAGTGGGCAAAGAGAGGACTGTAATAGAGGTGACAGAGGAGGAAAGAGAGGGCAGAAAGAGAACTGACAGGGGGGAAAGAGAGGGCTGGAATGGAGCTGACAGAGGGGGAAAGAGAGGACTGGAAGGGAAATGAGAGAGGGGAAGAAGATAGCTTGAAGGGAAATGACATGGGGGGAAGTGGAGGCTGAAACTGACATGGGGGGGAAGAGAGGGCTGGAAGGGAACTCAGAGGGGAAGGAGATAGCTTGAAGGGAAATGACATGGGGGAAAGTGGAGGCTGAAACTGACATGGGGGGAAAGAGGGGGATGGAAGGGAGCTGATACCTGAGGATGGTACTGGAGGGGAACTAGAAAGGAGCTGAAACTTGGGGGTAGGACTGAAGGGAGCTGACAATTGGGGATGGGACTGGTAAGTGGCTGGGTAACTGGGAGGAGGCTGGCAGGGAGGGGGCACTGGGACTGGAAGGGAGCTGACATGTGGGGATGGTTACTGGGACTGGAAATAGGCTGATGGAAGGAAGTGAAGAAAACAAAAGAAGAGAAAAGAAATGGCAGAGTGCTAAGAGAAGGCAGAAAAATAGAAGTCTCAGATCAGGACCAGCATGACCAGACAATAAAATGGTTAAACAATAAAGTTAGAAAAAATATTTTCAATTTAGTGATTGGACTTTGCACTATCTGTATAGTTTACACAGTATGGGGAACTGCATCTCTTATTTGGTGTTGCACTGCACGCAGAGTCTGGCTTCTTGGGGGTTTTGGTTTAATTTTTGTCTAAATATTTTATTTTTACTTTAGGTTGTGATCACTTATTCTGTCCTTGGTGTCTGTGTCCTGGGTGTGTGACCAAGTCATGTGTTCTATTAACATGAAATTTGTACTCAGGGATCTGTAATGTAGTAATTTGCCTTGTATAGCTTTTCAAATAGGTGTTAGATGTTCTTGAGCCTGCTGCAGAATTTATATTGCTGCTTTTTTCTGGGTAGGCACCATGTATGAGTTTTGGAAGTTTATGCTGGTTTGTATGGTATGGTAGATTTGGCCTTGTAGATCTTTGACTTTTGTAGGGTTTTATATTAGTTCCCAATATGCCTGATACTGGGGAATATTTGTTAGTGAGATGACCAGAATCAGTTTTTTTTTTTTTTAAGATATTGAGTTCTGTGGGTGAATGTCCTAGTTCTGTTCTGCACCCACTGTTGAGGGAGGGGGTTCTGTGGATGCAAAATATATATTCAAAAAGAAAAAGCAAGAACCATAATGCAGTTTATAACAAAATAAAAATGAATTATGTTAGTTTTATAAAGTGTGCTGTGGTTCTTGCTCATTCTTTTAGTTCCTTGGCGTGCAAATATTTTATTTATTTATTTTGTTTGCAGATATTTTTATACCACCCCTTCCAAAGATCAAGGGCGGCTTATATCATAACATCATAACAATTAAACTAGAACAATTACATGGAACTATATATAGAACAGTGTACATTTCCTTGCATTTCCTCCATATTATCTAATTGGCTTTTTGGTTTGATTTGGTTTGGTTCAGTCCCTGATAAAGCGCCCCCCCCCCCCCCACACTATGGATGGCAGGGGTGCCATCTCATCCCTCGCCTCAGGTAGCAGATTACCTTAAGCCATCCCAGAGTAAGTTGTAGGTTCCAGCCAATCCCTAGAAATCCCTAGTATATTAAAAACCACGATTAACAATTGAATAATGTAAATATTTAACTAATGTAAATAGTTACAACATCTGCATAATTATATATTCCATGTTACTTGTTGTTGTTTACGAAAAGTTAATTGTACGTAGTTTGAAAAAACAAGATGTTCCATGTAAAACCATGTTCATTATGTTAATTGTAAACTGTTCATTGTGTTACTTGTAAACCGCCTTTGATCTTGGGAAAAAGCGGTATAGAAGAAAAGCATAAATAAAAAAAATAAAATAAATAAATGGAAAGGCTGCACTAGTCACAGGAAGGATGGGCTGATTTTCGGCACACAGTCTGGGAGAAAGTCAGTAGAATAAGTGGGTTTCTTGGTAGGGGTGAGTGGGGTTGCTGACCAAGACCAAGTGGTTGGGGCATGGTACTTCAGGCCGGAAGGTCGGGGGTTCAAATCCCACTAGAGGACAGCAGCCTTGGGCCGGAAGGACTGGGGTTTCTAGTCCCACAGGTGCTCCTTGTGGTCTTGGGCAAGCCACTTAACCCTCCATAGCCCATGTTCCCTGTAAATAGTTATCTCCAAGTTATAATGCCCTGTTCAATGTAATTTCAGTTTGTTCAACGTAAACCGCACTGATGCAGAATAGCGCGGTATATAAGAGAATATAAATAAATAAAATAAATAAAGGGTAGAAATGTAAGAGGAATGGGGTAAAGTGTGATGAGGATATTGCAGGCTGAGAAAAAAACTGGCAGCAAAAGGAAGAACTGGGAGCATTGAAGCAGAGGAGTGCAGAAGCAGCACAGCACCAGTAGATGGCGACAGAACCTGCCTGTCTGAAAAGTGCTAGTGTGCATGTGTGGATCTGATTTGGGGGGTGGATGAATGTATGTGTGCATGACTGAAATACAACAGAGTTCGTGCATGTGTACATGTTTCTGTGTCTGTGATTGAAATAGTCTCATATGAATAGAATCTCCATTTGAAAATTTCAGCTGGAGTGGAGAAGTCTGCTGGTACAAATGTGTAGGAGTAGGACACGTGTTTTAAAATAGGGGACATTTAGAGGCCCTAACCGAAGTCATACAATTCCAGGGACAAATCCTTAAAATACCAGCCTGTCCATATAATACGGGACGATTGGCCACTTTACCTGGGGGGTACAACCTTCACCACCTCACTTACTAATAATACTAATAATATCTTGGAAACTGGAATATGCAGTAGTGACATAGATGGAGAGGAAAGTGAACACAAAGGGTCAAAGTGGGAATAGCATGACAGTAAAATGCAGAGATAATAATGAAATTAATCTGTGAAACAATGTAAGGGGGGTGGGGTGGAGAAATAATGCAAAGAAACACGCATTGACAATGACGGGGTCCCAAGCATAGCCAAAATGTTCAGAGGACCAAGCTCTCCTCCCTGTGGAAGAAACTGTGTGTGTGCTGAAATTCTTCACTCTTACAGAAACAGTAACAGTCAAAGAACAAAGGATCACTCAATCTGTCTCTTGCCAAAAGTGAGAGAAAGTGATGAAATTCATCCTGGAGAGCAGACCATTGTCCATGGTGCATCCCATGGGGGATGGGAGGTGGGGGGCTGGAGAGAGAGTAGAGACCCCAGCTGCAACTGGTAATTAGTTTCTCAAACCTCATTCAGTAGCTGAGACTCCCAGTTGGTTATGACGCTCTTGGGATTTGTAAAGAAGAAATATAAAGAACCTCAGTTCACATTCTGATCTTCCAGGATGGAACAATCCATAAGGCAGCAGTGAGGTGCATCACATAACTCCTGCAACACACGGATAATCACATTCTCTCCTTGTCATACATGCAGCTCTGGTAAGCTCTCTGATCTTCTACAAAAGAATTTATGAACATGGACCTCTTATGCTAGGAATCTTTACCTCAGTAAAAAGAGTCTAGTGCATTTAATTTAGAGTGCTGTAGAACGAAGGCATGGAAAGGAAGTTCTGGAATGAGGGGCCATAGGATGAACGTGAAGAGGGGATAGGAAAAATCAGAGGAAATATTTCTTTACAGAAAGGGTGACGGAAGCATGGAACAGCTTCCCAGTTGATATGGTGGAGATAAGAAATGTATCTAAATTCAAGAAACCTTGGGACAAATGCAGAGGAGTTCTAAAAGCTGTCAGTATAGATGGGTGTAAGAAAGGTTTGGACAAGTTTCTGGAGGAAAAATCCATAAACTATTATTAAAGTGGTCCGGGGAAATCAACTGCTTCCCCTGGGATTAGCAGCATGGAATCCGTCTACCTTTTGGGGACCTGACAGGTACTTGTGACCTGGATTGGCTACTGTTGGGAACAGGATAATGGGCTTGATAGATTTTTGCCCTGATCTAGTATAACATATCTTAATGTTCTTAAGTTCTGATCATGAGAAGCATGAAACATGCAACAGCTCACATGAAGGAACCTGTTCTCCTCATTTATTATTTATTTATAACATTTTAGATATATCTTTCCTAGATAACCTAATCAATGCAGTTTACAAGGTAAAAACAAATAACTTAAAAGCAGCAAAATAAAAACCTACATTCATAGGCCCAATATCCAAAAGGTTTATCTGCTTAGGAGGACCTGTGAACAAGATACTGCAAACTCCGGTGACAGCAATATACAGCGGCACTATCTGGACAGTACTGCTGACTATTTCCTCTGGCCGCTGCAGCACTATCCAGATAGTGCCAGTGTGTTCCATAGTCACAGCTTGAAAGAACACACTCACTAAGGGGCTTGTTTACAAAGCCGCGGTAGTGGTTCGCGATCGCAGCCGTGGCCCCATTGAAATCAATGGGGCCGCGGCTCCGATTACGATCGCAAACCGCTACCGCGGCTTTGTAAACAAGCCCCTAAGAGACCGCTCGGGAACTGAGGCCAGGGGAAGTGAAAAACTAATGTCAGTGTCTCTGTGACGGAGAGCTCTAAGTTTCTCTCTTTCCCCTTCATGTTTCAAATATGCACTTTTTATCAGTAGTAAGAGTTCCAGATTCAGTCAGTATAAAAGAGTATTGGTACATGTGATGAGACAGATTATTAGAGAGGGGCATCGTGCTTGGCAAAGATTGAAGGTCATTGCAAATGAGGAAGGCCAGCAATGGATCAATATAATAACAACACCTATGGATGCCACTCCATCAACATTTAGCTGCCTGACAGAAGACAGAAGACCAAAAACAGTTTAGGACAACTACCCACAGGGTAACCATGAGTCTACATTGATTTGGCGTCACTTGACAACAATAATGGTAGTCTAGGCAGTTTCTTTCCTTTGATGTGCTTTAGGCAAATTTAGTAACCTGGGTGAGATCCTCACTTAAGAGGCTGGAATGTAACCTTACCATACCATTTTTCAAATCCAATTAAAGCTTTACATGAGCTAGGATTAGCCTATCTTAGTGATGTCCCAAGGTGAGTGTTATACTTGTAGGATGCCCACTTGTTGAGAGCTCCGTCAGTGAAGGAGACACATTTGGCAATGAGGAAAGTTGTCTTCTCAATTGCTGATGCCATACAGTGGCATTAAGTGGGGAGCTTGCACTTCAAATGTTTTGGAAACATCATAAGTCCTGGTTATTTGTAGAGGTTTAGGATAGGGAATAGTATTATTTTGTGGACTTTTTAGAGGGGTGGTATATCGGTAATTATGTTCATTTGATGTATGTTTTTTCTAGAAATGTTTAAGTTAGAAACATAGAAACATGATGACAGAAAAAGACCACATGGCCTATCTAGTCTGTCCTTCCATATCAACAACTACAACAGTCCACTTTTTACCTTTAGAGATCCTCTGTGTTGGTCCCATGCTTTTTTGAATTCAGTTACTGTCCTCATCTCTACCACCTCCACTGGGAGACTATTCCATGGATCCACTACTCTTTCCGTAAAGAAATATTTCCGCATATCACTCCTGAATCTATCTCCCTTCACCCTCATCCCATGTCCCCTCGTAGCAGAACTTGCTTTCAATTGAAAGAGGCTCTCTCCCTGAACATTTATGCCACGGAGGTATTTAAACATCTCAATCATATCACCTCTATCCCGCCTTTCCTCTAAGGTGTACATATTAAGATCCGTAAGTCTGTCCTCATATGCTTTATAATGAAGCCCACTAATCATTTTAGTAGCCACCCACTGCACCGACTCCATCCTGTTCACATCCTTTTGAAGGTGCGGTCTCCAGAATTGCACACTATACTCCAAATGAGGTCGCACCAAAGACTTATACAGAGGCATTATCACCTCCTTTTTTCTGCTAGCCATTCCTCTCCGTATGCACCCAAGCATCCTTCTAGTTTTTGCCGTCGCCTTTTCTACCTGTTTAGCTACTTTAAGATCATCAGACACAACCACGCCTAGGTCCCGCTCTTCTTTAGTGGACAAAAGTACTTCGCCTCCTATACTGTATTGCTCCCTTGGATTGCTGCAGCCCAAATGCATGACCTTACATTTTTTAACATTAAATCCCAGCTGCCAAATTCTAGACCATTCTTCAAGCTTAGCTAGATCCCTCCTCATATTATCTACACCTTCCTGGGTGTCTACTCTATTGCAGATTTTGGTATCATCTGCAAAGAGGCAAACCTTACCTGACAGCCCTTCCGCTATATCACTAACAAAGATGTCAAAAAGAATCGGACCAAGGACAGATCCCTGGGGCACACCATGGTAACATCCTTCTCCTCAGAGTGAGCTCCATTTACTTGTACTCTTTGTCGCCTCCCACCCAACCAATTTCTAACCCAAGCAGTAACTTTAGGGTCCATCCCTAGGGTGCTCAGTTTGTTTATAAGTCGCCTGTGAGGAACAATGTCAAAGGCTTTACTGAAATCTAAATACACCACATATAGGGCTCTCCCTCGGTCCAACTCCCTGGTCACCCAGTCAAAGAAATCAATCAGATTTGTCTGACAAGACCTGCCTCTGGTGAATCCATGCTGCCTCGGATCCTGTAATCCGCTGGACTCCAGAAACCTCACTACTTTCTCTTTCAGCAGCGTTTCCAATAATTTACTCACCACCGAAGTTAAACTAACCGGCCTGTAGTTTTCAACCACATCCTTACTTCCGCTTTTGTGTAAAGGCACCACATGAGCCTCTCTCCAGTCCTTTGGCACCACTCCCGACTCCAATGAGGAATTGAAAAGGTCAGTCAGTGGAGTTGCTAGAACGTCCCCAAGTTCCCTCAGTATTCTAGGGTGTATCCCATCCGGTCCCATCGCTTTGTCTACTTTAAGTTGAGCTAGTTTCTCACGAACACAGTCTTCTGAAAATTGTTCAAGATGTCCCTCGCTTCTGTTCCTATTTGTGGGTGTTTTCTGAGGTACTGCTCCTGGTTCTTCATCTGTGAACACAGAACAAAAATATTAGTTAAGCAATTCCGCTTTATCCTTATCAGCTTCTACATATTCCCCCGCTGCACCCTTGAGTCTGACAATACCACTTTTGCCCTTCCTCTTCTCACTAATATATCTGAAAAATGTCTTATCCCGCCATTTTATTGCATTGGCTATTTCCTCCTCCTTTTGAATCTTTGTCTTCTTGACTACTTTGCTAGCTTCTCTAAGTTTTTCCAAATACAGATGCCTGTCTTCCTCTCTCTGTGATCTCTTGTATTTCATGAAAGCCTCCCTCTTTTTCTTCACTTTTTCAGCTACTTCCTTCGAAAATCATAGGGGTCTCCTTTTCCTTTTGCCTTTATTTACCATTTTAACAAAAAGGTTGGTTGCCCTTAAAATACCCCCTTTCAGTTTTGCCCACTGTTTTTCTACATCCCCCAGCTGTTCCCATCCCACTAACGACTCCCTGAGGTATTGGCCCATCTTCGCAAAGTTAGTCTTCCTAAAGTCTAAGATCCTCACCTTGGAATGGATTCTAACAGCCCTAGTCCTAATACTGAACCACACCATCTGGTGATCACTGGATGCAAAATGATCTCCCACTACAACATCAGAAACACTTTCGCCATTGGTAAGCACCAAGTCCAGTATGGCCCCTTCACGTGTGGGGTCTGTTACCAATTGCCTGAATAGTTCTCTCTGTAGAGAATCCAGGATCTCCTTACTTCTAGATGATACTGCAGCAGGAATGTGCCAATCAACATCTGGCATATTGAAATCTCCTATCAGTAACCCTCCCCTTTTCCTAGCAATGCTGCGTATGTCTTCAATTAACTCTCTGTCCACCTCTTCCTCTTGTGAGGGAGGTCTGTATATCACACCAATGCAAATAGATTTCTCTATCCCTCTTTGTAGTTTAACCCACAATGCCTCCTCTCTCCCTTTTAAGCTCTGTAATTCCAAAGCTTTAATAGTAGTTTTTACATATAGTGCCACTCCTCCTCCCCTTCTTCCTACCCTGTCCTTTCTGAATAAAGTATAGCCAGGTCTAGTTACATCCCAATCATGGTTTTCTGTGAACCATGTTTCTGTAACTGCCACTAAATCCAAGTCAGCCACTCCCACCAAAGCTTCAACATCAGGGATCTTATTTCCCATGTTACGGGCATTTATACACACTGCTTTCCATATGTTACCCCTGTTACCCATTTCCATAAAGGTATTTAATGTATCACCTACCTGAGGGCTTTCACTTACCTGGGGGCTTTCTTCACCCATCCCCAACAAATCTAGTTTAAAGCCCTCTTCAGTAGATTTGCCAGTCTACTACCGAAGATGCGTTGACCTTTCTTGGACAGATGGATGCCATCTCTGCTCTGCAACTCTTGGAACAGCATCCCATGGTCTAGGAAACCAAAACGCTCTCGATGACACCATCCACGCAGCCATGCATTCATTTCCAGGATGCGAGCCTCTCTGCCTTGGCCTTTACCCTCAACAGGGAGGATTGAAGAGAACACCACTTGTGCACCTAACTGCTTCACCCTCTGTCCCAGAGCCATGAAGTCACTTTTGATACGTTCCGAGGTATACCTGGTAGTATCATTTGTTCCAATATGGATTAGCAACATTGGGTAATAGTCAGTGGGCTTGATGAGTCTCGGCAAACTCTCCGTAACATCTTGGATTTTGCACCAGGGAGACAGCATACCTCTCTGGACATCAAGTCTGGTCGGCAGATGGACACCTCAGTACCCATCAGAAGAGAGTCTCCAACCACCACTACCCTTCGTTTCCTTCTGGTCACTGATTCTGCAACTTTGGGGTACTTGAACTCTGGTTCTTCCCTTTCCAGGGATGCTTTCACCTCCTCCACTTCCAGGGCTGCATAATGGTTCTTCAATTCAAGGGCTGGAGAAGTTGGATTGGTGATTTTGCAGGCCCTGGTGACTTGTGTCCAACCATCGACATTCTGTTGGCACCCATCTTCTCCTGTGCTGGAGAGCTTGGTTGCTGCAAGAAGCATCTCATCAATGTACTTCTCACTGTCTTGAGTGCTCGTCAGCCTCGCCACCTCCTCTTTGAGTTCCTCCACTTGTTTCCTCAGACCTTCAGCATGCAGGCACCCTGCACATGGAACTGGTCCTTCAACTGGCATTAGGACCTCTGTCTGGACCAAAGCAGAAGCTGTAACGGGGGCAACAGCTTTAGCAATACGATTTTTCCCAGCCATTGTTCTGTTCATGGAGCTTAGGTATCTGTTAAAGCAAAAGAGAGAGATCTACCAAGTACCAGCCGGTTTCCCAGCTGTCCTTTCAGAGAAAAAGCAGTTAAATCTCTTTAAGTTAACTCTAATTGATGATGGATATTATGTTATAAATGTTTTATGCATATTTTATTGTACTCTGCTTTACAGTCTCTTGACTGGAGTTGGTGGGATATAAGTTGCTCAGTTAAATAAATTAATATATAAATAAATAAACAAAACAGTTTGCAAACATTATATAATTAGTAAAAATATAAAGAAAACTGGGAGAAACAACAAAGAGAAATATAACAGATTTGTTGTTGTTAAGTGCCTTTGTGTCGGAGTCAACTCATGGCGACCCTCTGGATAGCTATCCTAAACTGTGTTCGGTCTTCAGTCAGGCGGCTCATTATTGACAGACTGGTACCTGTAGCTGCTGTTATTGTATCAATCCATCTCATTGCTGGCCTTCCTCTTTTGCGTTGACCTTCTATCGTGCCAAGCATGATGTCTTTCTCTAAGGATCTCTCTCTTCGCATGATGTGTCCAAAGTATGAAAGTCGAAGTCTTGTCATCTGAGCTTCTAAAGAAAGCTTAGGTTTGATCGCCTCTAGTACCGACTGGTTTGTTCTTCGGGCAATCCATGGTATACACAGTATTCGCCGCCAGCACCATAATTCAAAGGCATCAATTTTCTTCCTGTCTGTCTTTTTCACTGTCCAGCTTTCACATCCATATGACGTTATTGAAAACAGATAACAGATCTATCAAAGCTAATACTCTTCTGGCCTGATGTCAAAAAGGACAATTTACAACACATATATTACTGAAAATATGATTTATGTATAGTAATAGTATTTATTTATTTACAATCTCTTATATACCGCACTATTCAGCATCAGCACGGTTTACATGGAACAAAATTGCTCAGTACAGTTAACACGTATGAGTTTACAGATAACAGGGCAAAAAACTTGGATAACAGGGGTAAACTATTTACAAAACATGCTACATGGAATCATATGAACAGGGGTTTCATAGAAACATATGCACCACTATGGGTTAGAGTATCTAACTTGGCGTATTGTTGGGATACCATATATTTGCTTAGCGTATTGTATCGTTGGATTCAAAGGGTGTCGTTGGGCTCTAAGGGATGTCGTTGGGCTCTATGAGGTACTTGTTGAAAAGATGGAATTTGAGGGCTTTCCTAAACTGTGATAAGCTCTTAATAGCCCGGATATCAGGGGGTAATGCATTCCAGCATCTTGGCGCACTGAGACTAAAGGCCCTATTGGCTGTAGATGTAGTGCAATCTGTTAGTGCTTTTGGGACTTTTAGAGAATTTATAGCCATGGATCTCCTTGCTCTATTTGGAGATGTGGTATGGATGAGGGCAGTTAAGGATGTAGAGGAGAGCTTGTTAACAGCTTTAAAAGTGAGTAACAAGGTCTTGAAAACGATTCTAGCCTGGATGGGTAGCCAATGCAACTGTATCAGCAGAGGCATCGCGTGGTCGCTCCTGGAGGCTCCATGGAGGACCCTTGCTGCCGCGTTCATGGCGAGCTGCAGCGGGTTCAAGGTGGATTGGGGAAGACCTTGTAGGATGGCATTGGCATAGTCAAAATGGGGTATGATCAACGCCTGGTAGATTGTCCTGAAATCATTTGGTTCCAGCATGGATCGTAAATGCCTAAGTGAGTGGATCTTGTAGTATACTGCTCTGACTATGTTTCCTATGTGGGTCTTCATGTCCAGGCGTTGATCCAAGGTGACTCCCAGGTAACGTATTGAAGGTTTAGATTGTAACTCAGCTTCTTTTACTTTAAGATATTGTGGTGGAGTAAAGTTAGGGTTCCTCGTAATGAAGAGTACTTCCGTTTTCTTGTGTTGTATTCGGAGGTTTTGAGAGAGAAGCCAGTCGGATATTGCATTGAAACAGCTCGTCAGTGGGAAGAGGTCCAAATGTTCAGTAGAGAAGTGTATGTAAAGCAGGACATCATCTGCGTAAAACATGCAATCAACATTGAAGGACCGGATGATCTTACAAATTGGCTGCATGTAAATGTTGAACAATAGGGCAGAAAGGGAGGATCCCTGTGGGACTCCCTGGCTTTGGTGGAAGGGTTCTGAACTTATCCCTACAGAACGAACATGCTGCCATCTTCCAGACAGGTAAGATCTGCACCATTCAAGCGCTCTTCCATTAATGCCTTTCTCAATTAGTCGTCCTAAGAGAAGCTCATGACTTACTGAATCAAAGGCTGCAGCGATGTCCATAAAGATGAGAGCAAATCCTTGACGGATGTCGTCAATGCCGGTGATTATCTTGCAGAAGAGATGAACAATACTGCTACCCTAGTGAGCCCCCAAAAGCCTAAGGGTTAAAATAAAATACATTTTGCCTGACTAGTCTGGGGAAGTGCTGACCAGGGCTATCTGTGGCAGCTAGAAATGTTTCTTTCCCCTCCAGGGAAGTTTTGCAGCCTCCAGAGCTGTGTGTTTATGTCGGGGAGGTACAGGGATCTCTGCAGGAATTTCTTGAGTGAGCTGCCTTTCTGGAGTGAAATTGCAGAGGCAGAAAACAGGGAATTAAACTGAAAGCAGCATTTGGGGTTTGCTCATGGAAAAGGTGAGATGTCTGAGAGATTTCTGAGTGAAAAGAGGTATGAAAGGACTGTTTATCAAGAGTGCTGGGTAACAAAAAGGGTTGAACTGGTGACTGGTAATTGTGGAAGTGTGGTTTAATTCTCTGGAAACTGAATTTAGTGACCTTTTGGAACTTTGGGTGAGTAGCTCTGAGAGAAATACTTACTGACAGGTTGACAGTCTTACTGAGTAACAAATATATTTCTTAAAGGAAATTACATTTCCTTGGAATCCTGTCTAAGGCCTGGAGAAGCCATTTATACTCACTGGAACTGTAATTCTGAATCTGACTTTAAGCTCTTGAGAGTGCATGAGAGGATTGATTTTATAAGAAGTATCCTCTTGGATTAGAGGAAAAAAACTGTATTTGCAGAAGTGGGTAATTTCTGCTTGAAGTGACTGGCAAGTGCCCTGAGAAAAGAAGGGGAAATTCAAACCTAAGCTGTGACTGGACTGTTTGTGCGCAACTGCAGCAGACCACAGAGCTTAGACATTCTGCTCGGCTCTGTGCTTAGTTAATTGAGACTGACCCTTAACGGGCCTGAGAAGATCGTCTCATTCCTGGATTGAACGAATAAAGCAGTCACTCGCTGGCTCAGTTAAGGGAAGTGTGTTTGGGAGACTGCGGCATGTGGGTGTGGTTGGATTGCAGTCCAGAGTGTGGAGGTGGGGAGTGGATGTATTCAAAGAAACAATGGAAGACAGGGTGAATCAATTATCCTTTTATTTAATTAGCTAGGAAAAGTGTTATAGTTGCTGAAAAAAAACAATATTCTTTCTTAAAGAGAGACATTTTGCCCCAACTTAAAGGATAGATAGCGTGTCCCTTGTTGATTTGTTAAAGGTGGGAGCAGGATCCAGCACAGAAGAGGATATCTGAAGAACCTGGGACGATCTTAAATCCAGTAGCAGAAGGATCCGAAGCCCTGGGCCCCTCCGCAAGAAAGAGAACGGGAAGAGGTACTGCTGCACCCAACACAGAGACAAACAGGGAAAATATATTTGAGCTCAAATAAAACAGACACTGAGAAAAAAAAATCTAATTCCAAAAAGGAAACTTACCTGTCAAAAGGAAAATGTTTGAAGGTTTGGAAAAGGAAAAATAAGAATTCCTTAGTAGGAATTGGCCTGGAAATTTCTGTATAAAAGTTTCACCAGCAGATTGAAAGAATAACTTGACTTGGCTGTTACTTGATGTGCCTGAATACACTTACCTGAGTTATTGTTATGTTGCTCTGAGCAAAATGTTACTGTGAGTTATGAAGAATATTTTGGATGGTTACACTATTTAATAAATTGCACTAAAAATCCTATTCCTAAAAGTAAATGTCATCTATGGGGTATGCTTACTAAACCGTCTTAACGTGCGCCCGGCGCTAGTGTGCAGGCTGCCATTTAAGGAGTGGGCGTTTCAGTCTTAACGTAGCAAAACGGGATTATTGCTCGATAACGTGCGCTGTGCACGTTATCGCACAATAATCCCATTTTTTTGCTACGTTAACGCGCGGTAATCTTAAGTGGGCGCTCAGACATGCAAACACAGAAGCCGAGCTGTAGCACAATGGTTAATACATCAACTACTGATACAGTGATCATGAGTTCTATCCCCCAGTGTGCCTAATGAATAAGGCTGGCTGAGGTGTTACCTTTTACAGTTACGTCTTGCTTTGTGAGGCATTTTATTTTTATTTTAATTAGTGCTGCCAGCAAACACACCCTCACAGTGGCGTAACCTAAGGTGCCGCATAAGGCACCCTATAAGGCACTCCATAGGGCATATTATAAAGTACACTGTCCGCCAAGACACCCTATAATGTCCCCTATAGGACACCTTATAAGGCGCCTTATGGAGTGCCTTATGAGGTACCCTAAGGTTACAGTACTCTGAGGGTGTTTTAGCTGGCAGCACTACTGTACATTAAAAATTAGACAATGCCCAGACAGCCCTATCAAATAACCCCACTGGGGTTTCAAACCCATGACCTCTGGCTCCACAAGCAGTGAAGTAACCAGTGAGCTACAGCTTTACAGCTGCTAACAAGACCCTGGCTGGCTACAGAAGGACTGCACGTCACCATACAACCAGCCTGCTGTGGTCAACCCACCAGTACCCATGATGCACAGCACATGCAAACCAGCAGTCTGCAGATGATCACAAGATGGGGTATGCACCCCACAGCACCTCATCCTGGTAGGGGGAACTGATCGAGTGCACCCCCACAGCACCTCAGCCTGGTAGGGGGTGCCGATGGTGTGTGTTAGTGGCAATAGAGTAGCCACAGACCGTCACATTGTGTGGGTATTGTGTTCACACTGATGGTGAGGTGGGGCTGCCAGCACCAGCTCTGCAGCACCTTCCATGGCTGAAAGAGGCCATGTTGCAGTACCTATCTAGTGCCAGTTTGTGTGATAGGTAGTTCCTGCAGATCCACCTAGGATACATCTGTGGTTGTCAATCAGGTCTAGTCCTTATGGGTTATGATGCTCCCAGAATAGTGCATATTCTGTGTTGGTGCTATGGCAACATGATGTAAGTGAAGGGGGGTGCTTGGACCCATAGGCAGATTATGTACCACCACCCTCTCTGGCTCAGGGTAGGAGACAGGATTCCCCCCACCAACAGATCCACAGTCTACCACCCTGCAATGGTGGCAGTAGAGGGGGGCCATCAACACCAGTCTTGCTGAGGAGCAGACACTTTACAGAGCAGCCAATACAGAGCTGTACACATCCCCAAAGCAATGGCAGACAGACAGTAGGCATGGAAATGCTCAGCTACCCCTCACCACCATCTGACATTCTCCAGCAGCAAGCACAGTGAGTCACCAGCCACTGCACCCTGCAAGGTGTTCCAGCCATACACATATAACTGCAGACAGTCTTCTAGTTAGTCCACAGTGCATGGTCTTGGAGGAGATGTGTGCACCCAAAGCTGGGACATAAGCAAACCCACCAAGCAGATAAATCAGTGATTAGACCACAGAGAGGAAAACCTATATATTTCACTTTAAAGAAATACAATATAGCACTATGGGAGTGCCTAGCCATGCGTGGTCACTGCTCAGTCAGGGTGAGAGTGACCTCCCAGCAGGACATACTGTGGCCACCCTGTCTGTGCAGGTTGTGGCCGGGCACTACAATGTCCAAGCCATTGCCCTATGCCCTGTGCTGATGCATTCAGGCCAGGCCACCCTGTCCAGGCTATTCCTATGGTACCTTGCTCCTCATTATGCACATTGGCAGGCCAATACTGGCAACAGTGCTAGCAGTGTGGGCTGAGGAGGGTGTTGGCAGCCACCACACACTGGATAGACAGACACACACTCCCCACACCTATGCCAGCATTGTGCAACTATAGAGGTGTTTGGCAGCCCTGGCCACCGCACCAGTCCTGGGCACAGTGCAGGCATGGCTATGGTACGCAATACTGTTGGAGTCACTCCCCAGGGTGGTGAACACTGTCAGACACCAGACCTGAAGCACACACCACAGACATCAGAAAGGTTGCTATGATGCAGCTCAATCAGAAAATTGTGCTTAACTTAGGAATTGCTATCTGCATTAATCATAACAACCTTTTGATAGATGTGTACCGTGTTCCCAGGTTTAGGGTGGCATTACTAAGGTATGCAAGTGCTAGTACTGGGAGATGCACGCAGGGCCCAATATCCTGCCTCTCCAGGTGGCTTTGGATAATGAAGCCTGTGGGTGCGGGTGTGTCTGTCCCTGTTGGCCACTGCTCTAGGGCAGAGGTTCCCAACTCCGGTCCTGGTGGGCCAAACACTTTTCGGGTTTTCATGCTGTCCCTGATGAATATGCATGAGGTACATCTGCATTCCATGGGGGCGGTGTATAGAAATACAGCACAGCCATATTTATTAGAGGCAGCATGGAACCTGAATGGTATTTGGCTCTTCAGGACCACTTTTGGGAGACTCTGCTCTAGGTAATGCGCATGTTTATGGTGTCTGTGCTCTGTAGGGTGAACTGTAGGTGTTTTGGGCATGTTTACCTTATCTGCACTAACGGTTCTGTCTGTATTACCATGTTTTAGTAGTGGGTAAAATATGGGGACTGGGATGGCAGGTACCACAGCTGGGACTTGAACCTGTGACCTTCTGCTCCTGAACACACCGGCTGTGTGCACTGCACCACCATGTTGACACAGAAATGGTGCATTCCCTGGGGATTCCATGACTGTTTGTCAGACAGGGCCTGTCTGTTGCAGTGCACGGCACCCACCTACACAGGGCTAGGCCATGGTCTGCTGTGGGCAGCTGCCACTGCCCCCTCCACCACCAGTACCCCTCTGCCACCATGCTGACATGCCCTTCTGCTGGTGGTGCACAGTCTCAGGCCATCCAGTGTGTGGGTATTCGGCTGCCTATGGTGCGTGTTCTGGGGTAGGGGTGCCTGCATAGCTGTCCATGCTTCCCCCCAGCACCGCCTGTCAATGTTCTGTGCCCTTGGGGGTACCTGCTGGGTACTATCCCCTGTGACACTGTGGGAAACACCCTCGTGCCCATGTTGGGCCCTCATCAGTTGCTGTCTGGCTGCTCTACTGTTCCACCATTCCTATGGGCCACCTAGGCATCACCCTAGTCCGCACTGTGGCCCAACTGCAGCACAGCATTTGCTGTCTGCAGCCCTGTGTCCTCTTTCCCAGCATCTGTCCAGTTGCGCATTCCGACATGCCCGCCCTGCTGTTGTGGAACATGTGCATGCCATAGGACACCTGTCCAATGGAAAGGGAAAAACCTGATCAGCGCTATTTCACTGTGGGATCATTCACCTTGTATGGGGACAGAGCATAGACCCTTCCAATATTCATATCTTTTTTTTGGAGCTTTCTCAGGAGTGTTTTTTGATGTTTCCCATTAATATAACTATTGGCCAGCTTGGTTATGTTTTTTTTCTATACTTTGTTGGGGTCATTTTCAATGTTTATTTGCCCTTTTGTTCCGTGCACATGTATCACACTTATCACTTTTTTTGGGTTTCCCTGGTTTTGCTGTACATTGCTGACGGAAATGGTTTCTCTTCCCTTTAAATCAGCTCTAACGCCAGGATTTCACAGCATTAGTGTGCAGGGAGCCTCTCCCCTCCCACTCCCCGTCCATTGACCCCCTCTCTCTGCCCCTGGGGAGCCTTTCTCCGCCCTCTGGGAGCCTTTCTCCGCCCTCAGCGCTCATTTGCGCCGCTACGCACGTTAACGCGCGCTAAGGTACCTTATCGCCCGGTAAAGCGCCATTATTGTGTGATATGTTACCTTATCGCGTGATAATGTCGCAGAGTGCACATTAAGATGGTTTAGTAAACATACCCCTATGTGGTCCATTATTACAAGCCAGACCCTAGCTACAATTAATACCTGTAACATCACCTTGATAGTGGCTTATCCACTTTAGCTTATTTTCCTCTTGCTCTCTACTTGCTTCATAGTAAAAGGAGAGTAAGACATGGTTAGTGAAGTCTTTCCATTTCCACCTGAAGAAACCAGCAGACTCTGACCACTTGAGCCATCTGACAACATTTAAACATCATTGGTGTTGTTGCAAGTGAGTCTGATGGTAAGCTCTTTGGGGTAGGGGGGGCTACACTTAGGGGTATGTTTACTAAACCGGGCTAACGGTTAACCCGGGCTATCTGCCGATAGCCCAGGTTAACCGTTAGCCCGGTTTAGTAAACATACCCCTTAGTGAAACAAGAGCACTTTAGACCTTCTTTAAATTTGGGTAGGATGTCTCCATCTGCAGATACACTGGCAAGAATTCCACAAAGGGGGAGAGGGGGGCAAGAAAAAAACAAAACAATTCAGTACACTGTCTCAAACCAGATACGTGATACAGAGGGGAGATGGCAGAGATTTTCATTCTGTGTTGGACAAGAGGACACAAGAGGAAGCAGACGGTTCAGAGGAAAGGCAGTCCTGTAGAAAACACTGTGGGGCATGTTTACTAAAATGCACTAAGTTAGCATGTAGAAAGCCCCCAGAATTAGAGCAAGAAATGGAATAGACCCACACTGTTAGGGGTGGGCCTGACATGATCACTTCCAGTAGCTGTGGGAAGACAAACCGTGTTGTGCTAACCGGCCAAGACATCTAACATGGGTACCCTTACCGCAAGCCATTAAGGAGATGGTAGTTGCACCATGCTAAGAACAGCAATGACACGCCAATGATGGCTGAGCTCGCCGTGATCTGCTGTCAGTGCCCAGAATCTGCCCCATCCCACCTCGTCACTGCCCCTTACTGCACTAGTGTTTTCAACAGGACTTTTACCGTGCTGCCCCGTGCTGTTAGCATGGCTTGCTTAGTGTATGGTAAACCCCAGTTAGTAAACCTGTCCCTGTATGAACTAGAAACAAGCTCTTGAAATGCACATGATAGACAACTGGAAGTCCGTTTCTGCGATAAGCATTTAACAATAAGCACAGGTATGACAGGATTGTATCTTTTGGCCAAGTACAGTAGCTGAACTTCTGTTTTCTGAATATTTTGTAACTGTTTGTTTTAACACCACAAGTTTAAATCCACAATAGAATTTATTAAGAACAAATCATCAGAAAAGATTGGTGAAGATGTTACTGGCTGAAAGAGCTGATTTACAGCATCTGCTTATCACTATCGAGGAACATTATCTTCATCTGGCAATGCTACCTCAGCCTTGAGCACCATCAGAAGCTGCTTTCCACCTTCTTGATCCCTTCATCCTTTTTGGCCTGCACCAGCTCAGAGAATGTAAAACTTGGATTCTCTTAAAATCTCTGCTTCATTACTCTCAACCAAGAGACAAGTTTTAATTTCACCATTTCTGTCAAACACCTTGGTAGCTTTCTCCTGTAAGCTGTAGACATCATCTCCGATACCTTCTCCAGACAGCTGCTTCTAGTCTTAGAATTCCCTCAGCCTTTACACTAAACTTCACCTTGAAACATAGAAACATAGTAAAGACCAGTATGGTCCATCTAGTCTGTCTAGCAAGGCGGCAAGAGTAGGTGCATCTGCCGCTCTGTGCAGGTCACCACTCCCCATGCCTTTGTTTCATCTGAGTGAGTTCCTCTGTAGACTTGCAGCAAAAGTGTGAAAATGTCTTCTACAGACTTTTATTCTGAGACTTCATAACGTTGTTAGCTTGGCCCTTCAAGTGATCCTTGACCACCACCAACGTATCTTCTTTTGGGATCCTCAGAACCTTCAAGACCTCTCTGTTCTGAGTTATCTATTCCTCTGCAAGCAGATCCGCAGGCTTCATGGAAGTCCCACTGAAATCTGGAATCTTCCTGCCTTGGGAGACCACAACAATAACTGCTTTCCAAACCTGACAATTTTTCAATCACATTCGTGGTTAGGGAGTGCGCCACCTTCTGCTCGTCCCTTGCTGCTGGCAGGACTTCAGCCTGTTCATTAAACTGGGACGCCTGATCATTGAACATCTTCTGTAGAGTTTCACGCTGGGCCTTCCAGTGTTTGACATCTGGCACTGAGGAAGTAACAATGCATTAGGTGACGTAAATAGGCTACACACAGATGACACCCTTCCAAAGTAAAGACACAGTCTAAGACTTTGCAACAGGTACAGGTACTCTGTACTGGATTTTGAACACTGGAATGAATCTGATTGGCTAAGATTCTATCCTGCTTCTGTGATGCTACTTGTAAACTACATACCTGGCTGAGGGAGGGGTGTCAGCAACCTGGGCTCCTCTTCTATCACTGGTGCCAAGCCAGGACCACTGGGCACAAAAAGATAACACCCCTCTGCAGCGTAATTAGATCCACCATGAATGGTTGCCTCAGAGATATGGGTGAAGAACTGGCGCTGCAAAAGAAAAATGTTACCAAAATACCAAAAGTACTTTACTAGATGGAGAGAAACAGGCAAAGACAGTCAGTTAAATGAATTTTGAGGGTTGTAGGATAGGACACAGGAAAGAAGGCAGGGTAAAATAAAAAAGTGAAAAATCAAACAATGTAATGCAAATTTAAAAATTGCAATACTTCAACATTTAGAATTCTTTAGCATTAACGAGAACCATAAACCTTAGTACCACATGATCCCTATCCCTGTTGCCGTTTAGCATCTATTTGCAACTTCTTGATGCCTTAGTCTTGACTTTGTTTTCTATGCATATGCAGATGATATGCAGATTCTGGTCCTGTTACAGGATGATAAGGAGGGAATGCTAGAGCATCTTAATAGTTGCTTGGGGCATGCACATGCATGGTTGGCAGGTAGTGGATTGGTTTTGAACGTAGACAGAACAGTTTGTCTACAGTTTGGTGCTGTGGGGTGAGCCGAACTTCATACCTTGCTGAGTGTGGATGGGTTTGTTGTGCCTTGGAAGGAGGAGTTGAGATCCTTAGGGCTTGTTTTGGAGATGGAGAGGGTGGAGGATAGGCAGAATAAGCAGGTGGTGAAGATTGCATGGTCGACACTATGGTTAGTTCACCACTTGTGCCCTTTTTTAGGAGGATTCTGCTCTGTGGTTGATGGTTCCGATGCTAGAGTGGGGGATGCTGGATTAATGCAATGCACTCTATGTTGGGCTGCTGTGCATAGGCTACAGGCTGTACAAAATGCATTGGCACGTCTTTTAATGAGAGCACAACGACGGGATAGTGCGAGCCCTTTTTTGGTATGCTTGCATTGGCTTCCTACTCGGGTACGCTGTAGGTTTAAGTTATTGGTCATTGTTCTTCAGGTGTTATATGAGGCTTGTGTGGAAGTCCTCACAAGGCAGATTGTTGACGATTCCAGTCTTGGAGGTAGTCCATAAAACACATTGGCGATCTTGGGCATTCCGGGTAGTTGCAGTCAAATTGTGGAACGTGAACCTGCAGAGCTTTGGGCACTGACTAAGTTATTGGGCTTTTGACAAATGTTGAATTCGGTTTTGTTTACATGGGAGTAGACATGGGAATTTATGGGAGGTTGGATATTGTTGGGACATTGTATTTTTTATTGTTTGCACACCCTTTTGATTGACCCTGGTCAGAAAAGTGGTATAAACTTTTATAAATAAATAGATCACCAACCATAAACCTCATTTGAGTGTGAAATCTTTACTTGCAATAAGTGTCTTGAATCACTCGTGAAAACTTTGAGCTCAAGTGCTATTGGGGCCCTTCTGCAGAGTTGTGCTGATGCAGTGTATGTGATTCTGTGTCTCCCATGTCGTTAGTTCTTCTTGAGTCTTTTGCCTGGTGCTGGTACCTTAAGAAAATCAAAGGAAACAAATCCCTAACCACTCTCAATAGGTTCTTTTTTTATCTTTTCTACCTGGACTAGGTATAAGCATGCCCTATCCCACAAACAGGAACCTCGCTTTACTTTTGTGCTTCTTTCTAGCAGGAAAATAAAAGTAACATTTAGAGGGGAATTTTAGATCTGTCCAAGTGCAATCTGGGATGTCTATGCAGATGTGATTTCACAAACCTGGACGTGCCTGAGATGGAGCTCTGTGGGGACATCTACCTAAACATCCCCAGAACAGTATCACAGAAATCAGACATCAAGGATAGCCTAATGGTTAGAGGAGTTGTGTAAGAACAAACCATCCAAGGTTCAAATCTTGTTGCTGCTGTTGACATTGTGCTGAGTACTAGGGACAACTGAGTAAGGGGTATGTTTACTAAACTGCGGTAAACGTGAATAACGCGCGTTGTATGACATTAACGATCGTTAGCGTGCTATAGCGCAATAATGATCGTAAACGCGCTATAGTGCGCGTTATCACACGCTAACGAGCGTAATGCTCCGCGGCACGGTAAAACAACGCAGAAGGTGGAGAGAGGGCGGAGAGAAGGGGTCATTGGGCGGAGAGTTGGCAGGGAGAGGCTAACGCGCTGATTTCCAGAGCTGAATTCCAACGCGAATGAAAACCTACCGGTCAAAGCACTTTAAAGGGGAGAGAAACCATTTACGTGTCAGCAATGTACAGCCTAGGCAGGGAAACCAAAAAAAGATGATAAGTGTGATACATGTGCACAGAAACACCGAAAATGACCCCAACAAACTGGAAAAAAACAACAACCAAGCTGGCCAATAGTGGTAGCAATGAGAAACATCACCCCCCCCCCCCCCCCCCGAGTAAGCTCCATAGAACAGATATAATTCGTGGAAGGGTCCATACTCCGTCCCCATACAAGGTGCATGGGCCCACAGTGAAATAGCGCTGCCCAGGGATTTCCCCACCATCGTACAGGGTTCCTATGGTGTGCACATGTCCTGCAACATCAGGGCGGGCATGTCGGAACGGGCAACTGGGCAGATGCTGGAAAAGGGGATACAGAGGGCTGCAGGCGGCACAGGCAGTGGCGCAGCTGGGCCACAGTGGGGACTAGGGTGATGCTCAGTTGGCCCATAGGAATGCATAACCAGTAGAGCCAGACAGCAACTGATGAGGGCCCAACATGGGCACGAGTGTGTTTCCCAAAGCGTCACAGGGGAGAGTACCCAACAGCAACCCCCAAGGGCACGGAACACTGGCAGGTGGGGCTGGGGGGGAGTGTGGACATCTATGCAGGCCCCCCCACCCCAGAACACGCACCATAGGCAGCCGCCTACCTGCACACTGGACAGCCTGAGACCGCGCACCACCAGCTCCACCAGCAGAAGGGCATGTCAGCATGGTGGCTGAGGGATACTGGTGGTGGAGCAGACCGTGGCCTAACACTGTGTAGGTGGGTGGCATGCACTGCAACAGACAGGCCCTGTCTGACGAACAGTCATGGTATCACCAGGGAATGCACCACTTCTGTGAGAACATGGTGGTACAGTGCACAGAACCACTGTATTCAGAAGCAGAAAGTCACAGGTTCAAGTCCCAGCTGTGGTTTCCGCCAACCCAGTCCTCATATTTTACCCACTACTATAACGTGCTAATACAGGCAGAACCGTTCTTGCAGATGACGTTAACATGCCCAAAACACCAACATTTTACCCTACAGAGCACAGACACCATAAACATGCACATTACCTAGAGCAGAGCCTCCCAAATGCAGTCCTGGAGGGCCAAACACCATTCAGGTTCCATGCTGCCTCTGATAAAGATGCCTGTGCTGCATTTTTATGCGCCATCCCATGGTATGCAGATGTATCTCATGCATATTCATGAGGGACAGCATGAAAACCCGAACAGTGTTTGGCACCGCAGGACTGGAGTTGGGAACCTCTGCCGTAAAGCAGCAGCCAACAGGGGCAGACACACCCACACCCACAGGCCCCATTATCCCAAGCCTCCTGGAGAGGCAGGACTTTGGGCTCTGCATGCATCTCCCAATACTAGCACTTGCATACCTCAATAATGCCACCCTAAACCTGGGAATATGGTACACAGCTATCAAAAGGTTGCTATGAGTACTGGCAGATAGCAATTCCTAGGTTAAGTACAATGTTCGGAGTGAGCTGCATCATAGCAACCTTTCTGATGTCTGTGGTGTGTGCTTCAGGTCTGGTCTCTGATAGTGTTTACCACCCTCGGGAGTGACCCCCACCAGTATTGCATACCATATCCATGCCTGCACTGTGCCCAGGACTGGTGTGGTGGCCAGGGCTGCTAAACACCTCTATAGTAGCACAATGCTGGCCTAGGTGTGGGAGTGTGTGTCTGTCTATCCAGTGTGTGGTGGCTGCAAACACCCTCCACAGCCCACACTGCTAGCACTGTTGCCAGTATTGGCCTGCCAATGTGCATAATAAGGAGCAAGGTACCATGGGAATAGCCTGGATAGGGTGGCCTGGCCTGGCCGCATCTGCATAGGGCAATGGCCGGACATTGTAGTGCCCAGTACCACCTGCACGGACAGGGTGGCCATAGCATGTCCTGCTGGGAGGTCACTCTCACCCTGACTGAGCAGTGACCATGGCATGGCTAGGTTCCCCCATAGTGCTATATAGTATTTTTCTTATGTGATATTTATGGGTTTCCTTTTGGGGCCCAATCACTGACTTATCTGCTTGGTGTGTATGCTGATATCCCCATTCTGGGTACATGCATCTCCTCCAGGACCATGCACTATGGACTAGCTGGCGGACTGTCTGCAGCTAGTATGTGTCTTGCTGGAACACCGTGCAGCGGCTGGAGGCTTGCTGCTGGAGAATGTCAGATAATGGTGGGGGGCAGCTGCGCATTTCCAGACCTGCCGTCTGTCTGCTCTTGCCTTATGGATGTGTAGTGCTCTGCATTGCCTGCCCTGTAGGGTGTTTGAGCCCGAGTAGGACTGGGGTGATGGTCCCCTCTACTGCCACCATTGCAGGGGGTTGAAAGTGGATCTGTGGGTGGGAGATCCTGTCCCCCACCCTGAGCCCTAGAGGGTGCGTTGGGTGGTGGTATGTAATCTCCCTGGTAACCACAGCAGAATGTGGGTGTGGTGCCGTGCAGTCCTCCTGTAGCCAGCCATGTGCTTATTAGCAGCTCTAGCCCACTGGTTACTTCACTGCCCATGGAGCCAGAGGTCATAGGTTCATAGCCCACAGTGGGGTTCATTGATAGGGCTGTCTTAGGCATTGTCTATTTTTACTGTATATTAGTGCTGCCAGCAGAACCACCCTCAGGGTACTGTCACCTTTGGGTAGCTCAAAAGGCGCCCTATAGGGCGCCTTACACGGCGCCCCATAGGGCGCACCTTAGAAGTCGCCCTATACGGTGCGCCTTCTACTTCTGCCTATAGGGAGCGCCTAAATATTCCTATCAAATGGTATATAATACATGACCATGTCAGAGAGAACGTCACTATTGGAACATATTGCATAAGACGGGTACAATTTTCCTGACATATGCAAACTGTAACCCACCTGTAGACTGTGGATTAAAATATTATAGTCGGCTTTCAAAGGACGCCTCAGCCAGCCTTTTTCATTAGGCACACTGGGGAATCAAACCCATGACTCTTGTACCATCAGTCTGTGTAGTAACCATTGTGCTACAGCTCTGTTTCTGTCTTTGGGTGTCTGCGCGCTGTCTTAGGCATGCGTGCAGTGGCGCGTGCTGTAGCGATCATTGCTGCGTGGCGCGTAATAACGCGCGCAACTGCGCATTATCGGTTATGATGTCCCGCCCATGTCCTTTTTTGGCTTTCCTTCCACTAACGTGGCTCCTAACGCGAATTGCACTAACACAGTTTAGTAAACATACCCCTAAGTTCATCTCTGTGGCCTCTGGATGTTTTTCTGCTAAAACAAGTCTTCAAGTTCCCATTCAGATTTCGACCGTCTTCATCGTGGGGAACGATTTCTAAAATGGCTCTAGAGCCATCTCTGTGCTTTGGATGCCTCTAAGCCTGTTTTGGAAATTCCAAAGCATGAATAGGGCTTCTAAAATGACCCCCTTATTGTTCCTAGGTAGCACAAGCAGAGGATTTCCCTGCAGTCTCTCTTTTTCTTTGTGCTCAGTGGTATAAGTTGCTGAGGATCTCCGATGGCAAAATTACAAGAGCGGAGCAGCGTAGAAATGTGGGCACCCTTTCTGCCTGCGTCCCCCAGCACTATGGGGATTACTTGGGTGAAATTTACACTACTGCTCATGCTGCTTTTGTGGCAAGACGGCAGGGACCCCAAAGAGTGAGGGGACTGGCAAGCACTCAGGACACAGGGAAGGGAGCTGCAAAACAAAAAGAGGAGTGTGGTTACGCTTAGGGTTGCCTTCTGCTTCTCTGCCGCTGGGTGCTGAATGCAAAATTTGAATTGCATAAAGGCGCGATTTACACTCAGTATGGCCCTGGGGTGGGGGCTCTTTTTCTCCCTTCAGCCCCTCCTTCCTTCATAGGTTTTTCTTTTGAGCGCATGGACCCTGTGATCTTCAGCAAGTGCCTGCCCCTGCCTTCTACATGCTGCTATGGCAGTCACTAGCTCCACATGCCTGTCACTCATGCTTATCTTCTTTGAAACTCCTTATAAGGTCCTCGATGCCATTCTTCCTCCCTGGGGGGCAGGTCTTCTTCTTTTGATGCTACTTCCTGTAGTCTCTTCCTGCTTCTTGCTTGTGGCTCTGGAGTCCCAAAACCCGGCTTCCATCACTCAGAGGTAATACACAACTTTTTTTTCAATACTGTTTCCATCAAGCTGCAGAGATATGAAAAGAAACTGTGTTCTGCAGATTTTTGGAGAAAAGATCCCTACCACAGACTCAGTACAGTACTACTATTACTACTACTATGCAATCGAGGAGGACTGTGAGTAGAGTCTCTACTCCATGGTGGGGCTGGAATCTATATTGTTGTTAGTCTAGGAGGGCAAAGTTATCTATTTGGTCCTGAAGTTGGACTTGTACTACTTTTTCAATGAACTTAGCCAGAAAGGGGAAGCTAGATATGGGTCTGTCGGATGTGGTGATGAGTTTGTCCAGTGTGTTATTTTTTAGGATAGGCCGTATTAGAGCATGTTTAAGTGAGGGGGGTATATATCCCTGTTGTAGTGAGAGGTTTACCATTGGGAGGATGAATTGGTAGAGTTCTTGTTTTGTTGATTTTATCCAGTTGACCGGGCAAGGATCTAGGTAGGATGTGGTGGTGTTGATTTTGGAGATGAAGTTAATAAGTGCCTCTTTTGACGATAGGGAGAAGTTGGACCATGAAGAGCTAGAGGTTAGGTTTGGGTTATTCGAGGGATCTGGAGATAATGTTTGCTTTTTAAATGTATCTTTGTAGTAGGTCGCTAATGTCTGCGGGTTGATGCAAGGTACGTTTGCGTCTTTGTTTGAGATGCTGTTGGATTCCACAACATGTGTGAAGTTTCTCCTTTGAAAATGAGCTTGCAGGTCCTTTGCTACAAAGTGCTCATGGTCTCTTCCAGGTACATTTAAGGGGGCATATTCAGCAGTGATGGTCAGCTTGAGAAAAGCAGCTGTCTGTTGCCACTTCAAGTTAAACCCTGATATTCAGTGCCGGGCTCATATACGACCACTGGCATGGAATATCCGGTTTTCCCTGATAGCTAATCAGATATCCGATCAACAGCGATATTCGGCTAAAGGAAGGTCAGCTTTTTTTTTG
The DNA here is from genome assembly GCA_033557465.1 of Ichthyophis bannanicus. Lineage (NCBI taxonomy): Eukaryota > Metazoa > Chordata > Amphibia > Gymnophiona > Ichthyophiidae > Ichthyophis > Ichthyophis bannanicus. The sequence goes on along the minus strand of CM066035.1, from coordinate 34,348,327 downwards.
CCTAAATTTTGCAGGTTAGGGTTAAATGGCCTGCAGCAAAATATCACCGCTGATCAGTTAACCCGAGGTGCCACCCCCACTATGCTGCCTGGACACAAAGCGGTTAACATCGGGCATGTAAGCTGGGTAGGAGGTGGTGTTCAGCAGCACTAAATGCTGACTATGCCTCTGACTGCAGTTTAGCAGGTTTGAATTCCAAAATCATCTGCAATATTCTGCAGTGTTTTAGCTATGCAAGATACAGGATTTCACATTATCTTGTCATTTCTGAATCATATCACATTTTCTCATCTCCAGGGATTGAAGTGACCTGGCACTGAAGACAACTGGGCATCATGTCATCTCTCAATAGCTCTCACGGGCACCCATCAGTATTTACCCTCACTGGAATTCCAGGGCTAGAAGCTGCACACATCTGGATCTCCCTCCCATTCTGCGGGATGTACATCTTAACTTTCTTTGGAAACTGCTTTATTCTGTACATTATAAAAACTGAGCGAAGCCTTCATGAGCCCATGTATTACCTCCTTTCCATGCTGTCTGCCACTGATCTGATTCTGTCTACTTCTGTATCACCTAAAATGCTGGCCTTATTCTGGTTTAATTCCAAAGAAATCTATTTTGACTCCTGCCTGATTCAGCTGTTTTTTGTCCACTGTTTCACCACTATAGAATCGGGAGTCTTCTTGGCCATGGCCTTGGACCGCTATGTTGCAATCTGCAATCCACTAAGACACTCGGTTATCTTATCAAATTCCTTCATAGTAAGAATAGGACTGACTATATTAAGTAGAGGTGTGCTGTTATCATTCCCATTTTGCTTTCTCCTGAAGAGGCTTCCATTCTGTTCCAGTAAAGTGATCTTGCACTCCTACTGCAGTCATGGAACAGTAGCAAAACTTGCCTGTGCAGATTTATTAATCAACAGTGTATATGGACTAACTGCGGCCTTCATGGTTATGGGGTTTGATATATCTTTTGTTCTCTTGTCCTACATCATGATTTTGAGGGTGGTCTTTAGGAATTCATTGAGGGTGCCATGCCTTAAAGCCTTGAGTACCTGTGGGTCTCACATATGCGTCATCTTAGCCTTTTACATCCTGGCTCTACTTACTTATTTTCTGAATGCTTTCAGTCACAGTGTTCCTCTTAATGTTCAGGTCATTGTGGCCAATCTTTATCTTCTTGTGCCTCCCATGTTCAATCCCATTGTTTATGGTGTGAAAACCAAGCAGATCCGTTCAAAGGTGCTGAAAATGGTTTGCTTTCATAGAAAAAGCTACAAAAAAAGGTAAACCAGTGCAAAAAAATATAACAACAAAATGTCACACTAGGTCCTGAAACATGTCACCAAAAGCTCACAAGTGAAGAAAAAAGACCTCAATGAGTAATGACAACTTTCTTTCAGTCAAGATTTTGTCTGCATAGTGATGTTGATTAATATGTGGATCATACAACAGTCTCAAGTGTTTTAAGAGTAGAGTTTTTTTCTGCCCAATGATGGTGTTGTCATATAGTGTATGGTGTATATTGGTTTTGGCTACTCTGACATAGAGCCGTTGTGAGCTTTTGGTGACATGTTTCAGTTCCTAGTGTGACATTTTGTTGTTGTTTTTTTTTTTTGCACTGGTTTTACTTTTTCTTGTAGCTTTTGCTATACCAGGTGCCTTGAGGTTTGCATTTGAATTAGTTTGCTTTCATAGAAGCCAATAACTGAGCAATGTTTTTTAAAATCTTTTTATTATCCCGTGTGAGATGAATGCCCCTCCAGCTGTTATCAAGGGACCATCATACTTGACCTCTCTTCAGACACTTTCTATGCAGTTCCATGCAGTTCCATGCAGTTCCATGCAGTTCTATGCAGTTTCTGTGCTCATCTTCTTGGACATCGCCGCTGCGTTCGACTCGGTGAGTCACGAAATTCTCCTGGGAAGGTTGAAAGAGAAGGGCATCTGCAACAATGCACTAGAGTGGTGTAAATCCTATTTGGAAGCAAGATGGCAATACGTAAAGTCTGGATCTGAGGAATCAAAACACTTCCATCAAAAACAAGGTGTACCTCAAGGCTCCTCCTTGTCCTCCCTACTATTCAATATTTACATGCAGCCCATCTGCAACATCATAAGATCATTTAATGTGAGCTGTTTGATATATGCAGATGACATTCTTTTATACATGCCGTTCTCCACAGCCCAAATGGACCTAACACCAGCAATAGACTGTTTCAATGCTGTCTCAGCGTGGCTTCAATCACAGAATCTACGCATTCAACATAAAAAGACAGAGGTTCTTTTCATCTCCAGAGACCCCAACTTTACTCCTCCACCCCACGTCAGTGTTAATGAAGCGGACTTACTAACCAAAGAAACAATAAGATACCTCGGAGTTACGTTGGACCAACGCCTGGATATGAAACACCACATAAACAACATTGTCAAAGCTGTATACTTCAAAATCCGCACTATCAGGCATCTGCGCTCCCTACTGGACCCTGATGACTTCCGGACCATATACCAAGCGCTAATACTGCCACACTTCGACTTTGCAAACGCCATCTTTCAAGGGCTCCCCCACTCCACGCTGGCCCCTTTACAGCTGGCCATGAATGCTGCAGCAAGGGTCCTACACGGAGCCGCCAAAAGTGACCACGTGACCCCCATTCTCAAACAACTTCACTGGTTACCTATCCATGGAAGAATCATCTTTAAAACCCTTCTCCTAGCGTTCAAAACAATCAAAGGTATTTCATCCCCTTCACTCACAGATCTTATTCACATGGTGCCCCCCAACAGATCCAGAAGAGCAATAGCCATAAACCTACTAGTAAAACCAAAGGAATCATCAAAGTGCAACATATCAACCACAAACAGGGCGTTCCGCTACTATGTACCTAAATGCTGGAATGCCCTACCCCCTGACATTAGGGCGATTGCCGACCTATCACAGTTCAGAAAGGCACTCAAATACCATTTATTCCTCCAATGCTACCCAAACTCCAATGACACCCCTCTGAAGAGATGACCCACTCTAAGAAACAACCCTCACGTTCATTATGTTATTTCACCCACTCATTGCCATGTAAATATCTCATGCATATAATCAACCCTGTTATCCAAACTACTCTTTACTATGTAAAAATCTCATGTATATAGTTACCCCTGTTATCCAAGTTTGGACCCCTGTTCGATGTAAAACCAAACAGCATGTTGTTATGGTTGTTGTGTTATAATGTAAACCGCGCTCATGCCAAATAGCGCGGTATATAAGAATTTGTAATAAATAAATAAAAATAAATAAAAAATAAAATTAGACAAAAAAAACCCCTAAACAAACAAACCACTATCCTTGGGCTTTTCTATGTAGTTTCCCTATTACCTGATATATGGTATATTCAGGCCAAATACTGATAGGACTTTCTGCTTCCGGAAAGCAGAATGCAGCTTTTTTGAGAGCTACTTTCATATTGCTGATGTAAGGGGATCAGTGCTGTATCTAGGCCTGTGTGAGCAGTGCAGCTGCACAGGGCGCAAAAAAATAGTGGCATATTTAGGGTTGCTGGCTGCCGGCCTTGGTCCCCCCCCTTCCCTGCACTGCCTGTCCGAGGTCCTTGCAGAGATGAGGGCAGAGCAGGATGGTGAGTCTAGATACCTGTAATGTGTACACACACACACGACACTCAGGAGTTACAGGATCACCAGTAAACTTGTGAACTAAGACAAGCATTGTGCCTCATCCAGCTGCAATGTATGCAAGGTTTGATGTGGGGGTTGTGGCAAATATCATGCCTGGAGGCATTCTGTGCTCTGCATGCCATATGTTTGCCTGTGCTATCTGTGTGGATTGCCATTATGGATCAGATATTTTTTATGCATTTGTGAGGCAGTACATATAGTATGTACATTCACAATGTACAGTTCATGTCTGCAGCCATGGCCACCTGCCTATATGATGTACCTCACCTCCATACTATGTAAAGCAGGGCACAGTTCACACAGATGGAACAGGTTCTGGCCTAAATTATTTCACAGCAGCCCCAAAGTGCATGCCCTTCCACTATCTGTCTGTGACCTGTCTAGCCATCATATATGGTCTGTGAGCTCAGGCACTTCTCGACATCTGTGCAAACACTTGTCAAGGGCCAAATCACTTCCAGGCTACACAGTTTGTCACTGTCTTCTCTGTGGTCATTCTAGAGATCACACTGTCATGCTAGCAGTAGGAGGTGAATGCATGCCATCATGCTCCTGTGATGTGCCTCACAGTGTAGTCTGTTCAACAAGAGAAGATTGCCATGCAGGAAGTTGTGCAATTTGTGTGGTGGCTGGATCCACCATGACCACACTGTTGTTTCATCTTTCTCAGATTAGATGCATTCTGTCCCTCCCCCCCCCCCCTCCCCCCATAGTTACACTCATCAACTTTCTTCCAGGTCCATGCTGCTGTGCAGGCTTAGGCACAGCTAGTTGGCCTGTATGGATGCCCATGTTCAGCAAGCCATAAAATGTAGGTCCAGCAGGACAGGATGGCACAACATACAGGGATAACAGTGTTTGCAAGGTTTACATATCACATTTGATAAGCAGGACACATCAGATTGTGGACAGATCATACTCCTTGTTATATATGCTCTATTAGGACTAGGTAGAATCAAAGTGACTGAGAACTAATGTGACCACTATAACACACTGTCATCGATGCTGGCAAACAGCGAGTGTAATGCAAAAGACACACCACAGCTGATCACTTCTGTCAACACTTATGCAGCTGGGTTGACATTTCACAGAAATAAGACAACAGAAGGTCTTTACAGCATGGATAGATTGCATGACAGGGGGCAGGATATTCAGATTACTACACACTCCTAAACAGGCATCATCCACAAGCAAGATAGGCACTATGTTACATACAGCATAAAATAGTGACATTCTGCGTTGGATGATGCTTTCATCAACCTACCTTATTTGGATGTACAATCATGGCCTCTGTACAACAAGACTATGATGTAGATGAAAGCCTCATTGCATCAGCATTTCTGTTGTGCACCTGGAATTGTTGGGTCATTGACATCTTCCAGGTATCAGCATGATAGACAATGTAGCATGCATGCAGCCACAATGGAGATGTTTACTGTTTTACAAGGTCCAAATTTAATTGGAGATGCTGATGAGCATGTTGCCACCTTTGACCACACCTCATGTTCACCATACCAACTTAGTATGATACAATTGTTCTTTTCTAGGTCTGTGCCAAAGAAGTGTTACTGTGCTGAGCATTTAGTGGCAGGGGACATACTGCAGTGCAACAGTACAGGATGTGCTTCTTTAGGGTTGAAAATGATGCTGAGCATTATTTGTTTCTTGCACAGGTACTGGCCACTCCACAAAACAACCACAGAGCCCACAAGGAGAGAAGCCCACATCAATGGCAGCCCCTCCACCCACTGCAGGGGCAGAGAAAACAGTAGGTGAAGACCAGGGTGACATCCCTTTGGAACACATGAACATGTCCTGGGAGGCAGCAGAGGAGGGTTCAGGGGAAGATGTGGCAAGAAGGGCAGATATGGCTCCAGAAGAGCTGCTGGTCACCCCTCCCCTTATCCCCTAGCTACTGCTGTGGAGGATCTATCCTTCCCCCTCTCCCACCTCCCTATGAAGCAGTTGGTGCTCCTGAGGAGGACCTACCCTTCCCCTCTCTGTCACCTTTCCTTGAAGCAACAGATGCTCCACAGGAGGACCTGCCCTTCCCACCTCCTCCATCTTCCCTGGAAGCCTTAGCTAGAGAGGACCCTGGAGAGGGCCCGCAGCTGTTCGATACTTGACCGCCATGTGAGGATCTGCTACAGCCGCTGGTACCTGCTGCATCAGCCATGTGACACTCAAAGGCTGGTAGCCAGACACCATGTTGCTGGCACATGGAGACCATCAAAGCAAAAGGGGACACCCTTCCCGCAGCATCAGCTCTCTTTCCATGGTTGGTCCTTTGCCCTGCCTTTATTGTGCCCACATGGGGACCACCAGCCATGAGTGTGACCTGGCTGGTGCAGTCTATTTATTAATGGGCACTATGAGGAACCTGGAGGAGACTATCGAGCAGCTGCTGGCCCATAATGCAAGGGTATCCAGGGACGCCAAAAGCATGGAGGAGGATATGAGACATCTTAGATGTCACTTTCAATGTTGCCTGCCACCCTTGACCTCAAGTGATGAAGAATCTCCCTGAGGCTCCTTTTCCAGCCAGGGGTTCTGCGCTATTGGCTACCTCCTTCTATTCCCCCACCCCCTCCTTGACCGAGAAGGTGAATTTATATGGTTCATTCCCATGACTTTCAATGCAGACATAGCTGTCTGAAAAGAGGTAGCACCATTTTCTGCAAACTACCTTGGTAGTCCTCTGACTTCCTCATTACTTTAATGCATTCCAGGCGTCCAGTTCCTGAGTCAGCAAAACAGCCACACAACATTATTGAACATCCATCCTATTTAAGTGGTGGAAGGGTATTTTCTTCCTTACAGGTGTCAGTTGTTCCCCTGTAAATGTATGTTGCTTGACATTGCCAAACAGCAAAACTTGGGCTTCACCTGTTTACAAAACATTTTATCAGAACAATCATGGTTTCTCAAGATGGGTTTGGCCAATGATCAGACATGGCTTTTAATGTCTGTGTTTGAGCAGTGGGTTCTTCCTTGATCTTCACACATGAAGTCATTTCAGGTTTACTGCACTGCATATGCTGCTGGTAGAAACCATCACTCCTGATTGGCACATGTCACCATTAAACTATTTGGAGGTTATACATGTTGTTTTTCCAATAGTTTGCTATACCATTTGAACACATGTAGACTTACTTGTCCTTTTCCCACCACATCCTTGGAAGTTCTTGACAGTTCCATGAATACAAAACTTCTTTCTAATATAGCAAACTGCAGACACAGGAATCTCAATGTCTTTAGAGAGCTCCTTATACCCCTTCAAACTCTCATCTTTGGTGATAATGCCTTTATAGACAGTCTCATGCAGCTCTCCTGTCTTCATCATAGTGAAAAAGTAACAGGAATTGAATGTGCCCATTAGAAACATTATAACAAGGGGAGACATCACCTTTCCTGGGAGCACCCGCGCTTATTACATCTACGCGGAGCAGGGCTGCAGGAGGGAGTGGAGACCCGGAGGTGCAGCTGCAGGCACCTGGGCGGACGTTCCTGCCGTGGAGGACCCCCCCTGCGATCCCCATAAAGATCTGTGAGCGCTACTCGAAGCTTGCGAGTCGCGGCTTGCGGGGCTGTGTCCTAAGGGGCGTGTCACAAGGGGCTAGACAGGCCCCTTTTGCGCTCCTTCGGCGCTCCTGAGAAGCACTTGAGAGCGCTTGACGTAGCCTGCTGTGTCCATGGGGAAACAAAAAGGAAAATCGTTGGTAAAATCTGGATCCGGGGATCGAGATGCTGGAGGTAAAGTGACTGGCCCTATGGACAAGCATGTCTCGTCGCTGCAGCCTGTTAATATTTCGTCGGACTGAGCATCTTTAAGCCCGGAGTTCCGGCTCCCGCCCCCCTTTCCCAGCCTCTCTCGTCTTCTACCTTGTTAGAGGCTCCCGCAACGCCTTTGGCTTCACCTCTGAGGCCTGTTTGCCCGGCTGGTTCTGACCAAAGTCCTCCCCTTATCACTGGGGAGATAACATTAGCTGATATCTGGACTGCCATACAGCAAATTGATAAACGTTTGTCAACTACTGTTTCATCATTGTGCTGTTTTACGGGCAAAGTTATTGATAAATTTAATATTGTTGATCAACAGTTGAATTCTTTGGCTCAGATTCCTGCCCGTGTTGATTCTACCCTTCCTTTACTTTAAGATATCTCTGCTGTTTCTTATCGTGTGGAGTTGTTGGAGAATCAACATCGGGCTAGGAATCTACGTTTTCTTAATTTTCCCTCAACCCATCTACTGTCCCCTCAAATTTTACTTCACAAGTATTTTTCTGAAATATTGCAATTGAAGGGCTCTGTGGAGGTAGTTCAGGTATATTCTTTTTCTTCTAATGGTCTGTCGTCGCCTGTTACAGAAGGGGCTTCTGCTCCTTCTGTTCAGTCGGTTGGCCAAGACTTAACAGCTTTCTTGGAGGATTCTACAGATTTAATATCCAAGCGTTGCACTTTAGTTGCGACGTTTGGATCTGAATCTATTAAACTATCTGTGCTTAGAGCTTACTTTAAGCACAGGGATGCTTTATTTTGTGGCTTTAAGCTCCAAGTTTTTCCTGATGTTGGTCATGTAACACAGCTTAGGCATAAGCAGTTCTTGGGACTAAGCACCAGAGTTGTCGCTTTGGGTGCCTCTTTCTTTCTAAAATTTCCTTGTCGTTGCCTGGTTGTGTACCAGGGACAAAATTTTGCTTATACTGATGTTGAGCAGTTACAGAAGTTTTTGTTTGCTAGGGAATTGGCAGAGAAATAAGGGGGTGGGTTATTGGTTTTATATGTGCTCCCTAGTGTGGAGTTTGTTAACTCCTAATTGCTAAAATATTTAGGTGTTTTCCTTTAAATTATTGATTGTTTCTCCGTGATGTGCTGTACTTATTTTTCCTTTACATTCTTTGTTTGAATTGTATCTTGAATACTTGAATTGTTTCTTTAGTTGTTGTTTTGTATTCAGGAAAGAAAAAGCCTTAAATAAAAGATTAAAAAAAAAAGAAAAAAGAAAAAAAAAAGAAACATTATAACAATAAGTCATTGGTTGAGTCCAGTCATATGAGTCCTGACAATTTATCACTGGTGTGTATCATTTCTCAGCTATGAAAATGTGTTTCTTATATTCCAAAAGATGTAAATTGTTTAAACACTTGGGTTCCACATATTTTGCACCCTTGTACTTTATTTATTTATTTATTTAACTATTTCTTTTATACCGCCCCTTCCAGAGATCAAGGGCGGTTTACATATAACAGATTAACAGTCTTGTACACAATTTGTATACATTTTACATAGAACAGTAGAAATCAACTATTTACATTGAACAGTAAATATAAACTTTGTAGGTATTGTAACAAAAACAACTTGAAGGTATTAAAGCAAAATCTTTGTAGGTATTAAAGCAAACATATCAAACTTTGTACAAAAGTATATTTACATCGTGTAGTGTGTGTGGTGTATGGGGTAGAAATTGGCGTAGGTGCTGGAATTTAGTTCCTTTTATTTTTGTCATCTTTGGGGCGTGTGTGGGGGGGACAGGCTTGTGGTTACATTGTTGGGGTTAAGGGAGTTTGTGCATGGGTGCCCACATTTGTAGTAGAGCTGGCTTTGGGGGAGTAGGGGATTTCGAAGTGTTCAGTGAACAGGTAGGTCTTTAATTCTTTTCTGAATTGGATGAGGTCACTTATGGTGCGAAGTTCAATAGGGAGGTCGTTCCAGAGTGTAGGAGCAGTGAATGAGAATGCTCTAGAGCTAGTGGTATTCTTGGTTTTACAGATGGCTTTAGGTATGATGAGGGAGTGGGCTGCGTTTTGTCTGAGGGTCCTTGTCGATGTTGGAGATTGCAGTAATGTGGTTAAGTGTGAGGGGGCTATGTCGTTTATGAGTTTATAGGTTGTTAGGATAATTTTGTATTTGATTCGGCTGTTTATAGGAAGCCAGTGGAGTTCCAGCAGTATTGGGGTTACGTGGTCTGTTAGGCGGGCTTTAGCAATTACTTTTGCACAGATGTTTTGTGCTCTTTGTAGAAGATATGTGCTTTTTTGAGGGAGGCCTATTAGGAGACTATTGCAATAGTCGAAGTGAGGGGTGATCAGTGTACTTACTACGGATCTAAAGTCTTGTGTTTCAAGGAGTGGCCTTAGGTGCTGAATAGTTTTGAGTTTGTAGAAAATGGTTTTTACTGTTTGTTTTATGTGTGGCAGCATGGATAGGGTGTGGTCTATTATTACCCCTAAGTATTTTACCTGTTTTCTGACAGGTATTGAAGTTTTGTTGATTGTGATTGTTTCCGGGTAAGTGTTCTCAGTCATAGAAGATCTTGTTACAAACATTGCCTCAGTTTTTTGAGATTTATGCTGAGGTAGTTCGTTTCCATCCAGGAGGAGGTCTCGGCCATGCATTTGGATAGAGAGTCATATGTATGGTTTTTAGTGGTTATGGGGATAGCTAGCATGATGTCATCAGCATATATAAAATGGTTAATCCTGTGTTTTTTAAATATGTTTGTTATCGGTTGCAGATACAAGTTAAATAGGAGGGCTGAAAGGGCTGATCCTTGGGGTATTCCTTGTCCTTGGGGGAATGTTTCTGATGTTTGTTGATCAATTTGGAAGCGTATTAATCTATGTGAGATGTAGGATTTGAACCAGTTAAGGACAATCCCGCCTATTCCTAGGTTTTCTAATCTGTTGATCAGTGTCTGGTGATTAATGTTATCAAAGGCAGCAGAGATATCTATAAATAGGAGTAAGAAGCCTTGGTGTTTGTCATCTGTGCCCTTGATGAGGAAGTCCATAAGGGTGATTAGGAGGGTTTATGTATGTTGTATAACAATATCTTGAGAAAACATTTGTTAATATTCGTATTGTATGTCATCATTATATTTTAATACTATGTTGGAAGTTATACAACCAAAGAAAGAGATCTCTGCAACTTTCGCATCCATATGACATCATTGAAAATGCCATAGTTTGAACAAGCCAAATCTTTGTATGGAGAGAGACATTTCTGCTCTTGAGAATCTTGTCTAAGTCCTTGATAGCCATTCTGCCAAGAGCAATGTGTCATCGGATTTCTTGTCTGCTTGTTGTTTCTTTATTGAAAGTTGATACAAATAGGGTTAAAGTTTTCCACTATTTGAATTTCTTCTCCATCAACAATGAACATATTGATTTTGCCACTTGTCAGGATCTTCTTTGCATTAAGGTGTAGGCCCATTTAAAGACTATGCTCCTTGATATTGAGAAGCAAATGTTTCAGGTTGTCTTCACTTTCAGCCAGTAATGTGGTATCATGGTAATGAGCACATAAAACGTACTGTAAAAGCCGTCTACTTCAAGATCAAAACCCTGCGGCACTTGAGACCTATGATTGAACCCGGTGACTTCCGCACCATCTTCCAAGCGCTAGTCACACCGCACTTCGATTACGCCAATATAATATTGCATGGCCTCCAAAAGATTACACTCAACCCTCTACAGTTAGCCATCAATGCAGAAGCCCGTGTCCTTTGCGGAGCCTCAAGGAATGACCACATCTCCCCCATTCTAAAAGAACTCCACTGGCTTCCAATAAGCTGTAGAATCCTATATAAGGCCCTCCTCATTACCTTCAAGGCCGTCAACAAAATGTCACCTGCATCTATTTCTGACCTCATCACACACACTGTAAACAACCGATCTAGGAGATCACTGGCAGCAGACACGCTAATAATACCAAGTGACTCTACAAAACTCAACCAGACCACCATCAAAAGGGCATTCCTAAACTATGCTCCAAGATTCTGGAACAAACTCCCTCCCAGCATTAGAGCAATCAGGGACCTTAGGCTGTTCAGAAAAGCCCTCAAACACCACCTTTTTCTCATGCATTTTACACACATAGATACCCCCCCCCCTTCACCCTCCCTCACACTCACAATCTCATACCACTGCCATATGACTGAAAAAACTCACAGTGAAATTAGCTCCAGTATGTAATGTACTTGAAATGTAAATAGTTTCCTCATGTGTTTACCTCCATGTTAAATCCCTGTTCTATGTAAACGATGGCCAACTTTAGCTGACCGAGTGCTATATTGTTTCAATGTAAACCGCACTGATGACAGAGCACGATATATAAGAAATGTTAAATAAATAAATCAATAAACAAATAAATCATCAGCATCAGTTTACTCAAAAATGCCGTGGAGGAGTGGCCTAGTGGTTGGGACAAGGTACTTCAGGCCAGAAGGTCGGGGATTCAAATCCCACTAGAGGACAGCAACCTTGGGCCGGAAGGACTGGGGTTTCTAGTCCCACAGGTGCTCCTTGTGGTCTTGGGCAAGTCACTTAACCCTCCATAGCCCATGTTCCCTGTAAAATAGTTATCTCCAAGTTATAATGCCCTGTTCAATGTAAACCGCACTGATACAGAATAGCGCAGTATATAAGAGAATGGAAAAAATAAAATAAATAATACTCATAATGATGTGCAATCCAAAACTTGTCAGTTTACTCAAAAACGCTGCGTTTTTGAGTAAACTGACAAGTTTTGGATCGCACATCATTATGAGTAGTTCTGAGATTGAGCTGATGAGATTGTTGAATGAGCCAACCCCCTGATGAAGAATCGAAACGTTTTATTGGTACCAGGAAGGTGACGTTGGGGATGTTTATATTCCAGTTCGGAGATAAGCACAATCTCTATTTTTCTTTAAAACAATATGAAGAGAAGTCCGATTAATGTTTAAAATGCTTTGTACTTATGCATTCTTTTAAAGAACCTTAAATAATGGTCATTGATGCAAGTAGGCAAAAAAATCTCCAGGTAACTGCACCTGGAAGTGTGGCCGTTCTAGTCTGAGACCATTGGTTCTGTTATAGCTGAAAATTGTCATTTTGACCTGGTTAGGGGTTGTTAGACAAGAACAGCTGGAGTGATTGGACTTGCTTTTTCTATTTGAATGAGGGATTACATTTTTTGTTTTTGAACAAATATATGTTGACCGTTACCTGCTTATTTACCAAGTGGGTCGAGTGCATCCCAGCACCCAACTGTACCGCCGAGACCACGACCACCTTGTTGTTAAACTATGTTTTCAGCAGGTGGGGCCTACCCATGCGAGTGGAATCCGACCAAGGTTCCCACTTCATGGGACAAGTCATCAAGCATCTGTGGAAGTTACTGGGAGTGAAAGCCAAAGTCCACATTGCTTATCGTCTACAATCCTCTGGACAGTTGGAGAGAGCAAACAAAACTATCATCAGTATCTTGAAGAAGTATGTTTCTTCCTCTGGGAAGGACTGGGACATCAAGCTGCCCTTGGTTCTGATGGCTATTAGAGCCACTCATCATCGTGCTACTGGTGTGTCTCCTTTTGAGATGATGACAGGTAGGGACATGGTTTTACCCCTTCATCTTCTTTACAGGACTAATGATGTGAACCTCGCGTCTGCTACAGCTGCTCATGAATATATTGCCCACTTAAGACAACACTTGCAAAGTGCCTTTGCCTTTGCCCAAAAGAATTTAGACACTGCTACTAGGGGTAGGAAAGCCTACTATGATTTGAGGACTACCTCTAAAGAATACCAGATTGGCGATAAGGTATTCTGCTACAATTTTGGTAAGAATAAGGTCAAAGACTGTAAATTTCCACCTAGCTGGAACGGTCCATTTCCTATTGTGGATAAAGCCTCTCCTGTTGCTTATTAAATTCAAATGAAGACAGCTACTGAGAGGGAAGGCTCCCTTAAATGGGTCCACATTAATCAGCTTAGACCGTGTCATCCCAGTAAGCTGCTTCCTGAAGAACCACTTGATGAAGTGAGTGATACTAACCTTGAGACAGATGGAAAACCAAACTTTCAAGGTCCTGTTCCTGATTTTGATGTTAACGGGATCCGAGGTTGCCAGGTGGATTGAGCCTGGCCCACCTTCTGGTGTCGTGCTACAAGATACGCCTGGTTTCCTGATCACACAGTCTCAGACTGTCACACAGAAAGTCTTTGTGTCACTGGATCCCTGACATGTTTACAGAAACATTTTAATATTTCTGTTCCACACACAGCTAACACACAACAGTGGTTAAAACCACAGCAGAATTGTCTGCGCTTAAAGATCTTTTGAACGATGAGCGTACTTTCATGCAACCAATATGTGATCTTACTTATGATTTGTTATAGAGAACTAGACTCCTTGGGGCGAGGTCAGGGGCGAGCATCCAGAGTCCGCCTATCCTACCCCCCTCCAGCATGACTGTTCCTCACACCCACTGACCTGCCCCTCCACTCCTGGTGTTCCAGCTCCTCCAGCCTCCTCCTTGCAGCTCCATGGTAAGTTCTGCTTCTCATTGTGGTCCCTCCTCACCTCTCCTCCTCCTGTGCCTTGTTGCTCTCACCATGTCCGCTATTCCCGTTCACTGGGGCTGGCGGCCCACCTCCTTTGCTCCTACTCCTGCTAGCCTTTGTACACGAACTGCCTCCAACCTGATCCCCTGCTCACCCCATCCCCAAGTCTCTCCTTCCCCCCAAACCCTTTTAATTCTACAACTCGCCCTCCTTAACTGTCGCTCCCTCTGTTCAAAATCCGTCCTGATCCAAGATATTGTCTCCCAACACGCACTTGACCTGTTCTTTCTAACTGAAACCTGGCTGAGGGACGGAGAGGAGCCCTTCCTGAACTGCTGCCTACCCCCAGGCTATTCTGCTCTATCCACCTCCCGCCAGGGTAGGAGTGGCGGAAGAGTTGCAGCTCTATACCACTCCTCCCTGCCCCTCCAGGAACAATCCTCCCCCATACTCCACTACCCAGAATCCTTGCTTCTTTGCTTAGCCACTTCTCCCCCCCCCTTCACTTTCTTCTCATCTATGCCCCTCCCTCCATTTCAGCCCCCATGTGGGACTCCCTTCTCTTCACGATATCTGAGGTTTCCCTCCTTTTCCCCCAGCTTCTGATTCTTGGGGATTTCAATGTTCATTCCAATTCCCCCTCCACCTCTCGAGACCATGCCTTCCTTTCCTTCATTTCTGATCTCTCTCTTGCCCAGCATGTCCCCTTCCCTACCCACACTGCTGGGCACACCCTTGACCTCCTCATTTCCCCTCTGACCTCCCTCCCTGTTCTCTCCTCCCTCTCCTCCCTACCCCTCCCCTGGTCTGACCATCTTTGCCTTCTCTTCTCCTACTCGCTTCCCGCTCCCACCTTACCCCCTCCCTCAATTGCCCCCCCCCAGCTGTACCCCCCCTCTCTATCTCACCATATTACTGCTAACACACTCCTTCAATTTCCCCCTTCTAATGCGCTTTTGCCTACAGATTTCCATCTTCTCCCTGTGGACACTCAGGTGCACACATGGAACACTACACTTTCAGCTGCCCTCGACGCCCTTGCTCCCCTTCAGCCTCGTCCTGTCCCTCGTCACCCTCGTCGCCACCCCTGGTTTCATCCCGGTCTCCTTTTACACCGCAAATATCTCCGTCGCGCCGAAAGGCTCTGGCGCAAACACCTATCTGCCTCCAACCTGGACCTCTTTCGTTCTTCCCCTCACCAATATCGTCTCCTCCTCCACTCTGATAAAAAGGACTATTTTTCCACTCATCTCCTCTTCAACCAATTCCTCCTGCCAGTTGTATTCCGTTCTCTGCACTTTGTCTGCCCTTCATTCTTCGACCACTCCCACTCCCTCCCCCTCCCTTGTCCCTCCAGACCCCGCCTCGTTGGCCTCTTTCTTCACCGCCAAAGTCCACTCCCTCCGTCTCACTTTTCCTGCTTGCTCTCCTCCCCTCTCCCCTCTCCCCCTCCCCCCTCCCTCAGCCCCAGCCCCCTCCTCTCCCTCCTCTCCACCTCCTCCTTCCCCCCTCCTTCCTCTTCCTCGTTCCCTCCCCTCTCCTATAATTGGTCCTCCTTCGAGCCTATCTCTGCTCCAATCCTGTCTAAAACCTTCTTCTCAATTCGCAAGACCACCTGCTTCTCCGACCCTATTCCCTCCCATTGGCTTTTTGATCCTTCTTTGGCCCTTTCTCCCCACATTCTTTCCATCATAAACTCTAGTCTTTCCTCCGGTACCTTTCCCACCCCCTGGAAGCACGCCATCATTCATCCCATTCCAAAAAAAGGATCCACGGATCCATCCTCTCCCTCCAGTTGGCTCCCAATTTCTAATCTCCCCTTCCTTTCTAAGCTCCTATAAAAACTTGTCTTTGCCCAACTGTCCTCCCACCTCGAAGCTTCCCTCACACTGCACCCTCGGCAATCTGGCTTCTGCCCCAGCCACAGTACTGAATCCGTCCTCCTCTCTCTCCTCAATGAATTGCACACTGCTCATTATCATGGTTCCTTCTCCCTTGCTGTCGCACTCGACCTTTCCGCTGCATTCGACCTCATCGATTATCACACTCTTATCTCTCGTCTGCACGATGCCGGCCTCTCAGGCACTGTTCTTCACTGGTTCTGCTCTTTCCTCTCAGGCTGCTCCTTTTCTGTTCACACTGGGCCCCTCTCTTCCCTCTCCACCCCACTTCCCTGTGGTGTCCCCCAGGGCTCTGTTCTCGCGCCTCTCTTATTCAATATTTTTCTTGCCCCCCTCACTCTTCTAGTTCAACAACACGGAGTCTCTGCTTACTACTATGCAGACAATATCTTTCTTCTTTACCACACCGACTCTGCCACCCTTGACATCTCTCCTCTCAATGACTGTCTCTCATCTGTGTCATCCTGGCTCTCCTCCAACTTCCTCCACATCGATCTTTCTAAAACATCTTCCATCCGGTTCACCGCTGGTAGCCCTGCCCTCCTCTTGTTCCCCAGTTCTCCTCTTCTCCTATCCCAATAGTTTCCTCCCTGTGCTATTTGGGTGTGACCCTTGACTCCTCACTATCCTTTAAAGCTCATATTTCCTTGGTTGTCCAACGCTGCTTCTCTACCCTAAGACAACTCCACTCTGTCTGTCCTTTCCTCTCTTCCTCTGCCCTGATCACCCTTCTTCTTTCCCTTGTCATCTCCCGCTTAGACTATTGCAATGTCTCCCTGGCCAGTCTTCCTCAATCACAGCTTCTACGCCAGCAACGAGTTCAGAATACTGCTGCCCATATTCTTACCTGCTCTTCCCGCTTTGACCACGTTACTCCTCTCCTCATCCGTTTGCATTGGCTCCCACTCACTTTTAGAATTCAATACAAGTTCCTCATCTTTGTCCACAAATCTATTCACACTGGCACTCCCCTCTACCTCGCCAATTTGGTCCGACTCCTCACCCTCCACCACTCCCTCCGCTCCATACACGCAAACCGCATGTTTCTCCCCTCCCCATCCCAAGCCCATCTGTAATCCACCCGTTCCTCCGCCTTCTATTTCCTCTGCCCCCAACTCTGGAACTCACTTCCCCCAGCCCTCCGTCTTGAGTCATCCCTCAAAAATGTCAAGGCCAACTTAAAAACCCACCTCTTCTGTACAGCTTTCAACTTTCCTCTACCCCCATCTCCTCCCTCTCCCTCCCATCATTGATGCTTAACAGTCTGACCCGTTCCTCGCTTTTCTGCTCCTCTTCTGTCCTTTACTAGCTACTACTGTATTCTTTCCTATCAAACATACTGGCATTCCTTTCTTATGCTATTGTGATGGGTGGTATATCAAGTTTGTTAATAAACATAAACATAAACAATAGCATCAGTAACTTGATTCAAGGACAGATTCGTTCATATTTGGTATCTACAGACCTTATTACAGAAGCTTTTGCTAAAATAACCTGAACTCACATTGAGCCACTCCAGATCCAGATGTTGGATGTGTTTCGAGGTCATGTGATTAACTTCACTGAAGCCTTGATCTATCTTCTGGACTATAAGGACTCTCACACAGTTGAACTGTCCATTGAACAAGAAAACCTTGCAATTGCTGATTACAACTTTGATTCACGTGATGTGGACATTTTACAAACTGATTTTATTTCACATGCCATTGTGCCTGGTATTTTCTTTCTGTTGGTGCTCCAGTTCCTTATCTCCTTGTATCAACAGAGACAGATTCTTACTCTTCGTCAATCTATGCGTCCTGCACCTCTGCTACCTGCCATGCATCTGCAGGATTTGCTGGAATGTCACACTTTTGAATAGTGTCGCCATTTTCTTTTTAAGCTATCCATTACTCTTAATTGAGTTGTCTCATTTACCATAGCTAGCATGTGTTTATTTTACTAACACGTTTACACATTGCTTATCATTACGTTTGAGAGTTCACTTTGGTGTTACATTAACACATTATATTGAATTACCGATATACCTTTTTGGTTAAGGTACACTATATACTCTTGAGTTTGAAGTTAACACGCATTATATTGATTGCATTGACTTGATTGTACCTATGTCATTTTATTTTAAATTCTTTTATCGCTTAAGTGTATTCACAGTATTATTCCTCATGCAGTATTGCTTTCATGCATCTATTGTGCTTGAAGTATTATCCACTTATTATGCTTTAGTCAACCATTTGTCATTTGGTTCTGACCTGCACGGTAGTAATGCTAGTTAGGTTTTGTACGAAGGAGTGTACTCCCTTGTAGAATACTCCATCTTACAAGAGGGGGGGGGGGAGATGTAGGGCTGGTACTCCTGCAATTCTACACCTGCAGTTCTCTGGCCTGCTCAGCAGCTCAGGCCTGAACCAAGCTGATCAGACAAGATGGATTCCTCATTGCACTTTTGCTGTGCTCAGTTACAGACTTGACCTCCAAGCAACTGCTTGCGCAGCATTTCTATGTGTGCATACAGAAGCCATTGTTCCTGGCCAATTCACTGCCCACATGCAAGAACATCTGCTTCTCTGGTGCTTATCTATAGCTGGTTCTACTGGTCTTGGACACTTGTACCTATGCCCGAAAACTACATACTGTTTTCTCAGCATGACGTCTTACTATGGATCCTTTGTTTGCAAGAAGATGCCTGTCATCTACCTCCTGATTCACTGAGAACACCTCGGACTGGCTTATGCCAACCAATCACCAGACCTATGAGGGAGAATCATCACAAAGAATAATACAATCTGCGCAGAAGAACTTACACAGGTTTTTTTGCTGTTTGTGCCCTGCTTACCTGTTTTCTGCTACATGATCTGTCTGCAAGACAGCCACACTACATATGGGCAAGGCCGTTCTCCAAAGGACTGAGATAAGACTTCCACAGATACCTTCGGTGCTGTGTTCTACCGCGGCTCGCCTCCAAAAGGGCTGTAGCCTGCGTTATCTAGCTTAGCTGCCTCCTTGGACTGGTGCTGCTCCAGAGTCTCCGGACATCAGCCAGCAGAGTGGCAGATGAAGCTAAGGTATAGTATCTCTCCTCCTCCGGATGGGAAAGGGTTAATTAGAAACTTATTCTATAACTTTTCACAGTGCAGAGTGAATCAGTGACGTCTGGTTACTAATTAGTGATTTATTACTTTGTCCAATTGTAATTCTGTGTCATAACAAATTTCTACCTCATGTTTCTAATTATATATTGAAATCGGAGAAATATATTGAAATTAGAGAAATCAAAGATCTTCAATTATTTAGAAAAAATCTAAAAACCCATCTATTTACTCTGCACTACAATAACCTCCACATTGAAGATAATCCTAACACAGAGAAAAACACCGATCATCAGTCACTCGCTGACCCTACCTAGACAAGGCATAAACCTTTCCCACACATTCACATTGCTCACCTAGATTAAGCTTACTCTTTGAAAGCAATTGCTTGTCGCTAATGTGAATAACTGTAATTTAATGTAAATATTTCCCTTTACTGTTGATATACTGTTGGTAGTATGTTTTGAAACATTATCTAATTCATACCCAGTTCAAACGTTCCTACCTCTCCTGTTATCTCATTGTATTTTTGAGTTACATTTAATAGTTGAATGTTCTTTGTTCTAAATCTGCTCTATGTAAAATAATAGTACTTTATTATTAAAGTTTATGTTACCTGTAAACCGCCACTGATCTCTGGAAGTGGCGGTATAGAAAAGATGTATAAATAAATAAATATATCTTTAGCTATATATGTTTGTATATTTTTCTACCTTGCCGTCCATAATAAATCTAATATATATATCTACAAACCAGATTTCTTTTGTGGCTCATTGCCAGAATAACTCACAGAACTTTGGGCTGGGTATCAATAGCCAGTTTCCCCTGGACATAACTGAGAGCCTAACTTATTTTTGCGCTACTAATAATCCCTACAGATCGTCAGAGAAAGACATCATGCTTGGGGAGGTTGAAGGTCATCGCAAAAGAGGAAGTCCAGAATTGTGATGGATCGATACAATAACAGCAGTTCTATCAACTAATTGAAGAGCAAACAAAGTTTAGGTCAACTATCCAGAGAGTCGCCATGAGTTGGCACCGATTCAATAGCAAAATACTGACCAGTGTAAAATTACATGCATTGCTCTGATGGTGCATGATAATTTACACACGTATTTGCAAAATGGAGGCACAGTAATTTACACGCGCTCTAGAACTGGCCTTACATTATTGCATCTTAATTTCATTTCCTGACACGTAACATTAGTATTTACATAAGAACATAAGAAATTCCTTACTAGGTCAGACCAAAGGTCCATCAAGCCCAGTATCCTGTCTCCAACAGTGATCAATCCAGGTAACAAATACCTGTCAGGGCCCCAAAAGGTTTCCAGATTCCATGCTGCTTATCCCAGGGGTAAGCCGTGGATTTCACAAGTCTACTAATGGTTTATGGAATTTACCTTTTTTCAACTCAGCTAGACTAACAGTTTTCACTACAGCTTCCAACAATGAATTCCAGAGTTCGATTAAGCACTGAGTGAAAAAATACATAGCAGCTTCACTGCACGTCCACTAGTCTTTCTACTTTTTGAAGGAGTAAACAACCGATTTACAGTTCCCTGTTCCACACCACTCATTATTTTATGGACCTCTATCATATCCCCCTTCAGCTGTCTTTTTTCCAAGTTGAAGAGCCCTAACCATTTAAGCTTTTTCTCCCAGGGGTATCCTTCCATCCCCTTTATCATTTTGGTGGCTCTTCTCTGTACTTTTTTGAATTCCGCTATATCCTTTTAAAGATATGGAGTTCAGAATTGCACACAATATTCATGGTGCGGTATCTACTTGTCATTAAAAAATAGATTTATCTTAGATTCATTAAAATGTGTTTTAACTAGGCGCCCTCATAAAATTACCCTCCATATGGGCTTCTTTTTGCAACTTAGATATAGGTGCCCTTTTAAAAAATTAGCCCCCACATGTCCACTTAAACATAGTCACAGCAATGTCATAACAATCATCCTACAAAAATATATTGTAAATATCAAGCAGGGAAAATATTCAACCACAAATAGCAAAGACTTAAATGATAGGTAAAATGTATTTAGTTGCAATTTCTGCAGGATGTTTTTCCAAAGGCATAGTACAAGGCAATAACATGCTCAGCAAAAGACTGCTACCTGCCTAATCTCTTTATTGAGAGCATCATCAATAAAAGGTCCCTCTTAGGGTACACGTTTGGAGGTACAGCTGCATTTGACTCACCTCAAACGGCCAGAACCAATTTATGAATGTCCTTAAAGACCAACATAGAAACTCATAACGTGCGCACGTTCACTTTGAATAATATCTAAAGAAAAATCACCAGATTCTGTAACCTACTTTTTTTGTTGGGTATTTTTCTGAACAAAGAAACTACCCAACTAAGCATATTGTTGGAATCCCTTCTCGAACCCCATACCTAAGAATGCTTGCGCTGGTAAGCCTGCAGGTTATTGGGCAAAGGGCATCCCTTTACCTGATTCTGTGAAAGTGGCTCTGAAAATTACCCTCTCTGGGGGTAATGTTATAGTGCTTGCACAGCTGAAAACCCTGCATGGACTGTCATGCCATTGACTTGTCTGGATTTTCAAGGTAACAGTACTGTATGTGCGTTATTTCACTTTGATGCCAGGAAAAGTTACGCCTGCTAATTAGTGGGGATATCCTTTCTTCTTGATGAGAATTATGCATGTACTTTTGAAAATTCAAAAGTAAGTGTGCAGTTCCAAATCCCACTCCCAGGAATGCTCCCACTACAGTGAGTAAAGGATTGCGCTGTATGGCAGTGCGTGGCTACTATTACCTGCATGAAAGGCTGCCAAGTTTATAAAAGTCACTTTCTGGAGGGAAAGCATTGTGGAAACAGCTTTGAAAACTGTCCTGCCACTTGCATCGCCTGAATATGAGAGAAAACGAGAGACCCCAGCTGCTACAGGTAGTTGTGTAAACCTGACTCAGCAGCAGAGACTCCCAGTAGGTTATGAGACTGCTGGGATTTGTAAGGAAGAAATATAAAGAACAGCAGTTCATGTTCTGGCTTTCCAGATGGAAAATTCATCAACAGTCAATAAGGTGCAGTACATCATCCTGCAACATCTCAACAACAGCAATCTCTCTCTATTATGAATGCAACTTTGGTAAGCTCTCTGATCTTCTGGAAATAGATTAATCAATATCAACATCTTGTGCTGGGAATCTGCACACCAGCAGCCGGAGTCTGGTGCATTGTACAGTGATAGTTATAATTTAAATCAACAATAGCAAGTAGGATCTTCAAAATACCTCCGCAACTGGTCCTTTTTCATGGTTGTCCTGAGCCTAATCAGTTACAAAATGTTATTTAGTTATTAAAATTTATTTTTATACTGCCTTTCTACAGTTCAAAGCGCTTTACATAGAACCGAAAAACTTGCAAGATGCGTGGGGGTGCACCGTGTAGTAAAAGGAAAATAAACAACAAACAGGGCAGTAGAAGTTATAGTAAATAACTATGTATACTTCAGAAATGCATTTCAGTTAGGATAACTTTCAGAGCAAGTTAGTTGGGTATCTAAGCATTTGGTTGTTCTGTTCTGCAACCAGTTTGCAATTCGGGAGGTATGGCAATGCTAAAGTATTCCTGGAAAAGAAAGATTTTCAGTCTTTTCCAAAAGGGTCTGAGCATCCTCTTAGTTCTGACAGTAAGAAATTCCAAATTGTGGGCGCATAGAGTGTGACTAGGCGGTTGCCTGCTGATTGTTTTGTCTTAGCTTTCTGTGTTGGCGTGGAGAGGAGGTTAAGTGAATGATGTCTTCATAGCTGGTCACTCGGGTCTTGATAGGAGGGACTGTAGACTGGTTGCAAATCTTCTCTACTACAGTAAGGTGATAAAACCATATACAGATCATCTGAAAGTAAAGCCATAAATTCTTATAATAATCATATCGTTCATATAAAAGTTGGTTACATTGTGCATATGAGATTTATCTTCAGAGGTGACCATGTGCCAGTGAATGGTAGAAGGTATTTAGCTCACATCCTTCTGTAACCTAACAGCGAACAGAAGTGAAACATCATGGCACCAAAGATAAAGGTAATGTAGGTCTGGCAGATGGTAGTGTGGATAAAGGTGATGAGTCAGTGGTTACTGGGGCAGAAATGCAACGGGAAACCTGTCTTGTGTCCTTCCAGTATGACAGTCCTTTGCTACTAGTAAATATTCATGCACTTTTCACATGTATATATCTGCTTTTGAAGAGCTTATTTTTAATTTCAGGTAGATATGTAGTAAAGGTTCAAATGATAATGCTGTCTACATCTACCTCAATTTCCAATGATTCTAAGTATGTGGAACTAAGCGATCTCTGAACCCATCCAATGCAATGAGCTAAACCCAGCAGCTTATCCACCTGGGTGCTATCACCTTCCTCTTACATGAGCAGAGTTATTGATTCATCAGAATCCCGTTCCCTAAGTGGCATCTATTACTTACCTCATTACGCTGGGTCAATGGTAGGTTTGGAGTTATAAGACGGCAGGGATCCAGCTAGTAAACCAAAGAAAGAGTCTCATAATTAAGTTTAAATAATTTCTCTCAATTCTTTCTACCTGGATAATAGACCCTCCTATAACCTCTTCTCCAAATGCCCCTCCTGATAGATTTATTGTAAACTGCCCTTGATCTTTGGAAGGGGTGGTATAGAAAAACTTATAATTAACTAAATAAATACAATTTCAGAATTTCAGTCTTCGTCAAATTCATTTTGTAGCCAGAAAGTCTGCTGAACTGCTCTGTTTCCTTGAGAAGACTGGGCAGAGAGATCAGTGGCTGACTCAATGTGTATATCACATCAACAGCAAATAAACTGATTTTATACATGTGCTTCCCAACTGCTATCCCCTTAATATCTTGATTAGAGCAAATATTTTCTGTCAATGGCTCTATTGCTAGGGTGAACAGAAGGGAGAGCGCGGGCACCCCTACCTAGCTCCCCCCCCAAAGAATATTCTCCCGAGTAACCCCCATTATCAAGGTACCACAGGCCAGAAGGTTGGTGGTTCAAATCCCACTAGAGGACAGCAACCTTGGGCCGGAAGGACTGGGGTTTCTAGTCCCACAAGTGCTCCTTGTGGTCTTGGGCAAGCCACTTAACCCTCCATTGTCCATGTTCCCTGTAAGTATTAGTGTATGTGTCTCATATCCCCTCGTGTTAAATGTATCCCCAACCGCTTTGACCTGGTGAAAAGTGGGATATAAATGCAGCTAAATAAATTATCCCAAATGCACACCTTCAGACTGCATAGAAAGCTTTTATCTACCAAATAAACTGTTCCCCTAATCCCACTCTCTGAAGTAGCAGCACCATAAATTCCCACTCAGCACAGTCAAATGCTTTTTCAGTGTCAAGCACCACCAGTAGAGTCCTTCTTCTCCTCTCTTGCTTTCCAGTTCAGATTTAGAAGTTTCCTGTCTTTCCAGTATGAAACCTGACTGATCATTCCTAAGCAGCTTAAAATAACCCTTTTCAGTCTGTTAGCCAACACTTTAGCAAGCACCTTAGTATCCAAATTAATTAGGGAAATTGGTATGTTGGAGCCACATACAGTTCAATCTTTCTCTGGTTTAGAAATTACCGTAATATCGGCTGTATACATTGAAGCTGGGACCTTACCACATCTGACAACCTCATTAAATACCTGCACCATCCTACCACCCAGGGCATCCTGGAGTTTTTTATAAAATCGTGCTGTATACCCATCCAGCCTGGGGGCCCATCCCATCCTCACGCCACTAATTGCTCTAAGCACTCCTCCAGAGTAATCTCTGCATCCAGTCTAACGCATTCCTCTTCCACTAGGCAGTTCATTGTGCTTGTGTCTAAATGCTCCCAGATTTCACCAATCATCACCACCAACTCACTGTTATATAGCTTTGAATAAAATTGCCTAAAGACTTCTCTCACAGCCTCCTCACTGAACATTAATTTTTGTTACTTGTTGTTGCTTAATCCTGGCCTTCAACCTGGCAGCCAACAATCCACCAGCCTTATTCCCCACTCAAAATAAGTATTTTTATTTATTTGCATTCTCTTATATACCGCGCTATTCTGCATCAGTGCGGTTTACATTGAACAAACTGAAATTACATTGAACAGGGCATTATAACTTGGAGATAACTATTTTTACAGGGAACATGGGCTATGGAGGGTTAAGTGGCTTGCCCAAGACCACAAGGAGCACCTGTGGGACTAGAAACCCCAGTCCTTCCGGCCCAAGGTTGCTGTCCTCTAGTGGGATTTGAACCCCCGACCTTCCGGCCTGAAGTACCTTGCCCCAACCACTAGGCCACTCACCCATTCTATTCTGAATAGAAAATCATAATGCATCAGTTTCAATAATTGCCCCCTCAATTCAATAATTTGGTCCTTGTATTGCCCTTTTTGCTTGCTAGTATGCAATCCTTCCAGTATCTTTAATTCATCCTGCATCACCCTCTCTTCTCTTTGTCTCTCCTTTTTCTGAAATGTGGCTTCAGAAATCAGCACTCCTCGAAGGACCATCTCTAGCCCCTTCCACATAGCCCCTTCCCCCATCTTGCCTGTATCGTTTACTCTCTAATACTTTTTCACCTCCTTCTCAATTTTCTTAACTAAAGCCTCGTTATCCAACAAAGACTCATTCAGTCTCTAAAAACATAAGCTTGGATCTCTCTCACCCCATCTCATCTTGACCGCACTGTGCATGATCGAGCTGTTGTCCATCTGCTCATTAATGCCTGCCAATGTGCAGTCCGGTCAGAACATATCAATCCTGCTATAACTATAATGAGTATATCAGTAGAATGTATACTCACACTTGTTACCCTCCTATACACTCCAGGTGTCAACCAAACTTAATGAATCAAAATGATTTTTTTTCCTAAGCACCTTCCCCTAATACTCCCCCTCCCCCTCCCCCCGAATTATACAACCTGGGTTTCTGAGTCAAACTGAAATCCCCTCCCAATACTACCAGATCTGTAATGTGTATTGTGAGCTGTCCCCTCAGTACTTCAAAAAAGGCTCCCTGTTGGTGTTTGGGGCATAGAGGTTGGCCAGAACCACTGATACTCCATCCAAAGAAACATTCAAGACACTATATCTCTGTGAGGAGCAGATGGCTGTATGAGGGCATGTTGAGTCCCATGTCTGGTGGGACTGGAAGATCGCGGGTGAGAGCAATGGCAGGCAAGCATTGGTGCAGCTCCCCCCCCCCCAACAGTAATGGCATCGGCTGGGAGAGGTCTCCAACAGAGTTTTAAATTGCCAAGGAAGCCCTTAGGCCATGACTCAAAGGGGCATGCCCGAAGGGGCTAGTCACGCCCCTTTGAAGCCCCTTCAGAGTACCAACAAAGGATCAATGGTATTTGGATGCAGGGTAGCCTAATATCCAGGTACTGCTGCTGCTAGTTAATTACACAATTCTACTATGGGGAAAAGGAAGATGAAGACTTTGCCCAAGACCCCCAACCCCCAGTCTGTGTGTAAGGTAGTAGGATCTTTGAACAAAATGTTTGCAGCCAATACTGTGTCACTGCTCTCTACAGAAGGAGCGTCTTTTAGTCCTGCTGAAATGACTCCTCTGCCATTCCCTCAACCGCAGTTTTCTTCTACTGTATTGGAGGTCTCTCCTGGACAAATGAAATCCCTCCAGGCTCTTGGCCCTCTTCCGAACCCAGTTGCGATACCTGATTTGGGACAGTCACCAGTGGTTGTGCCTCCAGATATGTCCTTGAAAGATTTGTGGTTTGCTATTACAAAAATGGATTCTAAATTGTCGGTTACAGTGTCCTCTCTCTGCACCTTCTCTCAGGAGATGGTTCAGAAGTTTGTAGAATTAGATAATAGGTTAATAGATGTTGATAAAAATGTTTCTAGAATAGAGGGGCAGTTAGCCTTGGTGCAACAATCTAATGTTTCATTTATAAAGGATTCAGTATCTTTACACTTCAAGTTAGAAATCCTTGAGAATGTCTCCAGGGTTAATAATTTGAGGTTTTTGAATCTTCCTTTGACGCACCTGTTATCTGCTGAAATTTTATTAAGTAAATATTTCAAAGAGATACTCTTATTGGAGGAAGACATCCCTGTTCAGAAATGTTTTTATTTGCCTACTAAGTCACGGCAGGAGGATGCTGGGGATGAGGGGATGGATATTCTGACCAGTGTGAGTTAGGACCTGACTAAGTTCCTAGATGATTCCTCAGATAATATAACCCATTGAGGTACTTTAATGGTCTTTTTCGTTTCTATAGTAGACAAGATTAAGGTGCTAAAATTGTCTTTAAGTATAAAGATGCTTTATTTTGTGGTAAAAAGCTGAATGTGTTTCCTGATGTTTCTAGGAACACACATCTTCGTCGTTAGCAGTTTCTTGCATTGAAATCTAGAATTTTGGGGGTGGGTACAACCTTCTTTTTGCGTTTTCTATGCAAGTGCATTATTAACTAGCATGGAAACATGTGGAGCTCGGGAACGTTCAGGCTGTCTGGATGGCCCCAATCAAGAGAGGCCCATCAGCACCTGATTCTGCACCATGGGAGCAAGACGCTCCTGAGGATGCAGGATCGGGCACTGGGAGATGGCCTGGCTGCGCCAGCATTATCGTTAGAACATCCACCCTGTGGCATCACAAGTCCACTGCCCACTGGGACCCCGATACCCCACCGCCCGACCCTGACAGGAGCAGCCAGCACCCAGATTGAGCGGCGGGGACCCACCTGCCTCCCTGATGCCCTGTGGAGGGCCTTGCCACCCGATCCGGGGTCTGGCAAGTGCTTATTGCACCTTCAAGGTGGAATAGTCTGGCTGTCCCCCTGGTGACCCCAGGATGTACAGGACCGTGAGTGGAATCGGCCCTGTATGTCAAGGGACTGTCCTACCCATGCCCTTCCCACTCTCTGCCCATCACACCCCCATCCTCTGCAGCACTCACAGTGGCTCTGTGTGTGCAGAGGTGATGGCAGGGGGAATACAGCATGGGCGGCTAGTGGGGCTGCATGTCCTGGTGGGATGTGCAGCCTCGCTACCCTGCCTCTCTGTTTTGGGGCCATATTATTTCTATGGGACCGATTTTCAACAAAGCGCCGAGGTCTGCCATACCCGCAGAAAGTTACCCGTTCAGGAAAAGTGCTTGAATTGTGAGTCATGTGCTGCCAAAAAGGGGTTAGCAATGAAAATGCAGCACAAACCAAGCACAGTGGCAGGCACCCACTGCAGCATATATGGGTAAGCACAGGTCATGTAACCCGGGCACTGCGCCAAAAGGAACAGACAATACCCGTGAATGTGACCATAACATCAGCCAGAGAAACAGGATGGTATGTATGCAGGAACCCGTGTATTGCCTGTCTGTCACTACCTGTGCATTGCCCATCTGGTGTACCCATGCATAGATGACATCATCATGCAGGCTCCGTGGGCTGCCTGTGCAAGAGCTCACTGTGGCTGGGTGGATAGACACCAGCGACATGGTGGTGAGGAGATGTGTATACTTCAGCCCTGATGAGAGCAAGGGCTTTGTCTGCTCCGTGCTGCAGCACGATGGGGAAGGGGGGCATTGGCCAAACCTGCAGCTGTCAACAGCCATATGGTGGGGCATCCAACTCTGGCTGCGCAGATAAGGAGGCCACAGAAGGCAGGGGGTGCTGAGCACCATGCTAGGCAGACACAACCTGAAAGGCCCAGCTGTGTGCCTGTACAGGGAGACAGGGCTGTGACACCAATCCACATGCTGGTGCCTGCTCTAATGTTTGTCTATCAGGTGATGGTGGGGTGACAGCAGTTTATAGCAATGCCACAGGGCATGTACAGCAATGGAAATGCCTAGTGCAGGGGGAGCTGTGGGTGGGCTGGGCACTGCAGGGGACACTCCGGACACCTGCCCTACCCCAACCCCGATACCCTGGTGCAGTGATCTGGGCGGGACCAGTGGAATAAACTACACATATGTTGCCTGCCTGTCCCTGCAAGCGGCTCTGCAACCACAGCCTGCCACCCATGGGTATTTCCCTGCCCCCAGGATGGGCATGTCACTAGACCATGGCAGGATACAGGTATGCACAACAGGCAATATGGCAGTACCCAATTGAGCTCAAGTGTGTTCCCTAATCTCTCCTACAGGAAATATGGCATGCGATGCACCCTCAAGGCCCTCAACTGCTGAACACTGTGCTGGAAGAGACCAAACCAGCTGCAGTGGATCAAGGAGTGACTGGAAGCCAAGAAAGTCAGTGGGGTACCCAGTGGTGCCCAGCAGATGCAGGGAGCAGCAGCCATGTCTGCCAGACATCTGCAGGCAGACCACCTGGTGGTGGACTCTCTCTGTACACAATGATGGGAATGTACTATGGGCAGCTGTTCCATCCCCCTGTGCCACCATCCCATGTGTGCACCAGCTAGCTGGCCCCTGGTGACACCAGGATGTGCACACATCTGTGCACACATCTGGCTGGGGCATGGCACAGAAAGGCAGTACAGGGGCTGTATTCCACCTGCCATCACCTCTGCACACACAGAGCCACTGTGAGTGCTGCAGAGGATGGGGGTGTGATGGGCAGAGAGTGGGAGGGGCATGGGTGGGACAGTCCCTTGACATACAGGGCCAATTCCACTCATGGTCCTATACATCCTGGGGTCACCAGGGGGACAGCAAGACACATATGTACACACATCTGGCTATGTCATAGCACAGAAAAGCAGTACAGGGGCACACACCCCCAGTGGTGGCCCCAGGGCCACATTATGCACCTGCCCATGCTGCCTCCTGTGCATGTCCATTGTCTGAGTGGGCCAGCAGGGCACAGCTCAGCATGTGAGGAGGAGAATAGAGATGTCTGGAGGTGGGCAAAGGGGTGGGTATGCAATGTGCACTGTGGGGAGGCTGGCCCCTGTGGGCTAAAGGTGGGTTGAACAATGCATGTGTGGACCCTCCAGGAATGTGCCAGTCCCACCTCAGGGCCATGCCTGTGTGGAACAGTAAGCCCTTCTCCTCTTTCCCCATAGCAGACTCCAGGAGGGCCCAGGACATCACTGGCCCACCTCACTGACCACTTAGGAGCAGCAGTGCAGCACCAATGTAACAGTCCAGCACCAGTACCACCAGCAGTGACATTGCATCCAAGGACACCTCCTCAGAGGAGGAGGGTAGTGAGGGGGTCATGGCACAGTGGTTGGATGGGGAGTCAGAGGAGGAGGGATGGGAGGACCAGGGGCAGGGTGGGGAGGTAGAAGACAGTTGTGGGTAGAGCCCTGCATGGGTAGTACCTCTAGGCATGACCGTCTGCATGGATAGCACCATCTGCCATACCTGTGCAAAACAGATGTGGCAGCACAGATGCAGCCCAGCAGTGCTGCACATGCAGGATTCCACCTGCTCTGCAAAGGCACACAGGCTGAATGGTGCATGCCGCGATTGCCATGCCCACTTACTGTGTTATGCAGCCTACCCGGGTATTGCAGTCTGAGTGACCCTGCATGCCTATTTTGCCATTGCTCAGTGCTCTGCAGCTATGGCATCCTACGGCGGCGAACTGTCACACAGATTTTCAAAATGTCGATGCCCAGGGGCCTACATGAGTACCAGATATGCCCTTGGATGGGGCGTGGCCCCACTGTGCATTCTACCCACATTTGCATAAGAGGACCAATGCGGGTAATCGACCGCCACCTTAGCATGTTGTTGCTTCACAATGGCTGACAAGGCACCGACAGAAGCAAAGTGCACGAGGAAGGCAAACTTCACACAGTCTGAGACTGCTATGGCCCTGGGGCACATCCTGCAGCAGCACACCGCCCTCTTCATAGCAGTGTAGCAAGACATTTTCAGCAGGGTCAACGCGGTACACCACCACAACCAGGACATCAAGAATAAGTGGCACATAGTCCCGCAGGCAGTGAAGGAGAAGAGGGCCAGTAACAGTAGGCTACCACCTGCACAGAGGCACACTCTCACCCCACTTGAGGAGCAGAAGCTGCAGTATGTGGAGGAGGTTGCTATCTCTGGGGTTGTGGGCTTTAACAGCTCCACCAGAGGCACATGGGGGTGAGTAGGGGTGCCCCATAGCCCATCTGGGACCATGGTAGCCATATATGTGTCCCTACATTGTCTCTGTCCACCCAGGACATGCCTGTCTATCTGTCAGACCTTGGGTGCTGTATAGGGTGGGTATAGTGTGGACTGTGCACCACCTTCTGGTTCTGTAATGGATCGTGTGCCACCCCATAGGCTGAGCTGGCACCATGTCACTAATCTCTGCCACTTTTTCTCTCCCTCAGACCTTCCATGAACCCCGCCCTGCCAGCCTGGGACTGATACATCAGGGGGAGCCTCAAAGCCCATCATGGAGGATGCTAGTGCCCAGCCAGAGTGCAGGACAGCCATCATTGCCAGTGTGCCTGCCAGTGCAGCCAAGTGGCTCAGTGTGATGGCCAGTGCAGCGGAGCTGTCGGGTTCATCAAGAATGGCAGTGGGGCAGATCAGTATGACCACCCATTCTGGGGAGCCAGACACAGATGACGCCCCACTTGCCGAGCTACTGTTTGCCATCCTGGAGGAGCCAATGGGTGCAAGAGGCGATGACCTGGACTAGGAGCTTCTGAAGGAGGATGCGTGTCTGGTGGCAGGCACAGAGGGCATACTGTCCAAGCTGCAGGGTATCTGGCAGGACCTGCAGGCTGCAGAACAGGCCAGGGAGGCAGGGCATGAGGAGTGGTGGGACCACAGATTGTGTGTGGAGTGCCACATGGAGAGACACCTGCAGCTGAAGAGGGAGATGGCAGTTTACCAGGCATCTATTGCTGACTTCCTGTATAGTTTGGTGGGCATCATTCAGGCACAGGGGGTGGGTGCTGGGGCTGCTAGTGCAACAGCACATCCACTTGCTATCTCTGAGCCATGTCCTTGAGCCCATCCTGTTGGGGAGGGTGGTGACACTGCCTGCACGTCCTCTGACATCGCTCCACTGCTTCACAGTGCAAGTGTTAGCAAGCACCTATGGCCGGCGGGGAGCTCTGGGGCAGGGGAATCACATGGGGGAAATAAAGAACACTCTGAACACATTCTGTGGTAATGGGCTCTTTATTGTATCATTCTGCACACATTGTGTAGAACTGGACCCTTTATTGGTGATTCTGTGTGTCCAACCCTGGTGCTGGTATGGGGAAGTCGCCTCAGAAACTGTCACGTATCACCAGCTCATGGTGGGCCAGTGCTTTGGCCTGCTGCTGGTTCCCAGAATCTGCACCATCAACATCTGCTGCCTCTGCAGTCTTCCACTCCTCCTAACTGCTGGCTCTGGGTCTGGCACTCTACACATCCATGCCAGGTTGTGGAGTATACAGCATGATGCGAGTATCTGGCATACCCACTCTGGGCTGTAGAAGAGTTGTCCACCGCTCCTGTTGAGGCACCGGAAGCGGATCTTAAGCACCCCAATTGCGTGCTCCATAACCGCCAGGGTCTGCTGATGGGTGCTATTGTACTGATCCTCCTGCTGGCTCGTGGGATGGCACACTGGATTCAGCTGCCAGGTCCTTAGGGGGTATCCATGGGCACCTGTGGGAGCAATGTGAGCTGTGAGCATGAGCATTGGGTTGTGCATTGGGTATAGTCTATGGGCTGTGTCCCCCTCAGCCCCCTCTGGTGGCGGCGTAGTGGTTCCACAGGGGCTGGGGAGCGCATAAGAATTAAAGGGTTTCAGGGTTGACCTGTTGTGAGGGTCAATGAGGTAGCAGGCCTCATTGTCAGCCTCAAGGTCAACTTCCTAAAAAGTAACTCTTGCCAAGTGTAGGGTAAAGAAAAGGCTTTTATTTCACCTTTGCGCATAAAGAAGTTCAAAATATGAGGTAATGAGTAACAGAACACAAACTTTGGTTGCATCAAAATGTGAATCAGCAAAAACACTCAAAATAACATGGTTATCCGTCCCCAACTTAAAACATAAGGTTTCCAGTATTCTTTGCATACATGGGATTTGTTTGCCTTTTACTTAAACATATCTCCTTGTGCAATAATCACATTCCATTGGTTCTATGTCTTCAATACCCTCAGATTCCCCTGGCAGCCATTCCATTTCTACGGGGTCCGAATCTGAGGTCTCTGAGATCTCTGGGATGTTAAAACCTGGTTTTCTAAAAGCATGCCATACCGTATCCCAGTGCTGGCTTGGGAGTTTGGGGCGTCGGCTTTTAGGTATATTATAACTCCCTGGGTTTACTGCTGTTTCAGGATTAAAGGTTTGCTTCTTCCAGTCTCTGGCAGCACTAAACTTTTTCCTGTAAAACTTATCTGGTATTTCTGGTTTAAAACAGTCCTTATTATCCAGATAAAAGCTAGCCCTTTGTTTCTCTCTAGGCTTCTTGTGAAAGGCTTGAGGCCTAGTCTGAAAGTCTTTTGCTTCAGGTAATTTCCAACGATCCCAGGATATCTTTCCTGTTTTAGAATGAGGTATAATTCTTTTGAGGTAAGGCTGCTGCGGAGGGGCCTGTCTTCCACCTCCACCCCTGTGGCAGTTGGTTAGGGGCCGCGCCCTCTCAGCTATATCCTCTCTCTTAAGGCTATGAACCTTTCTTTCATCCTTCAAGTTACTTTTGTAAAAACTTTTAAAAGTACCTTTTTTCTCTTGAAGGTTTCTTCTCCAGTTAGAAGGATAAGCCTCTCCTTCCTTGGCTGTCCTCTGTATGACTGCCTCTTGCAGTTGTGTATGGCCTTCCTCTAGGCCTGCTCTTGGGCCTTCAGCTCGACCTGCTCTCCCAGTAGCTTTCACTCCTTGAGCTCTTCTGGGTTTGTCAGTGACTTCACCTCGGTCTCTGACTCCGGCTTCAGGATCCTCCCTTGGCACTGCTTCCTGCGCTTCCTGTGAAGGTCTCTGCCAAGCTCCTTGCCTCCTCCTGTGCTTCCCCTCTGGGTTGCTCCTTGACTGCCTCTCTGGCTTGCCCCTTGGCTGCCTTGGCTTCCTCCCTTGCAATGCTCTGTCCCGGCTTAAATCCAGAGCAGCTGCTTCTGAGTCCTGCCCATAGAGGTGTGGTTCTTCCACTTCCAGGCTTGCTCTCCTGCCCCCTCTATGTGTCCCTTCTTGTAATTGCAGGTAAATCTTGTTTTTTTCAAGATTTAAAACTTTCTTTCCTTGCGTCAGAGGGCCCGCGGTATCACATATCCCCCTTCTCAAAATATTACAGGCTGGGGGAAGCTCTTCACCGCAGCACGTAATCCATGACTTGCGGCCCGCTTTTTCCTGCTGCTCACGACCATAGGTGACATGTCTGCCGATTTCCGGCCTCTTGTTGAGGTGATCTCCGCGCTTAGTATATGTCCAAAGCGCGTCCCGCTCCTTCCAAGGGCGTAGGAGATTAGCATGGTAGACCTGTTCTCTACCTTTTGAGTTTTTCACCACATAGGAGGTGGTGCCTACTGGGTGTACTACGGTATGGGGACCCTTCCATTGATACTCAAATTTTGGGGTCGCCCCAGGAACCAGAACCACTACCTTCTCCCCGACCTTCAAATGTCTTGACTTCGCTCGTCTATCATAGTAGTGTTTCTGTTTCTGTTGGCTTTCCTTAAGCCTTTCCGTAGCAATTTGGGCAGTTCGTTCGAGGCGTGTCCTTAAATTCCGTAAGAACAGGGGTACACCTATTTCTTCTTCCAGGGGTTCAACCCACTGCTCTTTCAAAACATCCAGTATGCCTCTAGGTGAGCGTCCATACATGAGCTCGTATGGTGATGTGCCCAATGAACTTTGCCTTCTTTCGCGGCAGGCATATAGTATGAAGGGTAGCATGGTGTCCCACTCCCTCATCTCTCCGTTTAAAGCTCGTCTCAGCATTTGCTTTAGACTTTGATTAAGACGCTATACCAATCCATTGCATTGGGGATGGTAGGCCGCCGTCTTTACATGTTGGATCCCGAATGCCTCCCAGACCTGGGCGAGGTATTTCGATAGAAAGTTGCTTCCTCTGTCTGTTAAGACTTCCTGCGGGAATCCGACCTCACAGAACAACTTGACCAACTCCGCTGCGATCGCCTTGGCGGAGATATTCCTTAGGGGCACTGCCCAAGGGAATCGCGTGGCCTGGTCAATTATTACTAGGATGTATTGAAAACCGCGCGGGGTCTTGATTAGGGGTCCGACGATGTCCATGGCCAGTCTTCTAATGGGCTCTGCTATTACCGGCATCGGAACTAGCGGTACTCCCGCTGGCCGGTGCGTGGTAACCCTCTGGCAGGAGGCACAAGACTCGCAAAAACGGGTGGTCTCCCGGAAAACACCTGGCCAATAAAATCTTTCTAAAATTTGGTCCAGGGTGCCTTGTGGATCTTTATGGCCTCCTGTAGGATGGTCATGGGCTAGTCGGAGGACAGATAGTTTAAACTTGCTCGGGACGACCAATTGCTTACGGATCAGTCCCGTCCGTGGATTTCTACTTTCTCTGTACAAGAGTTCTTCGTCCATTATAAACCTAGGGTAGGTCTCACAGTCTTCTTGAGCCTGTTCGATTGCTTGGACCAAAGTTGGGTCTGCCCTCTGCTCCATTTTAAAGGAGGGAAATTTCTCTACCACATCTGCGGGTACCCAAGGCATACTTTTTCCGGCCTCCAACTCAGCTCTCCCCTGGGATCGGCTTTTCCTCTCTTTTCTTCGCATAGCTTTAGGCTTTCGTCCCCTTCGTGCTGGGTCCCCTATCAGCTCGTCATGCGAAGGTAAATCATCCCGGGTCGTCTCTCTTGAACAAGAAGGCTTCTCACTATCCTGAGAATGGGCTCTCGTAGAGACTAGACCGTTAGATTCCCTCTTTATATTATTCAACTGAGGTGCGCGAACTTCCGCGCGACCGGGGTTAGAGATGCATCTAGGGTTTTTTTCAAGGTCAGGTGGCATGCCAGTGGAAGCTGGTTTAACATGAGGCAAACACTCTTCCTTCAAAGTTTTCCTAAATTGGGGCCAATCTCGGCCCAGGACTAAGTCCTGCGGTAACCTTGGCACCACTGCCATTGGCATTTCTTTTTTAATGCCCATACCCTTTATCCATAACCTATAAATGGGGTAGCGTGTGGCTGCGCCATGTACACACTTAATTTTCACACATCCCTCGGGTGATTCTGGAACCGACAGTCCATGATCCTGGATGGTCGACCATAACTTTTTAGAAAGCATAGTCTGGTCGGCTCCAGAATCTAACAATGCTTGTACACTTATTCCATGTATTTTTACATTGACCAAAAACCCATCATGCACTATTCTTGGTGACTCCCCCACCAAGGCAGTTCGTGCATGACATTCGTACTGTACATGTCCTTTTTTTCCGCAAGCAAAACATTTTTTTGTATTCACTTTCTCCAGGGGTTTATAACTCTGCCACCTACCACCTGGAGGACGTGAGGGACTTCCCCTTCCTTGTGCCTCCAATCCCATGGCACTTCGTGGACTTACACTAGGCTGTGTCACCTTTTCAGCCTCTAAGTATCTTTCAGTGAGCACAATAGCTTCAGTGGTATTGCTACAATTTTGGAGCATCAGAAAGTTCTGCACCCTATTAGGTAGTGCATTCATATACTGCTCTAAAATTATTGCATCCATGAGCGTATTTATACTTCTCCTTTCAGGTTGTAGCCACTTGTAAGCAAGACTATGCAACCTGTGGCCTAATGCCTTAGGTGTCTCATCTACCTTAAGCATAGCAGCCCTGAACATTTTATTGTACGCCACTGGCGTAAGACCAACGCGATCTCTAATTGCGTTTACTACATCCTGATATGAATTTGCTAGCTCTGGGGGCATTGACCTGTAGGCCGCCAGCGCTTCACCTGTAAGTGATGCCGCTAGGCGTATGGCCCACTGCTCCTCAGGCCACTTAGCAGAATTCGCAATCCTAGCAAAAGTGTCTAGAAAGTCATCAATATCGTCACTCGGACTGAGTTTCCCTATCATTAAGTCCGAACAGGACCAGTGTCCGTGTTCAGGGTTTACCCGTCCGACGAGTGATGTTCCTTCCTTCTTGCTTTGAGCCAGCTCCTCTCGCTGTTGCGCAAGCCATGCGCTCATAGTTTCTATGACAGGTGTCTGCTGCTCTTTCATCGCCTTTAGCGCCTGTTCCTGGCTCCGTTGTGCCAGCTCAGCCTGTTTGGTGAACTGGTGTGCCATCCAGGCACACAGTTCCTTGGGCTCCATCGTACCTGTTGAGAAATCAAACAGAGAGAAAACCCAAGTGCGGCTCTTTCACAAATATATTTTTTTCAGACCCTCTACTTTTTTTTTTTTAACTTCCCCAGGTGTCCAACACTAGGTAGGGTTATATACGCCTTACTTTGCTCTAGTGTTGCATCAGCTTTTTGGGGAATATACGTGCGGTCGTCCAGGGTTTGCTCCACCGCTCCTGGAATCTCCAAAGGACCTCCCACCTTCAGGATTTTCCTTTTTCTTCTTTTTCAGCTCCGGTCCGGATTCCTAGGACTCCGCTCCTGGTTTTTAACTCCGGTCCACTTTCTTGTAACTGCTCCGGTCTCCTGATTTTCCCTTCCGATCCGGTTTTTTAATACAGGACGGTCCGGGTTTTACTTGCAGGTTTTTTTTTTTTTTCAAAAAAGAAAAGAGCTTCTATTTCTCTTTTGTGTAGTTGCCCACGTTGCTCTGTACACTCAAGAGTACCCCAAAAATCCTGCCAACTACGCCACTTATGTCCCCCTCAGCCCCCTCTGGTGGCGGCGTAGTGGTTCCACAGGGGCTGGGGAGCGCATAAGAATTAAAGGGTTTCAGGGTTGACCTGTTGTGAGGGTCAATGAGGTAGCAGGCCTCATTGTCAGCCTCAAGGTCAACTTCCTAAAAAGTAACTCTTGCCAAGTGTAGGGTAAAGAAAAGGCTTTTATTTCACCTTTGCGCATAAAGAAGTTCAAAATATGAGGTAATGAGTAACAGAACACAAACTTTGGTTGCATCAAAATGTGAATCAGCAAAAACACTCAAAATAACATGGTTATCCGTCCCCAACTTAAAACATAAGGTTTCCAGTATTCTTTGCATACATGAGATTTGTTTGCCTTTTACTTAAACATATCTCCTTGTGCAATAATCACATTCCATTGGTTCTATGTCTTCAATACCCTCAGATTCCCCTGGCAGCCATTCCATTTCTACGGGGTCCGAATCTGAGGTCTCTGAGATCTCTGGGATGTTAAAACCTGGTTTTCTAAAAGCATGCCATACCGTATCCCAGTGCTGGCTTGGGAGTTTGGGGCGTCGGCTTTTAGGTATATTATAACGCCCTGGGTTTACTGCTGTTTCAGGATTAAAGGTTTGCTTCTTCCAGTCTCTGGCAGCACTAAACTTTTTCCTGTAAAACTTATCTGGTATTTCTGGTTTAAAACAGTCCTTATTATCCAGATAAAAGCTAGCCCTTTGTTTCTCTCTAGGCTTCTTGTGAAAGGCTTGAGGCCTAGTCTGAAAGTCTTTTGCTTCAGGTAATTTCCAACGATCCCAGGATATCTTTCCTGTTTTAGAATGAGGTATAATTCTTTTGAGGTAAGGCTGCTGCGGAGGGGCCTGTCTTCCACCTCCACCCCTGTGGCAGTTGGTTAGGGGCCGCGCCCTCTCAGCTATATCCTCTCTCTTAAGGCTATGAACCTTTCTTTCATCCTTCAAGTTACTTTTGTAAAAACTTTTAAAAGTACCTTTTTTCTCTTGAAGGTTTCTTCTCCAGTTAGAAGGATAAGCCTCTCCTTCCTTGGCTGTCCTCTGTATGACTGCCTCTTGCAGTTGTGTATGGCCTTCCTCTAGGCCTGCTCTTGGGCCTTCAGCTCGGCCTGCTCTCCCAGTAGCTTTCACTCCTTGAGCTCTTCTGGGTTTGTCAGTGACTTCACCTCGGTCTCTGACTCCGGCTTCAGGAGCCTCCCTTGGAACTGCTTCCTGCGCTTCCTGTGAAGGTCTCTGCCAAGCTCCTTGCCTCCTCCTGTGCTTCCCCTCTGGGTTGCTCCTTGACTGCCTCTCTGGCTTGCCCCTTGGCTGCCTTGGCTTCCTCCCTTGCAATGCTCTGTCCCGGCTTAAATCCAGAGCAGCTGCTTCTGAGTCCTGCCCATAGAGGTGTGGTTCTTCCACTTCCAGGCTTGCTCTCCTGCCCCCTCTATGTGTCCCTTCTTGTAATTGCAGGTAAATCTTGTTTTTTTCAAGATTTAAAACTTTCTTTCCTTGCGTCAGAGGGCCCGCGGTATCACAGCTGCTATGGACAGCATGCAATGGTGCTCATGTGTTGCGATACATACAGTACACATTTATCACTGCCTATTTGCAGTACCCATAGCATCAAACTACAGAAGGCGTCCATTCTGGGCCTGTCCTTGGACTCACACATGAGCTCACTCACCTAGCAGCCACGCATCTCCAAGCTGACTCCTGGCTGCTGCCTGTCCCAGACTAGACTGGGCAAGGACAAATGCATCATGGCAAAACCCTAGATAGAGGGTGCACACATCAATGAAGTTCATGTTGGCATCCACAACAACCGGCATATTCATCGATGTGTACCCATGCCTGTTCTGGTATGCCCTCTTCTCCAGCCGTGGTACCTGCAGTGCAATGTGGGTGCAGTCTATATATTCAAGCACCAATGGCAAACCATAAACATTGTAGAATGCCTGCATAGTCTCCTGCCACATCTGCTGTGTCCAGGGGAGGGCTATAAGGTGGCACATCCTCCGCAGCAGGACCCTAGTGAATGCTCCTATGCAGTGGCTGGCAGTGGACTGTGGTGATTCCAACAGTCACCCCTATCACATGCTGGAAGCTGCCAGTTGCAAGGAATCCCAGGACAATGGTCACTATCATGGACACCAGCAGGGCCTGGCTTCTGGGTGTGGAGGGCTCCAGGTCTGCACTGAGTATGCTGCACAGCTCGGTTATCGTTGCCACATCCTGTCTATATCTCTGGTAGACCTCCTTGTCTGTTGCAGTTAGCTCACCCTGTGCCTGTGTACACATTCGGTATGTTACCTGCATCTTGGATTCTGGACCACTGCCTGTTGCTGAGTATGCACTGCCTGTCACATGCTCCGCGAGTGCATCTACACCTCTGGATCACCATGTGCATGGCCCATATGGCATCTCTGCCTGTCCAGCGTCACTTTACGTCTGCAAGGTTTGGGTACAGGCCTGCACACTCTCTCCTCGTGCCACATTACCGCTCGCTATCAGTGGTCGTATGTGCTGGGAGCCTTCGCTTAAGGCTATGTGGTTAGTGAAGTCCAATGTTGGCGCAAACGGGTTTCGGAAATCCGCTTTACATGGGTTTCACGGTGACATGTCCCTGTTCCACCTCCGGGCTTCGGCACCTGGCGCTGTGTGGGTAGCTGGGCCTCAACGATTCAATCCGCCTTTCTGAATATCTGGTTTATACAGTTATGGTGGTTTTACATGGGTAAGGCTGGCTTTTACACATGTAGCACACACTTAGGACTTCCAAAATCGAGCCCATGAAGTCTCCCAGTTGGATAAAGTTTTGTTTGATAAAGAGAGTGTGAGTTTAGCCCTTACTATTTGATTGGGGGGGAGGGGTGGAGTTTCTTCTCTATTCTTCCTTATTTCCTTTTCCTTAGTTTTTCTTTTTGTAACCTTTTTACTCTTTCTGTGATGAGGACTGTTGCTTTAGTTGCTTATATTTATCCAACAGCAATTAGCTGAGAAGATGTTTTCATTAGTGGTTCTTTTTGATGTAGTTAGCATTTCTTGAATTATTTTTTGATTTGTATATTGCAAAAGCTTAATAAAAAAAAGACACTATATCTCCCACATTTATCACATTTTTTCTTTCTTAACATCCAGCACCTTGGGTATCAATATACCCACCCTGCCTTTTTTGTGATCACTCACATTAGCTGCCAAAAAATATAGTTACACACTTGTAGCAGATATTCTCTGGGGCCAGCAAGAATCAGTCCTCAGATATGGGTGACATCGACACCGATGGAGCTCAACGGAAATCACTCCCCAGCTTTCAAAGAAAGTATTTGGGAGTTAAACCACACACTTCCTGCCTAAGGGTGCCTCTTATCTCAGTATCTTGACATAGCTTAATCAAGCATAAAAAAGAAAACAACTCCATGGGGGGGAGGGAGAGTTGTGAGGACTGATGCATGCTGTCCCCGGAAAACACCTGTTACAGGTGAGTAACTTTGCTTACTCTGGGAACAAGTAAGAAGTCAGCCTGTAGCTGAGGCGTCCCATATGTGAGGACTATCGAGAAAAAATATAAAAAGCCTCGGGCGACTGAAAAATGGTGAGGCATGAATGGCAGCAGGGAGCGTTTAATGACCTGAAGTCCTGGGATGCAACATTAGCATCAAGGATATAATTGGCTCTCCGGTACACTGGTCATAAGGGCTGGAGGGAAGGAGTTGCACTAATCCCTAAAGAGATGACAGAGTACTGCCTGGCTGAAGATGCTGTCATGATGTGAGCTCTCCTCCAAGCAGCAATGAGATGCAAAGGTATGGACTGAGGACCAGGTGGAGGCCCGGCATATGTCTTGCAGAGGAACCGAGCTCAGATGCACCACTGAGGCTGCCATGGCACGCACATTGTGGGCGGTGACTTGACACTCCAGGAGAGTCAAGCCTGCTTGTAGGCAAAGGAGATGCAGTCCTCCCCCCCAGGTGGACAGCGCACACTTAGAGATGGCAACACCAAGAATGTTCAGGTCGTAGGAAATGAACAGTTGCAACAAGCAGTGATGGGCCTTCGGCCATTCTAAGTAAAAGGCCAGTGCCCTCTTACAGTTGAGGGTATGGAGGGAGGCTTCTGACCAAGACGCATGAGGTCTAGGAAAAAAGGTGGGGACAACCACCTCCTGGCTGAGATGAGACAGAGATACCACCTTTTGTAGAAACTTGGGATAGGTGCATAGAACAACCCTATTCTTGTGTAATCTGGTGTATGGGGCGTGGGCCGCCAATGCCTGGAGATCACTGGCTCACCGAGAAGAAGTAAGCTTGATGAGCAAAGACAACTTTCCAGGAAAGGAATTTGAAGTGAGCTGAAGCAAGTGGTTCAAAGGGAAGAACCATGTGTTTCCCAAGAACCACATTCAGTTCCCATGTCACTGGGGGCAGCCAGACAAGGGGTCACGAGAGAAGGAGACCTCTCATGAAGTGGCCCACGAGAGAATGGATCGAGATGGATTGCCTATCTACCAGATGGTGATGTGCAGCAAGGGCACTGAGGTGTAACCTGATGGACTTGGACTTTAGGTCAGCATGAGAAAGGTGCAACAGGTACTGGAGTATTGACCTCACTGGGCATGATAAAGGGCTAAGGCCCTTGTTGGCACATCATAGTGAAAAACGCTGCCATCTAGAGGCATATGTCTGCCTGGTGGAATCCTTATGGGAGGCCAACAGAACATCCTCAACCTCTGTGGAAAGATGGAAGGAGGCCAGAGCTACCCTTTCAACAGCCAAGCTGTCAGTGCCATAGACCGAGGGTTGGGGTGCAGGAGAGATCCATCCTCCTGTGATATCAAGTAAACAGCATAGCCCAGGGGAACCAGGGCCACTCGAGAAGGCTGCAGCAGCAGCAGCAGGAACCACAACTGCTGGAGACAGCGGGGAGCAATGCATATCACGGTGACACAGTCCGACTGAAACTTGAGCAGGGTTCGTGGAACCAGCAGAGTGGGAGGATATGCATACAACAAATCCCCCATCCATGGGAAGAGAAAGGCAATGGCTGCCGCTTGGTCCTGGGTCAGTATCCGGGAACAAAAATGTAGCATCTGAGTATTGGTAGGGCTGGCAAAGAGGTCTATCATTGGAGTCCCCTAACGCCAGAAGAGAGAGTGGACCACGGTCGGGTTCAGATGCCACTTGTGTGACTGATGGACCCTGTTTAGTCTGTCTGCCAGAATATTCTCATGTCCCGGGGGGTAGGCCACCTGAAGGAGCATGCCCCTTGCCATGGCAAAGGCCCTGATGCAGACTGCCTCCCAGCATAGGAGGTACTAGTCTGTGCCTCCCTGCTTGTTGAGGTAGAATATTGCTACCTGGTTGTCTCTTTGGATGAGGACCACCTGGTTCAACAGTTGTTTCTAGAACAATCGAAAGACATTTGCCACTGCCCAGGGTTCAAGGAAGTTATGATGCAGGCTTTCCTCCAGTGTACAGATGCCCTGGATTTGGAGACGATCAAAGTGGGCACAAGATGCTCTGAACTGGTGGGACCTGGAAAGACAGACATGCCAAGAGGTTCAGCAGGTGCTGCCATGAGGCAACAGAATTCATGAGTAGCTTGGTGAACTGACTGCGATTGTCTAGGCGACCCATGGCCTGAAACCATTAGGAACTGAGGGACCTCTGTGCCTGCTGCATTCGCAGGTGATTATGTTAAGGTGAGATTTAATGCTTCAAAATGCAGGGACATTCATTTGGGTTGCAAAAATCCAAGGCAGCGGTACAGTCCATAAAGAAAGAGAGGGATCTGGAGGGAGGGTGATTGTTTCTGATGATCCTAAGGTGGCCTAAGAGGTAGAAAAGGTGACAGTGAAAGCCAGAAGGATGCCTAGGTGCATATAGAGAGGAATGATAGAAGGAAGGCGGTGATTGTGCCTCCGTATAAGTCTCTGATGAGACTTCATTTGGTACAATCCAGAGACCACACCACCAAAAGTATTTAATCAAAATGGAGTCAGTGCACAGGGTGACTACTGAAATAGTGCTCACCATAACGCATATGGGACCAGACCTAAAGAACTCAATGTGTATACGTTGGAAGAAAGAAAGGAAAGAGAGTTTTGATAGAGATGTTTGAATACTTCTGTGGCATAAATGCACAGGGGGAGAGCCTCCTTCAACTGAAAGAAATCTTTGGAACGAGGGGCCATAGGATAAAGGTGAAAGGGAATAGACAGAGGAGTAATCTGAGGAAATATTTCTTTATGGAAAGAGAGCTGGATACATAGAACAGCCTCCAAGTGGAGGCAGTAGAGACAAGGACTG
The DNA here is from genome assembly GCA_033557465.1 of Ichthyophis bannanicus. Taxonomy (NCBI): domain Eukaryota; kingdom Metazoa; phylum Chordata; class Amphibia; order Gymnophiona; family Ichthyophiidae; genus Ichthyophis; species Ichthyophis bannanicus. The sequence continues at coordinate 34,304,345 of CM066035.1, read as the reverse complement.
TATCTGAATTGAAAAAAAGATGAGACAAACATAGAAGATCCCTAAGGGAAAACAACGGTTCGCAGAGGTCAGTAGATGGTATGGAAGGGCAGAGTGGATAGGTTGTATAGTCATTTTTCTATATATTCAGTCACACATACACATCATTGGATGTAAGAACCCTTTGGGGTGTTATCTTCTGAAAATAAACTTGGAGTGCTGTGGAAACAATATTAATTACAACAAAATTGCAAGCCACACGGGCAGCCTGAAAATTCCCCTCTCACATGCTTAGTGTTCCTATAAACAGAAAATAAACTTTTTGTTTGTTTCAGTAAGAAAGATACAGGAATTCATAAACCATGTAATTCATGACCTGTATCCCACTTTTCTTATTTCCAGGCTATGGAATTGTTCTGGGACTGAATTCAACTGGGTATCATGTCTTTCGTGAACATCACTGACAGCCAGCCATCAACATTCATCCTCACTGGAATCCCCGGGCTGGAAGCTGCACACATCTGGATCTCTCTCCCGTTCTGTGCAATGTACATTGCAACTTGTTTTGGAAACGGAATTAGTCTGTATGTTATAAAAATGGAGCAAAGTCTTCATGAACCCATGTATTACTTCCTTTCCATGCTGGCTGTCACCGATTTGTTTTTATCTACCACTCTGTCACCTAAAATGTTAGCTATATTTTGGTTCCAGTCACGAGAAATCTATTTTGAGTCTTGTCTGATCCAGATGTTTTTTGTTCATTGCTTCTCCTCCATAGAATCAGGGATCCTTTTGGCCATGGCCTTTGACCGCTATGTGGCGATCTGCAACCCACTGAGACACTCAATTATCCTATCCAATCCAGTCATAATAAGGATGGGATTGATCATACTAACTAGAGGTGTGCTGATATCAATTCCAATGTGTTTTATTGTGAGAAGGCTTCACTTCTGTTCCAAGACGATCTTGCATTCTTACTGTGGGTCTTCAATGGTGGCAAGCGTTGCCTGCGCAAGACCATTGCTCAAGTGTATGGACTGACTGCTGCCTTTCTGGTTGTGGTGTTTGACGTGTCTTTTATTGTCTTGTCTTATACCATGATATTAAGGGTGGTCTTCGGGCATTCATCTCAAATGATGTGCCTCAAAGCCTTGAGCACCTGCGGGGCCCACATCTGTGTCATCCTAACCTTTTACACCCTGGCTGTATTTTCATTTTTAAGAAATGTTTTTGGTTACAATATTCCTCTTCATACTCATGTCATCATAGGAAGTCTTTACCTTCTTTTGCCTCCCTCGTTGAATCCCATAGTCTATGGTGTGAACACCAAACAGATCCGTTCCCAGATGCTGAAATGGATTCACTTTAATAGGAACCAATAAAGAGAGAATTTCTCCCTCCCATGCAAGATGGACAGACAAAAGATTATCTTTCTTAGTGGGAGGGGCCTCAGAAAGGTAGGTCTCTTGTCATATTAAAACATCTTTTTTTCTTTTTTGGATTTTTGGATAAATCCAGTACCTGCCAGACTAAAAAAAAGTTTCAGACACCAGAAGTTCAATACTTTAATGAACTGTTCATAGAAGCTGCCAGACTGGAGGAGTAGACTAATGGTTAGAGCACTGGCTTGGGAGCCAAGAGACCAAGGTTTAATTCCCACTAGCACTCCTTATGTCCTTGGTCAAGTCACTTAACTATCCATTGCCTCACAGGAATCCAAGTTATCAATGAACCTGTTTAATGTACATTACCATGTTTAAGTTACAATGTAAACCACTTTGACTAAAATGATAAAGCAGTATAAAAAACATTTAAATAAATAAAACAGATTGCAATGATCCACCTATAACAGTGAGGTACTGTGTGGCTGTGCAACAAACTAGCAAGCGTAGGCTGAACTGCTAGGACAGTTGAAAAAGATGACTAGTTGCTGAGAAGTATGTAAGTGTCATATGCAGAGCTGGGCCATAGGCTAGGTGGCTGCCTAGGGCAGTGTACATGGCCTGCAACCTTTAACCCCCCTCCAATGCAACTTCCTGTCAGAGGGGTCAGAAGTAGGGCTGCCAACTGGCCGGTTTTCAGCCAGCCTGGCCGGTTTTTCCATGGCCAGGCCGGCTGCCGGCGCAGATGCAAAACCGGCCCTTGAAAAGCCGTTTTTTTGCTCTGGCCGCAAGATCAGGAGTGGCCAGAGCAAATGTCCGGCTTTTCTTCCGACCCGAAGTAAAAAAAAAACCCACCCAGGGCCGGCCCACACACCGGAGGGCTTCAGAGGGAGCCGGGGAAGCCCGCACGAGGCCCCGGCTCCCTCTGTACAGCCGCCAGCGTGAAGATCCTTTTCCTTCACGCTGGCGGCTGTTTCTGTGAAGCAGCGATTGCTGGGAAAGGTTAAAGGCAATACCCTTTACTGTTTCCCAGCATTCGCGGCTTCACAGAAACAACCGCCAGCGTGAAGGAAAAGGCTCTTCACGCTGGTGGCTGTACAGAGGGAGCCGGGGCCTCGCGCTGGCTTCCCCGGCTCCCTCTAAAGCCCCTAAGACAGCCGCTGTGCTGGTCGGGGGGGGGGGGGGGGGGCCAAGGCCTGCATGGGCGGGGTTGGGGGGGGCTAGGACTACAAATGGGCTGTGATGGGGGGGGGACCTGGACTGTAAAAGGGTTATGGGGGGGGGGGACATGGACTGGAAATGGGTTGTGATGGGGTGGAGGGGACCTGGACTGGAAAAGGGCTATGGGGGGGGGGGGGAATGTGGACTGGAAATGGGCTATGGTGGAGGGAGGGGGAACTTGGACTGGAAATAGGCTGTGATTAGGGGGGCTAGGACTGCAAATGGGCTGTGATGGTGGGGGGGACTCAGACTGCAAATGGGCTGTGATGGTGGGGGGGGGGGGCCTAGGACTGGAAATAGGCTGTGATGGGGGAGGGGACCTGGACTGGAAAATGGCTATGGGGGGAGACTTGGACTGGAAATGGGTTGTGATGGGGGGGGGGGCCTGGACCGGATAAGGGCTAGGGGGGGACTTGGACTGGAAATGGGCTGTGATGGGGGGGGGACCTGGACTGTAAAAGGGCTATGGGGGGGGGGACATGGACTGGAAATGGGTTGTGATGGGGGTGGAGGGGATCTGGACTGGAAAAGGGCTATGGGGGGGGGAACATGGACTGGAAATGGGCTGTGTTGGTGCGGGGGGACTCGGACTGCAAATGGGCTGTGATTGGGGCGGGGGGCTAGGACTGGAAATGGCCTGTGATGTGAGGGCTAGCACTTGAAATGGGCTGATGAAGAGCTGGAATAGGACTGGAAATGGGCTGATGTGGGGCATGGGAGAATGGGACTAGAAGGGAGTGGATGCTGGGTGGGTCTAGAACTATAAGGGAACTGATTTTGGGGGAGGACTAGAATGGATGGGGAATAAGAATGGAGAGGGGAAAAAATATTTTGTGTGGAAGAAAAGTCTATGATGGGCCTGGTATTGGGAGAGTAAGAGGGGCTTGAGAATGGAAGGGTGAAATTTAAACGGATGATAAAGGAATAAGGAAAGAATTGGGGGAAAGAGCAAAAGGGAAACAATCAGTATGTTAAAGCAGAAATAGAGAGAGAATGGAAAAGAGAAGAAAGGACAAATGGATAGCTCGCAGAAGACACGAAGAAACCAGAAGAAAGTGACTGGAGCAATTGCAACTGAAAAATAAAACGCCCAAACAGAAGGTAGAAAAATACTTTTTATTTTGAATTTATTAACTGGAATATGTTTGGTCTGGGAAGTGTGTATTGCTAACATCTTTGTGTTTTTGTTTAGTGCAAGAGGAAATTACTTTATACTGTAGTTTTATTTCTCCAGTGTTGTACATTTCATGTTTGGATTTTGGGGTTCCCAGTTTAATTAATCTGACCAAGGAAGTTAGCCTACACGTATCCTCGGTAATTTTTGTGGTTGGGGCTGGGGGCAGGGCAGGGGTGGGACTAGGGGCGGAAAATGGGTGGAGCATGGCAAGCCACAGGTGTCGGGTTTTTCTCGGTGAAAAAGTTGGCAACCCTAGTCAGAAGCAGCAGGCCATTTGTGCCGAAGCAAATGGCCTGCAATGGGAACCAAAGCAGTGGCACAAAGCTGCCATAGCCACCCCCCCCCCCCCCGAAGATGGAGTGAGCAGCAGCTTGACTTGGTATGGCAGTGGGGGCGGCACGGCCAGGGCTTCTGCCTGGGGTGGCATAAACCCTTGGGATGGCCTTCCTCATATGACCAGAAGAGGCAGTATAACATATACTGGAAGATTTTTTTTTCATTCATGAGTAGAAGCAACAAACAGATCACATCCTTGCAGAGGAAAAGAGATTCCAAAGGGCTTCCATTTCTAACTTCCAAGAACAAAAGGGAGAGACCGACACATTCTGTTAGAAAGATTTCAGTCTTTCCTTAACTGAAATTGTGCTGCAGCTGACCACAGCCAAGGAGGGAAAAGTTTGTAGCTGTGCGGAAAAAGGGAGCACCTCCCCCTCCTTCAATCTATTGTTCTGAGGAATTCATTACAAGAGGTAATCTTCACTATATTTAAGGTCTGACTGATAAGAATTTAGAGGTGTTATTACACCTTCCCATTCCCCAATACTGCGTGACATAGGGGCCGATGTAGAAATGTTTGCATGAGTGTTACCTGCACAGAAAAGGCTGCACAGATATAGCAGAGTACCTATTAAAATCACATTCAAATGAACTGTGCATATTCAAATGCATGCTAATAAGATCATTATTTCTTCTGCCTGAATGCAAAGAACAAAAGACCGAGCGCAGAAATCGATAGCGCTATTTTCTGAATGCCTGATTGGAGGTGAAGTATAACGTCGCAGTGTGTAGGAGAAGTAAACTTTGATGCATGTAGGAGAAGATGTGAAAGATGTTGCATACACCGCTACTGAAATATACATTCATTTACTGCATTGCAGTAGATATGTTCCTATCAGAGCATGAGCGGGTAAAGCGTAGTTATTCACCTGTAACAGGTGATCTCCAGGAACAGCAGGAATTTAGTCTTCACATATGGGTATCGTCGGTACCGACGGAGCCTGGCGGGAACGCTCCCCAGCGTCCAATAGGAAAGCTTTTAGGAGCATCCCACAGTGCCTGCGTGCTGCCTTCCCGCCTTTCCCAACTGTCCCTCTCCAGTTGAGTTTTTTATTTATTTATTTTATTTTATTTATTTATTTATAGTCTCTTCTATACCACACTATTCAGCATCAGCGCGGTTTACACTGAACAAAGAATTTACACATTTCCGATGGTACTTTGTGCTTACAGTTGAACAGGCAAAACAACTTGGATAACAGGGGTAACTATTTACAATTTATAACATAATCATGAACACTTCTTGGTTTCAGTCTTAGGGGTTTTGGGTGGTCTGTGAGGTGGTTGAAGTGTCTGCATTGGTTATTGGGTAATACAAGAGGAAGAGGTGGTGTTTCAAGGCTTTTCTGAACTGCAATAGATCTGGGATTGCTCGGATGCCTTGAGGGAGGCTGTTCCAACACCTCGGTGCACAGAACTTGAAGGCCCTGTCTGCTGTTGCCTTGGTGCATTGTGTTATTGATTTTGGGACCACTAGTGTGTTGAGTGATACTGACCGTCTGTCCCTGTTTTGGGGTGTCATCTGGATCAGATCCGTTAGTGATGCAGATGAGAGCCCTTTGATGGCCTTGAATGTAAGTAGTAATGACTTGTAAGTGAGTCTACTTCGTATCGGAAGCCAATGGAGTTGTTTTAGGATGGGTGTGACATGGTCTTTCCTGGATGCTCCGTGTAGGACTCTTGCTGCGGCGTTCATTGCCAGTTGCAGTGGGTGCAAGGTGGCTTGAGGGAGCCCTTGTAAGATTGAGTTCGCATAATCAAAATGTGGTATGATTAGGGCCTGGTAGATGGTTCTGAAATCATCCGGCTCTAGCAGGGATCGTAGGTGTCTAAGGGAACGGATTTTATGGTATACCGCTCTTACAATGTTTCCTATGTGCGACTTCATATCCAAGTGCTGGTCTAAAGTGACGCCAAGGTATCTGATAGTGGGCTTGGTCTGGAGTTCTGCTTCCTTCACCTTCAAGAAGGACGGAGCAGTGAAGTTTCAGTCCTTTGTGATGAACAACACCTCCGTTTTCTTGTGTTGGATCCTGAGGTTTTGGGATTGCAGCCAGTTGGATACTTCATTTATGCAGTTTGTTAAGGGAGTGAGGTCGGGGTTCTCTGTTGTAAAAGGCATGTATAACAGCACATCATCTGCGTATATCATGCAGTTGATACTGAAGGACCGTATTAGGTTGCAGATAGGCTGCATGTATATATTGAACATAAGGGCGGAGAGGGAGGAACCTTGTGGGACCCCCAGCTTTTGATGGAATAGGTCTGATGAAGTATCGTTGGATCGTACCTGCTGCCACCTGTCAGAAAGGTAGGACCTGCACCACTCAAGTGCTTTATCGGTAATTCCCTTCCCCTCGAGTCATTCAAGGAGGCGTTCAAGAAGGCGTTCAAGGAGGCGTTCAAGGAGGCATTCAAGGAGGCGTTCAAGGAGGCATTCAAGAAGTTTAAAGCTGAGACAAAAGAGAGAGGGAAAGAGAGAAAGAGAGAGTTATAGAGAGATAGAGAGATACGACTCCTAGGGGAGGTGGGTGGGTTGTGAAGACTAAATTCCTGCTGTTCCCGGAGATCACCTGTTTCATGTGAGTAACTATGTTATCTGCAGGAACAAGCAGGAATGTAGTCTTCACATATGGGGACTCCCTAGCTGCAGATGCCAGGGAGAAGGCCCAAGAAGTTGTGTGCCCTTGTGAAAGGGCTCCACTTCCCCACATGGATCTCTGGCATCCTACCAGGGATGGTGGGTTAGGAGTTGATTAAGTATGGAACAGGTGTTGAAAAACAGCCTGACCAAACAAGGCATCCCGGCGGGAGTCCTTGTCTAAGCAGTAATGGGCTGTTAAAGTATGAACCGAAGCCCAAGTAGCTGCTCGACAGATGTCGTCGATAGACACAGAGTGAAGATAAGCCATAGAGGCTGCCATGGCTCTCACATTGTGAGCTGTGATATGGCCTTCAAGAGGAAGGTTTTTACTCTCAAAGGCAAAAGATATACACTGTGCAATCCAGCTGGACAGTGTTCTTTTGGAGACTGGAAGTCCCAAATGACTAGGATCAAACGCAACAAAGAGTTGAGAGGACTTTCTATGTTGCTGTGTCTTTTGCAAGTAAAAGGCCAAAGCTCCTTTACAGTCCAAAGTATGAAGATTCCTATCTGCATTTGAGGCGTGAGGCCTTGGAAAGAATACAGGAAGGTAAACCGCTTGGTTTAAATGAAAAGGTGACACCACCTTTGGCATAAAGTGTGGATGAGTCCTAAGGACTACCTTATCATGATGGAACCTTGTTTAAGGAGGATCAGCCACCAATGCTTGCAAGTCACTGATGCAACGTGCTGATGTGATTGCAATGAGAAAGATGACCTTCCAGGAAAGGAATTTCAAAGAGGTAGTGGCTAATGGTTCAAAGGGCGGTTTCACAAGCTGCCCAAGAACCAGATTTAAGTCTCTTGCCACCGGTGGTGGCTTAATGGGAGGCTTAGTTAAAAGAAGGCCTCTCATAAATCTCGCTATGAGAAGATGAGAGGAAATAGGTTGCCCATTTAGAGGCTTGAAATCCCTGCATTTGATAAATGAAGGAGATACTCCAGTAATGATTCCAGAGGTATTGCAAGGGTTAAGATCTTCTGTGAGCACCATATGGTAAACCTTCTCCACTTAAATGCATAAGAGTGTCTTGTGGAAGGCTTCCTGGAAGCATAAAGGATATCCTTTACCTGCTGGGAAAGGTTAAGACCGTGAAGTTCTAGGCTTTTAGCAACCAGGCCCTGAGATGCAGAGACTGGGGATTGGGATACCACAGCATCCCGTCCTCTTGAGAAAGGAGATCTGGAGCAGATCCTAACTCCAGAGGCGGAGCTTGAGAGAGATGTAGGAGCAGAGAGTACCACATTTGCTGTGGCCAACGTGGATCTATGAGAATCATATGACCTCTGTCTCTCTGAAGCTTGAACAGCGTTTTGGGAATTAGGGGAATGGGTGGAAAGGCATACAGGAAGTCCTGACTCCAATGGAGGAGACCTGTGGATGGCCATCGATGCAACAACGCGTCTATACCTTCTGACAACCTTTCCCTCCTTCTGCTGAAGAAACGGTTGGCTTTTGCCGACTGGAAGGTCGCCATTAGATCCATTATAGGCCTCCCCCAGCGGCCCACTATCTGAGCAAACACTTCTGGGTGCAGCTCCCACTCTCCCGCATCCACCCGGACTCTGCTGAGAAAGTCAGCCATCATATTGTCCTTTCCTGCAATGTGCGCCGCCGAAATTGCTGTTAACCGACTTCCTACCCAAGCGAATAACAAGTACACCTCCTCCTCCATGGCTGCACTCCCCGTGCTGCCCTGACAATTGATGTAGGCGACTGCCGCCGAGTTGTCGGACAGAACCCGGACTGCCTGACCCACCACTGAAGCCTCGAACGCCTGCAGTGCCTGTAAAACTGCTCTGAGCTCCAGACGATTGATCGACCATGAGTTCTCTAGAGGCGACCAAAATCCCTGCGCGTACCTGCTTTTGCAGTGGGTTCCCCAGCCTCCGAGGCTGGCATTCGTTAATACTGGAAGCCTGTCCGGCTACTCCAGCGGCATTCCGGCCGCCAACGATGTCGGAAGCAACCACCACCGCAGAGACTGCCATACCTTGAACGGACATGGGAGCCGCTTGCTCAAAGAATCCTTCTGATGTGACCATCGGCAAAGGAGCGACCTCTGCAGAGGGTGCATATGCACTTTGGCCCAAGGCACCGCTTCCAGAGTCGCTACCATTGTTCCCAGCACTCGAAGATAAGTCCACGCTGAGGGAGCCAGCGTGGTCCTGAACTTGCGAACCAGACCTCTGAGATCCTGGGCTCTCCATTCCGGCAAAAACACCTGTCCTTTCTTCATGTCGAACCGTACCCCCAGATACTCGAGGTTCTGGGATGACTCTAAGTGGCTCTTGGCCGGATTGACCACCCAACCAAGACTTTTCAGCAACTCTACCACTCTGCTCATTACCTGAACGCTCTCTGCCTCAGACTTGGCCTGAATCAACCAATCGTCGAGGTAAGGATGCACTAGAATTCCTTCTCTGCGCAACGCCGCCGTCACAACCACCATGATCTTGGTGAAAGTTCGTGGCGCCGTCGCCAGACCGAAGGGCAACGCCTGGAACTGATAGTGCACCTAAGGGAAAACAAATCTCAGAAACTTCTGATGAGTTGACTGGATGGGAATGTGTAAGTACGCTTCTGTGAGGTCGAGAGATGTCAAATACTCTCCTTGCCGCACTGCCACAATGACCGACCGAAGGGTCTCCATCCGGAAATGCGGTACCCGAAGGCAACGATTTACGCCTTTCAGATCCAAAATGGGCCGTAATGCTCCGCCCTTCTTTGGCACCACGAAATAAATAGAGTACCGACCCACGCCATACTCTGCTTCCGGTACCTCCACGACCGCCCCTAATTATAGGAGCCACTGTAACGTACTGCGAATTGCCAAGGTTTTCTTTTGTTCCCTGCAGGGAGACATGACAAAGGAGTCCCGCACCGGATGCGCCAACTCCAGCGCGTATCCCTGACGAATAATCTCTAACACCCACTGATCGGATGTGATGTGAGTCCAAGCAGGAAGAAACCCCCGAAGCCTCCCGCCTTTCGGAGGTCCTCCTGCTGGGACCCGCATCATCTCATTGTGTCTTCCGAGACGCTGACGAGGAATTCGTGGAGAAACCCCTATTTGCTCCACGATATCCTCGGAATCTTTGGGCTCGTGACGTAACGCATCCCCTCTGTGAGCTCCCCAAACGCGCCGTGCGAAATCGCCGGAAATCCAGAAACTGGCCCCGAAAGCCCTGACCGGACTTCCCCTGTTTCGGTTTATCCTCAGGAAGTCTGCCACTCTTGGACTCCCCGAGGTCCTTTACCAATTTATCCAGATCTTACCCAAACAGCAACCGACCCTTAAAGGGTAACTTACTGAGACGGGACTTGGACGAACCATCTGCCGCCCAATTTCGCAACCACACAGACCTGTGGGCGGCCACTACTGAAGCTGTGCTATTCGCGAGAGCTCTGATCAAGTCGTAATGAACATCTGCTAAATGTGCTGTTCCGGACTCCAGGCGGCCCAGCTCCTTGAGCTCCTCCTGGTCCAGGTGCGATGAAAGCCGAAGTCGCTGAACCCAGCACAGACAGACACGTGCTACCCAAGCCCCACAGATGGAGGCTTGCAAGGACAGCGCGTCCGCATCAAACGCCTGTTTTAGCAGGCTCTCAACCTTACGGTCCTGCGCATCCTTTAAGGCTGCACCGCCTTCCACCGGAATAGTGGTCTTCTTTGCAACCACCGCCACATCCACTCGAGGCGAGCGGAACCTCTCCTTGTCCTTATCGGCTAAGGGATAGAGCCTATTCATTGTGCGTATCCCTCTGAGTCCCGCTTCCGGCTGATCCCATTCCTCCTGGATCATCCTGTCAACTACTCGGTGAACCGGAAACACCACCAGCGTTTGCCTCACCACTTGAATAACCGGATCTTCAACCTCTTCTTCACTAGTGGATTGAGAAGCGAGATTCAACATCTGCATAGATTCCATTATCAGAGCTGCCAGCTCCTCCCTACAGAAGACCCTTATGATCTTAGCTTGATCTTCAGGTTCTTGGATCTCTCCCTCTTCCAGAACCTCCAACCCCTCCTCACGCTCCCAGTCGGGGTCCTCGACGTCCGGCCAATCACTCTCCGCGGAAGACAGAGCTCGGGTCCTTGCCCTCTTAGGTGCCGATGGACCCTCGCCCCCTCCCTCAGCGTCCGTTTGCTGAGAAAGGACAGAAAGCGGCAACGCTGCCGGCATCTTGCCCTGACGCCGCAAGCAAAAGGCCTGGTGCATCATTAATATGAAATCAGGGCAAAAGTCTCCAAGATCTGCCGGCCCCGGGACCGACAGAGCTCCTGAAGGCCCTGCCATCTCCCCAACGCGTACCCTTGTACGGCCGACTGCACCGATTCCGCCACTGTCCCTGCCGACGCCCCCTGCGCCTCAGGGGACTCTTTGATCTCCATCTGTAACTCTACCGCAGAGGAGAGTGACGCACAGCCGCGGCAAACCCCTGAATCGGCAACCGTGCCTCTCCGGGTGCTGCAGACTACACACTGTGGCCTTGTTGCCATAAGGCTGTAAGTGAATCTGTATGTTCTTAATTTCAAATAAATACCTCTTTTATTTATTTTTATTTTTTTTTAATGTGGAGGGAAAAACTTCAACTTTGCCTTAAACCCTTACAGCTTTTCCACTGAGACCTTTGAAAAGCAGGTCTAACTGCCGGAGCGGCAGAAGCCCCCCCCCCCCCCCACCCAGGGGAGAAACTCCCGCCAGATAAGCCGAAAGAAAAAAACAAAACAAACTAATTAAAAGTAATTAAAAATTAAACTAAAGAAGGAAACCTGCTCAAACCCACCAGAGCAGATCCAAACGACATACAAAAGAAAACCGCCCAAACTAAGGCCTTACCGGTTCCCCTCCCGCTCGGCAGCCACGCAATCCCTTGCACTCTTTAAAATGGCCACCGCCAGCTCCGGAGGAGAAGAAAAAGGCTCCAAAGCCACCACTGCTACCCTGCCCCGCTTTCAGGCCCAGCCCCCGCTGCTCCAACAGCCTGAAACCGGTGCACTGCCTACTGGTCAGGACTGCCGGGCCCGTACCTGTCTTCCCGCGCCGTTCTGGCACTCGCGATGATCAGGAAAGTGCCGCCGGCATAATTACTCTCTCTCCATCTGCTCCGCCGTTCTCCAGCCGGCTCCCCGCAGCTGCGACTCTCGCTAGCTCTGCTGGGCCGGTGGGACGGAATTGTTAGCCAGGGAGCTCTCCCCCGGAACGTCTGGGAGGAGAGATCTCCCGGTGAAAGAACAGGCAACTTTAATAAGAGGCAAAAGACCTATAGGCAGGGAGCAGGCAAGAAAGTTTCTTTCTTTCTTTTTTTTTTTTTAAAGAACAGTACCCAAATATCTAACTCTTTGAAAACCAAATTAAAACCAAATACAACTAAGCTACACTATCCTACAGATTCCTTATCTGTTCCTCTAGTGAGCCTCAGACCAGGCTCACAACGTCCTCCTGCTGCATGGAGACTGGTCACACTGGGGCTGATGGGAGTATCCAGTAGGCTATATCCAGTGATGTCAGGATTCTGACATGCCAGTCTCCAAGCTGCAGAAGGAGGCTGACAACCAGAGGTAGAGGACTGAACTGGAGGAACGATAAGGAATGCATGTTAACTTCAAACTCAAGAGTATATAGTGTACTTAAACCTAAGAAGTATATAGGTAATATAATATAATGTGTTAGTGTAACTCCAAACTTAACACTTAAATGTAAAAATAAGTAAAACGTGTAGATGTGTTAGTAAAATAAACACATGCTACCTTTGATAAATGAAGCAAGTCAATTAAGAGTAATGGATAACTGAAAAGCAAATGGCGGAACTATTCAAAGATATGACGGTCCACCAAATCCTTCAAGCGCATAGTAGGAGGTCCGGAACGTATAATTCAACGCAGAGTAAGAATCTGTCTTTGTTAATACCACCAAAAGAAGAACAAAAACAGGCACAATGAAAGGCAAATTCAACAGATAAGCAATTTCCATATTCTGTACATCTACATACAAGGAAATAGCATTTCCCCATGTGGAAGGCAATCTGGATCTGGAGTGGCTCAATGTGATTTCTGGTAATTAGGAGTGGCCTAGTGGGTGGGGCAAGGTACCACAGGCTGGAAGGTCAGTGGTTCAAATCCCACTAGAGGACAGCAACCTTGGGCCAGAAGGACTGGGGTTTCTAGTCCCGCAGGTGCTCCTTGTGGTCTTGGGCAAGCCACTTAACCCTCCATTGCCCATGTTCCCTGTAAGTATTAGTGTATGTGTCTCATATCCCCTTGTGTTAAATGTATCCACCCAACCGCTTTGACCCGGTGAAAAGTGGGATATAAATGCAGCTAAATAAATAAATAAGGTCTGTGGATATCAGATATGGAGGAATCTGTCCTTGCATCAAGTTACTGATGCTGTTGTCTAGTTCCCTAAGCAAATCATAAGTAAGTTCATGTATAGGTTGCATGAAAGTATGCTCATTATTAAAGAGATCTTTAAGCATAGAGAGGAATGGCCTAGTGGTTACAACAAAGTACATCAAGCCAGCAGGTCAAGTATTCAATTCCCACCTGGGGATAGCAATCCCAAGCTGGAGGGACTAGGGTTTCTAGTCCTATAGGCACTTCTTGTGGCCTTGAGCAAACCACTTAACCCTCTGTTGTCTCAGATACACACGAGGGAATGTATCCAGTAGCTGTTTGTAGTGATTGCATAGTATAAACTGCTTTCATTGAAGGATAAGGTGGTATGGGAAACTGGTTAAATAAATAAACTAAGTAGTTAATTCTGCTGTGGTCAGGGCAATCTGCTTAGAATGAAGATTGACCATGGTGACAGTATCACCTATGGTCTTACCATGGGCCTTTAATTGACTTTGTTGTGATTGAATCTGGGTTCTGATCTCTTTTAGAACAGCTCTTAATTCTTGAATATTACCCTGCAGTTTACTGAGAGATACAGCATTAACAATAGACATGGAGGAAGCAAATAAGGAGCCCAGAGCGATGAATAGTTCACCAACACCAAATCCTATAAATCTTTTTTGTCTAGTGCTTTCTGCTCATATGGGTTGGATCATAACCTTTTAAAACTGGCTCAAAATATTCTGCACATTAGCAGCGGCGTAGTCCACGTGTGCTTTTAACCACTGTTGTGTGTTAGTTGTGCAAGAAACAGAAATATTAAATGTTTCTGTAAGACATGTCAAGGATCCAGTGATACAAAGACTTTCTGTGTAACAGTCTGGGACTGTGTGATCAAGAATCCAGGTGTGTCCTGCAGAACAACACCAGAAGGTGGGCCAGGGTCAATCAATCTGGCAACTTTGGATCCCGCTAACAGCAAAATGAGGAACAGGACTTTCAAGGTTTGGTTCTCCATCTGTAAAATAAAACAAATAGGCTATATTGTTTGCATAGTGGGGAGTGGAGGAGTAGCCTAGTGGTTAGAACAGTGGGTTGTATAACCAAGCAACCAGGATTCAAGTCCCACTAGCACTCCTTGTGGCCTTGGGTAAGTCACTTAACCCTCCATTGCCTCAGAATAAAGGCCCAGCAATCTACATCAGGACAAAAAGCAGCTTGATGTCCCAGTCCTTCCCAGAGGAAGAGACATATTTTTTTTAAGATACTGATGATGGTTTTGTTTGTTCTCTCCACCTGTCCCAAAGGTTGTGGTCGATAAGCAATGTGGACTTTGGTTTTCACTCCCAGCAACTTCCACAGATGTTTGATGACTTGTCCCGTGAAGTGGGAGCCCTGGTCTGATTCCACTTGCATAGGCAGGCCCCCACCTGCTGAAAACATGGTTTAACAACAAGGTAGCCATAGTTTTGGCAGTACAGTTGGGTGCTGGGATGCACTCGACCCACTTGGTGAATAAACAAGTAATGGTCAGCATGTATTTGCTGCCTCGAGAGGATCGGGGTACTGGGCCGATCCAATCAGTTTTGAGATCAGACCAAGGCATGGTCAGACCTTTTTTTCTGAAAGGTGCTCTATGAAAAGGGGCTGCAGGTTGAAATCTGCAACAAGTTTGACAACCTTTGGTATAAAATTGGACATCTTGGTACATGTGGGGCCAGTAGGCCACCTGTTTCAACATGTCATAGGTTACTCTGTCACTTCTATGGCCATCCCAAGGCTCATCATGCACGTATTGCAATATAACTCCACGGAAGGCCCTTGGAATTTAGCATATTGTTGGATTTCCAGACGGGTGAATGGGAAACAAAGTATTGTCAGACATAGTCTGAGTAAGTACAGATAGTTAGGATGCGGACCTCCCCTTGAGCAGCAGACTGGAAGGCCACCAATGCTGCAGGTAGCTCAGTATATTGATTAATTTTGGAGCCCAGATGGTACTTTAAGAGTTCAGAAGGGTGGTTCTGGTTCCAAACCACACCTATACCTGCAACCAGATCATGGTCAGGCTCTCGATGGTAAGCACAACCATCCACATGCACTTTGGGGTAATCTTTGCCAATGTTCTCATCTTAAGGATGACGGTGAGATGGCTCGGATGCAATTGACTCCATTTGTCTAAATTACCCACTAATGGTTCTCTGGTAGTGCAGTTATGCAATTCAGCCAGGCCCCGTGCGGCATCATTTTTGCGGTTTCGTGCATACCTTACCTCAAGGGCCATCCCTAAAAGGTTAAGGTCCGGGAAACAATGTGGTTCTTAGACACTTGTCCAGATTTAATCCACTCACTGCCTAGGAACTTGATGGGTTGTGATGGTCTCGACAAACAGCCTCTCATCTTGGATATAATTGCGGAAACATTGGAGGGCCCAGACGGACAACAAGGACTTCTCACAGTCAGAGTATTTCTTCTCCACTTCCGTTAAAGCTTTGCTGGCGTAAGTAATGATTTTCCTATCTGCATCATGCATTGGATACACAAATAGCACTCATAGAGAGATTGGAGAAACCTAGTTCCGCAAAGAATTCCTGCCACTCTCTAGGAAGGCAAGATAGGGAGCTCAACTCAAGACAGCTTTCAGCTCATTTAGGGCTGCCTCTTGGTCAGGACCTCATGCCCAAGGTTCATCTATTTTGAGGAGTTTGACCAGGGGCTGGGAATTCTCCCCCTTTTGGTCCACAAATAGACGGGAGTAATTGCAAATACCCAGGAATGAGTGCAGCTCACTCAGGTTGGTTGGGCATTTGAGTTATTTCAAGGCCACAATTCCTTTCCTTTGAGGCCACAGCCCATCAACCAAAACTTTATATCCCAAATAATTGAGGGATTTCCGGCACCATTGGCCTTTTGACAAGGACAGCTTTGCTCCTGCAGCTTTCAGTTGCTGGAATATATGCTCTTTTTCTTCCAAATGGTCAGAGAAACTGGTGCTCTTCATTAGAATGTCATCTGTATACACAAGGGTGCCTCTAGCTTCGGCATCTGGCAAAGCCTTATGTAGCATTCGTTCCACTGCACAGTTCAATGGCTCCACACACTGGAAGTGAATGTTTCAGGCAGCAGAAAGAAAGATGAAGCTGTGCATGGTACTGCACAATGTCAGAGTTGCATGCACAGAGAGTTGTGCCAGCTTCTCTGCCCACTATCTGAATCTCCACTTACTCTCCCAATACTCAATTAATCTTAGGGGTATGTTTACTAAACCGCGCTACTGTGCGGGGTGCACTTGAGCGTGCGCTAAGGTAAATGATGTGTTTTTGTGCCCCGCACACGTGCGCGCCGCACTAACGGGCCCGCTCATATGCGCGTCGCGCAAATGAGCGATAGAGGCGTGGAAAGGCTCCCGGAGGGCGGAGGAAGGCTCCCCAGGGGCGGAGAGACAGGGTCAATGGTTGGAGAGTGGGAGGGGAGAGGCTCCCCGCACAGGAGCGGGGCTGAAATTCGATGAAAAAAATACCGCGAGTGAAAACCTCGCGGTAGAGCCGATTTAAAAGGAAGAGAAACCATTTCTGTCAGCAATGTAAGCAAAACCAGGGAAACCTACAAAACGTGAGCAGTGTGATACATGTGCACAGAACAAAATAGCAAATAAAAATTGAAAATGACAACAACAAAATTCTAATAAATTATAATCCAGCTGGACAATAGTGATAGTCATGGAAAACATCAAAAATCACTCCCAAGAAATCCCCAAAAAAGAAATATGAATTTTAGAAGGGTCTACGCTCCGTCCCCATACAAGGTGAATGATCCCACAGTGAAATTGTGCAGAGCAGGGTCATAAACCCTGCTCTGCACAATTTCACTGTGGGATCATTCACCTTGTATGGGGACGGAGCGTAAAAATAATAATTATTATTTTTAACACTCCGTCCCCATACAAGGTGAATGATCCCACAGTGAAATTGTGGTTTATGACTCCTTTGGCCAGGTTTCCTATCTCCAGGGACTGCACTATTTCTGTGGCCACAATGTGGTGCAGTGAACACAGACAGTGTGTACAGGAGTCAAAGATCACCAGTTCAAGTCCCAGCTGGGGCTCCTGCAAACCCAATCCCAATATTTTACCCACCACTAAACCATGATAGTAAAGACCAACCTTTTTTGCAGATAACAAAAGCATGGTCCAAACACCTCTATTTTACCCTACAGAGCACAGACACCAGAAACATGCGCATTACCTAGACCACAGTCCCCTCAATGCAGTCCTGGAGGGCCACATATCATTTAGCTGTGATGCTGTCAGCAATATAAGGCCATGTCAGCATGGTGGCAGAGGGGTACCGTTGGTGGAGGGGGCAGTGGCTGCTGCCCACAGCAGACGGTGGCCTAGCCCCCTTCACGTGGGTGCAGTGCCCAACAGACAGGCCCTGTCTGACAAACAGCCATGGACTCCCCAGGTAATGCACTGTTTTTGTGCAAAGACAGTGGTGCAGCGGACACAGCCAGTGCCTTTAGGACCAGAAGGTCACAGGTTCAAATCCCAGCTGGGGCTCCTGCCAACACAGTCCCCTTGTTTTACCCATGAAGAAAACATGATAGTAAAGACTGAACCATTATTGCTGAGACCATAAGCATGGGTCAAAAACCTCTATTTTACCCTACACAGCACAAACACCATAGAAATGTGCATTACCTATGGCAGAATCCCCCAAATGCAGTCCTGGAGGGCCAAACACCATTCAGTTTCCATGCTGCCTCTAATAAAGATGCCTGTGCTGCATATCTATGCACCACCCCCATGGTATGCAGATGTATCCATGCATATTCATGAGGGACAGCATGAAAACCCGAACAGTGTTTGGCACACCAGGACTGGAGTTGGGAACCTCTGCCGTAAAGCAGCAGCCAACAGGGCCAGACACACCCACACCGACACCCACAGGTCCCATTGGCTAATGCCTCCTGGAGAGGCAGGACATTGGGCCCTGCATGCATCTCCCAATACTACCCCTTGCATACCTTAGCAATGCCACCCTACACCTGGGTATACGGTACACACCTATTAAACGTTTCCTATGATTACTGGCAGATAGCAAGTCCTATGTTAAGCACAGTTTGCTCATTGAGCTCCATCATAACAATCTTTCTGATGTCTGTGGTGTGTGCTTCAGGTCTGGTCTCTGACAGTGTTTACCACCCTGGAGAGTGACCCCCGAACAGTATTGCGTAGCATATCCATGCCTGTACTGTGCCCAGGACTGGTGTGGTGGGCAGAGCTGCTAAACTCCTCTATAGTAGCACAATGCTGGCATAGGTGTGGGAGTGTGTGTCTGTCTATACAGTGTGTGGTGGCTGTAAACACCTTCCACAGCCTACACTGCCAGCACTGTTGCCAGTATTAGCCTGCCAATGTGCATAATGAGGAGCAAGGTACCATGGGTATAGCCCGGACAGGGTGACCTGGCCAGGATTCATCTGCACAGGGCATAGGGCACTGGCTGGGACATTTTAGTGCCCGGCCACCACCTACACAGACAGGGTGACCTCAGTATGTCCTGCTGGGAGATCACTCTCACCCTGACTGTGCAGTGATGACAGCATGGCTAGGCACCCCCATAGTGCTCTATAGTATTTTTTCCATGTGATATTTATTGGTTTTCCTTTGGGGGCCCTGTCATTGATTTATCTGCTTGTTGTGTATGCTGACATCCCAGTTCTGGGTGCATGCATTTCCACTGGGAACATGCACTATGGACTAGCTAGCAGACTGTTTGCAGCTGGTATGTGTCTTGATGGAGTGGCTTGCAGGTTGCAGTGGCTGAAGGCTTGCTGCAGGAGAATATCAGATAGTGGTGGGGTGCAGCTTAGCATATACAGGCCTAATGTCTGTCTGCTATTGTGTTATGGATGTGTACAGAGCTGCATTGACTGCCCTGTAGGGTGTCTATTCCCCAGCAGGACTGGGGTTGATGGTCCCCTCTACTGCCACCATTGCAGGGAGGTAGAATGTGGAACTGTTATTTATTTATTTATTATTTATTTATTATTTATTACAATTTCTTATATACCGCACTATTGTCAGCGCGGTTTACATACAACAAAATGACCATAACAAACTGTTTGGCTTCACATAGAACAGGAGTAACAACTTGGATAACATGTTTTGATGGGAGGCCCTGTTGATGGGAGGCCCTGTTTGCCACCCTTGGCCCGGGGGGGGGGGGGGGGGGGTGGTGCATGGCCCACCGGGGGGGTCAATGGGGGTTGCACCTGACTGAGACAGACAGATATATCCAAGGTGTTTCTGAAGAAACTACCTATCTCATACATTAACACTGCTTTGGACCTCTGGCGTGGCCTCTTTCAGCCATGGAAGGTGCTGTGGACCTTACTGCACCCTCAGGGTGAGCACAGTACCCGCACAATGTGATGGTGTGTAGCTACTCTGTGCCAGTAAAACATATGGTCAGTACCCCCTACCAGGCCGAGGTGCTGTGGGGGTGCACATGGTCACTTCCCCCTACCAGGCCGAGGTGCTGTGGGGGTGCATTCCCCATCTTGTGTTTATCTGTGGACAGCTGATTTGCATGTGCAGTGCATCATGGGTATGGGTGGGCTAACCCTATCCTGGTGACCACAGCAGACTGTCTGTGTGGTGACGTTCACTCCCTCTGCAGCCAGCCAGGGGCTTGCTAGCAACTATAGGGCTGTAGCACAATGGTTGTTTCACTGCCTGTGGAGCCAGAGGTTATGGGTTCAAACCCACAGTGGGGTTATTTGATGGGTTGCCCAAAGCATTATCTCTTTTTAATGTACATTATTGCTGCCAGCAAAAACACCCTCATCGTACTGTACCCATAAGCTGCCTCAGAGGGCGCTTTATAGGGTGCCCTATAGGTTACCTTATGGTTACCGTCCATATAAGGTGCACTGTACGTTATCCTGTGGAGCAACTTATAGGGTGCCCTATAGGGTACATTTTAGGGTGCCGTGGTGTACAGTGCACTTTATAATGTGCCCTATGGAGTGCCTTATAGGGTGCCTTACGCGGGGGCCTGTTTGCTGGCAGCAATTAATAAAATACAACTAAAGTGCTGCAGGAAAAAATATGCACATTGCAAAGCTGATGCCACAGCCAGCCTTACATATTAGGCACACTGGGGAGCAAACTCATGACCCCTGTATTAGCGGTCAGTGCCTTACCCATTGTGCTACACTGCTGCTCCTCCTTGAATGTGAGCACACCTACTTATGCTTTTCATTCCTTAAACTGCACAGTGCTGCCATCAAAAACAGTACACTGACCTTGCGGTACCTCATACGGCACCATATAAAGCGCCCTATAAGCAACATTCTAGGGTGCCTTGGCGGACAGTGCACTTTAAAATGTGCCTTATGGGGCGCCTTATGTTAAAACGCTTTGAGAGTGCGTTTGCTAGTAGTAGTAATTAAAATAAAAAATAAAATGCCTCCTAAAGCAAACTTACCCATAATAGGTAATGCCTCTGCCAGCCTTCTTGATTGGGCACAGTGGGGGATTGAACCCATGATCCCTGCACTATTGGTTAGTGTCTTAACCATTTTACTGTGGCTCTGTTCCTGTGCTTGTGCCTCAGCGCACCGCCTTATGCCGTCCAATATTAAAATGCCTCCTAAAGTAATGCCTCAGCGAGCTGTCTTCTTTGGGCACTGTGGGGGATTGAACCCCTAATCCCTGCACCTATTGGTCAGTGTCTTAACCATTGTGCTGTGGCTCTGTTCTTCTGCTTGTAGATCAGCACGCCACTTATGCCTCCCTGCAGCTTTCTCATGCGCTAATGTGCGGGGCGCACATGGGCGCCGCGCACATTAGCGCATGAATAATCCCGGTTTTGCTTTTTTCAGCCAGACACACCCACTCCTTATATGGCACCCGCACACTAGCGCGGCCCGCACATTACCGGGGTTTTAGTAAACATACCCCTAGGACTTTGAGCTTGCTGAGATTGGACTCCGCCTTGGCTATTATCTCAGACCACACTTTGTGATGATCACTGCTGCTCACATGTGCACACATCTGGATATTTGACACGCTATTCCGTTGGTGAGTACTAAATCCAGCATCAAACTTTCCCTGGTCAGCTCTATCACCATTTGTCTAAGTAATGCATTTTGGAAGGCATCTACAATGTTTTTATTTCTTTCCAGATTTGCAGAAGGAATACTCCAATCCACATCAGGTAAATTAAAGTCACCCAATATGCTTACTTCCCCCTTCATAATTGTCCATTACCTATTTCTTTGGTTTGCGTTGGAGGCCTGTAGATTACACCATTATGGATGGCAGTGCCATCTCCTCTTTCCAACAAATCCACAGTGCTTCTTCTTTTCCCCACATCCCCTACATTTCAGCAGCTTTAATGTTGCTTTTAACATATAGGGTTTACTCCTCCTCCTTTTCTACCCTCTCTGTCTCTTCTAAATAGATTATAGCCAGTTATGGCTATATCCCCTTCATGTGATTCGTTAAACCATGTTTCTGTAGTAGCCAAAATGTCCAAGTCTATTTCCACCAGAGTGGAGTAGAGTGGAACAGAGTAGCCTAATGGTTAGAGCCCTGGCTGGGAAACTAAAAGACCACTGTTTGATCTCCACTAGCGCTCTTTGTGGCCTTAGACAAGTCACTTAACACTCCATTGCCTCAGAAAAATCTGAGTTATAATGTCCTTGTTTAATGTACATTGCCACATTTAAGTTACAATGTAAATAGGGCTTCCAGGTCAGAAACCTTTGTTGGCTAGTCTTCAAACAGTTGCGTTCATTACTCTCTAGCATTTGTTGACTGATTTGCATACATTTTGTTCTGCACATCTCTTACCACTTGCCATTGATGTGTGGTTTAAAGTGTGTCTGTTTCCATTGTTATTAATGCTTTTGCTGGGAGTGATTTCCTGAACTTGTCCTTCTCCATCCTAGTTTAAATGCCTGTCCACATACTGCCTGAAATTTTCATTTGGGATCCTTTTCTCTGCAACAGAAAGATGTAGTCCATCAGCCCAGTATAGTCTCTTGTTGATCCGTTTCCCCAATCACCCTTGATCTCTGGAAGGGGCGGTATTATATGCTTGTCTATACCGCCCCTTCCAGAAATCAAAGGCAGTTTACATTGAACATAACACAATTACATTATAACGCAGAATTCACTTTTAACGTCTTAACAGCTGTTTAGCAAAAGAGCTAAATAACATATTTACAGAGTATTTTGGAATATATTAGCTATTCTATTTTCAAAGGGTGTACATATATGGTTGATGACCTAGGAGGTAAGTCAGTGTAGTGTAGGGTGCCAGAAGACTGAGAGCTAGAAAATTTCTATGTTTGTTGTGTATGAGTGTCAGTGAGGTTTCCATAATATTCTAGGAAAAGGAAAGTTTTCAACTCTTTGCGAAACAATTGGAGGTATTTTATGGCTCTTAATTTATCCAGAAGAGTATTCCAAATTGTTGGGGCAATATAAGTGAAGACCCTGTTACTTGTGGTGTAACTGGTGTTACGTATGTGATTGGGGTTGTCAATCGAATTTTGGGAACATCTGGCTCTTGTATTTGAGGGCATGATAAGGAGGGAGGATAGGTATGAGGGGGCTATATTGTTGATGAGTTTGAAAACTATCATCATGTATTTATATTTTATTCTGCTTACTATGGGCAGCCGATGTAGCTTATGAAGAAGATGGGTGATATGGTCTGAACGTTGTGCTTTATAAAACACTGGTCAACATTGAAATCGTTACTGACTTTAAAAGGCCCTAATCTGTAGTGTCTTGGTGAGCTGATGTATATATTATATACATTAGATTTGTTTTCTGATTATGCAGGTAACTTTTAAATTGTTTAAAGTTGATAATTTGAAGTTGTTCCGCGGCGCTTATGGATGGATCGGTAAGCCGCATAACAACTATAGTAATACAACATAGTACGTTTTAATAGCATGTTGAAATATTATTAGATTATTTTCTGTTTACTGAACTGTGGAAATTAACTACTTGTTGATTGTATATTTTATAGATCCTTTATGGTGTATATATAATTATAATTTTGGGGTAGTACAATCCCATTTGGCTTCATGCAACGGTTGTGATTCCACTGATTCCTTTCTTTTGTGATAATTTTTTTTTCTTCTTTTAGCATTATAAAGTTTATATTCCTTCGGCGCTGGACTCAATACTGGGGAGAAGGACAACGCCAAAGCGGATGCCGAACGTTTCAGTTCCAGCGAAACCGCAGCTCGGCACTCTCCACCAGCTTCTGAATTCCATGCTAAACGCAGCAAGTAAGTGTCCATAGGACCAGATACAGCGGAAACCTGCGTCGAAGCAACAAGGGGCGGTGAGGGCAATGGCCCCGTTTTGCCCTTTCGTTTCCTTCCCATAAGAAAGCGTGTTCACACGGCTAAGGCTGCTGCCGCCATCTTGAAAGACACACCCCCCACGTAGCTCCCTGTTGCCGGAGGGCTTCCTGGAGGTTCCCCCTCCTGTGTCGACAGGAGATGTTGCTACTTCACGAGGGCCAGGAGAAGGTGAGCTGGTGGAGCGAGTACATCAAGCTGGTGGTGAGTTTCTCTCTCCACAAGCTTCGGTGCTAGTTGGAGGTGTGTCAGCAGAGAGATCATCTGTTCCTGCAAGACGAGGTGACCTGCGGACGTCTATGGAGGCTGAAGGCTTGTCTGCTGAATCAGAGGTGACTTTTTCATTGCAGCGTCCTACGGATTTTACCCTAGAGGCGATATGGAACGCTATTGCCTCTTTGGGTGAAGCTTTATTCCCGCAGATTTCCTCCTGGGCTTCTAAAGTGAATTGTGTGATGGGTTCAGTTACTGATTTAGAAAGGAAACTTTCGGATATGGCAGTGACTGTGGAGGGTGTACAAAATAGAGTGACTAACTTGGAAGATCAATCGGATGTCTTTAAAAAGAATTTTTTGTCGGTACAATATAAAATAGAACAATTGGACAATCTTTCTCGGGCACATTATCTGCGTGTTATTAATTTCCCTAGGGTTCCTTCTGTTACTGCAAGGGATATGTTTAGGGAGTACTTAAGTGAGGTACTAGGGGTTTCTTCTGAATTAATGCCTCCCATGGTTAAGATCTATTATCTCCCTAAGAGGAAGAGAATATCTGGTGGGGCCTTAGAGGTTGGATTGGGTCAAGGGGAAGGATTGAATGTTACAGATCTGATAGAAAATTCTGGGCTTAACTCTCAGGAATCTTCCACTTTACTTATAACTTTTGCTTTATTGTCCGATAAAGATTGGATCTTAAGGCTTTTTTTTTTCGGAAAAGGAAGCTTAGCTGTTCATATGTACCCTGATTTGGCTCGAGACACCCAGAAAAGACGCCCAGAGTTTCTCCTGCTTCGTTCGGGAGTTTTACAGCTCGGAGGGCTTTTTTTCCTTAAACACCCTTGTAAGTGCTTGGTGAAATACCAGGCGGTTTCTTACATTTTTTTTGAGCCCTCACAGCTGTTAGCCTTCATTAACGCCAGGCGGTTAGAGTCATCAATTGTTCCTCCTTAAACTCATGTTGAAATTGTTTTCTGCTGCCTAGTTTCCTTAGGTATTTGGTGTTTATATTATATTGTATAAGAGTGACCCCCCTTTTATTGTGGGCTTGGGAGGTTGGCACTGTATAAATATTTCTTGCTGTATGGTATTTAGCTATTTTGCTATATGTTTTGTTTTCTGAGTGTCAGCCTGTTTCTGCAGGGAGGAATTAAGCTCTTTCTTGATTATACTGTAAAATTTCATAAATATAAAATAAAAAAAAATAAAGTTTATATTCCCCCCCATTTTAACGTTATACCTTTTTTTATTGCTTTATTTATTTTTGATCCGTGATGCATTTATCAATAGGGATAATACAAACTGAATGTACATATGTTTTTCTTCCTCTTTCCCAAATGATATAGAATGTATTGAGCATACAAGTGCATACAGAGGTAGGTTTTTGATGCTATTTATTGTACAATATGGGTTTTTCATTTTTATGACAAGTTATTTGATATGTTGTATGATTTATACATGTACACATTATTTTTTTGTTCCGACTAATGTATGTTGTGCTATATTAGATTTTATAATTTACATTTGGGTTTTTATTATGTCTATACATGTATTTTTATTGTATTAATGACATTGGCATAACAGTTCATTTTAAGGCTTCTTATGTTTTAACACATTTAATATTTTATTTTTTAACTTTTTAACTTTATATTGATGTATTTATTATTTTTTTTTATATCTGTTTTTATGTTTTAGTTAAGTCAGCCTTAGCCCCTGATGAAGGCAATGAAACACTGCCTGTGTCGGGCCAGTGGCTTAAGTTAATCAATAAAAGATATTCTTCCTCTGTTTTTCACGTTTTTGGACTGGGTTTTTAGAGAGGATGTTAGGCAGGGGTGAGGGTGAGGGGGTACCCGTACACATTTAGCGTGACTCAGGATGAGAAAGGGGTTTAGCGTTAAAAGGAAAGGATGAGAGTTTCCCAGGCTGGGAGAAGGGATAGGGAGGAGGGGGAAGAGGGGATAGCGTAGGGGGTGGCGGGGGGGGGGGGTGGTAGGGTTTGGGGATCGAAAGGGGGTGGATCGCAGCATATTGTGGAGAAATTGGTTCTTAATTGGGGATGGGAGCGGAAGAAGGGAGAGGTCTCAGGCTGGGGGGTCCCTCCCTATATTATATTAGAGAGTGAGTGGTATGCACCTGAATTAGATTTACCAACCTGAAGATTATTTCATGGAATGTTTGTGGATTGGGGAGCCCTATAAAAAGATATAAAATATTGCAGGCCCTATCCCGACAGAAATGTGATATTGCTATTCTCCCAGCATATATATAGAGAGAGATATGTATGGGCAGAAGATACACAGATATATATATATATATGAATATGTAGGCATATGTAGGCATATAGACAGATGTCTCCAGGTATATGGATGGAGAGATGTCTATAGAACTTGCTCCCCCTAGGAGTATGGGGAGAGAAAAGATTCATCTAACAGCAAGGAGGGTGATACCCGCTTGAATAGATGCATAGAGAATCTTCCTTCCCTGGTTATGATTGAGAGAGTCAGGGGAATAGTATCCCTGACAAGAAAGAATCTAGATTCCTTTCAGAATTTGAGCTCTTGAATAACCAGGATGGCCTACGTGGAAAAAGGCAGAGGATAATTTCAGTCTGCAGGCAGCAAGTCCAGATTTCTCCAGAACTGCAGTATGGAGAATGGATAGAGGACGTCACTGGAGTAAGATACCATAGTGACCCGTCTATAAGGGCAAGATGGGTATCAGGCGTCCTTCAGCTGCCACTGAAAGAAAATTATCTCTGGTGAGAAGACCAAAGGAGATATGGGCCAAGCCAGAGAATTGGCCCTTCTTTAGGTTGTCACATGAAGAAAGGCCTGAGTTTTATGTCTCAAAAGAGATTTTAGATGAGATGGTAAGGGTAGGGAATACCTACCAGTCATGAAACATGACTGGGGGAACCCCTCCTAACCATCTGGGGTTATCTGCTAGACAAGATACTGATGCTCTCTAGCAAGGGCCCATAGTGTAAAGCTACTCTGTAGAGATGTAGAGAGCATGCTGCAGGTTAGTTAGAAGAAAAAACTGGCTGTTGAAAGCCAGTGGGTAAGAACTATTCTGCCAAGGACAAGGGGGCAAAGAATAGAAGTTAACCAACCAGTCTGTGATAATAGGGTTTCCCAAACGAGGTTGATAACCTGTTTGGGGTTTAGCACTGAGGCTAGAAGGATTGGTTGTGTGGTGAACAGAACCAGTGGTTTAACCACTAGGAATTGGTGTATCTGCAGCAACTACCAGGGCAGCGGAAGAAAATTTATTTTCTCATCTTTTTTAGATTGGGAAAAAGAAACAACAGACATAGTAGGACTTCCTATTGTCTGATGAGCTGCCCTAAGGTAATAAAGGGGGAGACAACTCTGGAAGGGAGAATCCCCCTGTAGAACAGGTAGAGGACCATAGGGGCTTACCAGTGTAAAATAGCCACTCTTACAAACCGAATGTTGTAGCAAGAGGGAGGTAAGACAGAGTTGAAGGAGACTGACTATGGAGGAGTCTCTGAAAGGTAAGATGATACATGCCAGTACAGGGAAACAACTGTCCTATTGATAGTTGTCATTTCTCTTTTCCCCAAGAGGAAGAGAAACCTGTCAAGTATGGGCATGATCTTAGAGTAAAAGAAAAGATGTCTCATGAAGAGATATCTAGAAAAAGTTAGGATAAATTTAGTGCAGATACTTCAGCAAAAAGAAGCAGACTGCCACTCTAACCACCAACCAAAAGGGGAAATAATGACCTATTTGAAACCCTGCGACTGCTGGGTTTGTTGACCCTTTTGAGGTTGTGGTTTCTTCAGACCAAGGCGATGTTTCCCCTGTTTGGGAACATCCGTATGATGGGCAGAAGATGGATAAAACTTTTTCCCCCTAGGGCAAGAAAGTCTGGTAGGACATTTCCTACCAACTGGGAAAGAGGAAGGCGTAGAACAGCCTCTAGAAACAGGAATGTCAGTGGTTAACTGAGCAACCTGGAGTAAAGACTCCTTGTTAAAGAGATTTTCTCCAGTGCAAGGAGTATTTCCCAGTCTTTCTTGAGCCCATTTGTCCAAGTCTGAAGCCTGGAGCCAGGCTTTACGTCGTGCCCCTATAGCTATAGCAGAGGTTCTGCTAACAGACTCAAAGGAGTCCAGGGAAGCACGAGTAAAGAACCTAGATATATTTTGAGCATGACTAACCAGTGAGGAATAGTCTGCACTTTTGGGCTCTTGAAGAAAAGGAGTCAAAGATAGTAATTTCTTTGTGAACTCTTCAAGAGATAAACCCATATAGAAAATATATGAGAGAATTCTTGCTGAAAGCATGGATGCCTGGAAGGTTTGGCGTCCAAAGGCATCTAAAGTCTTAGACTGACGATCTGGCGGATAAGAAGAGTGCTTTTTAGTACTCTTCACCCGCCTCATTGCTGATTCTACAACAATGGAATGATGAGGAAGTTGAGTCCTCTGAAAACCTGGAGAGTGGGGCACCTGATATAGAAGATCAGTTGCCCTAGAAGGTGGGGTACCGTTAAAGGAGCTTCCCACATTCGTAGAAGGAGATCCTGCAAGGAATGATGCAAAGGAAGCATGATGGTATCCTTTGCTCTCTCAGGAATATTCAGGGATTCTGCATTGCCTTGTGTAGAATCCTGTCCAGGTATAGAAATGGCAAGTGATTTTGCCATATCCAGGAGAAAAGCTTGAAAAGAAAAATCCCCAGAGGGAAATTCTTTTGGACAGGCTAGATCTGCTGAAGAACTAGCATTGGCACCGAAGGATCTATCCAACCTTATAGGAATATAAGATCCTGAATGGTGGAGTATGGGATCCTTAGAGAATGGTCGCCGGTACCGCAGGAGGTCGGGACCAGCAACAGTCGGTAGCACATCGTCCATGCTAGGGATCGATTCCAAACTCGGTATCGAGGGAAGCGAGCCTGATGAGAGAAGCATGGAAGGCACCAACAGCAATGGTAATGTGGATACCTGTACCGACTCTGGCATCATATCCGGTATCAGTGGATGAAGGCCAGCCGGTGACAACTCTAACGGTATGGAAGAAACCGAGAGTGCCAGACATGGAGCATCGGAACCGTGCCTTCGGTACCGTCTGGTGTCGGTACCAAGGCGAGTCGGTACCCAGTCCTCCAGATTGGGGCTTGTGGGAGACGCAGGTAGCCTTGAACTCATTACTCCATAAGCGGGCAAATAAATCTTTCTTTTACTATCAATATCAGCTATATCGTTTTGGGGACAAGGCCGGGAAACATCTGGCAAGATGCCTTCAAGGCAGTCAGGGTGCCAGATCAATTGCGGCTGTGAGAGATGACCAGGGTAAACTGAACAAGGAGGCGAAGGTGAATACTCAAGTGTTTCGGACGTTTTATCAAATGTTATATGCGGGGGAGAGAGGGTCCCCAAATCGAGTGGCTGAGTATTTGCGGAGCCTGCGTTGTCCCGCCTTGGGGAAGAACAGCGGGCCCAGTTGGATAAACCTATAACGCAGCAGGAAGTACAAAAGACTATTCAGAAGGCTAGTTGTAATAAGGTATCTGGCCCGGATGGCTATGGGGCAGAGTTTTATAAGTTGTTGCAAGACATGGTGACTCCGTTTTTGGTAGCAGTTTATCATAGGAGAGCAGAACAGGGTGCCTTTACATGGGGGAATAATCATGCACATATTATTTTAATACCTAAGCCGGGAATGGATCATACACAAGCTTTCTCCTATAGACCAATCTCTCTGATGAATTTTGACTTGAAAGTGCTATCCAAGATCCTGGCAGACCGATTGACACCTGTATTAAATGATCTGGTGCATGAATCACAAGTAGGGTTTGTAAAGGGACGGTATGCAGTGTGTAATCTGCGAAAGATCCTCGCCTCATTGGAGAGGGTACATGAGATGGGATTACAGTCGCTGCTGGTTAGTTTTGATGCTGAGAAGGCATTTGATTGGGTGAATTGGCAATATCTGAGACTTCTACTGCCATACTACGGTTTGGGAAGACTTTTTTGCAGTATGATGGAAGTTCTTTATGCACATCCCACTGCGGGGGTGATATGTAACAGAGTGTTGTCGGAGGAGTTTTCCCTGGAGAGGGGAACGTGACAGGGTTGTCCCCTTTCCCCCCTGTTGTTTGTGTTGTCACTTGACCCCCTTATACAGAAGATAGAGGAGTCCAAGGATATTTTAGGGGTGAGGATCGGAACGCAAGGGTTTAAGATGTCAGTCTTTGCTGATGATATGTTGGTGCACTTGATTTCTCCGCAAACTTCGCTACCTAGGGTATTGGAGGAATTTTCTCACTTTGGAAGTATGGCGGGGCTTCATATTAACATGGATAAATCAGAGGTCTTGGATGTGTCTGGGCAACTCAGAGTGGGATGGGGATCAACCTTCCCACTTAAATGGGCCGATGATTTCTTTATCTATCTGAGCATTCTTTTGACTAGAGAACCCAGGGAGCTGTATAGGCGGAACTATGAGAGAGTATTACAGTGACTTAGGATACAATTACAGGTATGGAACCCTCTGCCCTTGTCATTGTTGGGTAGGGCGGCAGCATTGGGGATGGTGGTATTACCCCGGCTGCTACAGTATATTGGATGCAACCCCTTCTGGTGTGGTTGCTATGACGGGATGTAAACCAGCTTGAGCAAGAGATTCGTGGGTTTTTATGGAAGGGGGCTCAGGCACGTATTCCACTGAACCGCTTACGAGGGGGGTGGAGACAGGGAGGGATAAGAGTCCCTGACTTAATGCCATATGCTATAGCCTGTCAAGTGCGTCATATAGGGGACTGGTTTGGGGATACGGAAGTTTATACCCCTAGGGCTTTGGAGGAAGAATTTGTGGCCCCCAGTCATTATTGGCAGTTTTGAATCTGGAAGGATTGCAACTGCCGGGGAGGCTCAATTGGAGTGTGTTGTTAGCATCAGCACGGTGAGCCTGGTGGCAATTATGTGCATATTGGCACAGATCACCGAGGGTTTTTAGTTGGTTGCCTTTACAGGGGAACACTAGGTTCACACCAGGATTGGAAACGGCAGTATTTCGGATATGGAGAGAACGTGGGATTCAGAACATAGGGCATGTGGTGGAACCGTCGGGTCAATGTAAAACTTTTACGGCCCTGTGTGAGGAGTATGAATTGGGACAAAATCATTATTTGGCCTATGCCCAAGTCTCCCACTATGTGTCCTCCCTCTCGGAGGCGGAGTTGAATGCGGTTCGGCACAAATTTTGGAATTTTTCGCAATAGGGGAGGACCACCCCCCAACAATTTCAGGGCTGAAGAGAAAGTTGGCTCACTATACTGTTCCACCGTATTGCTCGGGGATAGATATTTCTTGGGCGAAGGAGTTGGGACATGTGGTGGCCACAGGGTCAGTTAGGAAAGCCATGGGTTGTATTGATAAAATGGTGGAGGCAGCGAGATGGAGGGAGGTGCAGTTCAAATGTATTATACGGGCACACTTTTCCCCGAGAAGAGCAATGCAAAGTCATTTAACATTGGATGGGGGATGTCCGCGATGCTCTTGTCCTCTTGCAAATTTAAGTCATATGTGGTGGGGATGCCAGAAAATTCGCTCCTTTTGGATACGGATTAGTAATTATTTAAAGTTGTGTACTTCAACAACAGGTTAAATGGACCGGGTCCTTAATTGTTTTGGATAAACTTGAACCACTCCATCCTAAGGGGAGGTGGGATCGTATACTGGTGTGCAAAGCTTGACTGGTGGGGAAGGGCCCGATACTCCGGTGGTGGAGAGAGGAAACACTTGCTACCTTTTGGGAGTGGCGGAACAGCTTCCATCAGTTGATGTTATTCGAGCGATAGGTGGCACGGGGCGATGTTTCTCGCTGGTCTTCCTTTTTGCAGGTGTGGGAACCATATATCCAAAAGTTGAGACCACGTACCCGTAACAAAGTATTGAATGTGGGGATAAGGCAATTTTAAAGGTGGGCTGGTAATGAAGAGGGTCCCCATGAGGTAACTAGATGGGTTGGTAGCGGTAGGTGGTAGTGTTTTCCCCTTGGTGTATTAGATTAGGCTGTAATTGGGGGGGGGATGGGAGGAGAAGGGGAAAATCTGGGGTGAAAAGTGTTATAACCCACAACAAGAGTAGCATCTCGAAAATTCAAAACCCTCAACAAAGAACATATACTCACTGAAACCCTCCCTCTCCTACATGACACCTCTCTCAATCTAGAAAACATGATCACATCCTGGAACAACACTATCAGTACCATTGCTCTGCAACCAGTCCAGGGTAACAACCCAAAGAAAAGAAAATCTTCCCCTTGGTTCTCCCCTGACCTACGAGCTTCCCTCTCACACCTAAGAAGACTGGAGAAACGATGGCGGCGCTCACACTCTTCAGAAGACCAGGCAGCCTACAAAGCACATCTAGCTGTGCACAGAGAATCAGTAATGGCCAAGATGAAACAATTCCATACTGATACGCTGAAAAGATCACTGAATAAGCCACGCGAACTTTTCAACTTAGTCAAAACCTTATCTAAAGAACCTTCACCAAAACATCCTGAACCCATTCATCCCCAAGCTTTCGCCGATTTCCTGCAATCCAAGCTGCTTCAAACCAGCAACATTGCGACAATCTCTTCTCAATGCACCACATGCATATCAAACCTATCCATGTTCTCCACACCATCTAGAAAACATGTTGAGAACACCATCGCTGCTCTTAACACGACTACTGCACAAACTGACCCTTGTCCAGCCCACTGGATAAAGGAACTACGACAAGATCTCAGCCCCATCATCACTAAAATGATGAATCTATCCTTTCAAACTGGCTCCTTCCCACCAGCACTCAAGAGAACATCCATAAGACCCCTCTTGAAAAACCATAAACTCGACCCACAAAAGGTTGAATCTTATAGACCCATAGCTAGCATACCCCTACTAGCGAAAATAATTGAAAAGGAAGCTCAAAGACAGTTACAGGACCACATTGACACCGTCTCCCCTCTGGACCACTGCCAACATGGCTTCAGAGAGTTCCACGGTGTTGAAACCCTCCTTACCACTCTCTGCAACAACATCATCACAGGCATTGATAACATCCGCCAAGGCTTTGCTCTTATCTTCTTAGACATTGCTGCAGCCTTTGACTCTGTACATCATGATCTGTTAATGGGGCGACTAAAAGAAAAAGGCATCAATAACACTGCCCTGGAGTGGTGCAAATCATACCTTGATCAGAGATGGCAGTACGTTACCTCAGGGACCGCAACTTCCACACCTTACCACCAAAAGCAAGGCGTACCGCAAGGATCATCCCTATCCTCACTCTTTTTCAATATATACATACAGCCGGTTTGCAACATCATCAAGTCTTTCAAGGTTGAATGCTTGATATACGCAGATGACATCCTCCTATACATGCCTTTTCTCCACAGTTCATATGGACCTTTCCCCGCTAACTAAATGTTTTGATGCAGTATCCGAATGGCTTCAATCCCAGAACCTCCGAATTCAACACAAAAAGACCGAAGTTCTCTTCATTTCCAGGGACCCACTCTTCACCCCTCCATCCCATATAAAGGTGAAAGAAGCCGAGCTCCAATCAAAACCTTCCATTCGTTACCTTGGAGTCACTTTTGATCAACGCATGGATCTGAAACTACACATATCCAACGTAGTCAAAGCAATCTACCTCAAGATCCTGACTCTTCGACATATTCGCCCCCTGCTTGATCCCGATGACTTCAGAACTATATTTCAAGCCTTAACCTTACCACACCTCGACTATGCCAATGCCATTCTCCAAGGCCTCCCACACTCCACATTAAACCCTTTGCAACTCGCCATGAATACCGCTGCTAGAGTCCTCTATGGAATATCAAGAAGAGACCATGTAACACCCATCCTACAGCAACTCCACTGGCTCCCGATACATGGCAGAATATTGTTCAAAACCCTATTACTAACTTTTAAGGCCACTAAATGCATCACCTCCTCCTCTCTAATAGACCTCATTCAGACCATTCCACCCAACAGATCCAGGAGAACGACATCAACAAATAATCTAATCATCCCTAAAGCAGCGACAAAATGCCTATCAGTGACATCTAACAGGGCTTTCAGATTCTATGCCCCTAAGTCAGGGGTGGGCACCTCCGGTCCTGGAGGGCCGCAGACCAGTCAGGTTTTCGGGATATCCCTAATGAACATGCATGAGATATATATGCATTAGAGATATCCTGCCAACCTGACTGGTTTGTGGCCCTCCAGGGCTGGATTTGGAGACCCCTGCCTTACACCTCTGTCATTTAAGATCATGAGTGGGCAAGGTACAGATGTCCTAGACATCGAAAGGGTATATAGAATGTGTCACAGTCCTCCTCGATTCTCACCACCACCAAAAAGTTGTCTAATAGACAATTTTTTGGTGGTGGTGAGAAGTGAGGAGGACTGTGACAAATTATATCTAACCTTTTTGATGTCTTGGACATCTGCACCTTGTCCACTCACAATCTTACATGACAGAGGTGTAAGGCAGGGGTCTCCAGATCCAGCCCTGGAGGGCCACAAACCAGTCAGGTTGGCAGGATATCTCTAATGCATATATATCTCATGCATATTCATTAGAGATATCCCGAAAACCTGACTGGTCTGCGGCCCTCCAGGACCAAGTTTGCCCACCCCTGCCCTAAGTGCTGGAATGCCCTACCCCCAGAGATTCGGGCTATCACTGATTTATCCCTTTTTAGAAAGGCTCTCAAATCCCACCTCTTCCCCCAATATTACTTGACCAGCTAATCATTCCTAATCACTACCCAAAATAAGAACAAATCTTGTTATGTATACATGTATATATCCTTGTAAATAGTTGCATTAATGATGTCCCATGTTTTATCCAAGTTCTCTGACCTTGTTCTATGTAAAAACCAAACAATGTGTTGTTATGGTATGTTGTTTTATTGTGAACCGCGCTGATGCTGAATAGAGCGGTATATAAGAGCCTGTAATAAATAAATAAATAAAATAAATAAATAAACTGATCGGAAGATTGCTTAGTGGGTAGTGGATAAGAAACACACCCCATCCGGAGGCGTTATGTACATATGTATTGTTGTATGCCTTGTTTGCGTGGATTAATAAACAGAGTTTATAAAAAAAAAAGTAACAAGAAAACTCTAAAAAGAAAGAGGGAGAGGTTTGATATAAACAAACGTGATATGTTATTTTTACAATGTAATATAATTCTTGTATTACACTCATCTACCACTCTGTAATATAATTTTGTATGTAATGATTTTCTGACTCCCTTTGTTATATGCCTGCAGCCTGGAAGGAGAGACTATGTGGCTAGTAACACGTAGCCTGCCACAGGTGCAGAAGTTCAAAGAAGTGGAGTGAGACAGTATTAACCAATGAGTTATAGACATGCTGGAAGGGGGAGAGGACATAGTGTAGCATGTAATGACTTTCTGACTCCCTTTGCTGTATACCTGCATCCTGGAAGGAGAGACTACGTGGCTAGTAACATGTAGACTGTCACAGGTGCGGAAGTGCAAGAAGTGGAGTGAGACTGTATTAACCAATGAGTTAATGACATGCTGGAAGAGGGAGAGGACATAGTGTAGTATGTAACCACTTTCTGACTCCCTTTGCTCTATGTCTTCATCCTGGGAGGAGAGACTACATGGCTAGTAACACGTAGTCTGCCACAGGTGCGGAAGTGTGAGACAGTATTAACCAATGAGTTAATGACACGCTGGAAGAGGGAGAGGACATAGTGTAGTATGTAACCACTTTCTGACTCCCTTTGCTCTATGTCTTCATCCTGGGAGGAGAGACTACATGGCTAGTAACACGTAGTCTGCCACAGGTGTGGAAGTGTGAGACAGTATTAACCAATGAGTTAATGACACGCTGGAAGAGGGAGAGGACATAGTGTAGTATGTAACCACTTTCTGACTCCCTTTGCTGTATGTCTGCATCCTGGGAGGAGAGACTACGTGGCTAGTAACACGTAGCCTTCCACAGGTGTGGAAGTGCAAGAAGTGGAATGAGACAGTATTAACCAATGAGTTATAGACATGCTGGAAGTGGGAGAGGAGATAGTGTAGTATGTAATGACTTTCTGACTCACTTTGCTGTATGTCTTCATCCTGGGAGGAGAGACTATGTGGCTAGTAACACGTAGCCTGCCACAGGTGCGGAAGTGCGAGAAGTGGAGTGAGACAGTATTAAGCAATGAGTTATAGACATGCTGGAAGTGGGAGAGGACATAGTGTAGTATGTAATGACTTTCTGACTCCCTTTGTTGTATGTCTGCATCCTGGGAGGAGAGACTACATGGCTAGTAATACGTAGCCTGCCACAGGTGCGGAAGTGCAAGAAGTGGAGTGAGACAGTATTAACCAATGAGTTACAGATATGCTGGAAAAGCCTCGCTAGCAAAGAGCAAAGGGGGTGTTATAGGCAGTATGCATTCCAATAGAAAGTGATCAAGCCATGGAAGGGGATGGGAATTGGGAGGCGAGTAATGAACATATCATAATAGCTCATTAGGAAGAAATATAAGATCTAATGTATTCTCTTTAGTGTGAGTAGGCACTTGTACTTGTTGTGGTTATCCTAAATCAGCCATGGCACTGATAAAATGAGTTGAGTGTGTGCAATGAAGGGAGGCAAGATAATGTCACCTAGAATGATCTGATATTTGGTTAATAGAGCAGTGCATGCCGTTTCTAGGATGGATGTGAGGCTGCCTGGTATGGGAGAAGATGGCCTATAAATTAGGCAGACTGAGATGTTTCTATTTTTAATTATCAGTGTGTCCATGTTATCAATGTTTTGTTTAAATGTATGGTCGCCTTTAGTTCTTGTTTTGCTAAGATTAGTATCCCTCCTCCACATTTAGATGTTCCGGGGCTTGGAAAAGCTTGTATCCTGGGATTTTAAGTCAGATGGTCCCGGTTTCAGTGAGGCAGAGTAAATCGGGGTTGTGGTCATTAACAAGGTCTAATATTACTGGGAATTTCTTTCTAATGCACCTTGTATTCAAAAGGATACATTGTATAGGAGATACAGCATTTGGGTAAGCTTGACGAGCATTAGTGGCTTGAGGCTTTATGTATATTAATCTGTGTGAATGATTTTTATGGTGATAGTAAGATGAGGTATGGTGAGGATAAGGGATGTTATGTTTAGAACAGTACTGTATGATTGGGATGGGATGGGATGGGATGGAATTGAGATATTGCAGATTGGAGGGAGTGAGCTAGAGGTATGAGGAGTAAGATGATTAGTAATGTGCTGATGTAAAAATAGAGGCTGCTTCTCTCCATTGTGCAATTAGGAAAATAAGTACAGTTAAGTTTGATTGCAGCCGTGTACTAAGATGGATATAGATAATGATAAACTAAGAGAAACTCAGCACTGGAATAAACAGTTATATCTTATAGCGGTGAATTGCCTTGATATTGAAAGTGAAAGTTAATATTCGCTGTAACAGCTCAACCTTGAGGCGCTCAGTTATACTGGGGAATGGATATATGACAAACAATAGTACAATTATTGAAATCGAGTATATCAAGTATCTGAGAGAATCGCTTATCCAGCAGAATCAAGAGAGGGAATAATCTGTTAGCATGCATTACAAATACTATGGGAGTGGCGTAAACTTAAATTACTGTGTTGGTGTCCAAGTTCCACACCTAAGGGTCACACCAAAGGGTCCTTTGGCGTGGCCCTTAGGCGTGGGCGTGCCTAGATGTAGCACTGATTTTAAAGAGGCATGGAGTCCAGATGCAGAATTTTCGGTTTCGTGCTGATTGGGTGCCTTGGCTGGGAGCAGTGAGGAGCTTGCCTCCTTGCTCCCTACTGATGCCTCGATCAGCCCGGCGTCCAGCGTTGGAGAGATTTATATATCTACAGTAAATCCTTGTTTACACCAGGTTTGGAGCCATGTATTAAAGTTGTTTATGTGATGCAGCCTTTCTGCCCCCTTACCATGAACAGATAGAACTTCTGAGAATGCTACAGTGTTAACAATGGGCTTGAGTTTCTCTCCCAGAGGCACTTTGAACTGCAGAGGCACTGTTTCTAGCCAGGTCATTTGTAGTGGATGACAATGTCAATTTTGGTGTTCTCACTTTCTACACTAACTATACCGACAATTTGGTTTGTATTCCTGCTGGCTGAAGAGCCTGCAAGGCCTTTGACCATCTTCTCTCCTTGGAACCGAGTTCCCAATTTGGAATCTCCAAGTAGTAGTAGTTTTGTGTTTTGTGATTTTTATCTTCATATTTGGTGCATTATCAGTAGATTGGGCATTGACTCTCTCATTTAAGGCCACTTCAGTTTACGCAGAGTGGACATCCTCATTATCCAAGGCAAAGAGGGCATTATGCAGGGATATCTCTTGATGTATAGAGTCTCTCTGCGTTACAAGAAAGCAGAAGAAAGTGACTGGAGCAATTGCAACTGAAAAATGAAATGCCCAAACAGAAGGTAGAAAAATGCTTTTTATTTTGAATTTATTAACTGAAATATGTCTGGTCTGGGAAGTGTGTATTGCTAACATCTTTGCGTTTTTGTTTAGTGCAAGAGGAAATTACTTTATAGTTTTATTTCTCCAGTGTTGTACATTTCATGTTTGGATTTTGGGGTTCCCAGTTTAATTATTATCTGACCAAGGAAGTTAGCCTACATGTATCCTAGGTAATTTTTGTGGGTGGGGCTGGGGGCGGGGCAGGGGTGGGCCTAGGGGAGGAGATTGGGTGGAGCATGGCGAGCCACAGGTGTCGGGTTTTTCTCAGTGAAAAAGTTGGCAACCCTACACGGACCCCTTACCTGCAACCATACTACCCGCCCCTATTGTCTGTTGTCGTGTACGTCATTGTAATCCTGGTAGGGATGGAGTCCACGCAAACTCCGTTGAAATGTATGATCAAGAATTTCAGCAAGAGATTTACCGGAGACTACGGGATTAAAATGTCTCTGTCCCGATTAGGAATGCTCTGTGAAAGGGAGTGGCCTGTGCTAGTCACTTCATGGCCCGTGAGGGCACCTTTGATATTAGCATAGTTTCCCGTGTCCATCAGATTGTATGAAAAATGTTCCCTGATCAGTTCCCGTATATAGATTCCTGGTTAAGTATTTGTGAGAAGCAGCCCTCTTGGATAAGGCGTTGCTATGAGGAAAAGTGTAGAATATTAGTTGCAACCACAAGGGAGACTCGGACGCTTGAGGAAGGGAAGCTACCTGTGTATTCCGCCTCAGAGTCCCCAGATATCCCGACCCGTTCACCTCAGTATCTATATAGGCTAGTTCCTACGGCTCCGGCACTCCCGGCAGAGCCTGATGCAGAAGCCCAGCGATTACCACCGCAACGGCAAAGAGAGTCCCCTCCCCCAATTGATGCCCCCGAGTTTAGCCCGAGTGCTTCAGGAGGGCCAGCATCCCCTGAGGATGCTGAGAGCGGAAACTCTCTCGCCAGATCAGGGTCACCTGTTGAGGATGCCTATACCCGGCAATCATATGATTTAAGAAGTGCCACTGCAAAGAAGAAGAAAGGAGAGGGACGCCTAATGCCATTGCGTCAGGTACCTGGTTTACCTGTCCTGAATGAGCAGGGCCAGATGGCGCCAGGACCACCAGTCTAATCTATGTACCTTTCTCCACTACTGATTTATTGAACTGGAAAATGCATTACGCATCTTATACTGAAAAGCCCCAAGATTTAACTGAATTAATGTCTAGTATAATGCAAACTCATCAGCCTACCTGGTCTGATTTCCGCCAGCTCCTGTCCACTCTCTTTACTACTGAGGAGCGAGCGCGAATTGGGCAAGCGGCTATTCACTGGCTAGAAGAGAACCCTGTAGAAGGAGCAGATATGAATCTTCCGCAAGCAGCCGCCGCAGTTTTCCCAAATGAGGATCCCAGATGGGATCTGAATGATGAAAGAGGGGCGGCGGCCCTAACTCGATTTCGCCAGGCCTTGTTGCAGGGCCTAAGGAGGGGAGGCCAGAAAGCTATGAATATCGGGAAGGTGTTAGAAGTCATCCAGGGTCCGAATGAGAGCCCAGCGGCCTTTTATGAGCGGTTGTCTGAAGCCTATAGATTATATACTCCATACGATCCAGCAGCCCAGGAGAATCTGCGTATGGTGAACGCAGCCTTTGTCAGTCAGTCCCAGGGAGATATAAAATGAAAATTACAGAAAATGGATGGATTTGCGGGCATGAATACAGCACAGTTAATGGAAGTTGCTCAAAAAGTGTTTGTGAATCGTGAAAATGAGCATTACAGAGAAAGTGAACGGAAAATGAAGAAGAAAGCAGATCTTCTTGCTGCCGCTTTAGTTGAACGACATGGAGGAGGTTTTCCTAATCGAAGGACCAGAGAACGTGGAAGAGGCCGTGGAAATAGCTGGCCTCCATTGGGTGCGAATCAGTGCGCCCATTGTAGAGAAGAAGGACATTGGAAAAATGAATGCCCGCATCTTGGCTCCACCCCCCGGAGGGGAGGAGGGAGCACTTGGAGAGCAGGAGGTCGATTTCAGAGTCGGGGAGGAATAAACCAAGCACAGTTCTGACAGGAGAGAGAAGAAGCTATTGAGGGAGTGGCAGTTGCCGAGGACTGAAGACTAGGCCAGACCGGGCTCCAAGTTTACCCTGGGTCCCCAGGAGCCTATGGTCAGTTTGAAAAAAGGGGACCAATATATGGACTTTATGGTGGATACAGGAGCAGAACATTCAGTGGTGGCAAAGCCAGTGGCCCCTTTGTCCTCTCGATCTGTCACCATTGTTGGGGCCACTGGGGCTAGGGCCACCAAGCCTTTTCTGCAGAACCGCATGTGTGAACTAGGGGGACAGAAAATAAAGCACCAATTCCTGTATATGCCTGAATGCCCTATTCCACTTTTGGGCCGAGATATGCTTGCCAAGCTCCAGGCGTAGATATCCTTTGCTGAAGGGGGAGAAATGTAAATGACTGTAAACTCAAAGCCTGCTGGATTGATGGTGCTGACTGTCCCCCGAGAAGAAGAGTGGTGGTTCTATAGTGTATCTCCAACCAAGACAGTTAGTTCCTGTATACCCACCAAACTTTCAGCTCCGCCTGAAGTATGGGCGGAGGATAATCCACCTGGCCTAGCGAAGAACATAGCCCCCATCATTGTCACCCAAGCCAGGAGCAGAACCAGTACATGTGAAGCAGTATCCTCTTCCTCGACCAGCTATTGAAGGTATCCACTGCCATCTGATGAAACTGCTGAAGTATGGACTTCTTAAAGAGTGCCAGTCACCTTGGAACACCCCCCTTCTCCCAGTTAAGAAACCAGAGATAGGAGATTACCGCCCAGTACAAGATCTGAGGCAAGTGAATGATGCAGTTGTAACTATACATCCAGTGGTACCAAATCCTTATACTCTTTTGGAACTGATCCCTGCTGAGGCTACTCACTTCACCGTTTTAGATTTAAAAGATGCTTTCTTTTGCATACGCCTAGCCCCCACCAGTCAGCTTTTGTTTGCTTTTGAATGGCAAGATCCTACAACAGGAAGGCGGGGCCAACTCACCTGGACTCGATTACCTCAAGGATTCAAGAACTCACCCACCATCTTCAGTGCTGCTCTTAATCAAGATCTATCAAGTTACTCTGTGACTCCAGGAAAAAGAGTCCTGCTCCAGTATTTGGATGACCTGCTTGTAGCCACCAACTCCAAAATTGAATGTGTGCAAGCCACCAGTGATCTCTTGCACCTCCTGAATGAAGCTGGATACAAGGTCTCCAGAGCCAAGATGCAGTTGTGCCAAACTGAAGTTAAATATCTAGAGTTCCAATTGTCTACTCCAACCATCAGGAGGCAAGTGAGAGCTTTTTTAGGGGCTGCAGGTTATTGTCGAATATGGATACCCAACTTCGCTCTGTTGGCAAAGCCATTCTATCAAGCCACCAAAGGAATGGAGAGGTCTCCATTGGAATGGGGACCTGAACAGGATGCAGCATTTCGATCTTTGAAGGCCGCCTTGATGTCATCACCAGCCCTGGGTCTGCCAGATGTCCAGAAACCTTTTTGCCTCTATGTTCATGAGTCACAAGGAAATGCTCTGGGAATGTTGACTCAATCTCTTGGATCTTGGCAGCGACCAGTGGCCTGTTTATCAAAACAATTGGATATGGTTGCAAAAGGTTGGCCCCCTTGTTTGAGAGCTGTTGCAGCCACAGCCCTCTTAGTGAGCGAAGCTGGCAAGCTCACTTTGGGACAGAATCTTCGAGTCATCGTACCACACTCTGTCTTGACCCTTATGGAGCACAAAGGAAACTTCTGGCTCACAAATTCGCGAATGTTGAAGTATCAAAGTATGCTGTGTGAGAATCCTCAATTGCAATTGATGGTCAGTCAGGCTTTGAATCCTGCTACGTTGTTGCCAGTTGGTCCTGGCCCCCCTGATCATGACTGTCTGGAAATTATGGACACTGTCTTCTCAAGTCGCCCGGATCTGGCTAATGTCCCTTTGGAGAACCCTGAACGGATGTTCTTTGTGGATGGAAGTAGTCTTGTCATCAATGGACATCGTTGTACCGGGTATGCAGTGGTGACCCTTGATCTGGTGGTTGAGTCCTCGGCTCTGGCCCCGGGGACTTCAGCACAGAAAGCTGAACTGATAGCCCTCACTAGGGCACTGATACTAGGAAAAGGACTCCATTTAAATGTGTACACAGATTCCAAGTATGCCTTTACAACTTTGCACGCGCATGGGGCCCTGTACAAAGAACGAGGGTTGATAACTTCAGGAGGCAAGTCCATTAGATATGGCCCAGAGATATTGACATTGTTAGACGCTGTGTGGGCCCCTAAGCAAGTTGCAGTCATGCACTGCCGAGGTCATCAGGCAGGAGAAGGAGAAATTACACAAGGGAATAGGTTTGCCGATGCCACTGCTCGAAAAGCAGCCACAATTGGACAAGTTTTGACCCAAGATACCTCAGTTCAGGCAGCCTTATTCCCTGTGCCCCTTAGCTCATGGGCCCCCCGATACACCATGAGAGAGCTGGACTATTTCTGCGAGAAGGAAGGGGGTGTCCTAAAAGAAAAGGGCTGGATAGTGTTGCCACCTCCAGAGGGTGGCTTACCTCCAGGGCCCACAATAATTCCTGAAGCGTTAGGTCCAGCCTTTGTTCATGCTTTTCACCAGGCCACACATTATGGGAAGACTGCGATGGAAAAAGCTCTCAAACCTCATTTCTATATTCCATTATTAGGACCCCTGTCTGCCTCAGTGGCTCAACAATGTTTAACATGTCCTAAGAATAATGCCAAGCAAGGTCCTGGTCCACCCCCAAGAGTTCAGTCAGTAGGAGTTGCCCCCATGAGTAATATCCAGGTGGATTTTACTGAAATGCCACGAGCAAATGGATATCATTACCTATTGGTCTTAGTCTGTACCTTTTCTGGGTGGGTAGAAGCTTTCCCCACCAGAACTGAGAAAGCCAGAGAAGTCACTAAAATTCTGCTTCATGAGATTATTCCCCGATTCGGGATACCGTTGACTATAGGGTCAGATAATGGGCCCTCATTTGTATTTCAGGTGACTCAGCAGTTAGCACAAGCTCTACAGGTGCAGTGGAAATTGCATACTGCTTACAGACCTCAGAGTTCAGGAAAAGTAGAGCGTATGAATAGAACCCTGAAATCTCAGTTATCTAAACTGTGTCAAGAAGTTCACCTGAAGTGGCCCCAGGTTCTTCCTATAGCCCTTCTTAGGATACGCTCAGCCCCTACTAAGTCTTTAAGAGTTTCCCCTTTTGAGATTCTGTATGGGCGACCCCCGCCTATTGTACAAGGAATAAAAGGAGATATGCAACAGATTGGATCTGAAATTACTAGACAAGAACTAAGTTCTGTTTTGCAGAATCTTCATATGTGGGTGCAGGATCAACTGCCCATCAATCTAAAAGAACCACTGCATTCTTTCAAGCCTGGAGTCTCGGTGTGGATCAAAGAGTGGAGGAAGACACCGTTGGCACCGCATTGGAAGGGACCTTATGTTGTTATCTTATCAACCCCAACAGCAGTCAAAGTTGCCGAACTCGAACCCTGGATCCATCACAGTCGAGTAAAGCCAGCAGCCGCTTCTGAACTTGGTCATTGGACTTCAGTAAATGACCCTGCAACCCCATTGTGGCTCACGCTGCGACGGCAGCCACCACTGTGAAAGAACTTAAGTGAGAATCTACAGCCCTACTCCTGCCACCCACTGGAAGCTGGCAGGTCTACGTACGGCAGAAGCTTGAGGATCTACAACCCTACGCCTGTCACACGGCACAGAAGCTGACAGGTCTACGTACGGTGGAAGCTGGGAAAAGAAGCCTTCAAGTTCAGAGTTCTCAACATTTCAATCTATCTATCAGAGACTGTGATTATGATGATTTCCTATTATTGTTTCATTTTTGCGGTAGCCCTGGGGTCCCTTGGGACAACGTTTGCCCTACCCCCCTGTGCAGCCTGTATAACTACTACCCGAACTGGGATAAAGGTTACCCAAACTTTACTTTATCATTCTTACTACACTTGTACTGGTATAGTTAGCCGGTGCATGTATAATGGTACAGAGTTAAATATCTGTACAAAAGGAAAGAGCAAAACTTGTTTTAGTCCTCGTCAGAACCCTTCTTATTATGGTTTAGAGTTGCGATGGAATGATGAGGATGGGGCACCCATAAATGCCACACGTCAACTTTCTGATCCCACAAGACCCGTACCCCTATACTTTGATGCTTGTGATGTGATAAATAGAAATGATTATTACAAATGTGGGTCTTGGGAACAAGCCTACTATCATGATGATAAATATATGTGTCCTGAAGGAGCATACGGATGGGGAAAATGTACTGGGAAATATTCCCCATCCACCTACAGTAAGCCATCTAAAGATGCATACTTTTGTCCAAAGTGGGAATGTGTGTACTATACTACTTGGTCGGGTGGCCCTACTGGACAAGATGGGGATAATCGTAAAGCCAATTTAGAAAGACTACCCTTGCTTGAGCCTCAGAAGTTGTCAGGGCCGGATTTACCTATACGCCAGTTACGCCGTGGCGTAGGGCCCACAGCTGGCAAGGGCCCACAAAAATTGAATACTGGCGTATAGGTAAATACTAGTATAGTTTAAAAAAAAAGTTGACTGC
Organism: Ichthyophis bannanicus; assembly: GCA_033557465.1. Classification (NCBI taxonomy): domain Eukaryota; kingdom Metazoa; phylum Chordata; class Amphibia; order Gymnophiona; family Ichthyophiidae; genus Ichthyophis; species Ichthyophis bannanicus. Next base: position 34,259,481 of record CM066035.1, on the reverse strand, counting down.
TGCTGCCGCGGCAGCATGGACCGTCCCGCGGGGCCCCCTCTGAATCCCTCCCTCCCTCCGCGACGGCTGAGCCCCTCCGTGCCGGCTTTGAGAGGCGCGAAGGAAGAGTGTCTCCCTCGCGTCTCTTTAAGCCCGCAGGGGCTGATGGGAAATCCCATCAGCCCCTGCGGGCTTAACCGAGACGCGAGGGAGACACTCTTCCATCGCGCCTCTCAAAGCCGGCACGGAGGGGCTCAGCCGTCGCGGAGGGAGGGAGGGATTCAGAGGGGGCCCCGCGGGACGGTCCATGCTGCCGCGGCAGCAGCAGTCAGCTTTTTTTTTGCTTTTTGAGACTCGAGTGTGTAGCAGTTTTGGAAGCTCAATCTGGTTGTGATTCTGATCCCTTGGGGCTAGAGTTTCCCCATGGGATCAGAACCCCGGCTACATCTGTGCGTCTGCACAGAAGGTCGGGCCATCGATGTCAGAATCGCACCCAAACAGTTTTTAGAGCTTACCCGTGTCATTCTCTGAATGGTGGTGAGTGTTTAACTGATATATTTATTTTGTAGTTATGATGTTTTTGTGGTTTATATTTTACCAATTATGCACTTCTACTATTCCTTGACACAGGCGCTCTTTGTCATGTCTGTTCTTAATAGATTAACTTTGATTCCTTTTTTTATATATGTCATTTTTTGTATTTTAATTATTTGCTATTTATTGGTTGTATATCATTGAATCCACACTAAAATAATATAAATGTTTTATAATAAGTATATAGATAATCATATGAGTTTGGCTTTTAACACATACATTTATATTTATTTATTTGTCCATATGTGATGATCATCTTTTACATATACTTTTTATATTTATTTATTGTTTTGCTATGGTTTTGTTATGTTTTAATGATAACCCATGTTGTATTATGGGCCCGATTCTGCAAGGCAATTAGCAATGGGGAGTGGGGTGTCTGTGTGTATGCGTGTATGGGGCAGGGGTAGGGCATGCACATGTTTGTGAGTGTGTGTGTGTTTTCGGTGCAAGGGTAGTGTATGTGTATGTGTTCGGGATTGAGGTATTTTTGTACTGGTATGCAGGTAGTGCAGAGGTGGAGTGCCTGTGTGCATGTATATAACTAAAAGTTAGTATATGGTAACATTATGCAAATATTTATGCAAATGAGGCCCCTTATGCAAATGAGGCCCCGCACCCCCCTTGGGCCGCCCCTGTTGGGGGCCCACAATTTTTGTTGGCGTAGGGCCTCACTCAAGGTAAATCCGGCCCTGGTAAGACAGGTGCTTGTAATCCCCTACGGCTCCTCATACTTGACCCTAGCCAGTGGAAGCAGGGGTTCAGATTTGGTTTACGTATAGCAGGGGGAGGAACCGACCCTGGAACCTTTTTATATATACAGCTTAACACTAAGACCCATATTTCTTCACCTTATCGAATACATCACACCTTTTATGAGGCTATGAAGACGGAGTTTGCAGTTACCCACACCTCCCAGAACTTGTTCATTGAGCTAGCTGGAGCTGGAGCGTCCAGTCTTCACATTTCTGATTGTTTCTTCTGTGGTGGAACTAAGATGGGAGACCAATGGCCTTGGGAGGCACAAGAATTGAACTATTCTATCCCATATAACCAAACTCTCTGCATAAAACTACCAGTGAATGGGTATTAGCTAACCCTATTGTTGGCAACTTATGTTTTGCTCGCACGGGACCACAGTTTACTATGCTAGTTGGACAGCTGGTCTGTCTAAACCAGAAGTTTTACAATGCCACCATTAAGAAAATGTCCTGGTGGTCGGGTGTAAACACTCCAGAACCTTCCAACCCTCTAGTCATCTTTCCTAATCTTGCTAAGCTATGGACTAATTTGGTTTCTTACAATACCTGGCAAGCCCCACCTAGACTATATTGGATTTGTGGAACCCGAGCATATGCCAAGCTCCGTAATAACTGGGGAGGTGCATGTGTATTGGGGACTATACAGCCTTCCTTCTTTCTTTTGCCTATCTCCCACGGGGAACAATTAGGTTTTCCGGTATATAAAAGTCGACAGAAGCGAGAGGTTTTAAAAATAGGCCAATGGGATAAATGGGATGATGAGGAATGGCCACCTGAGAGAATCATTTCATACTATGGACCCGCCACTTGGACACAAGATGGGACTTGGGAATACCACACACCTGTGTACATGATAAATCGTATTATACGCTTACAAGCTGTTGTTGAAATAATAACAAATGAAACTAGTAAAGCTCTTGTGGTAGGCTATGGCCTGTAAACTAGGCTTAGATCCTAACCCCCCACCTGAGAGAAGTATTGAAAAGAACCAAAGTTTAGAAATCTGCTTTAAACTGCTTTTTGAAAGTCCCTTTCCTTCCCCCATGAAGTTTGCATAAGTTCTTTATGCTTGGTTTGTTCTGTCCTTGCATTCTCTGAGCTAGCAATGTCCTTGCAGTAGAATTGTATCCATGTTTAAGACTATGGGGGATGTTTACTAAAGTGCGGTAAACGTGACTAACACGGGTTATACGATATTAACGACCGTAAGTGCCGTATAACGTGCGTACCGACGCGCTAACGACCGTTAACGTCATACTACGCGCGTTAACCGTAGTTAACGATCGTAAAGCTCCGCGGCGCGTTAAAACAGCGCAGAAGGTGGAGAGTGGGCGGAGAGAAGGGGTCAATGGGCGGAGAGAGTGGGCGGGGAGAGGCTCCCCTCATACTAACGCGCTGAATTTCAGAGCTCAATTCCAACGCGAATGAAAACCTGTCGTTAAAGGCATTTAAAGGGAAGAGAAACCATTTCCGTCAGCAATGTACAGAAAAACCGGGGAAACCCACAAAACGTGAGCGGTGTGATACATGTGCACAGAACAAAATTTCACATAAAACGTTAAAAATGACCACAAGAAACATTTTAAAAAGCATAATTCAGCTGGGCAACAGTTATAGCAATGGGCAACAAGGAACAACACTCCCTGGAAAGCACCAAAATAAAAAGAAATGATGTGTGGAAGGGTCTACGCTCCGCAGACCCTTTCAAAGAGCATTACATTGTAATGGAGCTGTCCTGGGCGTGTGGTGTAATGTTTCCCAATGATATCATTGTTGCCCAGCTTGGTTATGGGTGTGTGCCCCTTTTATGAGGTCTTTTATGAGGTTTATGTGCACCTTTGTCTGCATACAAGGTAAATGAGGCCACAGTAAACCTGTTTGCAGAGCAGGGTTTCTGACTCGTCAGGCCGGTTTAACTAACTCCAGGGACTGCACTGTCTCTGTGGCCACAGTGTGGTGCAACAGACACAGCCAGTTCCTGCAAGACCAGAGGGTCACAGGTTCAAATCCCAGCTGGGGCTCCTGCCAACCCAGTCCCCATAGCCTTACCCACCACCAAACAGTGATAGTAAAGACACTCCTTTATTGCAGAGAACATACGCATGGCCTATATTTTACCACACCAAACACAGACACCAGAAACAGGCACATTACCTAAAGCAGAGTCCCGCAAATGCAGTCCTGGAGGGCCCCACACCATTCCGGCTTCATGCTGCCTCTAATAAAGATGCCTGTGCTGCATAGCTATGCACCACCCCTATGGTATGCAGATGTAGCTCATGCATATTTATGAGGGACAGCATGAAAACCCGAACAGTGTTTGGAACACCAGGACTGGATTTGGGGAACTCTGCCGTAAAGCAGCAGCCAACAGGGCCACACAACCACCCTCAGGCCCCATTGGCCAATGCCTCCTGGAGAGGCAAGACATTGGGCCCTGCCTGTATCTCCCAATACTAGCAGTTGCATACCTTAGCAATGCTACCCTACACCTGGGTATATGGTACAGAGCTATCAAACGTTCCCTTTGATAACTGGCAGATATCAATTCCTACGTTAAGCACAGTTTGCTCATTGAGCTCCACCATAACAATCATTCTGATGTCTGCGGTGTTTGCTGCAGGTCTGGTCTCTGACAGTGTTCACCACCCTGGGGAGTGACCCCCAAACAGCCTTGTGTACCATATCCATGCCTGTACTATGCCCATGACTGGTGTGGTGGGTATGGCTGCTGACCACCTCTATAGTAGCACAATGCTGGCATAGGTGTGGGGGTGGCTGTCTGTCTATCCAGTGTGTGGTGGCTGCAAACACCTTCCACAGCCCACACTGCCAGCAATGTTGCCAGTATTGGGCTGCCAATGTGCATAATGAGGAGCAAGGTACCATGGGTATAGGCTGGACAGGGTGGCCTGGCCAGGGTGCATCTGCACAGGGCATAGGGCAGTGACAGGCACATTGTAGTGCCCGGCCACCACCTACACAGACAGGGTGACCTCAGTATATCCTGCTGAGAGATCACTCTCACCCTGACTGTGCAGTGACCACAGCATGGCTAGGCACTCCCATAGTGCTATCTAATATTTCTCTCATGTGATAAATATGGGTTTCCTTTCGGGGCCCAGTCACTGATGTATCTGCTTGCTGTGTATGCTGACATCCCAGTTCTGGGTGCAGGCATCTCCACTGGGCACTAGCAGACTGTTTGCAGCTGGTAGGTGTTGTGATGGAGTGGCGTGAAGTGGCTGATGGATTGCACCAGGAGAATATCAGATAGTGGTGGGGTGCAGCATACCATATCCAGGCCTAATGTCTGTCTGCTATTGTGTTATGGCTGTGTACAGAGCTGCATTGACTGCCCTGTGGGGTGTCTGTTCCTCAGCAGGACTAGGGTTAATGTTCCCCTCTACTGCCACCTTTGCAGGGAGGTAGCCTGTGGATCTTTTGATGGGAGACCCTGTTTGCCACCCTCAGCCCTGGGGGAGAGGGGTGGTGGTGCATGGGGGCTACACCTGACTGAAACAGAGATGTCCAAGGTGTTCCTACAGAACCTACCTATCTCACACAGTAACATTGCTTTGGACCTGGTGCTGGGCGCCTCACTGCACCCTCAGGGTGAGCACAGTACCCGCACAATGTGACGGTGTGTAGCTACTCTGTGCCAGTACAACACACGGTCAGTACCCCCTACCAGGCCGAGGTGCTGTGGGGGTGCACATGGTCAGTTCCCCCTACCAGGCCGAAGTGCTGTGGGGGTGCATTCCCCATGGTGTGTATCTGTGGACAGCTGATTTGCATGTGCAGTGCATCATGGATGTGACTGGCACAATCCAACCCTGTGAAACCCCAGCACCTGCTCACAGGCTCTGATAAACCATAGGCCATCACACGTACATCTGCTAGCATAATGCATAGGTGCAAGACACCCTACAGAGTCTGTAAAATAAGATGCCCACACTGGTAAAAACACACGTACCCACGCACGTAAAATCACACATACCCACGCACGTAAAAACACACGTACCCACGCACGATTGTACGCGCGCAGCTACGCACGGGGCTATGCACGTACCAATGCACGCAACCTCGCACGCACCAACGTACGTGGCTAGGCACACTCCGAGGGTGTTTTTCTGACACCAATACTCAGCGTAACGAAAAACATGCCTCCTCTTTCCCTCTATAATGTACAGGGTGATGCCTGGGACAGCCTTCTGCGTTAGGCACACTGGGGACTCGAACCCATGCTGCCTGTAACAGCGGTCAGTACCGTAACCATTGTGCTACAGCTCTGTTTCAGTGCTTTGTGTCTGTACGTCTTCTTACGTTTAACGCGCAGTGACGCGCCACGGCGCCCGGTAACGCTCGTTAATTTTTTTAACGCGCGTTAGTGGTGACGATGTACCACCCATGTCCTTATTTGGGGTTTCTGTTACTACCGCGGCTCCTAACGCGAATTGCACTAACGCAGTTTAGTAAACATACCCCTATGTCTGTGCTAAAACAGTTTGAGCAGAAAGAATGGGGGACCAGGCCCAGACCGGGTCACCGATTGGACAGGTGTAAGGGGTGTCAAACCAATAGAAAGTTATGCTTCTATCAAACTGCAAAAACTGTATATAAGGAATTGGCTATCATACGACATTGATCATTCTTTTCAGACACTAAAGTTGTCCGTTTGAACCTGTGCACAAAATTAATTGGCTTGGATCCTTGAACTGGTATTATTTATTGTATGCTTATCAGCTGCTACATATTCTTGGTGCGTTGGCTGGGAAGTGTGAGTAGTGTGATGGTATTCAAGTAAATATACCACGACTTCTTGCCTCAAAGGTTTGGTCCGGCTGGAGCCACACCTGACTGATCGTAGGGGAGCCTCTGGTGCCACCGGTCCTCTTGTATCGGAGAAGACTCCTCCTTGCCTCCGCAGGTTGCTGGTTCCGGCTGGCCAACACCTCTGAACCCGAGGGGAGTCCAGGATCCAACCCATGTACTGGTTTGGTATCGGGAACCGGATCCGGTGAGTAGAAGTTTTCTTTACTACTCAGATAGTCAGTTTTTGGAATATGGTATGGTACAATAAACAAAGAGAACTTGATCACCTCTCTAGGGCGGTCCTAGTACGCTTCACATAAGGGTTAGTGAAGCAGAAGCCACCGACCCTATAGTATGGTTAGTCAGTAAGGCCTTGGGAATTTGGGAAAAACATTGCTAGCATGTTTGTCTGTGTGTGTGTGGATGAGAGGTCTTGAAATACAGACCAAGCAAGTGCGGACTCCTGAGTAGCGCAATTCTTGGCCGGGCGACCGCGCCCAGGTCGCAAAAAGGAGGAAGCGTCTGGTGTTTGTGTCCCTCACTGTTTCTAGGGCTGTACAGACCCCCTGTCTGTTGTTTGTATCTGGTTTTGTTATCTGTTGAAACCGCTGGTTTCCCTTCTGGTGTAATATAAACAGTTTACCGATTAAGGGACAGTACTGAGAAAGAAAAAAACAAACAAACCCTCAGGAGTCACTTTAAGGAATCAAATCTAAGCACCGAACAGCACAAGCTGTTTCAGTGATTTTATTTTTTTTCAGCACAGCATGAGAGTAAGCAGAGGGAGAAGGGGTGTGTCTTCTAGTTCTCATTAACCCCTTCGGAGCTCCTCTCAGCCCTGCCTGTATTTCTATGTCAACTGTTAGAGGTCCGAGTGAGGAGGATTCTGTAGAGCTAATATTACTTGTTACGGTATGTTACCTTTCAGAACTATCCAGGGGGGAGGGTCTAGTTCAGTTTTAGTGTGCTGGGTGAGATTCCTTAAAAGAAATACCTTATTCTGATCAGATAGGCTGTTAGGTATAATGCATTTGTGGGCTTAGCTTAGTCTTGTGTTCTTATGTTTTAGTCTTCAGCAAACACTGTCCTTCTTTCATTGATGGCTACTCCTGTAGATTTTATGGTCCCTGGAACTGAACTGATTAAAGTTCTTTACTTTAGCTAAATAAAACAAACAGAAATGATAGAAAAATTAAGGAAACTGCTTCTGTTTTTCCTTTGACCTTCGAAGTAGAAGTTGAGAGCCCTGACAGGACAATGAAGCATCCCGAGCCAGTAGTTACCAGATTGCAACTTGAAAATGATTTAAATTTTGTCTCTGATATATTTGGTTTTGACTGTATATGCTATCGAGCAAAATTATAAGTAAAATGGGATTTTTTATATACTGTGGCAAGCACCTCATAGAGGACATACTTATTGTTCATAAATTACAGAAAAAGAAAAAAGAAAGCTGTAACCCAGCTGCATGGTAATTAGTTGAAAGTCAGAAGAAAAGAGACCTATTGTTTATTTTGCTAAGATAACGTCAAGGTTGGCTGAAGCTCTCAGTAATTTGCTTTCAACTAACTTAAAAAGGGGAGTGTTGGCATTCCAGATATCCACCAACTTTATGAAAAAGTATCCATTTCATGTCCTTTGAATATCTGCTTTCTGAACTGTAAGATTTAAAGTAATTTCTTTGCATTGTTCAGCTTAGTGCTGATGACTGCTGGCAGTTAGTTTCATGCCAAGTATTTTTAAGTTTCCTACAAACATTCTCACTGAGAACAGTGTATACGATAGACTCTAGTCATACGTAACAGATATGTGGCCATCATGTTAGGAGCCATATTTCTTTCTATTGGGATTGATGTTATAACATGTTGCAAAATAATAGTTTTATATTTTAAGGACTTTATCTAAATTGTTCCTATTTAGAATGAGCACATACATCCATTATGCTTATTGCAACTAATCTAAGCTTATGTTTTCTGCCTACCCTTTGTTTATAGCAATAATACGTTTTTATAATAAGTTTTTAATAAGTGCACCCAGAGGAACATTGTTGCATAGTTCTGACTCGTAGTCCACAGGAAAATGCAGCCTGACTGCCAGCCCCCTCTGTCTGTTGTTAAGTACGTCATCATGGGGTGTCGGAGTCCACGCAAACTCCGTTGAAATGTATGACTAGGAATTTTAACAAGGGATTTGCTGGAGACTATGGAATAGAAATGTCTCAGTCCCCATTAGAAATGCTTTGTGATAGGGAGTGGCCGGTACTGGTCTCATCATGGCCCCCTGGTGGTACCTTTGATGTTAGTATCATATCCTTAGTTCACCAGATTACACGAAAAGAACATACTGACCAGTTCCCTTATATAGACTTCTGGTTAAATGTTTGTGAAAAAGAGCCCTCCTGGATGGAACGTTGTTATGAGGAACAGTGTAGGATATTTGTAGCAACTACCCAAGGGGCCCAGAAGCCTGGGGAGAAGAAACTGTCTGTCTATTCAGCCCCAGAGTCCCCAGACATTCCGTCCCTTCCTCCATAGTTCCTCTATAGGCCAGTCCCCTCGGCTCCGCCACTATCCCAGGCAGAGCCTGTCCAGGAGGAACCCATTTCTGCAGTTTTACCCCGAGTGCCCTCCCAACGGCCCCCGCGGCTGGAGGAGGCACTCCCCTCCCCGGCCGGAAGCCCCGGCTCAGTTCAAAGTACTCCGAGTGGGCCACAGTCCACCGATGACACTACAAGCAGGGATTCATTCGCCAGTTCAGGGTCACTCACAGCCAGCGCCCAAGAACATGAAGTGGAACCCCGACAGAAGTACAACAACCAGTAAAAGGGATGGTCACGTTATACCATTGTGCCAGGTCCAGGGCCTACCCATCCTTAATACCAAAGGCCAGGTCGTGGTAGGACTGACCAGCCTTGTTTATGTGCCTTTTTCCACGACTGATTTACTGAACTGGAAGACGCATTATGCCTCCTACACTGAGAAGCCTCAGGATTTGATTGAACTAATGAACAGTATTATGCAGACCCCTCAGCCTACCTGGTCTGATTGCCGCCAGCTCCTGTCCACCCTTTTCAGCACTGAAGAGCGAGCGCGAATTGTGCAGGCCTCCATTAGATGGTTAGAAGAAAATCCTGTAGGAGATGCAGGCCTGGACTCTCAGCAAGCAGCCGCTGCGGATTTCCCAAATGATGGCCCCAAGTGGGATCCAAATAGTGCAGACAGCCCTCAATCGGTTCCGCCAAGCCCTCATGCAAAGCCTGAAGAAGGGAGGCCAGAAAGCCAGAATATTGGAAAAATATCTGAAGTTCTCCAATGACCAGATGAGAACACAGCAGCCTTCTATGAATGATTATCTGAAGCCTACAGACTATATACCCTATATGATCCAGCGGCCCAGGAAAATTTGCGCATGGTAAATGCTGCATTCGTGAGTCAGTCCCGGGGGAGACATAAAGTGAAAACTGCAAAAATTAGAAGAATTTGCGGGCATGAATACAGCCCAGTTAATGGAAGTTGCTCAGAAAGCGTTTGTGAATCGTGATCAAGAATGTCAGAGGGAAAGTGAACGTAGAATGAAGAAGAAAGCTGATTTTCTTGCTGCAGCTTTAGTTGAAAGACGCAGAGGAAGTTTTTCTAACAGAAGGACTCGAGGACGTGGAAAGGGCCGAGGAGATGGTCGGCCCCCATTGGGTGCAAATCAGTGTGCCCACTGTAAGGAAGAAGGACATTGAAAGAATGAATGCCCGAATTTTGACTCCGCCTACCGGAGGGGAGGAGGGAGCACTTGGAGAGCAGGGGGCGATTCCGGCATCGGGGAGGAATGCATCGCACACAGTTCCAGCAGGGAGAAGCTGCTGTAGAGGGAGTGGCAACTGCTGAGGGCTACTACACGGATGAAGACTAGGACAGACCAGGCTCCAAGTTCTCTCGGAGTCCCCAGGAGCCTATGGTCAATTTGAAGATCGGAGACCAATATATGGACTTTATGGTGGATACGGGGGCCGAACACTCAGTGGTGGCCAGACCTGTGGCTCCGTTGTCATCCTGATTTATCACTATTGTTGGGGCCACTGGCACTCAAGCCAACAAATCCCTCTTGCAGAACCGCACTTGTGAATTAGGGGGACGGAAGATAACACACCAGTTCCTGTACATACCTGAATGCCCAATCCCCCTCTTGGGCCGAGACATGCTCGCTAAGCTCCAGGCGCAGATATCCTTTGTTGAAGGGGGAAAAATGGAAATGACTGTGAACTCAAAATCTGCTGGCCTGATGGTGCTGACTGTCCCCCGAGAAGAAGAATGGCGGTTCTACAGCCCACTTTTATCCAAACCAGCCTGCCCCCGTATACCTACCAGCATTTCAGCTCCGCCCGGAGTGTGGGCAGAGGATAATCCTCCTGGCCTAGCGAAGAATATAGCCCCTGTGCTTGTCACCTTCAAATCGGGAGCAGAACCAGTGCATGTGAAACAATATCCTCTCCCACGACCAGTAATCAAAGGCATTCATCGTCATCTAAAGAAATTATTGCAGTACGGACTCCTTAGAGAATGCCAATCGCCATGGAATACCCCCCTCCTCCCAGTCAAGAAGCCTGGGACAGGTGACTACCGCCCAGTGCAGGATTTGAGACGAGTGAACAATGCAGTTGAAACCATACATCCAGTAGTACCAAATCCCTACACCCTCTTGGGACTGATTCCTGCTGAAGCTACTCACTTCACTGTTCTGGATTTAAAGGATACCTTCTTTTGCATCCACCTGGCATCCACCAGTCAACTCCTGTTTGTGTTTGAATGGGAGAACCTGACCAACGGAAGGAACGGCCAACTCACCTGGACTCGATTACCTCAAGGATTCAAGAACTCACCCACCATCTTCAGTGCTGCTGTTAATCAAGATCTATCAAGTTACTCTGTGACTCCAGGAAAAAGAGTCCTGCTCCAGTATGTGGATGACCTGCTTGTAGCCACCAACTGTGTGCAAGCCACCAGTGATCTCTTGCACCTCCTGAATGAAGGTGGATAGAAGGTCTCCAGAGCGAAGGCGCAGTTGTGCCAAACAGAAGTAAAATACCTGGGATTCCATTTGTCCAGAGGGGTCCGGAGATTGGGACTCGAGCGAAAGGAAGCAGTATGCCGCATCCATACCCCCACCACCAGAAAGCAGGTGAGGGCCTTCTTGGGAGCTGCCTGCTACTGCTGAATATGGAAACCCAACTTCGCGCTCTTAGCAAAGCCATTGTACCAAGCCACCAAAGGAGTGGAACGATCTCCCATGGAATGGGGCCCAGAACAGGATAAAGCATTCAAATCGTTGAAAGCAGTTTTGATGTCATCACCAGCCTTGGGCCTACCAGATGTACAGAAGCCATTTCGCCTGTATGTCCATGAGTCAAGTGGAAATGCTCTGGTGTATTGACCCAAACCCTTGGATCTTGGCAGCAACCTGTAGCCTATCTATCAAAACAATTGGATCCTGTTGCAAAAGGATGGCCACCATGCCTGAGAGCCGTTGCAGCCACAGCCCTCTTGGTGAGCGAAGCCGACAAGCTCATCTTAGGTCATAGTCTCCAGGTTACAGTGCCACACTCTGTCCTAACCCTCATGGAACATAAAGGAAATTACTGGTTCACGAATTCCCACATGCTAAAGTACCAAAGCATGCTGTGCGAAAACCCTCGATTACAGTTGATCGTCAGTCAAGCTCTGAACCCCGCTACACTATTACCAGTTGGTCCAGATCCACCCAACCACAGATTTTACTGCTTCATCATGTAGAATAATTCTGTAAATCCGTGTATTCCTTTCATTTACATTGTTTGGAAGATAATATAATAATCAGTGATCTTCAGCTCTTAAATATTTTCCCACATTATGGTAAAACCCTTTCTTTGTTCAAATTTAAAAATATATTTTGTTTGCTTAAATAATTATGAATCACTGATAAGTCTCTTTAAGAAGCTTTTATGTTTTTCAAAGTGAAAACAAAATTACTACTGTATATAAATATATCTGAAGCAGTTTGCTTTACTAGGTATATGCTTATATGAGACTTTGTTCTGTGTGTGTACTGTTCTTTGATGATTGGTGATATTTTATTTATTTAACGGGGTTTTTTATACTGCCTTTATGCCAAGGTGGGTTACATAGAGCAACAATAACAAACTCGAATGAGTTGTAGTTACATATAACTCATGGGGCTACCAACTTGGATTTAACAACTTGGGGGTTTACAGATTTCAGTAGTATATGTAGTTATGTGATATCATTTGAGCCGATGTGTTCAATGAATAAATGTGTTTTTAAGAGTGTCTTCAGATCTTGTATAGACTGTGCAGATCTGGTGGGTTGTAGTAGTGTGTTCCAAATTGTTGGGGCAAAAAGGGTGAAGGCTCTGTTGTTTGCTGAGAGCTTCTGGTCTTGAGAGGGGTATGACTAGAAGGTTCTGGTTCACTGATCTTCTGGGTCTTGTTGGGGAAACTGCTAGGTACTTATGACCTAGATTGGCCACTGTTGGAAACAGGATACTGGGCTTGATGGACCTTGGTCTGACTCAGTATGGCATATCTTATGTTCTTATGATTGCTTGGAAGTAATGGATACTGTGTTCTCCAGTTGCCCTGATTTAACCGATCTTCCACTGAACAATCCTGAACAGACTTTCTTTGTGGATGGAAGCAGTCTTGTCATCAACGGACAACATCGTGCTGGCTATGCAGTAGTGACCCTGGACATGGTAGTTGAATCTTCAGCTTTGCCCCCAGGACCCTCAGCACAGGAGGCTGAACTGATAGCCCTTACTAGGGCACTGATAATAGGGACAGGGCTCCGCTTGAATGTGTACACAGACTCCAGCCCCCAGGTCCAACTGTAATCCCTGAATCATTGGGCCCAGCCTTTGTCCATGCTTTTCACCAAGCCACACATTATAGGAAAAACAGCTATGGAAAAAGCTTTTAGGCCCCATTTCTATATCCTGCTGCTAGGGGATATGAGTCAGATTGGATCCGAAATCACTAGACTAGAGCTGTTGGCTTTAGGTTCTGTCTTACAGAGTCTCCACGTTTGGGTACTAATGTAGAATCTACAGCCCTACTCCTACCACCACCGGAAGCTGGCAGGTCCACGTACGGCAGAAGCTTGAGGAACCTACAGCCCTACTCCTGTCACCCACCGGAAGCTGACAGGTCTACGTACGGCAGAAGCTGTGGAAGAAAAGAACTTAAGTGATAGCTATGTGTTTGCTTCTCCCATGTTTCTTACCCATTTGCTTGTGAATGTTTACCTCAATCATAGACAGTACAGTTGAACGTAAGGCAGCAACCAGGGTACTAGCCATGTGGAAATATCAAGCTATATCCGGGAAAGAAGCCTCAGTTTAAAGTGACTTTGATAGATGATTAATTTCTCACCCTCTCTTATTCAGGTTGAGAATAATCAAAGGGGGGAATGTGGTAGGCTATGGTCTGTAAACTAGGCCTAGATCTTAACCCCAACCTGAGAGTAGTATTGAAAAGAACCAAAGTTTAGAAATCTGCTTTAAACTGCTTTATGAAAGTCCCTTTCCTTCCCCCATGAAGTTTGTATAAGTTTTTTATGCTTGGTTTGTTCTGTCCTTGCATTCTCTGAGCTAGCAATGTCCTTGCAGTAGAATTGTATTCATGTTTAAGACTATGGGGTATGTTTACTAAACTGCGTTAGTACAATTCACGTTAGGAGCCGCGGTAGTGAAAGAAACCCCAAATAAGGACATGGGCGGTACATCGTCACCTCTACCGCGCGTTAGAAAAATTAACGAGCGTTACTGGGCGCCGTGCCGCGTTACTGCGCGTTAATCGTAAGAAGACGTACAGACACAAAGCACTGAAACAGAGCTGTAGCACAATGGTTACAGTACTGACCGCTGTTACAGGCAGCATGGGTTCGAGTCCCCAGTGTGCCTAACGCAGAAGGCTGTCCCAGGCATCACCCTGCACATTACAGAGGGAAAGAGAAGGCATGTTTTTCGTTACGCTGAGTATTGGTGTCAGAAAAACACCCTCGGAGTGTGCATTGGTACGTGCGTAGCTGCGCGCGTACAATCGTGCGTTTCTACGTGCGTGGGTACGTGTGTTTTTACCAGTGTGGGCATCTTATATTACAGACTTTGTAGGGTGTCCTGCACCTATGCATTATGCTAACAGATGTACGTGTGATGGCCTATGGTTTATCAGAGCCTGTGAGCAGCTGCTGGAGTTTCACAGGGTTGGATTGGGCCAGTCACACCCATGATGCACTGCACATGCAAATCAGCTGTCCACAGATACACACCATGGGGAATGCACCCCCACAGCACCTCTGCCTGGTAGGGAGAACTGACCATGTGCACCCCCACAGCACCTCGGCCTGATAGGGGGTACTGACCGTGTGTTGTGCTGGCACAGAGTAGCTACACACCATCACATTGTGCGGGTACTGTGCTCACCCTGAGGGTGCAGTGAGGCGCCCAGCACTAGGTCCACAGCACCGTCTGTGGCTGAAAGAGGCCATGGCGTAGGTCCAAAGCAGTGTTACTGTGTGAGATAGGTAGTTTCTGCAGGAACACCTTGGACATCTCTGTCTGTTTCAGTCAGGTGTAGCCCCCATGCACCACCACCACCACCACCCCCCCCCCCCCCAGGGCGGCAAACAGGGCCCCCCATCAAAAGATCCACAGTCTACCTTCCCTGCAAAGGTGGCAGTAGAGGGGAACAGTAACCCTAGTCCTGCTGAGGAACAGACACCCCACAGGGCAGTCAATGCAGCTCTGTACACAGCCATAACACAATAGCAAACAGACATTAGGCCTGGATATGCTATGCTGCAACCCACCACTATCTGATATTCCCCTGGTGCAAACCATCAGCCACTGCACCCTGCAAGCCACTCCATCACAACACCTACCAGCTGCAAACTGTCTGCTAGTGCCCAGTGGAGATGCCTGCCCCCAGAACTGGGATGTCAGCATACACAGCAAGCAGATACATTAGTGACTGGGCCCCAAAAGGAAACCCATATTTACCACATGAGAGAAATGCTAGATAGCACCATGGGAGTGCCTAGCCATGCTGTGGTCACTGCACAGTCAGGGTGAGAGTTATCTCTCAGCAGGACATACTGAGGTCACCCTGTCTGTGTAGGTGGTGGCCAGGCACTACAATGTGCCTGTCACTGCCCTATGCCCTGTGCAGATGCACCCTGGCCAGGCCACCCTGTCCGGCCTATACCCATGGTACCTTGCTCCTCATTATGCACATTGGCAGCCCAATACTGGCAATATTGCTGGCAGTGTGGGCTGTGGAAGGTGTTTGCAGCCACCACACACTGGATAGACAGACAGCCACCCCCACACCTATGCCAGCATTGTGCTACTATAGAGGTGGTCAGCAGCCATACCCACCACACCAGTCATGGGCATAGTACAGGCATGGATATGGTACACAAGGCTGTTGGGGGGTCACTCCCCAGGGTGTTGAACACTGTCAGAGACCAGACCTGCAGCACACACCGCAGACATCAGAATGATTGTTATGGTGGAGCTCAATGAGCAAAATGTGCTTAACATAGGAATTGATATCTGCCAGTTATCATAGGAAACGTTTGATAGCTGTGTACCATATACCCAGGTGTTGGGTGGCATTGCTAAGGTATGCAACTGCTAGTATTGGGAGATAAAGGCCGGGCCCAATGTCTTGCCTCTCCAGGAGGCATTGGCCAATGGGGCCTGTGGGTGTGGGTGTGGCCCTGTTGGCTGCTGCTTTACGGCAGAGTTCCCCAACTCCAGTCCTGGTGTTCCAAACACTGTTCGGGTTTTCATGCTGTCCCTCATAAATATGCATGAGCTACATCTGCGTACCATGGGGGTGGTGCATAGCTATGCAGCACAGGCATCTTTATTAGAGGCAGCATGAAGCCGGAATGGTGTGGGGCCCTCCAGGACTGCATTAGCGGGACTCTGCTTTAGGTAATGTGCCTGTTTCTGGTGTCTGTGGTTGGTGTGGTAAAATATAGGCCATGCGTATGTTCTCTGCAATAAAGGAGTGTCTTTACTATCACTGTTTAGTGTTGGGTAAAACTATGGGGACTGGGTTGGCAGGAGCCCCAGCTGGGATTTGAACCTGTGACCCTCTGGTCTTATAGGCACTGGCTGTGTCTGTTGCACCACACTGTGGCCACAGAGACAATGCAGTCCCTGGAGTTAGTTAAAGCGGCCTGACGAGTCAGAAACCCTGCTCTGCAACAGGTTTACTGTGGCCTCATTTACCTTGTATGCAGACAAAGGTGCACATAAACCTCAGAAAAGACCTCAAAAAAGGGGCACACACCCATAACCAAGCTGGGCAACAATGATATCATTGGGCAACATTACACAACACTCCCAGGACAGCTCCATTAAAATGAAATGATCTTTGAAAGGGTCTGTGGAGCGTTGACCCTTCCACACATCATTTCTTTTTTATTTGGTGCTTTCCAGGGAGTGTTGTTCCTTGTTGCCCATTGCTATCACTGTTTCCCAGCTGAATTATGCTTTTTAAAATGTTTCTTGTGGTCATTTTTAACGTTTTATGTGAAATTTTGTTCTGTGCACATGTATCACACCGCTCACGTTTTGTGGGTTTCCCCGGTTTTTCTGTACATTGCTGACGGAAATGGTTTCTCTTCCCTTTAAATGCCTTTAACGACAGGTTTTCATTTGCGTTGGAATTGAGCTCAGGAATTCAGTGCGTTAGTGTGAGGGGAGCCTCTCCCCGCCCACTCTCCGCCCATTGACCCCTTCTCTCCGCCCACTCTCCACCTTCTGCGCTGTTTTAACGCGCCGCGGGACTTTACGATCGTTAACTATGCTTAACGCGTGTAGTAGTACGTTAACGGTCGTTAGCGCATCGGTACGCGCGTTATACAGCACTTACGGTCGTTAACGTC
Organism: Ichthyophis bannanicus; assembly: GCA_033557465.1. NCBI lineage: Eukaryota > Metazoa > Chordata > Amphibia > Gymnophiona > Ichthyophiidae > Ichthyophis > Ichthyophis bannanicus. The sequence continues at coordinate 34,242,389 of CM066035.1, read as the reverse complement.
GTATATCGCGCGTTAGTCACGTTTACCGCACTTTAGTAAACATCCCCCTATGTCTTTGTTAAAACAGTTTGAGCAGAAAGGATGGGGGACCCGGCCCAGACCGGGTCACCGACTGGAAAGGTGTAAGCGGTGTCAAACCAATAGAAAGTTATGCTTCTATCAAACTGCAAAAATTGTATATAAGGAATTGGCTATCATATGTCATTGCTCACTCTTTTCAGACACTAAAGTTGTCCATTTGAGCCTGTGCACAAAATAAATTGGCTTGGATCCTTGAACTGACTCCTGGTATTATTTATTGCATGCTTATCAGCTGCTACACTCTAACCCTTTTAGCTAAACAGAGTACACAAATGCGTATAGCTATTTATCAGAATCGCTTAGCACTGGATTATTTACTAGCAGCTGAAGGTGGAGTGTGTGGAAAATTAAATTTAACTAACTGTTGTTTGCAAATTGATAATGAAGGTCAAGTTGTAGAAGATATAGCCAATCAGATGCGGAAGCAAGCCTATGTACCAGTCCAGACCTGGCATGGCTTGAAACTTGATGGATGGTTTGTGAGTTAATCTCTGAAGAGGAAAAGAACATGTTATAATCTGATAAGTTCAAATATCAGGTTGAAATGTAGGTCCTCCTTGGGAAGAGGACATACATTTTTTGAGGACTGTCATAGCAAGAAAAAAAGGAATACATTTTTTGCACATGGGAGGAACAAATTACTCATTTATTGACTCCTAAAAAAGTGAATCAGACCTAGCACTTTTGAACAGATGTGTTTGGTTTTCATGCCATAGACTATAGGATTGAACATGGGAGGTACGAGGAGGTAAAGACTGGTCATAATGACATGAACATAAAGGGGAATGCTGTGACCAAAACTATTTGTTAAAAATGTAAAGAGAGCGAGGATATAAAATGTTAGGATGGTGCAAATGTGGGAACCGCAGGTGCTGATGGCTTTGAGGCGTGCTGCCCAAGATGGAAGCTTGAAGACCACCCTCAGAATGAGCACGTAAGAGAAGGCAATAGAAGTCGCATCAAACCCCGCAAGTATAAATGCAACAGTCAGTCCATATACCTTGTTGATTGGTGTGTCTGTGCAGGCAAGTTTTGCCACTATTCCACTACTGCAGTAACAATGCAAGATTACTTTGCTGGGAGAGAATGGAAGCATCTTCAGAAGAAAACAAAATGGGATTGATATCAGCACACCTCTAATTAGTATCATTAGTCCCATCCTTATTATGACTGGATTGGATAGGATAACCGAGTGTCTCAATGGATTGCAGATCGCCACATAGCGGTCAAAGGCCATAGCCGAGAGGACCCCTGATTCTATGGAGGAGAAGCAATGAATAAAAAACATCTGGATCAGACAAGACTCAAAATAGATTTCTCGTGAATGGAACCAAAATATGGCTAACATTTTAGGTGACAGAGCGGTAGATAAAACCAAATCAGTGAAAGCCAGCATGGAAAGGAAGTAATACATGGGTTCATGAAGACTTTGCTCCATTTTTATAGCATAAAGACTAATTACGTTTCCAAAACAAGTTGCAATGTACATCGCACAGAATGGGAGAGAGATCCAGATGTGTGCAGCTTCCAACCCGGGGATTCCAGTGAGGATGAATGTTGATGGGTGGCTGCAAGTGGTATTGATAAAAGACATGATACCCAGTTGCATTCAGTCTCAGAATACTTTCATCTCCTGGAAATAAGAAAAGTGTGAGAGAGGTCATGAACTGCATGTCTTTGTGAAATCCTGTGTCTTTCTTACCAGAGATAGTGCAGAATACTAAAGCACTGAAAAGTTTTACATTAATTCTTTATAGGAATAATAAGCAGTAAAGAGAAATGTTATTTTCTTCGGAGAACACTCAATAGTTATTTTATTTATTTATTTAACAGGTATTTTTATATCACCTTATCATTAATTCAAAGCAGTTTACATAGAACACCATAGCAATATACTTTTACATGGATTAGGTATTGCAGCTTGGAAGATTACATGGGGCAATTAATACATTTAACTATATAGAGGTGCATTGTAGCAGTGCAAGTTATAGCAGGGTTGCCTAATAGAGATCAAGAGGTTGTTGTATCTGTGTCAGGCTGTAGCTCTTCTAAGGTGGGACCACAGTATTCACAGAAGAGGTGGGATTTTATGGCTTTCCTAAAGTCCATTAGGTCTTTAATTGTGTGTATTGCGGTGGGAAGATTGTTCCAAAGGTGTGTGGGGGGGGGGGGGGGGGCGTACATGGAGAAGGCTCTACTACAGGTGGATTGTTTCGCTGTTCAGAAGCTTGGTGGGGTTCCAGGATGGTTTTGTGTGTCTGAGCATATGTTGTGGATGGATGTGTGAAGTGTATGAGTTTGTTTAAGTGTAAAGGGAATTGGGTGTGGACGTATCTGGCGTGGCAGGGCTGACCCAAGGGTATCTGACACCCTAGGCGAACCTTGAGCCCTGCATATCCCTTCCTGGGGACACTTAAGGCTTTGCTCCTTCCCTAGGGTGGAACAAGGCCCGGAGCCTCTCCCGCCCCCTGCCCATGGTGTGGTTCAAGGTTCTGCACCCCCTCCATGGGGTGGCTCAAGTCCTTGGAGCCTCCATGCAATGGCTCAAGGACCTATCTCCCTTCCCTGTACTCCATTTTCTACATATACCCTTGTCAAGCATCTTCCAAGAAATTTGGCAATGTGCACGTGAAGTGGTGGCATTTCATAACTCATACGTGTAACTGTCAGCACTTAGATGTGCAGCTTTGCTATTTTTCAAACCTGTACATGCCGCCACCATTAGCCAGTCACAGAGGACTCAATCTTTACCTCATTTCAAGTGGGAAGGGTAAGTAAACATTAGGAAGATTAAAAGGGACATCTCCTTTAATCCCTCCTGCAACGGGATGGCCAAAAGAAAAACTTTAAGAGAAATCCAGGGAGCAGTTTTAAATCCAGATTTGGCAATTTCGGCTTTTCACATGCATCCCCTTCATGAAACGGGAGTTTCACATGTATCTTTTGTCTTGCACAGATCATGTTCCTGGCAGACATGCCCCCGCGTAATTTGGATGTGATCAGGACAGTCACGTATAAATCCTGAGCCTTCTAAAATGGCTATTTGCATGTGGACATAGGTTGCAATGTGTATTCAGAGTAATCAAAAGTTACAATTTTATCTGGAATGCCATAGGTAACCAATGGAGATGCTCTTTCCCATCAGCACGCATTCTTTACCAATTTTGCAGCTGCATTATGAATTAATTGTAGCCTAGACAAGGACTTTTTACTCACAAACAAATAAAGTAAATTACAGTAATCAAATTGTGAAATTACAGTAGTGAATACGACTATTTGCAGATTTTCTAATAAATAAAGATAAATACATGCCTTTTTATTGAACACTTTGGCAGTACACCTACCTAAATTTTGTCTTCGCCTGTTATAATCACCCAGTAGCAGCCCAGTTGTCCACATACCCCCTCTCTACCCTTCCCCCTCCCCTTTTTCCTTCCAAGTAATTTTTCCCCCTCTCTTCTCACTCAAAGCACGATGGTTACCCTAATTACTTAATGTATATATTCATTATGGATAGTGCACATTGGAGTGGAGGAGTAGCCTAGTGGTTGGGGCAAGGTACTACAAGCCAGAAGGTCAGGGGTTCAAATCCCACTAGAGGACAGCAACCTTGGGCTGGAAAGAATGGGGTTTCTAGTCCCACTGGTGCTCCTTGTGGTCTTGGGCAAGCCACTTAACTCTCCATAGCCCATGTTTCCTGTAAAATAGTTATCTCCAAGTTATAATGCCCTGTTCAATGTAATTTCAGTTTGTTCAATGTAAACCGCACTGATGCAGAATAGCACAGTATATAAGAGAATGTAAATAAATAAGTATAGGTTCTTCCAGATAATCCTAAAATAAGCCCAGTACATACACCTGATGTTAATGTTTTCGAGATGTTGCAACATGTTCCATGTACATTAGTGATTAATTGTTCCTTGACATTCAGAAAGACAGTATAAAAAAGAACAGCTAAATAAATAAATAAATAAATAATAAATATGGTCTAATTTATCTGCTAAATCATACTTTCCACAAACATTTACTGGTCTTTTACTCCCCCAGTAGAATTCATCACTGGTTATACACATCTAGCTCATCACGCACAGTACTACAACTACTACTGAGCATTTGCATAGCGCTACAAGACATACGCAGTGCTGCACAGACATGTAAGAGACAGTCCCTGCTTATCAGAGCTTACAAGCTAGTCAAGACAGACAACACAGAAAGTGTAGACAGGGATACATCTAGGGGGAATGGTAAAGAAACAAGGAGATCAGATGAGTCAAGTTCCAAAAGCAGTAGCGAAGAGGTGAGTTTTCAGCCTGGTTTTGAAAAGGGTCAGAAAAGGCGCCTGGCGGACTGACACAGGTAGTTTGTTCCAGGTATAAGGTGCAGCAGGGTGAAAGGAGCAAAGTCTGGAGTTATCAGTAAAAGAGAAGGGCACAGATAGAAGTAAATTGCCAGAAGAGCGGAGTTCCCAAGGAGGGTATAGGGAGAGATAAGAGAAGAAAGGTAGTGAAGAGCTGCACTTATAGGTCAGCAAGAGAAGTTTGAAATGGATGCGGAAATAGATAGGGAGCCAGTGAAGTGGCTTGAGAAAAGGGGCAACATGGGCCTGATGAGGCTGGTGGAAGATTAGCTGCGCAGCAGATTGTTGAACAGATTGAAGGTGAGAGAGAGAATTCAAAGGGAGACCAGCAAGGAGTAGATTACGGTAGTCAAGGCGGGAGGTGATTAAGGAGTGGATAAGTGTCTTAGTGGTGTGTTCAGAAAGGAATGGGTGAATTTTGTTAAAGTTATAGAGAAAGAAATGGCAGGTCTTAGCTATCAGATGAATGTGTGTGGAGAAGGAGAGATAGAAGTTAAAGACATCCCCAAGGTTGTGAGCCGAGGAAACAGGGAGGAGTAGAGAGTTATCCACAGAGACTGAGAAAGGAGGAAGAGGAGAGGAGGTTTTAGGGGGAAAAATAAGAAGCTCAGTTTTTGCCATGTTCAATTTCAAGTGGCGGTGAGACATCCAAGCAGCAATGTCAGAAAGGCAGGCAGAGATCTAGGTCTCCACTGCCAGAGAGATTTCAGATGTAGAGAGATAGATCTGGGAGTCATTGGCATAAAGATGGTACTGAAAGCCATGGGAAGAGATGAGCGCACCAAGGGACCGGGTATAGAGAGAGAAAAGGAGTGGACCCAAGACAGATCCTTGGGGTACACCAACCGAGAGGGGGATATCAGCAGAGGAGGAGCCACCAGAACAAACACAGAAAGAGCGATGAGAGAGACAAGAGGAGTATCAGGATAGTACGGAGCCCTTAAAACCAAGCGATGACAGGGGATCAAAGAGAAGGATGTGGTCAACAGTGTCAAAAGGAGCAGAGAGGTCAAGAAGGATGAGGACAGTGTAAAGGTCCTAGGATTTTGCGAGGAACAAGTCACTGGAGACTTTGGCAAGAGCCGTTTCAGTAGAGTGTAAAGGACGAAAGCCAGATTGTAAAGGATCCAGGAGGGCATGAGAGGAGAGGAAGTCAAGCCAGCGGCAGTGAACCATGCATTCAAGTAGTTTAGAAACAAGGGGAGGAGGGAGATGGGTCGATAATTAGAAGGACAGGTAAGATCAAATGAGGGTTTCTTGAGGAGAGGTGAACTACAGCATGCTTGAAGGCTGCAAGGACAGTTGCAGTGGAGAGCGATAAGTTGAGAATATGAGAGATGGAAGGGACAACAGTGGATGAGATGGGGCTTAGGAGACGGGTGGGGATAGGATCAGAGAATCAGGTAGTGAGTTTAGAGAAAGAAAGAAAATGTGCAGTTTTGTCTTCAGAGATCACAAAAAAGGAAGAGAAGGTAGCAGAGATAGAGGGGGAAAGGTGGAAGTGAAGAGGTTGAGGAGAGCATTACACAGGTTGCATATCCTCTTCCACAATGAAATCCCTCCGTGTAGGCTACTCACATCACCTCACCAGTTACACATCTCTAGTAGTTCTCCACATGGGTGATAAGCTGCCAGCAAATACCCTGTATTTTCTTCAGGCACAAAAGAAATCAGACCATAACATTTACTTTGAATTAGTCCAGACAATGTTTGCACTCCTGACCGCTGTGATCTCAGGAGCCCTATCTCCCCTTTTGGGTACATAGACAGAAAGAAGCAAAGACAGTTTTGCCTCCAAAACATTACAGCTTCTAGATCCCATGATCTCATCAGCTCTTCCCCTAACCATTCCTAGTGAGGAAAAATCACCTAAAACATTTTATTATTAAATTAAATCAATTAAAAATCGTATTTTATCATAACTTTCTAGGCGCATTCCAAAGACACTCATAGTTAAAATACACAATTTAATACAGAAGTTATGCAAGATAGATTGACAAGCATGAGTTCAGAGCTGTTTGTCCATGGCAGGAAATAACATGGTTTTAGGGTTTTTTCTGAGTGTCAGGTAATGTATTTCAGAGCAGAAGTCTGTGGGTAGTGCATTTCATGGATTCCAATCACTGAAATAATAAAAAATGTGTCTTTTTGACCTGTACCTGGATTTCTTGTTGAATCTTGATATTTTATTATGTAGTAGATCTGGGGTTATTTGGAGTGAAGTGGAGGAGTAGCCTAATGATTAAGCACACTGGCTTGGAAACCCAGAGAACAGGGTTTGATTCCCACTAGCACTCCTTGTGGCTTTGGGCAAGTCAGTTAACCCTCAATTGCCTCAGAAGAATCCAAGTTATCAATGTCCCTGTTTAATGTACATTACCAAGTTTAAGTTTCAATATAAACTGCTTTGATTGAAATAAATAATGCGGTTTATAAAACCTGTTAAATAAATAAATTGCTTGTGTTTGATTTTGAACATGAGTTGTTGAATTGGTAGCCAGTGTACATCTGCAAAGAAGCAAACCTTACCTGACAGCCCTTCTGCAATATCACTAACAAAGATGTTAAAAAGAATCGGACCAAGACAGATAACTGGGGTACACCACTGGCAACCTCCTTCTCCTCAGAGTGAGCCCCATTTACCTGTACCCTTTGCCGCCTCCCACTGAACCAATTTCTAACCCAAGCAGTAACTTTAAGGTCCATCCTTAAGGTGCTCAGTTTGTTTATAAGTTGCCTGTGCGAAACGGTGTCAAAGGCTTTACTGAAATCTAAATACACCACATCTAGGGCTCTCCCTCGGTCTAACTCACTGGTCACCCAGTCAAAAAAATCAATCAGTTTTGTCTAACAAGACCTGCCTCTGGTGAATTCATGCTGCTTCGGATTCAGTAATCCGTTGGACTCCAGAAACTTCACTATTTTCTCTTTCAGCAGCGTTTCCAATAATTTACTCACTACAGAGGTTGACTAACCAGCCTGTAGTTCTCAACCACATCCTTACTTCTGCTTTTGTGTAAAGGGATCACATGTGCCTCTCTCCAGTCCCTTGGCACCACTCCTGACTCCAATGAGGCATTGAATAGGTCAGTCATTGGAACTGCTAGAACATCCCTAAGTTCCCTCAGTGTTCTTGGGTATATTTCATCCGGTCTCATCACTTGGTCTACTTTGAATTTAGCTAGTTTTGCACGAAATGTCTTCTGAAAATTGTTCAAGAAGCCTCTCACTTCTGTTACTGTTTGTGCATGTTTTCTGAGCTCCTGCTCCTGGTTCTTCATCTATGAACACAGAACAGAAATATTTGTTAAGCACTTCCACTTTATCCTCATCAGCTTCTACATATTCCTGCCTTTCACCCTTGAGTCTGACAATACCACTTTTACACTTCCTCTTCTCACTAACATATCTGAAAAATGTCTTATCCCCCCATTTTATTGCATTGGCTATTTCCTCCTCTTTTTGAATCTTTGCTTTCCTGACTACTTTGCTAGCTTCTCTAAGTTTTTCCAAATATGAACCGACCAGAGGGGAAGCCATATTAGACTTAGTCCTTAGTGAAACACCAGATCTAGTGCAAGAGATAAGGGTGTTGGGTTCACTTGGCAATAGTGATCATAGCATGATCACCTTTGATTTAATTAGTGGAGGAGGGATAGTAAGGAAATCCACAGTACTACCTTTTAACTTTCGAAAGGGAGTCTATGATAAAATGAGGAAAATAGTTAAGAAAAAACTAAAAGGAGCAGTTGCAAAGGTTAAAGATTTATATCAAGCTTGGGTGTTGTTGAAGAATACCATCTTGGAAGCCCAGACCACCTGTATTCCACACTTTAAGAAAAGTGGAAGGAAGTCCAAAAAACTGCCAGCATGGTTTAAAGGTGAGGTCAGAGAGGCTGTTGTTGCCAAAAAAGCATCTTTCAGGAAATGGAAAAAAGAGCCAAATGACGAAACCTGGAAACAGCAAAAGCATTGGCAAGTCAAATGCAAGGCATTCATAAAGCAGGCAAAGGGAGAATTTGAGAAGAACTTGCTGCAGAAGCAAAAATGCGAAATAAAGACTTTTTCAAGTACATTCGTAGCAAAAAACCTGTGAGAGAGTCAGTTGGTCCATTAGATGATAGAGGGTTTAAAGGGGCACTAAGAGGCGACAAGGCGATAGCGGAGAAACTGAATTAATTATTTGCTTTGGTCTTTACTGAGGAAGATGTAGGGATGTTACCAATGACTGAAGTGGTATTTCAAGGTGTGGAAGAATTGAAGGAAATATCGATACATTGGGAAGATGTATTACAACTATTAGATAAACTGAAGAGTAGCAAATCACCTGGGTCGGATGGTATACATCCAAGGGTGTTGAAAGAACTGAAATATAAGACTGCAGACCTTCTATCTGTGAACTATCATTAAAATCATCTCTAATAGCTGAAGATTGGAGGATCGCCAATGTAACACCAATTTTTAAAAAGGGTTCCAGGGGTGATCCGGGAAACTACAGACCGGTGAGCCTGACGTCAGTACCTGGAAAAATGGTAGAAACCATCATAAAGAATAAAATTGCTCAGCATGTAGATAGTCGTGGCCTAATGGGAGACAGCCAACATGGCTTTAGACAAGGAAGATCTTGCCTTACTAATCTGTTATTTTTTTTGAAGGTGTGAATAAACAGGTGGACAAAGGTGAGTCAGTTGATATAGTATATCTGGACTTTCAGAAAGCCTTTGACAAGGTCCCTCATCAGAGACTTTTGGCAAAACTAAAGAGTCATGGGATAGGAGGCAGTGTACTACTGTGGATCAGGAACTGGTTAAAAGATAGAAAGCAGAGGGTAGGGCTAAATGGCCAATTTTCCCAATGGAGAAAAATGAATAGTGGTGTATCCCAGGGATCTGTGCTGGGTCCGCTGCTTTTTGACATATTCATAAATGACCTGGAAAGGGGAATAACGAGTGAGGTTATCAAATTTGCAGATGACACAAAACTATTTAAAGTTGTTAAAACCCAAGAGGATTGTGGAAAAATTCAAGAGGATCTTGATAAATTGGAAGACTGGGCATCAAAATGGCAGAAGAAATTTAATGTGGACAAGTGCAAGGTTATGCACCTAGTGAAGAACAACCCAAACTATGGTTACACGATGCAAGGTTCCACATTAGGAACCACCACCCAGGAAAACGATTTAGGCGTCATTGTGGATACCATGATAAAACTCTCAGCCCTGTGTGCAGCGGTGGCCAAGAGAGCAAATAGAATGCTAGGTATGATAAGGAAAGGAATGGAAAATAAAACAAAAGATATTATAATGCCTCTATATCGTTCCATGGTGAGACCGCACCTTGAATATTGTGTGAAATTCTGGTCGCCGTATCTTAAAAAGGATATAGCGATTTTAGAAAAGGTTCAGAGAAGAGCCACCAAAATGGTAAAGGGGATGGAAGGATACTCCTATGAAGAAAGGCTAAAAAGGTTAGAGCTCTTTAACCTGGAAAAGAGATGGCTGAGGGGAGATATGATAGAAGTCTATAAATTAATGAACGGAGTGGAACGTGTAAATGTAGATTGATTTTTTACGTTATCAGAATATAGAACGACTATGGGACATGCAATGAAGCTACAGGGTAAACGATTTAAAACTAATAAAAGAAAATATTTTTCACTCAACGTGTAATCAAACTCTAGAATTTGTTACCGGAGGATGTAGTAAAGGCTGTTAGTGTAGCTGGGTTTAAAAATGGTTTGGACAAGTTCCTGGAGGAAAGGTCCATAAACCATTATTAAGAAGGGACCCAGGATATCAATGCTTGACCCAGTACAAGCATTGTGGAACCTGTGTCTTTTGGGGAAACTGCTAGGTACTGTGACAAGGAAGCTTGTATTGAGCTTATGGAAATAGGAAAAGGTGATGAATTTGCTTTGAGGAAAAGTGAAATCCCTGCAGTGCATGGATTTCAGCTTCTACATAAAGAAAGTAAGCTTAGAGAAACTAAACCTAGGCTGCCACACCCAAGCTCTGCTGACGGTTTCATGACTACACTTTATCTTAAAAGGCCAAACTACAACTCCCAGCATGCATCAGAGGGAAAGATAGTTTATCTAAGCTTTATAAGGGAAGTTAACCGCAACCTCGCCCCTCTAAGCCTGAGTCAGGGGGCAAGGGTGTGACAGTACGTATGACCTAGATTGGTCACTGTTGGAAACAGGATACTGGGCTTGATGGACCTTGGTCTGACCCAGTATGGCATATCTTATGTTCTTATATAGATATTTTTCTTCCTCTCTCTGTGATCTCATGTATTTCATGAAGGCCTCCCTCTTATTCTTCACCTTTTCAGCTACTTCTTTTGAAAACGATAGCAGTCTCTTTTTTCTTTTACCTTTATTTACCATTTTAACAAAAAGGTTGGTTGCCCTTAAAATATCCACTTTCAGTTTTACTTTTTCTACATCCCGCAGCTGTTCCCATCCCACTAAAGTCTCCTTGAGGTACTGGCCCATCTTGGCAAAGTTAGTTTTCCTAAAGTCTAAGACCTTCACTTTTGAATAGATTTTATCAGCCATAGTGCTAATACTGAACGACACCATCTGTTGATCACTTGATGTGAAATGATCCCCCACTATAACATCAAAAACACTTTCACCATTGGTAAGCACAAAGTCCCGTATGGCCCCTTCACATGTGGGGTCTGTTACCAGTTGCCTGAATAGTTCTCCCTGTAGAGAATCCAGGATCTCCTTACTTTTAGATGATACTGCAGCAGGGATGTAGCAATCAACATCTGGTATATTGAAATTCCCTATCAGTAGTACTTCCCCTTTCCTGGCAATGAGGCGTAGGTCTTCAATTAACTCTCCGTGCACCTCTTCTCCTTATGAAGGAGGTCTGTGTATCACATCAATGCAAATAAATTATTCTTTCCCTCTTTCTTTTTTTTTTTTTTTAATTTCCAAAGTTTATTCCAAAAATGAAACAAAATTACAAGGAAAACATTACTACTCACCCACAAAGCCATCCACCAAACACAGAACACCCAGCTCCGCTCCCTGCTGACTCGTCCAACCCACGGCAAAACAACCAGACAGGCCTCCAGCAACTACCTCACCATCCCACACAAAAGAACCAAATGCTTGCAACGGACATGCAATAGAGCCTTTGAACTCTACGCTCCGTCCCTATGGAATTCTCTACCCACCCACGTCAGGAACAATGGAGATCTCCCATCATTCAGAAAACAGCTAAAAACCATCCTATTCCAAGAATATCTCAAGACAACTCCCACCAAAAAAGGCATCACCCCCTAAACCCACTCGTCATGAACTATGATTGAAAATGGTACTATGTTGTCCATGTCTACAGTCCGTCCTACGTCGAGATCATCAATGTTGCCCACTCGGTGATGGCCCCACCCTTTTAACTGATTATCCCCCCCTCCCCTTATATGTAACACCGCTTTGACCCGGTGAAAAGCGGGATATAAATGCAGTTAAATAAATAAATAAATAAATTACATAGACTGTAATATCCAGTCCACATCAAGGAGCGGCTTCACACATTTGCAATCAAATATAAAAGGAAACCTGAGAAAACCAATCACAAGCTCAATATACTAAATCAAGTGACACACTATATTTCCCCCTATAATTAATTAATTTTTTGAGTGGGAGGGAACAGGTATGACTTGGTATAAATTATAAGGGGAAATATAGTGTGTCACTTGATTTAGTATATCTTTCCCTCTTTTTAATTTAACTCACAGAGTCTCCTCTCTCCCTTTTAAGCCCTGTATTTCCATTGCTTTAATATTACTTTTTACATACAGTGGCACTCCTCCTCCCCTTCTTCCTTCCCTGTCCTTTCTGAATAAATTATAGCCTGTTATAGCTACATCCCAATCATGGTTGTCTGGGATGTAGCCACTAAATCCAAGTCAGTCACTTCCATTAAAGCCTCAACATCTGGGATCTTATTTCCCATGCTATGGGCATTTATACACATACACATTTTACACATTTTTATAAATGTATTTAATTTTTCACTTACCTGGATGCTCTTGGAAATATACATATAAATGTACAGAGTGTATGAATAGCTACTAGCAGCAAAGTTCTGCCACAGTGGGAGGACACAGCCTCCAGAATAGCCTGCCTACTGAGACCAGGTTACCTATCACACTTCTACACCATCCTACCACTGGCCATTGGTAAGTTGTACCGAAGTGACCATCAAACTACCTGTCTAGGCCACATTACCATTTTCTGGACCAGATTACCTCCATCTCTGGTTGCAGAAGGCACATAGCGCTGCAAGCTAAATACTTTCTACCGCGTACTTGCATATGGTTATCGCTGCAGACAAATCAGATCTAAACAAAGTAACCTACTTTTATATGTGTGGTATAATTGTTTTAAGATTAAATGTTTTCTTCTCCAAAAGATCTCTGTATTTTTTTTTATCTTCTTACTATAGTAGAGAAGATATTTTGAACTGAGGACCGGCCATGAAAAGGGACCAGTTGCATAGGCAGGGACGGCTCAGCCATTAGTAAAATCTAGGCAATTGCTTCTGAGGGGCAGTAAGGAGCAGTAGCAGTCAAAGCAAAACGATAGATGATGACAAGCCTACTAACTCAAAGAGCCATCAGTACATTATTTTCTATGCAGGGCGTGTGGGCTAACATATACATACAAAACAAAGGTCCACATTTAACTCATGCCCAGTTAAGCATTTTACAGGATGGTTGTGAGAGCGATGGTGTTGGAATGATCATGACTGTTGAGTTTAATTATGGGAATCTCGGGGAAGAGGGCTCATAAGCCTGAAGGTTTGTCTAGTGCATCTAATATCCTTGCACCAGCCCTGTGCATAGGTACCTTAAAGATTGTCACCCACCTACTCACTCTTATAGGCGGAAGCCTAGGGAGCTTCAGTGGGGCCTCTTCTTAATATAGCCGGGACTTTACAATGCCCCCTGGGATCTGTAGTCCCACTAGCTAATCAAAAAGGTAGTTGTGAACGAGTAGCCAGGCTTTTTCAAAAGAGGTATTTTATTTCCCTTCCGGGTGAACGTTTTGCACATAAGAATCAAAAGAAACAAACCATATTTTCTGGTACAAAAGAAAATGAACTACTGTGAACAAAAAGTTGCTTATCTTCAGCCAATCGAAAAAAGGTAAGACAGTCCTTGTATTTTACACAAGTAAGTTTTACAGAATCCGTTTCCCTAAACGGATTTCTGTCTTTAAACAGATTAGCATAGAGAGGAAATGTTATCAGAGAACATTAGTGCACATTCCATTTGGAACTCCTCAGGACTTTCCCCACAAAAGTCACATTCCATATCTTCATAGCTTTCCCCGTAGCTATCTTCAGAATGGCTGTATCTCATATCATTGTTGCAAAAACCCTCCTCTTCTTTCCAAAGGCTTCTCTCCCCCTCTCTATCAAGGGGAACTGGGAGGTTACCGTAAATAGCAGAGTTTTCCCCTAGAGCATAGGTGTCAAACCTGTCCTGGAGGGCCACAATCCTGCCAGGTTTTGGGATAGCCCTAATGAATATGCATGAGATATATATGCATTAGAGATAGCCTGCCAACCTGACTGGTTTGTGGCCCTCCAGGACTGGATTTGGAGACCCCTGCTTTACACCTCTGTCATTTAAGATTGTGAGTGGGCAAGGTGCAGATGTCCAAGACATCAAAAAGGTTAGATAGAATTTGTCACATTCCTCCTCACTTCTCACCACCACCAAAATATTGTCCATTAGACATCCTTTTGGTGGTGGTGAGAATCGAGGATGAATGTGACACATTCTAGCTACCCTTTTGATGTCTAGGACATCTGTACCTTGCCCACTCACCATCTTAAATGACAGAGGTGTAAAGCAGTGGTCTCCAAATCCAGTCCTGGAGGGCCACAAACCAGTCAGGTTGGCAGGCTATCTCTAATGCATATATATCTCATGCATATTCATTAGGGCTATCCCAAAACCTGGCAGGATTGTGGCCCTCCAGGACAGGTTTGACACCTATGCCCTAGAGGGCCACACACCCCTGGCTGTGTGTATGGGAAACTCTCTTTTTCAAAGTTCCCTCTATTATAGGGAATTAGCCTGTCCTTGGGCTCGGTTCCCCCGGAGCTTTCTGAGCAAGGAAACTTAGCGTGGCTTTTCCTACAAACAAGCCTTCTACTCCCCGTTACTGCACCCTTCTCCTTGGGCAAGTAAGTATCCCTTTGATAACAGTTCTTGCCCTCCCGGTACCTGTTCTCAGGGAGACTTCCTCTTACAGGTTCCTTCCGTCTGCCAGCCTGAATACCTTTGTGGCCCCAACCACCTGGTTCTTGTTCCGTGCTGCCCAGCACCCTGTAACCAGCCTCTGGTATTCTCTTAGCTCTCTCCTCTGGAACTCTGTTTAAACCTCTTTGTGAAGTTTTTCCTTTAGTTTCCAAAACAGCTCTGCTGTACTCCTGCTTAGCTCCTCTAGAATCCTGGTTAGCCCTCTTAGGATCCTGGTTAGCTCTCCTACTGACAAACTCTGAGTGATTTTTATCTGCGTCACTCCTAGTGTTCTGGTGAGCCTGCCCTGTCCTCAGCTGCCTCTCATCAGCTAATATGCTATGATGTAATCCCCTACTAGGGCGTGCTCCTACACCTGGTGCTCTTGTTTTTGCTGGTTGCTCATAGCAACCCTGATCCATGTGCTCTGAGCTGTCACTTTTAGACCTGCTCAGCTCTGTTTTTCCTATTTCCATAGGCATTTCTTGCTCTACCCCATGACAAGATTCTACATATTGTACAATTGTTGATTTAAATTACACTGGTCAACACTGAAATTGTTACTGACTTTAAAAGGCCCTAATCTGTAGTATCTTGGTGAGCTGAACACGAATATAACATTAAAAATTTTTTATTGGCTCTCGTTTTGAAGATATTGCATGTAGTTCATTTTTTACATTTCACCGTGTAAATTTATCCAGTAGGACATCAACAACATCCAAAATAAGCCTTGAATGATGTAATATTGCATCACATTGCATAATACCAGCATGCACACATCATCCAGAGTTGATTGCATCATTTTCTGATGCAATGCAAGACTACTGCCAAACGGCTGCTGAAGACATCTGACGTCAGCAGTGCACTATACGCAGTCAGAAAGGTTGAGCATTTAAAATATTTCAGACTGTGTGTGAGACAGTTTAAGCTACTGTTACATGTAACTTTTATTAATCATATAATTTTAGTCATTTAGGTACAATATAGAACAGTAATGCCGCGAAAGTGCGTTAATATCGTTGACAATTTCTGCTACATTTGTGGGGAAGTGACATTTGCCAACCAGAAGAAAAGTATCACTTCTCAACTGAAGAAGGCATATCATCTTTACTTCGGATGCAAGACTGGTGACCAAGACAAGCCTTGGGCCCCGCATATATGCTGTGCTACATGTACAACACAGCTTTCACAGTGGTTGAATTGCAAAAGACCATCAATGCTGTTTGCAGTCCCCATAGTATGGAGAGAGCCAAGCAACCACATAAATGACTGTTACTTCTGCTTGGTTCCTCCTCTTTCCAGCGGAATAATGAAGCAAAAGAAGTCGAGCATAGTCTACCCAAACATTCTGTCTGCATTGAGACCAGTTCCACATGGTGAGGGACTTTCAATTCCAGAACCTCCATCATAATATTCTCTTGATTCATCTGATGAGGACAAGGGTGAGCCGACCTGTTCTTCTCCTGGTCCGTCAGCATGCAGTGACCCAGATTTTCACTGGGATGCATATCAACGCCACACAGAATAACACAGGAAGAACTAAATGACCTGGTTCGTGATTTGGACTTATCCAAGAACAAGGCAGAATTGCTAGGATCAAGACTCCAACAATAGAAGAAGATGTCAACATTACTTCATATCAAAAGCGCCACCAGCAGTTGGAGCCTTTCTTCAGAAAGGAAAGTAATCTGGTATTCTGTTCCAATATTGAAAGCCTCATGAATGCCTTAAAAATCACTCATGACCCACAAGACTGGAGACTATTTATAGACTCTTCGAAACTGAGTCTGAAGGCTGTGCTTTTGGACAATGGAAACTGTCTTCCATCTATTCCAGTAGTACATGTCATCCACATGAAAGAGACATACGATAACTTAAAGCATCTACTGACTTCCATTAACTATAACAAGTGCAGCTGGCACCTCTGTGGTGACTTGAAGGTAGTCGCCCTTTTAATGGGACTGCAGCAGGGATATATAAAATACATCTGTTTCTTATGTGAGTGGGATAGTCGAGCAAGGGATTGGCACTACTTGCGGAAGGAATGGAATCACAGACAAAATGTAACAGTTGGAGAGAAGAATATCCATCACCCAGCTCTGGTTGAGGCTCACAAAATTCTGCTACCACCCCTTCACACTAAACTAGGTTTGATGAAAAACTTCGTGAAAGCCATGAACCGCACTTCGCCAGCTTTCCGATACCTGCATGAAAAATTCTCTCGACTCAGCGAAGCAAAGATTAAAGAGGGAGTTTGTGTGGGTCCTCAGATTAGAGAGCTCTTCAAAGATGACCGGTTCAACAACTTGCTGCAGGGTGATACAAAACAAGCATGGAATGCTTTTCTCCTAGTGTCAACAAACTTTCTCGGGAATGTTAGGGCAGAAAACTACAAGGAACTAGTAGAAGACATGCTGATGCAGTATCAGAAACTTGGCTGTAATATGTCTCTAAAGATCCATTTCCTTGATTGCCATCTCGATTTTTTTCCTGACAACTGTGTTATGGTTAGTGATGAACAGGGCAAATGTTTTCACCAGGATATCGCAACGATAGAGCAAAGATACCAGGGAAAATGGTCCACTACAATGCTGGCTGACTACTGCTGGACACTCCCCAGAGAAGCTCCCGAATAGCTGTACAAGAGACAAGCGAAAAAATCTAAGAAGTAGTCCATGACTTGGTTTTTTACAGGTATTAACCAAAGGCCTATTATATTTACTATTGACATGCATTTAGTGATGTAAACATTAATTCTTGTAGATTACAAAAAAACTAGAGCCAACTTTGCAATTTCACTGTCATATTCGTGTTCAGCATATAAAAACTGATAAGAAATGACTATTTTTATTTCAGTAACATGACTTTTGTAAAAATTTGTTGACCAGTGATAATTATTTATTTATTTTATTTAACATTTTTTATATACCGTCCTTCTACAAATCAGGACGGTTTACATAAAACAATTTATAGCAGTATGTTTCAACTGTTTACATAGAACAATGAACAGGGATAAATATGTGTACCAGAAAATAGAAACAAAACGTGGAACTATTTACACAATAACTATGTATGTACATGGTATATACAGGATAAGAGATACTACATGGTTTTTGATCAACATTGAGATGGAATGTTAGAATTAAGGAAACATATGCCATATATACAATACCCCAGACTCTTGATGCTGGAGTACAGATACACAGAACAAGATGTTCATATTGATAAATCTATTTCTCAAAGATCAGAGGGCTTACCAAAGTTGCAAGTATAGTAGAGAGAGAATGCAATTATCGAGGTGATGTAGGATGATGTGCTTCACCTCACTGACTGCTGGTGAATTTTCCATCTGGAAAGCCAGGACATGAACTGCTGTTCTTTATATTTCTTCCTTACAAATCCCAGCAGTCTCATAACCTACTGGGAGTCTCTGCTGCTGAGTGAGGTTTGGGTAACTATAATTACCTGCAACAGATGGGGTCTCTCTTTCTCTCTCAGATTCAGGGAACGTAAGTGGCAGGGCAGTTTTCGAAGCAGTTTCCACAATGTAGAACGTGCTTCCCCATCTAGCATGTGCAAACGAGTGCTGATACTTTTCCTAGTATAAATTTGCAGAGTGAAAGAACGCTTATACCTTAATGACCCAGAAAAGTCTATGGTGTGAAAAATACATGTGGATTTTTTAATTTTGCAGGCAGGTCTAAAATTTTCCCCAGAGAAGGCAGCTTTCCAGAGCTATTTCCACAGAGGAAATGGTATTTGCTCTGCAGAAATGAGTTGCTTGAACCTTGCCTACCCTAATCATGTAAAGGGAGGAGCATTGCTCCACAACCTGTGTGCTTTCGTGTACCTTTGGCAGAGGCCTTCCCAGGGATTGGGTTAGAGCTTGAGCCATCTGCAGCATGGCCTATTTCATTCCTAAGGGGCTGGGCAGCAGATAGCACCTATAGAAGGACCAATTGGACACAAATCACCAGGGCCTGCAGAATCACCAAACAAACTTCTCAAGCCCTTGAACTGATGCAGTTCTGGAAGTGGAGGAGGCCAAGGCATCCCAGGAAAGGGAACAACCAGAGTTCGAGCAGTGACCACTAGGAAGTGAGAGGTAGTGGTGGTTGGTGGCTTTCTTCTGAGGAGTACTGAGGCTTCCATCTGCTAACCAGACTTGGTGGCCAGAGAGTTATGCTGTCTACCCGGTGCCAAAATCCAAGATATTATGGAGAGTTTGCTGAGACTCATCAAGCTTACTGACCTGATGTTGCTCATCCATGTTGGCACAAATGATAATACCAGATATCCCTCTGAGCATATAAAGAATGATTTCATGGCTCTGGGACAAAGGGTGAAGCAGATAGGGATGCAGGTGGTGTTCTTTTCAATCCTCCCTGTTGAGGGTAAAGACTAGGGCAGAGAACTTGCATCCTGGAGATAAATGCATGTTTGCATAGATGGTGTCATTCAGAGCGTTTTGGTTTCCTTGACCATGCTATCAGATATATTCTAATTTTCATACAAACAGGGCTGGTTCTTGTTTTATCATGTAGTTTGTTTGCCAGATGGTCCTATGTTATCCTGGAAAAAGGAGGGAACAGTTCTTCCCTAGACAGACTGAATATTTATACTTGTGTATTTATCTGCTACTGATAATACCTCCTACAACCTCCCTACACCCATAAGAACATAAGATATGCCATACTGGGTCAGACCAAGATCCATCAATCCCAATCACCTGTTGCCAAAAGCAGCCAATCTAGGTCATAGTAACATAGTATATGACGGGAGATAAAGACCAGTATGGTCCATCTAGTCTGCCCAACAAGGTGGCAAGAGTAGGTGCACCTGTCACTCCGTGCAGGTCACCCCTCCCCATGCCTTTGTTTAGGGGTGTACCCACCGCTCTGTGTGGGGCACCCCTATTTGTTGAGATATGTTATAATTATTTTGATTTTATCCTGTTACTATAAGGGGATCCACTATGTCTGTCCCATGCTATTTTGAATTCTGTCACTGTGTTCACTCCGACCACTTCCATTGGAAGGGCATTCCAAGCATCAACCACCCTTTCAGTGAAAAAATATTCCCTAGCATTGCCTTTCAATTTATCCCCTTGCAGGTCATGTTGTGCTCTCCAGTTTTACAGCTTCCCCGTCTTTGGAAGTGGTTTGTTTCTGCATTAATACTCTTTAAGTATTTAAAGGTCTGGATCATATCTCCCCTATCCCTCCTCTCCTCCAGAGAGTACATATATAAGTCTTCAAGTCTCTTCTCATAAGTCTTCTGACACAGGCTCCAAATCATGTTGGTCGCATTCCTCTGAACCGTTTCCATTCTTTTTATATTCTTTGTGAGATGGTAATTCCTCTTTGTATAAAACCCAGCATCCTCCTGGCTTTTGCCACCGCCTTATCGCACTGTTTCGCCACCTTGAAATCCTCAGAAATAATCACACCAAGGTCCTTCTCCTATTCCGTGCACACCAACCTATCACCCCCTATCGCATATTTTTCCCTTTTAGACATCGCTCCTTTCACCTTGCTGCTACTTATGGCTGGAACAAACTAACTGAGTCTGTACGTCAGGTGCTTTCTCTGACCCTTTTCAAATCCAGGCTGAAAACTCACCTCTTCACTGCCGCTTTTGGATCTTGACTCACCTGACCTCCTTTGTGTTTCCTTACCATTCCCCCTAGATGTATCCCATGTCTACACCTACTATGTTGTCTGTCTTGACTAGATTGTAAGCTCTGATGAGCAGGGATTGTCTTTTACATGTCTGTGCAGTACTACATATGTCTTGTAGCGTTATACTAATGCTCAGTAGTAGTAGTAGTAGTAGTAGTACAACCATGATTGGGCTATAAATATACCAGACTATATGTTATTCAGAAATGGCAGGGTAGGAAGAAGGGGAGGAGGAGTGGCACTGTATGTAAAAAATAATATTAAAGCTATAGAAATACAGGGCTTAAAACGGAGAGAGGAGGCACTGTGGGTTAAACTAGAAAGAGGGAACGAGAAATCCATTTGCATTGGTGTGATATACAGACCTCCATCTCAGGGAGAAGATGTGGACGGAGATTTAATAGAAGACATATGCAGCATTGCCAGAAAGGGGAAGTGCTACTGATAGGGGATTTCAACATGCCGGATATTGATTGGTGCATCCCTGCTGCAGTATCATCTAGAAGCAAGAAGATCCTAGATTCTTTACAAGAAGAAGTATTCAGGCAACTGGTAACAGAACCCGCACGTGAAGGGGTCATACTGGACTTGGTGCTTACCAATGGAGAAAGTGTTTTTGATGTTATAGAGGGAGATCATCTGGCATCCAGTGATCACCAGATGGTGTGGTTCAGTATTAGGACTAGAGCTGATAAAATCCATTCAAAAGCAAAGGTCTTAAACTTTAGGAAAACTAACTTTGCCAAGAAGGGCCAATACCTCAAGAGGTTGATAGGGGAAATAAGCTTAAAGTGCGTAGAACATAAGAACATAATGTAGCAGCAAAGCGCAGACAAACCAATGATACCAGGAGTCTGTTCAGAAGGTCCAAATCATTTATTTGTGCACAAGTCTCGAACCAGTCAATTTCAAAATGGCTGAGCCAAGTTTTCAAGCATTACAACAACTTTTATAGACTTCTGTTCCATTCTAGCTATAGAAAAACATTTCATTGGTCCCGGTAACCTCCCGTACCTCCCGTACCCCTTCCATTGGTCCCGGTACTGATAAGTTTATCCAATTATGTCCCTTCAGTGGGCATGGCACCTGCATGCCCCCCTTCTAGTCCCAATTATAATGGTCAGTTCATCAACTTGTTACTTTCACACTCTCAAGGCCATATAGCCAATTTGTGCATGCAGAGGAGCAGGGCTCTGCAACTCATCTGTCAGCACTCCCAATTATATTCCTTGCAGATGTACTTTTTCTTATCAGTAACTTTTAAACATGTTTTTCTGTATTTTTCCACCTCTCAGTTCTGCTTACCTAAGCTAATTCAATACTTCTACTGAGTTCTATCTTACAATAGCAGCATATTGGGGGATGTGCAATCCTATGTGCCTCTCCACAGGCCTCATTTACAGGTCAAGCTAGCCATGCTGGCCTGCTTATATCAGACACCGTGGATCACAGGCCTGCACCTACCACATTCCCCCCTTTGATTAATCTCACCCTATTACTTAATAAGGTGTGAGAGTTAAATCACCTTTAGAAGAATCACATCATGATTGAAGGATTTCGACTAGGGCTGGCTTTGTATAAAGCCATTATTTTAGTTGCGGTCTTCCGCTCTACTGTACTATCAATAGCATTATGAATGGAACGCATACAACATGGGATTAAACATGGTAATAAGAAAATAACAGCAACAAGAATTAGTACTAAGACAATGAAAGTCTTAAATCCTCCCATCCAAGAGAAAAGGTTAGCAAACCAGTTAGGAAATTTCAATGAGTGCCAAGTCTGTACTGGCACATAAGCATGTCTTTGCATATCTTTAGCAATTTCTTCAACTACTTGACCCTTATCATCTATTTTTAAACAGCAATTAGTTAGATTTAGTTTACCACATACTCCTCCTTCTGCTGCTAACAAATAATCAAGTGCTAAGCGGTTCTGGTATATAGCAGTGCGCATCTGAGTGCTTTGTCTAGCTAAGAGCGTAAGAGCATGACTAGTTTCATTGGTTATTATTTCAACTACTGCTTGTAAGCGAATAATACGATTAATCATATAAATTGGAGTACGATAACCATACATACCATCATCATTCCAAGTGGCAGGTCCATAATACTCAATGATTCTTTCTGGTGGCCAATCATCACCTTGCCACTTCTCCCACTTGCCTATCTGTAAGGCTTCTCTTTTTTGTCGTAGTGCTCTCTTGTGTCGGTGGGTAGTGTAAACAGGGTATCCTAATTGTTCTCCATGTTCAGTGTTTAAAAGAAAGAAGGAAGGTCTGATGGTTCCTAAGGCACATGCTCCTCCCCAGTGTGGCGGGAGTTGTGCATATGCTCGGTTCCCACAGATCCAATATAGGCCAGGTGGGGCTTGCCAGGCTTGGACTTTGGCAAGGTTAGTCCATAAACCAGCAAGTTCAGGAAATCTGGCTAATGGGTTAGGAGGTTCAGGGTGTCTGATTCCTGACCACCATGCTGTCTTTTTGGTCGTGGCATTGTAGTACTTCTGGCTAAGACAGACCAGCTGTCCTACCTTCTGGGTGAACTGGGGTCCAGTTCTGGCATAGCAAAGACGTCCAACGATTGAGTGCGCTAACACCCATTCACTGGTAGTCTTGTGTAATTCAGTCTGGTTGTAAGTCATAGAATAATTCAATTCTTGGGCTTCCCATGGCCACTGGTCTCCCATTTGGGTCCCGCCACAGAAATAGCAATCTGAGATCTTAAGACTAGATACTACTGCTCCAGCTAATTCTAAAAATAAATTCTGTGAGGGATGAGGGATCTCAAACTTATTTACATGCATGGCTTCATAAAAGGTATTATGAATATGATATTTAGATGACTTGTGGGCTTGGGTATTCAATCTGATATACACAATGGTTCCTGGATCTATTGCCCCTCCAGCAATACGTAGACCAAACTTATATCCTTGTTTCCAAGCATAGGGATTGTGTATACGTAAGTGTAAGGGGTTGCAAGCATCTTTCTGACATTTATCATTTGTGGTTGGCTTGGTTAGAGTAGCCATCCGTTTATCTATTTTCTCATCAGTTATACCAGTATTCCAGGTAGCATAAAAAACACATCCCCAATATGGGCAATAGTAGTCTGCCGCTGGTGCAGTACTATAGCCTGATCCCGTTTTACCTGTACACTTCCACCAATTTGTGGCACCTTCTGGACACATATACTTATGGTCATTTCGATACGCTTTCTCCCATGTACCACAGGTGGAATAACTATCTCTATTAATGGCATTACATGCATCAAAATTCAAAACAGCAGGTTTAGTAATGTCCTTAAGTGGTGGTGTAGCAGCTAGTATAGGTCCATCTGCATCCTTCCATCTTATTTCCAACGTGTAATAGGATGGATTCTGATGCGGATTATAGCATGCTTTGATCTTGCCATGAGTGCAAACATTTAGTTCAGTGGTGTTATAGATACACCGAGTCACTGTTCCCTTGCAGGTATAGTAAGAATGATAAAGCAAAGTCTGAGTTACTTTCAGTCCAGTTCTAGTAGAAGTAATGCAAGCAGTGCATGGAGGTAGAGCATAAGTCAGTTCAAAACCTCCAAAGAAGGCAACCAAGGCAAAGCAAAAGTAAAGATGCATGTTAATGTTGATTGGAGTTCTTCTGAATCCTCAGCTTGCTGATCTTGATCACGACGGTCTTTTATTCTTCGTCCCGTTTGCTAATGAAGCAATTTAACGGGTGCTGAGTGTTGATTGAAGATCCTCAGGTTGTCCAATACACATTGACCAACTTATTAGCAATTTCAGTTGGCTTGTGAAGTTTGGCTTAGTCAATGTAGTTTCAAAGTAGTGTGTCAAATCACACGCAAATTGGGTTCGTTGAAACAAAACTGTTGCTGCCTGGAAAACAGCAATCCTCTTCGAAAGACTTGGCTACTGCAAAGCACTTGTGATGAAGTGTCTAAGCTGCTGGTTGCCGTCTCAGAGTAACTCGCAAGGGTGCATCAAGATGCTGTTCTGCTGTCCACTGCTCTGGTTCAGGATCAGCGGCGGGCTTGACTCTGCTGTGGTGGATCCAGGCGTCGATCTCGGCTACCTTTACTGCAGTTGGGGTAGACAGGATGACGGTGTACGGTCCCTTCCAATGGGGTTCCAACGGTGTCTTCTTCCAATCTTTGATCCACACCGAAGTACCAGGCTGATAGGGATGCAAGGGTTCCGTCAAGTTGATAGGCAACTGGTCTTGGATCCACGTATGGAGAGTCT
This sequence comes from Ichthyophis bannanicus, assembly GCA_033557465.1. Taxonomy (NCBI): domain Eukaryota; kingdom Metazoa; phylum Chordata; class Amphibia; order Gymnophiona; family Ichthyophiidae; genus Ichthyophis; species Ichthyophis bannanicus. The sequence goes on along the minus strand of CM066035.1, from coordinate 34,217,754 downwards.
GCAGAACAAAACTAAGAGCTAGGAGTTCTTGTCTGGTTACTTCTGAACCAATCTGGGCTAAACTTCCTTTGACTCCCTGCACTATTGGTGGGGGTTTACCATACAGAACTTCAAAAGGGGAAAATCCTGTTGACTTTACAGGAGCTGAGCGTATTCTGAGAAAAGCTATTGGGAGCACTTGGGGCCACTTCAAGTGTGTCTCCTGACAAAGCTTGGACATTTGGGCTTTTAGGGTACGATTCATTCGCTCAACTTTCCCTGAACTCTGGGGTCTGTATGCAGTGTGGAGTTTCCATTGTATCTGCAAAGCTTTTGCTAACTGCTGAGTAACTTGGGAGACAAATGAGGGTCCATTGTCTGACCCTATTACTGCTGGGATTCCGAACCTAGGGACAATTTCTCTCATTAAAACTTTGGTAACTTCTCGAGCTTTCTCAGTTCTGGTTGGGAAGGCTTCTACCCACCCAGAGAAGGTACAAACTAATACTAATAGGTAATGGTATCCATTGGCTCTGGGCATTTCGGTAAAATCAACTTGGAGGTTGTGCATGGGAGTTACACCTCCTGACTGAACTCGGGGTGCCGTTATAAGGCCTTGCTTGGCATTATTTTTGGCACAGGTTAGACATTGACGTGCTACTGAGGCTGATATGGTTGTCATCAGAGGGATATAGAAATGTGGTCTGAGTGCTTTTTCCATAGCACTCTTCCCATAGTGAGTGGCTTCGTGGAAAGCTTTGACAAAGGATGGTCCTAACAGTTCAGGAATCACTATTCGTCCAGGGGGTTGACTGCCTTCTTCTGGTGGCAGCTCAATCCATCCATCTTTCAGTACTCCATCTTCTTTGTTACAGTAGTAATCCAATTCTTTGGTGGTATATCGTGGTGTCCATAAATTCAAAGGTACTGGAAACAATGCTGCTTGCATTGGCATAGCTTGTGGGGCAATCTGTCCTGTCATAGCTGCTTGTCGTGCTGAGGCATCTGCAAATCTATTTCCTCGGGCAACTTCTCCTTTTCCTGCTTGGTGTCCTCTGCAATGCATGACAGCTACACGTGTTGGGGCCCAAACTGCATCAAGTAACATCAATATCTCGGGACCATACTTGACTGATTTTCCTCCGGATGTGATGAGTCCTCTTTCTTTATAGAGAGCTCCATGGGCATGCAAAGTAGTGAAGGCATATTTGGAATCTGTATATACATTTAGCACAAGTTTTTCTCCTAACAGCAATGCTCTGGTGAGTGCTATCAATTCGGCTTTCTGGGCTGATGTGCCTGAGGCTAGAGCTGATGATTCAACTACTTCGTGTTGAGTGACGACTGCATATCCGGCACAGCGTCGTCCATCGAGGATGAGACTGCTCCCATCAACATAATAGATTTGGTCAGGATTGTCTATGGGCACATCTGTCAAGTCGGGTCGACTGGAGAACACAGTTTCCATGACTTCGATACAGTCATGTTCTGGGAGTTCTTCACTGATGGGTATCAAGGTGGCTGGATTCAAAGCATGACTCACTTCAAGTTGTATCTGTGGGTTTTCACATAACATGCTCTGGTACTTCAACATTCGGGAATTGGTGAGCCAATAATTTGCTTTTTGTTCCATAAGGGCAAGGACTGCATGTGGCACAGTGACTCGTATGTTCTGTCCTAGTGTGAGCTTGTCTGCTTCACTCACTAGTAGTGCTGTAGCTGCAACTGCTCTCAGGCATGGTGGCCATCCTTTGGCCACAGGGTCCAATTGTTTCGATAGGTATGCTACAGGTCGCTCCCAATTTCTGAGTCAACATGCCTAAGGCATTTCCCTGTGCTTCATGTACAAACAAGTGGAAAGGTTTGTGGACATCTGGTAGTCCAAGTGCGGGTGATGACATCAATTCTTCCTTTAACGTCTTGAAGGCTGTATCCTGCTCAAGTCCCCACTCCAGTGGTGACTTCTCTTCTCCTTTTGTGGCTTCATACAGTGGTTTGGCAATTTGGGCAAAGTTGGGTATCCAGATTCGGCAATATCCTGCCGCTCCCAGAAAGGCTCTGACTTGCTTTCTGGTTGTTGGAGTTGGAATTCTGCATACTGCTTCTTTTCTTTCTCTGCCTAATCTTCGGCTTCCTTGGGTTATACGAAAACCCAAGTATTTCACTTCTTTTTGACATAGCTGTGCTTTGGCTCTGGAAACTTTGTATCCAGCTTCATCTAGTAACTGCAAGAGATCTTTGGTGGCTAGTATGCATTCACTTTCTGATATGGCAGCTATCAACAGATCATCCACGTATTGGAGAAGCACTCTCTTCCCCGTGGCTACTGGATAGCTTGAAAGGTCTTGATTCAGTGCAGCACTAAAGATGGTAGGCAAATTCTTGAATCCTTGGGGTAATCTTGTCCAGGTGAGTTGGCCCCCTCTTCCAGAGATGGGGTCCTGCCATTCAAATGCAAACAATATCTGACTTACAGGGGCTAATCTTATGCAAAAGAATGCATCCTTTAAATCCAGTACAGTGAAATGGGTAGCTTCAGCAGGTATCAGTCCTAGAAGAGTGTAAGGATTGGGTACAACTGGATGTATAGTTTCAACTGCATCATTTACTCTTCTTAAGTCTTGTACTGGGCGATAATCATCCGTTCCAGGCTTCTTTACTGGCAAAAGTGGAGTGTTCCATGGGGATTGGCATACCTTTAGTAGGCCATACTCGAGCAATCTTTGTAGGTGGCGATGAATGCCTTCAATTGCAGCTCTTGGGAGAGGGTACTGTTTGACGTGCACTGGTGTAGCACTAGGCTTGAGGGTTACAATCACTGGAGCTATATGCTTGGCTAGGCCTGGGGGACTGCCTTCTGCCCATACTCCAGGTGGTGCATCGATGTTCTTTAAAGTTTGTTCAAAATAGGTGTCTTGGATGGAATCATCAACGTAATACCTCCATTCTTCTTCTCGGGGCACTGTCAGCAGCATTACTCCTGCTGGTTTGGCTTGGGAATTTACTGTCATTTGCATTTCTCCTTGTTCGGAGAAGGATATTTGTGCTTGAAGCTTGGCTAACATATCTCGTCCCAGTAATGGCACTGGACATTCGGGCATGTAAAGGAATTGATGAGTTATTTGCTGTCCTCCTAGACTGCATATCCGATTTTGAAGAAAAGATTTTGTAGCTTTGGCACCAGTTGCTCCTATAATGGTGACTGCTTTTGTAGAAAATGGGGCTATCTTTTTGTCTATTACTGAATGTTGTGCTCCAGTATCAACCATAAAGTCCATAACAAGGTCTCCTATTTGTATTCCGACCATAGGCTCCTGGAGACCTAAAGCAAACTTGGAGCCCGGTCTGTCCTAATCCACGTCATTCTCATCATGGACCGGTGTGGCCAATGCTTGAATGGCTCCTCCTCTTTCTCGCTGGAATTGTTCTCGATTGGCTCCTCCGCGGTTTCAGGGATAGCCTCGTCTTTCTTCTCGCCACTGATGACTGCTGTCGTCATCTTGCTGGGCGTCTTCGAGTTGCGGGCACGTATCTCTCCAATGTCCTTCCTCTCTGCAGTAGGCGCATTGGTTCACGCCTAGCTTCTGGGTCCGGCCTCCGCCTTGACCCCGCCCTCTTCCTCTGCTCCGTCGACTAGGGACACCTCCCCTTTTCTGTTCAACTATGGCCGCAGCCAAAAAATCAGCTTTCTTCTTCATCTTTCTATCACATTCTCTCTGTCTTTCAGTATCACGATTCACATACACTTTATGAGCGACTTCCAGTAACTGTGTTGCATTCATGCCCGCAAACCCTTCTAACTTCTGTAATTTACGTCTAATGTCTGGTTGAGACTGGTTTACAAAAGCAGAATTCACCATACATAAACTTCCTGGTGCCTCAGGATCATAGGGAGTATACATTCTGTATGCTTCAGTTAATCTTTCATGAAAATCTGCTGGGCTGTCATCTATACCTTGGATAACTCCTGCAACTTTGGAAAGGTTCATAGCTTTCTGGCCCCCCCTTTTCAGGCCTTGTAAAAAGCCTTGGCGAAAACGGGCTAGGGCTGTGGATCCTTCATCTGTATTTGGATCCCAATGGGCGTCTTCATTCGGGAATTCTCTCTGAGCTGCTTCCCGACGGTCTATTATATTCTGCCCCTGTCTCGGAGCTACAGGGTTATCTGCCATCCACTCAATAGCTGCTTTTCTAATTCTTGCTCGTTCTTCTGTCGTGAATAGGGTGGTCAGGAGCTGGCGGCAATCTGGCCAAGTGGGTTGGTGAGTTTCCATAATAGTAGTTACTAATTCTGTCAGCTCCTGGGGCTTACTAGTATAGGAGGCATAATGCGACCTCCAATTTAATAAATCAGTTGTAGAGAAAGGGATATACACATAAGTTAAGGGTCCCGCTACCACCTCATCATTATCATTCTTTACGGGCACTCCCGGGACTTGCCGTAAAGGCAGCAACTTGGCGGGAACTGTCTTTTGGGATCTAAGGACTGTTTTCTTAATTATCTTCCCGGGGACTACTTTTGCTTTCTCAACAGGTTTCACTTTGGGTGTATCTTTTGCTGGCGCGCTGGCACTAGCAACCACTTGTACGCTATCATCTTCACTTTGGGCATTCTCTTTTTCTTCCTCTTCTCCCTCTACTTCTGACTCGCTTTTTATGGCATCCTCGTCTTCAGCTGATTCCTCTCTCTGCCCTCCAGGAGGGGGGTCAGGGGTTGGGTCCCGCTCCGGCCGTCTCTGGGGTTCTGGGGCAGGACGCCGGGCTACTCTTATTGGACCTGGGGTTCGGGGCTGTCTTAGAATTATCTCTGGGGAATCAGGATCTACCAGGATGGGCTTCTTTCTGGCTTTCTTATCCTGCTCTTTCATTTTGGGATGTTCTGTTTTCTGACTAGAATCTGTTTTAGCTAACATTATTCTGCACTGTTCCTCATAACAGCGCTGCGCCCAGGGGGGCGGATCTTCACAAATACTTAACCAGGAATCTATATATGGGTACTGATCGGGGTGCGCTATCCGCACTCTATGGTGTATTGACTGAATAATCTCTACATTGAACGTTCCCTCTCGGGGCCAGATGGGGTCTAAATCGGGCCACTCCCTAGTACACAAAATCTGCAAACGGGCTGCTGTCATTTTAATACCATAATCTCCTGAATATCCCTCTTTAAAATGTGCGATCATACATTCTAATGGAGTGTTTCTAGTAGACCCCGCCCCTCCCATTTCGATGTGTGCGCGCAACAACAGACAGAAGGGAAAAGGAGGGCGGACCGTGGGTAAGGGGTCCTCACGGTCCTAGAAACGTATAGGGAGTACAAATAACAAGATAAGACGACAGTCGCTTCCCCCTTTTCGCGACCTGAACGCGGTCGCCCGGTCAGGAAATGCGCTACTCAGGGGTCCGCCTTCACTTGGTCCGTGCTGCCAGACCTCTCATTCACACTTCGTTCACCCAATCATGCTAGCAACGTATCCCAGAATGCATTCGTTTCTATCTATTCTGACTAGTCTTTTTCCCAATTACAAAAAGGATAAGGGTTTCACCCGGCGAATTCCCATGCGGGGTTACTCGGCCCTTCCTTGAGAGGTGATCAAGCTCTCTTACCAATTCCCAATATCTCGAGATTACAAATTCCAAATTCCAAGTTCCAATGGCAGTACTGCTCTTTCTATTTCTGTCTAGACACCAAATCAAAACTATACTCACCGGATCCGGTCCTCAAACTTCCCAAGCAGGCGCATGAGTTGGACCTCGGACTCCCCTCACTCGGGTTCGAGGCGTTGGCTCCAACCGGGCCCGGCACCCGCCGAGGTCCGACCAGCTCCCTCCGATACAAGGGACCGGTGGCGCCAGGGAGCAGCCCTCGTCGGAAGGGCGCGATCCCGGCAGGACCAAGCCTATAGAGGCGGAAAGTCGTGGTATATTGCCCTATATACACTTTGATTCCACAACTTCCCGGCCAACGCACCAAGAATATGTAGCAGCAAAGCGCAGACAAACCAATGATACCAGGAGTCTGTTCAGAAGTTCCAAATCATTTATTTGTGCACAAGTCTCGAACCAGTCAATTTCAAAATGGCTGAGCCAAGTTTTCAAGCATTACAACAACTTTTATAGACTTCTGTTCCATTCTAGGTATAGAAAAACATTTCATTGGTCCCGGTAACCTCCCGTACCTCCCGTACCCCTTCCATTGGTCCCGGTACTGATAAGTTTATCCAATTATGTCCCTTCAGTGGGCATGGCACCTGCATGCCCCCCTTCTAGTCCCAATTACAATGGTCAGTTCATCAACTTGTTACTTTCACACTCTCAAGGCCATATAGCCAATTTGTGCATGCAGAGGAGCAGGGCTCTGCAACTCATCTGTCAGCACTCCCAATTATATTCCTTGCAGATGTACTTTTTCTTATCAGTAACTTTTAAACATGTTTTTCTGTATTTTTCCACCTCTCAGTTCTGCTTACCTAAGCTAATTCAATACTTCTACTGAGTTCTATCTTACAATAGCAGCATATTGGGGGATGTGCAATCCTATGTGCCTCTCCACAGGCCTCATTTACAGGTCAAGCTAGCCATGCTGGCCTGCTTATATCAGACACCGTGGATCACAGGCCTGCACCTACCACAATAAGATATGCCATACTGGGTCAGACCAAGGTCCATCAAGCCCAGTATCCTGTTTCCAACAGTGGCCAATCTAGGTCATATGTACTGTGTCGCACCGCCGCCCTAGTGGTCAAAGGTGGTTAAGGCAGGTCGGGTGGACATGAGTTATTTTTCTAGTTTGAGTTTGGTTCTTGTATGCGGGGTCTGGGTATCTGTTCCCAGTGGCCTTCCGTGTACCAAAGCCTCAAGTAAACACAAAGTCCGAGAGTAGGGAAAGAAAGGCTTTTTATTTCCCTTAATGCACAATGATTCAGGTAGTGGAATCTACGTCAACATAAAGAAACCTTACTTCAGGTAGAAAAGAAACATAACCAGTTGTTGTTTTATCCACTGTTATCTTCACAGGAATTTATACAATAAAACACACAGTCTTTGCTTGCTGAGCCCTGCTTTATACACTAGGCAGGGATTCTAGGCTTCCTGCCTGACAGTAGCTACAATCCATGGGCACTTCAGAAGGGTCCTCAGTAAATTCCACCTGCATGGGCTGTGGGTCTGAGAGCTGTGACTCTGTATCAGTGTAGTCTGGTGGAATACGCTGAGGCTTTTCATATACAGCTTGTATCAGCCTCCAATGTTCTGGGCCTAGGTTTGGGCCTCGGTCATACGAATGCTTGCTAGGAGAATACCTTCCTTTGTCTTGGTGCCTTATATTAAACAGTCTTTTATCTGGTAAAAGCTTGTGTACTTCTTTACAAACAGCTTGATAAGGCGAGCACACCCTTGTTCCTTGTGCTCCCTGTGTCACCAGGTTATAACGGTTAGAAGTATAAAAATGTGGATTACCTTGTTCTCCAGGCTTATCCCAGTGAGCTGAGGCTTGAGGCCTAGTCCTGCTGCAATTCAGCCTTACTCGAGTAGCAGGCCTCCCACTGTCCAGCTGGCCTTCGGGTGGAGTTATCTCTCTCTCACACCCATACCTCTTTCTCCTTGAATAAGGAGTGTTACCACCTATGGTAATGACTTCACCACCCTTCTGGTAACTTCCACAGGGTCCTGAGTCTGCTGGTACCGGTTCATCAGATAAACCTCTGACCTCTGCTTCTCTCCTGGTACCTTTCCTCCCAGTGTCTCTTTGCCACGAACTCCTGGGGTCTTGCTGCACCAGACTCCCTGTGTCTTCTTGCCAGGAACTCCTTCCTCTCGGGTCTCTTTGCTGACAAACCCCTTTTCCTATAAAGTGCTCTTTAAAGTCAGGGTTATAAAAGCCTGGTGCATGGAATGCCTCTTGCTGGTTTCTCTCTCCTGTCTCACCTAGTGAGAACTCTGTATATCCTCCTGGGTTAAAGCTATGCTCAGGGCCACGCCCTTTAAAACATTCAGAGCTTCCAGCCTCTTCTTTATAAAAACAAGGCTTCCAGCTTTTTACCTTGTTTCTGGCTTTGAAGTCACGCTTGGGCTTTCTCTCCCCTGGCACAGTTCCTCCAGCCTGAGCTATGCTCCTCGGTTGCTCATTCAGTCCTTCTGAGTTACTGCCCCTCTTCCTGCTCCTGTGGGAACTCTCTCTAGGACTGCCTTTCCAGAGACCTCCTTCTCCGCTCCTCTCTTGCCAAGGACTCCCTCCAATCCTCTATGGCCAAGGACCTCCACTCCTGTCTTTCCAAAGACCTTCCTTCTTGTCTTTCCAAAGACCTCCTCTCCTGTCTTTCCAAAGACCTTCCTTCCTGTCTTTCCAAAGACCTCCCTTTCCTGGTTCTGACCAGGAACTTATATGCTTCCCTTTGTGGCAGGTGCAGGCCTGTGACCCACAGTGTCCGAACATAAGCGGGCCAGCATGGCTAGCTTGACCTGTAAATGAGGCCTGTGGAGAGGCATATAGGATTGCACATCCCCCAATATGCTGCTATTGTAAGATAGAACTCAGTAGAAGTATTGAATTAGCTTAGGTAAGCAGAACTGTAGTATTGAAAGATGGAAAAATACAGAAAAACATGTTTAAAAGTTACTGATAAGAAAAAGTACATCTGCAAAGAAATAATTGGGAGTGATGACAGATGAGTTGCAAAGCCCAGCTCCTCTGCACGTACAAATTGGTTCTTTAACCTTGAAAGTGTGAAAGTAACAAGTTGATGAACTGACCATTGTAATTGGGACTAGAAGGGGGGCAGGCAGGTGTCATGCCCACAGAAGCCCACAGAAGGAACATAACTGGATAAACTTATCAGTACCGGGACCAATAGAAGGGCTACGGGAGGTACGGGAGAGTACCGGGACCAATGAAATGTTTTTCTATACCTAGAATGGAACAGAAGTCTATAAAAGTTGTTGTAATGCTTGAAAACTTTGCTCAGCCATTTTGAAATTGACTGGTTCGAGACTTGTGCACAAATAAATGATTTGGACCTTTTGAACAGACTCCTGGTATCATTGGTTTGTCTGCGCTTTGCTGCTACATATTCCTTGGTGCGTTGGCCGGAAGTTGTGGAATCAAAGTGTATATAGGGCAATATACCACGACTTTCCGCCTCTATAGGCTTGGTCCTGCCGGGATCGCGCCCTTCCGACGAGGGCTGCTCCCTGGCGCCACCGGTCCCTTGTATCGGAGGGAGCTGGTCGGACCTCGGCGGGTGACGAGCCCGGCTGGAGTCAACGCCTCGAACCCGAGTGAGGGGAGTCCGAGGTCCAACTCATGCGCCTGCTTGGGAAGTTTGAGGACCGGATCCGGTGAGTATAGTTTTGATTTTGGGTCTAGACAGAAATAGAAAGCGCAGTACTGCCATTGGAACTTGGAACTTTGGAATTTGTAATCTCGAGATATTGGGAATTGGTAAGAGAGCATGATCACCTCTCAAGGAAGAGCCGAGTAGCCTGGCATGGGAATTCGCTGGGTGAAACCCTCATCCTTTTTGTAATTGGGAAATTGGAAAAGACTAGTCAGAACAGATAGAAACGAATGCATTCTGGGATACGTTGCTAGCATGATTGTGTGAACGAAGTGTGAATGAGAGGTCTGGCAGCACGGACCAAGTGAAGGCGGACCCCTGAGTAGCGCATTTCCTGACCGGGCGACCGCGTTCAGGTCGCGAAAAGGGGGAAGTGATTGTCGTCTTGTCTTGTTATTTGTACTCCTTATACGTTTCCAGGGCCGTGAGGACCCCTTACCCACGGTCCGCCCTCCTTTTCCCTTCTGTCTGTTGTTGCGCGCACACATCGAAATGGGAGGGGCGGGGTCTACTAGAAACACTCCATTAGAATGTATGATCGCACATTTTAAAGAGGGATATTCAGGAGATTATGGTATTAAAATGACAGCAGCCCGTTTGCAGATTTTGTGTACTAGGGAGTGGCCCGATCTAGACCCCATCTGGCCCCGAGAGGGAACGTTCAAAGTAGAGATTATTCAGTCAATACACCGTAGAGTGCGGATAGCGCACCCCGACCAGTACCCCTATATAGATTCCTGGTTAAGTATTTGTGAAGATCCGCCCCCCTGGGCGCAGCGCTGTTATGAGGAACAGTGCAGAATAATGTTAGCTAAAGCAGATTCTAGACAGAAGACGGAACAGCCTAGAATAAAAGAGCAGGATAAGAAAGCCAGAAAGAAGCCCATCCTGGCAGATCCTGATTCCCCAGAAATAATTCTCAGGCAGCCCCGAACCCCAGGTCCAGTAAGAGTAGCCCGGCGTCCTGCCCCAGAACCCCAGAGACGGCCAGAGCCGAGGCGGGACCCAACCCCTGATCCCCCTCCTGGAGAAGAGAAAAAGGAAGAATTAGCGAGAAAAGAAGAGGAGGACCTAGAAAGCGAGTCAGAAGTGGAGACAGAAGAAGGAGAAAGAGAGAATCCCCCAGATGAGGAGGAAAGTGTACAAATAATTGAGAAAGCTAATGTTAGCACTAGCACGCCAGTGACAGCGAAACCCAAAGCAAAACCTGTTGAGAAAAAGAAAGTGACTCCTGCAAAGGCAACGACAATAACCCTTAGATCCCAAAAGACACCCATAGCAGCTAAACTGTTTCCCTTACGGCAAGTCCCGGGAGTGCCCGTAAAGAATGATAATGATGAAGTGGTAGCGGGACCCCTAACTTATGTGTATCTCCCTTTCTCTACAACTGATTTATTAAATTGGAGGTCGCATTATGCCTCCTATACTAGCAAGCCCCAGGAGCTGACAGAATTAGTAACTAGTATTATGGAAACTCACCAACCCACTTGGCCAGATTGCCGTCAGCTCCTGACCACCCTATTCACTACAGAAGAACGAGCAAGAATTAGAAAAGCAGCTATTGAATGGATGGCAGAAAACCCTGCAGCTCCGGCACAGGGGCAGAATATAATAGACCGTAGGGAAGCAGCTCAGAGAGAATTCCCGAATGAAGACCCCCAATGGGATCCAAATACAGATGAAGGATCCACAGCCCTAGCCTGTTTTCGCCAAGGCTTTTTACAAGGCCTGAAAAGGGGGGGCCAGAAAGCTATGAACCTTTCCAAAGTTGCAGGAGTAATTCAAGGAATAGATGAGAGCCCAGCAGATTTTTATGAGAGATTAACTGAAGCATACAGAATGTATACTCCCTATGATCCCGAGGCACCAGGAAGTTTATGTATGGTGAATTCTGCTTTTGTAAACCAGTCTCAACCAGACATTAGACGCAAATTACAGAAGTTAGAAGGGTTTGCGGGCATGAATGCAACACAGTTATTGGAAGTCGCTCATAAAGTGTATGTGAATCGTGATACTGAAAGACAGAGAGAATGTGATAGAAAGATGAAGAAGAAAGCTGATTTTTTGGCTGCGGCCATAGTGGAACAGAAAAGGGGAGGTGTCCCTAGTCGAAGGAGCAGAGGAAGAGGGCGGGGTCAAGGCGGAGGCCGGACCCAGAGACTAGGCGTGAACCAATGCGCCTATTGCAGAGAGGAAGGACATTGGAGAGATATGTGCCCGCAACTCGAAGACGCCCAGCATGATGACGACAGCAGCCATCAGTGGCGAGAAGAAAGACGAAGCTATCCTCGAAGCCGAGGAGGAGCCAATCGAGAACAATTCCAGCGAGAAAGAGGAGGAACCATTCAAGCATTGGCCACACCAGCCCATGATGAGAATGACGTGGATTAGGACAGACCGGGCTCCAAGTTTGCTTTAGGTCTCCAGGAGCCTATGGTCGGAATACAAATAGGAGACCAAATTATGGACTTTATGGTTGATACTGGAGCGCAACATTCAGTAATAGACAAAAAGATAGCCCCATTCACTACAAATGCAGTCACCATCATAGGAGCTACTGGTGCCAAAGCCACAAAGTCTTTTCTTCAAAACCGAATATGCAGTCTGGGAGGACAGCAAGTAACTCATCAATTCCTTTACATGCCCGAATGTCCAGTGGCACTACTGGGACGAGATATGTTAGCCAAGCTTCAAGCACAAATATCTTTCTCTGAACAAGGAGAAATGCAAATGACAGTAAATTCCCAAACCAAACCAGCAGGAGTGATGCTGCTGACAGTTCCCCGAGAAGAAGAATGGAGATACTACATTGATGATTCGATCCAAGATACCTATTTTGAACAAACTTTGAAAAGTATTGATGCACCACCTGGAGTATGGGCAGAAGGCAGCCCCCCAGGCCTAGCCAAACATATAGCTCCAGTAATTGTAACCCTCAAGCCTAGTGCTACACCAGTGCACGTCAAACAGTACCCTCTCCCAAGAGCCGCAATTGAAGGCATCCATCGCCACCTACAAAGATTGCTTGAGTATGGCCTACTAAAAGTATGCCAATCCCCATGGAACACTCCACTTTTGCCAGTAAAGAAGCCTGGGACAGATGATTATCGCCCAGTGCAAGATTTGAGAAGAGTAAATGATGCAGCTGAGACCATACATCCAGTCGTACCCAATCCTTACACCCTCCTAGGACTGATACCTGCTGAAGCTACCCATTTCACTGTACTGGATTTAAAAGACGCATTCTTTTGCATAAGATTAGCCCCTGTAAGCCAAATATTGTTTGCATTCGAATGGCAGGACCCCATCTCTGGAAGAGGGGGCCAACTTACCTGGACAAGATTACCCCAAGGATTCAAGAATTCGCCTACCATCTTTAGTGCCGCACTGAATCAAGACCTTTCAAGCTATCCAGTAGCCCCGGGAAAGAGAGTGCTTCTCCAATACGTGGATGATCTGTTGATAGCTGCCGTATCAGAAAGTGAATGTATATTAGCCACCAAAGATCTCTTGCAGTTACTAGAGGAAGCTGGATACAAAGTTTCCAGAGCCAAAGCACAGCTATGCCAAAAAGAAGTGAAATACTTGGGTTTTCGTATCACCCAAGGAAGCAGAAGATTAGGCAGAGAAAGAAAAGAAGCATTATGTAGAATTCCAACTCCAACAACCAGAAAGCAAGTCAGAGCCTTTCTGGGAGCGGCAGGATATTGCCGAATTTGGATACCCAACTTTGCCCAAATTGCCAAACCACTGTATGAAGCCACAAAAGGAGAAGAGAAGTCACCACTGGAGTGGGGACTTGAGCAGGACACAGCCTTCCAGAAGTTAAAAGAAGAATTGATGTCATCACCAGCACTTGGACTACCAGATGTCCACAAACCTTTTCACTTGTTTGTACATGAAGCACAGGGAAATGCCTTAGGCATGTTGACTCAGAAATTAGGAAATTGGGAGCGACCTGTAGCCTACCTATCGAAACAATTGGACCCTGTGGCCAAAGGATGGCCACCTTGCTTGAGAGCAGTTGCAGCTACAGTGCTACTAGTGAGTGAAGCAGACAAACTCACACTAGGACAGAACATACGAGTCACTGTGCAACATGCAGTCCTTGCCCTTATGGAACAAAAAGCAAATTATTGGCTCACCAATTCCCGAATGTTGAAGTACCAGAGCATGTTATGTGAAAACCCACAGATACAACTTGAAGTGAGCCATGCCCTGAATCCAGCCACCTTGATACCTATCAGTGAAGAACTCCCAGAACATGACTGTATCGAAGTCATGGAGACTGTGTTCTCCAGCCGACCCGACTTTACAGATGTGCCCATAGACAATCCTGACCAAACCTATTACGTTGATGGGAGCAGTCTCATCCTTGATGGACGACGCTGTGCCGGATATGCAGTCGTCACTCAACACGAAGTAGTTGAATCATCAGCCCTAGCCTCAGGCACATCAGCCCAGAAAGCCGAATTGATAGCACTCACCAGAGCATTGTTGTTAGGAGAAAAACTTATACTGAATGTATATACAGATTCCAAATATGCCTTCACTACCCTGCATGCCCATGGAGCTCTCTATAAAGAAAGAGGACTCATCACATCCGGAGGAAAATCAGTCAAATATGGTCCCGAAATATTGATGTTGCTTGATGCAGTCTGGGCCCCAACACGTGTAGCTGTCATGCATTGCAGAGGACATCAAGCAGGAAAAGGAGAAGTTGCCCGAGGAAATAGATTTGCAGATGCCTCAGCACGACAAGCAGCTATGACAGGACAAATTGCCCCACAAGCTATGCCAATGCAAGCAGCGTTGTTTCCAGTACCTTTGAATCTATGGACCCCACGATATACCACCAAAGAATTGGACTACTATTGTGACAAAGAAAATGGAGTATTGAAAGACGGATGGATTGAGCTGCCACCAGAAGAGGGCAGTCAACCTCCAGGACAAATAGTAATTCCTGAACTGTTAGGACCATCCTTTGTCAAAGCTTTCCACGAAGCCACCCACTATGGGAAGAGTGCTATGGAGAAAGCACTCAGACCACATTTCTACATCCCTCTGATGACAACCATATCAGCCTCAGTAGCCCGACAATGTCAAACTTGTGCCAAAAATAATGCCAAGCAAGGCCTTATTACAGCACCCCGAGTTCAGTCAAGAGGTGTGACACCCATGCACAACCTCCAAGTTGATTTCACCGAAATGCCAAAAGCCAATGGGTACCATTACCTATTAGTATTAGTTTGTACTTTCTCTGGGTGGGTAGAAGCCTTCCCAACCAGAACTGAGAAAGCCCGAGAAGTTACCAAAGTCTTAATGAGAGAGATTGTCCCCAGATTCGGAATTCCAGCAGTAATAGGGTCAGATAATGGACCCTCATTTGTCTCCCAAGTTACTCAGCAGTTAGCAAAAGCTTTGCAGATACAATGGAAACTCCACACTGCATACAGACCCCAGAGTTCAGGGAAAGTTGAGCGAATGAATCGTACCTTGAAAGCCCAAATGTCTAAGCTTTGTCAGGAGACACAATTGAAGTGGCCCCAAGTGCTCCCCATAGCTTTATTCAGAATACGCTCAGCTCCTGTAAAGTCAACAGGATTTTCCCCTTTTGAAGTTTTGTATGGTAAACCTCCACCAATAGTGCAGGGAATCAAAGGAAGTCTAGCCCAAATTGGTTCGGAAATAACCAGACAAGAACTCCTAGCTCTTAGTTTTGTTCTGCAGACTCTCCATACGTGGATCCAAGACCAGTTGCCTATCAACTTGACGGAACCCTTGCATCCCTACCAGCCTGGTACCTCGGTGTGGATCAAAGATTGGAAGAAGACACCGTTGGAGCCCCATTGGAAGGGACCGTACACCGTCATCCTGTCTACCCCAACTGCAGTAAAGGTAGCCGAGATCGACGCCTGGATCCACCACAGCAGAGTCAAGCCCGCCGCCGATCCTGAACCAGAGCGGTGGACAGCAGAACAGCACCCTGATGTACCCTTGCGAGTTACTCTGAGACGGCAACCAGCAGCATAGACACTTCATCACAAGTGCTTTGCAGCAGCCAAGTCTTTCGAAGAGGATTGCTGTTTTCCATGCAGCAACAGTTTTGTTTCAACGAACCCAATTTGTGTGTGATTTGACACACTACTTTGAGACTACACTGACTAAGCCAGACTCCACAAGCCAACTGAATTGCTAAGTTGGTCAATGTGTACTGGACAATTTGAGGATCTTCAATCAACACTCAGCACCCGTTAAATTGCTTCATTAGCAAACGGGACGAAGAATAATAGAACGTCGTGATCAAGATCAGCAAGCTGAGGATTCAGAAGAACTCCAATCAACATCGACATGCATCTCTACTTTTGCTTTGCTTTGGTTGCCTTCTTTGGAGGTTTTGAACAGACTTATGCTTTACCTCCATGCACTGCCTGCATTACTTCTACTAGAATTGGACTGAAAGTAACTCAGACTTTGCTTTATCATTCTTATTATACCTGCGAGGGAACAGTAACTCGGTGTATCTATAACACCACTGAACTAAATGTTTGCACTCATGGAAAAATTAAAACATGCTATAATCCGCATCAGAATCCATCCTATTACACAATGGAAATAAGATGGAAGGATGCAGATGGACCTATATTAGCTGCAACGCCGCCACTTAAGGACATTACTAAACCTGCTGTTTTGAATTTTGATGCATGCAATGCTATTAATAGAGATAGTTATTCCACCTGTGGTACATGGGAGAAAGCGTATCGAAATGACCATAAGTATATGTGTCCAGAAGGTGCCACGGGATGGAGAAAGTGTACAGGTAAAAAGGAACCAGGCTATAGTACTGCCCCAGCAGCAGACTACTATTGCCCGTATTGGGGATGTGTTTTTTATGCTACCTGGAACACTGGTATAACTGATGAGAAAATAGATAAACGAATGGCTACTTTAACCAAGCCAACCACAAATGATAAATGTCAGAAAGATGCTTGTAACCCCTTACACTTACGTATACACAATCCCCATGCATGGAAACAAGGATATAAGTTTGGTTTACGTATTGCTGGAGGAGCAATAGATCCAGGGACCATTGTGTATATCAGATTGAATACCCAAGCCCACAAGTCATCTAAATATCATATTCATAATACTTTTTATGAAGCCATGCATGTAAATAAGTTTGAGATCCCTCACCCCTCACAGAATTTATTTCTAGAATTAGCCGGAGCAGTAGTATCTAGTCTTAAGATCACAGATTGTTATTTCTGTGGCGGAACCCAAATGGGAGATCAGTGGCCATGGGAAGCCCAAGAATTGAATTATTCCATGATTTATAATCAGACTGAATTACACAAGACTACCAGTGAATGGGTGTTAGCGCACTCAATCGTTGGACGTCTTTGCTATGCCAGAACTGGACCCCAGTTCACCCAAAAGGTAGGACAGCTGGTCTGTCTTAGCCAGAAGTACTATAATGCTACGACCAAGAAGATAGCATGGTGGTCAGGAATTGGACATCCTGAACCTCCTAACCCATTAGCCAGATTTCCTGAACTAGCAGGTCTATGGACTAACCTTGCTGAAATCCAAGCCTGGCAGGCCCCACCTGGCCTATATTGGATCTGTGGAAACCGAGCATATGCACAACTCCCACCACACTGGGGAGGAGCATGTGTCTTAGGAACCATCAGACCTTCTTTCTTCCTGTTAAACACTGAACATGGAGAACAATTAGGATACCCAGTGTACACTACCCACCGACACAAAAGAGCACTAAGACAAAAGAGAGAGGCCTTACAGATAGGCAAGTGGGAGAAATGGCAAGGTGATGATTGGCCACCAGAAAGAATTATTGAGTATTATGGACCCGCCACTTGGAATGATGATGGTATGTACGGTTATCGTACCCCAATTTATATGATTAATCGTATTATTCGCTTACAAGCAGTAGTTGAAATAATAACCAATGAAACTAGTCATGCTCTCACGCTTTTAGCTAGACAAAGTACACAGATGCGCACTGCGATATATCAGAACCGCTTAGCACTTGATTATTTGTTAGCAGCTGAAGGAGGAGTATGTGGTAAGCTGAACTTAACCAATTGCTGTTTGAAAATAGATGATAAAGGTCAAGTAGTTGAAGAAATTGCTAAAGATATGCAAAGACATGCTTATGTGCCAGTACAGACGTGGCACTCATTGAAATTTCCTAATTGGTTTGCTAACCTCTTTTCATGGGTGGGAGGATTTAAGACTTTCATCGTATTGGTACTAATCCTTGTTGCTGTTATCTTCTTATTACCATGTTTAATCCCATGTTGTATGCGTTCCATTCATAACACTATTGATAGTACAGTAGAGTGGAAGACCGCAACAAAAATCATGGCTTTATATACAGCCAGTCCTGGTATAGGGTGAGATTAATCAAAGGGGGGAATGTGGCAGGTGCAGGCCTGTGACCCACAGTGTCCGAACATAAGCGGGCCAGCATGGCTAGCTTGACCTGTAAATGAGGCCTGTGGAGAGGCATATAGGATTGCACATCCCCCAATATGCTGCTATTGTAAGATAGAACTCAGTAGAAGTATTGAATTAGCTTAGGTAAGCAGAACTGTAGTATTGAAAGATGGAAAAATACAGAAAAACATGTTTAAAAGTTACTGATAAGAAAAAGTACATCTGCAAAGAAATAATTGGGAGTGATGACAGATGAGTTGCAGAGCCCAGCTCCTCTGCACGTACAAATTGGTTCTTTAACCTTGAAAGTGTGAAAGTAACAAGTTGATGAACTGACCATTGTAATTGGGACTAGAAGGGGGGCAGGCAGGTGTCATGCCCACAGAAGCCCACAGAAGGAACATAACTGGATAAACGTATCAGTACCGGGACCAATAGAAGGGCTACGGGAGGTACGGGAGAGTACCGGGACCAATGAAATGTTTTTCTATACCTAGAATGGAACAGAAGTCTATAAAAGTTGTTGTAATGCTTGAAAACTTTGCTCAGCCATTTTGAAATTGACTGGTTCGAGACTTGTGCACAAATAAATGATTTGGACCTTTTGAACAGACTCCTGGTATCATTGGTTTGTCTGCGCTTTGCTGCTACACCTTCTCTGCACGTTACGTGGGACTCTGAGCACAGGTCCTGATGAGCACAGGTCCTGATGAGCTTTTCTGTTTCTGCCTGCGTCAGAACTATTGCAGGGAAACCTCACTTTAAACCCTTTTTGCTTTTCTTGTGCTGACGGCACTTGTTGCTCAGCTGTTTCTACATGTGCTGAGTCTTCCTGTCTAGCTAAAACTGAGGTAAGTTCTTCCTTTTCACTAACCTCCATAGGCTCTATATAGTCCACTGTATCACATATCCCCCCCCCCCCCCTTAAGATATTCCGGGATGGGGAACAATTGTTCTCACAGCCCGGAATCTCCGCAAGATTCTTCACCTTCTTGCTGGACCGGCTGTCTACTACTTCACTACCCTGCCAAGGTTCCTTCCAGCCCGCCCCCATTGCTCTACTCTTGCTTTTTATCCAGGAGCGGCTAGCTGCTGCCGTTCTCTCCTGCCAGGGTTTTAACACATTTATATGGTAGGTCTGAAGACGATCCCTGTCGTTCTCCACCACATATGTTACTGGCCCTTTACACTCAACAACTGTATAAGGACCCTTCCACTGGGCCTCGAACTCTGGCCCAGGGTCAGCGACCATTACTACCACTCTATCGCCAACGGCCAATTGCCGTGCCTTCTTGCCCCTCTCATAGTATCAGTTCTGGCTTAGCTGACTGCCTTGCAAATGCCCTTCTGCGACTCGCGAAGCCCTCTGTAGGCGACTCCGGAGCCCACATAGAAACTGGGGTACCCCCATTACCTCCCCTTCTGGCTCGACCCACTGGTCCCTTAAAATATCCAGGACTCCCCGTGGAGCTCATCCGAACATTAGCTCATAAGGGGACGCTCCTAACAAAGCTTGGATACGCTCCCTACTGGCATATAAGGCAAACGGGAGCATAATGTCCCAGTCAGCCATCTGTCCATTCAACGCTCTTCTTAACAGCTGCTTAAGGGTCTGATTGAAGCGCTCTACCAGACCATTGGTCTGCGGATGATACACGGAGGTTTTTATATGATGGATGCTGAAAGCATCCCATACCTGAGCTAGGTATTTGGAGACACAATTACTCCCCCTATCGGTCAGCATTTCCCTTGGGAACCCTACCTCACAGAACAGTTTGACTAATTCTGCGGCTATGAACCTAGCTGATATGTTCCTTAAAGGTATCGCCCAAGGGAATCTGGTGGCACAGTCCATTATTACGAGGATGTACTGAAATCCTCTGGGGTTTTTTATTAACGGACCCACAATGTCCATTGCCATCCGGCGAACTGGCTCAGTTATCGTCGGGGTCTGAATTAGGGGAACTCCTATAGGCTTGACAGCACTTACTCGCTGACAAGAAGGACATGCCTCGCAGAACTGCTTCGTTTCTCTAAAGACCCCCGGCCAATAGAAACGCTCTAGGATCTGGTCAAGTGTGCCCTGAATTCCCTTGTGTCCCCCAACGGGGTGGTCGTGGGCCAGTCTCAAAACTACGGCCTTAAAGGTAGTGGGGACCACTAGCTGCTTCCTAATTGCCCCAGTATGGGGGTTGCTGCTCTCCCTATATAAAATGTCCTCTTCTATCAGGAACCTGGGGAACACATCCCTACCTGTCTGGGCAAACTCGAAGGCATGTTTCAACACTGGGTCTGCCTTCTGTTCCTTTGGAAAGGATGGGAATTTCTTTACCAGATCAACAGGTACCCAGGGTAAACCCTGCCCATCCGGTACTCCAGCCCTCACCTGAGCCCGGTGATGTCTTTCTTGGCGTTTTTCGCCCTTACTTTTCTTTTTATCTCTAGAAGGAGCAC
The DNA here is from genome assembly GCA_033557465.1 of Ichthyophis bannanicus. NCBI lineage: Eukaryota > Metazoa > Chordata > Amphibia > Gymnophiona > Ichthyophiidae > Ichthyophis > Ichthyophis bannanicus. Next base: position 34,197,529 of record CM066035.1, on the reverse strand, counting down.
CGATTAACTCCTCATGATGGGGAAGTTCGCTTAGGCTCTCTTCTATAACCCTATCTTCCTCCTCTAAAGGCTCTTCCTCCACTCTTGTGTGATCAGGATTCTCCTCTAGAAGCTCGCCCTGCGTCTCTACACCCTTTGCCTGAGACCTGGTGGACACCATTCCTCCCCTTATATGTGTATCCTCCCCAATACCCCGGTAGAAAGGAGGCCAATCCCTACCTAGTACGATATCGTACGGTAACTTGGGGATTATTGCTACCAGGATTTCTTTCTGGGTTCCTAAACCCTTAACCTTTATCCTGTAAAGGGGGTACTGGCTTGTTGCTCCATGTACACATTTTATTCTAGCCCTTCCTTCTTGCTGACTCGGGGGAAAATCATTTCGGGCCCGTATGATTTCCCAAAACTTGCGGGAGACCATACTTTGATCGGCTCCCGAGTCCAGTAAGGCTCTTTCCGGGACTCCTTGTACATCCACATCTATGCGGAATCCCTCCTGTACATGCTCATTATCTTTTGTTATTAGGGCAGTGCGGTATATGCAATCTCGTTTCATATGCCCTAACTTTCCACACTTAAAACATTTTACCAAAACATTTTTATCCTTTCTCTTGGGCAAACACTCACTTACATATCGAGTGTCTATTCGAGGCTCTCTATTTAGCTTTACAGAACCGGCTAACCCCAGCCTCCTCTCAGCGCTTCCGGGTGTCTTTTTAGCCATTTCGGCTTCAAGAAACCGCTCTGTTAACTGCGCTGCCTTTGTGGAGGTTTTGCAGTCCTGTAATGTTAAAAAGGTTTTCACCTCCACAGGAACTGCCTCATAATATTGTTCTAGGACAATTGTATCAATTATGCTATCCACAGTTTTTCCCTCAGGTTCAAGCCACTTTAAGACCAAACTGCGCACCCTATGGCACAGAGCTTTTGGTGTTTCCCCTGCCTGCAACTTAGTGGACCTGAGCATTCGTCTATACAGAGCCGGTGTTAGGCCTAGCCTGTCCCGTACTGCTCTTTTTATTTCATCGTACTCTGCTGCCAAAGCGGCAGGCATTGCTCTGTAAGCCGACAGAGCTTCTCCTGTTAAGGATGAGGCCAGTCTGACTGCCCACTGCTCTTTAGGCCAGTGTGCGTTGAGAGCTACCCTCTCAAATGACTCCACATAATCATCAAAATTATCTTTATCAGTCATTTGTCCAAATGTCCACATCCCACAGTTCTGTGGGCCTACCCCACTGAAGTATTCCTGTGGTGTTGTCCTTTTCTGCGGTTCCTCCAGAAGTGCTTGCACTAGGTCCGTTAGGGGCTTCTGCTGAGCTTGCAGGGCTGCCACGGCCCTCTCCTGGCTCAGCTGGGCTAGCTCCCTTTGTTTCTCAAATTGTCCGCTCATCCAGCGTAAGACCTCCTGGACCTCCATTTTCAGGCTTTCACACTCTGAAAAATAAACCACAGACAAACACCAAGTGCGGTACCACTATACCAGAGAAAAAAACTTTTCCTTTCCCAAAAGCAATTTCTTCTCACTTGAATCCTCCCAGCCTGTGCCCATATACCCTTTACCTGAGCCAGGTGGAGGTTCCCGCTTTGAGAAGGTGCTTGTCTTTGCTGCAGTATATCCGGTTCCCTCTGGATCCTTCCGGGCGTGCTAACGTCTGCTCCTTTCGCTGTGCGGTGCTGCATCCTGCCAACTACGCCATTTGTCACGGAGACCCTTATGGTAGAGCCTCTGTGAACCCTATTAGGCCACTGCCTAGGGTATTGTGAGTTTTAAACTGCTTCTCTACTTTAAACAGAGTCAGTCAGTCGAGTGGTTAAACCATAAATTGTGGATTTATTCCCTTTCCCGAAACAGAAAAACATTCTTGAAAGTGCACACAGAACAAAACAGCATTAGCACAAAAGTGGTTACAAAAATATCTCTTCTTCTACCTTGTTAAGGTCACAAGGTCATTCTCCTGAAGGTCAACATAAAGAAGTGATGTCGTCTGACAAACAAATCGTACAGTCCATCGGTACTGGGTCTGTAAAATAGTTATTATTCTCCCATTGCATTATCTCGGGCCCACTCCCGATACTCTCAGTGTCACACTCTTTACATGTGCTGGAGCAGGGCACATTCCCCTGTGGCTGACAAACCCCTTTTCCTATAAAGTGCTCTTTAAAGTCAGGGTTTTAAAAGCCTGGTGCATGGAATGCCTCTTGCTGGTTTCTCTCTCCTGTCTCACCTAGTGAGAACTCTGTATATCCTCCTGGGTTAAAGCTATGCTCAGGGCCACGCCCTTTAAAACATTCAGAGCTTCCAGCCTCTTCTTTATAAAAACAAGGCTTCCAGCTTTTTACCTTGTTTCTGGCTTTGAAGTCACGCTTGGGCTTTCTCTCCCCTGGCACAGTTCCTCCAGCCTGAGCTATGCTCCTCGGTTGCTCATTCAGTCCTTCTGAGTTACTGCCCCACTTCCTGCTCCTGTGGGAACTCTCTCTAGGACTGCCTTTCCAGAGACCTCCTTCTCCACTCCTCTCTTGCCAAGGACTCCCTCCAATCCTCTCTGGCCAAGGACCTTCCTTCCTGTCTTTCCAAAGACCTCCTCTTCTGTCTTTCCAAAGACCTTCCTTCCTGTCTTTCCAAAGACCTCCCTTTCCTGGTTCTGACCAGGAACTTATATGCTTCCCTTCTCTGCATGTTACGTGGGACTCTGAGCACAGGTGCTCCTGATGAGCTTTTCTGTTTCTGCCTACGTCAGAGCTATTACAGGGAAACTTCACTTTAAACCCTTTTTGCTTTTCTTGTGCTGACGGCACTTGTTGCTCAGCTGTTTCTTCATGTGCTGAGTCTTCCTGTCTAGCTAAAACTGAGGTAAGTTCTTCCTTTTCACTAACCTCCATAGGCTCTATATAGTCCACTGTATCACAGTACCTAGTAGTTTCCCCAAGGGGCACAGGTTCCAAAATGCTTGTATTGGTTCAAGCATTGATATCCTTGGTCCCTTCTTAATAATGGTTTATGGACCTTTCCTCCAGGAACTTGTCTAAATCCTTTTTAAACCCAGCTACACTAACAGCCTTTACTACATCCTCCGGCAACAAATTCCAGAGGTTGATTACACGTTGAGTGAAAAAATATTTTCTTTTATTAGTCTTAAATAGTTTACCCTGTAGCTTCATTGCATGTCCCCTAGTCTTTCTATATTCTGATAAGGTAAACAATCGATCTACGTTTACCCGTTCCATTCTGTTCATTAATTTATAGACTTCTATCATATCTCCCCTCAGCCGTCTCTTTTCCAGGTTAAAGAGCCTTAACCTTTTTAGCCTTTCTTCATAGGAGTATCCTTCCATCCCCTTTACCATTTTGGGGGCTCTTCTCTGAACCTTTTCTAAAATCGCTATATCCTTTTTAAGATACGGCAACCAGAATTTCACACAGTATTCAAGGTGCGGTCTCACCATGGAACGATATAGAGGCATTATAATATCTTTTGTTTTATTTTCCATTCCTTTCCTTATCATACCTAGCATTCTATTTGCTCTCTTGGCCACCGCTGCACACAGGGCTGAGGGTTTTAACATGGTATCCACAATGACGCCTAAATTGTTTTCCTGGGTGGTGGTTCCTAATGTGGAACCTTGCAACGTGTAACCATAATTTGGGTTGTTCTTCCCTAGGTGCATAACCTTGCACTTGTCCACATTAAATTTCTTCTGCCATTTTGATGCCCAGTCTTCCAATTTATCAAGATCCTCTTGAAATTCTCCACAATCCTCTTGGGTTTTAACAACTTTAAATAGTTTTGTGTCATCTGCAAATTTGATAACTTCACTCGTTATTCCACTTTCCAAGTCATTTATGAATATGTCAAAAAGCAGCGGACCCAGCACAGATCCTTGGGGTACACCACTATTCACCTTTCTCCATTGGGAAAATCGGCCATTTAGCCCTACCCTCTGCTTTCTATCTTTTAACCAATTCCAGATACACAATAGTACACTGCCTCCTATCCCATGACTCTTTAGTTTTGCCAAAGGTCTCTCATGAGGGACCTTGTCAAAGGCTTTCTGAAAGTCCAGATACACAATATCAACCGACTCACCTTTGTCCACCTGATTATTCACTCCTTCAAAAAAACATAACAGATTAGTAAGACAAGATCTTCCTTGTCTAAAGCCATGTTGGCTGTCTCCCATTAGGTCATGACTATCTACATGCTGAGTAATTTTATTCTTTTTAAGATGGTTTCTACCATTTTTCCCGGTACGGATGTCAGGCTCACCGGTCTGTAGTTTCCCAGATCACCCCTGGAACCCTTTTTAAAAATTGGTGTTACATTGGCGATCCTCCAATCTTCAGGTATTAGAGATGATTTTAATGATAGTTCACAGATTACTAATAGCAGGTGTGCAATCTCGCATTTCAGTTCTTTCAACACCCTTGGATGTATACCATCCGGCCCAGGTGATTTGCTACTCTTCAGTTTATCTAATAGTTGTAATACATCTTCCCGATGTATCGATATTTCCTTCAATTCTTCCGCACCTTTAAATACCACTTCAGTCATGGGTAACATCCCTACATCTTCCTCAGTAAAGACTGAAGCAAAGAATTCATTCAGTCTCTCCGCTATCGCCTTGTCACTTCTTAGTGCTCCTTTAACCCCTTTATCATCTAATGGACCAACTGACTCTCTCACAGGTTTTTTGCAACGAATGTACTTGAAAAGGTCTTTACTTCGCGTTTTTGCTTCCGCAGCAAGCTTCTTCTCAAATTCTCCCTTTGCCTGCCTTATCAATGCCTTGCATTTGACTTGCCAGTGCTTGTGCTGTTTCCAGGTTTCGTCGTTTGGCTCTTTTTTCCATTTCCTGAAAGATGCTTTTTTGGCAACAACAGCCTCTCTGACCTCACCTTTAAACCATGCTGGCAGTTTTTTGGACTTCCTTCCACTTTTCTTAAAGCGTGGAATACAGCTGGTCTGGGCTTCCAAGATAGTATTTTTCAACAACAGCCAAGCCTGATGTACGTCTTTAACCTTTGCAACTGCTCCTTTTAGTTTTTTCTTAACTGTTTTCCTCATTTTATCATAGTCTCCTTTTCGAAAGTTAAAAGGTAGTACTGTGGATTTCCTTACTATCCCTCCTCCACTAATTAAATCAAAGGCGATCATGCCATGATCACTATTGCCAAGTGGCCCCAACAACCTTATCTCTTGCACTAGATCTGGTGTTCCACTAAGGATTAGGTCTAATATGGCTTCCCCTCTGGTCGGTTCATAAACCAGCTGCTCCAAGAAGCAGTCATTTATTTCATCTAGAAACTTTATCTCCCTAGCATGTCCTGACGCGATACTGACCCATTCGATACCGGGGTAGTTGAAATCACCCATTATTATTACTGTGCTGTAACTTTTGTTAGCTTCCTTGATTTCTTTGAGCATTTCATCATCCATTTGATCATTCTGGCCAGGCGCTCGATAGTACACCCCCACTGCCATTGCCTTCCCCCTTTTACTTGGAATTTCAATCCATATAGATTCTACAGCAGATTTTGTTTCCTGCAAAACTTTAATCCTTTCTGACTCAATGCCCTCTCTAACATAGAGAGCAACCCCTCCACCAATTTGATCAGCTCTATCATTACGATATAGTTTGTATCCAGGTATCACAGTGTCCCACTGGTTGTCCTCCTTCCACCATGTCTCTGATATTCCAATCATATCTAACTTTTCATTTAGTACTATATATTCTAACTCTCCCATCTTATTTTTTAGACTTCTAGCATTTGCATACAAGCATTTTAGAGAATGTATTTTAATCATATTAATTTGGCTATTGTTAGACATGGGTAATTTGGGATCTTTAAGCTCTGTCTGCTCCATACTTGAGGGCATTTGGGCTACTTTACTCTTTTGTGGAACCTCTCTGCTTTTGGTAGTATCCTTCAAAGATACATTCTTCCGAACCATCCGCTCTTGGGCGACTGTCAGCTTTCCCCTAATATCTAGTTCAAAAGCTGCTCTATCTCCTTTTTAAAGGTTAATGCCAGCAGCCTGGTTCCATCCCGGTTAAGGTGAAGCCCATCCCTTCGGAAGAGCCCCTCCTTTCCCCAGAATGTTCCCCAGTTCCTAACAAATCCAAAACCCTCATCTCTGCACCATTGTCTCATCCACGCATTAAGACTCCTGAGCTCTGCCTGCCTTTTGGGTCCTGCGCATGGAACAGGAAGCATTTCGGATAATGCTACCCTGGAAATTCTGGATTTCAACTTCCTACCTAAAAGCCTAAATTTAGCCTCCAGAACCTCCCTACCACATTTTCCTATGTCATTGGTACCGACATGTACCAAGACAGGAGACTCCTCCCCAGCACTATCTAAGACCTTATCTAGGTGGTGCGTGAGGTCCGCTACCTTCGCACCAGGCAGGCATGTTACCAGGCGATCCTCACGTCCACCAGCCACCCAGCTATCTACATGCCTAATGATCGAATCACCAACTATAACGGCTGTCCTAACCCTTCTCTCATAGGCACATGGCCCTGGAGAAACATCCTCGGTGCGAGAGGGTTTTACATCACCTGGAGGACAGGTCCTAGTTACAGGATCACTTCCTGCCACACCAGGGTGATGCTGTCCTGTCACGTAACCTCTCTCCTCCATGGCAACAGGGATGATGCCAGACTGGAGGTGGGACTTCAGGACTATATCCCTGTAGGTCTCGTCTATGTACCTCTCTGTCTGTCTTCTGCTTTCCAAGTCTGCTACTTTAGCCTCTAGAGAATGGACTCGTTCCCTGAGAGCAAAGAGCTCTTTGCACCTAGTGCACACATAAGACATCTCACCAACTGGGAGAAAATCATACATGTGACACTCAATGCAAAAGACTGGAAAGCCCCCATCCCGCTGCTGGACTGCTGTCTGCATCTTAGTTCTAAGTTTGTGTTTAGATCTAAGTTCTTTACTTACTAAGGGTTGCTATGGATATTTATACTAATAAAACTGTACCTAATACGTGTAATATACCTTGTTCACCTGAAGCTTAACTAATCTCAGGTCCTTAGTGTATGACTGATTTGGGTAATGAGCTTCACCTGAGAGCACCTCCTGTCTTTTAAGATGTGTAAGTACCTATAAAGCTACAATTATCCCAGGGGAGGGAGGAAGGGAAATAACACTTATTAAAAGAGGGCTGCTACACAATACCCTGTCTTGTGCTGCTGAGGTAAGCTAAATTCTGATTTGATTTTAATTATAGCTCTTAGCTGCTGCTAGGCTCTAACTTCTTATGAAATTTAAACTACAAGCTCTCCGCTGGGTTCAAATTTAACCAGAAAGCTCTCTTCTGTGTTTTACATTTAAACTAAAAGTACTTTGCTGTTACTAGGCCCTGAGTGACTATTAAATTTAAACTACAAGCTCTCTGCTGGGTATGAAATGTAACCAGAAAGTTTTCTTCTGTGTTTTAAATTTAAACTTAAACTGCTGCTACTAGGCCCTGACTGATTTAACAAAAATAGTGGGTTCACAGATTAATTAGCTTTAATACAAAGAATTCCTTTTAGAAAATTACCAGAAGTATATACTCACAGTTGCAGATCTCTCTCCAGAAGTAACAGTCCCTTTTTCCAGTCCTTCAAGAAGGACTAAGAGGCCTGCAAGGGAAAATAGGAATCCTGTACATATCTATATATGGAAAGGAATGTGCTGTGCTAAGACAAATTGATTGTTCTACACATAGACAACTAACATCTGTGAAGTTACTGATAAGCTGTGGTGGGCCTCAGGGGATGAGTTGATGATGTATGTATATGTTTCTGTTAATGTATAAAAGACAGACAGCCCCTCTAACCTGTGGAATAAACTTACCTACTACTTATGTACGAGTTTGTGTGTTTGTTCCCCTGGAATTCCAGACAGAGAAGGTAAGGCGATTCCTCAGCCCAGATGATTAACGTACATCCCGAGGGTAAGTGGTATATAGTGCTGGGAAAGGAATAACCCACACTAACAGAAGTCATTAGCGGGATGGGAACTGCTGGAGAAAGTAGAAAAACAGTGGGCAAAACTAAAAGGGGATGTTTTAAGGGCAACCAACCTTTTTGTTAGAATGGTAAATAAAAGGAAAAGGAGGTCACTATGGGTCTCAAAAGAAGTAGCTAAAAAGGTGAAGAAAAAGTGGGAGGCCTTCGTGAAATACAAGAGATCACAGAGAGAGTAAGACAGGCATCTATATTTGTAAAAACTTAGAGAGGCCGGCAAAGTAGTCAGGAAAGCAAATGCACAAAAATACGAAATAGCCAATGCAATAAAATGGGGGGATAAGGTGTATAGTTTCAGCTGCATCATTCACTCGCCTCAGATCTTGTACTGGGCAGTAATCCCCTGTCCCAGGTTTCTTGACTGGGAGAAGGGGGGTGTTCCAAGGTGACTGGCACTCCTTGAGAAGTCCATACTTCAATAGTTTCATTAGCTGGTCGGGGAAGAGGATACTGCTTCACATGCACTGGTTCCACTCCTGGCTTGAGGGTGACAATGACAGGGGCTATGTTCTTCGCTAGGCCAGGTGGATTATCTTCTGCCCATACTTCAGGCGGGGCTATAAGGTTAGTGGGTGTACAGGAACTAGCTGGCTTGATTGGAGATGCACTATAGAACCGCTACTCTTCTTTTCGGGGAACAGTCAGCACCATCAATCCAGCAGGCTTTGGGTTCACAGTCATTTGCATTTCTCCCCCTTCAGCAAAGGATATCTGCGCCTGGAGCTTTGCAAGCAGATCTCGGCACAAAGGTGGAATAGGGCATTCAGGCATACACAGGAACTGGTGCGTTATTTTCTGTCCCCCTAGTTCACACATGCGGTTCTGCAGGAAAGGCTTGTGGCCTTAGCCCCAGTAGCTCTGACAATGGTGATGCATCGAGAAAACAAAGGGGCTACTGGCTTTAGTATTCTGCTCCTGTATCCCCCATAAAGTCCATATATTGGTCCCCTATTTTCAGACTGACCATAGGCTCCTGGGGACCAAGGGAAAACTTGGAGTCCGGTCTGGCCTAGTCTTTATCCATGTCATAGCCTGTTGCAACTGCCACTCCCTCAATAGCTTCTTCCCTCTCTTGCTGGAACACTGTGCTCGGTTTTTTCTTCCATGACCCTGAAATCAATCTCCTGTTCTCCAAGTGCTCCCTCCTCCCTTCCTGGGGGTGGAGTCAAGATGCGGGCATTCACTTCTCTAATGTCCTTCTTCTCTGCAATGGGCGCACTGATTCGCACCCATTGGGGGCCGATCATTTTCACGACCCCTTCCACTTCCTCTGCTCCTTCGATTAGGAAAACCTCCTTCACGTCATTCAACTAAAGTATCAGCAAGAAGATCTGCTTTTTCTTCATCTTACATTCATTTTCACGATTCACAAAAAAGTTCTGAGCAACTTCCATTAACTGTGCTGTATTCATACCCGCAAATCCATTCATTTTCTGTAAATTTCATCTTATATCTCTCTGGGACTGACTGACAAAAACTGCATTTACCTTGCGCAAATTCTCCTGGGCTGCTGAATCGCATGGGGTATATAGTGAGGGCTGCCTGCACTATTTGGATCCATACTGTTCATTAGTTCAATCAAATCCTAAGGCTTCTCAGTATAGGAGGCATAATGCATCTTTCAGTTCAGTAAATCAGTGGCAGAAACAAGGCTGGTCGGCTGGCTTTCGGTATTAAGGGTGGGTAGGCCCTGGACCTGGAGCAATGGTATAACGTGACCATCCCTTTTACTGGTAGCTGTACTTCTGAAGGTATTTATTTATTTATCATTTATTACAATTTGTTATATACCGCACTATTTGACATCAGCGCGGTTTACATTAAAACAAAAGGACCAGAACAACAGGCTGTTCGGTTTTACAGAGAACAGATGTACAAACTTGGATAACATGGGTGAACTATTTACATAAAATATCTACAAGTAGGCGTGATGACAAAGGTATATGTCAATCGGGACTGTCTGGGTTCCACTTCATGTTCTTGGGCGCTGGCTGTGAGTGACCCTGAACTGGCAAATGAATCCCTGCTTGTAGTGTCATCGGTGGACTGTGGCCCACTCGGAGTACTTTAAACTGAGCCGGGGCTTTCAGTCAGGAGGGGGTGCACGTCCTCCTGCTGTGGAGGTGGCTGGTGAACAACTTGGGGTACATCTGCAGGGAGGTGTCCCCCCCCTGCCCTTGGCTCTGCCCGGGGTGGTGGCAGAGCTGAGGGGACTGGCCTATAAAGATACTGGGACGGACAGAGTGGAATGTCTGGAGATTCTGGGGCAGAATAAACAGGCAGCTTTTTTTTTTTCTCAGACTTCCGGGCCCCCCCTCCCTTGTGGCTGCTACTAATCTCCTACACTGTTTCTCATAGCAACGCTGTATCCAGGAGGGTTTTTTTTTCACAAACATTTAACCAGGAGTCTATGTAGGGGAACTGATCAGGAAACATTTTTTGCACAATCTGATGAACATGGGATAACATCAAAGGTGCCCTCACGGGGCCATGAAGTAGCTAACACTGGCCACTCCCTTCCACAGAGCATTTCTAATAGGGACGGAGACATTTTAAATCCGTAGTCTTCAGCAAATCCCTTGCTAAAATTCCTAGTCATACATTTCAACAAAATCTGCGTGGACTCCGACCCCCCCCCCCATGGTGACGTATTTGACAACAGACAGAGGGGGAGGGCAGTCAGGCTGCATTTTCCTGTGGACTAAACATAATGGATGTGTGTGCTCATTCTAAATAGGAACAATTTAGATAAAGTCCTTAAAATATAAAACTATTATTTTGCAACATGTTATAACAACAATCCCAATAGAAAGAACTATGGCTCCTAACATGATGGCCACATATCTGTTACGTAAGACTGGAATAAAAATACTTGGCATGGAAACTAACTGCCAGCCGTAATCAGCACTTAAGCTGAACAATGTCTCTGCAAAAGAAATTACTTTAAATCTTTCAGTTCAGGAAGCAGATATTCAAAAGACATTCCGGATACTTTTTCATAAAGTGGGTGGATATCTGGAATACATATACACCCCTTTTTTCTTCCTTTTTTATTTTTATTAACAATAAGTATGTCCTGTATGAGGTGCTTGCCGCAGTATATCAGGAATTAGAATTCAAGCATGATTAACTCCTCATTCACTCAGGATTTAAATCACTTTCAAATCGTGATCTGGTAACTACTGGCTCGGGATGCTTCATAGTCCTGCCAGGGTTCTTAACCTCTACTTCAAAGGTCAAAGGAAAAACAAAAGCAGTTTCCTTAATTTCTCTATCATTTCTATTTGAACCATTACAGTGCTTGCTGAAAATTGGAACATAAAAAGACACAAGACAAGGTTAAACCCACAAATGCATTATACCTATAGCTCTACAGAAATCCTCCTCACTTGGTCTGTACAAGAACAGTTTGAGGAACTCAAACGGGGTTAATAAGAACTTAACCCCTTCCAGGCTGAGCCCAAAACTGTCGGGATCTAAAATGCTGACTAAACATTCTTATTAAATGATATATAATACATGATCATAGCAGAAGGAACATCACTATTAAAACATATTGAATAAAACAGGTACAATTTTCCTAAAATAAGCACAAATTAACCCAGCTGCAGAACGTTGAAAATAAGCCTTCACAGGGTTAAAAATATACTAAACATTCCTTTGTACAAACACGCCCCTTCTCTCTCTGCTTGCCAGAGAGCACTACTGTGCTGGAAAAAAACCTGGAATTAGTGAGACAGCAGTCTTTGTACGTAAAAGTGACTCCTGAGTTAGTTTTTTTCTTCTTCTTTCTTTTTTTCTTAATACTATTCTTTAATCGGTTTCACAAATTACCCAACAGAATAATCTTACATTATACCAGAAGGGAAACTCGTGGTTTCAACAGATAAGAACAATGGAACAACGGGGGATACAAACGCCAAACGCTTCCTCCTTTTCGCGACCTGGGCGCAGTCGCCTGGCCAGGAACTGCGCTACTGAGGAGTCCGCTCTCGCTCGGTCTGTGTTTCAAGACCTCTCAATCACATAAGCAATCATATCATCACAAGAAATCATTATTCAAAATGCCCAAGGTTTTCTGACTAACTGACTATTCCCAACCAAAGGGTCGGTGGCTTCTGCTTCCGCGCACTCATGCGGAGCGTACTAGGACCACCCTTGAGAGGTGATCAAGCTCTCTTGTCTCGCGTACCCCATGCAAGACGTCTCGCGCACTCATGAGAGATTTTTCCAGTTAGTCTATACCAAATCAGTCTCGCGCACACATGCAAGACTTTTTTCCCCAGGCTTCACTGACTATCCCAGTCTCACATACTCATGCAAGACGTTCCCCAGGCTTCACTGACTTTTAAACAAAAAAACGTCTACTCACCGGATCCGGATACCACACCAGTTCTTGGGTTGGATCCTGGACTCCCCTCGGGTTCGGAGGTGTTGGCCAGCTGGACCCAGTGGCCCGCCGAGGCAAGGCGGAACCCTCTCTGATACAAAGGGATTGGCGGCGCCTGAGAATTCCCCTGCGGTCGGACAGACATTGTTCCAACCGGACCAAACCTTTGAGGCATACCATCCCCTGCTCGTACATTCCGGCCAACGCACCAAGAATATGTAGCAGCTGATAAGCATGCAATAAATAATACCAGGAGTCAGTTCAAAGATCCAAGCCAATTTATTGTGCACATGGCTCAGTTAGTCAAAGCTTCAAAAAGGACTGAGCAAAGTTCTTACAGAAACGTATTCATTTATACATTTTTCTTCAGCTTGATACATGCAGACTTCCTATTGGTTCCCACGCCCCATGCACTTGTCCAATCAGAGATCCTTTCTGGGCCTAGCTCCCTGCTCCCCCTTCCCGGACTGTTCTAACAAAGGTGCAGTTTCTAGGTTTGGATACTTCTCTACTGCAAGGTCGTCCTTGGCTCTAGGAATGCAAGTATTGAAACGTTTCTATTTTCACAACACAAGAGAATAATGAAATATTTATGCATTCATGAAAACTTCTTATTAAGCAGTTTGAACAGTTTTTCTTAAACTTTCACAGACTTTGGTTCTTTACTGAGATGGGGGTTGGAATCAGGGCCTAACTTACAGGCCTTCCATATTTGCAGACTATTATAGGCCATAGCCTGCCACAGTCTCTCTAAATTGGCCTTGCAATTATCTCCGTCTTGTCCAGTAGGGCTACCAGACCAGGTAGCATAGTACACACAGCCCCATTTTGGACAGAAATAGTCATCTTTTGATGGCTTACCATAAGTGGATGGAGAATGTATCCCAGTGCATATTCCCCATCTGTATGCACCTTCGGGACACATATACTTGTCATCATAGTAGTAAGCTTGTTCCCATGACCCACACCTGTAATAGTCATTTCTGTTTATCAGATCACAAGCATCAAAATACAAGGGTACAGGTCGGGTGCGATCAGAGAGTTGACTTGAAGCATTTATGAAGGCTCCATCCTCATCATTCCATCGTAGTTCCAGGACATAGTAAGAAGGATTCTGTCTGGGACTGAAACAGGTACGAGTCTTTCCATTTGTGCAGATATTCAGTTCTGTGCCATTGTACTTACACTGGATGACTGTACCAGTGCAAGTGTAGTAAGAGTGATAAAGTAAAGTCTGGGTGACCTTCATCCCAGTTCGGGTAGTGGTTATACAAGCTGCACAAGGGGGCAGGGCAAAAGTTGTTCTAAGGGGTCCCAGGGCTACCGAAAAGATGAAACAGTAGTAGGTGATCATCATGATCATAGTCTCTGATGATGGATTTGATAACTCAGAACTTGAAGACTTCTCCTTCCTCAACTTCCAAGAGTGGGGTTTTCAGATCCTCACGATGGTGGTGGTTTTCTTCGCAGCGTAAGTCGCAATGGTGATGCAGGATCGGCGGTTGAAGTCCAAGGATGACTCTCAGGAACTGCTGCTGGCTTTACTCGACTATGGTGAATCCAGGAGTCGACTTCTGCTACTTTAACTGCTGTTGGCGTTGACAGCAGAACGACATATGGTCCCTTCCAATGAGGTGCCAATGGTGTCTTCTTCCACTCTTTGACCCACACCGAGGCTCCAGGCTTGAAAGGATGCAATGGCTCTGTCAGATTGATAGGCAACTGGTCCTGCACCCAGGTATGGAGTCTCTGCAAGACAGAACTTAGAGCCAACAATTCTTGTCTAGTGATTTCTGATCCAATCTGACTCATATCCCCCCTTATCCCCTGAACTATGGGCGTGGGTCGCCCATACAAAACCTCAAATGGGGAAACTCCTAATGACTTAGTGGGGGCTGAACGTAGTCTGAGAAGGGCTATTGGGAGAGCTTGGGGCCACTTCAGGTGAGCTTCCTGACAGAGCTTGGACAACTGGGACTTCAGGGTTCGGTTCATTCTCTCTACTTTCCCTGAACTTTGGGGTCTATAAGCTGTATGTAATTTCCACTGTATTTGTAAAGCACGGGCTAACTGCTGAGTTACTTGTGACACAAAGGAGGGCCCATTGTCTGACCCTATGGCCAAGGGTATTCCGAACCGAGGAATGATTTCATGGAGCAGAGCCTTAGTGACCTCTCTGGCCTTTTCAGTTCTGGTGGGGAAAGCCTCCACCCACCCAGAAAAGTACAAACTAGAACCAATAAGTAGCGATATCCATTTGCTCGTGGCATTTCTGCAAAGTCTATCTGGATATTTCCCATGGGGGTAACTCCCACCGATTGAACTCTTGGAGGTGGGACAGGACCCTGCCGGGCATTATTCTTTGCACAGCTCACACATTTTCGGGCTATTGAGGCAGTTAAGGGTCCCAACAGTGAGATACAGAAATACGGTTTCAGAGCTTTCTCCATTGCAGTTTTCCCATAGTGTGTAGCTTGGTGGAAGGCGTGGACAAAGGCTGAACCCAGGGCTTCAGGGATCACAGTCATACCAGGGGGTGAGCCTCCCTCGGGTGGTGGCAACACTATCCATCCAGTCTCTGATAACTTCCCCCCCTCATTTTGACAGTAGTAGTCCAGTTCACTTAGGGTGTATCGAGGTGTCCAAGCACTGAGAGGTACTGGAAATATGGCTGCTTGAACTGTAATGCTAGGGACAGAAATTTTCCCAGTGATTGCTGCTTCCCGGGCTGAGGCATCGGCGAATCTGTTTCCTCGGGACACTTCTCCATCTCCGGTCTGGTGACCTCGGCAGTGCATTACAGCAACTTGTTTAGGGGACCATACTGCTTCCAATAAAGTCAATATTTCTGGGCCATACTTGATGGACTTGCCTCCCGAGGTTATCAATCCGCGCTCTTTGTACAAAGCTCCATGGGCATGTAATGTTGTAAAGGCATACTTAGAATCTGTGTATACATTCAGACGGATCCCAGTCCCTATTGTCAATGCTCGAGTGAGGGCTATTAATTCAGCCTTCTGTGCTGAAGTTCCCGGAGCCAGAGCTCATGATTCTATTACCACGTCCAGGGTCACCACTGCATAGCCAGCACATCATTGTCCATTAATAACGAGACTACTGCCATCCACGAAGAAAGTCCTTTCAGGGTTGTTCAAGGGCATATCAGTTAAGTCTGGGCGGCTTGAGTATACAGTGTCCATTACTTCTAGGCAATCATGGTCAGGAGGGCCTGGACCAGTCGGCAGTAGGGTAGCAGGGTTCAATTGTAGCCGAGGATTCTCACTCAGCATACTTTGATATTTCAACATTTGTGCGTTGGTGAACCAGTAGTTCCCTTTGTGTTCCATTAGGGTTAAAACAGAATGCGGTACAGTGACTTGAAGATTCTGTCCCAAAGTGAGCTTGTCAGCTTCGCTCACCAAGAGGGCTGGGGCTGCAACGGCTCTTAGGCAAGGTGGCCATCCTTTTGCAACAGGATCCAATTGTTTTGATAGATAGGCTACAGGTAGTTGCCAGGGTCCGAGAGGCTGAGTCAAGACTCCCAACACGTTCCCACTTGACTCATGGACATAGAGACAAAATGGCTTCTGTACATCTGGTAGGCCCAAGGCTGGTGATGACATCAATGCTGCTTTTAGCGATTTGAACGCTCTATCTTGTTCTGGGCCCCATTCGATGAGAGATCGTTCCACTCCCTTCGTGGCTAAGTACAAGGATTTTGCCAAAAGTGCAAAGTTGGGTATCCATATTCGGCAATAGCCCACAGCTCCCAAGAAGGCCCGCACCTGCTTTCTGGTGGTGGGGGTTGGGATGCGGCATACTGCTTCCTTTCACTCGAGTCCCAATTTCCGGATTCCTCTGGACAGATGGAACCCCAGGTATTTCACTTCTGTTTGGCACAACTGCACTTTGGCTCTTGAGACCTTGTATCCGGCTTCATTCAGAAGGTGCAAGAGATCCCGGTAGTTTGCACACATTCAGTCTTGGAATCGGTGGTGTCACCCCTTTGCTGTGCAGCGCCTCCTGATGGTCACAGTTGGTACTGCACCCGGGTGTAAACTACTGGCCTTTTCAATACTTATAGTCCTTGCCAGTATGTAAAGAAGTTGTGACACCGAAATCGGTTTAACTGGGTTTTATTCCCCGTCCCGTAGGATTCTTTTCCAAAAGTATAACAGTCAAATAAACATAACCCTTCTCGGGTAAACAAAAGAACTATAACAAAAATAGCTTTACCTTTCAGCAAACAAAAATAGGAACGAAACAGAAATACAGCTTGTCAGCTTTCCAGATGAAGGCTTCTCAGGAATAGTTCAGCCTTCTATCTGAGAGACTCTATATGGTCAGCTATTATAAAACGACAGTCCATTTGTTCAACAGGCAATTCAGCGTTGTCCTCAATTTCATAAGGCTCACATTGCATGGGAACACTGTCAGATACAGAGGCTTCGTTACTTCTCTTCTGAGGTAACTTGCTTAACAAACTTTCCAGCTTGTGACGTACTTGTCTTTCTATAGCAGGTATCTGTTTGGCTTTACCGTATTCTCTTGAGTTGCTTAGCCAGGAGCCTTTCCTCTGCCTCTGGTAATTAGGCAGAGTAAAGCAGTCAGCTGCCCAGCTATCAGAGAGTGGAACCTTTGCACGGGGTTTTGTTTTAACAGGAGCTTTGTAAACAGCTGTTGTCTCCAACGGCAGTTTCTGTGAAGGCTTGTGCCGACTATATTCCTCTGAAGGATTCTCTCCCAAAGGTAACAAGCTTTGTTCCCTATTCTGTTTGTAACCCAGATTCTGGAGCTTTCCTGCTTTCCTTAAATTAGCATTATAAGGCTTTTGTCTTTCATATAAATGCCTCTCATAGATCAGCTTAGCATTTCTCCTATCTGGTTCAGAATAGCTTTTCCTAGCTTGTTGCTTGTGTCTTAAGGCATAGCTTCTATCAAGGCTGCTGCATACACTGTCCCTGTCTGAATTCAGCTGCTCACTTATTTCACTTAAATGTTCATCAGACTCACTCAGACTTTCATTCAGCCAGTGCCTGCCTTGCTGTGGAGACCTGGGATATCTGTATCCTTCCCAGTCTGGATATCTCCTTCGTCTCTGAGGTTCCTCAGCTCCTCTCCTAGCTCCTTCGGCTCTCTCTGCCTTCCCCCGTAGCTCCTGTGAGCTGTGCTGATTATTTACGTAATCCCCAGCTGCACCACACCCTAGCCTATTGGGGTCAGGTGGGACCTTCCTTGCTTCCCTACTGGCTGGGTGATAATTCCTGGCTTGTGACCTCATTCCCTTATACTCCTTCTGATACCCTTGTGTCATGTGCTCTCTCCCTACGTCAGTGTTTACTTGAGGAGTAGTGTTTTTTAGCACCACAGGGGGCTCTAGAGAGTCTGCTCTGTGACATATTCTCACACTTAAAATCTTACGTGTTGCCGCCACACTACACGGACAGCACGTAAGCATACTCCTAGCGCTCCTACCGTACTCCTTATGCACTAGATTGACCTGAGCCTCTCTCTCCTTCCAGGGCTTCAACACATTGAGATGGTAGACCTGTCTACGTCCTCTATCATTCTCTATAAGGTACGAGACATGCCCCACTCTTTTGATTACTGTTGCTGGCCCTTTCCAATGGGACTCAAATTTTGGACCTGGATCCGCTACCTGGATCAGGACCTTACTCCCTATTTCCAAATGTCTAGGTTGTGTACCTTTATCATAATGCTGTTTTTGACGCTGTTGGCTCATCTTGAGATTATCTATGGACACCTTAGATGTCTTTTCTAAGCGTGTTCGTAGGTTGGTCAAAAACTGGGGTACGCCTACCTCTGGCACCTCGGGTTCCACCCATTCCTCCTGTAAGATGTCCAATACACCTCTCGGGGCCCGGCCAAACAGTAACTCAAATGGGGACACCCCTAAGGATGACTGGATTCGCTCCCTACAGGTGTACAAAACGAATGGGAGCAACGTGTCCCACTCGGCCATTTCATTTTTCTTTAAACCTCTCCGTAAGAGGTGTTTAATCGACTGATTTGTTCGCTCAACTAAACCGTTTGACTGGGGATGGTATGCCGCCGTCTTTAGATGGCGAATGCCAAATGCCTCCCAGACTTTTGCTAAATGCTGTGAGACAAAGTTACTCCCCTGGTCTGTTAAAATCTCCTGGGGAAACCCCACCTCACAAAATAATTTTACAAGTTCTTGGGCTATCACTTTGGCAGAAATATTCCGTAGGGGAATCGCCCACGGAAAACGTGTCGCATGGTCCACGATTACCAGCATATACTGATAGCCACGGGGTGTTCTTATCAAAGGACCCACTATATCTATTCCCAAGCGTCTAATGGGCGTTGAGATGGTGGGCAAGGGTATCATAGGTACCGCCTTTGGGCGCGCTATGGAAACCCTCTGGCAAGCTGGACAGGAGTCACAATATTTTTTTGTTTCCTTATAAACGCCAGGCCAATAAAACCTGGCCAGGATTTGATCAAGTGTTCCCTGAACACCTTTGTGGCCCCCTATAGGGTGGTCGTGTGCTAGCCGTAACACGACAGCCTTAAATGTCACTGGCACCACCACTTGCTTCCTAACCGCCCCGGTATATGGTTCTACACTTTCCCGGTATAATATGTCTTTATCAATTAAGAACCTGGGGAGTGTGAGCCGAACTTCTTGTGCCCACTCGAATGCTCTTTTTAGCCCAGGGTCCGCTCGTTGTTCCATTGGGAACGAAGGGAACTTTTTCACTAGGGCTTCTGGCACCCACGGTAGCCCTTCTCCCGCTTCTAACTCTGCTCTTCCTTGCGCCCTTTTCCCTCTCTCTTGGCGCTTCTTATTCTTGGGTTTCTTCTCCTCTTTATTAGGGGCCTGTACTAACTCATCGTGATCAGGAAGTACCTTAGTCTCCTCCTCCTTACTTGGGGCTTGAACTACCTCATCAGGGTTAGGAATTACCTTAATTCCTCTCTCCTCTTCCTTTTCCTCGGGCTTCGCCTTATCATTTTTCTTTTCTGGTTCCTCTGTTCTTTTAGCAGATGGGACCTGAGTTTCAGAGGTACTAGCCTGTGATCTGGTCAGAACAAAACCTGACTTTGTATCTGCACCTTGCACTAACCCTCTCCTAAATGATGGCCAATCATGCCCTAGGATAAGGTCTCGGGATAGCCCAGGGACTATGGCTACTTGAATTTCACGTTCTATGCCCATCCCCTTAACCCTTATCTTATGCAGGGGATATGGAACCTGGGTTCCATGCACACACTGTATTTGTACCTGTTTATTTTCTGGCTTGGAGGCGGCCGAACGAGCTTGCTCCAGGATCTCCCATAATTTTAGAGAGACCATGCTCTGTTCCGCGCCTGAGTCCATTAAAGCCAGGACATTCCTTCCCTCTACTAAAACTTGGAGAAAAATCCCTTTTGTGCCTTGACCTTTAACCCCAACCATAAAGACTAACTTTACTTTGCAATTTTTCTTATAGTGGCCTATTTTACCACATTTATAACATCTCACATTTTTAGCCACAGTCTCACCAATATTATCATGCACACTTCTTTTACCCATAGCATTCCTGTCCCCTTTTCTCATGCTACCTGGACTTTCTTGTCCATTTATTTTTAACCCGCCAGTCTTTAAGGCATCAGCCTCTTCAGGATCATGGCAGTCCTGTAACATGAGAAAAGTTCTCAAATCATCAGATACTGAATGCATGAATTGTTCCATTATAATATCCTTCATAACAGAATCTATGGACCTCCCTTCAGGGTTAAGCCACTTGTACGCGAGGCTTTTTAACCTTTGATACAAGGCTCGGGGAGTCTCCTTGGGTTGTATGCGTGCCTCCCTAAATTGGTGCTTATACTGTCTGGGTGTAAAACCCAGCCTATCTTTTATGGCCTTCTTAATCTCTGTATAATCCGTAACTAAATCAGCAGGCATCCCTCTAAAGGCTGACAGAGCATCTCCGGTCAAAGTTAAGGTAAATTGCCTGGCCCAGAGCTCTGGCGGCCATTTGAGGGTGGCTGCCATCGTCTCAAACGCTTCAATATGATCATCAATGTCATCATACTGTGTTAACTGTCTTACAGAAAAATTAGAAGCATGGTTCATGGCTACTTGCGTCAGTATTGGCACAGTCATTGCCTCATTGTCCTGAGGTTTGGTAACCAGAGCCTTCAATGCTTCCACCAACGGTTGCTGTTGCTCCTGCATAGCGTCCATATACTGTTTCTGCACTTGTTGCATAAGCTTGGCTTGTTCGTTCCACTGCGTTTGCATCCACGCCTGAACATCACGTACATCCATTCTTCCTGTCATTGGAGGACCTGCGAAAAAAAGAGAAAAAACACACCAAGTGCGGCACCTTTTTTTTTTTTTTTTTTTTTTTAAATTCCCACTTAGGAACAGTGCCCTCTTTCTCACTTATCCATCTACGGTTTCTCCCAGGTGACTGTTACCTGAGTTTTGGGTAGATTCCAGCGTGTGAGAAAGTTTTTCCTTTCCTTTCTTTTCTGGCCGACCTGCCAGCGAAAATCCTCCCTCAGCAAGTACTTCCGGGTGAGCCGTCTCTTCCAGCACTGCTTCAGACTTGTCTTTTCCAGAGGAAGTCACGTGGTATCAAAATCCTAAAACACTACGCCATTATGTCACCCCTTTGCTGTGCAGCGCCTCCTGATGGTCACAGTTGGTACTGCACCCGGGTGTAAACTACTGGCCTTTTCAATACTTATAGTCCTTGCCAGTATGTAAAGAAGTTGTGACACCGAAATCGGTTTAACTGGGTTTTATTCCCCGTCCCGTAGGATTCTTTTCCAAAAGTATAACAGTCAAATAAACATAACCCTTCTCGGGTAAACAAAAGAACTATAACAAAAATAGCTTTACCTTTCAGCAAACAAAAATAGGAACGAAACAGAAATACAGCTTGTCAGCTTTCCAGATGAAGGCTTCTCAGGAATAGTTCAGCCTTCTATCTGAGAGACTCTATATGGTCAGCTATTATAAAACGACAGTCCATTTGTTCAACAGGCAATTCAGCGTTGTCCTCAATTTCATAAGGCTCACATTGCATGGGAACACTGTCAGATACAGAGGCTTCGTTACTTCTCTTCTGAGGTAACTTGCTTAACAAACTTTCCAGCTTGTGACGTACTTGTCTTTCTATAGCAGGTATCTGTTTGGCTTTACCGTATTCTCTTGAGTTGCTTAGCCAGGAGCCTTTCCTCTGCCTCTGGTAATTAGGCAGAGTAAAGCAGTCAGCTGCCCAGCTATCAGAGAGTGGAACCTTTGCACGGGGTTTTGTTTTAACAGGAGCTTTGTAAACAGCTGTTGTCTCCAACGGCAGTTTCTGTGAAGGCTTGTGCCGACTATATTCCTCTGAAGGATTCTCTCCCAAAGGTAACAAGCTTTGTTCCCTATTCTGTTTGTAACCCAGATTCTGGAGCTTTCCTGCTTTCCTTAAATTAGCATTATAAGGCTTTTGTCTTTCATATAAATGCCTCTCATAGATCAGCTTAGCATTTCTCCTATCTGGTTCAGAATAGCTTTTCCTAGCTTGTTGCTTGTGTCTTAAGGCATAGCTTCTATCAAGGCTGCTGCATACACTGTCCCTGTCTGAATTCAGCTGCTCACTTATTTCACTTAAATGTTCATCAGACTCACTCAGACTTTCATTCAGCCAGTGCCTGCCTTGCTGTGGAGACCTGGGATATCTGTATCCTTCCCAGTCTGGATATCTCCTTCGTCTCTGAGGTTCCTCAGCTCCTCTCCTAGCTCCTTCGGCTCTCTCTGCCTTCCCCGTAGCTCCTGTGAGCTGTGCTGATTATTTACGTAATCCCCAGCTGCACCACACCCTAGCCTATTGGGGTCAGGTGGGACCTTCCTTGCTTCCCTACTGGCTGGGTGATAATTCCTGGCTTGTGACCTCATTCCCTTATACTCCTTCTGATACCCTTGTGTCATGTGCTCTCTCCCTACGTCAGTGTTTACTTGAGGAGTAGTGTTTTTTAGCACCACAGGGGGCTCTAGAGAGTCTGCTCTGTGACAGTGGCTATGAGCAGATCATCTACATATTGGAGCAAGATTCTTCTTCCTGGAGTCACAAAGTAGCTTGAAAGATCTTGGTTGAGAGCTGCACTGAAGATAGTGGGTGAATTCTTGAATCCTTAAGGTAATCGAGTCCAAGTGAGTTGACCTCGTCTTCCTGTAGTGGGGTTTTCCCATTCAAACGCAAACAAGAGTTGGCTGGCGGATGACAGGCATATACAGAAGAAGGCATATTTTAAATCCAGAACGGTGAAATGAGCAGCTTCTGCTGGAATCAGTCCCAGGAGAGTGTAAGGATTTGGTACTACCGGATGTATAGTTTCAACTGCATTGTTCACTTGCCGCAAATCCTGCACTGGGCGGTAGTCACCTGTCCCAGGCTTCTTGACTGGGAGGAGGGGGGTGTTCCAGGGGGATTGGCATTCTCGGAGGAGTCCATACTGTAGTAATTTCTTTAGGTGACAATGAATGCCTTCGATTGCTTGTCGTGGGAGAGGATATTGTCGCACATGCACTGGTTCT
Organism: Ichthyophis bannanicus; assembly: GCA_033557465.1. Classification (NCBI taxonomy): domain Eukaryota; kingdom Metazoa; phylum Chordata; class Amphibia; order Gymnophiona; family Ichthyophiidae; genus Ichthyophis; species Ichthyophis bannanicus. The sequence goes on along the minus strand of CM066035.1, from coordinate 34,174,553 downwards.
GCTCCCGGTTTAAGGATGATGAGCACAGGAGCTATATTCTTTGCTAGGCCAGGAGGATTATCCTCCGCCCACACTCCGGGCAGAGATGAGATGTGGGTGGGTATACAGGGGCCAGCTGCTTTGGATGAAGGTAGACTATAGAACCGCCATTCTTCTTCTCGGGGGACAGTCAGCACCATCAGGCCAGCAGATTTTGAATTTACAGTCATTTCCATTTTTCCTCTTTCAACAAAGGATATCTGTGCCTGGAGCTTAGCAAGCATGTCTCAGCCCAAGAGGGGAATTGGGCATTCAGGTATGTACAGGAACTGATGCGTTATTTTCCGTACCCCCAGTTCACAGGCGCGGTTCTGCAGAAAAGGTTTCTTGGTTCTAGTTCCAGTAGCACCAACAATGGTGACAGATCGGGAAGACAAAGGAGCCACTGGCTTAGCCACTACTTAATGTTCGTCCCCCGTATCCACCATAAAGTCCATGTACTGGTCCCCAATCTTTAAGTTGACCATAGGCTCCTGGGGACCCAGGGAAAACTTGGAGCCCGGTCTGGCATAATCCTCATCCACATAGTCGTCTTCGGTGGTCGCCATTCCTTCTACGGCGGCTTCTTCCTGCTGTAACTGTGCGTGCTGCATTCCTCCTCGTTGCTGGAATCGCACCCCTGCTCTCCCGGTGCTCCCTCCTCCCCTCCAGGGGATGGAGCTACTATTCGGGCATTCGTTCTTTCAATGTCCTTCTTCCTTACAATAGACGCACTGATTTGCACCTAAGGGGGACAGAGTGCTCCCTCAGCCCCTTCCCCATCCTCGGGTCCTTCTGTTTGAGTATCATCCTCAACGTCCTTCAACTAGAGCTGCAGCAAGCAGATCGGCTTTCTTCTTCATCTTTCTTTCACTTTCCCTTTTACATTCTTGAACGCGATTCACAAATACCTTCTGGGCAACTTCCATTAGCTGTGCTGTGTTCATGCCCGCAAATCCTTCCAACTTTTGCAGTTTACGCTTTATGTCTCCCGGGGACTGACTCACAAAAGCAGCATTCACCATACGCAAATTCTCCTGGGCTGCTGGATCATATGGGGTATAAAGTCTATAAGCTTCAGATAATCATTCATAGAAGCCGGCTGGACTTTCATCTGGGCGCTGCAGAACGTCTGCCACCTTCCCAACATTCATGGCTTTCTGGCCCCCCCTTTTCAGGCCTTGCTGTAGGGCCTGGTGGAAACGGGTGAGGGCCTTCTCCCCATCTTCACTATTCGGATCCCATCTCGGATCTTCATTCGGGAAATCTGCGGCAGCTGCCTGTCAGGGATCTAGGTCTCTCCCGTCTACAGGGTTCTCTTCCAGCCATCGAGTGGTTGCTCGCACTATCCGTGCCCGCTCCTCAGTAGTAAAAAGGGTGGACAAGAGCTGGCGGCAATCAGACCAGGTAGGCTGATGGGTCTGCATGATACTAGACATTAATTCTGTCAGGTTTTGGGGGTTTTCAGTATAGGAGGCATAGTGCATTTTCCAGTTCAAGAAATCTGTGGTAGAAAAGGGCACATAAACGAGACTAGCTGGCCTGGCCACAACCTGACCCTCTTCATTGAGAATAGGTAATCCAGGGACCTGGCGTAATGGCATCTGGCAAACTTCTTTCTGGCCCGCCCCTCTGCTTCGGAGGGCATAGCGCAAATTTGCGGGCCCAACGGTGGCTCCTCCTCCGGGGCCTGGACTAATGGGTGACCCTGGACTGGCAGTTGATCTCCCGCTGGCAGTTCCTTCAGAAGACGGCGGCTCTGTCGTGGAACTTTGTTCGGGACTGGGACTCCTGCTTTGGGGAGGGGGTTGCCCTCCTTCGGGCAACGGAAGTGGCTGATGGGGTGGAGGCAAATTAGCTGGAGGGACTCTCTCTTCCCCTGGCTCTGCTCTAGGTAACGATGGAGCTGACGGGACTGGTCTATACAGAAACAGGGGCGGATAATTTGGGATTACTGGAGATTTTGGGGCTGAGTAAATGGGGGGCTTCTCTTCCTTAGCCCCCGGGACCCCCTTCGTAGTTGCTAACATTATCCTGCACTGCTCCTCACAGCAGCGCTTCATCCAGGGGGGTCGCCTTTCACAAATATCTAACCAGGAGTCTATATAGGGAAACTGGTCGGGGTAATGTCTACGCACTATCCCATGCACTCGGGACACAATTCTAATATCAAAAGTACCCTCCAGTGGCCACACGTCGTCCAGCACCGGCCACTCCCTACCATACAATATTTCTAATCGGGACGGAGACATTTTCATCCCATAATCACCGCTAAATCCCTTCTTAAAATTCGTGATCATGCAGTTCAACGGAGTTTGCACAGACTCTGCCCCTCCCATTATGATGTACAAGACAGCAGACAAAGAGGGCGGGTAGTATGGCTGCCGGTAAGGGGTCCGTACAGCCCACGGAACAATAAGGGAGACAAACATCAAACGCTTTCTCCTTTTTGCGACCTGGGCGCGGTTGCCCGGCCAGGAACTGTGCTACTCAGGAGTCCGCTCTCGCGTGGTCTGTGTTTCAAGACCTCTCATTCACTCAAACAAACAGGCATGCCACCAGGTTCCCAAAATTCCATAAAGGCCTACCTTACTTATCCATGAGGGGTGGGGTTTCGTCCTCACGCATACTCATGCAAGGAGTACTCGGCCACACCCTGAGAGGTGATCAGGCTCTCAGTACCTTAAACCATATTAGTCTCGCGCATACTCATGCAAGACTTTCCCATAGCTAACTGACTAATAACCAGACAAATTGCTACTCACCGGATCCGGTAACTAATGCGCTGTGCAACCAGTTCCTCCTTGGGTTGAATCCTGGACTCCCCTCGGGTTCGGAGGTGTTGGCCGGTCGGACCCGGCAGGTTGCTGAGGCAGGGCGAAACCCTCTCCGATACAAGGGGACCGGCGGTGCCTGGGGTCTTCCCCCGCTGTCGGTCGGCCGTGGTCCCGACCGGACCAAACCTGGAGGCGGTAATACGTGGTAGATTCACTTGCGCACCATTCACGTACACCACCTTCCCGGCCAATGCACCAGGAATATGTTGCAGCGAAGTGCACGCAATGAATAATACCAGGAGTCAGTGCAAAGATCCAAGCCAATTTATTGTGCACAAGTCTCAGGCAATTCCACATTCAAAAAGGTCTGAGCAATGAAGTTCAGTAAACAACTCCTTATATACCTTTCTTCTTCAGTTTAACATAGGCAAACATTCTATTGGTCCCAATGCCCCCTGCACCTATCCAATTGGGAACTCTCTCTGGGCCTAGCACTCTGTTCCCCCTGCTCAGAATTCTCTAACAAAGGCACAGTTCTAAGACTTTGATACATTTCTCCTACAAGGTCACTTCTAGCTTAGAGAATGTGTGAATACAGAGCACTGGAACATGTCTGTCATCAGCATAGAAGAATTCAATAAGGGAGTCATACAAACTTATCAGAAGCAGTTTCTCTAACTTTTACTGACTTTGTTTTTTCTCAGCATTACTATTCTCAGATGGGGGCTGGGACTCAGGCCTAGCTAACAGGCCTCTCATACGTTTACAGGCGATTCTAGGCCATTGCCTGCCACATGACATTTGAGCAAGTCACTTAATGCTCCATTGCCTCAGATACAAACTTAGACTGTAATCCCTCTGGAGACAGAGAAATAACTACTTTATTTAGCTGCATTTATAACCTGCTTTTCACTGGGTCAAGGCAGTTGGGGGATACATTAAGCACAAGGGGATATGAGACACATACACTAATACTTACAGGGAACATGGGCAATGGAGGGTTAGGTGGCTTGCCCAAGAACACAAGGAGCACTTGTGGGACTAGAAACCCCAGTCCTTCCGGCCCAAGGTTGCTGTCCTCTAGTGGGATTTGAACCACTGATCTTCTGGCTTGTAGTACCTTGCCCCAACCACTAGGCCACTCCCTCCCTAAACTACAATACCTAAATATAATTCCATTGAACCTCTACTGAAACGGGATAAGCTTATTACAAATACAAATAAAGTAAATTTGCCAAGGTAATTTAAAATTTGCTTGAATGAATTAATGAGCTCAAGAAATCCCTACTCTCAGTGGATTAGTTCTGAAGACAGGGATGTTTCACTTGAATACACAGCCGAACTCTCAGCTGTCAAAGGACCAACATCAGAAATCGATGTAGGAAAGGAAAGGAAAAAGACAGGGAGAGTGAAAAAGCAGAAAATGGAAATGAGATCCTGGAACAGGATGCAGGAGACAACCAGGAAGAGGAAGTGTAGCGATCAGGGCCAGCCCAGTTGGAAATATAAAATGATCGGACAACAAAGGTGCAAAAGAATCTCAGGCTTTAGAAAATGAAATGTCAGCTTTGAAAATGTGTATTTTTTACAGGTCAAGAGAAAATTCATTAGTGATTCTTTCTTTAGTGTTCCATGCCTCAAAGGTTTTCCATTTCAATTTTTGTCTGCATACTTGTTTCTAATTTGTAGTATCTTATTCTTTACTAGGTGATAGTCTGCACTTTCCATGTGTGACTGAGATGAAGGGTTCTGCTAACATGTCAACATAACAAAAAATGGTCAAAGATTCACTCCAACAAGGATACATGCCACAACCCCTAAAGCACGCAATGATACGACCAATACTCAAAAGTAGCAATCTGAGCCCCTCCAAACCAAAATCATACCGTCCCATCTCCAACCTGCCATTCCTTGCTAAAATCTTGGAAAAGGCAGTGCAAAAGCAACTTCAGGACCATATTGATATTAATGCCCCACTGGACATACATCAGCATGGATTTAAACCCCAACACAGCGTGGAAACATTGCTAACCTCCCTCTTTGACAACCTTCTAAGAGGCATGGACAACATAAAAAACAGCTTCCTGCTAGTGTTCAGGGACATCTCGGCGGCCTTCGACACTGTGTCCCACACCAAGCTATTGCAACGCTTACACCAGATAGGACTATGCAAGAATACCTTGAAGTGGTTCACATCATACTTGGAAGGGTGAACACAACAAGTCAAATGTGACCAAAATAAATCACTACAATTCCCCGTCACAAAAGGAATACCTCAAGGCTCAGCCCTATCATCAATGCTCTTTAACATCTACATACAGCCCATATGCAACATCATCAAGCACCACAAACTTCACTATCACATTTATGCTGACGACATCATGGTGTATGCTCCAGTCAATACACTAGCACTAAACACAACAACAATAACCAGTATGCCTCGAAGACATGAATGACTGGTTCAGAGCCAACAACTTAACAGTCAACTACAATAAAACTGAAGCAATGTTTGTCACCAGGAACCCCACCTTCATACCTCCACAAACTATCAGCATCCTAGACAAACACATAGTAGTCAAAGAAGAAGTTAAGTATCTGGGCATCACACTAGACAGAGCTTTAAACCTGAAATCTCACATCACCAAAACCGCAAACAAGGCCTATCAACGAATGAAAACAATCAGACAAATCAAACCAATGCTCCGCCAGGACCATTTCCGCACAGTGTGCCAAGCACTCATCACACCACTGCTTGATTACGGAAACTCACTATATCAAGGACTACCTCAGCAGACACTCCACCCACTACAGATGGTATAAAACACCACAGCACGCATCATTACAGACACACCAAGGACCGAGCACATCACTCCCGTCCTACAGCAACTGCACTGGCTCCCAATGGTGACAAGAGCTAAATACAAAACAATCATGATCATCTTCAAAGTCATTCACCATCTCTCAGCAGACGTACTCCAAAGCATCATAACAAGAGACATCAGCAATAGACCAAGAAGAACCAATAACGACAACATGATCAGCACACCTGCAGGCTATCACAAAACCAAACAAACAACATCAAAAAGAGCACCATCACTACTGTTATCCACACTATGGAACTCCCTCCCAACGAGCCTGAGAGCATTAGATGACCTCAAAGACTTCTGCAAAGATCTCAAAACATATTTATTTATAGAAACATATCAGCATCCAGGCAATATCCCATACTCAAACTGAAATACCACCTACCCCGCCAAGTAAACATGCACCCATCCTATCCACACACACAAGATTATCATACCACGTTAGTAAATACCCTCATGCTAAATGTTACCTTTAATTGTACTGTCTAAATGCTGTTATGTAACTGTACTGTCTAAATGTTTACATGTACCCTAATGTTAATTGTAACCCTCCAATTGTGATGTGACATGACCACCTTGATTGAAGGATAAGGTGGTATACAAGTCTGTCTAAATAAATAAATAAAATAAACATGTTTTTTATTTTATTTTTTATTTAGACAGTTTTGTATACCGCCTTATCCTTCAATCAAAGCGGTCACAACACAATTGGGGGATACATTTAACACACGGGGATATTAGACACATACACTAATACTTACAGGGAACATGGGCAATGGAGGGTTAAGTGGCTTGCCCAAGACCACAAGGAGCACCTGTGGGACTAGAAACCCCAGTCCTTCCGGCCCAAGGTTGCTGTCCTCTAGTGGGATTTGAACCCCCGATCTTCCGGCCTGAAGTACCTTGCCCCAACCACTAGGCCACTCCTCCACTCCATGAAGGAATCTGTAGAGGATCAGCTTGTTCCCTTTTTCCAATTGGAGATTACTGGTGCTCTAGAATATTTGCAGTGTTGAATTTTCATAAGTAGGGTTGGTGCAGTTTGAGTTTTTGGATTTGTTGCTGTTGAGGTATTGTTAGCTTTTGAGTATCCTTTTGCAGGGTTTTATATTATGACACACAGAGTGTCATTTTAAAAGCCTTCATCATGATTTGTACATCTGAATATGTGCACATGGACATCCAAATCATGGAGTTATTTCTGGAGCCATTTCAGAAATGGCTTTTAAAGATGACTCCAGTGTGGGGACGTCCAAGTGGGTATGGAGCATGGTGGAACGTGTCTGAAGAAATTAACTTAGACGTCCTGTCTGCAAGGACATCCAAATTTAGACTTGTTCCAGGCACGAATAGGCTCTGGGAAATTACTTGTTGTGGCTTTAAAACATCAATAGGGTGTAGAAAAGGGGAAAGTCCTTGCTGTTACCTGGGAGTTGCCGCAGGCGTTTACTGCCGAGGAGCAGTGAAGCAGGTGGGAGCCGGGTCCCTGCTGGATCAGCTGCAGGCATTGGAAGGTCGCCCTTGGTGCTGAGGACCCCCCCCCCCCAGCCCTACAAAGACCAGCGGAAGACATACGCGGCCGCGTGTTCGCGGCCTGCGTGGTTGTGTCCAAAGGGGCGTGTCACAAGGGGCTTGACGCGCTCCTTATGTGCTCCTTCGGTTTCTCTTGAGTGCCGATAGTTTAAGTGTGTTTATCGATGGGGAAGCGTAAAGCGAAAGCGGCAGCTAAGGCTGTTGACAGTGAAGGTCAACGAGGTAAGACAACTGGCCCCATGGATAAACATCTTTTTCCCCTGCTACCTGTTAATCACTCATCGGATGGGGCTTCTCTTAACCCTGAGATCCGAACGCCACCTCCTTTCCCCCAGCTTCCGCATTCGTCTACGTTTTTGGATTCGTCTCTTCATGTTGTTGCTCCGATACTATATGTAAAAACTACTATTAAAGCTTTGGAATTACAGAGCTTAAAAGTGAGAGAGGAGGCATTGTGGGTTAAACTAGAAAGAGGGAAAGAGAAATCTATTTGCATTGGTGTGATATACAGACCTCCCTCACAAGAGGAAGAGGTGGACAGAGAGTTAATTGAAGACATACGCAGCATTGCTAGGAAAGGGGAAGTGCTACTGCTAGGAGATTTCAATATGCCAGATGTTGATTGGCACATTCCTGCTGCAGTATCATCTAGGAGTAAGGAGATCCTGGATTCTCTACAGGGAGAACTATTCAGGCAATTGGTAACAGACCCCACACGTGAAGGGGCCATACTGGACTTGGTGCTTACCAATGGTGAAAGTGTTTCTGATGTTGTAGTGGGAGATCATTTTGCATCCAGTGATCACCAGATGGTGTGGTTCAGTATTAGGACTAGGGCTGTTAGAATCCATTCCAAGGTGAAGATCTTAGACTTTAGGAAGACTAACTTTGCGAAGATGGGCCAATACCTCAGGGAGTCGTTAGTGGGATGGGAACAGCTGGGGGATGTAGAAAAACAGTGGGCAAAACTGAAAGGGGGTATTTTAAAGGCAACCAACCTTTTTTGTTAAAATGGTAAATAAAGGCAAAAGGAACAGGAGACCGCTATGGTTTTTGAAGGAAGTAGCTGAAAAAGTGAAGAAAAAGAGGGAGTCCTTCATGAAATACAAGAGATCACAGAGAGAGGAAGACAGGCATCTGTATTTGGAAAAACTTAGAGAAGCTAGCAAAGTAGTCAAGAAGGCAAAGATTCAAAAGGAGGAGGAAATAGCCAATGCAATAAAATGGGGGGGATAAGACATTTTTCAGATATATTAGTGAGAAGAGGAAGGGCAAAAGTGGTGTTGTCAGACTCAAGGGTGCAGGGGGGAATATGTAGAAGCTGATAAGGATAAAGCGGAATTGCTTAACAAATATTTTTGTTCTGTGTTCACAGATGAAGAACCAGGAGCAGGACCTCAGAAAACACCCACAAATAAGAACAGAAGCGTGGGACATCTTGAACAATTTTCAGAAGACTGTGTTCGTGAGAAACTAGCTAAACTTAAAGTAGACAAAGCGATGGGACCGGATGGGATACACCCTAGAATACTGAGGGAACTTGGGGACATTCTAGCAAATCCACTGACTGACCTTTTCAATGCCTCGTTGGAGTTGGGAGTGGTGCCAAAGGACTGGAGAGAGGCTCATGTGGTGCCTTTACACAAAAGCGGAAGTAAGGATGTGGTTGAAAACTACAGGCCGGTTAGTTAACTTCAGTGGTGAGTAAATTATTGGAAACGCTGCTGAAAGAGAAAATAGTGAGGTTTCTGGAGTCCGGCGGATTACAGGATCCGAGGCAGTATGGATTCACCAGAGGCAGGTCTTATCAGACAAATCTGATTGATTTCTTTGACTGGGTGACCAGGGAGTTGGACCGAGGGAGAGCTCTAGATGTCGTGTATTTAGATTTCAGTAAAGCCTTTGACACTGTTCCTCACAGGCGACTTATAAACAAACTGAGCACCCTAGGGATGGACCCTAAAGTTACTGCTTGGGTTAGAAATTGGTTGGGTGGGAGCCGACAAAGAGTACAAGTAAATGGAGCTCACTCTGAGGAGAAGGATGTTACCAGTGGTGTGCCCCAGGGATCTGTCCTTGGTCCGATTCTTTTTAACATCTTTGTTAGTGATATAGTGGAAGGGCTGTCGGGTAAGGTTTGCCTCTTTGCGGATGATACCAAAATCTGCAATAGAGTAGACACCCAGGAAGGTGTAGATAACATGAGGAGGGATCTAGCTAAGCTTGAAGAATGGTCTAGAATTTGGCAGCTGGGATTTAATGTTAAAAAATGAAAGGTCATGCATTTGGGCTGCAGCAATCCAAGGGAGCAATACAGTATAGGAGGTGAAGTACTTTTGTCCACTAAAGAAGAGCGGGACCTAGGCGTGGTTGTGTCTGATGATCTTAAAGTAGCTAAACAGGTAGAAAAGGCGACGGCAAAAGCTAGAAGGATGTTTGGGTGCATACGGAGAGGAATGGCTAGCAGAAAAAAGGAGGTGATAATGCCTCTGTATAAGTCTTTGGTGCGACCTCATTTGGAGTATGGTGTGCAATTCTGGAGACCGCACCTTCAAAGGATGTGAACAGGATGGAGTCGGTGCAGAGGGTTGCTACTAAAATGATTAATGGGCTTCATTATAAAGCATATGAGGACAGACTAAAGGATCTTAATATGTACATCTTAGAGGAAAGGCGGGATAGAGGTGATATGATTGAGATGTTTAAATACCTCCGTGGCATAAATGTTCAGGGATAGAGCCTCTTTCAATTGAAAGCAAGTTCTGCGATGAGGGGACATGGGATGAGGGTGAAGGGAGATAGATTCAGGAGTGATATGCGGAAATATTTCTTTACGGAAAGAGTAGTGGATCCGTGGAATAGTCTCCCAGTGGAGGTGGTAGAGATGAGGACAGTAACTGAATTCAAAAAAGCATGGGACCAACACAGAGGATCTCTAAAGGTAAAAAGTGGACTGTTGTAGTTGTTGTTATGGAAGGACAGACTAGATGGGCCTTGTGGTCTTTTTCTGTCATCATGTTTCTATGTTTCTATACTCTCTCCCGTTGACCCAGCTGTGATGGAAGAAGTGATTGCTCCCCTATCTAGGGAGGTGACTCTTTCTGATATCTGGTCAGCACTTCAACGGATTGATACTTGATTGTCTACGACTGTCTCTTCTTTGTGCAGGTTTACACATTCTGTAGTGGATAAAGTTCAATCTATAGATTCTCAATTGGCTTCCACTTCTAAGTCTCTTGCTCGCGCTGACTCAATGATCCAGTCATGTAGGGACACTAGTGTCTCTTTTATTAAGGAGTTTTATTTGCTTTCTTGTCGGCTGGAATCACTTGAGAACCAGCAGCGGGCGAGAAACTTGCATTTCCTAAATTTTCCTCAAACCGATTTGCTTTCTTTTGATATATTGCTGAAAAAGTATTTTTCTGAGATCTTGCAATTGAAGAAGACCATTGACATTGTACAAATGTATTGTATCCCTGTTTTGGCTTCTGCTTTACCGATCGCAGAGGGGGGTTTCTCCTCCCCCTGATATTTCGGTAGCGCAGGATCTAACTGCATTTTTGGAGGATTCGCTTGAGGTCATTCCCAAGCGTTGTACCTTGGTGGTGACTTTCGGTTCTGAATCCTTCAAACTTCGAGTTCTTCACGCATACTTTAAACACAAAGATGCCTTATTTTGTGGATTCAAACTGCAAGTGTTTCCAGATGTAGGACGGACCACTCAGGTCCGACATAGGCAGTGTTTGGAGTTAAAAGCAAGGGTTGTAGCGTTAGGAGCGTATTTGTTTCCTTAAATTTCCTTGTCGTTGTTTAGTTACGTTGGAGGGACAGAAGTATGTTTATACTGATGTGGTTCAACTGCGTCAATTGTTAGCTGATAGGGAAGCCGAGGGGAAAGATTAGGTGGTTATGTATTTTTTTTGGCTCCCTTATATGGAGCGATTGTATCATTCCCTTTTGCTTGTTTGTTTTCCTTCCCTTCTAGGGTCATAAAAGGTCTTTCCTCTTGATGTGTTTCCTTATGACGGGTTGTTGACATTTTTTTTCTTGAATATTTTTGTGTTACTATTTTTATTACCTTACTTTGTATGTATACTCAAGAAAACTTAAAAAAAAAAAATAGGGTGTAGAAAAGATGAAGGGGTAAGTGACTTACTCAACATCACAACTAGCAGTAGTGGGATTTAAACCCTGACTTCCTTGTTCCTAGTCCATTACTCTAACCATTAGACATCCAGATTGCCGAATACCAATCCAGGGAGGTCTATGTAGATGTCCCCATAAATATCCTATCGGGTATGTCCATACTGTATTTGTGAAATCGTGCATGAACTGGACATGCCTGGGGTTTTTTTCATTCTTGTTTTGACATCCCAGATTACGCTAGGGCATTCTTTCTATAGTTTATGGTTTATTTGCATTTAATATATCACTTCCTTATCGTCCCTCCAGTCTAGTCCCAGACCTCTGGGTTGTGCTCCTCCTCCAGCAGCTTGGAGACTGAGAAACGTCATCCTTTTCTGATGACACTGGTATAACAGTACAGGAACCGCCTACTTCCCTCCAGTTATCTCAGTCTCCAAGCAGCTGGAGGATTGGTGAGCCTGGAGGATCGGGGCTCACTAGAGGAACAATTAAGGAGAGGTAGAGTTAGAGTAGTTTATCAGAGGAGTTCAATTTCTGACTGTTTAAAAAAAAAAAGAAAAATAACTTTTTTATTTTAAAGGTTAGCTCTTTAGTCTGGTAAGACTTGTGCTGAGTGCTCCCCCCTCCTTCCCCCCCCCTACCCCTGTGGGTGTTGTAGTCTCTCCAATTGGGTCAGTGGCATGAGGGGGAGAAAGGCTCCGGTTCTCGAACCCATGATAATGGGTGAGGAACCGGGAGCATGAATACACTAGCGCATGCAGAAGGGCTTGCCTGCCAGCACTTGAAAGCCGACGCCGACGAAAAGTTCACACAGATCTCTGCAGCACTTTCTTCAGGCCTCTCTCCCAACGCTGAAGCTCAAGTTGTGCGGCAGGTGTCGCAGGGCACTCTCTGTAGAGGGGTAGTAGACCCGAGAGGGGCCCGGACACAAGAAAGATTAGGGTTGAGGTTGGCCTATGCTGCAAGGGTCAAGGGTGGTTATTCCTTGTGGCTTCCTTGTAACCAACGCTCAAAGAATGAATGCACAGAGTGGAGGGAAAGTTAAAGGCTTTATTTCCCTTTCTTGCACAAAACGGTTCAAAAGGATTGGCTATGGTAACAACTGAAATGTCCTTACTTCAGGATAGGGAAAAATAAAAGCAAGCAATAAAGTAAAGGCTGTTATCTTCACAGAACATTCGTACAAAAACAATAAACTTCCTTCACTTAGTTATCTGATACATTGGGGGATATATTCAACACTCCCCGAGGCACAATATGTACAATCCATTGCATTATCTGATTCTTCCCCCTCTGATCCTACTTGCATGGATTCAACCTCAGAAGCCTCTGAATCTGTAGCATCAGGGTAAACGTAATTGGGTTTCTTATATACTTGTTGCACTATGTCCCAATGCCTAGCATTTAGCTTTGGGCGTCGGTCTCCAGGAGTTTTGCAGTACAACGGTCCCTCTCTGATTAGAGGTTCAAAAGCAGATTCATAAAAAAATTTCCCACTCAAAGTTCTCTTCTTAGACAAACTTCTTTCATAATCTTGCTTACAAGAATGTTTAGGGTAACAGTAATCCTCTTCCCACTGTCTTCCCTATACTTTAGGCTTCTGAAGGTAATTATCAGTAATAAGAGTTTTGCCTTTGAGGCTTCTCTTCATTCTTTCTAGTAAGACTTGAGGCCTACCTTGGTTTGGCTTCAGCGCAGCAGTGCTCAGGCTCTCCTGTGGTCTTTCCTTAGACTTCAGACCATAGTGGTAAGGATGTTTTCTTTCCTCCAAACAAACATTTCCCACCTCTGAAAATGGATGAACCTCTTTATTCCACGGCTGCTGTGAGGACCTTCTGCCAGGTGCTCCCTTGCGGTCCCAGTACTTCTCTTGGCTTTTTCTCTGTTCCTTATTCCACTCCAACTCTGGTTGAAGCTCCTGCTTTGCTTCCTGCTCAGGACTCTGCTTCTTTCTGCTCTTGCCAGTGCTTTGGCCTTCCTCTTTGCCTTCTGTACTCTGGCTCTGGCTGCTGCTTCTGCTTTGGTCCTTCTCCTTCTCTCTCTCCAAGTCAGACCTGCCTCTGTTCAAAAAGAAGCTGTCTGGGCTTGCGTCCCGCCCAGAGGGGCGTGGTTTCTCGGTCTCTCTCTCGACTCTCCTGCTCCCTCTAGATGGATCCTCCCAATATTGCAGGTTATGCCTGCCTTTTTCTGGTTTTAAAACTTTTTCTCTCCCTTCAAGAGGGTCCGCTGCATCACACAGGGCACGAAGGGAGAAGGTCGGAGTGGAGGCGTGGCCTAGTGGTTGGGGCAAGGTACTTCAGGCCGGAAGGTCCGGGGTTCAAATCCCACTAGAGGACAGCAACCTTGGGTCAGAAGGACTGGGGTTTCTAGTCCCACAGGTGCTCCTTGTGGTCTTGGGCAAGCCACTTAACCCTCCATAGCCCATGTTCCCTGTAAAATAGTTATCTCCAAGTTATAATGCCCTGTTCAATGTAATTTCAGTTTGTTCAATGTAAACCACACTGATGCAGAATAGTGCGGTATATAAGAGAATGTAAATAAATAAATAAATAAAATAAGGTCAGACAGGACAGATTTGGCAGCGCTAAAGGAGGTAAGGGGGTTCCGGATACTAAGGAGCACAGGGAAATTTAACACGGTGAGACGCGCCTTTACAACAGTGCAGGCCGAGCCGTGTGTCAGTCGCACGCGAAACGCTGTTAGAATCGGGCTGACTACAGAGACGCTTAAGCCAGACCCTCATTTTTAGCAAAATTTCTTCATAATTTGCTGGGGGAGCTTTACTGAAGGTTCCACATTGGTTTAAAAAAAAAAAAAGAGAAAAGAAAAGAAAAGAAAAGAGGGGGCAGATTGGGCTTCTCTCAGCTAAGGTCACACAGCTTTAGTAAGGCACTGCTGGTGGCAAAAACTGTGATACGGTGGTGCTCTACGGTGGTGACAGGGCAGAACCGCTCAGATGGGATACCTTCTAGACCGCAGTGCTTAGTCTGAGGTGCTAGAAGGGGAGCACTGTCTGATACCGATGTGTGCAGGGGCTGCATTCAGGAGGCAGCATCAATGGAGCATCAGAGAGTCATAAAGGAGCGCCTTTAGTCCTGCTGGAGCCTGTTTCCCCTACTTTGCCTCCTCTGGAGCCCGTGGCAGGGACTTCTTCTACTCTGGACTTCCCCACCTCACAGCCGCCTTTGCCAGGGGGGCTGGCGGCAATCTTTTTGTCGGATTTCATTGCTCTTATCCAACATGCGTTCGGAAGTTCTCATGGAAGGCCTACAACCAGTTCCACAGAAGTTGAACAAGGGGAGAAATGGCCGGGAACACCTTTGACGGTGGGAACAACAGGACTAAGTGCAAAAAGGTCCAGGGTCGATAAGGATCGGTCAGAGCAGTCGGTCATCTCGGAGGGTCTCTGCTCCGAGAAGCTGGATCCCGACCTGGACTTGGACAATGAGGTGGAGGAAGGAGAGATTATGGATCAGGAGGATCACGCTAGGGTGGTTCATATTTTTCGGAGAGAGGAGTTACCAGCGCTCATTTCTGAGACACTCAAGACACTTAATATGCCATCCGTGAGACCGGCGGAGGATTCTACCTTGGAAGACCCATTGTTGCAGGCCTTTCGAAAGACTCAGAGGGCTTTCCCGGTACACAGAGTGGTTAGGGAAATGATTCAGGAAGAATGGGACATGTCCAAGTCAGCTCTTAAAGGGTCTAGGGTTATCGCACGTCTATATCCACTGGTAGACCAGGATTGAGAGTTGTTTAAGTCTCTGAGAGTAGATGCAGCCGTCTTGGCAGTTACCAAGAAGACTACCATTCCAGTAGAGGGTAGCGCGGTCCTCAAGGATGCCCAGGACCGGAAACTGGACACCTTGCTAAAACAGGTCTTTGACGTGAATGCGCCGTTCTTACAAGCATCTATTTGTGGAGCATGGGTGGCGAGAGCCTGTCTTCGCTGGTCGCAGCGAATTCAAGGAGAGCAGATGGAAGAAATGACCGGAGAAGCATCCAGATTGGAATCCAGGGCAGCTTATCTGGCTGATATACATTATGACCGTATCCAGGGTTTATCGAAGAGTATTGTGATAGGCGATGGCCTAGCATGTAGCAGAGCTAGGTCTGAAGCCCTTTTTCTCCTGCTTTAAAATGTTATTGTTGATTTTGGAAAATTACAGAATGCTGTTAGCTGTTAGAAAGAAATACCATTCTATTCTGGTTTGATAACATGTTCTGCTCTCCTGGAGATAAGAGAATTAAACCTTGGTACTGTTTATTGTTTAGGTAAGTCAGATATCTCTTTCAGTAGAATGCCGCGCCACTGTATCTTTGCTAGATGTGCACTGACCTCGTAGTTAGGGTGAAAATATAGCAGAGAAGCTGAACAGTGTAAGAATATTTTGTCTAGCATTATGAAGATTGTTTAGTGTTTTGAGCCAGGGCTAGAGATACGTCTTAGCCTTGCTTTGTATGGCCTTGCTTTGTTTTGCTTTTGATGAGAATGCTTCTGATATGCCTTCCACTATCTTTGCAAGCTAACTGACCTTGCAAGAGTAGCGAAATATACTGAATACTTTAGCAGAAGTATTATGTTTAGTGTTATGTCTACTAAGACCAAGACCAATGAGAAGTTTTGCCTGTATTAGACTGGAGAAGAAAGGTATATAAACTGTCATTTTTCTGAGCTCTGGGCTCAGACATTTTGTATGCTAGTGCTGAGACTGTATATACAATAAAAGGGAGTTGAATCCTCGTCCATTGACTCCGGGTATTATTGGGGTTGTGGGCCCTTTGCTATTACAGTATGGCTTCGGTAACTGTAGCATGGCGGTATCTTTGGCTGCGCAATTGGGCGGCAGATGGATCTTCCAAAGCTAGGCTAAGTAAGCTTCCTTTCAGGGGAAAACTACTTTTTGGGGAAGATTTAGATAAACTGGTAAAGGATTTGGGAGAGTCCAAGGGCGGTAGGCTGCCAGAAGACAAGCAAAAGCAGGGACGGTCGACTCCCATACCTAAGGGGCAAGCAGAGGGAGTTTTGTTGTTTCTGTTCCCCGAAGTTCGGCCAAAGTCAGAGAGGACATTTTCCCTATAGAAACCAGGGGTTTTGAGGTTTTTGAGGAGCAGGTAGGGATTTGTGGCTTCCTCCTCCTCGAATCTTAGAAAGTCACAATGAAGCCAGGGGGGCCCAGATGGGTCATTTTGTTCCTGTGGGGGGTCATTTTGTTCCTGTGGGGGGTCATTTGCGGGAGTTTTGCCCTTCCTGGGTCCAAGTCACATCAGATCAGTGGGTGCTGGAGGTCATTCTGGAAGGTTATGCGTTGAAGTTTCAGTGACCAGTGATTGATTCTTTCATGCAGTCTCTGTGCAAAGCACGCACCAAGGGCAAGGCAGTGTGGGAGATGGTTCAAAGACTGCTATCCCTCAAGGCGATAGTTCTGGAACCTCCCGACCAATGTGGCTGCGGTCCATACTCCATATACTTCGTTGTTCCAAAGAAGGAAGGAATATATCGGCCAATTTTGGATCTCAAAAGATTAAATCACTGTCTCCGAGTGTCTCATTTTCAGATGGAGACCCTGAGATCCGTCATCGTGGCAGTAAGAAAGGGGAAATTTCTTACGTCCCTAGACCTGTCGGAGGTGTACCTGCACATTCTGATTCATCAGGAACATCAGAAATTCCTCAGGTTTGCGGTTCCTATGGGACATTTCCAGCTCCAGGCATTACCTTTTGGGCTGGCTACAGCGCCATGGACATTCACCAAGGTGATGGTGGTGGTGGCAGCGACCTTGCGAAAGGACGGAGTATTAGTGCATCCTTATCTGGACGATTGGTTGATCCGAGCAATGTCCAGAGCACAGCAAGAAGCGACTACAGCCAGGGTGGTGCAATTCCTGCAAAGTCTCGGTTGGGTAGTCAACCTGTCAAAGAGGAGGTTGCATCCGTCTCAGAGCCTGGAATACCTGGGCGCGCACTTCGATACGAGCGTTGGAAGAATCTTTCTGCCGCAGCAACGAGCGCAAGGACTGAGAAAGTTAGTCCAAGAGTTTCTCAACAGACCGAATCCCATGGCATGGCATTACCTGCAGTTGCTCAAGACCATGGCGGTGACACTCGAGTTGGTTCCGTGGGCACGGGCCCACATGAGACCGTTCCAGAGAGCATTGCTGAGGTGGTAGTCACACCAAAGGAATCTGTTGTCTCAGAGGCTACCCTGCCCACCATAGACGTGAAAAGCACTTCAGTGGTGGTTACGTCCAGGGTGTTTGGAAAAAGGGATGCCCTTAGAAGCCCCAGCATGGATACCTCTGACGACAGATGCCAGGCTCTTAGGCTGGGGAGTCCACTGCCAAGGAAGGTTCGCTCAGGGGCACTGGACCGATTTAGAAAAGGTCTGGCCAATCAACATAATGGAGTTGAGGGCATTATCATTGGCACTTCAAGTTTTTCAACCTTATCTCCAAGGAAAGGCCATTCGGGTATTTTCCGACAACGTGACCGCAGTAGCTTATATCAACCGTCAAGGGGGCACCAGCAGTGTAATACTGGAAGCCAAGGCCGAGAGTTTGTTCGAGTGGGCCGAGGTGAATCTGGTGGCTTTGTCGGCCACACATGTAGTGGGAGTGGACAATGTAGACGTTGATTTCTTGAGTCGAGTAAAGGTAGACACAGGGGAGTGGATCCTGCACCCGGAAGTGTTCGCGATGCTGGTACGGCGTTAGGGGATGCCGGTAATGGATCTCATGGCGACTTTCCAGTCGGCAAAGGTTGATCACTTCTTCAGCAGAAGACGGGAGAGAATGTCGGAAGGCCTGAATGCTCTCATACAGGCCTGGCCGAAAGAGCAACTCCTGTACGTGTTCCCACCTTGGGTGTTAATAGGTCAGGTGTTGCAGCTCATAGAACTTCACAAAGGACAGGTAATATTGATCACGCCGGATTGGCCAAGGAGGCCGTGGTATGTGGATCTGATGAGACTCAGTCGGGAAGCCGTGGCAGTTTCCCCTTCGGAGGGACCTCTTATCTCAGGGTCCTCTGTACATGCCTCAGGTGGATCAATTCTCATTTACGGCTTGGCTCTTGAGAGGACTAGGATGAGAGCAAAGGGATACTCGGCAGCAGTGATTGCCACCTTGTTGAAAGCTCAGCTAAGGTCTACCTCATTGGCTTATATCCGAGTTTGGCGTATATTTGAAGCCAAACAGAGAGTTGGTAGCACTGAGAGCTTTGGAACCGCAGGTTCTGTCTTTCTTGCAGGATGGATTTCAGAAATGTTCAGCGGCCTCATCCTTAAGGGTGCAGTTGGCATCGCTGTCCTGTTATAGGGGAAAGATTAAAGGAGAAGTGCTTGGAGGACATTGAGATATTAAACGTTTTTTTAAGAGCAGTTGCTCTGTTAAGACCCCCTTGTAGGCAGGTGGTTCTGACATGAGATCTCCCTTTGGTGTTGGAGGCTTTGGGGCGACAGCCTTTTGAGCCATTGTCCAAAGCATCGCTAAAGGACCTTACTCTTAAGGTGGTGTTCTTGGTGGCTATTTGCTCAGCCTGGAGAATCTCAGAGTTGTAAGAAAACTTTTCTGTCTTTCTTTGATTCAAAAGTGGTTTTGAGGCCAGTGACGTCGTTTTTGCCCAAAGTAGTGTCGGCATTTCATATGAATCAAGTAGTTTCTTTGCCGGTTTTCGGTACAGATAGGGATAGCAATTCCACAAGACAGTTACATCTGTTGGATATTCGTCGAGCATTAAAGAAGTATATGTGAAGGGGATGGCATGTTTCCGCAAGTCAGATAGGCTGTTTGTTCTGTTTGGAGGATCAAGAAAAGGAGAAGCAGCGACTAAAGCTTCCATTGCCCTATGGTTGAAAGAGGCAATCGTGTCAGCATATCTTTTGAAAGGCAAAATGGTTCCAGAAGGGCTGAGAGTTCATTCCACTAGAGCACAAGCTGCGTCATGGGCGGAGTGCGGTCTAGTACCAGCTGTGGAAATTTGTAAAGCAGTGACCTGGTCTTCTTTAAATTCCTTTGTCAAGCATTACCGCCTGGATGTTCAGGAGGAAAGGGACACCTGTTTTGGGTCAGCGGTGCTTCAGGCTGGTCTAGCAGGTCCCTCCCGTTGATTTGTTTCACTGCTCTGTTACATCCCCAGAGGTCTGGGACTAGACTGGAGGGACGATAAGGAAGGTGAAATTAGACTTACCTGCTAATTGTTTTTCCTTGAGGAACTCCAGTCTAGTCCCATATCTCTCCCTGGATTTTGTTTTTTCTTTGGACTATGGCCTGAAGCAAGAGATGTTTCACAGGTAAGATGGGTTATGGTCCATAAAGGGAGGTTATATAAGTGGGGATTAGGATGGGGTCTCTATTCCCTTTAAGGGGGGAGGGTGGACCTAAGCAGTTCTATAAGAGTTATTATGTTAGTTCTTAGTTAACTTGGTTTGCAGAGTATTTGTAGTGTTTACTACTTAATTGTTGCTCCGGTGAGTCTGCTTTGTCAATAGGTTACTGGAGGGAAGTAGGCGGTTCCTGTACTGTTATACCAGCGTCATCAGAAAAGGATGATGCTTCTCAGTCTCCAAGCTGCTGGAGGAGGAGCACCACCCAGAGGTCCGGGACTAGACTGGAGTTCCTCAAGGAACAACAATTAGCAGGTAAGTCTAATTTCACCTTCTCGAACAAACAGCGAAATGGTTTACAATCAAAGTAAAACAATGCATAAAAGAAAAAGATCTATAGTTAATAAGACATACTCAAGAACATCTGTTCACTCATAAATACATCATCAAGCTCCCCCCCCACACATATTATTAACCTATCCCTACTACATACCTGGTACTCTGTATATATGTTAAATTTCTACCCCATGTACCCTGTTTTTGCCATTATGGTACCCCCTTATTATATTATACTATGAGATATTGTTCATTTTGTTCAATGTAAATCACTTTCCTGCATACTTGTTATACCGCACATTTGTTTTTGCACCCACTGAGATAATTGTAGATCATTTTGATTGGTAGAAAAACAGTATATAAAAGATGTTAAATACATAA
Organism: Ichthyophis bannanicus; assembly: GCA_033557465.1. Taxonomy (NCBI): domain Eukaryota; kingdom Metazoa; phylum Chordata; class Amphibia; order Gymnophiona; family Ichthyophiidae; genus Ichthyophis; species Ichthyophis bannanicus. Next base: position 34,154,172 of record CM066035.1, on the reverse strand, counting down.
ATCATAAATACATAAATAAATACAGGAAAGAGAGGCTAAAGGAGAGAATTGCAGGTATCATCACGCAAGCCAAGCCTTCATATCATCTCCAGCCCATCCCCAAAGATCAACCAAATACAGGTCTTTAGATCTGGCTTGAAAGTCTTGTAAGAGGGTTTGGTATGCAGATCTGGATGGAGGGTATTCCATAGAGCAAGAGAAACAAAGAAAAAGACTGAGTGCCTAGTGCTCTCTAGTTGAGCCAGAAAGACTAGAGGAATGCTTAGATGGTTATCAGGAAGAAATTGAAGAACCCTGACTGGACTGTTGGGAGAAATCATGAATGCTAGATAGGATGGGGTGTCAGTGTATACGGCTTCTTGAGTTAATGTAAGAATTTTGTAGTGAATATGATAGAAAACTGGAAGTCAAAGTTGCTGGCACAGTAGAGGGGTAATGCAATCAAATTTATAAGGTGCGATCAAAAAGCATTGAGACTTGTACAATAATACAAGTATAATACTGATAGTTATCACACCCCTGCCAGCATATGTTGAGATAGAGAAAGGAAACAGTCAAGCCTTTCCTGTGATATCATCCCTGGAATAAGTTCTGGCACAGCTAGGTGTCCCAGCAGCACCAGAGCAAGGTCCTACATCAAATCTCCTTCCTTTCAGTGGTAACTTTACTTTCGGAAACAAGAAAAAGTCACAGGGCACGAGGTAAGGTGAATATAGACATTGATGGGCTTGTCTTGTAATCATGTGGTAATCTTACCCAAACAGCTGTTTAGGTCAGTAGGATCTGGGCTATGGGAATTTGTAAAGGCAAGCAAAAGTAGATCGTCTGTGTAGTAGTAAGCATTTTTGGCATCTTCTTGAATCAGAAGCGTCAGGGGACTTAAAAAGATGCTAAATGAGAGTGGGGCTAACGCAGAGCCCCGTGGGTCCCTGCATGTTAAGGGGTATGAGTACTGTGTATGAGCATTCAGATATAAAAGAAGTAAAGCAGACAAGAATGAAGGGCATTGGTGGTGGTGTCACTAATGTGTTAGCAGAATTTAAATAGAATTTTTTTTGTATGCTGAGTTGTAAAGTAAAACATTCCACTGCTGAACTGCACCTGCTGTTGGGAGAGTTGTATTTATTTATGTAACTGTTTTTTTTTATACTGCTTTATCATTTTACATTGTAAACTTAAAGTTGGTAATGTACATTAAACAAGGACATTGATAACTTGGATTTTTCAGAGGCAACGGAGAGTTAAGTAACTTGCCCAAGGCTAGTGGGAATTGAAACCTGATCACTTTGTTTCCAAGCCAGTGTTCTAACCATTAGGCTACTCCTCCACTACACTCTGCATTGATCATTTCGAGAATGTTCCATATGAATCAACGCATACTCTATTAGACCGATATTCAAAGGTAATTATGCATTTGCTTGTGAACAGATAATTAGTCTATCTGTGGATTTTTAAAAAAATATACAAATAATATCAGGCTCTTTAGATTGCAGAATGGACACAAATTAATTAAATACTTTGGCCTTGTGTTGTGTAAAGGCTTAAAGAGAACAGAAAACATTTTGAACTGAATCCTCAGACCCACAGGTAGCCACTGGAGTTCCTTCAATAAACGGGACTTACATGGTTGGAATTTTCTCCCTAAAGATCACTTTTGCAGTAGTATTTTACAATAACTCAACTCCAGAGACATCCCGATACAGCAAATTGCAGTGAGTACCCAGCAGCAGGAGGACCCATCAGTATCTGCTCTTAGCATATCAGAGAAGATAACATGGAAATACTGCACATCATAATTGGGTATCTATTGACTGCTACAAGAGAGTATATATAGAGGCATGCAGGGAAAAATAATGTGTTTGGTTTCGTTTTCTGATTTTAGTGTGTAAAAATTTTCATTTTGCGTTGTTTTTTGTTTGTTTATGTCACTTCCCATCTTTCATTAAACACGTGCACTATCACTATATAGTGCACACTGTTGAACAATAAAGTGCACTAATAAGGCACATAACGAGGTGCTCAGTAGTTCTCAACAGTCTGCACTGTTAGTGAAAGATGGGATGTGAGAACCTTTGGCATTTTCCATATTGTTTTTATTTGAAAATACTACAAAATGAACTGGGAAATATTGTTGACATTTCCCATTTTAGTTTAAACAAATTCACATCCATAAAAAACGTAAAAGAGAGGTCAGGTATGATGGTTCCTTACTAAGGGCTGGACAGAAAGAAGTAAAGACATATTTTGCAGGGGGGACAAAAGTAAGTAAAAATGTGCTCCATTCTTATATCCTATTAAAGCGGAGCATTGCTACTACTTTTGAACGGGGATTGAATGTGGGAGGGACAAGGAGGTAAAGAAGGGCTATAATTATATGAACTTGACGAGGAACGCTTTGATTCAACTTGTTTGCTAAGTGTGAAATGAGAGCCAGGAGATAAAATGTTAGCATGACACATATATGGGAACTGCAGGTACTGAAGGCTTTGAAGCACGCTGCTTTCGATGAAAGCCTGAAGACCACCTTCAGAATCATGATGTAAAAGATGGTGATAAACGTTACATCAAACATTACCACTGTAAAGAAAACAGTCCAGCTATATGTAGCATCTATTATTATGTCTGCGCAGGCAAGCTTTGACACTACCATGTGCCCACAGAAGGAGAACAAAATCACGTTGTTGGAACAGAATTGAAGTCGGTTCACAAGAAGGCAGAACGGGATTGATATGATCACACCTCTCATGAAGATCATCAGTCCCAACTTTATTATGACTGGATTGGACAGGATAACCGAGTGTCTCAAGGGGTTGCAGATTGCCACATAGCGGTCAAAGGCCATGGCCAAGAGGACCCCTGATTCTATGCAGGTGAAACAGTGGACAAAAAACATCTGGATTAAGCAGGACTCATAATAGATTTCTTTGGAATTAAACCAGAATAAGGCCAGCATTTTAGGTGATACAGAAGTAGACAGAATCAGATCAGTGGCAGACAGCATGGAAAGGAGGTAACACATGGGCTCATGAAGTCTTCGCTCAGTTTTTATAATGTACAGAATAAGGCAGTTTCCAAAAGTACTTATGACGTACATCCCACAGAATGGGAGGGAGATCCAGATGTGTGCAGCTTCCAGCCCTGGGATTCCAGCGAGGATAAATACTGATGGATGGCTGTAAGATCTATTAACAGATGACATGATGCCCTGCTGTCTTCAGTACCAGGACACTTGTATTCCCTAAGAAATGACATGACAATGTGAGATCTTGTGTCTTACCTTAGCACAGAATACTGAAGGGCTGAAGATTGTCTGTCTTTATAGGAATTACTACTAAAAATATAACAGTAGAAACAGTAATCAGCTGAATTTTTACTACCTGGGGTCTAGGTTTAAAGATCCTGGTGCTCAATGCAAAATCTTTATAAGATTCGTACAGCTTAATCATAAAATTATTTATTTATCTAGCAGGAAAATAAACATTTGTATCTAGATATGAACCTTAATTAAGGTTATATGAAATAAAAACCTAATACACGTCCATACTGTGATTACTGGTAAATAAACTATGGGAACTTCCAATATGGGCGCATTCTGATGTTGACATTGCGCATATAACCAAAGAAAAAGAACAAAAAGAGATGGAGAAGAATGACAACAAAACAGATGTGTTTTGTACAGTGGCTTAAGTTACAATGAGAGGCCCCTCAGCAAAACTTTGCAGAGGGCCCACCCCCATTGTCCAATTGTCGTGGCAGCAGAGGTGGCGGCATGTTCTTGCCCCCCTCCCCCCCCACACCTCATGCAGGTCCTGATCCTCTGATATGGCAGCAGTAACAGCACACATATCTTATGTTTGTCGCGTTACTCCGCTATGCAAGTTCACCGCAGGCCTGGCAGTTGTTCCCATTTGGAAGCCTCACGGAGTGACTGTTATTATGAAACTTCGGCTCGGTGAGGAATAGCCACTGGGCCCACGGGAACTTAAAAGAGTGCAGCTGTATGGTAAAACGTTATAAAATAAGCTTCCCATGCTCTTGCCATCACCACTGCCGTATGGGCCCCCTTTCTGCTTGGGCCTCCTCGCATTGCAGGGGCTGCTTGGGAAAAATTTACGCCACTGGTTTCGTACCTAGATATGCTTCCCTTGAAGCATGCAATGAGAATAAAAGGCTAGGTCTTATTGCACATTCAAGAATAAAGAATATTAGGTCTTAGGGTTTCCAACATTACTTGTCAAAAGGAAAGACTAATCTAACTAATCTAGTCCAGGTTTCGCCCCACTTTATATATGGTCTTCCACAGAAATATAGAAAATGATGACAGATAAAGACCATACAACCTCTAGTATGCCCACCCATACCACCCCCTGATTTCTACAATTCCTTCCTCTCTCATATATCAACTGTGATTATCCCAACTCTTTCTTGAATTCAGATAGTGATCCTATCTCTAGCATCCCCATTGAAAGGCTGTTCTATATGCCCGTCACCCTGTCTGTAAAGAAATATTTCCTTTAATTCCTCACCTTTCACATTCATCTTATGATCCTTGTTCCAGATCGTTCTTTCCACTGAAAGAGGCTCACCTCCTGTGCATTTATGTTTTGGAGGTGTACAGATGTCTATATCATATCTGCCATTTCCTTTCTTTCCTCTACAGTCCAAGTATAAATGACCAAACTTTAAGTCTATCTCAATATGCTTTATGAAGAAGACTCCAACCAGTTTATATTCTATGAAGGTATGAGCTCCAGAATTGTTCAAATACTCTAAACTCCTAGAGACACTTTTCATGTCATTGTGAATTAAAAATGATATCAAACTACATGGGAAATTATATTTGTCCTGTCATTTTAAATGAACGCATGCCCCTACATATTGCCATGTTATACAGCTAATGCAGAAAGTGTTCTTTTGAGCCATGAAAGGGCAGGAATATAGCTTGCAAAGAATGCAGTTAGTTATTGCATATTAATTGGCATTGTAGAAGATAAAGTAGTGTGGTTCGCAACTCTTAAAGCAGATCATTGCTTTCTGCATTATTTGACGTGATGCTAGCATGAGAGAGCAAACTTTGCTCTATGTTCATTGCATGTCAGCCTTCCTAAAAATACCTGGAAGCAAGACCGTACCAAGCTAGAAATGCACCCTGTCCAACAAACGAATCTGGTGCCCTCCCTTCACCATGGCACATTTGGTAACTCCCGTTTTTTGAGCTTCTTGGAACCCCAGTGATGATATCATCACTCCCTTCTGTGCTTGCAGCTGCAGCGCCAGCACAGCTCTTGGTACGGACCTGCCTGGAAGATCTCTAACAATAATTATAGAGGTTTTGTGTCTAATGTGTGTTAAATTGTGCCTTTAATGAACATTAAGGGGACTAAGGGGCATGTTTACTAAACTCCGAAATTGTGCGGGGCCCCGTTAGTGTGCCTGTGCCATATAAGGAGTGGGCGGTTCAGGCAGAAAAAAGAAAAAAAAAAGGGAGAAAGCGACCGTACTTGTGCAAGTCGCGCAACTGTGCGGGGTCCGTATTAGCACGTGGGAAGGCTAAGCATCGCGCTGCTGGGTACACACAAACAAACAGAGCCGTAGTACAACAGTGAAGACATTGAGCAATGGTGCAGGGGCCACGGGTTCAAACCCCCACTGGGTGCAGTGAACAAGACTGGCTCAGGCAGTACCTATTATGGGGAGGATTGTTTTAGGAGGGAGCCTAATTTTGTGCAGCAGAAGGTGGCGCGCCGATGTACAAGCACAGGAACAGAGCCACAGCACAATGGTTATGACACTGACCAATGGTGCAGGGGCCATGGGTTCAATCCTCCAAGGTGCTCAATGAAGAAGGCTCACAGAGACATTATGTATTATGGGGATGAGTGCTGTAGGGGGCAGGTTAATTTTTTTATCTCTGTTAACACTACTAGCAAACACACTCACAAAGCGTGTTAACATAAGGCGGCCCATAAGGCACATGTTAACGTTCACTGTCCGGCAAGGCACCCTAGAATGTCCCCTATAGGGCCCCATATATGTTGCGGTACAGGGTAATGTATAGTGCATCTTATATGGACGGCAACCATAAGGTGCCCTATAGGGCGCCCTATAAAGCACCCTCAGAGGCACCTTATGGGTACAGTACACTGAGGTTGTTTTTGCTGGCAACAACATATGTACATGACAGTTAAAAAAAACATTGGACAACCCTCTAAAAGAACCCCACTGTGGGTTCAAACCCATGACCTCTGGCTTCACAGGCAGTGACATAACCATTGGGCTACAGCTGCCAGCAAGCCCCTGGCTGGCTGCAGAGAGCTGTCACGTCACCACACAGACAGTCTTCTGTGGGAACCAGGATAGGGTTAGGCCACCCGTACCCATGATGCACTGCACATGCAAAGCAGCTGACCACAGATGAACACAAGATGGGGAATTCACCCCAACAGCTCCCCGACTTGGTAGGGGGAAGTGTCCGTGTGCACCCATACAGCACCTCGGCCTGGTAGGGGGGTACTGACCGGGTGTGTTACTGGCACAGAGTAGCTACACACCGTCACATCGTGCAGGTGCAGTGATGCGCCCAGGACCAGGTCCACAACACCTGCCATGGCTGACAGAGGCCATGCCGGCGCTCCAAAGCAGTAGTAATCTGAGAGATAGACCCTGGATTACTCTGTCTGCGTCAGTCAGTGGAACCCCTTATGGACACCTAGGTAGGCTATGTACCACCATTTTCCCCTACCCTAGGCTGCGGGTGAAAAACAGGGTCCCCTATCAACAGATCCACATTCTACCACCCTGCAATGGTGGCAGTAGAGTGGACCATCAACCCCTGTCTTGCTGGTGAACAGACACCCTACAGGGCATCCAAAGCAGCCCTATACACATCCACAACACCAGACAGACATTAGGCCAGGATAAGCTAAGCTGCACCCCACCACTATCTGATATTCACCTGCAGCAGGCCTTCAGCCGCTGCACCCTGCAAGGCGCTCCATCAAGACACATACCAGCTGAGAACAGTCTGCTAGTTAGTCCTGGTGGAAATGCATGCACCCAGAACTGGGATGGCAGTACACACAAGCAGATAAGTCAGTGACTGGGCCCCACAAGGAAACCCATACATATCACATGAGAGAAATACTACATAGCACTATGGGGGTGCCTAGCCATGCTGGCATCACTGCACAGTCAGGGTGGAGTGTACACCCAGCAGCACATACAGAGGTCACCCTGTCTGTGTAGGTGGTGTCCGGCCACTACAATGTCCCTGCCAGTGCCCTATGCCCTGTGCAGATGCATCCTGGCCAGCACACCCTGTCTGAGCTATACCCATGGTACTTTGCTGCTCATTATGCACATTGTCAGGCCAATACTGGCAACAGTGCTGGCAGTGTGGGCTGTGGAAGGTGTTTGCAGCCAACACACACTGTATAGACAGACACACACTCCCACACGTATGCCAGCATTGTGCCACTACAAAGGGGTTTATCAGCCTTGCCCACCACACCAGTCCTGGGCACAGTACAGGCATGGATATGCTACGCAGTACTGTTGGGGGTCACTCCCCAGGGTGGTAAACACTGTCAGAGACCAGACCTGAAGCACGCACCGCAGACATCGGACAGATTTTTATGTTGGAGATCAAAGAGCCAAATGTGCTTTAAGTAGGACAGTCTACTTGCCAGTACACATAGCAAACGTTTGAGAGCTGTCCACCGCATACCCAGGTGTAGGGTGGCATTGCTAAGGTATGCAGGTGCTAGTATTGGGAGATGCACGCAGGGCCCAATGTCCTGCCTCTCCAGGAGGCATTGGCCAATGGGGCCTGGGAGTGTGGGTATGTTCGCCTCTGTTGGATGTTGCTTTACGGCAGAGTTTCCCAGCTCCGGTCCTGGTGTGCCTACCACTGTTCGGGTTTCCCTGCTGTCCCTCATGAGTATGCATGAGCTACATCTACATGCCATGGGGGTGGTGCATAGATATGCAGCATAGGCATTTGTATTAGCGGCAGCAAGGAGCCTGAATGGTGTGTGGTCCTCCAGGACTGCATTTGGGAGACTCTGCTCTAGGTAATGCCCCTGTTCATGGTGTCTGTGATCGGTGTGCGAAAAGATAGGCGTAATACCAATGCGTATGTCCCCAGCAATCCTGGTTTGTCCGTACTATCACAGTTTAGTTGTGTTAGAAATATGTGGACAGGATTGGCAGTAGCCCCAGCTGGGCTTTGGAACCTGTGACCTTCTGTTGTTGCACACACTGTCTGTGTGCACTGCACCACCGTGTTGCCACAGATTGACTGGATTCCGTGGGAAGCCCATGACTGTACATCCGACAGGGCCTGTCTGTTGCAGTGGACAGTGCCAGCCTGCACATGGATAGGCCACTGTCCTCGGTGGCTAGCAGCCACTGCCCCCCCCCCCCACCACCTGTCCCCTTACGCCAACATGCTGGCATGTCCTTATCTTGGTAAAAGCATATGGCCTGATTGAGTTGTGGCACTCCCGGACTGCATTTGGGGGACTTGGCTGTAGGTAATGCCCATTGTCATGGTGTGTGAGCGGTGTAGGGTAAAATATGGGTGTTTGCACCATGCTTCTGTGCTCTGCAATATAGGGGTGTCGTTACTATCTCTGTTTAGTGGTGGGTAAAATGTGGGGACTGGGCTGGTAGGTACCACAGCTGGGATTTGAGCCTTTGACTCTCTGGTCCTATAGGTACTGCCTCTGTCTGCTGCACCACACTGTGGCCACAGAGACAGTGCAGTCCCTGGAGATAGGAAACCTGACCAAAAGAGTAGGGAGCCCTGCTCTGCACATTTTTACTGTGGGCTCATTCACCGTGTCTGGCGACAAAAGTGAAAATAAAACCCGCAAATGACCGCGGAAAACGGGGGAAAAATATAACCAAGCTGGCCAACAGTGATATTAATGGGCACACATAAAAAGACACACCCAGGAAAGCTCCACAGAAAGGAAATGATTTTTGGAAGGGTCTCCGCTCCGTAGACCCTTCCAAAATTCATTTCTTTTTTTTGTAGCTTTCCTGGGTGTGTTTTTTATTTTTGCCCATTGCTAGCACTATTGCCCAGCTGAATTATAATTTTTAAACATTTTCGTGGTGGTCATTTTGGGTTTTATTTGCACTTTTGTTCTGTGCATGTATCACACTGCTCACGTTTTGTGGGTTTCCCCGGTTTTGCTGTACATTGCTGACGGAAATGGTTTCTCTTCCCTTTAAATGCCCTCTACCGAGAGTGTTTCACTCGCGGTATTTTTGCTTTGAAATTCGGCCCCGATAATGTGCGGGGAGCCTCTCCCCTCCCCTTCCCCGCCCATTAACCCCGTCTCTCCGCCCCTCGGGAGCCTTCCTCCGCCCTCCGTTAGCCTTTCCACGCCTCTATCGGACATTTGCGGGCCCGTACTTGTGCGGGGCCCGTTAGTGTGACGCGCACCTTCGCGGGGGTTCATCGCACGTGTGCGGGGCACTTAAGAGCACTTAAGTGCTGCTTTTAGTGCGCTATTGTGCGGCACGCAATTGTGCGGTTTTTAGTAAACATGCCCCTAAGATACTTAAAAGGCTTCTAGGGAGCTCAATTAGGCCCATGTGGAAGAAAACTAATTAAATCAAACAAGATCACTATAACAGTCACAATCAGCATTTAAACAAAAAGAGTATTGAAAGATATTATTGAAAGATGTTTGAAGTTCAGAGAGCTTACCAGAGCTGCATGTACAACAGACGGAGAGAATGCAATCTGTGTTTTTGCAGGAGTGATGTTGTGCACCTCACTGCAGGCTTATGAATTTCCTATCTGGAAGCCTGGGATGTGAACTGTGGTTCTTTATATTTCTTCCTTACAAATCCCAGCAGCTTCATAACCCTACTGGGAGTCTCTGCTGCTGAATGAGTTTTGGGGAACTGTAATTAGCTGCTGCAGCTGGAGTCTCCCTTTTTCTCTCTCTCTTCCTTCTGTCTTTTTAGATGCATTTTCCGGTTTATATACTCTGGAATGTCTTATATGCCTAACTAAATGTCCTACGCAAGTGCGGGCATGTTCCCAGCACATGTCCCTGCTCCCAAACATGCCCCATGCCAGGCAAGCTTAAGAGCTGAGCAAGTGAGGCTCGGAGACAGCCTGACTGGCTCACCTTTTCACAGCCACAGGGGCATTTTCCTTCACTCCCGCGGATGTGCCAAGCTGAAACTGCAGGCACCGCTGCATGACTGAAAGTGAAACAGGGACACTTCCTGTCTTGTGTGAGAGATACTAAACACCCCTGTTTCACTTTTAGAGACTTGGTGGTGCCGGCAGCTGCAGCTTGGCATATCCACGGGAGCTAAGGAAAATGCGCTTATGGCTGTGTAGTGAATGCAGCCATAAGAGGAGGAGAGAGGGTGACTGACTGGGTCTGTAGCTGGAAGAGGTGGACTAGCAAAGGAAGAAGACTTGGGGGACTGGAAGAGAAATGATGCTGGGGCTCAACAGGACTGTACCAAGCTTGAAATGTGCCCTGTGAGACTAACAAATTTGGTGCCCCTCTCTGCCCCAGCCATGTGCAGTAACATTCTATTCGAGCTTCCTGGAATCCCAGTGATGATAACAGTGCCCTTTCTGTACATGTGCCCTGTGCAACCATACCACTCGCATAGCCCTTGGTATGGCCCTGAGGCTAGGACTGGAAATGAGGTGATGCTGGGAGATTGGAGGGGAGGGTGTCTGGAACTAGAAGGGAGATGATGCTGGGAGGACTTGCACTGGAAGAGAGCTCATGCTGTGAGGGGCAGAGACTGGAAGGGAGGACTGTAAGGAGCTGATGCTGATGCTGGGGTGCTGAAAGAGGGCAGATACGGGAGTCACAGTGGAGAAAACGAGGCAGAAGCTGGGAGAGTGAGGATGGAAAGGGCAACAGATGTTTTGTGTGGGAGGGAAGAAACAAGGTCACACAGAAGGAACGATCGAGAGGGAGGGGCATAAGAATGGATTGCAGTAAATAGGAATAGAGGCAGGATTAATGATTATCTGAGAAGGAAGTAGCTAGTAGTTGTGGGGAATAGACATAGGAGGCAGGAGGGTAGGTACTGGGGAAAGGGAGATGGGGAAAACATGGCCTGGGACATAGGTGGAGACTGTAGAACTGGGTAGAAGAAGGCAGACTCTACAATTGTTTGAGTATTGGGAGAGTTAGTGGGAGATAGAAAGCTGTTGGTCTATGGAAGAGGGAGGGAAAAAAGGGCTGGGGAGATGAAAGAGAAAAAGAGAAATGCTGGATCTTGAGGGTAAAGGGTGAGAGGACTGGGAGATGTTGAAATGGAGTGGTGGAGAGAGAGGTGACATGGCTGGCATGGTGGAACTATTTGAGAAAGGCCATGGGAAGATGGCAAGGAGATGAGTGAGAGAAGGATGGTGATTACAGAGGGTAGAAATGTGGTAATGGGCAGTGGGTGAACGACAGACGGGAATAAGAGACTAGCAAAGGAGTGAGATGGGAAGAAGGAGAGCTGGGGAGATTGGCTGGACTGGAGGTTAGAGGAGTAGATGGAAAGATGATTGGGCTGGACGGACTGGGGTTTCTAGTCCCACAGGTTCTCCTTGTGGCCTTGGGCCAGCCACTTAACCCTCTGTTGCCTCAGGTACAAAATGTAGATTGTGAGCTCTTTGAGGACAAGAGAAATATATACTGTACCTGAACGTACACCACTTTGACCTGGTGAAAAGCGGTATAAAAGCATTGCTAAATAAATAAATAAGATAGGTGAAAAGTCAAAAGGGAATTGAGGAGGGGGTGAAATTGTATTTATTTATTTACATTCTCTTATATACCGCGTTATTCTGCATCAGTGCGGTTTACATTGAAGAAACTGAAATTACATTGAACAGGGCATTATAACTTGGAGATAACTAAATTTGAAATTTGAGTAGATGAAGGAATATAGAAAGAAATGGAGAACATAAGAACATAGGATGCGCCATACTGGGTCAGAAGAAGGGTCCATGAAGCCCAGCATCCTGTTTCCAAGAGTGGCCAATCCAGGTCTCAAATCCTTTCAGGTTCCCAAAGGGTAGACAGATTTCAATATGCTTGTCCAATAGATAAGCAGTGGATTTCCCCCGTCCTCTGTAATAACGGTTTATGAACGTTTCCTCCAGAAACTTTTCCAAATGTCTCTTATATCCAGCTACACTAACAGCTTTTACTACATCCTCTGGCAACAAATTCCAGAGTTTGATTATGCGTTCTATGATTAGTCTTAAATGTGCTATATTGTAGTTTCATTGCACGTCCCCTAGTCTTTTTACTTTTTGAAGGGGTAAACAACCGATCTACATTTACCTATTCCAGTCATTCATTATTTTATAGACCTCTATCATATCTCCCCTCAACCGTCTCTTTTCCAGGTTGAAGAGTCCTAACCTTTTAAGCCTTTCCTCATAGGGTATCCTTCCATCCCCTTTATCATTTTTGTTGCTCTTCTCTGTACCTTTTCTAATTTTGCTATATAATTTTTAAGATATCTTAAGGATCTTAATATGTACACCTTAGAAGAAAGGTGGGATAGAAGTGATATGATCGAGACGTTTAAATACCTCTGTGGCATAAATGCACAGGGGGAGAGCCTCTTTCGATTGAAAGCAAGTTCTGCTACGAGGGGACATGGGATGAGGGTGAAAGGGGGTAAATTCATGAGTGATGTGTGGAAATATTTCTTTTCGTAAAGAGTGGTGGATCCATGGAATAGTCTCCTAGTAGAGGTGGTAGAATGAGGATAGTATCTGAATTCAAAAAAGCATGGGAGAAGCACAGAGGATCTCTAAAGGAAAAAAGGGGACGGCAGGTGCACCTACTCTTGCCATCTTACTGGGCAGACTAGATGGACCATACTGGTCTTTATCTGCCGTCATTTACTATGTTACTATGTTGTAGTTGTTGATATGGAAGGACAGACTAGATAGGCCATGTGGTCTTTTTCTGTTGTCATTTTTCTATGTTTCTATGCTTCTATTACACAGAACAAATTTTAACATTCTAACAGTTTCAACTATATACAAGGGGTAGCAACAGAAACTATTTACAGCTGGAGCAGAGGTGAGTACCATGGTGTGGGTTGAGTTTGGGGTGATTCGAGGGGCAAACTATTATCCTGATTATTTTCTCCGAAATGTGAATGAACAGGAAGGTTTTTAATTCTTTCCTAAATGTTTTTAAATCTTTGATGGTGCATAGGAAGTCAGGGAGGTCATTCCATAAAATGGGTGCAGTAAGAGAGAAGGCACGGTTACTTGTAATTACTTTTGTTTTGCGGTAGGAGGGAGGGATTGCAAGGGTGTTCAGTGAGTGTTCCCTTCTTGATTAGTAGATTGTGTAATTAATGTTGAGAGGTAGGAAGGAGCAATATTAGCAATCTTAAATGTTGTCATTATTGTTTTGTATTTAATTCTGCTAGATATTGGTAACCAGTGGAGGTTGTGTAACAGTGGTGTTATATGGTCGGAGAGGCGGGCTTTTCATACGATTCTTGCGGTTACATTTTGTGCAGTTTGGAGTTGCTTTTTCAGGCTACCGTAGAGGAGGCTGTTACAAAAATCAAAGTGGGGGTTATCAGTGCATGAACTACTGACCTGAAATCGTGTGTGTCAAGGAGGGGTCTGAGGTGTTGTATTGTTCTTAATTTGAAGTAAATAGATTTAGTTAGTTGTTTTATGTGTGCGGATTAGGTGAGCGCTTGATCTAGTACCACGCCAAGATAACGTACTTCTTTTTTAACAGGGAGGGTTGTATCATGTATTTTGAATGTTTGTGGGGGAGTAAAATTTGGGTTCCTTGAGATGTAGAGTACTTCAGTTTTTTTAAAATTGATGGGCAGGTTATTTGAATTTAGCCAGGCTTGGGCATCCATGATGCAGGATTCAATTACGTGTTGGGCTGTGTTTAGGCTATTTATGGGTAGATATAACATAATATCATCTGCATAGATGTGATAATTCACTTTGAATTTCTTGAATATGTTACATATTGGTTGTAAATATAGATTAAATAGTAGGGCTGATAAGGTTGAGCCCTGTGGGATTTCTTGTTCCTGTCTGAATGTTCATGACTCTCTTTTCCCCTCTGAACCATCCTGCCATAGAAAAAAAAAATCTGAAAAAAATTTTTTTGCATATTTTTTATTTTTAGATTTTTTTTATTCTATGGCAGGATGGTACAGAGGGGAAAAGAGAGTCATGAAATTCGCTATCCCAAGAATTTTGCTGGAACCCACTGACCACTTGAGCAATTGCTACTTCTTCATGGTGGATCCTTCAAAACATCACACTGGCAAGAATGCTTGTTCTGTCATGTATCCGAACATTCCTTCATCCATTGCCCTGGTGCCATACTGCCCAGAGCTCCCTGTACTCACTCCTCCACAGAGAAGGCAGCTGACTTCAGAAGAAAACAACCCACTGGGGTTTACAAACCCATGACCTCAGGTTCTACAGGCAGTGAAGTAACCAGTGGGCTACAGCTACTAACAAACCCCTGGCTGGCTATAGAAGGACTGCATGTCACCACACAACCAGTCTGCTGTGGTCAACCCACCAATACCCATGATGCACAGCACATGCAAACCAGCAGTCTACAGATTATCACAAGATGGGGTATGCACCCCACAGCACCTCATCCTGGTAGGGGGAACTGACCGAGTGCACCTCCACAGCACCTCAGCCTGGTAGGGGGGTGCCGACGGTGTGTGTTAGTGGCAACAGAGTAGCTACAGACTGTCACATTGTGTGGGTATTGTGTTCACCCTGATGGTAAGGTGGGGCGGCCAGCAGCAGGTCTGCAGCACCTTCCATGACCAAAAGAAACCATATTGCAGGTACCCATTAGTGCCAGTGTGCATGATAGGTAGTTCCTGCAGACCCACCTAGGATGCATTAGTGTCCATCTGTAGTTGTCAATCAGGTCTAGCCCCTATGGGCTATGATGCACCCCAAATAGTGCATATTCTGTGTCAGTGCTATGGTAGCATGATGTAAGGGGGAAGGTGTTTGAACCCAGGCAAATTATGTACCACCACCCAACCCACTGTCTGTGGCTCAGGGTGGGAGACAGGATTCCTCCCACCAACAGATCCACATTCTACCACCCTGCAATGGTGGCAGTAGAGAGGGGGCAACCAACCCCAGTCTTGTTGGGAAGTAGACACCCTACAGGGCAGCCAATGCAGAGTTGTACGCATCCCTAAGGCAATGGCAGAAAGACAACAGACCTAGAAATGCTCAGCTGCCCACAATACTATCTGACATTCTCCAGCACCAAGCACAGTGAGTCACCAGCCACTGCACCCTGCAAGATGTTCCAGCCATACACATATAACTGTAGACAGTCTTCTAGTTAACCCACAGTGCATGGTCCTGGAGGAGATGTGAGCACACCCACCAAGCAGATAAGTCAGCAGTTAGGCACCAGAGAGGAGAATCTATATATTTCACTTTAGAAAAAGGCAGTATAGCACTATGGGAGTGCCTAGCCATGCCGTGGTCACTGCTCAGTCAGGGTGAGAGTGACCTCCCAGCAGGACATGCTGTGGCCATCCTGTCTGTGCAGGTTGTTTCCGGGCACTACAATGTCCAAGCCATTGCCCTATACCCTGTGCTGATGCATCCAGGCCAGGCCACCCTGTCCAGTCTATTCCTATGGTACCTTGCTCCTCATTATGCACATTGGCAGGCCAATACTGGCAACAGTGCTAGCAGTGTGGGCTGAGGAGGGTGTTGGCAGCCACCACACACTGGATAGACAGACACACACTCCCCACACCTATGCCAGCATTGTGCAACTATAGAGGTGTTTGGCAGCCCTGGCCACCGTACCAGTCCTGGGAACAGTGCAGGCATGGCTATGGTACGCAATACTGTTGGAGTCACTCCCCAGGGTGGTGAACACTGTCAGACACCAGACCTGAAGCACACTCTACAGACATCAGAAAGGTTGCTATGATGCAGCTCAATCAGAAAATTGTGCTTAACTTAGGAATACCTATCTGCATTAATCATAGCAACCTTTTGATAGATGTGTACCGTGTTCCCAGGTTTAGGGAGGCATTGCTAAGGTATGCAAGTGCTAGTATTGGGAGATGCACACGGGGCCCAATATCCTGCCTCTCCAGGTGACTTTGGATAATGGAGCCTGTGGGTGCGGGTGTGTCTGCCCCTGTTGGCCGCTGCCCTAGGGCAGAGGTTCCCAACTCCGGTCCTGGTGGACCAAACACTGTTCGGGTTTTCATGCTGTCCCTGATAAATATGCATGAGGTACATCTGCATATCATGGGGCCAGTGAAGAGAAATGCAGCACAGCCATATTTATTAGAGGCAGCATGGAACCTGAATGGTGTTTGGCTCTCCAGGACCTCTTTTGGGAGACTCTGCTCTAGGTAATGCGCATGTTTATGGTGTCTGTGCTCTGTAGGGTAAAATGTAGGTGTTTTGGGCATGTTTACCTTATCTGCACTAAAGGTTCTGTCTGTATTACCATGTTTTAGTAGTGGGTAAAATATGGGGGCTGGGTTGGCAGGTATCACAGCTGGGACTTGAACCTGTGACCTTCTGCTCCTGAAACACACTGGCTGTGTGCACTGCACCACCATGTTGCCACAGAAATGGTGCATTCCCTGGGGATTCCATGACTGTCCGTCAGACAGGGCCTGTCTGTTGCAGTGCACGGCACCCACCTACACAGGGCTAGGCCATGGTCTGCTGTGGGCACTGCCCCCTCCACCACCAGTACCCCTCTGCCAACATGCTGACATGCCCTTCTGCTGGTGGTGCTGGTGGTGCGCAGTCTCAGGCCATCCAGTGTGTGGGTAGGCGGCTGCCTATGGTGCGGGTTCTGGGGTAGGGGTGCCTGCATAGCTGTCCACGCTTCCCCCCAGCACCGCCTGCCAATGTTCTGTGCCCTTGGGGGTACCTGCTGGGTGCTATCCCCTGTGACACTGTGGGAAACACACTCGTGCCCATGTTGGGCCCTCATCAGTTGCTGTCTGGCTGCTCTACTGTTCCAGCATTCCTATGGGCCACCTAGGCATCACCCTAGTCCGCACTGTGGCCCAGCTGCAGCACAGCATGTGCCGTCTGCAGCCCTCTGTGTCCCCTTTCCCAGCATCTATCCAGTTGCCCATTCTGACATGCCCACCCTGCTGTTGCGGAACATGTGCATGCCATAGGACACTTGTCCAATGGAAAGGGAAAACCCTGATCAGCGCTATTTCACTGTGGGATCATTCACCTTGTATGGGGACAGAGCATAGACCCTTCCAATATTGATATCTTTTTTTTGGAGCTTTCTCAGGAGTGTTTTTTTATGTTTCCCATTAATATCACTATTGACCAGCTTATGTTTTTTTTATATTTTGTTGGGGTCATTTTCAATGTTTATTTGCCCTTTTGTTCCGTGCACATGTATCACACGTATCACTTTTTGTAGGTTTCCCTGGTTTTGCTGTACATTGCTGACGGAAATGGTTTCTCTTCCCTTTAAATCAGTTCTAACGCCAGGGTTTCACTGGCATTAGTTTTCAGCCTCAAATTTCACAGCGTTAGTGTGCAGGGAGCCTCTCCCCTCCCACTCCCCACCCATTGACCCCCTCTCTCCGCCCCTGGGGAGCCTTCCTCCGCCCTCTGGGAGCCTTTCTCTGCCTTCAGCGCTCATTTGCGCCGCTACGTGCGTTAACGCACGCTAAGGTACCTTATCGCCCAGTAAAGCGCCATTATTGCGCGATAAGGTACCTTATCGCGCCATAATGTCACAGAGCGCACATTAAGACGGTTTAGTAAACATACCCCTTATTCTCACCAAGTCCAATGCCAAGTTTTGGACATCCAGGTTCAAGCAGTGGAACTTGTTGGATTAAAATGTGCAAGTCACAGGTCAGAGGAAGCATCACCTCACTTTTTTCAGCTTCTTCACTAGTCAAGTTGGTCTCTGCTTTTGCCACAATGTGACCGGTCCATTCAACACTATCGGAATTGCATGTAACCCAAAGAAGTGGTGCCTGTTCATTGGCAGCTCTTCCAAGAGCCTCAAAGTTGTGCTGCTACATAATGGGAAGAAGTACCCGTCTCTTCCCCTAGCTCACTCAGTGAGCCTCAAAGAAGATTGCAGCAGTGTCAAGACCTTGCTAGAAGCCTTGAAATATGCTGAGTATGGCTGGGAGCTTATCGGATATTTTAAAATGGTGGCATTTCCGATGGGCCTCCAAAGCGGTTTTACCAAGTTTCCCTTCTATATTTATCTTTGGGACAACAGGGACACCATGGCACACTACCATAGGTGGGACTGGCCACAGCAAACTGAATTATCTGATGGGACAAAGATTGTGAAGTGGGAGTCACTGGTGGAACCATAGAAGGTGCTGATGCCACCACTGCATATTAAATTGGGCCTTATGAAACAATTTGTCACAACTCTAGAGAAAGAATTGACATCCTTTAAGTACCTTCAAGATTTCTTCCATAAACTGTCTGAGGCAATGGTCAAAGCTGGCATCTTTGTTGGACCACAAATAAAAAAGATTCTTGAGTGCATGGAATTTCCTAAGCTGCTTCCTAAGAAGAAGAAAGCAGCTTGGAACAGCTTTGTTGCAGTGGTTCGTGACTTTTTGGGAAACCACAAGGCCGAAAATTATGTAGAGCTGGTTGAGACTTTGGTTAAGAATTACATCATAACAGCCTGCAGGATACCTCACAAAGTCTATATCCTTGATGCTCATCTTGATAAATTCAAGGAGAACATGGTAGCATACTCAGAGGAGCAAAGTGAATGTTTACACCAGGATATACTGGAATTTGAACCCTGCTACCAAGGGCTGTATAACGATAACATGATAGAAGACTACATCTGGAGCTTATTCATGAAAGTGATTTACAATATAATCGTAAATGTCAAAAATCTACTCACTTCTGGGGGGCGGAGCCTGATGTCCAGCGGGATGGTCGCATAACGCTGAGGCTCCCGAGAGGCCTACTCAGAATCCTGAATTAACACCGGACATTCTTGAATTTATGCTCTGATCTTACCGGGGCACATTGGTGAGATGGCGGGGACCAAACCTACGCGCCTGGAATTTGGATCTCCAGCGGCTTCTCACGGCAAACGCTCTAAAACTGAACCCCCGTCCCCGCAGAAGGGGCTGGCTCTACGCGAGGGCCCCGAAATGCAGCAGGAGATCCTCGCAGAGATTAGAGGGGTTAAAGACCTCGTGCAGTCCAACGGGGAAGCACTCCGAGCGCTGCGGGAAGACCTTGGTGTATTGCAAGGCAGGCTAGAGGGGCTCTCCTCGCGTCAGGACAAAATGGAGAGCATATTAGACTCCCATGTGGTCCGGCTGTCCAAACTCGACAAAGTGGAACGTCAGGTGCGGGCCTTGCAGAAAGAAGTGGAAGATGGCAATAATAGAGCGCGCCGTAACAACCTACGACTAGTGGGCATACCGGAGGGAGCGGAATCGGGAGACATGAAGGAGTTTCTATATAAAATCCTCCCTTCTCTGCTCCAAATCACCTTTACCAAAGAATTGGAGATCGATCGCGCTCATCGTGTACCCACGAACATAACGCTCAACAGGAAGACCCCGCGGCCTATTATCTTTCGACTTTTGAGATATCAACATGTGGAGCAAATTCTCAGCGCCTCTCGGGCGAAGGGCCCTATGGAGTTTGAGAGCCATAAAATCTCCTTCTATCCTGACTTGGCTAAACCCACGGTTGACCGCCGAAAGCGCTTTCTGGAATTCCGGCCGAGGCTTCAACAATTACAAGCACGCTATGGCCTGATGTACCCGGCCAAGCTCCGAGTCACGCTGCACAATCAGACAAGAACATTTGAGGACCCTGATCTACTAGCGGAGTTTTTGGATGCTAAAGAAGCCGACTTGATGCGCTGACTTCCAGAGTGTTCCTACTAGTGTTCTCATGTCCGCTGTACCCGCCATTTTGGATTTGCCACGGCTCAGCAAAGAGGCTGTCGAGGGCGGTTTGTTGCCTTATTTTGATGATATTTGTGACCCGACTCCATCTACCCAGAGTAGCCCCGATGAATATCAGAGACAGTGTTAATTATGGACTCTGGTGTTTCTTTTCTTTTCATGTCTTTATCCTCCTCTCTGGGGCCTCCTCCCGCAGACATATGGTCGCCATATTCATTGGGGGTTTTGCTTCTTCTCTAAGTTACTTTGGTACATGTTTTTCAATATGGGGTGTATTGGCCAGCATACTCGGTGATTATGTCATTGCTGTACAGATTCTGCTTATGTTGTATATTTTCAAGCGCCCTTATCTAAAATGTCTATTATCGATTGATGGCACCATGTAAGATTTTATCATTGAACGTAAAAGGCATCAATAACCCGATAAAACGGAAGAAAATCCTGAGCTATCTAAGTCATGAAGCTGCTGATTTGATTTTCCTCCAAGAAACGCATTTAAATTCGAAGGAAACTCTTAAACTCAGTGTTAAACCTTACATGGTGGCCGCCTATTCTCCAGCTGTTTCTAAGAAATGTGGGGTTGCCATACTGGTTAGGAAATCTCTGCATGCCACTATTATTGAGACTAGCTCAGATACAGCAGGCAGATGGTCCAGGGTTCATCTCAAGATAGGTAACCTTGAAGTTACATGTATATGCCTTTATGCTCCTAATGTAGATGACCCTGCCTTTTTTGCTACCATTGCTCAGGTTGCGCAGGCCTCTGCTAATACTTCATTGATAATTGGGGGGGATTTCAATTTAGTTCTCGATCCCCTGATTGACAAACAGCCACCTAGGACGAGTGGTCCCCCCAAGAGTCACACTACGCTTACCTCTATGATCAAAGATCTTGCCTTAGTCGATCTGTGGAGGTTACTACATCCCAATGAGCTTGACTTTACCTTCTTCTCTTCCCCTCATAAATCCCAGTCTCGCATAGACTTCTTTCTAATATCAAAACTGTTAGTTCCTCAGGTAGACAATGCAAAGATTCACTCCCAACATATCTCGGATCACGCTGCTATTTCTTTTCAATTACATACCACTGCGCCCCAAGGGAATTCGGGGGCCTGGTTTTTTGATAGAGCCCTATTAACTCAACCAGAGTTCCAGTTAGAAATTCGAGCAGCCATACAGGACTACTTTCACTTTAATCTACCCCAGGACACTGCAAACTGGCTTGGTGGGAGGGTTTTAAAGCGGCCATTCGTGCAACGATCACTAGTTACCAAATTCGCCTGCGGAAACAACGCAAGCAGCAGCTCCTCATACTAGACCAACAAATCAAAGCAGGCGAACGAGTTCTAACTTCACGTACTGATCCATGCGTCTTAGTTCGCTTACAGCGTCTCCGTTTTCAATATAATGCAATCCTCTCAACTGCAGCTTCTCAGAGTATTGCACTTCAGCAAGGGACATACTACCGTGAAAGCAACCGAGCTGGTCGACTTTTAGCTAATGCCTTGAAAGGTCAAAAAGAAGCCAAACGCGTTGCGGCCCTTCGCGCCCCACAGGGAGGGGGCATACTGACCACAGACTCCGATATCGTAGAACTTTTTCGGGATTTTTATACCCGTCTATATCAATCTGAATGTGAGTTCTCATCTGAGACCTTTGAGCGCTTGTTTTCTGGTATTCAGCGGCCGACCCTTTCTGAAGCTGATAGGGATGCCCTGGATGAACCCTTCTCTACTTCAGAGATCCATTCTGCCCTAAAACGAACAGCCTCGGGTCGAGCCACTGGGCCTGATGGTCTCCCGACAGAATTCTACAGAACGTTCAGTGCTGATTTAGTTCCCTACTTAAAACTTTACTTTACTGCCCTTGCGGTAGATACATCCTCTTTGGGATCCTTTTCTGCAGCTAATGTGGTAGTTTTTGAGAAAGAAGGCAGAGACCCGCTGCTAACCGCCAACTACCGTCCAATCTCCCTACTTAATGCCGATTATAAGATCTTCGCAACGATCTTGGCTACCCGGCTATCTGACAGGATGGCCACCTTAGTCCATCCCGACCAATGTGGTTTTATACCCGGCCGCTCCACCGCTGACAATGCTCGGACTTTGTGCCATGTGCTATCCCGTGCTGCCAATTTGGACCACCCATGGGTGGGTCTTTCCCTAGATGCTGAAAAAGCCTTTGATCGCCTAGAATGGCCCTTCTTATTTGCAGTTCTCCGATGGTATGGCTTTGGGGAGGGCTTCCTCCGATACCTCCAAGTCATGTATTCTCAACCCGTTGCCAGTATTTGTGTAAATGCCATAAAGTCTCGGCCTTTTAATCTTCAAAGAGGCACGCGTCAAGGTTGCCCCCTATCACCAATGCTCTTTGATCTAGCTCTTGAACCCCTCGCCCTCCTTATTAGACAGTCCGCACGTATCCGAGGTATCCCCTTAAGTCACAGAGAGATTAAACTCTCTGCATATGCAGATGACCTTATGCTCTTTGTATCCCTTGATTCGGTCCTGGCTGTCTTGGACCTGATTGATGGATACTCGCAATTATCGGGCTATAAAATAAACTGGACCAAATCCGTAGCATTCCCACTGAACCGCTGGGTACATGAGGCTGACATGCGGGCCTTTCCTTTCCTTTGGCAATCCCGCATGGTGAAATATCTTGGCGTCCACTACTGTTCTCCTTTAGAAGACACTATTAGCTTTAATGCCAAGGAGGTAGTCTCCAAAGTCCGTGAGCTCACAAATCGGTGGTCTCCCCTATCACTTACATGGTGGGGCCGCCTAGAAACCGTCAAAATGATGATAGTCCCTAAAGTGAACTATATTTTAGAAATGCTGCCCTGCTTCCTCCCGCTACACACCTACAAAGACATAGAGGGCCTTCTCGTCCGTTATCTCTGGCAGGGAAAACCACCAAGAGTAGCTAAACACAAACTACAGTCTGCGAAGGAACTAGGGGGTACCCGCTTTCCTGATTTTCTTAGGTATCATCAAGCCTTCCTACTTAAACAAGGTGCCCGATGGCTAGCTGCCTCAACAGACAACAGACCAGTTTGGCTTGACATTGAAGAGGAGCTAAGTAGCCCAATTCCGTTGATCCATCTCCCCGGCATGTCCCATCAAGTAGACCTACGCCATCCCCCAATGATTGTTGATACTCTTGCGGCCTTTAACACTCTCATTCTATCACTGGGTTCAAACGTATGTCCTCAGGACAGACTCCCGCTGTGGAATAACCCCAGAATTCAAGTCCTAAATAAAACGATTGCATGGAAACCCTGGTACTCTAGGGGGATCTGGACACCCCAACAACTCTTCTCTGCAGCTCGTTGGAAGACCTTTTCCGACTTACAAAAGGAATTTGCACTACCAGCGAAACATTACTTTCAATTGATGCAGCTTCAACACTGCCTCAAAAGTGCTCAAATCCTGCCGCCCTCTGCCCCTACTGAGAACGGGCTATTAGAACTAATTCACTCTATTAGTAGTACACATGGGGTAGCCTCTAACTTTTATAAATTATTATGTCAGGGTACCGACGCTGCTACTTGTAGAGCTCAACAAGCCTGGGAACGCGAACTGCAAATCACTTTAACCCCTGTGCAATGGAGCGTTTTCTGGAGCAAAGTGGTGCGGGTTTCCAGATCTGCCTCTGTCACCCAAACTCTCTTCTTTTTTGCACATAGATGCTTTTATACTCCAGAAAGAATAGCCAAATGGAACACCACTGCTAGGGACCAGTGTTGGTCTTGCCATACTGCTGTGGGAACCCTCGCTCATGTTCTTTATGAATGTCCTCAACTGCAGGTTTACTGGGGGCGAGTCTGGGGTCGTATTCAATCTATCTTACACCTCCACGAGCCTCTTTCTTGGAAGATTGTGGGACTCCGCTCAGTGGCGGAGGTCCCCTCTCTTCCTAAGAAGGGTCGCTTTCTCCTTGATTTCATGCTGGGTATAGCCATATGTTTAATCACGAGGAATTGGAAGGATAGCTCTCGAATTACTGCCAATGAATGGTGGAACCTCGTCTGCTTATATAGTAAATATGAGCAGATATCTCGGAGAGCTATTCCTCATATCCAAACTCACTTTCGCTTGTCTAAATGGCAGATGCTCAATGATTATGTACACTCTGCCCATTGCTCCGACATGTCTGTTTAATGCATACTTATCATGTTTTAGCTCACCGTTAGGTTTTGTACCACAATAATGTCAGTACACGCCCGTTTTCGGGAATGATTAGTTTCTAGAGAAGAAGCAGGGGGGAGGGGGGTGGTAGGGGTTTACTTTGGTGTATGTATCTCATTCTATGTATGTATTTGTCTTTTAGCTGTATGTCTTCCTTTCCTTTGTTGTTATAAAACGAAAATAAAGCATTTAAAAAAAAAAAAAATCTACTCACTTCTAAACGTTTTATGGTCTTTCTTGAATAACTTAAATATAGTTAATATTATATGTTGTGGTCTTTTATGTGAACAAAAAGGCACAAGTAAACCTAATTTGTTGTTGTTGTTGTTAACTGCCATCGAGTTGGTGTTGACTCATGGCGACCGTCTGGATAGTTGTCCTAAATTGTGTTTGGTCTTCAGTCAGGTGGCTCACTGTTGATAGACTGGTATCCGGAGCTGCTGTTATTTTATCGATCCATCTCATTGCTGGCCTTCCTCTTTTGCGTTGACCTTCTATCTTGCCAAGCATGATGTCTTTCTCTAATGATCTCTCTCTTTGCATGATGTGTCCAGAGTATGAAAGTAGATGTCTTGTCATCTGAGCTTCTAAAGAAAACTTAGTTTGATCTCCTCTAGTACTGACTGGTTTGTTTTATGGGGAGTCCATGGTATACACAGTATTCACTGCCAGCACCATAATTCAAAGGCATCAATTTTCTTCCTATCTTTTTCACCATCCAGCTTTCACATCCATATGATGTTATTGAAAATACCATGGCTTGAACGAGTCGAATCTTTGTATGGAGAGAGACATCTCTGCTCTTAAGAATCTTGTCTAGGTCTTTCATAACCATTCTGCCAAAAGGAATGCGTCGTCGGATTTCTTGACTGCTTGTCTTTTCTTTATTGATTGTTGATCCAAATAGGTTAAAGTTGTCCACAGTTTTAATTTCTTCTCCTTCGACAATGAACTTATTGATTTTTCCAGGTGTCATGATCTTTGTCTTATTTACATTAAGGCGCAGGCCCATTTTAAGACTATGGGGTATGTTTACTAAAGCGCAGTAATGTTACTGTCGTTAAGTGCCCCGGTAATGTTATGGATGCCCATATAAAGGAGTGGGTGGTGCAGCATTAAAGCAAGCCTGGTCTGGTAACACGCGTTACAAGGTGCCCTGGTTAGTTAACATGTGGTATAGGGCACCGTGGACGTACCGCGCGTTAACGTCACAGTCAATTGGAAGCAGCAGCGCATCCGAAGGGGTTGCAATCAAAAGCATGCAGACAGTAGAAGACGTGCTGAGGGATGTGCAGACATGGTGCCACATGAGAAACGGAGCCATAGGTGTAAGGCCGTAGACCACAGGCAGCTGATATCACAGTCTGTAATGGAGACATGAGCCACAGATAAACACAGGCACACACACCATGAAAGTGTGTGCAGTGAAAACAGCATGCAGAAGAGTAAACAAATTAAATAGAAAGGATGTCAGGGGTCAGTCTGAAGGGCCAGCTGTGTGGATGGTATGTGTACAAGGGCAAAATAGGTAAGAGATCCACAAAGGAGTATGAAGGAATCAAACTGGTAGACTGAAGAGCCCAAACACAGCTCACTGACACCAATACCAAACCACTGAGCCAACTGCCCACCCAGACAGCCCAAAGAAAGGGACCATATGTAACAGCTAGCATGCGACGGATAGGCTGCATGGAAGCGACACTGCAGTGTACAGTGAAGAGAAGGAAGGGTGTGTGAGGAATGACGAAGCCGGAGCCATTGTATGGTAAGGTTAGCAGAACACCAGAAAAGGAACATGTGGGAATCAAACCCATAAACCCATGGTGGCTTAACACATGTCTGTAACCACTGTCCTAAACAACCACATTGCAAGTATGTTCCACCAAAGGGAATGTGTGTATGGAAACCCATAGCACCCTGTGAGGTGGCAGACGGCTGGTACACAGACAGCTGCCACCGTTCAAGGATGTGAGCACATGTGGGCCATGTACATCAGCAGTATACCACCAAATACGCTGGTCAGTGCGGTGATGCAGCAGCAGAGACAAATGTGTGTCCAACATGTCACATAAACATCACTGGCCCTTCCACAGATGATGAGCAGGACAGATCATGTCCAGGAGTTGCATGGTGTGTACTGCTCAGTAGGCCTCCTCCCCAATGCATCTGCATGCTCCAAATGCCGTAGTCACATATGCATGCATGTAGACAGTAGGTGGTGCATGATGGGGACCCAACACACATCAGTCATGAAATGTCCACAAAAACATACCTGCCCGGCAGTACAGGACACAGAAACCTTAAAATAACATACACAGCAAAATGTCAGCAAGTGTACAGACATATATATGTAACAGCTGTCTGATACTGCTTCATCATATCAATCAAAGCGGTGCACATTGTAACGTAAACCTAGTAATGTACATTAAAGAGGGACATTGATAACCTGGATCCCGCCAGAGCAATGGAGGGTATGCAACCTGAAAAAGGCCACATGGAGTGCTAGTGGGAATCAAACCCTGGTCCCCTGGCCAGTGTGCGAACCATTATGCCACTCCTCCACACCATGGTATGGATATCTCTGCTGTCGATGATGTGTAGACAAGGAGGCAGGCGCATCTTTAATCCACCCCGCTGCCACTGTCAGCACCAGTGCCAATGAACACCAATGCCAGCTATGTCCCACAAACACCTCCCAGGTGGGGATGTACAGGCACCAGCCTGAGCATGCATGTGGCCAAGTTGTAGAAATGCCCACCCAAAAGAATCCACAATAGTCCAAATGAGCCAACATGCAACTGGCCAGACACATGAGAGTGAAGAATGTAGCTGTGTTAAAATGGAACACCTATGTGGATATCAGTGAAACCATCTGTGGGCAGGAATGCAGCAGCACAACATTGGATACACCTCATACATCCTGTGTATGATAAAACACCCACACTGGTCAATGATCTCAAAGGTGGTTTGTGGCTATTGTGCTGTGAGTGATCCAGACAGCATTGACATACGTTGTCTGCACCATAACTGCAATAGCAAGAGAACACATGGCGCATGGTTGACGTTCCAACATACCTGGCTGGAATGTCTGCACATGTATAGCTGTCAGTGTCAAAAACCTGTGCACGAGTCATTGTAAGATGGACAGGACAAAGTGATCGTAATATGTGTCCAATGTCCACCAACTGTACCATGGCCATGTGAGTGATCTGATAGGTGGGTCAGCCATTAAATATGTATCAGGTCACACAACTGACAGGGAGAACGGTCCAGGCAGGTACAGCAAGCTGACCACACAATCACAAGGTGATAAGGTAGGAAAGGAAGATACAGAGATGTAATGTCATGCTGCCATGCAGAGATGTGGATTTGCAGTGCACAGGAAAATGCACAAACATGACAATGATGTCATGTCCCAATGCCCCAGCACAACCCCTCAGCTGTGTAGACCATATGTGTGTGTATCAGTGGGCCATACAGCAGTGTAGATGGCCAGAAAACAGTATGTGATGTGCCGAGAAAGAGCAGAGATCAGGTACCCAGGCAAATACACACCTTTAATGCACAAATGGGACCAAAAACAGTGACACAATGCAAAATGAGGACATGGTAACAGGTACGAGAGGCACATGTTGCCAAAGAACAAACAAAGCAGAACCTCACAGATATGCAGAGATAGCACTATGCAGAAGGCCTTCTGCAATGGGTGCTGTGGATACAGGATCATCACACAAATGTCAAGGTATATGGAATGCACAAATGAATTTAGAAAATGGACACACCTACTGCCACACTGCAAAATTACTGGTGCAATGTGAGTGGTACAATGTCATGTGATAGATAGGACTGTGCAGAAATGCAATGATTTGTTTGTAAATCAAAGTAGAGCACCACATCTGTACAGTAACCAAACACAATAACATGTATGTGGAGGTAGAAAGAAAGGACAACAATGGTGCACTAACCCACACAAAATCCACACCGGCACATGCACTGGTGTACCAACATAATCAGTCACATGCACCGTGTATGTTGAACCATGACAAAGTGCTTCCCCAGATACACTGTAACATCCCTGGCAAGGGTCAAACCGCAATCCAAGATGTTGGCGCCCATCACAGTGGTGTGGTGGCAAACAGCGCGTCATGTCCAAGTGTAAGGTAGCCAGACAAATAAAAGAGGACCTACACAATGTTCCTTCTGTGCCACACATATGGCTGTATGCTCCTGTTGATCCAAACATATGAG
Source organism: Ichthyophis bannanicus (assembly GCA_033557465.1). Lineage (NCBI taxonomy): Eukaryota > Metazoa > Chordata > Amphibia > Gymnophiona > Ichthyophiidae > Ichthyophis > Ichthyophis bannanicus. The sequence goes on along the minus strand of CM066035.1, from coordinate 34,125,766 downwards.
GATATCCTGCGATGCAAGTCACACACATGGGCCACACACAAGAACACAATATCAGATGGATTTAGAACATACAGCGAGTATGTGAGTCCCTGCTGCACATGTAGGGACTAGTACACAGTGTCCACAGTGCAAATGGTGTCTGCAACCTGTGATACCCTAGCCTGGGCCCTGGGGCTTACAGGCATAGGGCCGCCTTGTTATGTCCTTAAATAAAGCTTTACTGTGTCTGTCTCCAGTGAGGAATTCTGGGACTGGTAGTTTGGCTTTCTTATCCAAGGACAAAATTGTAGTGTGAAACTGTGGGTTTAAGGCAACAAGAATATTTTATTTTTGTGGGATTTCCATAAGCATTAAATTCAGAATGCAGGCATTAGGATACTTCTCCAAACATAAGAGGAAAACATGGATAACTGGAACTAAAGAATGCTGAACAAAAGTCTTTCTAACAGTGGCAGCTGTTCTCAACAAACAAATTAGCATGTACAGCGTAGTCTCTTGTATTCATTCAACCAAAAGGTGACCTTCTTCTTCTAACAACTGCTTTACTTTTAAAAACTCTTGGTTAAGCAATCAAAACCTTCTTTACTTCAGAAGAAACTCTTATCAGTTACAGAGTTATGCACACATTGCTTCTCACCACGTTTCTCTTTTCTTTCTTAGCACTGCTTACCAGCTTCTAGTCTTCTTTCAGACAAAAAGAGCAATCCATCGGGGATTCCCCCGGGTCATACTCTGGCTCAAAGGAATCAATCTGCATATCCTCTGGGGTTACAGAATGCTTATCCCTTTCTATGGTTTCAAAAGCTTCTTCAGACTTCCTGTCTTGTAAAAACTTCTGAAACTCACTCCACAGCTGTTCTTTCTGACATGAATCAATTATGTTGGGAGAGTGAGCTTTTCTCCCTGGGAACACTTGCCTTAACTTTTCTAGTGTGCTTGGTTCAGCTTCTCTGCTCCCAGCTGGGCTCCGGCTCTTTCCACAGCCAAGCGTATCCACCCAGCTTCTAGCAGTTGAAGTCCTCAGCAGTGGCTCTTGCACACTAGATGCTGCAACCTGTTCCACCTCGTCTGCAAGCTTTCCAGCTATACGTCTCCTAGCTTCAAGCTTGGGAGCCTTTCTCAGACACAGACTGCTTCCTTTCTTACTGGCCTCATCCAGCAGCTGAAAGTCAGAGCTGCTATGCCTTTCTCCCTTCCTTCCTTCCTGGGATCTCTCCTCTCTCCAGGATCTCTCAGAGCTCGGGGATCTCTGCTCCCTCTGGAATCTTTCCTGGACTCCCTCCTGGAATCTCTCCTGGGATCCTTTCTCCTTCTCTTTCCAGGCTCTATCTTTCTGGTCTGACTCAGGTTTTAAAAACCGTTTCTTGCTTGCCACTCCCTTGCCTCTGCACAGGTGTTTACAATCACTGCCCAAGCCTGCCCCTACGTCAGAGCTTGGGTGTGGCTTAGCCTCAGCAGAGACAGGATTTTTTTTCAAGCTTGCCTTGAAAACTCTGTGCAACGCTGGTCTGTCACTCATTTTAAAGGCACAAACATTGTTTTCTTCTATTTCCATCTGCTCCTGGCAGCTCTCATCATCACAAACCCTACATGTCCCGTTAAGACTGTCCTTGAATCCCCGGGCATGCATAGTCACATGTGACATCTCATTGTGCCACAGTATTGCAAAGGTGATGTGTGTCCCTTGCGATGAACACGACACACAGCCAGAGCATGGCAGCAAAGGTGTGTTGGTCATCCTTGTTAAGCTCAAAGTACTATTCCAACAGTAATGTCCATCATAGGCATGTGTCCCACTCGCATAGGTCCATCACCCTATGGCAGCATCTCTCAGAGACTGTTGCATGGTGTTGCTGTGTCCTCCAACAGGTGGGTGATGATGACTGCAGATGCAGTGTAGTAGATGTTCTATGTGTGTTGGCTGTGCCCTGTGGTAAAAGGAGGAGAAACACCATCATGGTAAGCTGCACATTGCTGCACATTGCAGGGAGTGAAACATCAATCTGTACATAATGAAACATCAGACATGCAAACACTACACGATCACAACACAGAGCACACTGCATGTCGAGGACATTAGGAAATGGCACTGCAGACCAGGTTGTCATCTCAACATGGTCATGTCTATGCCCATGTCACACAGGCATCTCAGAGATCCACATCATGTCCATCAGTCTTGGTGCACATAGATCCCACAAAAAAGCACGATGAAACAAACAGCTAAACACAAACATGTAAAGGTTGATGTTAGTCACAAAAGATCCAAGGTGCAACCTACCATCTGTGTGCAGCAAGTGTCTGATAGGGACTGTCTGAGGCAGGTAAAGGCTACAAGACATCATAGTAAAGGCAGAAGATGTCATTGAAATGTGTTGAATCACCGTGTCTGCAGGTTCAGCCATCATTGCCATATGTCCAAAGTATGGTGACATGTGTGAAACTGAAATGCTGATGCATAGTGACCTGCCAGCATACAAGAGATAGGTCAGTCAACAACACAGAACACATGCACACAATGTTCACAAGGTCAACAGCAGAAAGGTAGAGATAGCACAGTGATCACCACCCCACAGGTGTCCAGACAGATCCCAGCACAAGATAATGCTAAAGGGCTGCACAGTGTATCGTTACATAGACACATCCAAACCACACACACACACACACAGTGGGACAAGGTGAACATCCTGTCTGTGCACAATCTGAGATCAGTGGAGACAATCATTACAGTCCATGCAATGATATACTGATGTTGGTTAATGCCACAATGCCAGGGAAGGGTGGACGTGCCGTCCACCACCACAATACCTAGGACCTGTAGACACACACATCTTGGTTGGATATGTCTCAAATACATTGTTGAAACACATGAACTGGTCACAAACAAATAGCATATGTGTGCCAACAAGAACATATGGGATATGGGGGTGCAGGTCAAAGAGGTGTACAACAACATATGTACAGTGTACAGATAACCCCAGACATTTGCTATGCTGCACTGTCCCCGCAGTACAGTTACCTGTATGTTTACCTACCCCAGTCACCTGCAAGTTGAATGACATACACACAGTTTCCACTGCACCACAGCACCAGGCAGGTCGAAAAGCATATCCTGGGGAGACCCAAACACAAGTGAAACATACATATTTATTTATTTATTTAAAGTTTTTTTTATACCGCGCTCTTCAGTATCAGTGCAGTTTACAGTTAACAATTCTTGCAAGAGACAATGAGAGCTGCATAGTGCTACATTGAACAGGATCAGAAAATTGGATTTGTAACTGGGCAAACTATTTACACATTCAGCTAACACATATGTCATGATAGAACTTTGCAACACACACGGCAGCATGTACATGTATACCCATATGCATTCCCCCACATATGCAGGACTTACATGAGAAGAGCTCATTAATCAGATGTTGCCTGATTGCCGTGCCCTCATGTGTGTCACTACGGGCACGTACAGGACGGCACATAGGATCCTCTTCCAGATCCAGATTAATTTCGACTGGGATATTGTGTCTGAGAGCAATGATGTGCAGGATGCAACAGGCCAGAATGATCTGTGCCACAGTCATGGGTCGGTATTGTAAGGCCCCGCCGGTCTTATCCAGACACCTGAAGGGACTCTTCAAAACACCAAAGGTGCACTCGATGACTGAGCGGCTGGAGGCATGGTCCTCATTGTATCTCATCTCTGCACGTGTCCATGGAAGATGCACAGGGGTCAGCAACCAGGCATGACACCAATATCCAGCATCACCTGCAGAAAGAAATGTGGAAAGGTCAATCAGGAGCTGATGTTCACACACATGCACACAAGCATGTACGTGCAAACCAACAACAGCTAAATGAATGACACAAACATATGACAGCACATGATGGCAAACAACAGCTATGCGCCAGCGTCTGGAGGTTTGAGATACAGAACACCGGGGAAGGGTAATGAGGGCAACACACATCAACTGTACCTGGACCAAACACTTGACCAACCATCTGTACCCGAAAGGTAGTAGTGGCAGTCGTGAACGCATCAGGTGGACACATGGCAATGCACCTTGGAGAAGGTCAGAGATGCACATGTGTGCATGTGACGGCCATGATACTGTGCACACACAGCAGGTGTTACAGTAACATATACCTGAGGAGTCCCATCAGGATGGCAGAAATGACAAAACAACATTGACATACATGAAGCACACATGTGTGATGTAACGTGTCAACACAAAGCTAACAACGTAACGTGGTCGCAACCGTCAAAGGTGAATGGGCTCCCAACACACAGTACAGCAGGAGAACGATCCTGGAAAAAAACCCAAACTCCCCCCCCCCCCAAGGTAGCACACACACACAGATTGCATACAGAGACAACTAAGGACACAATACAAAGGCAGATATATGTAAATGTGCGTATATGGTTGGTCTGAGGCTGTGAGCTGTAGTTGTCAACCGAAAGGTGTTGCAGGCCACCATATAAGGGACACACCATGTGTCCCTGTCCAAAAGACCTGTGCAACAGAGCAGCAGTACCAAACACCAAAGGAAACCGCTTGTGCGCCGAGACACCCAGAAGAGCCACGACACACATATGGTAGACATATGTTATTGTAGAAACCCACAAAGGTATGTGAACACATCCCTGGTGACGGTGACATGGTGTGATAGTGGCACAGCTCCATGCAAGGTAAGTCCACTACTACCACAACACAAGGAAAGGGATGCAGAGGTCATAATTGTCAATGGGACCTCGTAAATCACACATTGGCTTGGCAGTGATATGCCACTGCCTGATGGCCAGTGTCCTGAATGTTACTAGAAAATAAGTCAGATCTGTATCAGGGCATGTCATGTGTATCACAGGGGATATGCAGTCTGAAGAGACGAACGGCAAACCACAGGTGACCCTGTCCCACCTGTGAGAGGTGACGAGCACCCCAGGACACAGGAACAACATGTGCATGTTAGAAATGGGAAATACCCACCCAGCAGGACACAGTCCTCATATTGTCTGCTCTCAAATTGTTCAAAAAGTGCCGAGTGATGCAGGATATAGGAGTTATAGACGGACCCTGGAAACCTAGAAACCACATTCACAATACGCATATTTGCATCACAAACAACCTGCACATTCAGGGAATGGTAGTGTTTGCGGTTGCGGAACACTGCCTCCCTGTCTCTGGGTGGGACCAGGGCAACATGTGTGCAATCAAATAGCTCCCATCACGTGTGGTATCCCTGCAATCTGCTGAAATGCCTGGTCCAGGGCCCCCCACTGTTGCCTACTGTTAGGAATCGCAATGTAATTCCTTACCTGGCTGACCATGGCCTGCAGTACCTGGTGAAGATAGCGTGAGAAGGTGGGCCGGCTCATCCCACCCACTGCAGCCACCGAGGATTGGAAATAGCCAGAGGCAAAGAAATGTAGGGCACCCAGGAGCAATGTTCCCACTAACCTGCGCTGTATCCACCACCAACATTCTTACCAGTGGGGGGAGGTGCAGAGCGATCGACAATCTGCCCCTCCCCCCACTGGCAAGAATGCTGGTGGAGAACCCGGTGCAGATTAAAGAGAACATTGCGAGGGTGCTGCGGCGTGCACAAACGCACGCTGCAGCACCCTCGCAATGTTCTCTTTAATCTGCACCGGGTTCTCCACCAGCATTCTTGCCAGTGGGGGGAGGGGCAGATTGTCGATCGCTCTGCACCTCCCCCCACTGGTAAGAATGTTGGTGGTGGATACAGCGCAGGTTAGTGGGAACATTGCCCAGGAGCTTGACCATACCCGGTATGGCATGTGACCGGCTGGTCCGGGGCTTGAGGTCAGGTCTTAGATCCTCAAAGAGCTCCCTAATAGCCCCTGTGCTCAGAGGATAGAGGGAGAGGACCTGGTCCTCACGCATGCCCTAGAGCAGGGCCCTGGGCTTGTAGAGGCGAGGCTGGCGAGGGCGCACCTTGGCACGCCTATGGTGCCTTGCCAGCACAACGCCGGCCTGTGGAGCCTCCACAGCTGCAGGTCTGTGTTGCAGCGGGACTGCACCCATGCCCTGTGCCACAGCCCCAACGACACTATCTCCCTCTTCAGGCAACCGCAGCTCCTCCGCACCATTAAGCGCCTGGATTGAAGTCCCTGCAAAGAGAATGTGAGCCATGATAGACATCAGGTAGAGCAAAGATACATGCTAAATATGGCGTGGGGAGTGGCAAATAATCAGATCAAACATAACACACCTGTAGATGCAGCGGCGCACACCAGTAGCAGCATAGCAAAATGGACCTCACCTATGGAAGCGTAATGCTGTAACGTACATAAGAACGTGCAGGTCGTACAATCCAAGGCGTGTTACGTGATTCAGCCTGCAGAAGGCACGGTCCCGTGCATGTAGGAGGTGTAAGGCGCATGTTCCGTGCATTGCACATGCGTGTGTTGCGTCCCTGCATGCGTTCTGTGGGTGTGTCCCAGTGCATGGTACGCCCACTGTACGTGTGCAGGGACGTACTGAGCACATGTGCAATGCACGAAGAATGTGCTGTGTTCCTCCTACACCCGCGGGACCACACCTTCCGCAGGCTGAATCACATAATACGCTGTTATGGGGGACGGGTGCAGGAGTGCGCCACGAGCATGCGCGGTGTTCTGCGCATGTGGGCGTGCCACGCCCACCCAACGCTGTGACAAGAATCAGCCCTGTACATCCAAGATCAGGGTCCCACCTCCGCCACACCCATGCTCCTCCTCCAGCCCTCCCCCTGCCGCCCCCATCCAGATCTCCCTGCACATCTCCTTTGTACATGCAGGGAGGTTTGGATCAGGAATCTGACCCAGGCATTTAGCAGGGATTTACATTTCCGCTTAATGCTGCTCAGAATGACCCCTTATAGTGATGTTTGGTGCTCTCTCTGTGGCTTTTTTTTTCTGATAGGTCAGAGGCTGGTCTCACACCAGCAACCTTTGGGTTAGAAGACAACTAGTAGAAGGGAGGCATATTGCAGAAAAGCCATCACATTTCCATGTGGACCAGCCTACTCTTAACTCTTGAATTGCTGGCCATCCTCCTTCCTATTTCCTAATTGTCCCAAAGTTTATCTAGTCTGGCTTGTGAATCTACTAACTCCTGCTGTAGAGATTTACCCCAAGCCTTTTTTTTGAGCCAAAAATTCTGTGAAGCCATGTCTAAGTATGCTGTCAGAGATATTTACTAAGCCTAATCCAGATGCTGGTTGTCCAATTAGTGATTGCAGGAAAGACATCTCTTTGTGGCCTAGTCACAGGTTCAAGTCCCGGCTATGGTGCCTGCCAACCCAGTCCCCATATTTTACTCACTACTACAACATGCTAATACAAACAGAACGTTTATTGCAGATGACGTAAACATGCCCAAAACACCTACATTTTAACCTACAGAGCAAAGACACCATAAACAGGCGCATTACCTAGAGCAGAGTCTCCCAAATGCAGTCCTGGAGGGCCAAACACCATTCAGGTTCCATGCTGCCTCTAATAAAGATGCCTGTGCTGCATATCTATGCACCACCCCCATGGTATGCAGATGTATCTCATGCATATTCATGAGGGACAGCATGAAAACCCAAACAGTGTTTGGCACACCAGGACTGGAGTTGGGAACCTCTGCCGTAAAGCAGCAGCCAACACGGGCAGACACACCCACACGCACAGGCTCCATTAGCCAATGCCTCCTGGAGAGGCAGGACATTGGGCCCTGCGTGCATCTCCCAATACTAGCACTTGCATACCTTAGCAATGCCACCCTACACCTGGGAATACGGTACACAGCTATCAAATGTTTGCTATGATTACTGGCAGATAGCAATTCCTACGTTAAGCACAGTTTGCTGATTGAGCCCCATCATAGCAACCTTTCTGATGTCTGTGGAGTGTGCTTCAGGTCTGGTCTCTGACAGTGTTTACCACCCTGGAGTGTGACCCCCAATAGTATTGCGTACCATATCCATGCCTGCACTGTGCCCAGGACTGGTGTGGGGGCCAGGGCTGCCAAACACCTCTATAGTAGCACAATGCTGGCATAGGTGTGGGAGTGTGTGTCTGTCTATCCAGTGTGTGGTGGCTGCAAACACCCTCCACAGCCCACACTGCCAGCACTGTTGCCAGTATTGGCCTGCCAATGTACATAATGAGGAGCAAGGTACCATGGGTATAGCCCGCACAGGGTGGCCTGGCCAGGATGCATCTGCACAGGGCATAGGGCACTGGCTGGGACATTGTAGTGCCCGGCCACCACCTGCACAGACAGGGTGGCCACAGCATGTCCTGCTGGGAGATCACTCTCACCCTGACTGTGCAGTGACCACAGCATGGCTAGGCACCCCCATAGTGCTGTATAGCATTTCTCTCATGTGATATTTATGGGTTTCCTTTCGGGGCCCAGTCACTGACTTCTCTGCTTGGTGTGTATGTTGACATCCCAGTTCTGGGTGCACGCATTTCCACCAGGAACATGCACTATTGACTAGCTAGCAGACTGTCTGCAGCTGGTATGTGTCTTGATGGAGCGCCTTGCAGGGTGCAGCGGCTGAAGGCTTGCTGCAGGAGAATATCAGATAGTGGTGGGGTGCAGCTTAACATATCCAGGCCTAATGTCTGTCTGCTATTGCGTTATAGATGTGTACAGAGCTGCATTAGCTGCCCTGTAGGGTGTTTGTTCCCCAGCAGGACTGGGGTTGATGGTCCCCTCTACTGCCACCATTGCAGGGAGGTAGAATGTGGATCTGTTGGTGGGAGACCCTGTTTACCACTCTCAGCCCTGGAGGAGGAGGAGAAGGGTGGTGGTACATAATCCTCCTAGGGGTCCATAGGGGCTACACCTGACTGAGACATACATATATATCCAAGGTGTGTCTGCAGAAACTACCTATCTCACACATTAGCACTGCTGGGGACCTGCAGCATGGCCTATCTCTGCTGTGGACCTGGTGCTGGGCGCCCCACCTCACCCTCAGGGTGAGTGCAGTACCTGCACAATGTGACGATGTGTAGCTACTCTGTGCCAGTACCACACACGGTCAGTTCCCCCTACCAGGCCAAGGTGCTGTGGGGGTGGATACCCCATCTTGTGATCATCTGTAGACTGCTGATTTGCATGTGCAGTGCATCATGGATATGGGTGGGTTAACCCTATCCTGGTGACCACAGCAGACTGTTTGTGTGGTGACTTGCAGTCCTTCTGCAGCCAGCCAGCCAGGGGGTTGCTAGCAGCTGTAGCCCAATGGTTACTTCACTGCCAGTAGAGCCAGAGGTCATGGGTTCAAACCCACAGTGGGGTTATTTGATAGGGCCGTCCAAAGCATTATCTATTTTTAATGTACATTAGTGCTGCCAGCAAAAACACCCTCAGCGCACTGTACCCATAAGGTGCCTCAGAGTGCGCTTTATAGGGCGCCCTATAGGGCACCTTATGGTTACCGTCCATATAAGGTGCACTATACAGTATCCTATGGAGCGACTGATAGGGTGCCCTATAGGGGATATTATAGGGTGCCGTGGCCGATAGTGCACTTTATAATGTGCCCTATGGAGTGCCTTATAGGGTGCCTTATGCGGCACCTTAGGTTATGGCACATGAGGGTGTGTTTGATGGCAGCAATTAATAAAATACAGGAAACAATACTTACATGTCCAAGCTGATGCCTCAGCCAGCCTTACGTATTAGGCACACTGGGGATTGAACTCATGACCCCTGTATCATCAGTCACTGCCTTAACCATTGTGCTACACTGCTGTCCCTCCTTGTATGTCAGCGCACCTACTTAAGATTTCCATGCGTTTAAATGCACAGTGCTGCCATCAAAAACAGTGCTATGACCTTGCCGTGCCTCATAGGGCACCCTATATGGCGCCCTATAGGCCATCCTTTAAGCAAAATTGTAGGGTGCCTTGGCGGACAGTGCACTTTAAAATGTGCCCTCTGGGATACCTTATGGGGTGCCTTATGCAGCACCTTATGTTACAGCGCTTTGAGAGTGTGTTTGCTAGCAGCAGTAATTAAAATAAAATTAAAATGCCTCATAATGCAATATTACACATAAACGGTAGTGCCTCAGCCAGCCTTATTCATTGGGCACAGTGGGGGATTGAACCCATGACCCCTGTATCATCTGTCAGTGTCTTCACCATTGTACTGCTCATCAGCGCGCCTGCTTATGCTTTCCGCGCGCGTTACTCATGCGCTAACGTGTGCGGCATACAAGAGCGCGCGGTGCACAAGAGCGCGCGCGCTAATCCCGTTTTGTTACTTTAAACTGAAACGCCCACTCCTTATATGGCATCCTGCACACTAACGCGGCACGCACGTTAAGAGGGTTTAGTAAACATACCCCCTAGTGTCGCAGGCTATGCAACAACACTCTATTTACATCACTCCAGTCCACAACATTTAAATAAATACTTCTTCAAAAAAACTGGTATTTATTCATTTATGAAATCTCAATTATAGAGCTTCACCCCATCTCTCTTTAAGAAGTGTTTTCCATAGTGCAAGCATTCAGACATAAAGACCCTCACTGAGGCAAATCCAGAAGAACTCTTTATTATATCTGATCCACCAGTATATTCTTGGTGTAAATGGGTGATATTCTTTATGTGTGCATGGTTTAATTTCTAGTTCATGTATTGGTTCTTTGGTTATGTGTGGTGTTCCATGGTGCAAGGGCACAACATTGAAACAAACACTATTTCATAATTGTCAACTGAATACTTGGACACATTGATATTACAAAAAAGTCCTGTTGAGAGCATCAGAACTGATAGATGGGTCTATGAAACTCTGTCAAATTAATTAAATATTCTGGCCCCATGTTATGTAAATGTTTGAAGAACAGATACAACATTTTAAACTGAATTGTATGGGTCATAGGTAGTCAATGGGACATATAGTTGAACTTTCTGTCCTAAGTATAGTATTGTGGTAGTATTTTACACTCATCATAATAGTTTTAACTTATTTCCATAAATACCCTGGTACAGGAAATTGCAATAATCAATGATTTAAAATTAGTAAATGCTCAATAGTCAACAAATCTAGTCTTCCCGAATAAGATCCTAATTTCTGTAACTGCATCAATGCCATGAATAAATATTTTATGGGATTCCTATCTCCAACTGCTGGTATGTTGACTATGAAAGTAATGCTTACACCCCTAAGGGAATGTTGTATTAAGAAACTTTCCTTTAGCAACGCTAATGAAAGTAGCTCTCAAAGAGCACCTTCTGTTTTTCGGCAGCAGGGGTTTCCAGCAGTATTTGCCATTAAGACATCTGTGGAGATAGAAGATAACAGGAAAATACTAGAAATCACATTTGGGTATCTAATAAAATCCAGAAGGAAAGATGTATACAGAGAGGGTAAGCATGATGGTTCCTTAGAAAGGGCTAGAAGGGAAGAAGTAGAAACATATGCATTGCACGGTGTGATTGTAGCAGCTGATAAGCATGCAATAAATAAAACCAGGAGTCTATTCAAAGATCCAAGCCAGTTTATTGTGCACAGGCCCAGTCAGTCAAAGCTTCAAAAGGAACTGAGCAAAGCTTTTACAGAGACATAACCATTTATACCTCTTTTTCAGTTTGATACATGAGAACTTTCTATTGGTTCCATCTTGATACATGCAAACTTCCTATTGGCTCCAACGCCCCCTGCACCTGTCCAATTAGAAATCCCTCCGGGGCCTAACAACCAGCCCCCTCCCTTAGGATTGTTCTAACAATGGTGCAGTTCTTGGTTTTGATACTTCTCTACTGCAAGGTTATCCCTAGCTTCAGGAATGCATATATTGAAACATTTCTTTCTTTTGCACAGAAGAGAATAATGAAAGACTTATGAATTCATGTAAAACTTCTTATTAAGCAGTTTAAAACAGTTTTCTCATTTCTCACAGATTTTTGGTTCTTTTCTAGCTATAATGGGAGTTAGGATCCAGGCCTAACTTACAGGCCTTTCATAGTAGCAGACCATGCTAGGCCATAGCCTGCCACATTCCCCCCTTTGATTATTCTCACCCGCAAGTGAGAAAGGGTGAGAATTAAATCACTCATTAGTCAACACATTATACAGGTATAATAGCATCATCGTGGGGTATAGGGTAATATTGCCACATAGCTAATATCTTTGTAGCTGCCTTCCTTTCTACATTGCTATCGATGGCTGCTGACTTTATTCAACTGTGATGAATCCAGGGTTCGAGTTCTGCAACTTTAACTGCTGTTGGGGTTAATAAGATGACAACATAAAGTCCCTTCCAATGCGGTGTCAACAGTGTCTTTCTTCACTCTTTGATCCACACCGATACTCCAGGCTTGAGAGGATACAGAGGTTCTGTTAGATGGATGAGCAGCTGGTCTTGTACCCACGTATGAAGACTCTGCAAAACAGAACTTAAAACCAATAGTTCTTGTCTAGTAATTTCAGATCTAATCTGTTCCATATCTCCCTTTATTTCCTATACAATAGGCGGGGGTTGCCCATACAGAATCTCAAAAGGGGAAACTCCTAAAGACTTAGCAGGGGCTAAGTATATCCTAGGAAGGGCTATAGGAAGAACCTGGGGCCACATCAGGTGAACTTCTTCGCAAAGTTTGTACAACTGAGATTTCAGGGTTCTATTCATACATTCTACTTTTCCTAAATTCTGAAATCTGTAGGCAGTATGCATCTGATAATATCAATATCTCGGGGCCATACTTAATGGACTTGCTTCCTGAGGTTATTCACCCTCATTCTTTGTACAGGGCCCCATGTGCATGCAAGGTTGTAAGGGCATACTTGGAATCTGGGTACACATTTAGACAGAGCCCCTTTTCCTATTGTCAGTGCTCTAGTAAAAGCTATCAGCTCAGCTTTCTGTGCTGAAGTTCCTGGGGCCAGGGCTGAGGACTCAACTACCAGATCAAGGGTCACTACTGCATATCTGGCACAACAATGTCCATTAATGATGACAAGACTGCTTCCATCTACAAAGAAAGTCCGTCCAGGGTTCTCCAAAGGAACATCAATCAAATCAGGGTGACTTGAGAATATAGTGTCCATAGTTTCTAAACAGTCATGATCAGGGGGGTCAAGACCAACTGGTAACAATGTAGCAGGATTCAGAGCTTGCTTGACCTTCAATTGTATCTGGGGGTTTTCACACAGCATACTCTGATACCTCAACATTCGTGAATTAGCTAGAAGTTTCCTTTGTGTTTCATAATGGTTAGAACAGAGTGTGGTACAGTAACTTGAAGATTGCTCACTAGGAGGGCTGTAGCTGCAACAGCTCTCAAACAAGGGGGCCAGCCTTTTGCAATTACATCTGATTGTTTTGACAAATAGGCTACTGGTCGTTGCCAAGATCCAATGAGATTGAGTCAACACTCCTAGAACATTTCCTTGTGACTCATGAACATAGAGACTGAAAGGTTTTCTGGACATCTGGTAGACCCAGAGCTGGTGATAACATCAGAGCGGTTTTCAAAGATCAAAAGGCCGCATCCTGTTCAAGCCCTATTCCAATGGAGACTTTTCCATTCCTTTGGTAGCTTGATACAATGGTTTTGCTAGGAGCGCAAAATTGGGGATCCATATACGACAGTACTCTGCGGCATCCAAGAAGGCTCTCACTTGCCTCCTGGTGTTTGGAGTACGAATACTGCATACAGCTTCTTTGCGGTTCTGGTCCCAGGTGTCTAATTCTGCTGGACAACTGGAATCCTAGGTATTTAACTTGTTTGACATAATTATGCCTTGGCTCTTGAGACTTTGTATCCAGCCTCATTAAAAAGGTGCAAGAGTTCACTGGTGGCTTATAGACATTCACTTTCTGAGTTGGTGGCTATGAGCAAGTTGTCCACATACTGGAGAAGAACCCTTTCTCCTGGGTTCACATAGTAGCCAAGGCAGAGAGGCTCGCATCCTGGAGATTAATGCATGGCTGCGTGGATGGTGTCTTCGAGAGCGTTTTGGTTTCCTAGACCATGGGATGCTGTTCCAAGGGTTGCAGAGCAGAGATGGCATCCATCTGTCCAAGAAAGGTCAACACATCTTTGGTAGTAGACTGGCTAATCTACTGAAGAGGGCTTTAAACTAGATTCGTTGGGGATGGGTGAAGAAAGCCCCCAGGTAAGTGAAAGCCCCCAGGTAAGTGATACATTAAATACCTTTATGGAAATGGGTAACAGGGGTAACATATGGAAAGCAGTGTGTATTAATGCCCGTAGCATGGGAAATAAGATCTCTGAAGTTGAAGCTTTGGTGGGAGTGGCTGACTTAGATTAAGTGGCAGTTACAGAAACATGGTTCACAGAAAACCATGACTGGGATGTAACTATACCTGGCTATACTTTATTCAGAAAGGACAGGGTAGGAAGAAGGGGAGGAGGAGTAGCACTATATGTAAAAACTACTATTAAAGCTTTGGAATTACAGAGCTTAAAAGGGAGAGAGGAGGCATTGTGGGTTAAACTAGAAAGAGGGAAAGAGAAATCTATTTGCATTGGTGTGATATACAGACCTCCCTCACAAGAGGAAGAGGTGGACAGAGAGTTAATTGAAGACATACGCAGCATTGCTAGGAAAGGGGAAGTGCTACTGCTAGGAGATTTCAATATGCCAGATGTTGATTGGCACATTCCTGCTGCAGTATCATCTAGGAGTAAGGAGATCCTGGATTCTCTACAGGGAGAACTATTCAGGCAATTGGTAACAGACCCCACACGTGAAGGGGCCATACTGGACTTGGTGCTTACCAATGGTGAAAGTGTTTCTGATGTTGATCACCAGATGGTGTGGTTCAGTATTAGGACTAGGGCTGTTAGAATCCATTCCAAGGTGAAGATCTTAGACTTTAGGAAGACTAACTTTGCGAAGATGGGCCAATACCTCAGGGAGTCATTAGTGGGATGGGAACAGCTGGGGGATGTAGAACAACAGTGGGCAAAACTGAAAGGGGGTATTTTAAAGGCAACCAACCTTTTTGTTAAAATGGTAAATAAAGGCAAAAGGAACAGGAGACCGCTATGGTTTTCGAAGGAAGTAGCTGAAAAAGTGAAGAAAAAGAGGGAGGCCTTCATGAAATACAAGAGATCACAGAGAGAGGAAGACAGGCATCTGTATTTGGAAAAACGTAGAGAAGCTAGCAAAGTAGTCAAGAAGGCAAAGACTCAAAAGGAGGAGGAAATAGCCAATGCAATAAAATGGGGAGATAAGACATTTTTCAGATATATTAGTGAGAAGAGGAAGGGCAAAAGTGGTATTGTCAGACTCAAGGGTACAGGGGGGGAATATGTAGAAGCTGATAAGGATAGACCGGGGGCGGAGCCTGATGTCCAGCGGGATGGTCGCATAACGCTGAGGCTCCCGAGAGGCCTACTCAGAATCCTGAATTAACACCGGACATTCTTGAATTTATGCTCTGATCTTACCGGGGCACATTGGTGAGATGGCGGGGACCAAACCTACGCGCCTGGAATTTGGATCTCCAGCGGCTTCTCACGGCAAACGCTCTAAAACCGAACCCCCGTCCCTGCAGAAGGGGCTGGCTCTACGCGAGGGCCCTGAAATGCAGCAGGAGATCCTCGCAGAGATCAGAGGGGTTAAAGACCTCGTGCAGTCCAACGGGGAAGCACTCCGAGCGCTGCGGGAAGACCTTGGTGTATTGCAAGGCAGGCTAGAGGGACTCTCCTCGCGTCAGGACAAAATGGAGAGCATATTAGACTCCCATGTGGTCCGGCTGTCCAAACTCGACAAAGTGGAACGTCAGGTGCGGGCCTTGCAGAAAGAAGTGGAAGATGGCAATAATAGAGTGCGCCGTAACAACCTACGATTAGTGGGCATACCGGAGGGAGTGGAATCGGGAGACATGAAGGAGTTTCTATATAAAATCCTCCCTTCTCTGCTCCAAATCACCTTTACCAAAGAATTGGAGATCGATCGCGCTCATCGTGTACCCACGAACATAACGCTCAACAGGAAGACCCCGCGGCCTATTATCTTTCGACTTTTGAGATATCAACATGTGGAGCAAATTCTCAGCGCCTCTCGGGCGAAGGGCCCTATGGAGTTTGAGAGCCATAAAATCTCCTTCTTTCCTGACTTGGCTAAACCCACGGTTGACCACCGAAAGCGCTTTCTGGAATTCCGGCCGAGGCTTCAACAATTACAAGCACGCTATGGCCTGATGTACCCGGCCAAGCTCCGAGTCACGCTGCACAATCAGACAAGAACATTTGAGGACCCTGATCTACTCGCGGAGTTTTTGGATGCTAAAGAAGCCGACTTGATGCGCTGACTTCCAGAGTGTTCCTACTAGTGTTCTCATGTCCGCTGTATCCGCCATATTGGATTTGCCACGGCTCAGCAAAGAGGCTGTCGAGGGCGGTTTGTAGCCTTATTTTGATGATATTTGTGACCTGATTCCATCTACCCAGAGTAGCCTCGATGATTATCAGAGACAGTGTTAATTATGGACTCTGGTGTTTCTTTTCTTTTCATGTCTTTATCCTCCTCTCTGGGGCCTCCTCCCGCAGACATATGGTCGCCATATTCATTGGGGGTTTTGCTTCTTCTCTAAGTTACTTTGGTACATGTTTTTCAATATGGGGTGTATTGGCCAGCATACCCGGTGATTATGTCATTGCTGTACAGATTCTGCTTATGTTGTATATTTTCAAGCGCCCTTATCTAAAATGTCTATTATCGATTGATGGCACCATGTAAAATTTTATCATTGAACGTAAAAGGCATCAATAACCCGATAAAACGGAAGAAAATCCTGAGCTATCTAAGTCATGAAGCTGCTGATCTGATTTTCCTCCAAGAAACGCATTTAAATTCGAAGGAAACTCTTAAACTCAGTGTTAAACCTTACATGGTGGCCGCCTATTCTCCAGCTGTTTCTAAGAAATGTGGGGTTGCCATACTGGTTAGGAAATCTCTGCATGCCACTATTATTGCGACTAGCTCAGATACTGCAGGCAGATGGTCCAGGGTTCATCTCAAGATAGGTAACCTTGAATTTACATGTATATGCCTTTATGCTCCTAATGTAGATGACCCTGCCTTTTTTGCTACCATTGCTCAGGTTGCGCAGGCCTCTGCTAATACTTCATTGATAATTGGGGGGGATTTCAATTTAGTTCTCGATCCCCTGATTGACAAACAGCCGCCTAGGACGAGTGGTCCCCCCAAGAGTCACACTACGCTTACCTCTATGATCAAAGATCTTGCCTTAGTCGATCTATGGAGGTTACTACATCCCAATGAGCTTGACTTTACCTTCTTCTCTTCCCCTCATAAATCCCAGTCTCGCATAGACTTCTTTCTAATATCAAAACTGTTAGTTCCTCAGGTGAACGATGCAAAGATTCACTCCCAACATATTTCGGATCACGCTGCTATTTCTTTTCAATTACATACCACTGCGCCCCAAGGGAATTCGGGGGCCTGGTTTTTTGATAGAGCCCTATTAACTCAACCAGAGTTCCAGATAGACATTCGGGCAGCCATACAGGACTACTTTCACTTTAATCTACCCCAGGACACTGCAAACTGGGCTTGGTGGGAGGGTTTTAAAGCGGCCATTCGTGCTACTATCACTAGTTATCAAATTCGCCTGCGGAAACAACGCAAGCAGCAGCTCCTCATACTAGACCAACAAATCAAAGCAGGCGAACGAGTTCTAACTTCACGTACTGATCCATGCGTCTTAGTTCGCTTACAGCGCCTCCGTTTTCAATATAATGCAATCCTCTCAACTGCAGCTTCTCAGAGTATTGCACTTCAGCAAGGGACATATTACCGTGAAAGCAACCGAGCCGGTCGACTTTTAGCTAATGCCTTGAAAGGTCAAAAAGAAGCCAAACGCGTTGCGGCCCTTCGCGCCCCACAGGGAGGGGGCATACTGACCACAGACTCCGATATCGTAGAACTTTTTCGGGATTTTTATACCCGTCTATATCAATCTGAATGTGAGTTCTCATCTGAGACCTTTGAGCGCTTGTTTTCTGGTATTCAGCGGCCGACCCTTTCTGAAGCTGATAGGGATGCCCTGGATGAACCCTTGTCTACTTCAGAGATCCATTCTGCCCTAAAACGAACAGCCTCGGGTCGAGCCACTGGGCCTGATGGTCTCCCGACAGAATTCTACAGAACGTTCAGTGCAGATTTAGTTCCCTACTTAAAACTTTACTTTACTGCCCTTGCGGTAGATACATCCTCTTTGGGATCCTTTTCTGCAGCTAATGTGGTAGTTTTTGAGAAAGAAGGCAGAGACCCGCTGCTAACCGCCAACTACCGTCCAATCTCCCTACTTAATGCCGATTATAAGATCTTCGCAACGATCTTGGCTACCCGGCTATCTGACAGGATGGCCACCTTAGTCCATCCCGACCAATGTGGTTTTATACCCGGCCGCTCCACCGCTGACAATGCTCGGACTTTGTGCCATGTGCTATCCCGTGCTGCCAATTTGGACCACCCATGGGTGGGTCTTTCCCTAGATGCTGAAAAAGCCTTTGATCGCCTAGAATGGCCCTTCTTATTTGCAGTTCTCCGATGGTATGGCTTTGGGGAGGGCTTCCTCCGATACCTCCAAGTCATGTTATGGAAGGACAGACTAGATAGGCCATGTGGTCTTTTTCTGTCGTCATGTTTCTATGTTTCTATAAAGGCAAAAAGTGGACTGTTGTAGTTGTTATGGAAGGACAGACTAGATAGGCCATGTGGTCTTTTTCTGTCGTCATGTCTCTATGTTTCTATGTTTCTATGTATTCTCAACCTATTGCCAGTATTTGTGTAAATGCCATAAAGTCTCGGCCTTTTAATCTTCAAAGAGGCACGCGTCAAGGTTGCCCCCTATCACCAATGCTCTTTGATCTAGCTCTTGAACCCCTCGCCCTCCTTATTAGACAGTCCGCACGTATCCGAGGTATCCCCTTTAGTCACAGAGAGATTAAACTCTCTGCATATGCAGATGACCTTATGCTCTTTGTATCCCTTGATTCGGTCCCGGCTGTCTTGGACCTGATTGATGGATACTCGCAATTATCGGGCTATAAAATAAACTGGACCAAATCCGTAGCATTCCCACTGAACCGCTGGGTACATGAGGCTGACATGCGGGCCTTTCCTTTCCTTTGGCAATCCCGCATGGTGAAATATCTTGGCGTCCACTACTGTTCTCCTTTAGAAGACACTATTAGCTTTAATGCCAAGGAGGTAGTCTCCAAAGTCCGTGAGCTCACAAATCGGTGGTCTCCCCTATCCCTTACATGGTGGGGCCGCCTAGAAACCGTCAAAATGATGACAGTCCCTAAAGTGAACTACATTTTAGAAATGCTGCCCTGCTTCCTCCCGCTACACACCTATAAAGACATAGAGGGCCTTCTCGTCCGTTATCTCTGGCAGGGAAAACCACCAAGAGTAGCTAAACACAAACTACAGTCTGCGAAGGAACTAGGGGGTACCCGCTTTCCTGATTTTCTTAGGTATCATCAAGCCTTCCTACTTAAACAAGGTGCCCGATGGCTAGCTGCCTCAACAGACAACAGACCAGTTTGGCTTGACATTGAAGAGGAGCTAAGTAGCCCAATTCCGTTGATCCATCTCCCCGGCATGTCCCATCAAGTAGACCTACGCCATCCCCCAATGATTGTTGATACTCTTGCGGCCTTTAACACTCTCATTCTATCACTGGGTTCAAACGTATGTCCTCAGGACAGACTCCCGCTGTGGAATAACCCCAGAATTCAAGTCCTAAATAAAACGATTGCATGGAAATCCTGGTACTCTAGGGGGGTCTGGACACCCCAACAACTCTTCTCTGCAGCTCGTTGGAAGACTTTTTCCGACTTACAAAAGGAATTTGCGTTACCAGCGAAACATTACTTTCAATTGATGCAGCTTCAACACTGCCTCAAAAGCGCTCAAATCCTGCCGCCCTCTGCCCCTACTGAGAACGGGCTATTAGAACTAATTCACTCTATTAGTAGTACACATGGGGTAGCCTCTAACTTTTATAAATTATTATGTCAGGGTACCGACGCTGCTACTTGTAGAGCTCAACAAGCCTGGGAACGCGAACTGCAAATCACTTTAACCCCTGTGCAATGGAGCGTTTTCTGGAGCAAAGTGGTGCGGGTTTCCAGATCTGCCTCTGTCACCCAAACTCTCTTCTTTTTTGCACATAGATGCTTTTATACTCCAGAAAGAATAGCCAAATGGAACACCACTGCTAGGGACCAGTGTTGGTCTTGCCATACTGCTGTGGGAACCCTTGCTCATGTTCTTTATGAATGTCCTCAACTGCAGGTTTACTGCGGGCGGGTCTGGGGTCGTATTCAATCTATCTTACACCTCCACGAGTCTCTATCTTGGAAGATTGTGGGACTCCGCTCAGTGGCGGAGGTCCCCTCTCTTCCTAAGAAGGGTCGCTTTCTCCTTGACTTCATGCTGGGTATAGCCATATGTTTAATCACGAGGAATTGGAAGGATAGCTCTCGAATTACTGCCAATGAATGGTGGAACCTCGTCTGCTTATATAGTAAATATGAGCAGATATCTCGGAGAGCTATTCCTCATATCCAAACTCACTTTCGCTTGTCTAAATGGCAGATGCTCAATGATTATGTACACTCTGCCCATTGCTCCGACATGTCTGTTTAATGCATACTTATCATGTTTTAGCTCACCGTTAGGTTTTGTACCACAATAATGTCAGTACACGCCCGTTTTCGGGAATGATTAGCTTCTAGAGAAGAAGCAGGGGGGAGGGGGGTGGTAGGGGTTTACTTTGGTGTATGTATCACATTCTCTGTATGTATTTGTCTTTTAGCTGTATGTCTTCTTTTCCTTTGTTGTTATAAAACGAAAATAAAGCATTTAAAAAAAAAAAGAAGCTGATAAGGATAAAGCGGAATTGCTTAACAAATATTTTTGTTCTGTGTTCACAGATGAAGAACCAGGAGCAGGACCTCAGAAAACACCCACAAATAAGAACAGAAGCGAGGGACATCTTGAACAATTTTCAGAAGACTGTGTTCGTGAGAAACTAGCTCAACTTAAAGTACACAAAGCGATGGGACCGGATGGGATACACCCTAGAATACTGAGGGAACTTGGGGACGTTCTAGCAACTCCACTGACTGACCTTTTCAATGCCTCGTTGGAGTCGGGAGTGGTGCCAAAGGACTGGAGAGAGGCTCATGTGGTGCCTTTACACAAAAGCGGAAGTAAGGATGTGGTTGGAAACTACAGGCCGGTTAGTTTAACTTCAGTGGTGAGTAAATTAATGGAAACGCTGTTGAAAGAGAAAATAGTGAGGTTTCTGGAGTCCAGCGGATTACAGGATCCGAGGCAGCATGGATTCACCAGAGGCAGGTCTTGTCAGACAAATCTGATTGATTTCTTTGACTGGGTGACCAGGGAGTTGGACCGAGGGAGAGCTCTAGATGTGGTGTATTTAGATTTCAGTAAAGCCTTTGACACTGTTCCTCACAGGCGACTTATAAACAAACTGAGCACCCTAGGGATGGACCCTAAAGTTACTGCTTGGGTTAGAAATTGGTTGGGTGGGAGGCGACAAAGAGTACAAGTAAATGGAGCTCACTCTGAGGAGAAGGATGTTACCAGTGGTGTGCCCCAGGGATCTGTCCTTGGTCCGATTCTTTTTAACATCTTTGTTAGTGATATAGCAGAAGGGCTGTCGGGTAAGGTTTGCCTCTTTGCGGATGATACCAAAATCTGCATTAAAGTAGACACCCAGGAAGTTGTAGATAACATGAGGAGGGATCTAGCTAAGCTTGAAGAATGGTCTAGAATTTGGCAGCTGGGATTTAATGTTAAAAAATGTAAGGTCATGCATTTGGGCTGCAGCAATCCAAGGGAGCAATACAGCATAGGAGGTGAAGTACTTTTGTCCACTAAAGAAGAGCGGGACCTAGGCGTAGTTGTGTCCGATGATCTTAAGTAGCTAAACAGGTAGAAAAGGCGACGGCAAAAGCTAGAAGGATGCTTGGGTGCATACGGAGAGGAATGGCTAGCAGAAAAAAGGAGGTGATAATGCCTCTGTATAAGTCTTTGGTGCGACCTCATTTGGAGTATGGTGTGCAATTCTGGAGACCGCACCTTCAAAAGGATGTGAACAGGATGGAGTCGGTGCAGAGGGTTGCTACGAAGATGATTAGTAGTCTTCATTATAAAGCATATGAGGACAGACTTAAGGATCTTAATATGTACACCTTAGAGGAAAGGCGGGATAGAGGTGATATGATTGAGATGTTTAAATACCTCCGTGGCATAAATGTTCAGGGAGAGAGCCTCTTTCAATTGAAAGCAAGTTCTGCGACGAGGGGACATGGGATGAGGGTGAAGGGAGATAGATTCAGGAGTGATATGCGGAAATATTTCTTTACGGAAAGAGTAGTGGATCCGTGGAATAGTCTCCCAGTGGAGGTGGTAGAGATGAGGACAGTAACTGAATTCAAAAAAGCATGGGACCAACACAGAGGATCTCTAAAGGTAAAAAGTGGACTGTTGTAGTTGTTGTTATGGAAGGACAGACTAGATGGGCCTTGTGGTCTTTTTCTGTCATCATGTTTCTATGTTTCTATGTTTCTATGAAAGATCTTGATTTAAAATAGCACTGAAGAGAGTAGGTGAATTCTTGAATCCTTGAAGTAATCTAGTCCAGGTGAGTTGGCCCCACCTTCCTGTTGTGGGGTCTTGCCATTCAAAAGCAAACAAAAGTTGACTGGTGGGGGCTAGGCGTACACAGAAAAAGGCATCTTTCAGGTCCAAGACGGTAAAATGAGTAGCCTCAGCGGGGATCAGTCCCAAGAGAATATAAGGATTTGGTACCACCGGGTGTATAGTTTCAGCTGCATCATTCACTTGCCTCAGATCTTGTACTGGGCGGTAATCCCCTGTCCCAGGTTTCTTAACTGGGAGAAGGGGGGTATTCCAAGATGACTGGCATTCCTTGAGAAGTCCATACTTCAATAGTTTAATTAGCTGGTCCGGGAAAAGGATACTGCTTCACATGCACTGGTTCCGCTCCTGGCTTGAGGGTGACAATGACAGGGGCTATGTTTTTCGCTAGGCCAGGTGGATTATAAGAACATAAGAACATAAGATATGCCATACTGGGTCAGACCAAGGTCCATCAAGCCCAGTATTCTGTTTCCAACAGTGGCCAATCTAGGTCATACGTACCTAGCAGTTTCCCCAAGGGACACAGGTTCCACAATGCTTGTATTGGTTCAAGCATTGATATCCTGGGTCCCTTCTTAATAATGGTTTATGGACCTTTCCTCCAGGAACTTGTCCAAACCTTTTTTAAACCCAGCTACACTAACAGCCTTTACTACATCCTCCGGTAACAAATTCCAGAGTTTGATTACACGTTGAGTGAAAAAATATTTTCTTTTATTAGTCTTAAATAGTTTACCCTGTAGCTTCATTGCATGTCCCCTAGTCTTTCTATATTCTGATAAGGTAAACAATCGATCTACGTTTACCCGTTCCACTCCGTTCATTAATTTATAGACTTCTATCATATCTCCCCTCAGCCGTCTCTTTTCCAGGTTAAAGAGCCCCAACCTTTTTAGCCTTTCTTCATAGGAGTAGCCTTCCATCCCCTTTACCATTTTGGTGGCTCTTCTCTGAACCTTTTCTAAAATTGCTATATCCTTTTTAAGATATGGCGACCAGAATTGCACACAATATTCAAGGTGCGGTCTCACCATGGAACGATATAGAGGCATTATAATATCTTTTGTTTTATTTTCCATTCCTTTCCTTATCATACCTAGCATTCTATTTGCTCTCTGGCCGCCGCTGCACACTGGGCCGAGGGTTTTAACATGGTATCCACAAGGACGCCTAAATCTTTTTCTTGGGTGGTGGTTCCTAATGTGGAACCTTGCATCGTGTAACCATAGTTTGGGTTGTTCTTCCCTAGGTGCATAACCTTGCACTTCTCCACATTAAATTTCATCTGCCATTTTGATGCCCAGTCTTCCAATTTATCAAGATCCTCTTGCAATTTTCCACAATCCTCCTGGGTTTTAACAACTTTAAATAGTTTTGTGTCATCAGCAAATTTGATAACCTCACTCGTTATTCCACTTTCCAGGTCATTTATGAATATGTCAAAAAGCAGCGGACCCAGCACAGATCCCTGGGGTACACCACTATTCACCTTTCTCCATTGGGAAAATTGGCCATTTAGCCCTACCCTCTGCTTTCTATCTTTTAACCAGTTCCTGATCCACAGTAGTACACTGCCTCCTATCCCATGACTCTTTAGTTTTGCCAAAAGTCTCTCATGAGGGACCTTGTCAAAGGCTTTCTGAAAGTCCAGATACACAATATCAACCGACTCACCTTTGTCCACCTGTTTATTCACTCCTTCAAAAAAACATAACAGATTAGTAAGACAAGATCTTCCTTGTCTAAAGCCATGTTGGCTGTCTCCCATTAGGTCATGACTATCTATATGCTGAGTAATTTTATTCTTTATGATGGTTTCTACCATTTTTCCCGGTACTGATGTCAGGCTCACCGGTCTGTAGTTTCCCGGATCACCCCTCGAACCCTTTTTAAAAATTGGTGTTACATTGGCGATCCTCCAATCCTCAGGTATTAGAGATGATTTTAATGATAGTTCACAGATTACTGATAGCAGGTCTGCAATCTCAAATTTCAGTTCTTTCAACACCCTTGGATGTATACCATCCGGCCCAGGTGATTTGCTACTCTTCAGTTTATCTAATAGTTGTAGGACATCTTCCCGATGTATCGATATTTCCTTCAATTCTTCCACACCTTTAAATACCACTTCAGTCGTGGGTAACATCCCTACATCTTCCTCAGTAAAGACCGAAGCAAAGAATTCATTCAGTCTCTCCGCTATCGCCTTGTCGCCTCTTAGTGCTCCTTTAACCCCTTTATCATCTAATGGACCAACTGACTCTCTCACGGGTTTTTTGCTACGAATGTACTTGAAAAGGTCTTTATTTCGCGTTTTTGCTTCCGCAGCAAGCTTCTTCTCAAATTCTCTCTTTGCCTGCCTTATCAATGCCTTGCATTTGACTTGCCAGTGCTTGTGCTGTTTCCAGGTTTCATCATTTGGCTCTTTTTCCATTTCTTGAAAGATGCTTTTTTGGCAACAACAGCCTCTCTGACCTCAGCTTTAAACCATGCTGGCAATTTTTTGGACTTCCTTCCACTTTTCTTAAAGCGTGGAATACAGCTGGTCTGGGCTTCCAAGATAGTATTTTTCAACAACACCCAAGCTTGATGTACGTCTTTAACCTTTGCAACTGCTCCTTTTAGTTTTTTCTTAACTGTTTTCCTCATTCTATCATAGTCTCCCTTTCGAAAGTTAAAGGGTAGTACTGTGGATTTCCTTACTATCCCTCCTCCACTAATTAAATCAAAGGCGATCATGCTATGATCACTATTGCCAAGTGGCCCCAACACCCTTATCTCTTGCACTACATCTGGTGTTCCACTAAGGACTAGGTCTAATATTGCTTCCCCTCTGGTCGGTTCATGAACCAGCTGCTCCAAGAAGCAGTCATTTATTTCATCTAGGAACTTTATCTCCCTAGCATGTCCTGTTGTGACACTGACCCAGTCGATGCCGGGGTAATTGAAATCACCCATTATTATTACTGCACTGTAACTTTTGCTAGCTTCCTTGATTTCTTTGAGCATTTCATCATCCATTTGTTCATTCTGGCCAGGCGGACGATAGTACACCCCCACTGCCATCTCCTTCCCCTTTTTACATGGAATTTCAATCCATAGAGATTCTACAGCAAATTTTGTTTCTTGCAAAACTTTAATCCTTTCTGACTCAATGCCCTCTCTAACATAGAGCGCAACCCCTCCACCAATTTGATCAGCTCTATCATTTCGATATAGTTTGTACCCAGGTATCACAGTGTCCCACTGGTTGTCCTCCTTCCACCATGTCTCTGATATTCCAATCATATCTAACCTCTCGTTTAGTGCTATATATTCTAACTCTCCCATCTTGTTTTGTAGACTTCTAGCATTTGCATACAAGCATTTTAGAGACTGTATTTTATTCATATTAATTTGGCTATTGGTAGACATGGGTAATTTGGGATCTTTAAGTTCTGTCTGCTCCATACTCGAGGGCATTTGGGCTACTTTACTCTTTTTTGGAACCTCTCTGCTTTTTGTAGTATCCTTCAAGGATACATTCTTCCGAACCATGCGCTCTTGGGCGACTGTCGGCTTTCCCCTATTATCTAGTTTAACCCTTGGATACACTTGGTAAATCGACTGACACGTATACACTACCCCCGGGTCACCCCTGACCCATATGTAGAAATATGGTGAAACATCTACTTTTGTTTGTAAAACATGGTTAAATTGTGAAGAATAAGACATACTTTTATGTATTTTTTATAATACTTGTTATTAATTGACCCTTTCAAGTGAATAATCTGCAATGCTAGCCAAGATCAGGCAGGACAAGTTGTACAAGGTCAGATATATGCCGCATAATGTCAATACCTGTTAACTATTCAGTTGCAAGCTTAAAAATGTTGTGCAGCACTGCACGCTTTGCAAACTACAATAGTTCTATATTTATTCGCTAGGTGGACAGCAACAGTCAAAGTATGGTGCCATTATGTCAAGTAATGGCATGATGCACATTGTGACAAAGCGTTTCGGGTGTGGCATTGTTTACCTTTGTCGTAAAAAATTTTAATCCACAGAAACAAACAAGGAACTGATGTCAGGTGGCGTCATAAATGTAAGCAAGACGTTAGAAGACACAGGATTGTAATGTGGACTTGGAGTGGTGACTTTCGTTGCTGCTATAAAACAATGGAGAGTGTTATTGTGCGAGTGTCGAAAATCACCCCTTGTTTGTTCAGCAGCATGCAGTACTGTATAAAAACGTTATTTTTGCAAACCATATGTATGAAAATACTTAAAA
Organism: Ichthyophis bannanicus; assembly: GCA_033557465.1. Taxonomy (NCBI): domain Eukaryota; kingdom Metazoa; phylum Chordata; class Amphibia; order Gymnophiona; family Ichthyophiidae; genus Ichthyophis; species Ichthyophis bannanicus. The sequence continues at coordinate 34,098,781 of CM066035.1, read as the reverse complement.
ATGGTTCGTTGAGGAATACCTAGAGTACCAAAATACAATTCCTTACCATTTTGAAGAAAAAACACAAAACCCGACACCCGGGTCACCCCTGACCCGGGGGTAGTGTATCCGAGGGTTAAAAGCTGCTCTATCTCCTTTTTAAAGGTTAATGCCAGCAGCCTGGTTCCATCCCGGTTAAGGTGAAGCCCATCCGTTCGGAAGAGCCCCTCCTTTCCCCAGAATGTTCCCCAGTTCCTAACAAATCCGAACCCCTCATCTCTGCACCATTGTCTCATCCACGCATTGAGACTCCGGAGCTCTGCCTGCCTATTGGGTCCTGCGCGTGGAACGGGAAGCATTTCGGAGAACGCTACCCTGGAAGTTCTGGATTTCAACTTCCTACCTAAAAGCCTAAATTTAGCTTCCAGAACCTCCCTACCACATTTTCCTATGTCATTGGTACCAACATGTACCAAGACAGCAGACTCCTCCCCAGCACTATCTAAGACCTTATCTAGGTGGCGTGTGAGGTCCGCTACCTTCGCACCAGGCAGGCATGTTACCAGGCGATCCTCACGTCCACCAGCCACCCAGCTATCTACATGCCTAATGATCGAATCACCAACTATAACTGCTGTCCTAACCCTTCCCGCATGGGCACTTGGCCCTGGAGAAACCTCCTCGGTGCGAGAGGGGTTTACATCACCTGGAGGACAGGTCCTAGTTACAGGATCACTTCCTGCCACACCAGGGTGATGCTCTCCTGTCACGTGACCTCTCTCCTCCATGGCAACAGGGATGCTGCCAGACTGGAGGTGGGACTTCAGGACTATATCCCTGTAGGTCTCGTCTATGTACCTCTCTGTCTGTCTTATGTTTTCCAAGTCTGCTACTCTAGCCTCTAGAGAACGGACTTGTTCCCTGAGAGCAGAGAGCTCCTTGCACCTAGTGCACACGTAAGACCTCTCACCAGCTGGGAGAAAATCATACATGTGACACTCAATGCAAAAGACTGGAAAGCCCACATCCCGCTGCTGGACTGCTGTCTGCATCTTAGTTTTAAGTTTGTGTTTAGATCTTTAAGTTCTATATGTACTAAAGGGTGCAATGGATATTTATACCACTAAAACTGTACCTAAGAAGTTTAATATACCTTGTTCACCTGAAGCTTAATTAATCTCAGGTCCTTGGTGTATGACTGATTTGGGTAATGAGCTTCACCTGAGAGCACCTCCTGTCTTTTAAGTTGTGCAAGTACCTATAAAGCTGTGAAATTCCCAGGGGAGGGTGGATGTGGGGAGGGAGGGAGGGATATAACACTTATTAAAAAAGGGCTGCTACACAGTACCTTGTCCTGTGCTGCTGAGGAAAACTATATTCTGATTTGATTTAAATTATAGCTCTTTGCTGCTACTAGGCTCTAACCTATTATGAAATTTAAACTACAAGCTCTCTGCTGGATTCTAAATTTAACCAGAAAGCTCTCTTCTGTGTTTTAATTTGAAACTAAAAGTACTTTGCTGATGCTAGGCCCTGAGTGACTATGAAATTTAAACTACAGCTGTCTACTGGGTATGAAAGGTAACCAGAAAGTTCTCTTCTGTGTTTTTAAATTGAATCTTAAACTGTTGCTACTAGGCCCTGACTGATTTAACAAAAAAATAGTGGGTTCACAGATTAATTAGCTTTAAAAGAAAAACAATTCCTTTCAGAAAAATTCCCAGAAGTACATACTCACAATTTCAGATTTCTCTCCAGAAGTAACAGCCCCCCTTTCCAGTCCGTCAAGACTATCTTCTGCCCATACTCCAGGTGGGGCTATAAGGTTGGTGGGTATATAGGAACTAGCTGGCTTGATTGGAGATGCACTTTAGAACCACTACTCTTCTTCTCGGGGAACAGTCAGCACCATCAATCTAGTAGACTTTGGGTTCACAGTCATTTGCATTTCTCCCCCTTCAGCAAAGGATATTTGTGCCTGGAGCTTAGCAAGCATGTCTCGGCGGCATTCAGGCATATACAAGAACTGGTGTGTTATTTTCTGTCCCCCTAGTTCACACATGCGGTTCTGCAGGAGAGGCTTTGTGGCCTTAGCCCCAGTAGCTCTGACAATGGTGATGCATTGAGAAAACAATGGGGCTACTGGCTTTAGTATTCTGCTCCTGTATCCCCCATAAAGTCCATATATTGGTCCCCTATTTTCAGACTGACCATAGGCTCCTGGGGACCCAGGGAAACTTGGAGTCCGGTCTGGCCTAGTCTTCATCCATGCTGTAGCCCTCTTCGGCTGCCACTCACTCTATAGCTGCTTCCCTCTCTTGCTGGAACACTGTGCTCGGTTTATTCTTTCTAAAATCCAGTACTCCCTCCTCCCCTCCTGGAGGTGGAGTCAAGATACGGGCATTCATTTCTCTAATGTCCTTCTTCTCTGCAATGGGTGCACTGATTCGCACCCAGTGGGGGCCGATCATTTTCACGACCCCTTTCACTTCCTCTGCTCCTTCGATTAGGAAAACCTCCTCCACATCATTCAACTAAAGTATCAGCAAGAAGATCTGTTTTCTTCCTTATCTTACATTCACTTTCTCTGTCACATTTATTTCCACAATTCACAAACTTTCTGAACAACTTCCATTAACTGTGCTGTATTCATGCCCGCAAATCCATCCAGTTTCTGCAATTTCTGTTTTATATCTCTCTGGTACTGACTGACAAAAACGCAAATTCACCTGGGCTGCTGGATCGCATGGGGTATATAGTGAGGGCTGCCTGCGCTATTTGGATCCCACTTGGGGCCATCAAGGCTGATGGGTCTGCATAATACTGTTCATTAGTTCAATCAAATCCTATGGTTTCTCAGTGTAGGAGGCATAATGCAGCTTTCAGTTCAGTAAATCAGTGGCAGAAACAAAGCTGGTCAGCTGGCTAGTGCAAAGCTGGCCCTGGACCTAGTGCAATGGGATAACGTGACCCTCCCTTTTACTGGTAGTTTTACTTCTGAAGGCATATGGCAATCGGGATTGTCTGGGTTCCACTTCATGTTCTCGGGCGCTGGCTGTGAGTGACCCTGAACTGGCAAATGAATCCTTGCTTGTAGTGTCATCAGTGGACTGTGGCCTACTCTGAGTACTTTAAACTGTGCCGGGGCTTTCGGTCAAAAGGGGGTGTATGTCCTTCTGCTGCGGAGGTGGCTGGTGACATTTGCAGGGAGGTATCCCCCCCCCCCCCTGCCCCAGGCTCTGCCCGGGGTGGTGGCAGAGCTGAGGGAACTGGCCTATAAAGATAATAAACGGGCAGGTTTTTTTTTTTTCCCTCCAGACTTCTGGGCCCCCCTCCCTTGTGTTTGCTACTAATCTCCTACACTGTTTCTCATAGCAATGCTCTATCCAGGAGTGCTTGTTTTTTTTTGTTTTTTTTCCAAACATTTAACCAGGAATCTTATGTAGGGGAACTGATCAGGGAACATTCTCTGTACAATCTGATAAACACGGGAAACTACGGGGCCATGAAGTAGCTAACACTGGCCACCCCCTTCCACAGAGCATTTCTAATAGGGACAGAGACATTTTAAGTCTGTAGTCTTCAGCAAAGTCCTTGCTAAAATTCCTAGTCATACATTTCAACAAAATCTGCATGGACTCTGACCCCCCCCTACACCAGTCAGGCTGCAATTTCCTGTGGACTAAGCATAATGGATGTGTGCTCATTCTAAATAAGTCCAATTTAGATAAAGTCCTTAAAATATAAAACTATTATTTTGCAACATGTTATAACAACAATCCCAACAGAAAGAACTATAGCTCCTAACATGATGGCCACATATCTGTTACGTATGACTGGAATAAAATTACTTGGCATAAAAACTAACTGCCAGCCTGTAATCATCATGTCTCTGCAAAAGAAATTACTTTAAATCTTACAGTTTTAGGAAGCAGATATTCAAAAGACATTCCGAATACTTTTTTCATAAAGTGGGTGGATATCTAGAATACATATACACCTTTTTTTCTTCCTATTTTATTTTTATTAACAATAAGTATGTCTTCTATGAGTGCTTGCCGCAGTATATCAGGAACTAGAATTCAAGCACAATGAACTCCTTATTCACTCAGGATTTAAATCACTTTCAAGTCGCGATCTGGTACTACTGGCTCGGGATGCTTCATAGTCCTGTCAGGGTTCTTAACCTCTACTTCGTAGGACAAAGGGAAAACAAAAGCAGTTTCCTGAATTTTTCTATCATTGCCTATTTAAACCATTACAGTGCTTACTAAAGATTTGAACATAAATAACACAAAACAAAGCTAAGCCCACAAATGCATTATACCTATAGCCCTACAAAAATTCTTCTCACTTGGTCCGTACAAGTACAGGAACTCGGAAAGGGGTTAATAAGAACTTAACCCTTTCCAGGCTAAGCCCAAAACTGTCGGGATCCACAATCCTGACTAAACATTCTTATTAAATTATATATAATACATGACCATAGCAGAAAGAACATCACTATTAAAACATATTGAATAAAACAGGTACAATTTTCCTGAAATAAGCACAAATTAACCCAGCTGCAAATTGTTGAGATTAAGCCTTCACAGGGTTAAAAAGACACTGCATATTCCTTTCTTCAGACACGCCCCTTCTCTCTCCGCTAGCCAGCTTCATGCTGTGCGAAAGGAAAAAAACTGGAATGCATGAGACAGCTTCTTTACTGAAAAAGTGACAACTGAGTTTGTTTCCTTCTGTCTTCTTTTCTGCTTAATACTATTTCTTAATCGGTAAACTGTTCCACAAATTACCCAACAGAATAATCTCACATTTATACCAGAAGGGAAACTCGCGGTTTCAACAGATAACAAAAATCAGATACACAGTAAGGACAGACAAACACCAAACGCTTCCTCCTTTTCGCGACCTGGGCGCAGTCGCCTGGCCAGGAACTGCGCTACTCAGGAGTCCGCTCTCACTCGGCCTGTATTTCAAGACCTCTCACTCACACAAGCAATCATATTTTAACAAGAAATCATTTTTCAAGTGCCCAGGTTTTTCTGACTAACTATTTCAAACAAGAAGGATCGATGGCTTCGGCTTCGGCTTTCTCTTATGTGGAGCTTACTAGGACCGCCCTTATGGGAGGTAATCAGACTCCCTTGTCTCGCACACACTCATGCGAGATTTTCCCAGTTAGTCTATACCAAATCAGTCTTGCGCATACTCATGCAAGACTTTTTCCCCAGGCTGCATTGACTTTTAAACAAGAAAATATCTACTCACCGGATCCAGTTCCTGATACCAAACCAGTTCTTGGGTTGGACCCTGGACTCCCCTCGGGTTCTGAGGTGTTAGCCAGCTGGACCCAGTGGCCTGCCGAGGCAAGGCGGAACCCTCTCCGATAAAAAGGGATCGGTGGCGCCTGAGAAGTTCCCCTGCGGTCGGACAGACATGGTTCCAACCGGACCAAACCTTTGAGGCGAGAAGTCGTGGTATATTCACTTGCATACCATTCCCCGCTCGCACATTCCGGCCCAACGCACCAAGAATATGTAGCAGCTGATAAGCATGCAATAAATAAAACCAGGAGTCTGTTCAAAGATCCAAGCCAGTTTATTGTGCACAGGCCCAGTCAGTCAAAGCTTCAAAAGGAACTGAGCAAAGCTTTTACAGAGACATAACCATTTATACCTCTTTTTCAGTTTGATACATGAGAACTTTCTATTGGTTCCATCTTGATACATGCAAACTTCCTATTGGCTCCAACGCCCCCTGCACCTGTCCAATTAGAAATCCCTCCGGGGCCTAACAACCAGCCCCCTCCCTTAGGATTGTTCTAACAATGGTGCAGTTCTTGGTTTTGATACTTCTCTACTGCAAGGTTATCCCTAGCTTCAGGAATGCATATATTGAAACATTTCTTTCTTTTGCACAGAAGAGAATAATGAAAGACTTATGAATTCATGTAAAACTTCTTATTAAGCAGTTTAAACAGTTTTATCATTTCTCACAGATTTTTGGCTCTTTTCTAGCTATAATTTTAAGGGATTTGAACCACCATGTAATGCATCTAGGGTAGTGCATCTCCCCCCAGTTTAGCTGTAATTAGTGTAACAGAATGTATATATATAACTGCAAGTTGTAAATATTGTAACAATATGTATATATGTAATTGCACCTGTAAATATTGTATCAGATTTTTGTGCAGTGTGAACCCAGTGTGAATCTTGGCATGCAATCATTCTGTATTAACTGTTGATTACCCCTCCTGATATGTATAGTCAACCGCTGCTGATCGCTGGAAGCAGCAGTATACAAATGTTCTCTAAATAAATAAATAAAATAAATAATGGGAGTTAGGATCCAGGCCTAACTTACAGGCCTTTCATAGTAGCAGACCATTCTAGGCCATAGCCTGCCACATGATAAAGAATTTAGAATGTGCTCCATTCTTACTGACTATTACAGTGGAACATTGCTAATACTCTTGAATGAATCCTTTCAGTTTTCACACCATAAACTAAAGGATTGAACATGGGAGGGGCAAGGAGATAAAGATTGGCCACCATTGCATGAACATAAAGCGGAACACTTTGATCCAACCTATGTGCTACATATGAAATGAGAGCCAGGAGATAAAATATTAGCATGATGCAAATATGGGAACTGCAGGTGCTGAGGGCTTTAAGGTACCCAGTTTTTGAGGAAAGCCTGACTACTACCCTTAGAATCATTATGTAGAAGATGATAATAAATGTCACATCAAACACTACCACCATAAAGAAAACAGTCCGGCCATATGCAGCATTGGTTATTACGTTTGCGCAGGCAAGTTTTGCCACTGACATGTTCCCACAGAAGGAAAACAAAATTACATTGTTGGAACAAAATTTAAGTTGGTTCACAAGAAGGCAGAACGGGGTTGATATGATCACACCTCTCATGAATATCATCAGTCCCATCCTTATTACGACTGCATTGGATAGGATAACCGAGTGTCTCAATGGGTTGCAGATCGCCACATAGCGATCAAAGGCCATGGCCAAGAGGATCCCTGATTCTATGGAGGAAAAACAATGGACCAAAAACATCTGGATCAGACAAGACTCAAAATAGATTTCTTGTGAATGGAACCAAAATATTGCTAACATTTTAGGTGATAGAGTGGTAGATAAAATCAAATCAGTGACAGCCAGCATGGAAAGGAGGTAATACATGGGTTCATGAAGTCTTCGCTCACTTTTTATAATGTACAGAATAGTGCAGTTTCCAAAAAACGTTAGAGTGTACATCCCACAGAATGGGAGGGAGATCCAGATGTGTGCAGCTTCCAGCCCTGGGATTCCAGCGAGGATAAATACTGATGGATGGCTGTAAGATCTATTAACAGATGACATGATGCCCTGCTGTCTTCAGTACCAGGACACTTGCATTCCCTAAGAAATGACATGACAATGTGAGATCTTATGTCTTACCTGAGCACAGAATACTGAAGGGCTGAAGATTTTCTATCTTTATAGGAATTACTACTAATAATATAACAGTAGAAACAGTAATTAGTTAAATTTTTACTATCTGGGGTCTAGGTTTAAAGACCCTGGTGCTCAATACAAAATCTTCAAACAACTTAATCATAAAACTATTTTTTTATCGAGTAGGACAATCAACATTTATATCCAGATTTGAACCTTAATTAAGGTTTTATGAAATAAAAGCCTCATATGCTTTAGGGTTGCCAACCGGCCGGTTTTCAGCCGGCCTGGCCAGTTTTTCCATGGCCAGGCCGGCTGCCGGCACAGATGTAAAACCGGCCATTGAAAAGCCGGTTTTTTGCTCTGGCCGCAAGATCGGGAGCGGCCAGAGCAAAAAACCGGCTTTTGTCCCGAAGTCCGCGATGCGAACGCAATCGTGATTCCCCATAGCAGTGCAGCCGCTGCTTCTGCTTTTGTACAGAGCAGCGGCTGCAATACACTTACATTGAAAACTAAAGATAAACTGTGTGAGGAGCCTTTAGCTGCAATAAAGTTAATTTGAAAAGGAAAGACAACCTGTGAGGAGTCCGCCCCATGACATCACTTCCTCGGGCGCTGCGATGACCGGAGGGCTCCTCACACAGTTTGTCTTTACTTTTCAAAGTAAGTATATTGCAGCCGCTGTTCTGTACAAAGCAGAAGCAGCGGCTTGGGCAGGGGGGGGGGGTGGTGGTGTGAGTGAACCAGCAGGGGAGGGGGGGGTGATGGTGTGAGTGAACCAGCAGGCAAGGGGGGTGAGTGAGTGACCCAGCAGGAGGGGTGAGTAAGTGACAGGGGGGTGGGTGGGTGAGTGAATCAGCAGTGGAGGGGGGGTGGTGTGAGTGAACCAGCAGGGGAGGGGGGTTGGTGTGAACCAGCAGGGGAGGGGGTTGGTGTAAGTGAACCAGCAGGGGAGGGGGTGAGTGAGTGAACCAGAAGGGAGGGGAGGGAAGGGGTGGTGTGAGTGAACCAGCAGGGGAGGGGGGTGAGTGAGTGAACCAGCAGGGGAGGGGGGTGAGTGAGTCAGCAGGGGGTGAGTGAGTGAACCAGCACTGAGGGGAGGGGGTGAGTGGACCAGCACTGAGGGGGGGTGTGAGTGAATCCTCGGTAATTTTTGTGGGTGGGGCTGGGGGAGGGGCAGGGGTGGGGCTGGGGGCGGAGAATGGGTGGAGCATGGCGAGCCACAGATGTTGGGTTTTTCTCGGTGAAAAAGTTGGCAACCCTAATATGCTTCCATACTGGAATTATTGGTAAATAAACCACAAGAGCTTTTAATATGGGCTCATTCTGATGATGTCATTTTGCATGTACCAAAAAAAGAAGCATAAAATGAGAGGGAAAAGAATGACAACAAAACTGATTTGTTTTGTGCAGTGGTATAAGTTACAATGAGGGCCCTCCAAGCAAACTTTTTTTTAAGGGCCCCCCAATTGTCTTGGCAGCTGCAGTGGCAGTAGTGGCGGCCCCCACCCCCAATCCATTCAGGCCCAGCTGCAGTAAACTTACATCATTGTGCTTGCCATGTGGCTCTACTCTGTAAGTTTACTGTGGGCCTGGCGGCTGTTCCCCACTGGGCCGAAGTGTCATGGAGTGGCTGTTATCGGAAGACTTTGGTCCTTGGGGGTATTTACAAGTGTGGAACAACGTGGCAAACGTGATAAAATAAGTTCCCCCTGCTGCCTCTGCCGCCGCCACTGCTGTATGGGCACATTTTCCATCCAGGCTCACATGCGTTGTGGGAGCTGCTTGGGCAGGTTTCGTACCTAGATATGCCTCCTCTGAAGCATGCCATGAGAATAAAAGATTAAAGAATTCATTAGGTCTTAGGGTTTCCAAAAACAACTTGTGAAAATTAAAGACTAATCTAGTCCAGGTTTCACCTTACTTCATATATGGTCTTCCACAGAAATATAGAAAATGATGACAGCTAAGAAGCTCTAGTCTGCCCACCCATACCACCTTCTGATTTCTACAATTCCTTCCTCGTTCTCAGATATCAACTGTGATTGTCCCAACTCTTTCTTGAATTCAGATAGTTTTTTCTATCTCCACCATCTCCATTGGAAGGCTGCTCCTTGTGCCCAACACCCTGTCTATAAAGGAATATTTTCTTAAATGTGTCACCTTTCACACTCTTGGTATATTGTAGTCAGCATGAGGCAGTGGCATAAGACTCCACAGCCGATTTGAAGGTTTAACAGAAAGAAAACTTTATTCAGAGTTTCCCCGGCTAAACAACCTGCCCCAGTCCTTGGGGAATGAAATGCACTGTTTATTAGAGAGCACTTTATTCTCTGTGCTTCCCCAGCTGCAAAGCTTCCTTGATCAGTCTGCTGGTTGGAAAAATGTGGTTCCAACATAAATAGCAATTCTAAGTCAAGAAAACAGGATTGCCCCTCCAAAGACCATTCATTCTGGGCAGCACAACTCAATCCCTTAACTGCAGGATAGAATACTCCTAAGTGAAACAACACAGCAGTTCTCTAGAGCACAAGAGTCCTCCAGCTGGGCAAGACTTGAATAGCAAGGCTGAGTGCACCGTAGTAGATTCAAAAACCCCTGGGCTCCTCTCTTCCCCAGGTCTCCTGCTTCCTGGATTAAACCCTTGAACCTGGCTACACCTCTCCAGGCATTCTTCAGCCTGATCTTTTAAAGAGGCAAGATTTTAGGCTCATAGCATCCCTCTACCTCCCCCCTCCCTGCTCATGCACAGGTTCTAAATTCGTCAGGAAGAATACCTACAGGGGATGGGGAGTTTCCCATACACCTGATCACACTTGTCTTATGATCCCTTGTTTCAGATCCCCCTTTCCACTGAAAGAGGCTCACCTCCAGTGCATTTATATCTTGGAGGTCTATAGATGTCTAGATCATATTTGCCCTTTCATATCTTTTCTCTATCTCAATATGCTTTATGTACTGTAGAAGCCTCCATGCGTTTATACTCTATGAAGGTGTGAGCTCCAGTATTGTGCAAATACTCTAAACTCCTAGAGCAAGTTTTCATGTCATTTTCGATTAAAAATGATATCAAACAACGTGGGAAATGATGTTGATATTTCCCTTTTCATTTAAAATGAATGCATTTCCATGTTAAGCAGCTAATGCAGAAAGTATTCTTTTGGGCCATGAAAGGGAAGGAATACACCTTACAAATATTGTGTATTAACTGGCACTGGAATGAGAAACTAGTATTGGAATAAGGAACGAGAGACATCATATTGTAAATAGGTCTGTTATATCTGACCAATTGTTGTATTGTTTCAATGTAAACCGCACTGATGACAAATAGCGCCGTATATAAGAAAATTAAATAAATAAATCATCACGGATATGAAATGGATCCTTGAAAAGACAAAAGAATGCCAAAAGAATATCTATATGTGTTTTATTGACTACAGCAAGGCTTTTGACTGTGTAAACCATTGATAACTCTAGGCCACATTAGGAAGCATGTGAATACCAGAACACCTGATCGTTCTCTTGCACAACCTTTACATTGATCAAGAAGCAACAGTTCAAAAGGAACAGGGAGAAAAAGAATGGTTTAAAATCATCAAAGGTGTATGACAAGGCTGCATAGCTTCCCCCTACCTTTTTAATTTATATGCAGAACAAATCATCAAAGAAGTGGGACTGTATAAAGACAACTGGGGTGTGAATATTGGTGGACGACTCATCAATGACCTTTGCTATACTGAAGATGCCACATTACTAGCTGAAAGTGAAGATGATCTAAAACATTTGCTTCTCAAGATCAAAATAGTCTTAAAACATTTGCTTCTCAAGATCAACATAGTCTTAAAATGGGCCTGTACCTTAACGTTAAGAAGACAAAGATCCTGACAAATGGCAAAATCAATAAGTTCATCATTGATGGAGAAGAAATTGAAATAATTGACAACCTTAACCTACTTGGATCAACAATCAATAAAGAAAGGACAAGCAGCCAAGAAATACGATGACACATTGCTCTTGGCAGAATGCCTATGAAGGACCTGGACAAGATTCTCAAGAGCAGAGATGTCTCTCTCCATACAAAGATTTGATTTGTCTAGGCCATGGCATTTTCAATAACATCATATGGATGCAAAAGTTGGACAGTGAAAAAGATAGAAGAAGAGGGAAAGAAGAGGGCCTTCCGCAGAATTACACAGAATTGCCGCCAATGAACCAATGGGGTTCATTGGCGGCAAGTTCCATTTCAGATTGGGAAGAGTGGTTGCTTCACCTCACAGACGTGTTCCATACACTCTCTATGTGGTAATCTGACCCCTGATGAAGGCCTTCGGCTGAAACTTGTAAAGTTGGGTCTTTAATAAAGTTGATTTTACCCATACCCTCCGGTAGGCTATGGTATTTGCCCTCCGCTGTTTTCTCCACAGCGAAAAAGATAGACAGGAAGAAAATTGATGTCTTTGAATTATGGTTCTGGAGACAAATACTGTGCATATCATGGACTTCCCAAAGAATAAACCAGTCAGTACTAGAGGAGATCAAACCTAAGCTTTCCTTAGAAGCTCAGATGATAAGACTTTGACTTTCATATTTTGGACACATGATGCGAAGAGAAAGATCATTAGAGAAAGACATAATGCTTGGCAAGGTAGAAGGTCAACGTAAAAGAGGAAGGTCCAGCAATGAGATGGATTGATAGAATAACAACAGCTATGAGTGCCACTCTATCAACTAATAGACTGAAGTCTGAACACAGTTTAGGTGAACTATCCAGAGGGTCGCCATGAGTCAACACTGACTTAACAGCACTTAACAACAACAGCTGGTATTGTAGAAGATAAGGTGCTGCGGTAGCAACTTCTGAAGCAGTTAATTGCATTCTGCATTATTTGATGTGATGCTAACATGAGACAGCAAACTTTGCTCTGCATTCACTACATGTCAGCCTTCCCAAAAAATTCCTGGAAGCAGGACCATACCAAGCTAAAATCTGGTGCCCCCTCCACCAAGTCATGTTCAGTAACTCTGTCTTTATGAGCTTCTCTGAAGCCTAGTAATGAAATCATCACTTCCTTCTGTGCTTGCATCGGCACTGCTAACACAGCTCTTGATACATCTCTGTATGGAAGGCTTCCAACAAAGGATTTGCATCTAATGTGTGTTAAATTGTACCTGTAATGAACATTGTACAAAACCTTAGCATATTTAATGGGTCTAACAAACTTGGTTTGCAGCTTGTCATGCTGTGAGGGCTTGTGTGTATCTTTGATGCTGAGGGCAAAGTTATAGGTACTTTAAGTACTGGCAGGGTCTCACAAGATGGACAGGTCTCAGCTGAGGTGCCAGACTAAGACAAACCACCCATCTAGGCAGCAGCAGAATGGGACACTGTTGGCAGCAGAGAATCACATTTCTGTGACGGCAACAACACTAAACTTAAACTGTGCGGAGGAAAGGCCTGGCAATCTACTTTTGTATCTTGCCATGAAAACCCAATGGATAGTCACAACAAAACAAATTACTCTATAGTGCTGGAAGATGAGACCCCCAGGTCGGAAGGCACACAACAGGCTACTGGGGAAGAGCTGAAGACTTTTCAGATTAAAGCCAGCATTTATGATGTGGTTGGATCAAAGCCCTCGGGACGTCTGACTGCTGATGTAGCTGCACATGAAATGAGAGTCAGAAGCTGTAAAGATGCCTTGCATATTGGGATAAGGAATATATGAAGCATGAACAAGGGAAGTTGGCGGTGGTCAAGAATGAAATGGAACGTCTACAACTTGATCTGTTGGATGTCAGCGAACTGAAATGGACTGGCATCAGGCACTTTGGCATCAGATGATCACATGGTCTACTATGCTGGAAATGAAAGACAAAGAAGAAATGGTGTTGCATTTATAATAAAGAAGAAACTTGCAAGAAATGGAAAGAAATACAATGCAGTCAGTGAACGCTTAATCTCTATTCGCCTACGAGTATGCCTATCAACACAAATTTAATTCAAGTATATGCCCCTACAACAGCTGCAGAAAAGGATGAAATTGATGAGTTCTATGAACAAGTACAAGCTGAATTTGACAGAACATGCAAACAGGATATCCTGATAGTCATGGGTGACTGGAACACAAAACTGGAAGCAAAGAAGAAGGCAAAGTGGTTGGAAAATATGGACTTGGCAACAGAAATGAAGCTGGAGAAATACTGATAGAATTCTCTAAGACCAACGATCTATTCATCTCAAACACTTTCTTCCAACAACACAAGCGTCAACTGTGCACATGGACTTCACCCAATGGATTGTACAAAAATCAAATTGATTACATCTGTGGAAGTCAACAATGGAAAAGCTCTACAACATCAACAAAGACAAACCCTGGAGCAGACTGTGGTACAGATCACCAACTGCTAGTATGCAAACTCAAGCTAAAGTTGAAAAAGAGCAAGCCACTCATGAATGCAGCAAAACATGACCTTGAGAATATACCACTGGAATTTAAAGACTGCCTGTAAAATTGATTTGCTGCTTTAGATACAAATGACAGAGCTCCAGAAGAGTTATGGAATGACATCAAGAAGGCTGTGTTGGAAGAAAGCAAGAAATCTCTACAAAAGGTGAAAAAACAAAAATGGCCAAAATGGATGACAGAAGAAACTCTGGAAATTGCCTAGAAATGCAGAGAAGCTAAAGCCAGAGGAGAAAGAAGGACAATCGCAGAACTTAACAAAGATTTCCAACGTGCAGCAAGACAGGACACGGAAAAGTACTACAATGACACATGCAAGGAAATAGAAGAAGAAACTATTAGAGGAAGAATAAAATCAGGTTTCCTAAAATTATGAGAGTTAAAGAAAAAATTCTAGCCTCATATTGGAATGTTACAAGATGCTCAAGGTTCTGTGTCGAATGATGCTGAGAAGATCAAGAAAAGGTGGAAAGAATATACAGTGTTTTTATATGATAAAGATCAACTGGACCAACTGCTGTTTCAACCTGTACCTTATGATCTGGAAACATTGGTGATGAAAGAAGAAGACGAAGCAGCATCGAAACCCTTATCAAAGAACAAAGCACCAAGCATTGATGGCATTCCCATAGAAGTATTACAGCAATCTCATACAGCTGTTACCATGCTTGCAAGGCTCTGCCAAGAAATATGGAAGACAACAGCATGGCCAACTGAATGGAAAAGATCTGAGTTTATACCAATGCTAAAGAAAGGTGATCCAAATGACTGTGGAAACTATCACACAATCACTCTAATCCCACATGCCAGCAAGATTCTACTGAAAATTATTCAACATAGACTACAATCATACCTGGAACAAGAACTACCTGAAATGCAAGCAGGATTAAGGAAAGGATGAGGAACAAGAGACATCATCGCGGATATGAAATGGATCCTTGAAAAGAATAAAGAATACCAAAAGGATATCTATTTGTGCTTTATTGACTACAGCAAGTCTTTTGACTGTGTAAACCATGAAATACTCTGGGCCTTATTAAGAAGCATGGGTATACCAGAACAGCTGGTTGTTCTCTTGCACAATCTGTACATTGATCAAGAAGCAACAGTTCAAATGGAACAAAGAGAAACAGAATGGTTTAAAATCAGCAAAGGTGTATGACAAGGCTGCACCCTTCCCCCCTACCTGTTTAATTTATATGCAGAACAAATCATCAGAGAAACAGGATTGTATGAAGACAACAGAGGTGTGAAGACTGGTGGAAGACTCATCAACAACCTTCGCTATGATGATGATACCGCATTGCTGGCTGAAAGTGAAGATGATCTGAAACATTTGTTTCTCGTGATCAAGGAACATCGTCTTAAAATGGGCCTGCACCTTAATGTAAAGAAGACAAATATCATGACAACTGGCAAAATCAATAAGTTCATCGTTGAAGGGGAAGAAATTGAAATCGTGGAGAACGTTAACCTACTTGGATCAGCTATTAATAAAGAAGCAACAAGCAGTTAAGAAATCCGACAACACATTGCTCTTGGCAGACTGGCTATGAATGACCTAGACACGATTGTCAAGAGCAGAGATATCTCTCTCCATTTAAAAATTTGACTAGTTCAAGCCATGGTATTTTTAATAACATCATATGGATGTGAAAGCTGGACAGTTAAAACGATGGACAGGAAGATAATTGATGGCTCTGAATTATGTGCTGCCGGCGAATACTGTGATCTCCTCTAGTACTGAGGAACAAAACAGTCAGTACTAGAGGAGATCAAACCTAAGCTTTCTTTAGAAGCTCAGATGACAAGACTTCGACTTTCATACTTTGGACACATCGTGCGAAGGGAGAGATTACAAGAGAAAGACATCATGCTTGGCAAGATAGAAGGTCAACGCAAAAGAGGAATGCCAGCAATGAGATGGACTGATGCAATAACAGCAGCTACGGGTGCCAGTCTGTCAACAATGAGCCGTCTGACTGAAGACCGAACACAGTTTAGGACAACTATCCAGAGGGTCACCATGAGTTGACACCGACTCGATGGCACTTAACAACAACAAAAACTTAAAAGGCTTCTAGAGAACTTGACTAAGTCCATGTACAAGAAAACTAATCAAATCAAAAGAGATCACTATAACAGCCACAGTCAACAAAACAAAAAGAATATGGAAAAATATTATTGAAAAATGTTTGAAGAGAAAGCGTCCATATTTCTAAATATATTTGCAGAAGATCAGAGAGCTTACCAGAGCTGCATGTGTGACAGGAGAGAATGTGATTATCCAGATATTTCAGGAACCATGTCATGCACCTCACTGCAGGCTTATGAATTTTACATCTGGAACCCTGGGCTGTGAACTGTGGTTCTTTATAATTCTTCCTTACAAATCCCAGCAGCTTAATAACCCTACTGGGAGTCTCTGCTGCTGTGAATTTTGAGGAATTGTAATTAGCTGCTGCAGCTGGGGTCTCTTTCTTTCTATCTACCCCTCTCCGTCTCCCTCTGCCTCTCTTCCTTCTGTCTTTATAGATGCTTTTTTCAGTATAGGTATTCTGGAATGTCTTTTATGCCCAGCTATGTTTCCATCCAGGGCCAGCCCTGGGCATGTGCGGACATGTTGCCCACATATAGCGCTGATCCCAAACAGGCCCTGCGCCAGGCCAGCTTAAGAGGTTAGCCAGTTAGGCCCAAAGCCTGCCTCACTGACACACCTCACAGGCACTGCTGCACTTCTAAAAGTGGGCTCTTTCTGTTTTGTGTAAGAAACAGGAAGCACCCCTATTTCACTTTTAGAGACTCAATGGTGCCGACGGCTGCAGCTTAGCACATCTATGGGAGCTAAGGAAAATGCCCCTGTGGCTGTGTAGTGAATGCAGCTGTGGACCATTGATAGGAGGAGGAGAGAGGGTGACTAGCTGGTTCTGAAGTTGGAAGAGGTAGACCGGCAATGGAAGATGGTTGGGGGAACTGGAAGGGAGATGATGCTGGGGCTAGAAATGTGCCCTGTGTGACTGATGAATTTAATACCCCTCTCTGCCCCAGCCATGTGCAATAACTCACTCTTGTTGAGCTTTTTTTGGATTCCCAGTGATGATATCAGTGCCCTTTCTGGACTTGTGCCCTGTGCAACCATATCACTTGCATAGCCCTTGGGCTAAGACTGGAAATGAGGTGATGCTGGCAGATTGGGGGTGGGGTCTGAAACTAGAAGGGAGATGATGCTGGGAGGGTTAGCACTGTAAGAGAGCTCATGCTGTGAGGGGCAGAGACTGGAAGGGAGGACTGTAAGGGGGTGATGCTGATGCAGGGGGGCTGAAAGGGGGCAGATGCTGCAGTCAGAATGGAGAAAAAGAGGCAGAAACTGGGAGAGTGAGGATGGAGAGGGGAACAGATGTTTTGTGTGGGAGGTAAAAAACAAGGTCATACAGTAGGAAATATTGAGAGGGAGGGGCATAAGAATGGATTCTGCAGTAAAGAGGAAGACAGGCAGGATTAATGACTATCGGAGAAGGAAGTAGCTGGGTGAGTGGGGACAGGGAGATGGGGGAGGGCAGGGACTGGGACTTTAAAACTGGGAGGGGGAAAAGAAGAAGACAGACTCTAAGATTAGTTGAGTATTGGGAGAGTAAGTGGGGACTCAGTTGTCTGACCGAAGACTGTTGCAAGTCACTGTGCACGTGGCCCCGGAAGGAAAATGTTTGTGCCTGTAACGTTCACTCGCAGTGTGTGGCGCCATCGAACTGTGCACCAGAAGTGAATGTTACCGGTAGCGATTTCTTAGAGAAAGAAAGATGAAGTTGGGAATGGTGCCACCTTATTTTTTTTTAATTTAACAGGTGTTTTATATTGCTTTATCATTTCAGTCAAAGTGGTTTACATTGTAACTGAAAACTTGGTATTGTACATTCAACAGAGGTGTTGATAACTTGGATGTTTCTGAGGCAATGGAGGGTTAAGAGACTTGCCCAAGAGCCGAAGGCATGCTAGAGGGAATCAAACCCTGGTGCCTTGGTTCCCAAATCAGTGCTCTAATCATTAGGCTATTCCTCCACTTGATGCTAGTTTTGCCATGGAGAATGCTGAACTGGTAGGAGTTGGGGATAGAGCGATTGGACGAGAGGGAGATTTTGCTATTCCTTATGCCTGGAACAAACTAACTGAGTCTTGTCAGGTTTTATCTCTGGTCAGGTTTTATCTCTGGTCTTTTTCAAATCCAGGCTGAAAACTCACTTCTTCAAAGCCAGTACTGCATACTGATCTGCTTAGCCTTCCATGTGTTTCCTGTTTTGACTAGATAGTAAGTTCCGATGAGCAGGGACTGTCTTTTACATGTGTCTGTACAGTGCTGTCTACGCCTTGCAGTGCCATACAAATGATCAGTAGCATTAGTAGTGGTGGTAGTAGTGATATTGGACTAGGGGTGAGGAGGGAACATTGAGGGAGAGAGATAAGATGGTAGGCTGGGAGAGGAGACAGGAGAGATGCTAGACCACTAGAGGAGAAAACGGAGAACTAGAAGGAGAGAGGAAACATAGAAACATGACGACAGAAAAAGACCACATGGCCTATCTAATCTTCTCTTCCATATCAACCACTACAACAGTCCACTTTTTACCTTTAGAGATCCTCTGTGTTGGTCCCATGCTTTTCTGAATTCAGATACTGTCCTCATCTCTACCACCTCCACTGGGAGACAATTCCACGGATCCACCACTCTTTCCATAAAGAAGCTGTTGGTCTATTCAGAGGAAGAGAAAAAAAAGGCTGGGGAGATGAAAGAGAAAGAGAGAGGTGTTGGACCAAAGGTTGAGAGGACTGCGAGGTGCTGAACTGGAGTGGTGGAGAGAGAGAGGGGAGACGATGGGCATAGTGGAACTACGTGAAAAAGGCCATGGGAAGATGGCAAAGAGATGAGCGAGCAGAGGACGGTGATCACAGCGGGTGGAAATATGGTGAAGGAAGAAGAGGCTAGCGAAGGAGTGAGATGGGAAAAATGAGAGCTGGGGACATTGTCTGGGCTAGAGTTTAGAGGAGTAGATAGAAAGTTGATAGGTGAAAAGTCAAAAGGGGATTGAGAATGGGGGTGAAATTTGAGTGGATAAAGAAGAAGTAAGAAAGAACTGTAGAACTTACGAGCATATGATATGCCATACTGGGTCAGACCAAGGGTTCATCAAGCCCAGTATCCTTTTTCTAACAGTGGCCAGTCCAGATCACATGTACCTCTCAAGTTCCCAAAAGGTACACAGATTCCATATGCTGCTGGTCCAATGGGTAAGCAGTGTATTTTCCCGGTCCTCTTTAATAAAGGTTTATGGACTTTTCCTCCAAAAACGTCTCCAAACCTTTATTAAATACAGCTATACTGACAGCTCTTGCAACATCCTCTGGTAACAAATTCCAGAGTTTGGTTAAATGTTGAGTGAAAAATATTTTCTATGATTATTCTTAAATGTGCTTCATTCATTGTTTGTCACCTAGTTTTTCAACTTTTTGAAGGAGTAAACAACCAATCTACATTTACCCGTTCCATTCATTCATTATTTTATATTTATTTCTTTTATTTTTTAACACGTTTTCTATATTGCTTATGAGATTTACATTAAACAAACTAGAACTTACATTGAACAGGGAAGATTAACTTGGAAGCTTAAGCAGGGAACAGAACCCATCTAGCATTTCTCCCATCTCTTTTCCAAGCTGAAGAGCACTAACTTTTAAAGCCTTTCTTCGTAGGAATATCCTTCCATTCCCTTTACCATTTTTGTTGCTCTTCTCTGTACCTTTTCTAATTCTGCTATATCTTTTATAAGCTATGGTGACCAAAATTGCAAACAATATTCAAGGTGTGTTCACACCATAGAGTGAAATAGAGACATTATAATATCCTTGGTTTTATTCTCCATTCCTTTCTTATGATTCCTAGCATTCTATTTGCTTTCTTGGCCACCACTGCACACTGGGTGGAGGGTTTCAATGTATTATCCACGATGATCCCTAAATTCCTTTCCTGCATGGTGATTCCTAATATGGATCCTTGCATCGTGTAACTGTAGTTTGGGTTGTTCTTCCCTTGTATAACTTTGCACTTGTTCACATTAAATGTCATCTGCCGTTTGGATGTCCAGTCTCCCAATTTATCAAGGTCCTCTTGCAATTTTTTTACAACCCTCTTGTGTTTTAGCAACTTTGAATAATTTTGTGTCATTTGCAAGTTTGATCACCTCACTCATTCCCATTTCTCGGTCATTTATAAATACTCGAAAAGTTTGTCTTTGCTCAACTTTCACACTACCTTGATTCTATTAATTTTCTTCACCCCCGCCAATCGGGTTTCCGCACAGGTCACAGTGTTGACACCATTCTTCTTGCTTTCACTAACGCACTACACATGGCTCACGATCAGGGTGATATCTCGGTGGCGGTTGCCCTAGATCTCTCAGCAGCCTTTGATCTTGTTGACCACTCCCTTCTCCTCCTTCGTCTTCGGGAAGCTGGTTTATGTAGTACTGTGCATCACTGGTTTCACTCCTTTCTCTCTTCCCGCTCTTGTTCTGTGCTATCCCCCTCTTCTTCTGCCCCCTCGTCTAACTCTTTCCCTCTTACCTGTGGGGTACCCCAAGGTTCTGTTCTGGCTCCTCTTCTGTTTAACCTTTTCCTAGCACCCCTTGCACTCTTAATTCAACAATCAGGTATTTCTGCTTTTCTTTATGCAGACGACATTGTTCTGCTCCACCATACTTCTCCCTCTTGTCCTGATCTCACCGCGCTTAACTCATGTCTTTCCGCTGTAGCCAACTGGTTGACCCTTCACTGCTTGCACCTTAATCTCACTAAGACCGTTGCCATTTGGTTTTCCCATGGGTCTACACCCCCTACCCTTGCCCCCTCATTTTCTGGGTCCCCTGTTCCATTAGCTTCTACCTTTCGTTACCTTGGTGTCCACTTTGATTCTGATCTTTCTTTCCAGTCCCACCTCTCTCACATTACCAAATCCTCTTTCTTTTTCCTCCGACAAATACGTGCAATTCGCCCCTTTTTGTCCTCAGCAGCCCTCACTACCCTTGTGTTGTCTTTGGTTATCTCTCGTGTCGACTTTGCAAACTCAGTTCTTGTTGGTCTCCCTAAGTCTCGCTTATCCCGTTTACAACGCATACACCACACTGCTGCTCGTCTTATTTGTCATGCGTCTCCCCGCGACCACATCACTCCCCTCCTGTTTCACCTCCACTGGTTACCCCTCCCTTACCGTTCCCAATTTAAGCTTCTCACTCTGGTACACAAAGTACTTCATACTGGCTCCCCCCAATATCTTGCTGACTTACTCTCTATCCACTCCCCTCGTTATACTCCCCGCTCCTTTCATCTTCACCGTCTAGCCCTTCCCTCCCCTTCCCGTGCTCATTTACAGTCCACCCGCTCCTCTGCTTTCTTCTTCATCGGCCCCGCCCTCTGGAATTCACTACCTCCCGCCCTCCGTCTTGAACCACTCTTCTCAACCTTTAAACAAAACCTAAAAACACACCTTTTCTCTTTGGCTTTTGATGTGCCCTCTCCTTTTGTGTAATCTCCTCTTCCCCGTCCCTAACCTTCCCTTGTTGTTTCTCCCCCACCCTCTCCATGTCTCTTTTGTCTACTCTTTTTAAACAGAAACTGTACTTTTAATCAGATATTGTATTTCTTCTCTTTTCCAGGCTTCGGCCTTTTTTAAGACAATTGTTTTTATATTGTACATCGCTTTGATTTCTGGAGAAAGGCGATTTTATCAAAACTAATAAACATAAACATAAACATAATATGTTAAAAAGAAGCGATTGGCCATTTAGCCCTACTCTGTTTTCTAACTTTCAGCCAGTTCCCAATCTACAATAGTACATTACTTCCTTTCCCATGGCTTTTTAATTTCCCTAAGAGTCTCTCATGAGGGACTTTGTCAAAGGCTTTCTAAAAATCCAGATACACTATATCAACTGGCTCACATTTATCTACCTGTTTATTCATATCTTCAAAAAAATATAAGAGATTGATGAGACAAGACTTTCCTCGGCTAAATCCATGTTGGCTTTCTGCCATTAAACCATGACTATCTACATGTTCAGTCATTTTGTTTTTTATAATGATTTATAATATTTTTTTCCTGGAACTGATGTCAGGCTCACTGGTCTGTAGTTTCCTGGATCACCCCTGGAAAATTTGAGATACATTGGCTACTATCCAACCTTTGAGTACTACAGATGATGATAATTATATATCACAGATTACTAATAGTAGTTCTATGATCTCATATTTCAATTCTTTCAGCACCCTGGGATGTATACCATCCAGTCCAGATGATTCGCTGCTCCTTATTTTATCAATTAGCTGTATTATATCTTAACGATTTAATGAGATTTGTTTCAATTCCTCTGATACATCACCTTTAAATATCATCTTTGGGAAGAGTAACTTCCCTACATCTTCTTTGGTAAAGACCATAGCAAAGAATTCATTCAGTCTGTTTGTTATGGCCATGTCCTCTCTAAGTGCACCTTTTACTCCTCCATCATCTAATGGTCCAGCTGAATCCCTTACAGATGTTTTGCTGTGAATACACTTGAAAAATGTTTTTATTATGCACTTTTGCTTCCACAGCAAGCTTCTTTTCAAATTTTCTCTTTGCCTGCCTTATCAATGCCTTGTATTTCACATGCCTGATTTTGACTTGCATTTCACATGCCTGTTTTTGTTAAATGGCTCTTTTCTCTATTTTCTGGAAGAGTCTCTCTTAGTTATAATAGTCTCTCTGACTTCACCTTTAAGCCATGCTAGTTGTAGTTTGGCCTTCCTTCCACCTTTTTTTGAGCATGAAAAACATTTAATCTGGGCTTCCAAGATAGTAGTTTTAAATAACACCCAGGCCTGATGTAAACTCTTAACTTTTGCTGTTGCTCCCTCCTGTTTTTTTCTGAACCATTTTGTTCACATTATTAATCTCCTTCTTGAATAGTCAATGCTAGCACAATCAATCTTTTTGCTATCCTCCCTTCATTTCTTAAATCCAATGCTATTATGTTTTGGTCGCTATTGCCATACAACCCCAAAACAGTTGGCTCTTGTGCTAGATCTTGCATTCTACTGAGGATTAGGTCTAAAATAGCATCCCCATATATTGGTTCCTGAATCAGCTGTTCCATGAAGCAGTCTTTTATTTCATCTAGAAATTTTATCTTCCTAGCATGTCCTGATATGACATTGACCCAGTCAATACCAGGGTAATTGAAATTTCCCATTATTACTGTAGCCAGTAGGATAAAATGTATTTTTTTGAAAACTGGCTGGGGCTTTCTGTGACATCCCAGGATTATTGCTGCCTGCAGCTGTTTTTTTTTTAAGCTGCAGGAGCAGCGGTATGATGGTGGCAGGGTTCTGGCCCATTCTGGGCCTTGTAGGAGACAGGAGGAGCAGATTTCTGGAGGTTGGGTGCAACCGCGATGTTTGCAGCTGGCCCTTAAAGTCAGAGTGTAGTGCCAGCTGCAATCAGATGCAGCTGTGGTTTTCTGGCTGCCCTGATTGCAAGAGAGGAGTGCCTGTGAGCATCAGGGATGAGCTGCAAGGTCCGCAGCTGTCCTCAATGTGAAAGGAGGATGCCGGATGCTCCCTCCTGTCATCGGGGAGAATTGTGGTGGTTTTACCACTGTTAAGGAGGGAGGAGAGGGTGTCCCAGAGTCATAGTGAGAGCCGTAAAGGCCTGGTGAGAGAGGGGTGGGGCTTGGAGCACCCCTACGGAGGTTGTGAAGGCCCAATATTTAAGGGCAGGGGGTCTGGAAAAGGTAGACCCAAAGTTTAAATGGGGCCATCGGAAGCCCCATAAAAGTTTTCTATAGTGGCTGGGGGGCCTTGGAATAGGATCAGAAAGAAGGTCCCGAATAAAAATATAGGGCTTAGAAATGAACTATTTAAGAGACCCAGATAAATAAAAATACAAAAATAAAATAAAATGAATTTAAAGTGTGCTCTCCAATTGGTGAGGGGGCTTGAGAAACCCCCAAAATGGTTTTTGGGCTAAAACCCCTTATTTAAAGAACTCTAATGTCAGAACTGAGGTGCGGGAGATGTGCTTACCCCAAAATATATTTGTTTTAATTTTAAATTAATTTTAAATTGCATTAGGTGGCTGTAATTTGACCTCTTTTTCCTGAGGGGGGGATTGAGCTCTGAAATTAAAAAATAAGTTTAAATCTTCAATATAATTAATCAATCCTGAATTCTGAAGCTCTAATCAGTTTGCTTAAAATGATAAAAAGTTAGTTTTAATAAAAAACAAGTCCCGGCTCCATAGACTTTCAGTTCAGTGTTCAGGGGAGTGTAGGAATCCATTTTAAAACTTTATTTCAGGTGGGCATAGCATAGTTTCTGACACAGTGAGGTGATTAATAATAAAACTGCAATGAAAGTGCAAAGAAACACTAGAGAAAAAGTTTAAATAATTATAATCTGACCTTATGGTAAAAAATATTGGTAAATTGGGATTTTGTTGCTTGAGATGTTTGGGAATGGTTGCTAAGGACCTTTTTGAAATATAGTCCGTGGAAGAACACTAGATCTGCTCCTTAGAATGTGAGTGAAAACGGGCAGATGGGGTTGAGCTGTGAAAGAAGAGAGCTGCACTGACAGTGTGCTGTCTGTGAGGGATTCATTTAAGGTTTAAGGGCAGCTGTTTGAAGCAGAACTGACCGGAGTGACATTGGCTGTGTCCAAGGTGAATTCCTAAAAGGGAAATAGTGGTGGAAATTGTCTATAAAGATTTAAAGAAGTGCCACTTTAGCCTGGTAATACAGGGCTGCGATTGTGAGTGTCAGAGAAATTTATGGTCATAGTCTGACTTCTTTCTTTATTGGATTTTGAAGATTCAGTAACATTTGGAACAGGCGTCTATGATTTGTAAGGCAGACCTTCTGGAAATAACTGACGAACCCTGATTAAAGAAAAGGGGTTTGATGTATGATTTCCCTTGGTGACAAACCTGGACACTTTATTTTAACATCTAAATAAAGAAAGCAGTTAGAGAACCTGACTACCAAGGCGTGGTAGGCTACGGCCTAGAATAGCCTATAAATGTATGTAAACGTATGAGAGGCCTGTAAGCTAGGCCTGAGTCCCAGCCCCCACCCGAGAATAAGAATGCTGAGAGACCAAAGTCAGTATAAGTTAGAGAAACTGCTTTAAACTGCTTTTTGATAAGGTTGTATAAATCCTTTGTTGAATATTCTATGCTGATGACAGACATGTTCCAGTGCTCTGTATTCACACATTTTCTAAGCTAAGCAGTGACCTTGTAGGAGAAATGTATCAAAGTCTTAGAACTGTGCCTTTGTTAGAGAATTCTGAGCAGGTGGAACAGAGTACTGGGCCCACAGAAAGATCCCAATTGGATGGGTGCGAGGGTCAGTGGGACCATTAGAAAGTTTGCCTGTATTAAACTGAAGAAGAAAGGTATAAAAGGTGTTGTTTACTGGACTCCATTGCTCAGACCATTTTGAATGTGACATTTGCCTGAGACTTGTGCACAATAAATTGGCTTGGATCTTCGAACTGACTCCTGGTTTTATTCATTGCGTGCACTTCGCTGCAACAAAGGTTTTGAGGTGAATAGACATCCTCAGTACCTATTGTGACTGAAGCCACTGAATACATTGGGCCCCGATGCAAGAGAGCAGCAAGGACGTGTGAGTCACAAGTGTTGAATTCCTAGTTTCTTTTGAGGTTCCCAATTCAATTAGATCCCGATTCAGACAAAGACATCTCGACTTTCTGTACACCTGATCGGAACCGGACGCACAGAGTTAGCTGGGATTCTTTTCCCACGGGGCACAATTAACCCCACGGGAACATAATCGTGTCCAGGTCTGTATGTGCAGGCTGGGACCCCGATTCAGATAGGCCTTCATGTATAGGCCTTGCCCGGATAGCTCAGTCAGATCTCTGAATGGAGTTGCGGCACCATGGCATCCGGTTGCCATGGCACCACAGCTCCATTCAAAAGCCATGATCCCCGGCTGCAAACTTCATTCCCTGCAGCCCGACCCCCGATCTGGCCTCCCAAGGCTAGGGTGGGGCTGTGGGGAATCTCCTCTGCCCCTTCCCGCTGCTTTCCAGCCCCGGGACTGCCGTCCTCCACTAAATCGGGGAACTTATTCCACCTCAGTTCCCCATTCAAGCCATCGGCCCTGAACGTACAGGGCTGACATTGGAATCGGCCCTGTATGTTCAGGGCTGACTACCGCCCATCACCTGCTCTAACACTGCCCTACCGCCACCCCTGATCCTCCCCTTTCCCACCCCATCTAACTTCCCCATACAACTCACGTGGAAGTTAGATGGGGTCGGAGGGGGCCCGAATAACGGGGATGGACGTTCCAATGGGGCATCCATCCCCACTATTCATGCCTTGGAATGAACCCATTATTGTCTTCATATTTCTTAAATTGTGATTCCTTGGATCTGTACTTGGTCACAGTTTGTCTATGTTTTGCATAAGTGACCGAGCTGCAATATTCTGTTTGTATAGTTTTGGTGTAGCAGTCCCGCTTGTTCTCTTTTCCCAGTAAAAGATGTATTGGCATTCTCTAAGATGTATTGGTTTAATATTTGTAATGTTGTCTTTTGATAGGTAGGGTTTGGTGCTTTGTGAGTCCTGTTGTGTTGTTATGATATGGCAAGTTTGCTATGGGTTCTAAAGAGCAGGGTTTTGTATGCATCATGACAGGATTCAAGATATCTCACAAACACGTTCAAGACATCAAGTCGAGAGTCACAAACCACTTGCATATTTATGGTAGTTCCACTGGTTTCTGTAGACATTCTTTTCCTGGTCAAGCTGTCTCAGATCTACATGCCCCCAACACAGAGTGAAAGTCAACTAGTGCTGACTGTGCTGGCTAGCTGATCCACAAGTAGTAGTAGTTTTAGTCTGTTCCCTTTGGGTACTACTCTGTATGAAGATGATGTAGGCATGTATTACATTTTTATAAGAAATTACCGCTAAAATTATATCTGTAGAAATAGTAATTAAATAACTTTCTTTATTACATGGAGTCTAATTGAAAAGACCCCTGATGCTCAATACAAAATCCTTATAAGTTTCAAACAACCTAATCATCAAAATTATTTATTTATCATACAAGAAAACTATTTCCATTCATATCTGAATATTAATCAAGATTACATGAAATTACAGCTTCATCCATTTAGATACTGTGATAGCTGGTGAATAAACCACTGGAACTTCCAAAATGAACTCAAGGTCGACAAGAGAAGGAAAAGAATGTCAGATTTATTTGTCCATACTGTAGATATTCTTCCTCTTCAGCATGTAATGAGAATAAAGATCTAGGTCTTATTCACACATTCAAGAATACAGAGTTCATTAGATAGTAGGGTTTCCAAAAAAAATGATTTGTCAAAACAGAAACCTAATCTGATCCAGGTTTCATTCAACTACATATATGGTCTTCCACAGAAATATACTGTAGAGAATGACGATAGATAAAAAACGCACAACTGTCTAGTATGCCCACACATACCACCTGCTCATATCTTCCACTCCTTTGAGATCCTCTGTGCTTGTCCCACGTTTTTCTTGAATTCAGATACTGTCCACCACTCTTTCTGTAAAAAAAATATTTTAAGTCTACTGTATCTCAATATTATTTCTGAAGAAGACTTCATCCAGTTCATATCCTTTGATAGTATGAGCTCCAGAATTGTACAAATACTCCAGTATCTTAGAAATGTTTACTGGATTGTTGTGAAAATTTGAAAAGTACATGTCTGTTATTCTATTACTACTACTAATAATAATAATAATTTATAAAGTGCTACAAGGTGAACACCGTGCTGCACAAACATAGAGATAGTCCCTTCTCCGTAATTAAGACAGACAAGACACGGATAAGAATAAGGGGAAAAGGAAGGTAAGCAGACAAAAGGAAGAAAAAGGGGATTAGGATCCAAAAGCAGTTTAAAGAAATGAGCCTTTAACATGGAATTGAAAAGTGACAGAAATGAAGCCTGATGTACAGACTCAGGGAGTTTGTTCCAGGCATAAGGGGCAGCAAGGTGAAAGGACCGAAGTCCGGAGTTGACAATAGAAGAAAAGGGCAAAGAGAGAAGCGAGCCAGAAGAAGACCAGAGTTCAAGAGGAGGGGTGTAGGGAGAAAGACGAGAGGAAAGGTAGAAAGGAGCAGGAAGATGAATGTACCTATAGGTCAGAAGGAGAAGCTTGAATTGTATACGGAAACGGAAGGGAAGCCAATGAAATGATTTGTTAAGAGGGGTTATTTGAGAATATCGAGGCTGGTGAAAAATTAGTCACACAGCAGTTCTGAACAGATTGATGGGGAGAAAGGTGGCTAAAAGGGAGACCAGCAAGAAGGAGGTTGCAATAGTCTATCTGAGATTAGATGAGTATAAATATAGTTTAATTCCCAAGAAATTGAGATTTTATGGATTATGAAGTCTTTAAAGCCTCTCAACATTTAGAAACCAGGAGTTAAATCTTGCTGACAATCTTTTTGACCTTGAACACTTCACTTCACCCTCCATTGCCTTAGGTACAAACTTAGGGCCTTATTTACTGAGCTGTGTTATGGCAATTATGGGGGTTATTTTGGAAACCCTATTTGTGACTTGGATGTCTGAAAATAGGTGCAAAGATGTCCACATCTTCGCAGTGTATTACTGCCTGCAGGAGGAGTCCCAGTGGGACAGTACCTTTGGCCAGGTAGTTCTCCATCATTTGTTTGGGGTTTAAAGCAACTCCTGCCCTCTGGCCCTTCTGGGTGTCCAGGCTACCAGACAGCTGGTTTCCTTGGTCGATGCTGTGGTCACTGCTGAGATCTTGTGACTGAACTGTCCTCTCTGCTGTTCTTCACAGTTTGCTTTTTGGGTTGCCTGTGGCTTACAGGTTTTTTTGGTAACCTGTAGCTGGGGAGTCCCATGTGTGAGGACTGGCTTCCAGCTTGTTCCCGGAGAAAGCACATCTACTCACTTGTAGCAGGTGTTCTACAGGAACAGCAGGAACCAGTCTTCACAACCCTCCCTCCTCCCCGTGGAGTTGCTGTTTTTTTTGCCGTCTTGAGCTATGTCATCATACTGAGGCAAAATGGCACCCTTGGGCGGGAAGGTGACCATGCATGCATTGTGGATCTCCCAAAGGCTTTCTTTGTGGGATCCATCTGTGCCAATGTCATCCATATGTGAGCACCGATTCCTGCTGTTCTTGGAGAACGCCTGCTACAGGTGAGTAACTACGCTACCATTCCTTGTAGTTAGATTGGAAGATGACCTCTTGTTTCACCAATGACTCTCAGTTTTTCAGTTGATGTTTTAATAGGCATAGTTCTGCATGGAACCAGTGATGTTTCTGAGCTCCAAAGTAAGATACTGGGGAAGAGTGATTATATCGAAGTCTTTGCGGAAACTTGAATGTCTGATCCTGCAGAGAAAGTGACTCTTGGTTTTCTGAGTAATATTTATTTATTTTAGTTATTTAGCTATTTTTATATATTGCCTTATCAAAGTGTCAGCACAGTTTACAGGTTAGCAGGTTAGATGAAAGTTAACATTTACATGGAACATAAGAGTATATTGACATAAGCACAAGCTTAGAAAGTAACGTGACTACCTGAACATAAAGAATATACATATTACAGGAAAACAGAGTAAGCAGTGTACATGATGCAGGGAGGATGCAAGGGGGGGTGGTGATAAAGAGGAGAGCAAGGTAATGTACTTCAAGAGACTACACACTCAGCTAAGGCTTTCAAACTTCATCATTGCCTGTCTTTGATAAAACTTTACCTGTTCCATATAGGTTTTTAGGGATCTTCAGCCTGCCCACGTTCCTTGCATAGCCTTTAAATCAGATATCTGAGTGTGTCCTCAGTTCATAGAAGGCCTTCTGGCCAGGGACACTTGGAACAGAAATATACATTGCTTTTATACCTGCAGCTAGACCTGGTCTTCTACTTAGGTTTCTGCTTATTTTTGCAAGCATGGGTATAATTTTAAGGTTATAGGGAGCTTTGCTTAATAGGCTGATACATAGCTGAGTCAGAATGTCGTGTATTCAATGCAATAACTGTGGTGCTTTCATTCCAAGAAGAATCATTTGGATCCTAAGAGCTTGCCCTATACGCCTCACATTAGCTGCTATGCATAAAGAATTGACTCTACTAAGGAAAGAATTAGCTGCAACTAAGCAAACTTCCTCTAGGTTATACAATGAACAAAATCCACCACCACTTCCACAAAGAATCAAACAGCCCAGGAACAAATGGATCACAGTGGGCTCTCGTAGATTGCGACCTGTAACACAGAGACACCTATACATCAGGTGATATCCCTGCATAATGCCTTCTGTGCCTTGGATAATGAAGGTTCCCAACCGATGGAAACTGAAGTGCCCTTAAATGATAGACTTAATGCCAAATCTACTGATAATGTACCAAATAGGAAGAAAAAAATCACAAAACATAAAACATCTACTCATTGGAGATTCGATCATCAGAGGCACCAACTTGGGAACACAGCTCAAAGGAGAGAGGATTGTCAGATGCCTCCCAGGCTCTTCAGCCAGCAGGAATACACACCAAATTGTTGGTATAGTTAGTGCAGAAAGTGAGCACTCCAAAACTGATATTGTCATCCACTTGGGTACAAATGTCCTGGTTAGAAACAGTGCCC
This sequence comes from Ichthyophis bannanicus, assembly GCA_033557465.1. Lineage (NCBI taxonomy): Eukaryota > Metazoa > Chordata > Amphibia > Gymnophiona > Ichthyophiidae > Ichthyophis > Ichthyophis bannanicus. Next base: position 34,068,147 of record CM066035.1, on the reverse strand, counting down.
CTGCAGTTAAAAGGAACTTCCAAACTCTGGGAGGGAAACTCAAGCCCATTGCTAACACTATAGTATTTTCAGAAGTTCTACTTGTTCATGGTAAGGGGGCAGAAAGGCTGCATCACATAAACAACTTTAATACATGGCTCCAAACCTGGTGCAAACAAGAAGGATCTACATATATAGGCGACTGGGGAAACATATGGATCAACACAAGACTATACTGTACTGATAGACTACATCTCTCCGCTGCAGGGAAAAGGATCCTAAGTGAAAAATTCAGGCATTATGTGGACAGGCATTTAAACTAGGGAAAGGGGGTGATGGATGGATAAGGACAAGTTCAGTATGTCACTCCCACCAAAAGAAAAACAACATTGAGAACAGCCACGCACTTGAACAACACATCATTGGCTAGTGGGAAGGGGCGTATGGAACAAAACCCATGCAAAAGGCAGGCAAGCCATTCAACAAATGCTGGAAAGCAATGAGTACAAATGCATGAAGCCTAGCCAACAAAGTTCCTGATCTGGAAGCCCTAATGGTGGAAATAGACTTGGACATTGTGGCCATTACAGAAATATGGTTTAATGAGTCAGGTGAATGGGATACAGCCTGGCTATAATCTATTTAGAAGAGATAGAAAGGGTAGAAAAGGAGGAGGAGTAGCCCTGTATGTCAAAAACAATATTAAAGATGCTGAAATGCAGGGGACGTGGGGAAAAGAAGGAGCACTCTGGTTTGTGGTGGAAAGAGGTGATGGTACTGTCATCCATACTGGTGTGGTCTATAGGCCTCCAACTCAAACCGAAGAAATGGATAGCGAATTGATTGTTGATATTGCAAAGATAGCCATGAAGGGGGGAAGTGATCATATTGGGTGATTTTAATCTACCCGATGTGGATTGGAGTGTTCTTTCTGCAAATCTGGAAAGAAGTAAAAAGAAATTTTGGATGAATTCCAAGATGCGTTACTTAAACAAATGGTGATGGAACCAACCAGGGAGAGCTCTGTGCTGGATTTAGTGCTTACCACGGAGATAGCGTGTTGAATATCCAAGTGGGTGCCCATGTGAGCAGCAGCAATCATCACACAGTGTGGTTTGAGATAAAAGCGAAAGTGGAATCCAATCACAGCAAGCTCAAAGTCTTAGACTTCAAAAACGCTGGCTTCAGTAAAATGGCCAAGTACCTGAAGGAGGAGTTGGTAGGGTGGGAGGGGTTAAGGGAAGTGGAATTGCAATAGGCTAAACTAAAGAAAACAATAAAAGGTGCAACAGATACATACATAAGGAAAGTAAATAAAAACAAGAGAACAATGAAACCTATTTGGTTCTCCAAAGAAATGGCTGCACAAATAAAGGCAAAAAACACAGCTTTCACAAAATTAAGAAGCTTGCAAACAGAGGAACACAGAAAACAATACAAGATCAAACTAAAAGAGACAAAAAGAGAAATAAGGAAAGCAAAATCAAAGGCAGAAGAAAAGATGGCTAAAGATGTGAAGTGTGGCGACAAGACTTTTTTCAGGTATATTCGGGAGAGGAGGGAAATCAGAGCTGGAATTGCAGGACTAAAGGGAGATTTAGAGCAGGTGGGTGCAACACAATATGATCAATTAGCTTCCTCAACTTTGGATATTTCAGGTTTTCTGGAATCTTCCATAGATGAAATAACCTTGAGAGACACATTGTTAGTTACTTTTGTCATGCGTGTTGATAAAGATAGAGTTTTACGCTCCTATTTTAAACAAAAATCTCAAAAATTTTGTGGACAACCAATCCAGATTTATCCTGATGTTTCCAGGGCCACGTAAGTGCGTCGTAAAGCTTTTTTGCAGATGCGTCCTCGGGTGTTAGCCCTGGGCGCTTTTTTTTATCTTAAGTTTCCTTGTAAATGTCAGGTAGTTTTTCAAGGACCTCCTTGATGTGAGATTAGGCGTTAGTCCACCAAATCACTGGCAGTCATTGGTGGCAGCCTAAGATTTCTGAGACCTCATTTTGCCACTAGTCAAAAATGATATTTATTTATTTATTTTATTTATTTAACAGTATTTCTAAACCGCCTTATCTTAATAATCAAGGTGGTATCACAGCAAGCAATCAGGTAAAGTGTGTGTGTTGTACATGCAGTGAGGATAAAACTTAGTTGTGTGAGGGATGTGTTGGGTGCTTGATTTGTTTGAGCTATATACAGGGTGGGCTATTTACAGTGGTGCTAGAATCATATTTTATATATATTCAGTTGTTTGGGAGGATTGGAGTGCTGTTATCCATTCTCTTAGGTTATGTGATGTGACCATAGTGCTCTATGAACAGCATGGTTTTCAGTTGTTTTCTGAAGTCTTTGAGGTCTGGAGTTGCCCTTAGATCGTCCGGTAGATTGTTCCATATTGTTGGAGCAGCCATGGAGAGAGCTCTGTCTGTTGTGTCCTTGCGTGTGTGCTTGTACTCATTTGGGGTGCTGACTCGGTTGCGTGTTTGACTTCTTCTGGGACGTGCGCTGGTTTCCGGTTGTATGAGCAGGTGGAGGCTGTTGGCTGATGTGTGTTCTTTTATCTTAAATAGGTTTATGATAGTCTTGTATCTGATGCGAGCAATGATTGGGAGCCAGTGTAAGTCCTTTAGTGTAGGTGTGATGTGCTCCTGCCTTGCGGCTCCGGATATGATTCGAGCTGCAGTGTTTTGTGCCAGCTGTAGTGGTTTGAGAGCTTGTTTTGGTAGTCCGAGGTATATCGGATTGCAGAAGTCCAGTATTGGGGTTATCAGTGCTTGACAGACTGTACGGAAGTGTTCTGGAGCGAGGAGTGGTTTCAGTCTCCTGATGATTCGCATCCTGTAATATGCTTTTTGGATTGTTTTGTCTATGTGTGGTTTGAGGTTGAGTTTACTGTCCAGAGTAACCCCAAGGTATCTCACCTCCGATCTTATCGGTATCGTGGTGCTTTGTATCTTTATGTTTGGTGGGTGTGTGAAGCTTTGGTTTCGAGTGATGATTAAAGCTTCAGTCTTGTTGTAGTTTATAGCTAGATTGTTGTTTTGGCACCACTTCGCCATTTGGGTAAGGCAGTCTGCTATCTTAGAGAAGTCCGGGTTTTCGATTGATATCGGGGAGTATACCATTATATCGTCTGCGTATATTGTGTATTGGATGTTGTTCTCTTTCATAATGTTGCATATTGGTTGGATGTAGATGTTAAAAAGGAGTGTTGAGAGTGCGGATCCTTGTGGTACTCCTTGTTGGACGTTTATGGGCCGGGAGGTGTCCTGTCCCACCTTGACCTGTAGCTGTCTTTCTGTTAGGTACGAGTGGAACCATTTTAGAGTGGTACCGTGTATACCAGTGTTCTTCAGTCTCTCCAGGAGTATATTGTGATCAACTGTGTCGAACGCTGAGGAGATGTCGATGAAGATCATTATAATTCCATTCCTGATGTCGTCAATTATTCCTATGATGCTGTCGAAGAGGTAGATCAGGAGAGTTTCGACTCCATGGTTGGGACGAAATCCGTGTTGGTTGTCGTCGAGAGTTCCGTGTTCGTCAATGTGTTCCTGAAGTTGTAGTTGAACCGTCTTTTCGATTATTTTTGCGAGGAAGGGTATGCTGGAGATTGGTCGGTATGCTGCTGGGTCCTTTTTGTCGAGAGAAGTTTTCTTTGTGATTGGTCTTACTGAGGCAAGCTTTAATTGCTGTGGCATGAGTCCTTGAGTGAGTGAGTTGTGTACCATTTTATGAATGTTTGGTATGAGGCTTGCTTTGGTGGCTTTGACCCATGACACTGGGCAAGGGTCTGTAGGAGCAGTGCTTGTGTTGATTGTGGAGATGATGTCTGATATCTGCTCTTTTGAGGGTGAGTGGAATGTGCCCCAGGTTTTTGGGTGGACGTTCGTTCTGTTGGTTCTACTGGGTGTTGAGCGCTCTGTGGAGTGAAATTTGTCTTTGATGTGGTCGGCGAATATCTGTGGATCCACTTGTATTTCTCTTTCTGCTGCTTGCTCTTTTGTCAGGGTTTTTTACTATTTCGAAAAGTTCTCTGGGTTTGTTGATGGAAGAATTTATCAGGTTTGTGTGGAATTCTCTCTTTGATTGGTTGATGTGTTCATTGTATTGTTTTTGCTTTGTTAGGTAAAGATGTTGGTCGGAAGTAGTTTTGTTTTTTCTCCATCACCGTTCAATTTTCCTGAGCTCACTCTTTTCCTGTCGTAGTTTTGCTGATTACCATGGTTTGTTTTGTCTGTTGTTTTGGTGTTGTTTCTTTGTCCTGTCAAAGGAAGGTTTGGCGGCGTTAGCTAGGACATTGTTCCAGTTGGAAACTTGTTCCTCCAGGTCCTCTGAGTCAATGTTCAAGTGTTGTATTGTGTCCTGGATGAATTCGTCCTTGTCAAAGGACTTGAATCGTCTTTGTGTGTGCGGGAAGTTCGCTCTTTCGCTTGTCCAGTCTTCTTGTGATTGCAGATTTGTCTCGATTAAGTAATGGTCAGACCATGGTACTGGGGTGATAGTGGGTGTAGAGATTAGGTCTCTTGAAGTTAGGTAGTTTGATGCGAAGATGAGGTCTGGGGATGATCCTAGTCTGTGTGTTGGTGCATTGACTATCTGTGTGAATTGAAGTGATGACATTGCCTGAAGGAAGGCCTCTGCATCTTTTGTATTGGCGGACTTGAGGTTGAAGTCTCCGATTAGTAGTGCTGGTTTGTTGTTTGACGTTATGGCACAGGCTTCTTCGAGTATGAAGGCTAGTTCGTCGGGTGGAGCACGGGGTGCTCTGTAGGTTAGGCAGATTGCAATATTCTTGTTCTTGATGCTAATTGTGTTACACTGCTTTGTATCTGTGAGATTCAGTGTCTTGAACTTGAGTTCTGTTTTTGCTATTATTAGGACTCCTCCTCCACGCTTGTGGATGCGTGGGCAGTTGTATGCTGAGTAGTTGTTCGGTACTAGTTGGTTGAGTAGTACACTGTCGGTAGGGTTGAGCCATGTCTCTGTGATGCATATTATGTCTGGCTGTCGCTCTTCAATGTGGTCTACCAGAGTGTGTATCTTGTTGCAGATGGATCTGGTGTTTATGAGCTCAATTGATGTTTTCTTTGTGGAAGAGGTTGTTGTGACTTGTGCTTCCTTAGGGCCGGTGTTGGGGTTTGATTTGTGTCTGTTTTGTCTCTTTGTTTGGGAGGTTGCGAGTGTCTCTTTGTGTGTGTGTTGTGGACCGAGATATGGCAGTGCAGTTGGTGGGTACCATGGTGTGTTTGTTTGGGGGTAGTGGGGGTGTGTAGTTGGTGGGAGGAGTTGTGTGACTAGTAGGTATAGTGGGAGGAAGTATGTGGTGTGCATGTTGATAGCTTGTGATGTTCTGATAGGGCGACGCCTGTGTCCTTAGGTTTTCGTCTGTTGTTTGCTTTTTTGAGGAGAGCTGTACTTGTTGCAGGGGCTTGTCCTGGGGATGTGAAGTTGTATCTGTTGCGGTGCGGGAGCCTGTCCCGTGGAGGGAGCCTGTCCCTTGGATGTGAAGCTGTATCTGTTGCAGTGCGGGAGCCTGTCCCGTGGAGGGAGCCTGTCCCTTGGATGTGGAGCTGGATCTGATGCGGTGCGGGAGCCTGTCCCGTGGAGGGAGCCTGTCCCGTGGATGTGGAGCTGGATCTGTGGCGGACACCTTGGTGCGGGAGCCTGTCCCGTGGAGGGAGCCTGTCCCGTGTGTGTGGAGCTGGATCTGTGTTGGTCGCCTTGGTGCGGGGGCCTGTCCGTGGATGTGGAGCTGGGTCTGTCGCGGTGCGGGAGCCTGTCCCGTGGAGGGAGCCTGTCCCGTGGATGTGGAGCTGGATCTGTGGCGGTCGTCTTGGTGCGGGGGCCTGTCCCGTGGATGTGACGCTGGATCTGTCGCGGTGCGGGAGCCTGTCCCGTGGAGGGAGCCTGTCCCGTGGAGGTGGAGCCGGATCTGTGGTGGTCGCCCTGTTGCGGGGGTCTGTCCCGTGGATGTGGAGCTGTGTTTGTCGCGGTGCGGGAGCCTGTCCCGTGGAGGGAGCCTGTTTCGTGTGTGTGCAGCTGGATCTGTTGATGAACTCTTGGTCTGACCCACTATGGTACATCCCAAGTCCCTATGTTCTTATCTAGCTAAAGATGACATTGCTCTAACATAGCATCAGTACTGGCATATCTCTGGGTTTAAGGTATCAATCTGGACAAACATGGTAATACCAAATATGGCCTATAAACGATGGTAGTTAACAACACTGGCATATCCCTGGGTTTACAGTATCGATCTGGACAAACATGGTAATACCTAATATGGCCTGTAAACGCTGGAAGCTAACAACAGTATCCAGAGGGAACTAGTCACTAGAGTGCCCAACACTGATCTTGGATTCTAGTCCCAAACATGAATTTCTACCCTTTAAATTAGTATTTTTATGAGAGGCAGGAGGATAATCCTAGCTGTAGAGAGTGGTGCTGCTGCAATCAGATGATTTAAACAGAACTATACATTCAATTATTGTTAGGAGTGCAGTTAATTCATATAAGTAATGAAGCAGTGTTGATAGTTTAAAAATCACTCAAATGAGTGTGACTTACGTGCCCCAGAGTTTCAGCTCTTTAGGCAGTTCGGCGTCTTCGGAGTTGGTATTCTGCGTTTCCACTGTGAGTTGGTGGATTGTCAGTTCCTTGATTGTACGCGAGCTCGACCCCGAGGGAGCTCAGCTGTACCAAGAGGGAGGTGTAGTCTCAGCGTCGTTTTTTCTGTTATGTTTCTGTGACGATCTTGGGGGTGCCTTTGCCTAAGGGCCGTGCCAAAGGGCCCTCTTGCGCGGCCCTCAGGCGCGGGCCCGCAAGGCGCGGGTGCGCCTGTGGCGTTCTCCTTTTAAATGGAGAGCTGTGCCCCGATTGGGTAGAGCTGCTCTGAGACACGCTGCTGGAGGGGTGGAGCCAAAAAGCAGCTTCCCCCGAAGAGCTCTTTTGTGTGCAGCAAGGTCTTTTGTAGCTGGCTTGCTCTTTTCTTGCCGCCGATCTTCTGGAGCAGGGCAGGCTCCCTTCGATGAGGCTTCGACTCGGGTAGATGGCTCAGCTCCTCCTGGAGCTAAGCAGAGCAAGAGAGGATGCTGTGCCTGTGGCTTCTCCTTTTAAATGGAGAGCTGTGCCCCGATTGGGTAGAGCTGCTCTGAGACACGCTGCTGGAGGGGTGGAGCCAAAAAGCAGCTTCCCCCGAAGAGCTCTTTTGTGTGCAGCAAGGTCTTTTGTAGCTGGCTTGCTCTTTTCTTGCCGCCGATCTTCTGGAGCAGGGCAGGCTCCCTTCGATGAGGCTTCGACTCGGGTAGATGGCTCAGCTCCTCCTGGAGCTAAGCAGAGCAAGAGAGGATGCTGTGCCTGTGGCTTCTCCTTTTAAATGGAGAGCTGTGCCCCGATTGGGTAGAGCTGCTCTGAGACACGCTGCTGGAGGGGTGGAGCCAAAAAGCAGCTTCCCCCGAAGAGCTCTTTTGTGTGCAGCAAGGTCTTTTGTAGCTGGCTTGCTCTTTTCTTGCCGCCGATCTTCTGGAGCAAGGCAGGCTCCCTTCGATGAGGCTTCGACTCGGGTAGATGGCTCAGCTCCTCCTGGAGCTAAGCAGAGCAAGAGAGGATGCTGTGCCTGTGGCTTCTCCTTTTAAATGGAGAGCTGTGCCCCGATTGGGTAGAGCTGCTCTGAGACACGCTGCTGGAGGGGTGGAGCCAAAAAGCAGCTTCCCCCGAAGAGCTCTTTTGTGTGCTTGTGTGCAGCAAGGTCTTTTGTAGCTGGCTTGCTCTTTTCTTGCCGCCGATCTTCTGGAGCAGGGCAGGCTCCCTTCGATGAGGCTTCGACTCGGGTAGATGGCTCAGCTCCTCCTGATGTAATACACTTTCTGGTTAGGTCTACAGAGTTGATACATTATTTGCTGAGCTTGTACTCTGAAAAAAGTGACCACACTAACCTTTGATTATTTGCCTTATGGATGTATGCTTGAGGTTGGTGGGCATATATCCTTGTGTGAGAGAGAGCTGTGTGATTTTGAGTAATGTGGGGATGAGTTCAGTATGACCTATTTTGATCCAGCTTACTGGGCATGGATCTAAGAGGGAGGTGGTGTTAAGGTTGGTGACAATATTCTCTAGGTACATCAGCAAGATCTGGTTGAGATATGCCATGTGATGAGTAGGCTATATTAAGATTGAGGTTGGTGTATTGTTCATCTTGTAGGTTTTGATTTGATTTGGAAGTAGTAGTAGTAGCTAATGTTATAGTTGGTGATTCGATCATTAGGCATGTAGATAGCTGGGTGGCTGGTGGATGTGAGGATCGCCTGGTAACATGCCTGCGTGGTGCGAAGGTAGCGGACCTCACGCTCTACCTAGATAAGGTCTTAGATAGTGCTGGGGAGGAGTCTACTGTCTTGGTACATGTCGGTACCAATGACATAGGGAAATGTGGTAGGGAGGTTCTGGAGGCTAAATTTAGGCTTTTCGGAAGGATGTTGAAATCCAGAACTTCCAGGGTAGCACTCTCCGAAATGCTTCTCGTTCCATGCGCAGGATCCAAAAGTCAGGCAGAGCTCCGGAGTCTCAATGCGTGGATGAGACAATGGTGCAGAGATGAGGGTTTTAGATTTTTTAGGAATTGGGGAACATTCTGGGGAAAGGAGGGGCTCTTCAGAAGGGATTGGCTTCACCTTAACCGGGATGGAACCAGGCTGCTGGCATTAACCTTTAAAAAGGAGAGAGAGCAGCTTTTAAACTAGATAATAGGGGAAAACCGACAGTCGCCCAAGAGCGCATGGTTTGGAAGAATGTATCCTTGAAGGATACTACCAAAAGCAGAGAGGTTCCAAAAAAGAGTAAAGTAGCCCAAATGCCCTCGAGTATGGAGCAGACAGAGCTTAAAGATCCCAAATTACCCATGCCTACCAATAGCCAGAATAATATGAATAAAATACAGTCTCTAAAATGCTTGTATGCAAATGCTAGAAGTCTAAAAAATAAGATTGGAGAGTTAGAATATATAGCACTAAATGAGAGGTTAGATATGAATGGAATATCAGAGACATGGTGGAAGGAGGACAACCAGTGGGACTCTGTGATACCTGGGTACAAACTATATCGTAATGATAGAGATGATCAAATTGGTGGAGGTGTTGTGCTCTATGTTAGAGAGGGCATTGAGTCAGAAAGGTTAAAGATTTGCAGGAAACAAAGTTTACTGTAGAATCTCTATGGATTGAAATTCCATGTAAAAAGGGGAAGGCGATGGCAGTGGGGGTGTACTATCGACCGCCTGATCAGAATGAACAAATGGATGATGAAATGCTCAAAGAAATCAAGGAAGCTAACAAAAGTTACAGTGCAGTAATAATAATGGATGATTTCAATTACCCCGGTATCGACTGGGTCAATGTCATGGCAGGACATGCTAGGGAGATAAAGTTTCTAGATGAAATAAATGACTGCTTCTAGGAGCAGCTGGTTCATGAACTGACCAGAGGAGAACCCATATTAGACCTAGTCCTTAGTGGAACACCAGATCTAGTGCAAGAGATAAGGGTGTTGGGGCCACTTGGCAATAGTGATCATAGCATGATCGCATTTGATTTAATTAGTGGAGGAGGGATAGTAAGGAAATCCACAGTACTACCTTTCAACTTTCGAAAGGGAGACTATGATAAAATGAGGAAAATAGTTAAGAAAAAACTAAAAGGAGCAGTTGCAAAGGTTAAAGACTTACATCAAGCTTGGGTGTTGTTGAAAAATACTATCTTGGAAGCCCAGACCAGCTGTATTCCATGCTTTAAGAAAAGTGGAAGGAAATCCAAAAATCTACCAGCATGGTTTAAAGGTGAGGTCAGAGAGGCTATTGTTGCCAAAAAAGCATCTTTCTGGAAATGGAAGAAAAGAGCCAAACAACGAAACCTGGAAACAGCACAAGCACTGGCAAGTCAAATGCAAGGCATTGATAAGGCAGGCAAAGGGAGAATTTGAGAAGAAGCTTGCTGCGGAAGCAAAAACGCGAAATAAAGACTTTTTCAAGTACATTCGTAGAAAAAAATCTGTGAGAGAGTCAGTTGGTCCATTAGATGATAAAGGGGTTAAAGGAGCACTAAGAGGCAACAAGGCGATAGCGGAGAGACTGAATGAATTCTTTGCTTCAGTCTTTACTGAGGAAGATGTAGGGATGTTACCCATGACTGAAGTGGTATTTAAAGGTGCGGAAGAATTGAAGGAAATATCGATACATCGGGAAGATGTATTACAACTATTAGATAAGCTGAAGAGTAGCAAATCACCTGGGCCAGATGGTATACATCCAAGGGTGTTGAAAGAACTGAAATACGAGATTGCAGACCTGTTATTAGTAATCTGTGAACTATCATTAAAATCATCTCTAATACCTAAAGATTGGAGGATCGCCAATGTAACCCCAATTTTTAAAAAGGGTTCAGGGGTGATCCGGGAAACTACAAACCGGTGAGCCTGACATCACTACCGGGAAAAATGGTAGAAACCATCATAAAGAATAAAATTACTCAGCATGTAGATAGTCATGACCTAATGGGAGACAGCCAACATGGCTTTAGACAAGGAAGATCTTGTCTTACTAATCTGTTATGTTTTTTTGAAGGAGTGAATAATCAGGTGGACAAAGGTGAGTCGGTTGATATTGTGTATCTGGACTTTCAGAAAGCCTTTGATAATGTCCCTTATCAGAAACCTTTGGCAAAACTAAAGAGTCATGGGATAGGAGGCAGTGTACTATTGTGGATCAGGAACTGGTTAAAAGATAGAAAGCAGAGGGTAGGGCTAAATGGCCAATTTTCCCAATGGAGAAAGGTGACTAGTAGTGGTGTACCCCAGGGATCTGTGCTGGGTCCGCTGCTTTTTGACATATTCATAAATGACCTGGAAAGTGGAATAACGAGTGAGGTTATCAAATTTGCAGATGACACAAAACTATTTAAAGTTGTTAAAACGCAAGAGGATTGTGGAAAATTGCAAGAGGATCTTGATAAATTGGAAGACTGGGCATCAAAATGGCAGATGAAATTTAATGTGGAGAAGTGCAAGGTTATGCACCTAGGGAAGAACAACCCAAACTATGGTTACACGATGCAAGGTTCCACATTAGGAACCACCACCCAGGAAAAAGATTTAGGCGTCATTGTGGATACCATGCTAAAACCCTCGGCCCAGTGTGCAGCGGCGGCCAAGAGAGCAAATAGAATGCTAGGTATGATAAGGAAAGGAATGGAAAATAAAACAAAAGATATTATAATGCCTCTATATCGTTCCGTGGTGAGACCGCACCTTGAATATTGTGTGCAATTCTGGTTGCCGTATCTTAAAAAGGATATAGCGACTTTAGAAAAGGTTCAGAGAAGAGCCACCAAAATGGTAAAGGGATGGAAGGATACTCCTATGAAGAAAGGCTAAAAAGGTTAGGGCTCTTTAACCTGGAAAAAAGACGGCTGAGGGAAGATATGATAGAAGTCTATAAATTAATGAATGGTGTGGAACGGGTAAACGTAGATCGATTGTTTACCTTATCAGAATATAGAAAGACTAGGGGACATGCAATGAAGCTACAGGGTAAACTATTTAAGACTAATAAAAGAAAATATTTTTTCACTCAACGTGTAATCAAACTCTGGAATTTGTTACCGGAGGATGTAGTAAAGGCTGTTAGTGTAGCTGGGTTTAAAAAAGGTTTGGACAAGTTCCTGGAGGAAAGGTCCATAAACCATTATTAAGAAGGGACCCAGGATATCAATGCTTGAACCAACACAAGCATTGTGGAACCTGTGTCTCTTGGGGAAACTGCTAGGTACATATGACCTAGATTGGCCACTGTTGGAAACAGAATACTGGGCTTGATGGACCTTGGTCTGACCCAGTATGGCATATCTTATGTTCTTATGTTCCTTATTTTGGTCGCAGTATAGGAAATATCATATCGGGAGTTTTGATGTATGATTGGAATTACAGTGATGTAAAAGGTAAGGGATTCTGTATGCATAATTAGTAATGAAATGTACGCAATTCTTAGTAAAGTGTTATCGAGGCCATCACTAATGCAGCAATTCTTTAGTTGTTATTCTGGTAAAGGGTGCTGCGTTGCATTTACTTTTAAATTGTCCGACAAGATGGGGTTGTGTGTAATTAATATTGCTAGTGCCTGAAGCGCTGAGGATTTTTAAAAGGAGTGGTCTAGTGATTAGGACAAGGTACCTCAATCTGGAGGGCCGGGGATTCGATTCTCATCTGGGGACAACAATCTCAGGCCAGAGGGACTGGGGTTTCTAGTCCTATAGGCACTCCTTGTGGCCTTGGGCAAGCCACTTAACCCTCTCTTGCCCCAGGTACACATAGATTGCGATTCTTTTGTGGACAAGGATTGTATCCAGTACCTGCCCCGTAGTGATTGTAAACTGTTCTGATGCACTTCAGCCTGGGCGGTATATCAAGAAATTGCATAAAGATAAACATAAACCAACAGCAGTGATCAATAATGTCGGAGGTGGAGGTAGAGTCTTACCATCACATGTGCCATGGAGAGGGATGGCCTCTTGTGTTTGATAGTGCTAGTGTACCTCTTGGATTCTGGGGAGGTGAGCGAGCGGGTAGGCAACAAACTTAATGATGTCCTGATCCGGATGCTGACCTGGTGCTCCTTAAACCTCTCGTGCCTGCGGTAGCTGCGGTAGCTGTGTGGCATGCTTGGGTGTGGGGCTGAGTGATGCTGGGGCTCTAAACATAATCAGACAGCTGCAGTGGCGGGTAGCTCATTGGTTGTGCTGCAAACATGTTCCGATGGTCTGGGGAGTTCCTCCAGTATTGTCAGTGAGTGATGATGCCTCCTGTGGAGGTGGAGTTTACCGGCAACTGTGGGGCCTACTTAAGAGCAGTGCTGAATGATTCTGGCACTCCAGGCATGATCAACTCAAGGACAGTGCCTAGGACAGTGGATTAAAGATATGATGGTTCCTAGTGAGCAGAGAAAGAACTGAGAAAATGGACATAGGCAGATTCTGTAAGGAATTGCTGGAAAGAGTTACTCATCTTGTAACTGGCTATAATGTTCTGATGGAAAACAATCGCTATACAGAAAAGCACAGTAAGGTGATTCGCCTCATCTACTAGAAGCTTTGCAAACATTATAACAAGCACTAGCAATAAATGATCAAGATAGTTCATTACAATTAGGTTAAAGCCTGCTGTCTGAAGATGTAGATTTCCTGTGTCATCTTTTGATGGAACAACTCCAAGTCAGGAAGAATTTCTCAGATGGGCATCATAAATACTTTTGGCCTGAACAAATGTACATTTTCCTAGAAAACAGCCCTTTGCATCTGCTCCAGTCCCTCCCTTCTTGGGCAGCTATAGGGAACAAGACGGGGGGGGGGGGGGGGGGCAAGAGGGGGGGGGTGAGGCAAAGGAATTAATGTTGATGGATGGTGCTAAGATAATTAAGATACACTGGATCCTACTTTGAGATCTTAAAAAGGGAAGTATTTTTATTGCAATTTTATCTAATATACTGCTAGTCATATAGCTGGGTTGCTTTTGTAGTATTTTACAGCAGGAGGTTTTGTTTTCTCTAGCTTTTAATATGGGGGGACATTTAATACTGTCTTGAAGTCAATGTGCTTTGGGGGTATTAGATTCCTCCTTCTATCCCTCAGCTCCCACCTACTCCAATGTTCAAACTTTCTGCATAGTCTGACTTTTTAATTAGGAGGTTGGGTCAGAAAGATATTTTTGGGAAGGAGAAACTAGGGAAGTAGGTCAATTTCTGATTCTGTGAAAAGAGAACAACTGATTTTATTTCAGGGGCTGCTGATTGCAAACATCTTATTAAATCTTTGTTCTAATTCTGCAAGGGGAACACACTAGATTACACACCTCAGATATATAAACACATTTTGTAGTGTGAAGGGATAAAATAAGCTGCTGCATAACCCCAACAACAGCTGAGCAAACAAGAAGGATTACACACAGGGGTACCTGATCTTGTCTGACCTTGGTAGCTAAGTAGGGTTAGACCTGGTTAGTACTTCGAATACTGCTTGGAAGAAGAGCCTGGTAATCTACTTCCAGTCACATGTTTCCAAGAAATCTCAAGGGATAGTTGCAACATGGACAACTATCTACGGGGTCATGAGAAGTTGGCATTAGCTCGATGGCACTTAACAACAGCACAGAGAATCAGAATAGAGATGTTAGGGGGAACCAAGATAGCAACAGACTAATTATCAAAGTGAATCTCTGTTGGTGTGCTCTTGGAGATGGTGAAGAGGAATTGAAAACCACAAGTGTTCTCTCCAATGCCTGGAGCAGGGATACCTGGATCCAGGGCCGGATTTACCTTGAGTGAGGCCCTACGCCAACAAAAATTGTGGGTCCCCAGAAAAGATAAAAACGAGCACGCCGGATCAGCTGCGCGCTGTTGGCCCCGACGTCATAATTAAACTGGGAATCCCAAAAGCCAAACTTGGAATGTACAACACTGTAGAAATAAAACTATACATTAATTTGCTCTTGTACTAAACAAAGCGCAGACGTTAATGATGCACATTTACCAGAGCTGACATATTCCAATTAATAAATTCAAAATAAAGAGAGATTTTTCTACCTTTTGTGCATTTTTTTTCAGCTGCAATTGCTCCAGCCACTTTCTTCTGGTTTCTTTGTGTCTTCTGCTAACTCTCCATCGTCTGCTGTCCATTTGTCCTTTCTTCTCTCTTCTAGTTTTTTTCCATTCTCTCTCTACATCTGCTTTAACATACTAATCTTTCTGCTTTTGCTCTTTCCTCATTCCTATTTCATCCACTCAAATTTTACCCCTCCATCCTCAATCCCCACTTACTCTCCCAATACCCGGCCAATTGTAGATTTTTTATCCCTCCCACACAAAATATTTTTCCCTTCTCCATTTTACTCTTCCAGCCCCATCCCATTCTAATCCTCCCCCAACATCAGCTCCCTTCTAGTTCCAGCCTCACCCAGCATCCATTCCCTTCTAGTCTCTGCATCAGCCCATTTCCAGTCCTAGCAACCCCCCAACCCAATGCCAGTCCTAGCCCCCCCATCAACCCCTGCGGGCTTAACAGAGACGCGAGGGAGACACTCTCCCTTCGCGCCTCTCAAAGCTGGCATGGAGGATGGGAGGGATTCAGCCGGGCGGAGGGGGCCCCTGCAGGACAGTCCATGCTGCCGCGGCAGCAGAGGGGGCCCCGCGGGACAGTCCATGCTGCCGCGGCAGCAGCCAGCGTTTTTTTTTTAAATTTAATTTTAAGAACCCTAACAATTTTTTCAATTTTTGTGGGCCCTTGTCAGCTGTGGGCCCTACGCCACGGCGTAGTTGGCGTATAGGTAAATCCGGCCCTGCCTGGATCAGCAGTCCTGGACCCCATGGATGCCTTAAACTGTGGACCCAGATGGTTTCCACATCAGAGATGTTCTCACTGGAAGCTAAGTGGCTGAGAAAGAATTTTGCTTGTTCCTCTAGTCTGCTATGCTAGGAGTGATGACATATCTAAAATACTGGGTGTATATGAAGGAAGAAAATGCACCCAAAAATCCTGTAAACATTAATCAGACCCATGCTTCATATAATCACTGAGGTAGAGGTGCTGCAATGGAGCTATCATATAAGAGCATTTATAATTTAAAATAAGAAGTAAAAAGAAATTAATTAAAACATTTTTCAAAAAATAAGAGTTTTGGGACCAATGATTAAAGAAGCACATATGGGACTGTAAGATGGAGTTGAAGCTCTTTGGAGGTCCCTTGTTCCCTTTAATTATTTTTTCTGTGGTTATACTAAGCATGGCTCTGATCATTGCTTAAAGGATTTTTTTTAATGCTTTATGCATCAGGAGCAGAAGTGAACAGATTTGGAGAATGAAGTGATGGAGAGTTATCAAGCTCTGGTGCAGACTTGAAGGTAGTTTTGGAAGGATGAGACACTCGACAAGAGCAACAGAAGGAAATTTCGCAAAAGTTGGACGTTGGAGGTACTTTGGAGAGCCTGGTCATTGCTGGGTTAGATCTTGCAGAAAATGTAAAATATGATATCCGGAGGTGTTTACTATGAAGGCAGTTTGAGAGTCCATATCTGGACTCCAAGTAATTCGATTAGGGCAAATTTACAAAGTTTCCTTCCCAACTAGTCCAAGTGACTTCTCTTGCTCGGGGAGCTCGGGTTTTGAATCTGGGAACAGATCGGGGAGGCTCAGAATAAAAGGGATCTTTTACTAACAGGTGCTAAGGTGTTATGCATTACGTGAAACACCCCCCATATTATCAGTTGGGGGAGTAGAAAACATTCGCCTGGCAATTAACGTTGGTGCGAGTGCATCTAACACCACCTGTTGAGGTGATGTTCATTAGCATGCAGTGTTAACACAGTGCTGAGCTCACCACGCCCACTCTCTGCCTCTACTCCGCCCACACATGCCTCAAATACGGGTTGCGCAGTTAGCGTGGGAATCATCCTGCACTAACTGTCATGGCCCTGTGCAACCTTGTAATGCACATACCAATGTGCCTTAAGTGTGAGCCAGAGCATGATTGCCCATTAGTAAGGACCCCCTTGGAGTCAAATTTTCAGATGCTGGTGAAGTATAATACAGCTTTGTACTTGAGAATTGATAATTTGGAAAATATGGTCAAATATCTGTGGTTTATCAATGTTCCTAAGACAATGTTCCGGCGTGCACCCTCTGAGCTCCCGACACCATCAGCAGCTCTCCCCTTTCCTGGGGATCGAGCCACCGACAGCGGGAGGAGCCTGCAGCCCAGAGAGGCCCAATCGGGAAGGGCACGAGGCCTACAAAAGACTCGCGCCATCCGGCGTGCACCCTCTGAGCTCCCGACACCATCAGCAGCTCTCCCCTTTCCTGGGGATCGAGCCGCCGACAGCGGGAGGAGCCTGCAGCCCAGAGAGGCCCAATCGGGAAGGGCACGAGGCCTACAAAAGACTCGCGCCATCCGGCGCGCCCGCGCCTGGCGGGCCTGCGCCTGAGGGCCTTGCCAGAGGGCCCTTTGGCGTGGCCCTTAGGCGGGGACCAAAGAAGGGGCACCAGAAGACTGCTGCACGACAAACAGCTCCAGACGGCACACTCATACAGCACTCCCATCCAGCCACGAACAACAACGCTGGTCAGTAACCCCGAACTAACTACATTCTGATCTGCCAAGATCACATTTGAACAGCACTAAATGACGTGACACTTTCAATGATCTATTGTCAGGCTACCTCATCTCACAAAGTCACCTCTAGCCTTTTAAACTATGCCGTATCATCTCAGTATTGCTAGTTCCCTGCTTGAATGTCAATATAGTCTGCAAGCCTAGAATTTTTTGTACTGTCTCAAGATTACACATCTCATCAAATTAGTCAATGCCACAGCATGTAAACTATGTCAATATAGGCTGCTAGCCTGTAATATTTGTTGTACCGTCTCAGTATTGCAAGCTTCCCTACTTGAATGTCAATATAGTTGCTAGCCTGTAATATTTCTTGTACCACCCCAAGACTGCACATCTCATCAAAATTAATCAATGCCACAGCATGCAAACTGTAATTGTTTAATCTTGCATCCTCGTAGAACTGCTCTCACATTCTGAAGGATACCCTCTCTATACTGTGCCTCATATCTGCACTATCTACACCTTACTACTCCAACATCGCTCTTCACCACCTCGTAGCCACAGTTTATCGCACGCAATCCAAACCATTAGAATGGCACTCCAGGTCGCGGTCATTCTTAGCTTCTACCTTCTCACCCACTGGCTTGGAACCTCCCAGGCCCTTTACACGTCACATGGCAAGATTCCAATCCTGAATAGCCATGGAAAAAGATGGAATGGTCCCCCATACTTCAACCCAGGAAATGACTCGCACACGCGCCACTCCCACCTGATACATGTTGCACTCCAGATATCCAAAACACCCAGCCAGGAAAAACCTCTGAGATGCCGACCCCTAAAATGTGCCATCATCAACGCACGCTCCATCCGCAACAAATGGCCTGTGATCCGAGACTGTATCTCATTTTATGACCTTGAGATACTCATGATAACTGAAACATGGCTCTCCTCTGAAGACAACGTCCTCCTCAACCAACTTCTACCCCCCAATTTCTCCATCCACACGAAACATCGGGAAAACAAAAAAGGAGGAGGGGTTCTCATAATCTCCAAATCAGACCTCAATTTCCACATTGTGGACTCCTCTAGCACAAACAACTTGGACATCCTCTCGGTTGCAAACCAACAATGCTCCCTCAACTTGCTGTATAGAACACCTTCTTCCTCTCCAGATGACCTGCCAACCATTATTGACCTTGCAGCTAACACACTCAATCCCAAGAAACCAAACTGGATAATGGGTGATTTCAATCTCCCTTCTTTACCCCAAAACCACGCAAATGCTTTCCTTGAAGCAATGGAAGACCTGGGATTCAAACAAATCATCAACCAACCCACGCATACAAAGGGGAGCATCCTAGACATGGTATTTACCCCACACCCAGTCATGATCCAAAACAACAATCCTCCAGTATCAATCGTAGAGGTACCCTGGTCTGACCACAAATTGATCATTATCCAGATACCCATCAACATTGACCAGCCAGACAGAAGCCAACACACAAGCAACACCTCTAGAACTGCCACCAGATGCTTTCTCCCCTTCGATAGGGAACACATCCTTTCAGAGATCCCATCACTCCTCAACTATAGCTCACCAGACCTTGATGAACTAATCTCTCAATGGAACTCCAGCCTGCTTGCCTTATCACAACGCTCAAACCAGAAAAATACAGCAAGGACAAAAAAAAGTTCCGCCCCCATGGTTCTCCCCCGAGCTACGATCCTCTCTCGCACAACTACGTAGACTTGAACGCCGATGGCGCCGATCGCGCTCAGATGATGACCAGACTGCTTACCGCACCCACCTTGCAATACATCGTGAAACAATCACTACTAAAATGAGACAATACCATACCGACACCCTAAAAAGGTCTCTGAATAAACCACGTGACCTTTTCAACTTGGTCAAAGCCCTCTCAAAGGAACCATCTCCCGAACAACATAGTGAGATTCACCAGCAAGAATTTGCCGATTACCTGCAATCCAAGATCGTGCAAACTAACAAAGTGTCAGTAATTTCATACCAAGATCCGACGGGCCTATCCCCACTGAACATACTCTCCACACCATCCACTAAATCTATCCAGAACACCATAGCAACCCTCAACACCTCTACTGCTCAGACTGACCCATGTCCAGCGTTTTGGATCAAGGAGCTACGTGATGTGTTCAGCCCCATCATCGCAAATATAATGCAGATCTCCTTCACAACAGGATACTTTCCCACTTCACTCAAGCAGACCTCCATTAGGCCCCTACTGAAAAACCCCAAACTAGACCCCCAAAGAGTTGACTCTTATCGACCAATAGCCAGCATCCCTCTATTAGCCAAAATAATTGAGAAAGAGGCACAACGGCAAATTCAGGACCACATTGATGCTGCTGCTCCCTTAGACAACTGTCAACATGGCTTCAGAGAACATCATGGGGTCGAGACACTACTCACTGCTCTATTCAACGACATCATCACAAGAATTGACAACGTCCGTCAAGGTTGTGTGCTTATATTCTTAGATATAGCCGCAGCATTCAACTCCGTCAGCCACGAAATACTCCTCGAAAGATTGAAAGAGAAGGGAATCTGCAACAGTGCACTAGGATGGTGCAAGTCTTATCTGGATGGCAGATGGCAATATGTGAAGTCTGGATCAGAAGAGTCGATACATTTCCATCAAAAGCAAGGGGTACCCCAAGGCTCCTCACTATCCTCCTTACTCTTCAATATTTACTTGCAACCCATCTGCAATATCATAAGATCATTCAATGTGAACTGCCTGATATATGCAGATGACATCCTCTTATACATGCCTTTCTCCACAACTCACATGGACCTGACCCCACTCACGGACTGCTTCAATGCAGTTTCATCTTGGCTCCAATCACAGAACCTACGCATCCAACATAAAAAAACTGAAGTGCTACTCATCACCAGAGACCCCAACTTTACTCCCCCATCCCACGTCAGTGTCAAGGAAGCCGACCTGCAGACTAAAGAGGCAATAAAATACCTGGGAGTAACTGTCGATCAACGACTGGACATGAAAAGCCATATAAGCAATATAGTCAAAGCTGTCTATTTTAAAATCCGTTCACTCAAACACCTACGCGCCCTGTTGGCCCCAGAGGATTTCCGAACCATATATCAAGCGCTTATCCTGCCACATTTCGACTTTGCAAATGCCATCTTACAAGGGCTTCCCCAATCCACACTAGCCCCCTTACAGTTGGCCATGAATGCCGCAGCCAGGGTCATCTACGGAGCTTCCAGAAGCAACCACGTAACTCCCATTCTCAAACAGCTGCACTGGCTACCTATTCATGGGAGGATCACCTTCAAAACCCTCCTATTAACATTCAAGGCAATCAAAGGCATTTCCTCCCCCTCACTCATGCATCTTTTCCACATGGTACCCCCCAACAGATCGAGAAGAGCAACAGCTATCAACCTGCTAATCACACCAAAGGAATCGACAAAGTGCAACAAGACAACCACAAACAGAGCGTGCAGTTTCTATATCCCCAGATGCTGGAATGCTCTACCCCCTGACATTAGGGCCATAACCAATCTATATCAGTTCAGGAAGGCACTCAAAACCTACCTCTTCATCCAATACTTCCCTGATGACCTTTGAGCCTAGATATCCCTCTCAAGAAATCACCCCTCTAGAGATGCCCCCTTACTTATGATCTGATTTTACCTATCCTGCAGTGTAAATAGCTTATGTATATAGTTAACCCTGTTATCCAAGTTTTTTTCCCTGTTCAATGTAAAACCATGTATGTATATAGTTAACCCTGTTATCCAAGTTTTTTTTTTTTTTCCCTGTTCAATGTAAAACCAGACACCTTGTCGTCATGGTAGTTATGTTATGATGTAAAGCGTGCTGATGCCGAATAGCGCGGTATATAAGAAACTGTAATAAAAAATAAATAAATAAATAAATTTTCAATATCAGCATATGAAATGTTTAAGAAATATATCCTCAGTATTCTAAAAATGCTTGAATCCTCCATTCCAGCTGTCTCCAAGATATATTACCTTCCCTCTGGGTAAAAGAAATCTAATGGACTTCAACGGCCCACTTTATTGATGGATAATTTAGAATATTCTTGAGAAGTTAGACATGAAGTAGTGAGACCTATGACTTTGATTTTTCAGTTAGGTTTGGATTCTGATATATTTCTTCAACTTATATGATGTTATCTTTCTAAGCTATAAAATTTGTATGTTTCCAGATGTATCACACATGCCTCAGAAGAGAAGTAAATAATTTTTATTCATGAGACAGCAACTGTAGAAGTTTTGTGTCTTGTTTACATTAAGATATCCTTATAAATGTGCTGCTAAATACCAAGAGGCTAAGTATGTTTTTTGACAGCTTTTTAGGTAACAAAAGGGAGTTATCGTCGTCTGCAATATAGTTGCATCACATTTTGAATTATGATGTCTGATCCTACTAATAGATTAATCTACTTTTTTAAAATATTAGGCCTGGATTTTTCCCTTTGAATATTGGCTCTCACTTAGGAGCAATTTTTAGGCATGTGCATTAGTTTTCATCCTAATTGAAAAATTGATAAAAGTATGAATTTCAGTTTGTCCTGGCATCTACTAACTGAGTGTGCATGCTCGGTAAATTTTCCCAAACCATCATTTCTGAACTTTTCTTGCACATGTACTCAGACAAACTGAAACTAATCTGGGAAGAGGATGAGGTCAAGGAAGGTCACCAACAGCCAGCACAATGCACTCTAGTCAATCTTTCTTCAAATGCTTGAGAGGTAGCTTGAGAAATCTATCCCTCTCCAACTTCTGCAAATCCCATTGCTGATGATGTCACAACAGGACTGGAACACAAAGATAGAACAAACACCACAGGACCATTTTCAGAAGGTGAGGAAGGCATGCCGGTATGGACTTTAGGATTCTAAGAGAGAGATAGGAGATTGACTGTGGCTGGGGTAGAACCACAAAGAAGAAAACAAAACATACCAGCTTGACTAGTAGCTACTGCCATTGGGGTTTGTCTGGGGCAAAGAGGAACATTAAAGCAAAGTCAACACAAACAATTTCAAGTCTGACGTGCCTGGGATCTCTTTGCCTTGTTATATCAAAGCACAAAAAGAGGAGCTTCAAGGTTTGTTTTTTTTCAGAAAGTGTTTTTTTGCATTCCTTTTGCTTTGCAGAGCCTGCTACTCAAGGGGCTTCGCAGGGGAGTGCCTTTGTGCTTTGAGACAGCACAGAGTCCATGGCAACAGACGTTACTGTATCCGATTGCAAGATATAATGCAATAATATTTCTTGCAAAAATCCTTTTCATGTATTGTCTCTGAAAGCAGTTGTACGGTTGGGAGGAGATAGGGCACCTTCCATTGCTCATAGAATACGAGTAGTAACAGATAAATAAAAATCTAAAAGTGAAAAGCTGAAATATAGGTATAGTACCTAGGAATCTAGTCCCAATTTAGCATTATAGATGCAAAGCTGGGCAGTGGGCAAAAACATTCCCCCTCCCACAGTGCTTTCCAGAGTGTCAGCAGAGGTACCCAGCCTTACTGGGTACTGCACTGTGTGGCTAAGTCAAGATGTATCATAATGATTTGGAGGGTATGTCTAGAAAATTAAATGGTCATAGAAAGATCACCAACTACTAGTATGCAAACTCAAGCTAAAGCTGAAAAAGAGCAAGCCACTCATGAATGTAGCAAAATATGACCTTGAGAATATACCACCAGAATTTAAAGTCTGCCTACGATATCAGTTCGCTGCTTTGGATACAAATGACAGAGCACTAGAAAAGTTATGGGATGACATCAAGACAGTTGTGCTTGAAGAAAGTGAGACGTCTCTAAATAACGTGAAAAAGAAAAAATGGCTAAACTGGATGACCAATGAAATTCTGAAAATTGCCCAGAAAGAGAGACTAAAGCCAGAGGAGAAAGAGAGGTAATCACAGAACTTAACAGAGATTTTCAATGTGTAGCAAGATGAGATAAGGAGAAGTATTACAATGACACATGCAAAGAAGCAGAGAAAATCACAGCAGAAAAAGACCACATGGCCTATCTAGTCTGCCCTTCCATATCCACTACAATAATCCCCTTATATCCTTTAGAGATCTTCTGTGTTTTTCCCATGCTTTCTTGAATTTAGATACCATCCTCCTCTCCACTTCCTCAGCTGGGAGACTTTCCATGCATCTACCACTCCATAAAGAAATATTTCCTGGGCGATAAACAAAGGACTAACATCAGAAATTTGTAACACCTCTGAAATATTTAACCTGGAGAATCTCAGCGGATAACAAATGTGTTACAGGAAAATTTAAAAAACGCAAATTATTCACCCTAGAAATATTTTCCAGAGTTTCCAATGTATAATGAATAGCAACTGAATCTTTACTTGCAGAAAGACTAGTCTGTTGTAGACTGTGCATCTGGCCCTCAACCTTAGAAATAACATCATCAACTCCAGCAAGTCTAGAATCTATCTCTTGAGATTTCAATGTTGACTCCTGCATAAACAAACAGAGAGACGCTACAGTGCCAGATTGGAGTCAATCCTGGAGATGGCTCCATAAATCTTTTAATGTAATGTGTTATTAAGTATCACCCAGGCAGCGAATGGGAGATAATGCTGGGGATGTTTTGGATGTTCTTACTCCTAATGTTAGTCAAGATCTAACCAAGTTCTTGGAGGATACTTCAGATCTTATTTCTAATAGAGCCACCTTAGTAGTGTCTTTTGTATATATTACTGACAAGAACAAGGTCTTAAAACCTTTTTTAAGTACAAGGATTCTGTTTTCTGCGGTCCAAAGCTGAATGTCTTTCCTGATGTTTTGCGGTGCACTCATCTACGGAGAAAACAGTTTGTGTTATTGAAATCCAGGGTAATTGGAATTGGCGTGACTTTCCTTTTATGGTTTCCATGCAAGAGTGTGTTCACCTGGCACAGAAACACTTATTCCTTTGTAGATCCATCTCAATTGGAATCTTTTTTTGGTAGGAAAGTCATAGCATTGAGGTTAATTAAATGTAGTAGCCGAGAATAATTGGGGGGAGGGGGGTCATCCCCGTTTGATCTCCATGTTATTACCAAATTTTGTAAGTTTTGTTGAGTGGCTTTTTCTCTCCTATGAAGGGGGCAGTTGCTGAATTGTCCTTGTTTTCCTTTACGGATATTGCATTATTTCATTTATTTTTCATAATGTGGCTCCATACCAGCATGTTTTCTTTTGCATATTGCAACTTGATTAACAAAAAAGAAAAGAAAATTGCCTTCTGCAGTGAAGGTTTCCTCTCCTGTTGTTTTAGGTGAGGGAAACCCCAATGGTGTTGAGTCCTTAGATCTTTCAAACTTTTTGGAATCTTCTATTGATTTGATTCGACAGCGTGCAACTTTGATTGTGTCATTTGTGTCGTTACAGGATAAAAATATGATTTTGAATTTATACTTTAAAAAGAAAAATCAGGCTTTTTGTGGTGAACCTATACAAATTTTCCCCGACGTGAGTAGAAGTACTCAGGCTCGTCGGAAAGCGTTCTTGGCTTTGAAAGATCGGACAGTTGCTATTGGGGCTTCCTTCTTTCTGAAATATCCCTGTAAATGTATAGTGGAGCTGGAGGGCACTAAGTATGTTTTTCTCGATGTCGGTCAATTTGAGGCTTTCTTGGTTAGTAAAGAATCCTTATGATTGTTATTTCTTCCTTTCCATGCAAAATGGGCTTTGTAAATTTTTATCCTTGATATCCTTAATTTTCTTATTGTAATCAGGTGATCGTCTCCTAGATGTGGACTTTACTTTGTATTCCTGCTTTATTTTTTGAATAAAGATTGTTTGAAAGTTAAAAAAAAATAAAAATAAAATAAAATAAATATTTCCACATATTACTCCTGAATCTATCCCCTTTCCCTCTCATTCTATGTCCCTTTGTAGCAGAGCTTGCTTTCAATTGAAAGAGGCTTTCCTCTTAGGCATTTATGCCGCAGAGGTATTTCAATGTCTCTATCATATCTCCTCTTTCTTCTAATGTATACATATTAAGATCGTTAAGTCTGTCCACATATACTTTCTAACAAAGACCTCTCAACATCTTAGTAGTCATTCTCTGTACTGACTCCATTCTGCTTATATCCTTTTGAAGGTGTGATTTCCAGAACTGCTCACAATTTATTTATTTATTTACATTCTCTTATATACCATGCTTTTCTGCATCAGTGCAGTTTTTGTTGAACAAACTGAAATTACATTGAACAGGGCATCATAACTTGGAGATAACTATTTTACAGGGAACATGGGCTATGGAGGGTTAAGTGGCTTGCCCAAGACCACAAGGAGCACCTGTGGGACTAGAAACCCCAGTCCTTCCGGCCCAAGGTTGTTGTCCTCTAGTGGGATTTGAACCCCCGACCTTCCGGCCTGAAGTACCTTGCCCCAACCACTAGGCCACTCCACAATACTCCAAATGTGGTCATACCAGAGATTTATACAGAGGCACTATCACCTCCTTTTTTCTGCAGGGCATTCTTCTCCCTATGCACCCATTCCTCCCTCTATGCTGGCTTTTGCCATCGCCTTTTCTATCTGTTCAGCCACTTTCAGATCATCAGAAACAATCACGCCCAGGTCCCATTCTTCTTTCATTGACAGAAGTACTTTGCCCCCTACACTGTACCACTCCCTTGGAGTTTTGCAGTCCAAATGCATAACCCTGCATTTTTTATCATTAAATCTCAGCTACCAAATTCTTGACCATTCTTCAAGCTTAGCTAGATTCCTCCTCGTGTTATCTACTCCTTCCTGGATGTCTACTCTATTGCAGATTTTGGTATCATCCGCAAAGAGGCAAACCTTACCCGACAGCCCTTCCACAATATCACTTACAAAGATATTAAAAACCATACCAAGAACAAATCCCTGCAGCATACCACTGGTAACCTCCTTCCCCTCAGAGTAAGCTTCATTTACCTCACCCTTTGTCTCCTCCTACTCAACCAGTTTCTAACCCAGTCAGTCACTTTAAGGCCCATCCCTAGGGTGCTCAGTTTGTTTATAAGTCATCTGTGTGGAACAATGTCAAAGGCTTTACTGAAATCTAAGTACACTACATCTAGGGCTCTCTCTCAATCCAATTCTCTGGTCACCTAGTCAAAAAAAAATCAGATTTGTCTCACAAGACCTGCCCCTGGTAAACCCATGCTGCCTCGGATCCTGCAATCCATTGAACTCCAGAAGCCTCACCTGTCTCTCTTTTGGTAGTATTTCCGATAATTTACTCACCATAGAGGTTAGACTAACTGACCTGTAGTTTTCAACCTCATCCTTACTTCTGCTTTTGTGTAAAGAGGCCACTTGTGCCTTTCTCCAGTCCTCTGGGACCACTCCCAACTCCAAAGAAGGTCAGTCAGTGAATGACCCAAGTTTCTTCAATATTCTTGGATGAATCCTATCCAGTCCCATTGCTTTGTCTGCTTTTAGTTTAGCTAGTTCCTCATGAACATAGTATTCTGAAAATCATTTAAGATCCCCATCACTTCTGTTCACTTTTATGGATGTTTTCTGGAGTCCTGCTCCTGGCCCTTCATCTGTGAACACAGAACAGAAATATTTGTTAACCAATTCCACTCTATCCTCATCGGTATGTTCATATTTTTCCCCTTCACTCTTGAGTCTGACAATACCACTTTTGCCCTTTCTTGTCTTGCTAACATATCTGAAACATGTCTTATCCCCTATTTATATTGAATTGGCTATTTCTTGTTATTTTTGAATCTTTGCTTTCCTGACTACTCTGTTAACTTCTTTAAGTTTTTCCCAATATAGCTGCTTGTCTTCCTCTCTCTGTGATCTCTTATATTTAATGAAGACCATCCTCTTTTTTATTACCTTTTCAGCCACAAGTTAGGGCTCTGCTCTTGAACCTAAAAGCTGGCAATTTGCCTAATATCTCGGGACTTAACAGATGCTGCTCAGAGACATGATTAGGAGGGAAAGAACATGTGGTATCAGAGATCAATGCCAAAACTGCTGTTCTATAAAACTAAGAATAAACTTAAAAATAAAGAGGACTGACAACAGCCCCCTTAAGGCTGAGGAACCCCCAAAACCTACAAACAAAAGAAAGAAACAAACACTAGGCCCAAAAATCTAGCCATTCTGCCTGTTGTCTTCCTCACACAGGCAGCTCCCTGCAACTCTCGCCATGCGGTCCAAATACCTAGAGAGAAAATGGCCGCCCCTTCGCCAATGAATTTTGGTGCCAAGAACAACAGCCGCTGCAAAAAGGAGGCCTCAGCAGACTGACAGAGCCCGAAGGCCTTACCTGCATGGCCGAAAGCCACGCAGCCTGCTCCTACCGCCTTGAATTCCTCCGATCCTCAAGCCGTGCTGATGCGCCTGGCAGCCGCGGCGAGGACCGCTCAGCTTCAGTGTGGCTGTACGGGTCCCGGAGCTGTCTCCTGTACTGTCCAGGGAGAGAGATCCGCACCGGCGAATGCCTGCAGCAAGTGAAAATAACTGACAAGGAGGGAAGGCGAGAGCTGCTACTAATTTAAAGAGCCAGGCTCAAATTTAAAATTACTGTAAATATAAGGAAAGAACAACCCAAAGTATGGTTACACAATGCAAAGTTTCACATTAGGAACCACCACCCAGGAAAAGGATTTAGGCGTCATCGTGGATAACAAGTTAAAACCCTCTGCCCAGTGTGCAGTGGCAGCCAAGAGAGCAAATAGAATACTAGGAATCATAAGGAAAGAAATGGAAAATAAAACAAAAGATATTATAATGCCTCTATACCGTTCCATGGTGCGACCGCACCTTGAATATTGTGTGCAATTCTGGTCACCGTATCTTAAAAAGGATATAGCGTTATTAGAAAAAGTACAGAGAAGAGCTACCAGAATGATAAAAGGGATAGAAAGATACCCCTATGAAGAGAGGCTAAAAAGATTAGGGCTCTTTAACCTGGAAAAGAGAAGGCTGAGGGGAGATATGATAGAAGTCTATAAATTAATGAACGGAGTGGAACGGGTAAACGTAGATCAATTGTTTACGTTATCAGAATATAGAAAGACTAGGGGACATGCAATGAATCTACAGGGTAAACTATTTAAGACTAATAAAAGAAAATATTTTTTCACTCAACATGTAATCAAACTCTGGAATTTGTTACTGGAGGATGTAGTAAAGGCTGTTAGTGTAGCTGGGTTTAAAAAAGGTTTGGACAAGTTCCTGGAGGAAAGGTCCATAAACCATTATTAAGAAGGGAACCAGGATATTAATGCTTGACCTAGTACAAGCATTGTAGAACCTGTGTCTTTTGGGGAAACTGCTAGGTACGTATGATCCAGATTGGCCCCTTTTGGAAGAGGATACTGGGCTTGATGGACCTTGGTCTGACCCTGTATGGCATATCTTAGTTCTTAAGGTCAATGAAAAAGAGGAAGTCTAGCAATGAGATGGATTGATACAATAACTGTAGCGATGGATGCCACTCTATCAACAACTAGTCATCTGGCTGAAGAGTGAAGGCAGTTTAGGACAACTATCCAGAGTGTCACCATAAGTAGACATCAACTCAATGGCACTTAACAATATCAACAAGAAAGAAAGAAGGGAGGGAAGATGAGAGCAGTATAGACATAAGTGCACAGAACGGGACAGGGTATTCCCAGGGTGTGGTCATGGGCTCTTCTAGTCTGCTGCCCAGGCTAAAAAGAGATGATGTTGCAAGGAGAGTAGAAAGAGCTGCAATTTCCACTGCAATTGTGGAAGAGCAGGTGTCCAGTGTCATCTCCACAAATGGGCAAAGAGAGACTGACATGGTGCAGAGTATGGAGACATGAAAGAAACAGCAGGTGAATACAAATCTGCCTTGCCACAGATGAACTATATTACCTGCCAAAACTTGTGTGGAGATGGTCTTGACAGATGCAGAATCAGAGGGATCCAGATGGGTGGAAATTACATCTGAATCATCCAGTACTGGAAGTGCACTGGTTGAAGAGGTTGCTGTTAGCATGCCAACTGGTGAGGAGGTAGAAAGTGATCCTGGCAGCGCTAAGATCAAGTGTACCACACAGGAAGAGGGTAGACTAGAGAGTAGGAAGATTTTGTTGGCCTTTTGTCCTTTCCTCTGCCCCTGGCCATGGGTTCAGCCACAGCACCAAGAGCAATTTCTTCCGCCACCCACCCCAAGGAAGTAGAGAGGAAGTCTCATAAAACCTTACACATGTGGAAGCATTTTAAAGTGCTTGACAACCCATGCAGTATGCAGAATGCAATGCTGTAGGCAGCACATTAGCAGAGGAAAGCTTATGGTCCATCTTACAAACAGTGGCATGCTGCATAATTTGGAAAACAAGCACTCTATCAAGCTTGGTACAAAGAAAAGGGTTGATCCCAGGCTGGGGACTTCATCCAGGAGTGGAAATAGCAGTGGTGGGAAAGAGACAGAAAAACTGAAACCACTTTCCCAAGTGGAGCCCCTATCCTCTTCTGCCAGTCAAAGGCATGGAGGGATGCCCTATACCCACTGAAGGAAGCCACCGTGGAAGACATGTTGTGGTGTTCATTAGCATTATCTGCTCTTGAATCTGTAGTACCTGAAGATTGGAGAATGGCCAATGTAATGCCAATTTTTAAAAAGCGTTGCAGGGGTGACTTGGGAAACTACAACCTGGTGGGCCTGACATCAGTACCAGGCAAAATGGTAGAAACCATTATAACGAATACAATTACTGAGCATGTAGATAGCCCCGAGCAAGATGGGCCTGTTAGGACCTGATTCTGTACCGCGGAAACAAGATGTTCCCACAGCACACAGAATCGGGCCAGAGGATGGCCCTGCGTGCCCTTCATCCTCCCCACGGGCATCCCAGCTTCTGTGGCTCAGCCTCCCTCTTCCCTGCCATCCGACCCACAGCTGGTAAGCCGGGGCCTGGATCGGGCAGCAGGGACCCCCCTGCACCTGGTGCTGATTATTTGAGGTGGAATAATCAGCACGTCCCCTCTGACCCCATAGGACATACAGGGCCATGACCTGAATCGGCCCTGTATGCCCTGCCAGCTTGATCTACCCTTACTGCACCCAAACCCTGCATCCTGCTGGCTCTCTCCATCCTGCGGCTGTAGCCATGCGGGGCTAGCAGGGGGGGGGGGGGGGATAGTGGCAGCCCCGCAGGATCCATCTCAGAATCGGGCCCATGGTGTATCTGGATTTTCAGAAAGCCTTTGACAAAGTCCCTCATGAGACACTCTTGGCGAAATTAGAAAATTATGGGATAGGAGGCAACGTACTATTGTGGATCAGGAAGTGGTTAAAAGATAGATAACAGATAGTAGGAATAGCTGGCCACTGTTCTCAATGGAGAAAGGTGAATAATGGAGTACCCCAGGGATCTGTGCTGGGCCTGCTGCTTTTCAACATGTTCATAAATGACCTGAGAATGGAAATAATGAGTGTGGTGATCAAATATGCAGATGACATAAATTATTCAAAGTGTTTAAAACACAGGAGGATTGTGAAAAATTACAAGAGGACCTTGATAAACTGGAAGACTGGACGTCTAAATGGCAGATGGAATATAATGTGGATAAGTGCAAAGTTATGCACCTAGGGAAGAACAACACAAACTAAGGTTACGCAATGTAAGATTTCCACATTAGGAACCACCACAATAGGAAAAGGATTTAGGTTTCATCATGGATAATATGTTGAAACCCTCTGTTCAGTGTGCAGCGGCAGCCAAGAAACAAATAGAATGCTGGGAATCATAAGGAAAGGACTGGAGAATAAAACAAAGATTATGATGCCTCAGTATCGTTCCATGGTGCATCTTATGGTGTTATGTTGTAATCAGGCGCTGTGGAAAAGGCAGGCTGCTCTGTGTGGTCTAGTATTTTTGCAGGTGTGGAGTGAGTCGAGTGAGAGGCTTCAGTAGAGAGAAACGAGCGTATGTAAGGTGCTGTGGCTGTTTGAGAGGTGATTGCTTACCTAGAAGCCATCTCTCAGTGATCTGACCTCTCTCCGTTTGTCACCAATTTCTGACTATGATAGAATCTAGGCACTATGACAGGTGCCTGGGAAGCTTCAGAAGACATCAGTGATGAGACCTTGGGCATTGCAGCACCAATTAATTTCCAGTGCTGCAGCATCAGCCCTGCAAAAACCTCACCAGCTACGGCACAACAGGATGAAATGTAAAACAATGTCTCTGATCCTCAAGGTCCTTAGAGGTCGTGGGCCAGAGTTCATGAAGAATAAGCTTCCCCTCTGTGCACCTTAGGAGTTTCTAAGGTGAACCTACCTGGACCCTTGTCCTAGAAAATGACACGATGAAACCCACCAGCGAGCCTTCTCAGGCTAATATTGTATTGTTCTCGTTACTATAATTTTATTTACCTATTTTCAAATTTTCACCTTGCTGTTCTAATTGTGTATTACGCACATATTTGAACATTTCATTGTGGTCATAGTCACATTATAATTGCTTATGCCCAGTTTACTTTTCTTGATTTGGAATCTTTATAAACCACCTTTTGAGAATCAGCAAAACGATTCACGATGCAGTAAAATACAGCAATAACAGAACAGAGAAGCTGAGAAAATCTATAGATTCAGGAGAAGGCAGAGCAAAACTGCACCATAGTCTTTCTGCACACAGCCTTGGGTGAATTTTTAAAAGATGGTAAATAAATCTTAACAAATAAATGAATTGCATTTCTGTAGTTAGAATTTTGGTTTTATAGTTATCACTATTATGATTTCTTTTAACTCCCTTATGTATTATTTTAGCTTCACATGCACCTGTTGTCATGCAATAGTTAACTGAATCTGAATCAGAAGGGGAGAGGGGGCAGAGGAAGAGAGAGACCCCTGATTCAGCAGGTAATTACAACTGCGCAGATCTCATGCAGTAGCAGAGACTCCCAGTTGGTTACAAAACTGCTGGGATTTGAAAGGAAGAAATATAAAAAGCTGCAGTTCACATCCCAGGCTTCCAGCATTGAGGTGCATATCACACAGGCAGCAAACAGAATTGCACTCTTTCCTTCTGTTGTACATGCAGCTCCGGTAAGCTCTCTGATCTTCTACTAATGTACTTCTTTTTTTCATTCAGAAGATTTGTTATATCGCTAATGGGGCACACATCATAATGGTTTAAAAACATAAACATAGATGAACACAAGGATCCTCGGACACGACAGGAAAAAGAAACAAAAGAATGTGGAATGTAGTAGCACAGCAATTTATCTAATCAGATAAAAAAACAGGCACTTGAGAAAAAAGGGAAAGAGTGATGGAGTAGAAAGGTTACTAAATAAGAGAAGCACTTTTTTTTGTGCCGTTAAGTCAGTGATGACTCCTGGCGACCCAGGACAGCAGCCTCTGGGTTTTCTTGGCAATGTATCACTGGAAGTGTGTGGGTGTGTGGGGGGGGGGGGGGGGGGCTCATTCAGAATGACTCATCCCAAATGACACCAACCAAATCTGTGAGGATTATTGTCAGTAGCAAATTTATATATATATATATATAAAATACTCAAATTATATATATATATATAATACTCAAATTTATATATATATATATATATATATATATATATATATATATATAAATACTCAATAAGTCCAGGGGTCAGGGGTATTGCTACATCCCTCTTTTCCCAAGATTCTATAGGTCTATCTGGCAAATGAACCATGTGAGATAAAGGGAACCAACCCTGTGTTTGTATATAAATTAGCCTTTATTGCCAATAGAAAGATAAGCCAGATATAGAATAAGTTAGTTTTCTGAGGTAGCAAGTTATATAGCCCTATGATTGCAATTACTAAGATAAATCACTGTTTTAGCAACCAATGCCATTGATTCGCTCTGCACTCAGACATACAGAAAATTAGCTGTCTGTCTAGGCTAAGCTCACACCTCTGAGCAAATTCAGACCAGTACCTGAACTTTTGCCAGAAGAACAATTGTGGCTGGGTCCAAGAAGTTGTATCAGGAATGGCACAAAGTCCAAAGGATAGCAGTGGTCCAATGCAGGCTGCAGATGGTCTGGGCAAGCTGCGTGATAACACAGAACTTCAGGTCTGTGGGCGAGGTTCACTCCTTCCCGAGGTTAGTCCTTGTCCTTGCACACTGTCTGATTTTCCAGCTGGAGACAGGCAGGCAGTAGGGCTAGAGACTGCAGAAAGCAAACTGCCAGTGTCAGGGAGCTAAGTTAAAGTTCCCAAAAAGTGTTCAAAAGTGTCTTTACAAGTGCCTGCAAAAGTGGTCTCAAAGGTGTCCTATGTCCCTCTCTATCCAGCGTATAATCCTTCGTCTTGACGTCCTCGTGATGGCATGGTGATTGGTTGGTCTCAGATCCTGTATGTCACCTTCAGCAAATTATGTAACAGTTGTCAAGTGGTTCTTCTCCAAACAAAGGTCCATGTGAGAAAAGATGCTGCCATGCATGTTCATATATTGTTGCAGATGCTAGGACCAGCAGTATAGTCTCTAGCCTCAGGAGCAAGTTCTCTTGCACATAGTCATAGCTGGAAACAATAGCTTTATTGTATGGTACATAATGTTGCAGAATTGATTGATCTTTGAAGCTGAGAACATAGCAGAACATAGCATTGGAGTGGAGGAGTGGCCTAGTGGTTGGGGCAAGGTACTTTAGGCCATCAGGGCAGGGGTTCAAATCCCACTAGAGGACAGCAACCTTGGGCCGGAAGGACTGGGGTTTCTAGTCCCACAGGTGCTCCTTGTGGTCTTGGGCAAGCCACTTAACCCTCCATAGCCCATGTTCCCTGTAAAATAGTTTTCTCCAAGTTATAATGCCCTGTTCAATGTAATTTCAGTTTGTTCAATGTAAACTGCACTGATGCCAAATAGCATGGTATATAAGAGAACGTAAATAAACAGGTCCCATCTTGTAACAGGAAGACATGTTGCATGGTTCAGGCTTTAGTTTTTAAGCAGGCCCCAGTGGTACCAGTACTACAGAAATAGATTGTCAGACCTTTTTTTCTGAGGCAATGGAGGGTAAAGTGACTTGCCCAAGGTTACAAAGAGTGCCAGTGGGAATTGAACCCTTGATTTTCTGGGTACTAGGCTGCTTCTCCACTCCAAGAGAAGCACTAGAGAGTGAAAATGTTTCTACTCAAAGACTCCATGCAAAAAAGCAGGTCTTCAGACTTGCCTTGAACTTTTTATAAGAAGTTTCTAGATGGAGCTCTAATGAGAGGGTATTCCAGAGAAAGGGGGACCATTTAACAAAGAGCACTGAATCTATAGGTCTTATTAAGCCACAACAGAGGTATTGTAGGGACCATGAGAAAGGTCTGAGTTGGGCTATAAGCAGGAAGACCAGTGAAGAGAGCATGATGGGTCAGTAATAACACTTTATACCTAATCCAAAAAGAAACAGGGAGCCAATGTTGTTCACATAGAAGGTCATCGCGAACGGTGTTTAGTGGGGATGTAAGTACGTATTGGGTTGACTCTGACCCTGGATGTACAGGAATGATTCCGGTCATGGTCCTGAATGTCTGGGGCTTCCAACAGATGGTGGATTTATTCCACCTCAGAGGTGGAATAAGTCCCCCGCCTTGGAGGTAGAGGATTGCCACTCGTGGGTTGCTGAAAGCAGGTGAGGTGCAGCCAGGGTTCGCCACCGCCTGATCCCAGCCATGGCAGGCCACTCCAGGGTTCAGGTGGAAGGGAAACGGGACATCTGTTGGCATGCAGGCAATCGGAGCTTGTGCATGACGTCCCAGTGCCATGGCACCAGGCTCCATGCAGGAGCCCCGGCTGATCTGTATTGGGAGCCTGCCGGATGTACAGAGGGCCAGAATTGGGGCACATCCTGCCCATCTAGGCCTGTTGCACCTGATTCTGAACCCGCAGGAACATATAGCTCCCATGGATTCAGCATGAGGTGCCAATCCAGCCCATCCAGATTTTGGATATCCGGACGAGCTGGAGATGCACTGATGGCAATCAGATCCATAGCATTTAGAAATAATGTATATTGTGCTAGGAAAATGTGTATGAGAAACAGGTGTCCATTGCTCTTTAAGATGATTTTCCTCTCATTTGTGATTTAAAGCAGTGATAAAAGGTAGTTTTAGCAATTTGAGGACCTCATTTATGAATGTGTATTAAAACGTTCACTCATGTTAATGCACATTCTCGTTTTTTAATTTGAGTTAATGAAGCTCATAGTTATAGGGCCCATTGAGAATAATGAGGCTGGCAATATTTAATATGTTAAATTGCATTAGCATGTGCTGATGTGCATTGACACACTAGCCCAAGTTAATAAATAGGGTCCTTAGTTTGTTTCCTGGTTCATTTAACGTTAATGTTAGACATAGTCTTTGGTCTTCTTTCTTTCTAGTCTTAGTACTTTATTTCATACACATACTCCTTACACAGAAGAAGCAGGGATTCCTCCTCCAAGTGTCATAATAAATATTCCTGTTTGAATCAGCATAGAACAGCTTTTAACTAGATAATAGGGGAAGGCCGACAGTCGCCCAAGAGCACATGGTTCAGAAGGATGTATTCTTGAAGGATAATAGCAAATAAGGGAAGTTAGGATATCCTGATAGAGAGGTTCCAATAAAGATAAAAGTAACCCAGATGCCCTTAAGTACAGAGCAAAAACCAGTACAAAACATGGATAGCAAAGGAAGATGTTTTATTTAAATAATTGATCAAAACCAGCCAACGGCCCAACACAGGCTGTGTTTCGTAAAGCTTTCTTCAGGGGCTAAATTGGCTGTATA
The DNA here is from genome assembly GCA_033557465.1 of Ichthyophis bannanicus. Classification (NCBI taxonomy): domain Eukaryota; kingdom Metazoa; phylum Chordata; class Amphibia; order Gymnophiona; family Ichthyophiidae; genus Ichthyophis; species Ichthyophis bannanicus. The sequence continues at coordinate 34,032,225 of CM066035.1, read as the reverse complement.
TCTCTATGTTCTATATCCAGCTCATTCATAATTCATGCAATGCCGAGAAAATGTAAAACGGCTAGCCGGCAGAACATCCGCGCTTTGAAGAATGAGATCTTACTTATTGACGTGAAAGAATTAGATGCAACGAGCCGTGCTCGCTTTAGACGCAAATGGACACGAAACACGGCCTGTGTTGGGCTGTTGGCTGGTTTTGCTCAATTATTTCAATAAAACATCTTCCTTTGCTATCCACGTTTTGTACTGGTTTTCGTTCTTGCACGTGGTATTGTGCTTTTGTGTTGAACTTAAGTACAGAGCAGACAGAGTTAAAAAATAAGATAGGAGAGTTATGATAAATGGAAGGAGGACAGCAAGAAAATCCACAGTAATACCTTTTAAGTTTCAAAAGGGAGACTATGATAAAATGAGGAAAATAATTAAGAAAAAACTAAAAGGAGCAGCTACAAAGGTTAAAGATTTATATCAAGCAAGATTTTGATACTAGTCAAAGCGGTTTACATAGAACTTAATTTTTACAGGGAACAGATTTCAATCAATATTGGAACTTGTACAACAAACAAAGGGAACTCAGAACAAAGAACGTTATAAGCTTATTAACAAATGCAACTATAGGAGGAGTGGTCTAGTGGTTAGGACAAGGTACTTCAGGCCAGAGGACCGGGGGTTCAAGTCCCACCTGGGGACAGCAATCTCAGGCCGGAGGGACTGGGATTTCTAGTCCTATAGGCACTCCTTGTGGTCTTGGGCAAGCCACTTAACCCTCCATTGCCCATGTTCCCTGTAAGTATTAGCGTATGTGTCTCATATCCCCTCGTGTTAAATGTATCCCCCAATTGACCGCTTTGACCCGGTGAAAAGCAGGATATAAATACAGCTAAATAAATAAATACAGCTAAATAAACTATATACAGTGGGCTGAGAGGTTAGCAGGAATGGGGTGAGATGAGTTTTGAGGGAGTGGTGAGGAGTGGGATCATGGGGTTTCATCAGTGAGGTCAAGAAGGTTGCTTATTGTCAAAATGCTTTTGGAAGAGTCTTGGGTTGTTTATGAAAATCAGGGTCTGTAGATGCAGGCTGATTGGAATCAGGTCCCAGCCTGCGCGTACAAACCCTAGACCCAATTCTGATCCCACAGGGCACATCTAGCCCCCGCGGGATCGGAATCGGGTCTACCTCTCTGCATCCAGATTCCAATCGGGTGTACACACAGGTTGGAATGTGCCTCCACATCAATAATACATTCAAGCAATAACACTTGAAAATGAAATAAAGATGAGCAGATAAACCAAACAATTAAACAGAGGAAAAAGGGACAAAACAAAGCAGAAAATATAATACTACTGCCCATGATCTCCAACCCTATACAGTTTTAAGAAAGATTCAAGAAGGAAAAATACAACTTCACACATGAGGGTCAACTAGAACACTGTCTAAGCACCGAAACAATATATTTTTTTGCAATTTACCACCCAACTTCCTAGGTGATGGCGGACAGGCGAGAGCTTATAAAGGAAGCCAACTGAGAGGGATCATAAAAAATGTAAGATACAGATTGCAATTTTATCATGCATTTACATGGAAATTTAAGGAAAAACAAACCCCTCAGTTGGATCACCCTTGGCTTCAGAATCAAAAATTCCCTCCTTCTCCTCTAAGTGTCTCATGCTAAATCTGGAAAGATATGGACAGACATGCCATGCCTTTGAATAATACAGATCGCTTTTTAAAATATAATTTAAGCAATCATTCCCGATCAGAAACCAATGCCAAATATATTAACAATGTAGCTGGTACAACTGTAACAGAAACCAAAGTTTCTAAAAACTGATACATTTAAAATCTCCATAGTAGGAGTCTTTCCTTCGGGGTTTTTCACCCCCTCTCCAGCTGATTTCTTCCCTGTTGCAACGTAGTAGATCTTAGAAAGCAGCCCCCCTTCCAGCAACACCAAGGAGTACCTCAAGGATCCACACTGTCAGCCATGCTCTTCAACACGACCACTCTGCTCAGTCATACGTACCCACAACATCAACTTCCACATATATGCTGATGACATCATGCTCTATGCCCCAATTACAACCACAAACCCAACAAATGAACATCTATCAGCATGCTTCTCTGCAGTGTCCAACTGGCTACAAGAAAACAACCTATCCATAAACATAAAGAAAACCGAAGCTCTCATAGTGACAAAAGACCCAGACTTCACACCACCTACACACCTCAACATAGGAACCACACACATTCAAATACAGCCACAAATAAGATATCTAGGCATTATCATTGACCAAGCTCTAACCCTCAAGCAACAAATTACTAAAACCACCGGAACATATTCCACAAAGCCAAAACAGTGCAACGTCTCAGACCCCTCCTCGAACCTCAAGACTTCAGGACGGTAATGCAAGCTATGACACTCCCACATCTGGATTACTGCAATATAATCTACCATGGACTACCAGCCACACAGACCAACCCCCTCCGAACTGCCTTGAACACCACAGCAAGAATCATTCAGAGAGCAAAGAAACGCGACCACATCACCCCAATTTTAAGAGACCTACACATACTACCCTTCGAAGCAAGAACTAAATACAAATCCATCCTCCTCACCCACAAAGCCATCCACCAAACACAGAACACCCAGCTTCGCACCCTGCTGACTCATCCAGCCCACGGCAAAACAACCAGACAAGCCTCCAGCAACTCCCTCACCATTCCTCACAAAAGAACCAAATGCTCTCAACGGACATGCAATCGAGCCTTTGAACTTTACGCTCCGTCCCTATGGAATTCTCTACCGAGCCACGTCAGGAACAATGGCGATCTCCTGTCATTCAGAAAACAGCTAAAAACCATCCTATTCCAAGAATATCTCAAAACAACTCCCACCAAAAAATGCACCAACCCCCAAACCCACCCATCATGAAACTATGATTGAAAACTGTACTATGTTGTCCATGTCTAAAATCCGTCATGCCGAAATCATCAATGTTGCCTACCTGGTGATGGCCCCACCCTTATACCTGATTATCCCCCCCCCCCCTTATATGTTACACCGCTTTGACCCGGTGAAAAACGGGATATAAATACAGTCAAATAAATAAATAAATAAAAGAGGATGAGACTCAGGCAGAACTCCCAAGGCTTTGGACAAATAAATCTTAAACATTTCCCATGCAGCAATCACAGGAGACCTGGGGAAATTTAATAGATGCAAATTTGTGGCTCTCAATTGGTTCTTTAACAACTCAATTTTAAATTTATGACCGGTAAAATCTTTCGTCACATTAGTAAGCCACTCTTCAGTATGCTGCACTTTGTCGTCAATACAGTCCAACGTAGTCTTCATAGCTACAACGTCTTCCTCACATTTTTGTACAGACAAATCTTTATTCCACGCTGACTGCAAAGTTTTATTCGTTTAGAGAACCAAACACTCACCCAGTTTTGTTAAAGCCGTCCAGATAGATTCCAAGGTGATATGGTCTGGATGCTCAAGGGAGAAGGGGGTCATAGACCAAGACTGAGTCTGGACGTCTCCAGACACTGCAGAAACTCCACACTCCGCCAATGCTGACAAAACAACTCAGGAGCCACCCGACTGCACTCTCCGCTTCCCTCCAGAAGCCACAACTGTTGCCCCAGCTGTTCACTTTTTGACTGGCACAACTCGGGTGCACTTCCTCCCCACGGAGAAACTGTCAAACCTACCATGGACCTGGGATCCCCGGGTGAACCCAGGTTGAGAAAGTCCGTAGGCAAGACAAGGGGAGATGCAGATCCGGGGTTAGGTCACACCCTGAAGAAGACGCCAGGCTTTCCAGCCCCAGCGTTGGCATAACCACGTTCACTGGCTTCTCCTCAGTGCTCTTCGTGGAGCTGTAGAAAAGAATCCATCAGACCAATAACTTGGGAAATATAGGAAGGGGTCTACTGTGGCTGGTGAGGAATCCCCCCCCCCTCCACCCCCAGTTTCCTCTTCCTCTTAGGCATTCTATGAAACACTCCACCAAACCGGCCAGTCAGGCAGCCATCTTGGATCTCTGTAACTATTTCTATACAATTTAGTTATGAGATGAAAATGAACTTCTGCCTTATCAATATTTAATTTATTTATTTATTTGCTTATTTTATATTCTGCTTTATCCAAGTAACCAAGGCAGTTTACAGGAAACATAATGGCTCATACTGCTCTCAGCAGTTTACAAGGAACAAGAAACACATTGAACAGTAACAATAATCAACATTATAACAGTATTTTACATCATGTGCAGACCTTTAGGGAGCAGTGATGTTATGACAACTATTTACAGTAAGTTATTTACAATAAGATGGTGTGATCTATATTACAGTTAATTGGCATTTTACAACCAGGGTTATGGCTGTGTGGTGAGATGAATGTGAGTTATATGAGATGTAGGTTTCTTATATATTTAGGTTTTCCATTGTAGATTGGTAATATTCTGTAAATAGGAAGGTCTTGAGGTGCTTTCTGAACACAGTTAGGTTCTTGGGTAATGTGTTCCATTGGGCTGGGGATAAGAATGTGAATGCCCTGTTAGTTGTTGATTGGATTGCATTTCTGAAAACCTTAGGGATAATTAATAGGTTCTGCATATTATCCCTTCTTCTTCTTGGTTCTTGTTGCTTCGTTATTAGTGTGTTAAGATAAGTTGGTGTGATATCGTTTACTGTTTTGAATGTGGTCATTAGAGCCTTGAATTTGATTCTTTGTTTCACAGGCAACCAATGTAGGTGGTATAGAATGGGGATTATGTGTTCTGATCTGGTTGATTAGAATTTTATGCCTTATGGTGTCAAAAGCTGAAGTTATGTCTAGGAATACAAGTATGTAGGCTTGTTTTGTGTTTTCAATTCCTTGTATGATTGTGTCGAATAGGGATGTTAGAAGGGTTTCCACGACATGATATGCTCGGAATCCATACTGGTGTGGATCAAGTGGGCATTTTTATCTAAGAAGTCTTTAAGTTTCCTCTGTACTGACTTTTCTATAACTTTGGATAGGAATGGGAGACTTGATATTGGTCTGTAAGAGCTGGGGCAGGACTTGCTTAGTGAGCTGTGTTTTAGGATTGTTCAGATGGTAGTCTTCTTTAGATCATTTGGTATTTGCCCTTGGGATAGAGAGATGTTGACTATTTTTTGGATGTATTTATTTTATTTATTTATTTTATTTAACAGTATTTCTAAACCGCCTTATCATAATAATCAAGGTGGTATCACAGCAAACAATCTGGTAGTGTGAGTGTTGTATACATGCAGTGAGGGTGAAAATTTAGTTGGGTGCGTGTTGTATTGTGTGCTAGATTGGTTTGAGCTATGTACAATGTAGGCTATATACAGTGGTGCTAAAAACATTTTATATACATACAGTGTTAGGCGGTAACGTGTGCTGCTATACAGTCACTTAGGTTATGTGATGTGTCCATAGTGTTCTATGAACAGCATGGTTTTTAGCTGTTTTCTAAAGTCCTTGAGGTCTGTAGTTGCCCTCAAATCGTCCGGTAGCTTGTTCCATATTGTTGGAGCTGCCATGGAGAGTGCTCTGTCTGTTGTGTCCTTGCGTGTGTGTTTGTATTCACTTGGGGTGCTGACTCGGTTGTGTGTTTGTTTTCTTCTAGGACGTGTGCTGGTGTCTGGTTGTATGAGGGTGTGCAGGCTGTTGGCTGATGTGTGCTGTTTTATCTTAAATAGGTTTATGATAGTTTTGTATCTGATGCGTGCGCCAATCGGAAGCCAGTGTAAGTCCTTTAAGGTAGGTGTGATGTGCTCCTGTCTTGCAGTTCCGGATATGATTCGTGCTGCAGTGTTTTGTGCCAGTTGGAGTGGTTTGATGGCTTGTTTCGGTAGTCCAAGGTATATCGGATTGCAGAAGTCCAGTAGTGGGGTTATCAGTGCTTGACAGACGGTACGGAAGTGTTCTGGGGTGAGGAGTGGTTTCAGTCTCCTGATGATTCGCATCTTGTAGTAGGCTTTTTGTATTGTTTTGTCTATGTGTGGCTTGAGATTGAGTTTATTGTCCAGCGTAACCCCGAGGTATCTCACTTCTGACCTTATTGGTATAGTAGTGTTTTGTATCTTTAAATTTGGTGGGTGTATGAAGCTTTGGTTCCGAGTGATGATTATTTACCGCTGCTGATCGCTGGAAGCAGCGGGATACAAGTGTACACTAAATAAATAAATAAATAAATAAATAAATAAAGCTTCAGTCTTGTTGTAGTTTATTGCGAGGTTGTTGTCTTGACACCAACTGGTCATTTGTGTAAGGCAGTCTGTTATCTTAGAGAAGTCCGGGTTGTCGATTGATATCGGGGTGTATATCATGATGTCGTCCGCATAGATTGTGTATTGAATGTTGTTCTCTTTCATGATGTTGCATATTGGTTGGATGTAGATGTTAAATAGGAGTGCTGAGAGCGCAGATCCTTGAGGTACTCCTTGACGGACTTTGATGGGTCGGGAGGTGATGTGTCCCACCTTGACCTGTAGCTGTCTTTCGGTTAGGTACGAGTGGAACCATTTTAGTGTGATACCGTGTATACCAGTATTCTTTAGTCTTTCCAGGAGCGTGTTGTGGTCCACTGTGTCGAAGGCTGAGGAGATGTCGATGAAGATCATTATGATGTAGAGTGTTAGGTCTGCTCTGGTTATTTTAATCCAGCTTGCTGGACAGGGGTCGAGTTGTGAAGTGGTTGTGTTGATGGATTTGATACATTGTTCTATCTGTTCGTGTTGCTGCTTAGAGAGAATGTGTCCCATAGTATGGTGTTGGTTGATTCATCAAGTAACATTTTTGTCAGGCTGTTTGGAGTCTGGATTTTTCCATGTAATTGCTGGCTAGTTGTTAGGCACTTATATCGCTTTTTTGTGGGTCATCTGCATTCATTTTTTAAATTAGATCTTGTACAATGAGAAAGAATTCGCTAGGTCGCCAGATGCTTAGTGGGTGTCTCATGGTACTACCACTATAGGTCAGGCTACCAGACAAGGTCTGAATAGCACATACCATCATTTGGCAGCCTGACTCCTAGGACTACTGCTAGGGATAAGACTGTGCCGTTTTGAACAAGGTAACTATAAAGACAGGAAAATGTAGGAGCCATTCTTCTCCCCAGTGTCCTCCCACCCCTTAGGTGAGTTGGGATCCTGGGGAATGGGGTTGATCCTCATTTTCTTTGAAGGGGCAAAACCTAGAGGAAACAAGGATTCTAGGGCATACTTTTTCTTATTCTTGCACATTACATGCCCAGCTCTTGAGGGCCTCTTGGGGTATCCAGGGTAATCCTTTTGTTACCATTGATCCTGCAAACTGAAGCTGGGGGAGGTTAGTATCACTAGACCACCAGAGATTGCAGAACCCATGGGAGATTCAGCCGCTCATTAATTCCAAGGGGCTTTTTTGTGTTCACAAAAAAAAAAAAATAATAATAATTAGAGCTGTTAAACTGAAGGTTTTTTTTGTTTTTTTTTACAAAAATGGATCCATGAGTCTTTCTATGTGCTAGTTTTTTGTAAAGCACCTTGTTAATTTGCAATTTGAATAAACCTTCATGCAAAGTTCATTTCAAGCTAAAGTTTCTTACAAGGTTGACCCCTTTTATGAAACTGTTTGCAAAAGAGATTTCCCAGGTTAGATAGCCCAAAAACAATGGCTTTGCTGGCCTTCCTCTTTTATGTTGACATTCAACCTTGCCATGATGTCTTTTTCTTCACTAGTTTTCTCTATTTTTTTTTCTTTCATTTGCTTGTGATGTGCAATGAGGATATCATCTAAATTCCTGAACTTTAAAAGCTTTGGTGGGCTTTTTCTGCAAGTGATCCCAGTATAAAAAAGGGATGAGAATGTAAAAATATGGAATCTTGATGAACATCAAATTTAGGACAGAAATATAAATTCATTATTCCAATGATTTTGCACCAGGGCCTTTGAAATGAGCATTAGCATAGTAACCATTCAGCTAATTACTGTTTCTACTTATATACAATTATGCCTGGAACAAACTTCCTGAGTCTGTACGTCAGACAGCATCTCTGCCCCTTTTCAAATCCATGCTAAAGGCTCACCTCTTTGTGGCTGCGTTCAGATCCTGATCCCTTTTTTTCCTTGAGTTTCCTTACCTTTTCCTATTCCTACCCTTGTTCTATACAGCTATTGTATTGTATTGTATTGTGTTTCCTTACCTTTTCCTATTTCTACCCTTGTTCAATACAGCTATTGTATTGTCTATCTCGATTAGATTGTAAACTGTAACGAGCAGGGACCATCTTTTATATGTATCTATACAGTGCTCCTTATGCCTTGCAGTGCTCTTTAAATGTTTAATAATAGTAGTAGTAGTAGTTATAAAGATTTAATATAACAATTTCTTTCTGTCTTAGATATTCAAGAAACATGATTTAACATAAACATGTCATTTCTGAGCTCTCTCACATTTTTTTTATTCCCAGGGGATAGAAGTGTCTTGGTACTGAAGACAACTGGGCATCATGCCATCCGTCAATAGCTCTCAAATCCACCCATCGGAATTTACCCTCGCTGGAATCCCAGGGCTGGAAGCTGCACACATCTGGATCTCCCTCCCATTCTGTGGGATGTACATCTTAACTACTTTTGGAAACTGCCTTATTCTGTACATTATAAAAACTGAGCAAAGTCTTCATGAGCCCATGTATTACCTCCTTTCCATGTTGTCTGCCACTGATCTGATTATGTCTGCTTCTGTATCACCTAAAATGCTGGCCTTATTTTGGTTTCATTCCAATGAGATATATTTTGACTCCTGCCTGGTCCAGATGTTTTTTGTCCATTGTTTCTCCTCCATTGAATCAGGGGTCTTCTTGGCCATGGCCTTTGATCGTTATGTGGCAATCTGCAACCCATTGAGACACTCGGTTATCCTCTCCAAGCCAGTCATTAGAAGAATAGCACTTGTGATATTAATCAGAGGCATGCTTGTATCAATTCCATGTTGCTTTCTTCTGAAGAGGCTTCCATTCTGTTCCAAAGTGATCAAGTTTTCTTACTGTGCATACCTGGCAATTGCAACACTTGCCTGCACAGAGATATTAATTGACCTTGTGTATGCACTGACTGTTGCCTTTATAGTTGTGGGGTTTGATATAGTTTATATTGCCTTCTCTTATGTGCTCATTCAGAGGGTGGTCTTCAAGCTTCCATCCAGGGAAGCACGCCTCAAAGCCATCAGCACCTGTGGTTCCCACATTTGTGTCATCCTTACATTTTATATCCTCGCGCTCTTTACATTTTTAACAAATATTTCTAGTCAAAGGGTTCCCCCTTATTTTCATGTCATTATGGCCAATCTTTACCTTCTTCTGCCTCCTACGTTCAATCCCATAGTCTATGGTATGAAAACGACACAGATACGTTCTCAGGTGCTCAGATTGGTTTCCTATTACTAAGGGTTGCTAAGGAAATACATAACTTTAAGTCCTTGCCTTTAAGCCTGTAGATCCCTGATTTGTAAGTATATGGTGAGATTTTGAGGGGATGCAACTTTTCTTTAGATCAACTCTGCACTGAAAAGGCAGCGCCTATTGGTCTGTGCCCCAGATTTTCCTACATGGAGAGTTCAAATCTATCATACAGATCCTAGATTTAGGCCTATGTTTTGTATCCCACCACCTAGGACACCTTCCTGATCTTCTGCAAAGTTTCACTAGGCATTCTATGCAAAGGACTGAGTAAACTGAAACTCTGACAATTGAGATGGATGAGTTGAGAGGAAGAACTGAGGAGAAAAGAAGAGATTTGTTTACATGCTCAGACTTGTAGGTATTTCAGAAGAAAGAAAAGACACAAGAGGCAATCTCTTCCACAAAACACCACAGTGAACCAGCAGAGTAAAGTGCCAAGTAAGTCCAATATGCAGGTATTCAGGATTGCAAAATCCTCTAACTGTGGCTGAGGGTTTGATTTCACTGATCAATTCTCTTCTAGAGATAAATTGCCACTGTATTTCATGGTATAAGGAGATGGATTGACTTCACCTTTGGATTTGTATGTTTCCTGTCAATACAACAGACACATTTAAAATCACAAACTCTATTCTTAGTCTGAATTTTTCTGGGATTAAATCAATGGATCCATAAACCTTCCACTGGCTTATTCTCAATGTAAGAACATAAGAAATGCCATACTGCTTCAGACCAAGGTCCATCAAGCCCAATATCCTGTTTCCAACAGTGGCCAATCCAGATCACAAGTACCTGGTAGGTTCCCAAAAAGGTACATAGGTTCCACAATGCTTGTTGTGGGGTAAGCAGTAGATTTCCACAGTCCTCTTTAATAATGGTTTATGGACCCTTCCTCCAGGAACTTGCCGAAAGTTATTTTTAAACTCAACTACACTAACAACCTTTACTGCATCCTCAAGTATCGAATTTCAGAGTTTGATTATGCATTGAGTGAAAGCGTAGTTACTCACCTGTAACAGATGATCTCCGGGAACAGCAGGAATTTAGTCTTCACATATGGGTGACATTGGTACCAATGGAGCCCATGCAGGAATGCTCCCCAGCGTCCAAATGGAAAGCTTTTGGGAGCACTCCACTGTACCTGCATGATTGCATTTTCGCCTTCCCAACTCCCTCTCTTCAGTTGAGTTTGTAGCTGAGAAAAAAGAGTAAATGAAACCCTATAACTCCTAGGGGAGGAGGGTGGGTTGTGAAGATTAAATTCCTACTGTTCCCAGAGATCACCTGTTACAGATGATTAACTACCCAATTCCAGGAACAAGCAAGAATGTAGTCTTCACATATGGGACTCCCTAGCTCTCAAATGCCAGATGAAGTGACCTCAGAACAGGTAGAGGTTCCCCTCAGAGTAGGCATGAAGAGGTCATGGATCCTTCATGGATTTCTGGTATTGTCAAAATCTGGGACAGAAGGTAGGAGTTGCATCTAAGTCTAAAAGAGGTGCTGGAGTACAGCCTGACCAAACATGGCATCCTGACAGAGTCCTTGTCCAGACAATAATGGGCAGCAAAGATATGGATTGAAGACCAAGTTGCTGTCTTACAAATTTCATCAATGGCTACCGAGAGTAGGTTGGCCATCAAGGTTGCCATGGCACGAATGTTGTGAACAGTGACATGCCCTTCCAGGGAGAGTCCTGCTTTGTCATAGGCAAATGAAATCCAGTCCATTATCCATCTGGAGAGCGTATGCGTAGAAACAGATAACCCCAGGTGACTAGGGTCAAATGAGATAAGCAACTGCAAGAATTTACAATGATCTCGAATCTTTTGGAGACAGAAAGTCAATACACATTTGCAGTCAAGAGTGTGCAGAATTGCTTCTGCTCAAGACACATGTAGTTTAGGAAAGAAAACTGGAAGGTAGATTGATTGGTTTAAGTGAAAAAGAGACACCACCTTTGGCATAAAGTGTGGGTGAGTTCGAAGGCAACTTTGCATTGGTCAATGCGGATATAGGGTGGATCTGCCACCAAAGCCTGAAGCTCACTAATGTGTCTAGCTGAAGTGAGGCCAATTAGGAAGATTACCTTCCAAGAGAGGAACTTAAGTGAGATTTATTTATTTATTTATTTATTTGTACTTTTATACCGCTTTTCAGGAATCAAAGCGGTTTCCAATAAACTCAAAAAAACAAAAGCAGAAGTTACATTAAACAAGATAGGTAAAGTGCATAAAAACATAAAAAAATAAAAACTACGTTATCAACTTTGTATAGAAATGATGAGGCCGCTGGGCCGGTCCCGCGGCCGACTGTAACTCGGGCCCGGGCCCGGCCTCGGCCCTCGTCACGTGACCGGGGTGCAAGCGGAGGTGGGGGCCAGAGAGCGGGGAGATGGTTGCCATGGGATCGCTTTCCGCGGTTGCGGGAAGCGATCCTATTGGCTCCTTCAAGTAAAGGGAGGGGGTAGTGAGTGCGAGGAGCCGCGTGGCTCGGCCTTTCTTGCGGCTCCTCGCTGACGGTCGGTGGTCTTTTTCCGGGCTCCGGGAGTGCGGTGAGATTTCGGGAGCCGGGGGGGGGGGGGCGAAGACCGGTTTCTGCGTACTTCCCTGCAGCGGGGTTCAGCTTTAAAAAAAAAAAAAAAAAAAAACCAACAAAAAGGAAGGACGCGTAAATTCACGGGCTTCACTTGGGCGGTGTGCGCTGTCCCTTCCGCCGGGGGGATTCCATTGGAGGAGGGGGGGGGGGCGTTGTTCGTGCTGCGGTCCCTGGGGGGCATGGGGGGGTCCAAGTCTGGTCGGCCGGGACGAGCTGGAGTTCGTACCCGGTCCCAGAGTGTCCGTGGGGGGGACAGGGGGCCTCCTGCTGCCAGGGGGGGGGGAAGGCAGGGTGGGTTGGCTCTCCCGGAGGGGGTGGGCGATGGCCAGAGGGGGCGGGGGCAGCGTCGGGCCACCGCTACGGTGGGGGCCGCGGCGGCTCCAGGGGAGGCTGCAAGAGGGGTAGTGCTGGGGGCTCAGGGCGCGGGGTCGGCCCTGCGTGCCGGCCCGGGGTCGTCCCAAGTGGCTGGTGGGGTGGGGGCCTGCGGGGACCAGGCGGCTGGCTGTGGGGTTTCGCTCCCGCCAGGGGGTCTCCCGGGGTCCAGTGGGGCTGGCCCGTGGTTTCCAGGGGGGCCGGTGCCGCCTTACTCGTACGGGGGTGGCATGCCGGTGACAGGCGGGGGGCCTTTCTGCCGCTGGGCAATTGGGGAGCGGGTTTCGGGAATTGGGCTGGGGCGGGAGTTGCCGGGGCAGGCTGTGCGCCTGGGTGGGATGTGCACTGGGCAGCTGGGGGGGTGGGTGCCTCGGGGTGGCGGCATGGGGGGCTAGCGGCATGGGGGGCTGGGCAGCAGGGGCTGGGTGTGGCTACTGTGGGCCCTGTTTTTCCTTTGCAGGTTCCGGTTGGCAGAGAGTCGGCGCCTGTGTTGGCGGGCGGCGGCATGGAGGTGTCCGGGCAGAATGTTGAAGCGGCAGGTCCGGCTGTGGTGGTGCCGGTGTCGAGTGCTCCGAGCGCGGAAGGTGAGTTGGGTGACACCCTGGGGGTTGGGGCAGGGGGGGGTTCGGTCGGCGAGGCTTCGGCAGCGGTCGGGCGTAAGTCCAAGGCTAAGCGGAAGCACGGGCGTCGCTGTCGCCGAGCTTCCTCTTTGTCCTCGTCGTCCAGTGGGAGTTCGTCTGAGGACGGGGTCGCTGAGCGGGGGCGGGGGGAGGGGGCGGGTCCCGCTGTGGTGCGTTGCGCGGAGCTTTGGGAGAGTGTGCCACGCAAGTTGCGGAGACGCATCCGGAGGCGGCAGTATATTGACATTTTCCGGCTCCTGGAGGGGCGGAAGCGTTCGGGTGAGAGCCGCAGGAAGCGGAAAGCGGACGATAAGGCGGGCAGGGTGCGCAAGGTTTCACGGAATACCTTGAATTGGACCCGGGCGTTTTTGCGGCTGGCGAGTGTCTGCGGGCACGCGGAGCCGGCCCTGTATGGGGAATTGTTGGTGTATGCGGATGCCATCCTGGCGGCGTCGCAGGCTCATGATGGTTGGGCGTGGCTCAACTATGATGAGGAATTCCGGGATCGGATGGAGGAGAATGCGCAGCTGTCCTGGGGGACGCGCGATATTAATCTATGGCTCACGCAGATGTCAGCCAAGAAGGGGGTAGGGGGAGGTGGCGGCGGGCCTGTTAAGGCCGGCAGGCAGTCGGCGGTGGCAGGCGTGCGGCCCTTTCGTGCCGCGGGCGCGGTCCCCGGAGCGCCCAGTGGCGGTCCCAGCGGGGATGTTTGTTGGCGATTTAATAAGTCGTCCTGCCCGTTCTCGGACTGTAAGTTCCGACACGCCTGCTCTATCTGTGGGGGGGGACACTCGGCTGCGAAGTGCAGTCGAAAAGGGGTGTCCGGTTCCGCAGGGGCGAGTAAGTGAGGGGCAGCGTTGGGGGTTGGCGCCAACTCCCATTGACGCCGGGGCGTTGTGGCCGTGGTTGGAGCGGTATCGGCTAGGGCGGCGCGGGCGGGCGGCACGGGAGTTGTGGTTGGGGTTTACGGAGGGCTTTCGTATTCCGTATCAGGGCGTAATTTCGGGTCAGGTGGCCTGTAATTCTGCCTCGGTGCGTCAGTTGGCCGCGGTGGCACGGGATAAGATTGCGGCTGAGTGTGCGCTCAGCCGGATTGCGGGGCCGTTTGTCCACCCGCCCTTCTCCCCCTTCGTTGTATCGCCGCTGGGGGTGATACCCAAGAAGGAGCCGGGTAAGTATCGACTGATACACAACCTCTCCTTTCCTCCGGGGGACTCGGTGAATGACCATATTCCGACGGAGTGCTGCTCGGTGAGGTACGCCCCCTTTGATGCGGCGGTGGATTTGTTGCGACAATGTGGTCGAGGGGCTCTGATGGCGAAGGTGGACATTGAATCCGCGTTTCGCTTGCTGCCGGTTCATCCTTCGGCTTTCCCCTTGCTCGACTTTCAGATGGATGGTCGTTATTATTTTGACCGGTGCATGCCGATGGGCTGTGCGATCTCCTGTGCCTATTTCGAAAAATTTAGTTCCTTCCTGCATTGGGTTGTGGCTCAGAGAACGGGGCGTAGCTCTATTGTGCATTACCTGGATGACTTTTTGTTCGTGGGTCCTGCGCAGTCCGCGACTTGCGCGGACTTGTTGCGTCAGTTCGGAGAGATGGCGGGGGCGTTCGGGATTCCCTTGGCTGTGGAAAAGACCGTGGGCCCGGTCACATGTCTGTGCTTTTTGGGGATCGAGATTGACTCCGTCGCCTTCGAAATCTGTTTGCCGGCGGACAAGGTGGAGCGACTGAAAGCGCTGGTGGCGGCGGTGGGGTCGGCGGCGAAGGTCACGTTGCGGGAGTTGCAGTCGCTGCTGGGGCACCTGAATTTTGCCTGCAGGGTGATTCCGATGGGGCGGCCGTTTGCGCGGAGTTTGGCCTTGGCTACGGTTGGGGTGCGGAGTCCGCACCATCGTATTTGGATCACGGCCGGGCTGCGGGAGGATCTGCGGGTGTGGGGGGCGTTCCTCGCTGACTTCAATGGTTGCACCATGGTGCAATCGGAGGAACTGTCCAATGGGGATTTGCAGCTATTCTCGGATGCGGCGGGCGGTTCGGGGTTTGGCTTGTATTGCTAGGGTTCCTGGTGTGCGGAGGCCTGGCCGGTGGCCTGGGCGGAGGCGGGCTTGACGCGTAACGTCGCCTTCTTAGAGCTCTTTCCGATTGTGGTGGCCTTCTGGGTATGGCCCGAGCGGTTACGAAATCGGAAGGTGGTGTTCTGGTGCGATAACGCGGCGGTGGTGCAGGTCATTAATCAGCAGTCCCCTAGGTGTCCGCGAGTGACGGCGTTGATGCGAGTTTTGGTCTTGGCTTGTTTGCGCCTCAATGTTACAGCGCGGGCACGACATGTTCCGGGAGTGCGTAATTCTATTGCTGATGCCTTGTCTCGTTTCCTGTGGGCGCAGTTTCAGTTGCTGGCCCCAGGGGCGGACGTGGCGGCGACGCCTGTGCCGGGGAACCTTTGGCAGATTGGGACCCTGGCCTGATGGGGTTGCTGAGGTCCTCTGTGGCTCCAGGTACGTGGACCGCCTATCGGCGTGGGTATAGCCGGGTGCGGGCCTTTTTTACTCGGGAGGGGTTGGCGCGGTGGCCCGCTTGGGGAGCAGTTGGGGGGGTCCTTCATTGTGTGGGCGCGGGAGCAGGGCTGGTCTCGGTCTTCGGTCCGGGCCGCGTTGGCGGGTTTCTCCTTTTTCAGTAAAGCGGCGGGTTGGGGGAACCCGAGCGGGTCGTTCTTGGTGACGCGGTTGCTGGCGGGCTGGGGGCGGGAGCAGCCCTTGGTGAGAGATTGGCGGTGCCCGGTCACCCATGAGCTGCTCGTGCGGATATGGGAGGTTCTGGAGGAGGTGGCGACGACGGAGCATGAGGCGGTGTTGTTTCGTGCTCTGTTTGTTACTGCCTTTTTCGGAGCCTTCCGGGTGAGTGAGCTAGTGCCGCGTTCGCGGCGGGGGATGGTGGTGGAGGTTTGGCGGTTCATTGCGTGACAGTGGGGCACTCTGCGGTGCGGATTTCCCTGTCACGGTCCAAGACTGACCAGACTGGTAGGGGTAGGCAGGTGGTGCTGTCGGCGGCCCCGGGGCTGTTGTCCTGCCCGGTGCGCAATGTGCAGGCGTATGTCCGGGTGCGCCCGGCGCTGGGTGGTAACTTTTTTCGTCATGGGGACGGGGGTCCGGTAACTCAGTATCAGTTCACGGCGGTGCTGCGCTTGGCGCTCCGGCGGTTGGGGTGCCCTGAGCGGCAGTTCGCCTCGCACTCCTTCCGTATCGGTGCTGCGACAAGCGCCGCTGCGGCTGGTTTGGATGGTGTGGGGTGATTCAGCGCATTGGTAGGTGGCGCTCTGGGGCGTATGTGGGCTATGTGCGGCCTGACAGAGTTTAAGGGGTGGCGCCGGTGGGGGGGGGGGTGGCGGGGGGTTGGACGGGGGGGGGGGGGTTTCTTTCATGCTTTGTTTTCTGTTGCAGATGAACGGCTGCCGCTGCTCGCCCGGAATGCTACTGAGAGTGGGTCCTCAGCCGGTGAATGGTGGATCGTCGGGCACTCCTTCGTATATTGGGCCGAGAGGAGAGCTGTGCGGCGCCCGCTTGGAGTGCACCTGGGCCTGGCGGTCCGTCATGTGCGGTTGCGGTGGCTGGGTGAGCGCGGCATGCGGTGGTGGCACTTCCTTCCGGTGGTGCGGCGGGCAGCGGATCAACGGAGGCGTCCGTTGGGAATCCTGGTCCATCTTGGAGGCAACGACTTGTCCGGCTGGACGTGTCGGCAACTCATCAGGGCGGTTCAGCGTGATCTTCGCGTGCTGCAGCAGGAGTGGCCGGAGGTCACGATCATCTGGTCGGATAACATCCAGCGTCCGGCTTGCCAGGCTCAGCGGCGGTGGTCTCGTGGTCTGGCAAAAGTGAATCGCCAGATCGGGCGATGGGTTCTGCAGGCAGGTGGCTTGCAGGTTCACCATTCCTGGGTGGATGTGCAGTGTTCCGGACTCTACCGCACGGACGGTGTTCACTTGTCCCCGGTGGGACAGGATCTCCTCTTAAATGATTGGCAGGAGATTTTGGAGCTTGTGGTTGGTCGCAGCTTTATTGGGGGGGGTCGGCGCGAGGATATGTAATACCTCGCGCCGGTGGCGGGGTAGCAAGACAGCGCTCGCCGAGGCGGCGGGAGTGCTAACTGCTTTAGGAGATGTGGGGAGTGAAGGGCTCCCCGGGGTGGGGGCGAGACATCCCGGTTGGGGGTCTCGGCCCGGTAGAGGGGTGTGAGAGCCGGCCTTTGCTACTAGGATGGCGAGGCTGGCGGTGGTGGGGGGGGGTGGTGAGGAGGATGTTCCGCCTTGCTAATAGTATGGCAGGCGGAGCATCGTCCGGTATGGGGGTGGGGTTTGTGATACAGGTTGGTTGCCCATGTTGGGCGGTTATTACATGTATGCATTGGTAAATAAAGCTGCGACCAAGGTTGTACCATATTAAAGTGTCTTGGTATTTATTATGTATAACAAAATATGTGTGGGGGATGTGAAGATGCGGTAGAGGGCGAGGTGGGCCTCCGGGTTACCTGAGTTAAATTCTGGAATTACAGAAGCATGAAAATCAAAATAAATAAAGACTGATTAAATAACAGACTCCCCAAAATAAGCCTTAAACAAATGAATCTTTAAAAGTCTGCGAAAAGTGTTGGGATCCTTAGCATATTTTAAGACTTGAGGTAGAGCGGTGCATAAAGGGAAAAAGCTCTCTTTGAAGTGGAAGACTTGCATGTTCTATAGTCGTTAGGAACCACTAGAGAGTTTTTATTTTCGCTTTTCCTAGGTCTGTTTTCAGGAGACATTAGAATAAGTAACTTTAGCTGATTTGGTGACTCTGAGTTAAGAATTTTGAAAGTAGTATGATTTGCCTTAAATTTTGATCTGCTCTCTATTGGAAGCTAATGTAATTGTTTAAGGATCGGAGAGAGATGATCTTTGAATGAGGCTTGAGCAATTATTCTGGCCGCTATATTTTGAGCTAACTGAAGACGGCAAATCATTTGTTTTGGAAGCCCGGTGAGTAAGATGTTGCAGAAATCCAAATGTGGAAAGATCATTGCTTAGACTGTTGATCTAAAATCCTTGTGGAGAGCAGAGGTCTTAAATGTTGCAGCATTTTTAATTTCGAGTAGATAGATTTAATTATATTGCTTACATGCTTGGAGAATTTGAGCTGAGGATCAAGAGTGACTCCTAAATATTTGACCTCTTTTTTAACGTGAATCTTTTCTTCATTTAGTTTGATTAAATTTGGAGGCGTGAAGGAGATGTCCTTAGTTATAAATAAAATGTCCTGATTTTGAATGATTTATATGAAGATTGTGTTTCCCCACCCAGGATCTGATGTTCATGAAGCGCTCTTCTATTTTCTCCAGAGATAATTGACCAGGGTTCATTTCTGTATAAATCATAATATCATCAGCATACAAATGATAGAACATGCCACAATCTTTAATTATATTGCAGATAGGCTGTATGTATAGTTTAAAAAGAAGAGCTGAAAATGCTGATCCTTGAGGTAAGAATGGATTAGATGTGATGTTACCAACTCTAACTTGGATGCTTCGGTTTGACAAGTATGACTTAAACCATTGTAAAACGTAGCCTTTTAGACCTATTTCCTGTAGTCTAATTAGAAGATAATCGTGTATTATGGAATCATACGCCGCTGTAATGTCCAAGAATATTAAGATGAAACCTGAGTTAGGTTTTTCTAGGCCTTTTAGGAGCTTGTCAGTTAAAGTTAGAAGGAGAGTCTCCACTCAGTGTAAGTTAGGTTTTTCTAGGCCTTTTAGGAGCTTGTCAGTTAAAGTTAGAAGGAGAGTCTCCACTCAGTGTTCTTTTCTAAAACCGTGTTGCTGAAGATCAAGTGGAGCAAAGCTGTCAACGTGGCTTTGTAGTTGCATATGAACTACTTTTTCTAATATTTTTGTCATATAAGAAAGACTAGAAATAGGTCTACAAGAACTTGGTGCAGATTTGTCCAGGTTTTTGCCTTTATAAATGGGATGCACAGAAGCCCTTTATAGTTCTTCTGGAATTATTTTATTTATTTATTTAGACAGATTTGTATTCCACCTTATCCTTCAATCAACGTGGTCATGTCACATCACAATTGGAGGGTTACATTTAACATTACGGTATTTGTAAACATTTAGACAGAACAATTACTTAACACCATTTAGAGAGTACAATGGAGGGTAACATTTAACAAGAGGGTGTTTAATAACGTATATAATCTTGTGTGTGTAGGTAGGATGAGTGCGTGCCTAGTTGGCGGAGGTGGTTGTGTTTCTGTTTGGTTATGGGCTGTTTTCTAAATGTTCGTATGATTCTATAAATTATACCTTGTACTAAAGAAGAATTAATTAAATTAAGTATATAAGGGGCCAGCTGGTCACGAGCTACACGTATCCAAATGGCAGGACATGGGTCGAGATACGAAGTAGATGTATTTAAAGATTTAATTATATCTTCAAGTTGCCTTTCAAGTATAGGAGTAAATTGATTCCAGCTATTTTCGGTAGAAGAGCCGTTAGAATTGAAATGATAAATGCATTGAGGTTTCATCCCTATCTTTTCTTTGTAAAATTTGGCCATTATGTTAGCTTTAGGGGCTATGATAGAATTATCATCTTTTGGCATGGAAGTGAGAGATTTTACTATATTAAATAATTCACTAGGCCTGTTAATTGAAGACATGATTAACTTGGAATGATAATCATGTTTGTTGTTGTTTATGAGAGCTTTATAATCTTCAAGCATGGATAGAAATAATATTTTGTCATGTGAGTTTTTTGATTTCCTCCATTTTCTTTCTGACTTTCTTAATTTTCTTTTTAAAATGCGTATTAACCGAGGCAGGTGGACCCGGCGCTTTGGGCCCCCACCCCTCAACCCCCCAGCCAAACCAAGCCCCTCCCCCCCTCCCCCTCCCCCCCCCCCAAACAAGACAAACCACCATAATTTCATGGAACACAACTGGTCGCAGCTTTATTAACCATTCATAAATTAGAACACAATAACATCAAACTTCCCATCCCCATTAGCGGCACCCGGCTGCACCAGCCAAACCTTAGCAAGGTGCCTGCCACCGCTAATGCCACAACTTACCACCCGGCAAGTTGCCATGCCCCTCCCCCGACTTCGCCATGCCATAGCAAAAGTCGTCTGAGGCTTGACCGGGTCAGGGGCACCCCGCCCCCGCCCAAATGTAGCCTGCTGCTCCGGACCCCGGAAACCTCCGGGATCCTGCACCCCCCCCCCAAGCTGCAACACCCCATAACCCCCAACCCTTCAAGAAAGGGAGGGAGGGAGGGACGCCGGCACCCGGAATGCAGCCTCCGCACGCACTGAGCACGCGGAGGCTGCTGACCGCTATCCCCCCCACACACCAACCAAGAATCGCCTCCCTGATTGGCTCCCAGACGGCCGCGACCGCTGGGAGCCAATCAGTTCAAACAATGCACCCGCGCGCCCAGCTCGGCCGTGCGCAGGGTCCCCGCGCCGGGCCGCGCGCCCGGTTAAAATCGGCCGTCGGGACCCTGCCCGCGGCCTCGCAATAACCGAGGCAGGCGGACCCGGCGCTTCGGGCCCCCACCCCTCAACCCCCCAGCCAAGCCAAGCCCATACCCCCCCTCCCCCTCCCCCCCAAACAAGACAAACCACCATAGTTTCATGGAACACAACTGGTCGCAGCTTTATTAACCATTCATAAATTAGAACACAATAACATCAAACTTCCCATCCCCATTAGCGGCACCCGGCTGCACCAGCCATACCTTAGCAAGGTGCCTGCCACCGCTAATGCCACAACTTGCCACCCGGCAAGTTGCCATGCCCCTCCCATGACTTCGCCATCCATAGCAAACGTCGTCTGAGGCTTGACCGGGTCAGGGGCACCCCGCCCCCGCCCAAATGTAGCCTGCTGCTCCGGACCCCGGAAACCTCCGGGATCCCGCCACCGGCACATAACCATTCATGTGCCGCCCCCCCCCCCAACACAAGCTGCGACCAGCGAATATCATGGCCAGACACATATTCCAAGGCCTCCTGCCAGTCGTTAAGGAGCAAGTCCATACCGACTGGAGACAAGTGAACCCCATCAGCCCGATAGAGCCCCGAACACCCTACCTCCACCCAATCATGCAAAATCTGGTAACCCCCCATCGTGCAGACCCAGCGGCCGATCTGGCGATTGATCTTGGTCAATCCCCAAGACCACCGACGCTGGTCCGAGCAAGCCGGCCTTGGAATAATGTCCGACCACAGTATAATAACATGAGAAAACATCCGAAGAACCACCCCCAGATCGTCCTGCACTGCCCGGATCAGCTGCCGGCAAGACCAGGACACCAGGTCATTGCCTCCCAGATGCACAAGCAGGGCGGCTGGCCCCCTCGACATCCTCCTGTGGCGCTGTAGCAAAGGCAGCAACTGCAACCAGCGAAGTCCTCGGACGCCGAGCCATGTCACAGCCACCACCTCCGGGTCCAGTCCCAAATTCAGTCCGATAGGCCGGTCCGCCCCCGCCGACCAGCCCAATGGATAAAAGAGTGGCCAACCACCCAGCAGGCACCAGGTCCGACACCCACATCTGCAAAAGAAATAAACAGTTAAAATCCGGCCCACACCAACCAGCTCCTACAGCCGCACATAGCCCTTAAAAGCCTGAGAATGCCACCTGCCTATGCCCTGAATCACCTGCCCCGACAACCCAGCCGCCGCCACGCTAGTGGCAGCCCCAATACGAAAAGAGTGCGGCGCAAACCGCACGGTGTCTTCCCCCACCGCACGCAACGCCAGGCGCAGTACCGCCGATACCTGAAACCGGGTCAACACCCGCGCATCCGAATGCACGAAAAAACTAGTCCCTGTCCCCGGACGCACCGACAAATACTGCCACACCATCCGAATGGGGCAAGCCCGCGGGTTCCCCGCCTCGCCCAGCCACACCCAAACACCCTTCCCCAGCGGATCCATCTTGGATCTCGCCAGCAGAATACGCAATCACCGCCCGTCCACCCGAAAATGCCTCGCGGGCAGCCCCCCAACCCCCCCCCCGACCCGAGCCAGCGACCAACTCACCGATGCGAAAAGCCCCAAAAAAGGCGACGCAAAAAACCGCCCGGAATAACGTAGCTTCGTAATCAGAAGCGGCCACCCGCGTTAAGGCCTCGCAGACCCTCACCAGGAGCCCATACGTAATGGGCAAGCGCGCGTCCCACGGTGTAGGCTGAACGCGTTCCCAACCGAGCAAGAGCCGCCGCGGCAAAACCCCCCCCGCCGGCGAAACCCAACCCACCGCGCTCGCAAAAAAGTTGAACCCTGCCAAGTGCCCACGCACCGCAGACCGAGAAAAACCGGCGCCCTTGGCCTCCACGACATACTGACCAAACAGGCCCTCCGGCACCCCGCTCATCTGCCACCCATGACCCGCCAAAAAGGTGACCACCTGGTCACAACCCCGCTGATACGCAGCCCACGTCCCCGCAGACACCGAGTTCTTCAGCAGCTCTAGCATCTCTCGAGGCCAATGCTCCACAATCTGTCGGGAACCACCGATCCGTCCTTGTCCGCTTCAGGGGCAAGAGCCCGGAACCGTTCCCACTGAAAACGAGAAAGAGCATCAGCAATCTCGTTAGTGCACCCCGGTATATGCTGCGCCCGCACTGAAACATTCAACCGCAAGCACGACAAGACGACGTCCCGCATCAAGCCCGCCACCCGCAAGCACTTGGGTGAGTAGCGATTAACCACACTGACCACCGCCTCATTATCGCACCACCAAAGCACCCGTCTGTTCCGCAGCCGCTCCGGCCATAGCTCCAAAACCACCCGAATCGGAAAAAGCTCCAAAAAGGTGATGTTCCTGGTCAATCCAGCAGCGTGCCAGGACTCCGGCCAACTATCTGCGCACCAAGCCCCACTGAAATAAACACCTAAGCCCGCCCCCCCCCCGCCGCATCAGTGTACAACTGCAAGGCGTCGCTGGACACCCCGGCCTCCAGCAAAACCGAAGTCTCATTGAAGTCCTACAGGAAACGACTCCACACTAACAAATCCGCCCTCATTGCCCCCGTGACCCTAATCCTGTGGTGCGGTTTCCGCACCCAGCTGTGGCCCGCGCCAGCCGGCGTGAAAACACCCGCCCCATGGGAATCGCCCTACAGGCAAAGTTCAAGGACCCCAGCAGCGCCTGCAACTCCTTCAAGGAAATCTTGTGGGATGACAAAACATTAGCTACCAAAATCCGCAAACGCGTAACCTTATCAGGCGGCAAACGCGCCACCATCTCCACCGAATCCAACTCTACCCCTAAAAAGGTCAAATGCATCGTCGGACCCTCCGTCTTAGCCTCCGCCAGCGGAACACCGAACTCCCGCGCCATCCCCACAAACGCAGATAGCAAAGCCTGGCAAACCCCCGACTGCGCCGCTCCCACAAAGAAAAAATCGTCAAGGTAATGCACCACACCCGACAAACCCGACACCTGAACTAGCACCCACTGCAGGAAGGTACTGAACATCTCAAAATACGCACACGAAACCGAATAGCCCATCAGCATGCACCTGTCAAAATAATACCCCCCTTGAAAACAAAACCCCAATAAACGGAACGCCGAAGGATGGACCGGGAGCAAGCGAAACGCCGACTCTATGTCCACCTTCGCCATGAGAGCCGCACGACCCGCCCCCCTGACCAGCAGCGCTGCTTTATCAAAGGACGCATACCGTACCGTACAAAACTCCTGAGGAATGCTATCATTAACGGAAGCACCCAAGGGACAGGACAAATTATGAATTAACCGGAACTTCCCTGGTTCCTTCTTGGGAACTATACCCAGCGGAGAAATCACCATGTCAGGAAAAGGGGGCTCCGCAAAGGGACCCGCCACCCTCCCCAACCGCAATTCCTCCAACAACTTGTCCTGTACGATATCGGCCCAGCGACGAACGGAAGGAGAGTTCCGTGCCCTTGGCGCCGAAACCACTCCCCGCACCGGTATGACAAAACCAAACCTAAAACCACAAGACAGAGTGGCCGCCTCCCGCCTCCGAGGATATCGCCACAACCACCCCACCAAGGCCTCCCACCGGACCGGGGAAGGCGCGCGCCCCCACCCCTCAGTGCCCTTTGGGAGCGGGACCGACAGCGCCCACAGCGCCCTGCTTGAGACACTTGGCGGCGGAATGAGGACCTCCGCACAAGGAGCAGGAGTGCCGAAATTTGCAGTCGGGAAAGGGGCAAGTGGCCCGGTTAAACCGCCAGCACACATCGCTGCTGCCCACTGCGCCCACCTTTGGCAGTACCCCACTCGCCCCTGCACGAAAGGAACGCACGGGCCCCCCCGCCACACTGCTACTACTCTTCCCTCCACCCCCCCCCACCGGCCCCTGACCGAGCCGACATTTGGGTCAGCCACAAGTTAATGTCTTGCGTGCCCCACAAAAGCGCTGGCACTCCTCCATCTTATCCCTGAACTTTTCATCATAGTTCAGCCAAGCCCACCCGTCATGCGTCTGCGACGCCTCCAGGATGGAATCGGCGTAGGCTAACAACATACCATAGTGCCCCGGTTCGTGATGACCCCACACGCTAGCCAACCTCAGAAAGGAACGCATCCAATTGACCACATTGCGCGCCACCCGCTTAACCCTACCGGCCTTTTCATCCTCCTTCCTCTTCTTGCGGCTCTCACCCGAACGCTTCCGCCCTTCGAGCAAGCGGAAGATATCGATATATCACCGCTTCCTAATCTTGCGCCGCAGCTTACGCGGCACCCCTTCCCACAATTCAGGAAAAACCACCACCGACGCCGCCCCGCCACCCGTACCCAAGGCCGAACCTCCCCCCGCTTCCCCCTCCCGCCGACTCGGATAGAAATAATATTTTGTCATGTGAGTTTTTTGATTTCCTCCATTTTCTTTCTGACTTTCTTAATTTTCTTTTTAAAACGCGTATTTCTTTTGTGTAGCAAACTGCGCTTGTCCTTCAGTGAGTGCTAGAGGTTAAGGAATTGACTGAGACGGAAGCTGCTCTGTATATTGCTAAATTCCATCTGTTTATGAGTAATTTGGTGTCTTTAGAATCTATTTGCAGTAACTGGGTAGCTGGACCCGGCGCTCCACCCCTCATACTTCACACCCCCCCTCCCCAACCAACAATACCCCCATTCCCAAAGACCTTCACACACAACAGTTCATGGAAGCAACAGTTCGCAGATTTATTGCCAATATCATATTAAACCTTAACATACAATCATCAAACCAACCCCAGTGGAGAGATACCTCACCCGCCATGTAATTATCAAGGCGCCCTCGCCTCCGCACTTGCCGCAGTCAAACCCCCGGCAAAGTTACTACCACCCCTGACCGACTTCGCCATATCAGTAGCAAAAATCGTCAAGGGGTTTTCCGGGTTGGGGGCACCCCGCCCCTGCCCCAAGCATCCTAAGGCTCCGGACCCCAGAAATCTCCGGGATCCCGCCACCGGTGCAGGCTCATTGATGCACCTGTGCCAACCCCCCCCCCCCCGCAAGCTCAAGCTGTGACCTGCCGTTGCCATCATGCACCACATGTTCCAATACTTCCTGCCAATCATTCAATAGCAAATCTACCCCCACTGGCGATAGATGTACCCCATCACTCCTAAAGAACCCCGCACATGCCACATCAACCCATGCATGCTGTACCTGATATCCGCCGTGCTCACATACCCACCTCCCAATCTGTCTATTAATCTTTGTCAGCCCCCGAGACCAATGCCGCTGCCCCCAGCATTCAGGCCTCGGGATGATATCTGACCATATCAACACAACCCCTTTGAACATCCGCAGAACCTTGGCAAAATCCCACTCTGCCGCATTGATCAATTGCTTGCATGTCCAGGAAGATAACTCGTTGCCTCCCAAGTGCAACAGCAGCAATGATGGCGGCTTTCTTATGCACTCATGGTGTCGAAGCAAAGGCATCATCTGCATCCACTGTAGCCCCCGCTCGCCCAGCCATGAAACTGACACCACATCCTGATCCATTCCAAAGTTCAGCCCGATCGGCCGCACTGCTGCTCGCTGACTGGCCCAGTACACAAAGGAATGCCCCAGCATCCAACATCCCCGCACACACACTCCCCCATCTGCAAAAGAAAAAAGCAGTTAATATACACTGTGATCGGCAAGCATGCCCCCATTTAGCAACGAACATATTCTGTAAAAGCCTTGGACCACCATCTACCACAGGGGTCTCAAACACGCGGCCCGCGAGAGCATCTTGTGCGGCCCGCGAAGTACCGGCGAGTAAAAAAAAAAAAAATTCCAAACTTGCCGCCGCAGCATTAAGCGTCCCGCGGGCCCCTCTGCCTGGTCCTCTCCTCCCTGCAGCATTCAGCTCCAAAAGTGGCGGCTTTCAGAGCCGCGAAGAGAGAGAGTTTCTCTCGCGCGGTTCTGAAGAGCAGCGCGAGAGTCTTCAGAACCACGCGAGAGAAACTCTCTCTCTCTCTTCGCGGCTCTGAAAGCCGCCGCTTTTGGAGCTGAATGCTGCAGGGAGGAGAGGACCAGGCAGAGGGGCCCGCGGGACGCTTAATACTGCAGCAGCAGCAAATATACATTTTTTTTAAATCTAATTTGGCTAATGGTGGGAGGGGGGTTAGGACTGGTAATGGGCTATGGGGGGGGAGGCTAGGACTGGTAATGGCCTATGAGGGGGGTAACTGAAAATGGGGTGATGGGGGGGGGTTTAGGACTGGTAATGGCCTATGAGGGGGTAACAATGAAAATGGGGTGATGGGGGGTTAGTACTGTTAATGGCCTATGAGGGGGAAACTGAAAATGGGGTGATCGGGGTAAAACTGAAAATGAGGTGAGGGGGGGGGGTTTAGTACTGGTAATGGCCTATGAGGGGGTAACTGAAAATGGGGTGATGGGGGGTTAGTACTGGTAATGCCCTATGAGGGGGTAACTGAAAATGGGGTGTGGGGGTAACACTGAAAATGAGGTGATGGGGGGGGGGTTAGTACTGGTAATGGCCTATGCGGGGGCAACTGAAAATGGGGTGATGGGGGGTTAGTACTGGTAATGGCCTATGAGGGGGTAACTGAAAATGGGGTGTTGGGGGTAACACTGAAAATGAGGTGATGGGGGGGGGGGTTAGAAATGTTAATGGCCTATGAGGGGGTAACTGAAAATGGGGTGATGGGGGTATCACTGAAAATGGGGTGATGGGGGGGTAGTACGGTAATGGCCTATGAGGGGGTAACTGAAAATGGGGTGATGGGGGTAACACTGAAAATGAGGTGATGGGGGGGGGGTTAGGACTGGTAATGGGCTATGAGGGGTAAGACTGGAAGTGGGCTATGGGGGTTAGGACTGGTAATCGGCTATGGGGGGGCTAGGACTGATAATAGGCTGGGGGGTCTGCTAGGACTGGAAATGGGCTGAGTGGAAGGGGGGCTTGACCTGCAAATGGCTGATGGGGAGGGGGGCTTGGAATGGAAATGGGCTGTGAGGGGAGGGAGCTAGCACTGGAAATGGGCTGATGGGGGGGAGCTACGATTGGAAATGGGCTGATGGGGGGCTAGGACTGAAAATGGGCTGATGCAGTGACTAGAAGGGAGGGGGTGCTGTGTGGGACTGGAACTAGAAGGGAGCTGATGTTGGGGGAGGATTAGAATGGGATGGAGCTGGGAGAGTGAAATGGAGAGGGGAAAATATTTTGTGTGGAGGGAAGACAAATCTACAATTGGCCAGGTAAGTGGGGATTGAGGATGGAGGGGTAAAATTTGAGTGGATGAAAATAGGAATGAGGAAAGAGCAAAAGGAGAAAGATTAATATGTTAAAGCAGATGTAGAGGGAGAATGGAAAAAGCTAGAAGAGAGAAGGACAAATGGACAGCAGACGATGCAGAGTTAGCAGAAGGCACGAAGAAACCAGAAGAAAGTGGCTGGAACTGAAAAAAAATGCACAAAAGGTAGAAAAATATCTTTATTTTGAATTTATTAACTGGAATATGTCAGTTCTGGGAAATGTGCATCAATAACGTCTGCGCTTTGTTTAGTACAAGAGGAAATTAATTTATAGTTTTATTTCTACAGTGTTGCTGTACATTCCAAGTTTGGCTTTTGGGGGGTCCCAGTTTAATTGTCTTGTTTCTAAATTTTGATTCCTTGTTTGGTGATGGTGTATTCTGCATGTGTAACTGAGCTGAGGTATTCTGTTTATGTAATTCCTATTTGACATTGC
This sequence comes from Ichthyophis bannanicus, assembly GCA_033557465.1. Taxonomy (NCBI): domain Eukaryota; kingdom Metazoa; phylum Chordata; class Amphibia; order Gymnophiona; family Ichthyophiidae; genus Ichthyophis; species Ichthyophis bannanicus. Next base: position 34,003,932 of record CM066035.1, on the reverse strand, counting down.
TACTTGTTCTCTGTCCCCAGTAGGTCATGTATTGTTATTCTCTGAAATGTATTGATTTAATATTTGCAGTGTTGCCTTTTGATAGGTAGGGTATGGTGCTTTGTGAGTCCTGGTAGTGCTGTTAGGATATGGTGGGTTTGCTATGGGTTCTAAATGGGCAGTGTTTGTTTGTAGTAGTTCCTAATGTGCCTGGCGGTTGCCACTGGATTATAGTAATGTAGAAATCTTTTAGTCTTTCTTTATTCATGCACTCATTAAGAGGCATGTTTACTAAAAGTTAGGGTATGGTAACATTATGCAAATATTTATGCAAATGAGGTCCCACGTCTCATGCGGCCCCCGGGTTATTTTACAAGTCCTCATTTGGCCCTCAAAGCAATTTGAGTTTGAGACCCCTGATCTACCAATACTTTGAATCTGCACACCCGACAGCCCCGCCCTTGCCGCACTAGTCGCTGCACCAATGTGAAATGAATGTGCAGAAATAAGGCTCGGGTATTCACCCATTCGACACAAAACCATCCACAAAACCGCTGACACCTGAAATCGGGTCACTACCTCTGCATCCTGGTGGACAAAGAGGCCACCCTCAGCCGTAGGACGGCGCGTAATAAGTCCTGCATTGCGGCTACCGAGCACGTGATACCCCCGATCTCCTGCAGGACTACCCACATGCCCTTACCCCGCTGGTCTGTTTTGGATTTTATTATGAGTACCTGCATTTGCCCATCGACCACCCGCACGTGCTGGCAACGCAAACTATTCCCAACCCACGACTTCTGGGAATCTGCCACCAATTCACCCACCTTAAATGCACGAAAAAAGGCCAAAGTGAATACTGCCCTAAAGAGTTTGGCTTCATAGTGCGACTCCGCGACCTACGGCAAACCACCACATAATCTGCAGAGCACTTCGTGCATGATCGGCCGCCAATGATCCTGTGGTGTAGGCCGCAATCGCTCCCACCCTTGCATCAGCCTACGAACCAGGAATCCCCCCCATGGTACCCCAACCCACTGCTCTCGCGAAAAAGGTGAAACCCGCCAAATTTCCATGTACCGACAACCTTGCGACCACTTGCTCTTTTGCAAAAAGGATATACTGCCCCAACGCGTGATCCGGCACTGCCCCTCCCCTGCCACCCCGTGCCTGCAAAAATTCCATCACTCTCTCATAACCTCGGCGATAAGCATCACAAGTACTCTCTGCCACTGAACTCCGCAACAGGTTCCTCATCTCAGAAGGCCACAGCTCCATAATTTCCAAGGGACCACGAGCCCCTCCGCCTCCGCTTTCGGTGCCAACTTGCGAAATCGATCCCACTGCAAATGGGAAAGAGAATCAGCAATAGAATTAGTATGCCCTGGAATATGTTGAGCCTTCAACTCCACATTCAGGCTGCTACTCGCTGACATCGTGGCGTGTAATGATTAACAACGCTCACCACCGCTTCATTATCGCACCACCATACCACCTTCCGGTTCCTCAACCTGGCGGGCCACAAATCCAGCGCCACCAAAATAGGAAACAGCTCCAGGAAAGTGATATTATTTAACAGCCCCACGTCCTGCCAGGCCTGCGGCCAGCTATCAGCACACCACGCCCCCCCCCAAAGTAGATACTGAGGCCCACCCCACCTGCAGCATCCGTGTAAAGTTGCAACTCTTCCCTAGACACCACAGCTTCCATTAGCACCGATGTCCCATTAAAATCCCGCAAAAATACATCCAAAACCAGCAAGTCCTCGCGGATAGTTTTGGAAATTCGGAAGCGATGATGCGGCTTACGCACTCCCGCTATCGCTGCCGCCAACCGTCTAATGAATACGCACCTCATTGGTCTCACTCTGCATGCAAAATTCAACGACCCTATTAATGCCTGCATTTCCTTCAATGATAGCTTCGTGGAGGCCAACACATTCGCCACCAAAACTCGCAACTTCACCACCTTCTCACTCGGCAAGCGAGCTACCATGACCTCGGAATCCAACTCCACTCCCAAGAAGGTGATCTTTGTCGTTGGACCCACCATCTTCCCCTCGGCCAATGGCACCCCAATCTCCGCAGCCACATTCACAAAACCGTCCAACAGTGCCTTACACCCCATATCCTGCGCGGCGCCCACAAACAAAAAAATCATCGAGGTAATGCATCAAGTCCTGGCTACCTACTCTCTGTACCACCGCCCAATGAAGAAAGGTACTAAATTTCTCAAAGTAGGCGCACGAAACCGCACAACCCACGGGCATGCATTTATCAAAATAAAATTTCCCCGCAAATTGGAAACCTAAAAAATGAAAGGACAAGGGGAGCACTGGCAACAAGCGAAATACAGACTCTATATCCACTTTTGCCATCAGTGCCCTCCGCCCTGCCTTCTTGACTAACGCCACCGCCCTATCAAATGAGACGTACCTGACTGTACAACACTCACGCGGGATGAGATCATTAACTGAAGCCCCTAACGGGAACGGCAAATTATGTATTAACCGATACTTCCCCGGTTCTTTCTTAGGTATGATGCCCAACGGGGACACCACAAAACTCCGCAAGGGTGGCTCCGCAAATGGACCCGCGATCCTCCCCATCTTCAACTCAACATCCAACTTTTCCCTCGCTACAGACTCGAAACGTTGCACCGATGGGGAATTTCTAGCAGTAATGACCGCAACCACACCTTGAACGGGAATAACAAAACCTAACTGGAACCCCATTCTCAAAACCTCCTTATCCCCTTTTTTCGGGTTGTGGCACAGCCACTCGTTTAACATCTCCACCCGGATCGGCGAAGGGGCCAAACCCCAATCCACCCTACTGCTTGAAGGTCAGCAAGGGGGGCAACTAGGCGCCTTTCTTAATACATTTGATTGCCGAGTGCATTCCACCACAGATTGAACACGCATGACGAAACTTGCAGTCTGGAAAAGGGCAGGAGGACTTATTGAACCTCCAGCACACATCCCCCCACCACTCTCCACCTGCTTGGGCTGTAACATGGCCCCCCCCACCACGAAAGGAACGGTTCCCGCCCCCGCCACGGCTACTGGACCTGCCTTTCCCCCACCACCACTTCCGCTATTCGATCTGACTGACATCTGCGTGAGCCACAAGTTAATATCCTGCATGCAAGTTAATGCCCTGTTCTCTTCCATTTTGTCACAGAATTTTTCATCGTAATTTAACGAGGACCATCCTTCATGGGACTGCAATGCCTCCGGGATTGAGTCCGCATATGCTAACAACATCCCGTACTGCCCTGGGAATCGCTGACCCCACACACTTGCCAATCGCAAAAATGCCCTCACCCAGTTCACCACATTCCGAGACACTTTCTTAAGACGCCTGGCCTTCTCGTTCTCTTTCCGCTTTTTCCTGCTTTCCCCAGAATGCTTCCGACGTTCCAGCAAGTGCAAAATATCAATATATCTCCTCTTCCAAATCTTCCTCCGCAACTTCTTTGGCACTCCTTCCCACAACTCTGATAGCGTTGTCGACGCGGTAGTCCCGCCCCCAGCCGAACCATCCACTGCTGTACTGCCCAGCACCCCTGTCCGTCCCCCTGTATCCCTTGCCGACACCGCTGAAGAACTCAATGAGGAGGACGACTCTGAACTACGCCTCCTCCTACACGAGTGCCTCCTTTTCTGGCTCACTTTTCCTGACCGTTCCACTCTAAAACACCATTCCCATCCCCCCCCCCCGCCACCTGCTACCCCTGAAACTCACCTGTCTCGGCCAAGGCCGTCGTCTCCATCACGGTCGGGCGACGCATCTCCCACAGTGTAGGCCGGGTCCCGGGTCCACCTACAAAGTCTCCCCAATTACCAATAAACAGTTCAGACAGCAAGTTGCTCAGCTACAAAGAAACTTTTTTTTTTTATTTGACACAGCAAACAAATGGTTATAGATGCAGATAGCAAGTGCCTGTCTGAGGGACAGTGGGGCAGACTTCTCTCTGCAAGGGAAGAAAAGAACTGCCCCCAGACCCTCTAAAATTGCTGTCTTATATATACCTCTCTGCTTCAAATTCTAAATAGTTTCAGCAAATGCAAAACTCTTTCCCAGGGCCCTCTATGGTTATGCAGCTAGATCTGCTGATCAAGGCTTGCCTAACTATGCAATCAATCATAGCCCTCTGCCTCCTCCTGTGTTTTTTCCATCTGCTGGCACCAATTGAAACCTTCAGGGCAAGAGCATTAGTTGAATTCCTGGCTTGACCTGTTTGAACCTAGGCTTATATCCTTGGACACTTCTGTCCAAAGTATAGCTTTTTTAGGCTTTATAACAGTAGTAAGCTGCATGTGCTCTTTTCCTGTTGCCCACCTGTTTGTGCCAACCATATGTTGCTGTGTCTGTTTCAAACAGGCCAGAGTGCAGTTATAAGGCAGACATATATGCAATCATAAGGCAAACATATAAAGCAGATCTGAGCTGATTATCCCTTTATTCCAATTATCCCTTCATTCTCCACTTTTTCTTTTCCTTCTTTTTTTCTGTGTGGAGGGAAGCGAAAGTAATCCCACTAAGGGGCATGGATAACAACCATTTGAGACAGAGAGGGATCATTGAGAGGCAACCGCTGGTACTGTTCCATAGATACAATGTACATGGTTTTAGTGCTTTGCAGCATCATTCGTTTACAACAGGTAAGTAAAATGGATAAGGCACAACAGGCAATGATTGCAAAACAAGCTATACTTAAAAGCGTAATAAAGAAGGCTTTAAGTCCTACACCTAAACTAGCAAACCATGAAGCAATACTACCCCAAATATTATTAAGTTGAAGCCCCCCTTTAAAATCATCAATATGCAACTCAGAGAGATGCTTTATCTTATTCATAGCATCAAGAACAAAAATGGTATGGTTAGCGATGACCGTACAACAGTTTGTAGCATTAATGAAAGTGTATGTTCCGCCTTCAGCGGCCAAAAGTAAATCCAAAGCTTGCCTATTCTGCAGAGTCATTTGTGTATTTTGTTCAAGGGACTCGGCTAGGCGTGATATGGATTCAGTAACAGCTTTCATTTGAATATGCAACAAACATTGCAAACGGCGTACAGCCATACCTAGCTCAGCAGTTAGGGCGGGGGTGGCAAAGGGAATCCAGGCCGTTGCACTAAGGGCATCCAAACGAGTTTTAGTCATGGGATAAGTGGAATTGATATACTCAAATGAGGCCTGAATGGCATCATCTTCGGCTATAGATGAATCCCAGGGGCTAGCATAAGCTGAGGAGCTACGTTTTAATCTATGCCGGGTGGAGCGAGAAGCAGAATGATGGGTAACATTAAGAGGTATCAAGACAGAAAAAGAAGAAACTTTAACCAAAGCACAGGGTAATAGGGAGAGGTTAATTACTTGATACAGAGTTTCCCCACACAACCAATAATGACCCATTACAGCAAAGAGGTTTGTAGCAGGTGTCCATATGCGACTCATATGATGCCCATCAAACCACTTAACAAAAGATTTTCCCGTAGTAGCTGAGGTAAGATCCCTCCTAAAACTGGACATTGGGAGATAGCATGAAGTATATGGAGATTCATTCTGAGAACCCGTTGACAGCACGGCTGAACCATCATGGTAAATGGGGCCAACCCCCACATACCAGCGGAAGTCAGATCCAGTAAACACTACCGGGTTTCTTGTAATATTTTTCCAATCATATTGCATACTGGAGGGGTCCATATTACCGGATTGATTATACCACTTTATCATGACAGAATTACTAGCAAAATGAAAGGATCCACTAAGCACATTATACGACAAGTTACACTTATCTGAAAAAGCAATGGATACATTTGTTATTAAACATAAATCGAATATCATATTCGGGTCAACATATACACGCAAAGGGTCATGTATCATATTCATTGCATGCCACATCTGGGAACAATTAAAAGTCTCATAACAACTGGCAGAAAAATTATTATTATCTACACAAGCAAGCTGTCCTGCATACTCATTTAAGGGAACCTTTGAAACATGTACTGGAGCATATGATACACCCTTCGGTAAAGGGGTACAAATAATGCAGTCTGCAATGTTCATCAGGGAAACAATGTGTAATACTGATTGCTTCCACAAGTTCAGAGAGCCTTCAGGTAAAGCTCGGGGTGCTCGAGATATCGTCTGGTTAGTCTGGTTCCATCTTTAAAGAAACAAAGCTAGCTGTCCATCTGGATGTAAGCACTCAATAAGGAGCACGATTATGACAGAGATTCCCAGAAAAAAGCACAAGGACGCCCACGGAGTAGGCTTGACAGCGATCATCTTTGGTACTAATAACATAGCACTGTGATGAGAACACGTGAGTTCTGTAGGGAAATAAAACTGATTAATCAGATGAGACAGCTGGAGACGCTTTTAGATGGCTGACATGCACCCAAGTATCAGTATCATTCAGTCTGGCAGCAAAAGGGGAAGCAGCAGTGACAACGTGGGGTCCTGAAAAAGTTGGGCAGTCCCAGGATGCACGAATACAATTTCTTTTATAGACAGTGGACCCTACAGGGAAGCAAGGTAATAAGGATGGACTGGACACAGACTGTGTGACTGCTACTCGGTCAGCAATTTCTTGGAGCGCAATCCGGAGTCCTGCAAGGTAAGCAGAGAGACTATCATGAATCGGAACCTGGGACTGTGATAAATTAGTCGCGCGCATACGCCGGCCAGTGGCCATTTCATGAGGTGTCAGATGTAATCGCTTGATCGGGCTATTACGTAGCTGAAATAAGCACATTGGTAATGCTTGTAGCCAGGTCATATGACCAGAAGCGCAAATCTTTCTGAGTTGAGTTTTCAAAATGCCATTACATCGTTCAACAAGACCATTGGAAGTAGGTTTATACACAGAAACATACTTCCACTGGACAGGGAGATGCTGGGTGAGTGCAGTCACAAGAGTATTACGAAAGTGAGAGCCATTGTCAGAATATATAACTTTAGGAATGCCAAATCGGGGAATTATTTGTGTTAGCAAAACCTCTACTACTTCTTCAGCAGTCTCTCTATTGCAGGGGAAAGCCTCAATCCATTTAGACCAAGGGCAAACCCACACTAAAAGGTACCGCTTCTGAGCACATCTGTGAATCATGTCAGTGAAATCTACATACCAAGACTCAAAAGGACCACTTAGAACTGGGAGGTGACCTTTGGCTATGGCCTTTCCCCCTGGCTGAGAGTTCAGAATACACACAGGACATTTAGCTACTAGTTCCTGAATGCGATTTCTCATGTGTGGACACCAAAAAATGTCCTCAAGCATGCTGTAAACATTTGCAGTACTAGAATGATAGATATCATGAATGAGTTCTGTGAGGCGTTTCAGTGCTACATAACAGATACAGAGTTTTCCTGATGGATGTACCCACATTTTCTTAATTTGGGAACAACCTAGTCTCTCCCAGTTTCCTATCTCATGAGAAACAGCATCTTTCTGATAATCAGCAAGGTCAGGTACTAAATAGATCTGTGATCTGGTGACAGGTAAGGTTAGGGAAGCATTACTAGTTACTTCTTTGGCTAACTGATCTGCCAGGGCATTGCCCATCTGGCGGAAAGAGTCTCCCTGTGTATGTCCAGGAACCCATTCACAGCACAGAAACAGATTGTTGATTCTGCGTTTCTCTAGACACTCATAAATTTGATGTATCTCATCAAGATGTGAGATTGAGCTGGCTGAAGAGGTGATAAAACCTCTTTGTGACCATTTCTGATGAAGCACTGTCAGCACTTGTGCTGCATAATGGGAGTCAGTAAATATAATAATGTTCTGTTTCTCCTGATGCAGTAAGACTGCCAAAATTGCACAGAGTTCAGCACCTTGAGCACTATAAGTACTCGGCAACTGATATTGTAAGACATCTAGAATGTCACCAAAAGGAGATATCTGTACTGCACTGAAACCAGAACATAGTGATGTCTCAGAACCGTCAGTGAACCAGACTTCAGAATTGACAGGCATTTCATGAAGAGACAGAATATTATCTGCGAAAGAAAAAATGGGGATCTTATCTCCTTCTTCTCCAACAATGACAGAAACTAAATTTTGTAGGTAACCAAAAGGGTGACTTGCAGGGAATGGCTTAATGAGAATATGACTCCGTAGCAGGGCAGCACAAAGCTGGTTCACCCGATGTGGGGTAAAGTGGAGAGTATTACTGCATAACAATGCCTCTACATCACCGGAGCAATACACAGTGAGTTGCAAGGGATGAAAGGTGTTATAGGTCTTCCTGACTGCCTCACTGGTGGCTACTAACCCTCTCTCAACATCAGGCAGAACTATTTCTGTAACAGAAAAAGACCCTGACAAGTAGGACACAATTTTACCATCATCCTGATAGATCACAGCTGCCCACGTGTGATGTCCGTGAAAGCTAATGAGAAACATCTCCTTTGAATAGTCAGGGAGACAGAGACTTGGTGTGTGTGATACATCAGTCAAAAGAGATTGAAGCAAAATCTGGTCAGGAGCTGACAGGCTGATAACAGTCGACCCCTTAGCCCCCCCTTTTAAATATTTGCGAAAGGAATGTGTGCGTTGACTGTGACCTGGGATCCAATTACGACAGAAGTTTATCATGCCGAGCAGAGATCGCAATTGCTTTACAGTGGTAGGCATCTGTAATTGCAAGCAGTGTTGTTTAGTTTTCTCTGTCAGAGACAGCATTCCATCTCCTACTAGGAACCCTAGAAAAGTGACTTCAGTTTGGCAGATCTGTGCCTTGGCCATATTAATCTGGTAACCACTTTCCAAAAGATAACAAACAAGTTTATCTGTGAGGGCCAGGTTTGCTGCAGCCTCAGCTGTGGAAAGCAGTAAGTCATCTACATACTGTAACAAAGACACATTGCTGGGCAACTCTGCCCTGAATGATTGCAAATCAGCAACTAGTGCTTGAGAGAATATGGAGGGACTTTCCACGTATCCTTGGGGTAACCTGGTCCACTGATAATGCTGACCCTCAAAAATAAATGCCAGAAACTGCCTGGATGTGGGTTCGACTTCTATCCCAAAAAAGGCATGGGAAAGGTCCAGAACAGTATGATACTTGTACAGAGTAGCTGTTGTCAGCAATGTGGCAGGGTTTGAGACTACTGGAAACTGTGGTTCAATAACACTGTTAAGTGCACGTAAGTCATGAACTATTCTCCACTTCCCATTAGGCTTTTTCACAGGGAATAGTGGGGTGTTATATGGGGAGTTACTGAGTTCAATGATTCCGTGCTGTAACAGTTCCTGAATCTCCTGGCGAGATCCCTGCAGGGCCTCCGGTTGGAGAGGATACTGCGGAATCTTTGGTGGTTTACAGCCAAGCTTAATATGAATAGTAACAGGCAGATGTGATTTAACTCTGCCATAAGGGCTGAGGAGCAGTGACCACTCAGGACCTTTTTCTCCCAGCAGACCATAGGTGAATTCAATCTGTAATTTCACCAATAAGTCCCTACCCATCAAATTTACTGGGCAATATGGGGCAAACAGAAAAGAATGAGAAATCTGCTGATCTCCTATTCTTAAACAAATGGATGTAGTTAGGTAAGATGTAAGGGGTTTACCATCAAAACCAGTGGTAGTCATTTTCTTTCTACTAAGCTGGCATCTCTGTGGTAAAGTAGTTAATACAGAGGAAGTGGCTCCTGTATCAAGTAACATTTCTGTGGGCTCATCATTAAGATATACTGTGATCAGAGGTTCCTGATATGTGAGTCTTGCCTGTAAGATATAGATTCCCAGTCATTGTTGGGGTGGGGGTCCAGAATCCCGGGGAGGTGTCCACAAGGGAAAACGCCTCCTGTCAAAATTCTCATTTCTGCGCTGAGCATGGCATGAGCGCTGAAAATGACCGTAACCACCACAGTTCCAACACTGTGGGGCAGGAGTACGGTTATTTTGATGGTAAGAGGGACCTCGACGCTGTGGCTGAGGATAACGGGGTCGTTGGGCTCCGTTATAGTAAATGCGCTCCTTATCTCTATCCCATACCTCATCACGGGGATCTGGAACACATCATCCTCATAAGGATCCAGATATTCCATGTCATCAATTTTCTCCTGCTGTTCCCTAATTTTCTGTTTTAGCTGTCTAATAAGTTCATTATTAGATTTATCAAGATGTAATTTGGTGGTGGATTGGGGATCTTTACTTTCTTGTAACCCTTTAAGTTGAAGGTGTAACAAGCGTGCTTGGGCCTGTTTCAAATCCTTCTCAGGTTTCAAAGTGTCCTCCTCTAAAGATCGAATATAATGCAAAATATGGGCCTGTTGTTTAGGCCATGGCTCAGACTCCAAGGCTACTATAGACTTTAATTTTGCAGTTACGGATGGGGTAATGTATTACACAAAGTCTGGAAAAAATACAGGTCTCATACAAACATCATCGTATGGTACCCCCATTTGTGCTTCCCATAAATCTTGAAATCGTACGAGGTATGCACTGATATCCTCACCTATTTGGAATCTCATAGTAGTGAGAGGAGCCAAACTGCGCTGAGTAGGGTACATTTCCCTGAGGGAGTCCCAAATACGAGGACGAAACTCGTTGAAGGAAGAACCATCATAAGTGTTAACTGTGACCTTCACCTGGCCTAAATCGGCATTGGCGAACACTTGATTTGTCGCACTATTTCCCAGAATTTTGGCCAATAAAGCTTTGATATCTCCCAAAGCCAAATGATATCCAGCCGTAATTCTTTCAAATTTTTGAATCCATGTCTCTCCCCCTCTACTAAGTGGAGGGAGACTACTGGCTATATTAGTCATATCAGTAAAACTCCATGGGATATATTTAGATTTTCCTTCATTTGTGTAGATTACTGGAAACAGAAGCTGCTTATTAGCGTCCTGATTCTCATACTTTTCCCAAACCCTCAGACCTGCCTCCATATAGACAGAATCCCAGTTAGGGTCTCCCGCTCCTCCACGAATGCAGAGTCGGGCGGTGTTAAGGTGTACAGTTTCTAGTGATCCATTAGGGGGCCACTGTAACATCTGGGGCTGGTTGGCTCTTGTCCAACCATACATGTTGGAGGACCATCGGTAAACATAGTAACCATTTCCATCCTCCTGCTCTGTAATAAAAGTAAGGATACATGGTTGCGGAGCTCGGGGAGTTTTACCACCTTGCACAACTCCACAAACCAGTGTAAGTTCACTTTTTTGCTCTTCATCATCTACTACCTCATCTACCTTCTCCTGTTCTTCCTCTTCTATAATCTGCTTAAGACGTTTTTCCCTATCTGCTAGGTCTAACTCCCATCTTTTAAGATTATCAGTAATTTTAACCTCAGATAGTTTTAAAGCTTGAGCCTGACTTTCTAAATCTTCATGTTCTGCTGTTAATTGCTGTTTCAACTCTTCTAATCTTGCCTGTGCCTCAGCATATGCACTGGGATCTGGGGCAGGTGTGGCTTTTAAGTTAACATGACCCTCAATATTTGCCCAAGCTCCCTCAGTGTCCAAGAGTTTATGCAGGACCTGTTCTGGGGGTATAGAGGCTGCTGGGTGAGAAGTCGGTTCTGACTTGGGCTGGAAAACAGGATCAGAATAGCCTATGGCTGCCATAGCTTTACTTTCGGCTGCCCAATAAGAAGGTGGGGGTACAGGGGCAGATGGCGAAAGCTCTGGACCAGCCTGCATCCATAGGGAAATATGTCGCAAATGTTCCAATTGGGTTTTGCCACATTTGTTAAATAAAATATGATCCCTAATTTTGGTCAAAATGAGCGGATCAAACGACCCCCCTGCTGGCCAGGCAAGAGAAGGTGTTTTCTTCGTCCATTTTTCCCATTGCTTAGAACAATTTTTTATTGAAGCCTCCAATAGGGGGTTCTGTTTAACAAGGTTATCTATGGGGCTAGGACCGGGCTCAGTTCCTTTCTCATTATTTTCTTCCTGTTTAGATTTTCTTTTAAACATTTCCCTAGCTGTCCCTTCTCTATAGTCTATGTAGACCTGGTGTTTTCACTGTTCAGGGACAGGGGCAATTAACTTCGCCTTTTACCAATAGCAAATTGAACCTCCTTATATACAGAGGCGCGCGTAATTTCGCTTTTAGGTGGCAATCCAAACCTCGTAATTAACAGAGGAGCGAAAATTACGAATCCAGGACTCATACACACATACACCTCTTGTGCTTTGTCTAAACCCAGCCAATCCCCTCGCGGGGGTATGAAAACGTGGATAAAGACACACATTCGCTTCGTATTAATAATAATACGTACAGTCTCAAGCGTACATCAATCAATCCCGGAAAGACAGAGACCTAATGTCTGGGCAAAACTTTCAAACTTTCTTTCCCTAACATTACAACTAAATACAAAGACATTCTAACAATTTTTCAACATATCAAAACATTAAGCACATAAAATACATATGCATATGTGTAAATTTGGTACTCACCCACCAATCGAACCTGGGTAAATCTTCCGTCTTTGTTTGTAGACAGGAAAAACAAAACTCACCCGCTGGAGTCGTCCTAGGGTATCAAAATCTCTCTCGACGTCACTCAGAGCGGTATTCCCATCTTCTGTACCAGCAGAAGGAATCCTCTTCTCCTAATGAGAAGGTATTCTCATCCCCTGTTTCTCCTTTCAAACAGGAGGTATCCTCTCTGACAAAAATACAGTCAGAGGAATCCTTGGGCAATTTAGAAAAATTTATGAGTGTCTAAACTCAGTTTAGATGTCCCCGTACGGGCGCCAATTTGTAGGCCGGGTCCACTTACAAAGTCTCCCCAATTACCAATAAACAGTTCAGACAGCAAGTTGCTCAGCTACAAAGAAACTTTTTTTTTTATTTGACACAGCAAACAAATGGTTATAGATGCAGACAGCAAGTGCCTGTCTGAGGGACAGTGGGGCAGACTTCTCTCTGCAAGGGGAGAAAAGAACTGCCCCCAGACCCTCTAAAATTGCTGTCTTATATATACCTCTCTGCTTCAAATTCTAAATAGTTTCAGCAAATGCAAAACTCTTTCCCAGGGCCTTCTATGGTTATGCAGCTAGATCTGCTGATCAAGGCTTGCCTAACTATGCAATCAATCATAGCCCTCTGCCTCCTCCTGTGTTTTTTCCATCTGCTGGCACCAATTGAAACCTTCAGGGCAAGAGCATTAGTTGAATTCCTGGCTTGACCTGTTTGAACCTAGGCTTATATCCTTGGACACTTCTGTCCAAAGTATAGCTTTTTTAGGCTTTATAACAGTAGTAAGCTGCATGTGCTCTTTTCCTGTTGCCCACCTGTTTGTGCCAACCATATGTTGCTGTGTCTGTTTCAAACAGGCCAGAGTGCAGTTATAAGGCAGACATATATGCAATCATAAGGCAAACATATAAAGCAGATCTGCGCTGATTATCCCTTTATTCCAATTATCCCTTCAACAGATGATCCTCCGCCACCTGCTGTGTGCCAGATCCTTGCTCAGCCAAGCCTGCAACCGCGACTCCTCTGTCCATATTTGCCACTCTCGGGTGACCCCTTGTCCCTTTCACTCCTCTGGGCGCCGCGGTGAAGGGAACCTGTGGAGATAGAAAAGGAAACACCGGGGGGGGGGGGGAGAAACAGGGGACCATGCCGGATGCCACGCCCCTGTCCACTCAGCCCTGGATGGGCCTTGCCCTCCCCCGATCCAGTGGTCCCAGCAGTCTGGTATCCCCCGGGCCCATATCCCCTATGTGCAGCCTGCCCCCCCCCAGGGGAAAAAACTCCTCTCACACTCTCACCAGCACCTCTGTAGCTGTAGAAGTGAGCCCCGCTCCAATTCCCCTCCCTCCCGCTAAAGAACAGGGACCCCGGCCCTTGCTCGAGGTATTCCCCAATCCCTGCTATATCATCCCCCACCACTACCCCCCCGCTGTGTCTGCCCCTACCCCACCTGACTTAGCTGGCCCACGCACCTCAGCAACATCACCCTGACCGCCGCTACCTGCTGGAGGAATGGGCTCCACCAGCCCTGAGCCCCCTATCAACCTTTTACCCCCCGCTCTCCGCCCCCGAGCTCTAAAGTCTACCCCCCTCCCCTAACTGGATCAGTAGTCCCCTTGTGCCCCCTTGCTGCCCGCCCTGGACTACCCACCACAGGATCGGTAGCCGTGCTACGAACCCGCCCAAGACGACCCCTTTGCCTCTCCCTGGCCATCCCTCTGCCTCTCTGCCACCCAATAGGCAACACCACCTCAGTCCTGCTCGCTACCAAACCCCCACGTAGCCCTCCCCTCCCCCTTGCCATCCTCCCCCCAGGAGAGCCTTGCACAACCTGGTGCCTGCCTTCAAAATGTTTGTTGTTTTTTTTACTTCCCAGGACCTTGCACTCCTATCCAAAGGTTACCCCCTAACCAGCCTGTTCCCGTTTTAATTTTATTTCTTTTTATTTTGCTTTATTACTGCCCATCTCGCCTGTAGCCGTTGCCACCAGTGCCAAGCTCCTCTTCCGCTACCTCTCTCATGCCCCTCTCCGGCTGCCTCGATTTCCTCCACGTGCCTACCAGGCCCAATCTCCTGCTCCAGACACCATCACCATGCCACTCCAGAGACCCTAATGCATGTGCTCGGGCCCCCGTCACCCATGCCCGAGCACATGCAAGCACTGTCTCTGATTGGCTCACACCGTGCGCATTCCCATGGGTGGAGCCAATCATTTTAGAAGATGCCAGCCTGCATCCCACTCCCCCCCCCCCCCACTCTCGTGCCCTCCCATCTCTCTCCCGGCACGAGGCAGGGTCCGCACCGGGCAGCACGCCGGGTTACCTGCGGGCGCCGGGACCCTGCCCGCACCCTTGCTTTTGTGGTAAAACTTTTAGGAAATTGTCATTTTCGAACTTGCGAAATTTCCTGTGATGAAAGATTATTTGTTTTGTATTTGATTTACTGGGAAGGACTGGGATATAGAATTGGATAGTGAAGTGGTCAGACTAGGGGGTTTGCTGTATCAGTAATTTTGGTTTAAAGATACCATCTATTAGATATTGTGGAACGAAGATGATGTCCAAAGTATTACCTTGGATTATTTGTTTAAATCCTAAAGCTTCCATTGCTTCCAAAAAACGTAGGGCTAAATGAGATGAAGTAGAAGGCAAATTCAGATCACCAAGAACAGCTGTGAATTTGAGATGTTTTTGTTAAATAGCAAATCTGTTAAGTTCGTAAACTGTTCTCCTTTTGATGAAGGGGGTCTGTAGATTATTTATTTATTTATTTATTTACATTCTCTTATATACCGCACTATTCTGCATCAGTGCGGTTTACATTGAACAAACTGATTCAGATCACCAAGAACAGCTGTGAATTTCAGATGTTTTTGTTAAATAGCAAATCTGTTAAGTTCGTAAGCTGTTCTCCTTTTGATGAAGGGGGTCTGTAGATTACACAGGTACACTAAAAAAAAAAGTTTTTTAAACTGCCTCTAATGTTTCGATTGATTTTTACGTTTTTTGATGTGCTGAATCCAAATCTGGTAACCAATTTGCTCCATCACGTACAGATTTTTTGCTACATTGGGTTAGCAGTTTGAGGTGAACATTTCAGATTGAGTGCGATCGAGATAAAAGTTTCTTGGATGAATTCTTTATACTAATTGTTTAGTAGTTATTCAAATAAGAATAAAGAAAATTGTAACAAGGCAGCACATAAGAATAGAGTAATGTCAACAAAACACACTGTGATGGTAGCAAAATTGTCTGCACTTAAAACAGCCACATACATGTGCACAAACATTGAGCATATAAGAGCGAGGTTAGACACAAAGCAAAGCAAAGAAATGTGCAAAAAATGTTGTACAGGTATGTATGTAAGAATAGAAAACGCAAACCGCACCATTGCAATACATGAAGACAAACACCCGATGGTGTGAAAATAAAATTCTAATAAATGAGATCCGACACTGTGGTAATAACTAGCAAATTTTTATTTCAAAGTTTAGTAAAAACACGATATTTGTCAACACAGTTTAGATTTTAAAGTCATTCTTGGGTCAATCAATCTCCTGGTGGGCCCGTTTCTTCTTCCCCCGAATGCTTCTCTTGGTGCGCTGCTTGGCGTATTTTTCATCTGGGGTTTCCCGCAGCAGCAACCAGCTGAAATCAGCCATCATAGTGGTGTTCCATCTTCCTTGGTACCTTCTCTCTGCGTCCTTGATGTCCTGGTGAAACCTTTCACCATGTTCTTCACTGTACGCCCCCAAGTTTTCGGGAAAGTAGTTCACATGGGAGTGCAAGAAATGGACTTTCAGGCTCATGTTACAGCCTTGTTCTTTGAAGGCATTGAGCATCCTGGCAACAATATCCTTATAGTTCTCATCCCGCCTGTTCCCCAAGAATTTGAGAACAACATCCTTGAAGGAATCCCAGGCTTCTTTTTCCTTCTCAGACATCGTTTCAGCGAATGCTCCATCTGAAATGAGTTTCCTTATATCAGGGCCAACAAACACTCCTTCCTTTAGCTTTGCTTCAGAAAGTCGGGGGAACTTTGAGCAAAGGTACCGAAAGCACTCACCATCTTTTGGAAGGGACTTGATGAATTGCTTAATGAGACCCAACTTAATGTGGAGAGGTGGTAATAGAATTTTATCACGAGGTACCAAGCTCTCATGAAGAACATTTTTCTCACCGGGTCTCAAATACTCCCGAATTGGCTAGTCTTTTTTCCCCCAGTGTAGGTCGCGGGCCCGGCTATCCCACAAGCAAAGGAAGCAGGGATATTTGGTGAAACCGGATTGCTGTCCTAATAGCATGGATAGAATTTTAAAGTCTCCACAAATCATCCACTTATGCTCATCATAACGAATCTTCTGAAGAATCAGGGCCAAATTCTCGTATTTTTCTTGGAGAATAACAGAGTGAGCAATAGGAACTGAAGCGAATGTGTTGCCATTATGAAGAAGAACACCTTTTATGCTGTCTTTTGACGAATCAATGAACAGCCGCCATTCAGCAGGATCATACTTGAGTTTAAACTTTTCCATCACTCCGTATATATCGTTGCAAAATACCAAATCTTCCTCTTTGCTGAAATACTTCAAAAATTGTGTCTCGCGGTTGCGGTACCAATAAAAAGTTGTTCCTGGTGACAATAGATTTTTCTTTTTTTTTTTAATTCTTTATTTTCGTTTTATAACAACAAAGGAAAGGAAGACATACAGCTAAAAGACAAATACATAACGTGTAATACATACACCAAAGTAAACCCCTACCACCCCCCTCCCCCCCTGCTTCTTCTCTAGAAACTAAGCATTCCCGAAGCGGGCGTGTACTTACATTATTGGATTACAAAACCTAACGGTGATCTAACACATGATGAGTGCACATTATACAGGCATGTTGGAGCAATGAGCGGATTGTACATAATCATTAAGCATCTGCCATTTAGATAAGCAAGAGTGAGTTTGGACATGGGGAATAGCTCTCCGAGGTATCTGCTCATATTTACTATATAAGCAGACGAGGTTCCACCATTCATGGACAGTAAGTCGAGAGCTATCCTTCCAATTCCTCGTGATTAAGCATATAGCTATACCCAGCATGAAATCAAGGAGAAAGCGACCCTTCTTAGGAAGAGAGGGGACCTCCGCCGCAGAGCGGAGTCCCACGACCTTCCAAGAGAGAGGTTCATGAAAGTGTAAGATAGATTGAATACGACCCCAGACCCGCCCCCAATAGACCTGCAGTTGAGGACATTCATAAATAACATGAGCGAAGGTTCCCACAGCAGTATGGCAAGACCAACACAGGTCCCTAGCATTTGGGTGCCATTTGGCTATTTTTTCTGGGGTATAAAAGCATCTGTGTGCAAAGAAGAAGAGAGTTTGGGTAACAGAGGCAGACCGGGAGACCCGCACTACTTTACTCCAAAAAACGCTCCATTGCACAGGGGTGATAGTAGTTTGCAGTTCGCGCTCCCAGGCTTGTTGAGCTCTAAAAGTGTCCGTATCTGTACCCTGACAAATTATTTTATAAAAGTTAGAGGCTACCCCATGTGTACTACTAATGGAATGAACTGTCTCTAATAGCCCATCCTCAGTAGGGGCAGAGGGCGGCATGATTCGAGCACTTTTGAGGCAGTGTTGAAGCTGCATCAATTGAAAGTAGTGTTTCGCTGGTAACGCAAATTCCTTTTGTAAATCAGAAAAGGTTTTCCAATGAGCTGCAGAGAAAAGCTGTTGGGGTGTCCAGATCCCCCTGGAGTACCAGGGTTTCCAGGCTATTGTTCTATTTAGGACTTGAATTCGGGGGTTATTCCATAGCGGGAGTCCGTCCTGAGGACATACATTCGGGCCCAGTGATACAATGAGAGTGTTAAAGGCCACAAGAGTATCGACAATCATTGGTGGATGGCGGGTGTCTACTTGATAGGACATACCGGGGAGATGGGTCAACGGAATTGGGCTACTAAGCTCCTCTTCTATGTCAAGCCAAACTGGTCGGCGGTCTGTTGAGGTATCTAGCCATCGGGCACCTTGCTTAAGTAGAAAGGCTTGATGATATCTAAGAAAATCAGGAAATCTGGTACCCCCTCGTTCCTTTACAGACTGCAGTTTATGTTTAGCTATCCTTGGTGGTTTGCCCTGCCAGAGATAACGGACGAGAAGGCCCTCAATATCTTTATAAGTATGTAACGGAAGTAAGCATGGCAGCATTTCTAAAATATAGTTCACTTTGGGGACTATCATCATTTTCACAGTTTCTAAGCGGCCCCACCATGTGAGAGATAAGGGAGACCAACGATTTGTGAGTTCACGGACTTTGGAGACTACCTCTTTGGCATTAAAACTGATAGTGTCTTCTAAAGGAGAACAGTAATGGACCCCGAGATACTTCACCATGCGGGATTGCCAAAGGAAGGGAAAGGCCTGCATGTCAGCCTCATGTACCCAGCGGTTCAGTGGGAATGCTACAGATTTGGTCCAGTTAATTTTATAGCCCGATAATTGTGAGTATCCGTCAATCAGATCCAAGACGGCTGGAACCGAATCGAGGGAAACGAAGAGCATGAGGTCATCTGCATATGCAGAAAGTTTAATCTCCCTATGACTAAAGGGGACACCTCGAATACATGCAGACTGTCTAATAAGGAGGGCTAGGGGTTCAAGAGCGAGATCAAAAAGCATTGGTGATAGGGGGCAACCTTGACGCGTGCCTCTGTGGAGGTTAAATGGCTGCGATTTGATGGCGTTTACACAAATACTGGCGACGGGTTGAGTGTACATGACTTGGAGATATCGGAGGAAGCCCTCTCCAAAGCCATACCATCGGAGAACTGCAAATAAAAAGGGCCATTCTAGACGATCAAAGGCTTTTTCGGCATCCAGGGAAAGACCCACCCATGGATGAGCGAGATTGGCAGCACTAGATAACACATGGCACAAGGTCCGAGCATTGTCAGCAGTTGATCTGCCGGGTATAAAACCGCATTGGTCGGGGTGAATTAGGGTAGCCATCATGTCAGATAGCCGGGTGGCCAAGACCGTTGCGAAGATCTTATAGTCGGCATTAAGTAGGGAGATTGGACGGTAGTTGGCGGTCAGTAGCGGGTCTCTGCCTTCTTTCTCAAATACAACCACATTAGCTGCAGAAAAGGATCCCAAAGAGGATGTATCTACCGCAAGGGCAGTAAAATAGAGTTTTAAATAGGGAACTAAATCTGCACTAAACGTTCTGTAGAATTCGGTCGGGAGACCATCAGGCCCCGCGGCACGGCCCGAGGCTGTACGTTTTAGGGCAGATTGGAGCTCTGAAGTAGAGAAGGGTTCATCCATCGCATCCCTATCATCTTCAGAGAGGGTCGGCCGCTGAATGCCAGAAAGCAATCTCTCGAATGTCTCTGACGAGAACTCACATTCAGATTGATATAGGCGAGTATAGAAATCCCGAAAGAGCTCTACAATGTCGGAGTCTGTGGTCACTATGCCCCCTCCCTGTGGAGCTCGGAGGGCCGCAACGCGTTTGGCTTCTTTTTGACCTTTCAAGGCAATGGCGAGGAGTCGACCGGCTCGGTTATTTTCACGATAATATGTCCCTCGCTGAAGCTCAATACTCTTAGAAGCTGCAGTTGAGAGGATTGAATTATATTGAAAACGGAGACGCTGTAATCGAATTAATACACATGGGTCAGTGCGTGAAGTTAAAACTCGTTCGCCTGCTTTTATTTGTTGATCTAGTATGAGCAGCTGCTGTTTACGTTGTTTCCGCAGGCGGATTTGATAGCTAGTGATCGTTGCCCGAATGGCCGCTTTGAAGCCCTCCCACCAAGCCCAATTCGCAGTATCTTGGGGTAGATTAAAATGGAAGTAATCCTGTATGGCTACTCGAATTTCTGACTGGAACTCTGGCTGAGTTAACAGGGCTCTATCAAAGAACCAGGCTCCCGAGGTTCCCTGGGGTGCAGTAGTGTGTAATTGAAAGGAAATGGCAGCATGATCTGAAATATGTTGGGAGTGAATCTTTGCAGTGTCCACCTGAGGAACTAACAGTTTTGAGACTAGAAAGAAGTCTATGCGAGACTGAGATTTATGAGGGGAGGAGAAGAAAGTGAAGTCAAGCTCATTGGGGTGTAGTAACCTCCATAGATGAACTAAAGCAAGATCCTTGATCAGGGAGGTAAGCGTGGCGTGACTCTTGGGGGGACCACTCGTCCTAGGCGGCTGTTTATCAATCAGGGGATCAAGGACTAAATTGAAATCCCCCCCAATGATCAATGAAGTATTAGCAGAAGCCTGCGCAACCTGAGCAATGGTAGCAAAAAAGGCAGGGTCATCAACATTAGGAGCGTAGAGGCATATACGTGTAACTTCTAGACTACCTATCTTGAGGTGAACTCTAGACCATCTACCCTCTGTATCTGAGCTAGTCGCAATAACAGTAGCATGCAAAGATTTCCTAACCAGTATGGCAACCCCACATTTCTTAGAAACGGCTGGGGAATAAGCGGCCACCATGTAAGGTTTAATATTGAGTTTAAGAGATTCCTTCGAATTTAAATGCGTTTCTTGGAGAAAAATCAGATCCGCTGCTTCCTGACTGAGGTAGCTTAGGATTTTCTTCCGTTTTATCGGATTATTGATGCCTTTTACGTTCAATGAAAAAATCTTACATGGTGCCATCAATCGGTAATAGACATTTTAGGGAAGGGCGCTTGGTAACATAGAACATAAGCAGAATCTGTACAACAATGTCATGTCATAATCACCGAGTATTCTGGCTAATACACCCCATATTGAAAAGTATGTACCAACGTATCTTAGAGAAGAAGCAAAACCCCCAAAGAATATGGCGACCATGTGTCTGCGGGAGGAGGCCCTAGAGAGGAAATAGAAGACATGTAAAAAAGAAAAGAAACACCAGAGTCCATAATAACACTGTCTCTGATACTCATCGAGGCTACTGTGGGTAGATGGAGTCGGGTCACAGATACCATCAAGAGTAAGGCAACAAGCTGCCCACGCCAGACTCCTTGCTAGGCTGCGTCAGATCCAACATGGCAGACACAACGGGCATGAGGAGGCCTGCAGGAACATTCTGGAAGTCAGCGCATCAAGTCGGCTTCTTTGGTATCCAAAAACTCCGCTAGTAGATCAGGGTCCTCGAATGTTCTTGTCTGATTATGAAGCGTGACTCGGAGCTTGGCCGGGTACATCAGGCCATAGCGTGCTTGTAGTTGTTGAAGCCTCGGTCGGAATTCCAGAAAGCGCTTTCGGCGGTCGACTGTGGGTTTAGACAAGTCGGGATAGAAGGAGATCTTGTGGCTCTCAAACTCCATATGGCCCTTTGCCCGAGAAGCACTTAGAATTTGCTCCACGTGTTGATATCTCAATAGTCGAAAAATGATAGGCCGCGGGGTCTTCCTGTTGAGCGTTATGCTTGTGGGTACACGATGAGCGCGATCAATCTCCAAATCTTTGGTAAAGGTGATTTGGAGCAGGGAAGGGAGGATTTTGCATAAAAACTCTTTCATGTCTCCCGATTCCGCTCCCTCCGGGATGCCCACGAGTCGTATGTTGTTGCGGCGCGCTCTATTATTGCCATCTTCCACCTCCTTCTGCAAGGCCCGCACCTGTCGTTCAACTTTGTCGAGTTGGGACAACCGGGCCGCATGGGAGTCCAATATGCTCTCCATTTTATCTTGACGCGAAGAAAGCCCTTCTAGCTTGCTTTGCAGCACACCAAAATCGTCCCGCAGCGCTCGGAGTGCTTCCCCGTTTGCCTGCACAAGATTTTTGACCCCTCTAATCTCTACGAGGATTTCCTGCTGCATTTCGGGGCCCTCGCACAAGGCCGGCCCCTTCTGCGGGGACGGAGGTTCAGTTTTGGAACGTTTGCCGTGAGAAGCCGCTGGAGACCCAAATTCCAGGCGCGTTGGTTTGGTCCCTGCCATCTCACCAATGTGCCCCGGCAAGATCAGAGTAAAGTTCCAGGTATATGAGGTGTTAATTCAGGATTCTAAGTAGGCCTCTCGGGAGCCTCAGCGTTATGCGACCATCCCGCTGGACATCAGGCTCCGCCCCCCGACAATAGATTTTTCTGTTTAAGCCGAGAACCTAGCAGTTGGGCAGCATCTTTTGGGAGTCCTAAATCCCAGACTAAATCATTCAATTCAGCTTGAGAGAAAAGTTCAGGTTTCGGATCTGGTTCAGTTTCAAACTCGGAAGTACTGGACTCATCGGGAAAAGCCATCTGATGAGTCTCATCATGATCAGAACCGTCCACACAAATATGATCCAAAGATTTTGGTGGTTCAGGCACAGGTACTTCGTTGCTATGAGGCATAGGCCTAATTGCTGAGGGAAGGTTGGGGTAACTTATTACGTTCTTATTTTTTAAGTTGTATCCCTTCACAATGCAAGAGCAAAAATAGCAGTCACTGCTGTGGTTTCTTTGTTCACGCCACATCATAGGTATTCCGAAACGAAATGCTTGTTTTTTACCTTTCTTTTTTTTTTGAAACTTTTATTTTCATTTTGCAACAAACAAAGAAACAACACACCGAAAGAGACAAAACAAGTATACAATAAGGAAAAGTAAACCCATTACCCCCCACCCCGGTGCTTCTTCTCTACCCGTTTGTATCAGCATGTGAGCGCTTCCAATTAACAGTGATTATACATCAAACGATCAAAAAGTATCCACAATACAGCATGATCATGAGACAGAGATATATACAAAGTTAGACAGTCAGATGAGAGCATTTAGCAAAATGTACATATTCATTGAACATCTTCCATTAAGACCAATAAGAAGGAGTCTGAACGGAGGAAGCGCACAGACGAGGTATTTGTTCATATTTACTGTAGAGACAAGCATGATTCCACCATTCATTGAGGCTCAGATGGGAACTAATTTCCCAGTATTATTAATGAGGGAAACAGCAATGCCAAGCATAAAGTTCAAAAGGAGATAAGCCATTTCTTGGGAGAGAGGGGATCCCCGCAACTGGGCGAAGTCCCACTATCCTCCGAGAAAGGGACTCCTGAGAGTGCAATATAGACTAAATACGACCCCAGACCCGACGCCAGTTATACTGTAGTGCGG
The DNA here is from genome assembly GCA_033557465.1 of Ichthyophis bannanicus. Lineage (NCBI taxonomy): Eukaryota > Metazoa > Chordata > Amphibia > Gymnophiona > Ichthyophiidae > Ichthyophis > Ichthyophis bannanicus. Next base: position 33,980,410 of record CM066035.1, on the reverse strand, counting down.
GATATTCATGCATAACATGAAATGAAGTAATAAACCAATGGCCACAGGACGTGTCCAGCAACCATTACCCTGAGTAGTGTTCCATTTGTCTAAACTGTGAGGAGTGTAAAAAACACCGGTGGGCTAGAAAGAAGAGGGTCTGAGTGAGTGAGGCGGGTCAGAAACCCGTGTCCCTCTGCTCCAGATAAGGCTCCATTGCTCCGAGGTTAAAGTCACATGCAATTCTCTCTCCCATACTTTCTGCGCTATAGAGGTATCTCTAGTGATAGCATTACATAAGGTTTAGTAAAATTGGATGCTACGCCCGGTAAACTACCGAGAGATCGGAAGTTTCCAATCAACCTTATGCAGAGAATGCCGTTGGCGGGAGTACTCTAGTGCTCCGAATGCAATGCTGAAGTTACACTGACCAGAGTCGGGAGTCGAAAGGTTGCATAGGAATATTAAAGGCACCTAAAGTGTCGAAAAACATTGGTGGATAGTGGGAGTCTAATGGGAGAGTCATACCAGGGAGTAAAGTAAGAGGAATCGGTGAGCAAAGGCCCGCTACTATATCTAGCCACACAGGTCTGCTCGGTACTGGAGCTTCCAACCAACAAGCACCTTGTTTGAGAAGAAAAGATTGAGGGAACACTTGAGTAAAATCGCCACCAAGTATTAATGGAGCATTGGCGGAGGCCGAGGCCAACTGCGCAAAACTTGCATAGTGAGCAGGGTTGTCCACATTCGGGACATAGTGCAAATACACGTGAATTCACTATCTCCAACCTCAAGGTGTACACGGGCCCATCTACCCTCCATGTCAGCGCTAATATCAGGTACAGTAGCGTGCAAAGACTTCTTAACCAGAATGACTATCCCGTACCGTTTGGAAACGGTGGGAGAATAGGCAGCTACCATGTGAGGCCTAGCATTGAGTTTCAGTGTTTCAGCAGAGTGTAATGCGTTTCCTGAAGAAACACCTAATCAACGTGCTCGTGGCTAGGATAGCTAAGGATTTTCTTTCTGCTGAGTGGACCAGCAATGCCTTGTACGATGAATAATAAGATTTTACATGAGGCCATTCAGAAAAGTTAAAATTCTGAGCATGATAGCACACATAATTTCACTATGTCCCTCAAACTGACTGTATCTGGCTGTACACATGACATAGGAAAATAAGCTAATATAATACAATGAAGCGCCCCACATTAACAAAGATAACCGCAGTACGGTAGAGGAGAAGCAAAACCCCAAAATTACTGGCGACCATGTGTCTGCGGGGAGAAACCCCAGAGAAGGCCGAAACTGAAAAAAACATATAACCTGTAGGACTGTGCGTGCTCCGAATCCGACCGAGGCACACATCATGAAGGGATAGGAGACCAAAGACAAAAGTCATACAGAGAAAGAAAGAAAGTCCAGGCTATTTCTGTGCTGGGCTATGACCGCCGCATCGGGCCCTTCAAAATGGCGGACAGAGCCGGCAGATAAGAGTCCAAGATTTGGGATTAGCGCATCTGTTCTGCTTCTTTGGAGTCCAAAAATGTTGATAATAGATCAGGATCCTCGAACGTCCTGGTCTGGTTGTGGAGAGTCACTCGGAGCTTCGCTGGATACAACAGGCCAAAGCGAGCCTGTAGCTGTTGAAATCGAGGGCGAAGAGCAAGGAGTTTCTTCCGACGGTCAACGGTAGGCTTTGCCAAATCAGGAAAGAAGGAGACCTTACGACCTTCATATTCCAAATGATGATTCGCTCGGGCAGCATGTAAAATTTGTTCCACTTGTTGATATCGTAGCAAGCTAAAGATAATAGGCCGGGGGGTCGTGCGGTTGAGCGCCATGCGGGCAGGAACACGGTGTGCTCGATCGATTTCCAGTTCTCTGTGAAAAGTGATCTTCAGCAAGGAGGGAAGAGTTTTGAGCAAGAATTCTCTTATATCTCCTGCTTCCACCCCCTCCGGCATTCCGAGGAGCCTCACATTGTTGCGACGGGCGCGATTATTGCTATCTTCCAACTCCTTTTGAAGATTCTGTATCTGGCGCTCAGCCTCGTCCAGTTTGCCCAAGCGCACCTCATGCGAGTCGAGGACCCCCGCCATATTGTCTTGCCGTAATGAAAGACCTTCAAGTCGGTCTTGGAGCACTCCAAAGTCTTCTCGCATGGCTCGAAGCGCTTCTCCATTAGACTGCACCAATTCCTTCACGCCGCGTATTTCCTCCAAGATCTCCAGGTGCATTGCGGGGTTTTCACGAAATGGAACCATCTTCTGCGGGGAGGATACCTCCGTTTTGGAGCGTTTTCCGTGAGAAGAAGAAGGAGACCCGAAGTCCAAGCGCGCTGGTTTGTGGGCCGCCATCCCCCCCGAGGTGCCCCGGTCAGCTCGGAGCAAAATAGTAAATTTATATAGGTATTAAGTCAGGATTCTGAGTAGGCCTCTCGGGAGCTTCAACGCAAAGCGTCCTACCCGCTGGACATCAGGCTCCGCCCCCTATGTTTTTTACCTTTCATCCATAAGCGTAGATCTTCCTCACATGTCTTGCACACTTTGTGAGGAGCCCACGGTTTGTCTTGATCGCCTCACTTCAAACCGAAATAGGCGAAATATACTTTTTTAATAAATGCAGAAATGTTCCTCTGCCGCTTTTTCACGGTATATTCCCCACAAATAAAACAAAAACTGTCCGGAGAATTGACGCAACCTCTGGCTCTGTGAGCCATCACAAATACACAGCACTGCAAACTACAACTGTAGTGAACCACTTCGGAATAAAGCTGGATTACGACTGAGCAAACAAAAGGTAATAATGAACTTGCAAGAAACTGAAATTTGACAGGAACTTTCATGTCGCAACCACCGTGTTTGAGCGAACGAGGCAAGGCGAACAGGAAAGAACATGCGCCAGCGCGAGTACTGGATTTAGCCCCCCGCCTCCCAATTGTCCTGTTAATGTATAAAATGAATACAAAACACTCTAAAATATCATGAGGGAGTGTTTCTAGTTAGTTAACCATTACAACCTCTATTTTGGGCCAAGAAAATAAACTGCAGTCGGCTAAAAAGAAATTATGTGAACATTCCTTATATGGGTAAGAAATCTAATTTTGCAAGAAAACGTGACGTGATGGAACATTTTGGCTATTTTTCCTGGATTCAGCACCCCAAAATCTATAGGAATCAGTTGCAAAACTGGAGGCAGTATTTTGGTAGTGTACCTGTGTTATTTATTTATTTATTTATTTACATTCTCTTATATACCGCAATATTCTGCATCAGTGCGGTTTACATTGAACAGGGTATTATAACTTGGACATAACTATTTTAAAGGGAACATGGGCTATGGAGGGTTAAGTGGCTTGCCCAAGACCACAAGGAGCACCTGTGGGACTAGAAACCCCAGTCCTTCCGGCCCAAGGTTGCTGTCCTCTAGTGGAATTTGAACCCCCGACCTTCCGGCCTGAAGTACCTTGCCCCAACCACTAGGCTACTCCTCCACAAACAAAGGTTCATATTTTTATTTTCTAAAAAGATAATATCCATACTTTGCAAAATTTCATTTGAAGATTTTGAAAATTGTAAATCCTTTTTTGCTAGTATGGTTACTCCTCTTCCTCTTTTATTTAATCTTTGATGATTGAATATATTATATCCTTTTGGATTAAGTTGATTATTTAAAACTGTGTCATTGGACATTAACCATGATTCAGTTATGAATAAAATGTCCAGATTGTTATCAACAATGTAATCAGATATAAGAGGGATTTTGTTCCTGATTGAACGAGGATTGATGAGGGAGCATTTTAAATTATAAATAGAATTGGTGTGAATGGTTTTGGATGATGTTGATTCATTGAGGTTAATTTGGATAAGTCATTGTTTAAGTACTGTTGGTTTAATTGAAGGATTAAAATTTTTTGAAGTAGTAATAGAAGGGTGAAATGCAGAGATGATAGGTATTGGGTAACCAAGTGAAGCGACAATCTGTGCGGTAGCTGATATTGTAAGAAAAGTAAGTAGGAAAAGAGACAATAAAGTATGGAAGGAGTGCATGATTACTCTTAATAATAAGGGAAAGTGAGATTATGAGTAAAGTTTGTAAGAGATTCCTTGCTTAAAAAAAAATATAGTGGCTAATGGTTCAAAGAGTGGCTTGAGAAGCTGAACTAGAATGACATTGACGTCCCAAGCTACCAGAGGTGGCTTAATGGGTGGTTTGGACAGCAGGAGACCTCTCATGAAACCCACTACTAGCTGTTGTAAGGAGATGGGCTGTCCATCCAGTAGGTGGCAAGAGGCTGCAATGACACTGAGGTGGACTCTCACTGAGTTGGTGTTTAGACCTGTCAAAGACAGGTGGAGGATATACTAGAGGAGTGACTCCACTGGAGCAAAAAAGGAAATGAGACTTTTCTGGGAACACCAGGCAGAAAATCCATGCCACTTAAAAGCATATGAACATCTGGCTGGGGCCATGTCTGGACTCCGGCATTGAATATCCGGGTTGTCCGGATTGTGATCCTGGTGATATTCATCCGCTGGCTGGATTGCAAAACTGGCTAAAGTTAGGAAGCCATTTAGCTGCCCTAACTTTAGCCGGTTAGAGTAACTAGGCAGCGGCTGAATATTGCCCGGTTAACCCACGGTACCGCCCCTGGAATAGTGGCGGTACCTGGGAATATTCAGGGGTACTCTGTCAGTGCTGTGGAATATCAAAGTGATTACGATTAATGCAGATAGCAGGTCTGCTAATCGCATTAATCACCCTGAATATTCCCACCTTCCCCATGTTTTTTAAGAATTGGGCAAATAATGCTCTCCTTTCAGTGCACAGGGATGATGCCTTAAGCTAAATTAGCATTTACTAAATGCACAGTCTTTTCTGATAAAAAAGGTGCCAATTTTTCCAGTAGCTATGGGGAGAGTATTAGATAAATGAGTCCCAGGATGAACTGAAGGCAGAATTTTTAGAAGTAAAGGAGTTCAGAATGTTCAAAGAAAGTAAACCAGAAGATGAGGATGAAGAAGGATCTGATGAATTTGAAACAACATCAAAGTATTACGATGTAAAAGTAAATCACATGGCCCTAAAGGATTAACATGCTGACAGCTTTTATCCACAAGGAAAATGGCAAACTGATTAGGGAGAAATTTAATAGACACAATAGAGAACCCAGCCGAGAACGTGGTGACAGACAAAAGAATTTGGTGAGTAAGGGAACTATTGTCCCTAATGACATCCTGGACATAGCTTTTCTTGACATAAGAACATAAGATATGCCATACTGGGTCAGACCAAGGTCCATCAAGCCCAGTATTCTGTTTCCAACAGTGGCCAATCTAGGTCATACGTACCTAGCAGTTTCCCCAAGGGACACAGGTTCCACAGTGCTTGTATTGGTTCAAGCATTGATATCCTGGGTCCCTTCTTAATAATGGTTTATGGACCTTTCCTCCAGGAACTTGTCCAAACCTTTTTTAAACTCAGCTACACTAACAGCCTTTACTACATCCTCCGGTAACAAATTCCAGAGTTTGATTACACATTGAGTGAAAAAATATTTTCTTTTATTAGTCTTAAATAGTTTACCCTGTAGCTTCATTGCATGTCCCCTAGTCTTTCTATATTCTGATAAGGTAAACAATCGATCTACGTTTACCCGTTCCACTCCGTTCATTAATTTATAGACTCCTATCATATCTCCCCTCAGCCATCTCTTTTCCAGGTTAAAGAGCCCTAACCTTTTTAGCCTTTCTTCATAGGAGTATCCTTCCATCCCCTTTACCATTTTGAAGGCTCTTCTCTGAACCTTTTCTAAAATCGCTATATCCTTTTTAAGATACGGCGACCAGAATTGCACACAATATTCAAGGTGTGGTCTCACCAAGGAACAATATAGAGGCATTATAATATCTTTTGTTTTATTTTCCATTCCTTTCCTTATCATACCTAGCATTCTATTTGCTTTCTTGGCCGCCGCTGCACACTGGGCCGAGGGTTTTAACATGGTATCCACAATGATGCCTAAATCTTTTTCCTGGGTGGTGGTTCCTAATGTGGAACCTTGCATCGTGTAACCATAGTTTGGGTTGTTCTTTCCTAGGTGCATAACTTTGCACTTGTCCACATTAAATTTCATCTGCCATTTTGATGCCCAGTCTTCCAATTTATCAAGATCCTCTTGCAATTTTCCACAATCCTCTTGGGTTTTAACAACTTTAAATAGTTTTGTGTCATCTGCAAATTTGATAACCTCACTCGTTATTCCACTTTCCAGGTCATTTATGAATATGTCAAAAAGCAGCGGACCCAGCACAGATCCCTGGGGTACACCACTATTCACCTTTCTCCATTGGGAAAATTGGCCATTTAGCCCTACCCTCTGCTTTCTATCTTTTAACCAGTTCCTGATCCACAATAGTACACTGCCTCCAATCCCATGACTCTTTAGTTTTGCAAAAAGTCTCTGATGAGGGACCTTGTCAAAAGCGTTCTGAAAGTCCAGGTACACAATATCAACCGACTCACCTTTGTCCACCTGTTTATTCACTCCTTCAAAAAAACATAACAGATTAGTAAAACAAGATCTTCCTTGTATAAAGCCATGTTGGCTGTCTCCCGTTAGGTCATGACTATCTACATGCTGAGTAATTTTATTCTTTATGATGGTTTCTATCATTTTTCCCAGTACTGATGTCAGGCTCACCGGTCTATAGTTTCCGGGATCACCCCTGGAACCCTTTTTAAAATTGGTTTTACATTGGCGATCCTCCAATCTTCAGGTATTAGAAATGATTTTAATGATAGTTCACAGATTACTAATAGCAGATCTGTAATCTCATATTTCAGTTCTTTCAACATCCTTGGATGTATACCATCCGGCCCAGGTGATTTGCTACTCTTCATTTTATCTAATAGTTGTAATACATCTTCCCGATGTATCGATATTTCTTTTAATTCTTCCACACCTTTAAATACCACTTCAGTCATGGGTAACATACCTACATCTTCCTCAGTAAAGACCGAAGCAAAGAATTCATTCAGTCTCTCCGCTATCGCCTTGTCACCTCTTAGTGCTCCTTTAACCCCTTCATCATCTAATGGACCAACTGACTCTCTCACAGGTTTTTTGCTACGAATGTACTTGAAAAGGTCTTTATTTTGCGTTTTTGCTTCCGCAGCAAGCTTCTTCTCAAATTCTCTTTTTGCCTGCCTTATCAATGCCTTGCATTTGACTTGCCAGTGCTTGAGCTATTTCCAGGTTTCGTCGTTTGGCTCTTTTTTCCATTTCATGAAAGATGCTTTTTTGGCATCAACAGCCTCTTTGTCCTCACCTTTAAACCATGCTGGCAGTTTTTTGGACTTCCTTCCACTTTTCTTAAAGCGTGGAATACAGCTGGTCTGGGCTTCCAAGATAGTATTTTTCAACAACACCCAAGCTTGATGTACGTCTTTAACCTTTGCAACTGCTCCTTTTAGTTTTTTCTTAACTGTTTTCCTCATTTTATCATAGTCTCCCTTTCGAAAGTTAAAAGGTAGTACTGTGGATTTCCTTACTATCCCTCCTCCACTAATTAAATCAAAGGCGATCATGCTATGATCACTATTGCCAAGTGGCCCCAACAACCTTATCTCTTGCACTAGATCTGGTGTTCCTCTATGGACTGGGTCTAATATGGCTTCCCCTCTGGTCGGTTCATGAACCAGCTGCTCCAAGAAGCAGTCATTTATTTCATCTAGGAACTTTATCTCCCTAGCATGTCCTGACATGTGTCACACCCTCATCGGGCCCCTCCGGTGGAGACTGGTATTATGGCTTAATACCTTTTCTTGGCTTTCTATATGCTATAGATAGCCCTGCCTGGCCCTCTGTGGGTGGTAGTTGTACCGTCTTCTTGTAATCACTCAAACACACAGTTCATACTTTAAATCCAGGGCTTTATTCCCCGTCCAATGAGGTATTCTTTTTCTTGAAGAACAAAAATAATCAAAAGCCACTCTGGCAAATAACAGAAGCAAACATTGAACAAAAAGTGCTTTCCTCAGCTTTAACTTTTTAACAAAAGAAAAACAGTTCTCTTCATGAGCACTTAATCCTTTTCTTTTGCTGTTATAAATCAATCAGGGTTCACTTTAAACCAAGCAACTTCTGCCAGTTACTGTGTTGCTGTTTAAACCTTCCTTATACATGTATTTTCTTATCTCAGTGAAAACTCTTCCTCTTCAGTTGTCACTAAAGAGCATTCCATTGGTTCAGTGTTATCTGGTACATTAGAAATATCATATGGCATTAAAGGATAACCATTTGTACCTACGTTTTCTGTAGCAGCTGTCCTGCCGAGCTCACTCTGGTTAATCACGTCAGCTACGTGACTGCTTCCTGGCTCTAGGCTAAAACACTGCTGGGTATTACCGTATACTCTGGATAATGGCTTGTAAGAGCACTCCTCCTGTGTAAAGCTATGAGGTAACTGCCCATAAACACTGGTATTAGAATCAAACAGCTTGTGTCCTGCCTTGAATGGGTTAAAGGCTAATTCCTCTGATACAGCTGTGGGAGTTTTCAGTGCTGACAACGGCACTCGAGAGAAGTCTGAACATTTAAAGTTGCTAGCAGAATTATAAGGTAAGAGACCTTCCTTTCTCTTGTAACTGCCCGTACAAGGAAAGAAGTTGTTTCCTTTTCCCTTTATCTCTGCTCTAGGCTGGCTTCTTCTATTAATCCTGGACTTAGCCCATTCGGGTGTAAAACAGTCCTGTCCCACTTTGAATGCCTTGCTTCATGCAACAGGATTCCTCTCTCTTCTCTTCTGGCTTTCACACACACACTCTGTGTTCAACAGCTGATCTCCACACGTACTCACATAGTCCTGAGACTCATTCAAGCTGTCCTCTGGTATATGTTGCTGACACTCTCTCTCATTTCCTTCCTTCCACCAACTTTGGTCCTGGAGATGAGATTGGCTTATAGTGTTTCTTTCTCTTTCCCTCCGTTCCCACGACTGAGGTTGTTGCTTCCCCCTCTGTCCGTGCTCACTCTCCCTCACTGCTTGTGAGTGTGCCTTATGTATCTGTCCCCGGGTTCCACCCCTTCTCAGCTGATCCCTATCAGGTAAATCAACCTCCATTCTCATGCTGGCTGGGTGTGCCTTTTTACCCTTTTCCCACGTGTGCCGTGGTTGCTCATAGCAACTATTTGACATGTTTTTGTTTACCTCATCAGGTTCTGCCTGATTTTCTCCGCTAATCTCCATTTCCTCTGGGTCCCCTGGGTTTACCTTGTGACACATGACACTGATCCAGTCGATACCAGGGTAATTGAAATCACCCATTATTATTACTGCGCTATAACTTTTGTTAGCTTCCTTGATTTCTTTGAGCATTTCATCATCCATTTGGCCATTCTGGCCAGGCGCTCGATAGTACACCCCCACTGCCATTGCCTTCCCCCTTTTACATGGAATTTCAATCCATGTAGATTCTACAGCAGATTTTGTTTCCTGCAAAACTTTAATCCTTTCTGAGTCAATGCCTCTCTAACATAGAGAGCAACCCCTCCACCAATTTGATCAGCTCTATCATTACGATATCGTTTGTACCCAGGTATCACAGTGTCACACTGGTTGTCCTCCTTCCACTATGTCTCTGATATTCCAATCATATCTAACCTTTCATTTAGTGCTATATATTCTAACTCTCCTATCTTATTTTTTAGACTTCTATCATTTGCATACAAGCATTTTAGAGAATGTATTTTATTCATATTAATTTGGCTATTGTTAGACATGGGTAATTTGGGATCTTTAAGCTCTATCTTCTCCATACTTGAGGGCATTTGGGCTACTTTACTCTTTTGTGGAACCTCTCTGCTTTTGGTAGTATCCTTCAAAGATACATTCTTCCGAACCATCCGCTCTTGGGCGACTGTCAACTTTCCCCTAATATCTAGTTTAAAAGCTGCTCTATCTCCTTTTTAAAGGTTAATGCCAGCAGCCTGGTTCCATCCCGGTTAAGGTGCAGCCCATCCCTTCGGAAGAGCCCCTCCTTTCCCCAGAATGTTACCCAGTTCCTAACAAATCCAAAACCCTCATCACTGCACCATTGTCTCATCCACGCATTGAGACTCCGGAGCTCTGCCTGCCTTTTTGGTCCTGCGCGTGGAACAGGAAGCATTTCGGAGAATGCTACCCTGGAAGTTCTGGATATCAACTTCCTACCTAAAAGCCTAAATTTAGCCTCCAGAACCTCCCTACCACATTTTCCTATGTCATTGGTACCGACATGTACCAAGACAGCAGACTCCTCCCCAGCACTTTCTAAGACCTTATCTAGGTGGCGCGTGAGGTCCGCTACCTTCGCACCAGGCAGGCATGTTACCAGGTGATCCTCACGTCCACCAGCCACCCAGCTATCTACATGCCTAATGATCGAATCACCAACTATAACGGCTGTCCTAACCCTTCCCTCATGGGCACATGGCCCTGTAGAAACCTCCTCGGTGCGAGAGGGTTTTACATCACTTGGAGGACAGGTCCTAGTTACAGGATCACTTCCTGCCACACCAGGGTGATGCTCTCCTGTCACATGACCTCTCTCCTCCATGGCAACAGGGATGCTGCTAGACTGGAGGTGGGACTTCAGGACTATATCCCTGTAGGTCTCGTCTATGTACCTCTCTGTCTGTCTTATGCTTTCCAAGTCTGCTACTCTAGCCTATAGAGAATGGACTCATTCCCTGAGAGCAAAGAGCTCCTTGCACCTAGTGCACACGTAAGACCTCTCACCAACTGGGAGAAAATCATACATGTGACACTCAATGCAAAAGACTGGAAAGCCCCCATCCCGCTGCTGGACTGCTGTCTGCATCTTAGTTTTAAGTTTGTGTTTAGATCTAAGTTCTTTACTTACTAAGGGTTGCTATGGATATTTATACTAATAAAACTGTACCTAATACGTGTAATATACCTTGTTCACCTGAAGCTTAAGTAATCTCAGGTCCTTAGTGTATGACTGATTTGGGTAATGATCTTCACCTGAAAGCACCTCTTGTCTTTTAAGATGTGTAAATACATTTAAAGCTACAATTATCCCAGGGGTGGGTGGGTGTGGGGAGGGAAATAACACTTATTAAAAGAGGGCTGCTACACAGTACCCTGTCTTGTACTGCTGAGGTAAGCTATATTCTGATTTGATTTAAATTATAGCTCTTAGCTGCTGCTAGGCTCTAACTTCTTATGAAATTTAAACTACAAGCTCTCTGCTGGGTTCTAAATTTATCAACAAAAAAGAACTCTAAACAAGGCAGACTGGGTCAACAAAACAAAACAGCAAAAAACCAAAAAAAGAGAAAAGTGAGACAGTAATCACTGTAGGAGTGAATGGCATAGAGGAAAAAAGGGGGGGGGGGGAAGAAGACCTCAGTATTCCTCCGTACAACCTTGGAAAGAAGAGTCTCACAAGGGGGTACACGACCCAAACTAAATGAAAAGACTCGCTTTACATCAAGGGTCCAGACCCAAAACACCCCCCAAAAAAACCTCTGTAATGCACATACAAAACTCCAAATGGTGCAAGAACTCAGCAATCAGCCAAAAGCAAACCAGCAGCAAGAGAAAAACCAGAGCTTATCTTAAGTCGAAGCAGGACAAAAACAGGAACGAGCTCCGACCTGAGCCCCGACACATAGTGTTTCGCCTTGCGGCTTCTTCAGGGAGCTGCAGTCGATAAAGAATCAAATCTCAGAAACTTGCTGATCTGCAAATTAAAAAACAAAACCCATCTAACAAAAAACATGAAAAAAACCACCCTTACAAATGATCAAGTCCAGAAGCTTACTGTAAAGGTTGCAGAAACGGAACGAAGAGCTGTGCTGTGTCATGGCGTCGCAGTAACATCAAAAAGATGCCAAAAGAGAGGGGAACGCATGCGCCATAAAAAGAAAAAGAAAAACCCCATGACGTCAGAGGGAAGCCACACACTAAACAAACAGCAAAAGCAAAAATGCTCAACGACCGTGGCAACGACAGAAAAAAAGTATGTCAAAGCAGAGACCCACCAACCCACTCCTAAGTCCATCAAAAAGTTATAAACAATGTGTCCATTCAATGGTTTCATTAAGCCCACGAGGTGCCACTGTATCCAATGAAAAAATCCCACGCTGCTCAAGGCGAAAGAGAGCCCTGTCCAAACTACCCTTGCTGGAAAAAGAAGTACATTGTTGAATCACAAGACACCGAAGATCCTCAAAAACATGTCCTGTGGTTTGAAAATGCTGTACCAGAGGTGCACCCACCACAGCGTGAGCCAAACGACTCCGATGCTCAATCAACCGAGTCCATAAGGCACGGGAAGTCTTCCCGACATAAGCCAGATCGCAAGGGCAACGAAGCAAATATATGACCCCCACACTGCTACACGATGTTGACTGAGACAGCCGATAAGAGCATCGATTATGATGAAATTCATGGCAGGTCTCCATCACAGAACATACTGAACAGTGGCCACAGCTACGGTGGCCAACTGGGCCAGCTGAAGGAGAGGAGGCCCCTACAAAAGTGGAAGGGCACAACAGATCCTTCAAACTAGAGCTTTTGGTGTAAACTGATCGAAGATTGAGAAGTTCCAGACCAGAAGTCAAGCGAAAAACATGGGCATGTAACTGAATGATCTTGAAAAGCTGATGGCTGAGAGGATTGAATCGGGTAATGAAATGCACAAAAGCAGAATCTTGCAAGGTAGAACGATCGCAGCGATGCAACAACCAATCCCGATCATTATACCGGGCCCTGGTACATGCCCGGCGAACCAGGGAAAAAGGATAGCCCCGGGCCAAAAAAGAATCCTCCAAAACCTGAGACTGAGACTGAAAATCAGAAACAGAAGAACAGTTGCGACTATAACGGAGAAACTGGGCAAGAGGTACGCTGTCCTTCAATCACTGCGGATGAGCACTGTGTAAACTATGGATGCTGATCCTCCTATATGACGTGACACCCTCACTTTTTCTGTGGATCAAGTTCAAGATTTGCTTAAGGACTCTCCTGGTTTTGACTCCATTGACTCCTTGGATAGCCATGGTGCTTGGCTTTCGTTGACTAAACTGTGGAAGCGCCTGATTCGCGCTGAATTACATCGAGCCACGTTAATTGAATATATTCATCGTCAGCAAATTCCTCGCGGGTTCCGTGTTAAGAAGGAACCACAACTGTTTGCTGAGGATGACACGTTTGTTGAGAACTGTAACAAAATCCTCAACAAATGCTCCTTGGATTTGATGGTGCTCACTGTCAATGCTACCAAGTCTTTCAATGTCACGACTGGTTTAGACATTGATCAGAGGCTTGCCACTCTCAAGACTGAAGAGAAGGAGGATGCTTTTGCGACACATATGAAAAGATTACAATCTCAGCTAAACTCTTTTCGGCAGGAAACAAAGAATTTCAAGCTCTCTAAACTACACCGGGATGACACAGATTACAAGACTGGTTTTGTTTATGCGTGGATGCAACCTGAACGTCGTAAACGTAATCATGTATCCTTTGAATATGCAGAGGATTCCGCCATGTCTGATCAAGGTACTTCTGGCCCGGAGGATTTTCCCGACCGTGGCAGGGGCACCCGCAAGCGCAAAGGCATCGGATGCGGGCAGAGCAAACAGAGCGATGGTCAGACCACGTCTTGCCGCCCTTGGACGAGATCGCAAGTGGCAGCGGACCCCGAGGGCTTGTAGTGAATTTGTCCTCTCGAGTGCTCTCTCCGGCCCAGATTAGTGTGTTGGAGAAAGGCTTATCTTTTGTCCCTCGGACTTTTTATGATGCTTTTCAAGTTCGTGTTGACTTGGAGCGCTTTTTGCGCAAACTTCATCTTAAAGCTTTTTTGCTGTTCCATCCACGTCGTCAAATTTGTCTGATCCTGCTGTGATGCCTGCTGTGGATACACTTCCGACAGCTGATGAGCATGGTTTTTTGGATACTGTTTGTCTACCCTTTCGCTCTACCTGGGTTCCGCCTGGCCCACCACCGGCATCACTACAAGTTTTTCGGGATCTTGTGCTTCATGATATAGCTCAGTTGGAAACCACTTTTTACCTTCGGGTTCATCATAGTTTGTCTGCTTCCGAACGCCAGGCTTTGACAGCCCTCCGTGGCTTCACCGATATCATCATTCAGAGAGCCGATAAAGGTGGAGCTGTTGTAGTGCAAGATGTAGTTCAATATGTGGCTGAAGTTCACTCTCAGCTTCTGGATGTTTCCACTTATTTACCGTTATCTTCAGACCCCACTGGTGACCTTCGGGTTTTGATCAAGGAGCAGGTTTCCCTGGCCCTTGAGGCTAGCCTCATTACCAGAAAGGAGGCGCGCTTACTTTGTGCCTCTCATCCACGCACTCCGCAGTTTTACATTCTCCCCAAGATTCATAAATGTTTACGTTGTTCTCCTGGGCGCCCTATTGTATCTCTTCGAGGTTCCCTTTTGGAACCTCTTTCTCTTTTTGTTGATTCTTTTTTGCGCCCTATGGTTTTTCGCATCCCATCGTATTTAAGGGACACATAAGAACATAAGAACATAAGATATGCCATACTGGGTCAGACCAAGGTCCATCAAGCCCAGTATTCTGTTTCCAACAGTGGCCAATCTAGGTCATATGTACCTAGCAGTTTCCCCAAGAGACACAAGTTCCACAATGCTTGTGCTGGGTCAAGCATTGATATCTTCGGTCAATTCTTAATAATGGTTTATGGACCTTTCCTCCAGGAACTTGTCCAAACCTTTTCTAAACCCAGCTACACTATCAGCCTTTACTACATCCTCCGGTAACAAATTCCAGAGTTTGATTACACGTTGAGTGAAAAAATATTTTCTTTTATTAGTCTTAAATAGTTTACCCTGTATCTTCATTGCATGTCCCCTAGTCTTTCTATATTCTGATAAGGTAAACAATCGATCTACATTTACCCGTTCCACTCCGTTCATTAATTTATAGACTTCTATCATATCTCCCCTCAGCCGTCTCTTTTCCAGGTTAAAGAGCCCTAACCTTTTTAGCCTTTCTTCATAGGAGTATCCTTCCATCCCCTTTACCAATTTGGTGGCTCTTCTCTGTACCTTTTCTAAAATCGCTATATCCTTTTTAAGATACGGCGACCAGAATTGCACACAATATTCAAGGTGTGGTCTCACCATGGAACGATATAGAGGCATTATAATATCTTTTGTTTTATTTTCCATTCCTTTCCTTATCATACCTAGCATTCTATTTGCTCTCTTGGCCGCCGCTGCACACTGGGCAGAGGGTTTTAACATGGTATCCACAATGATGCCTAAATCTTTTTCCTGGGTGGTGGTTCCTAATGTGGAACCTTGCATCGTGTAACCATAGTTTGGGTTGTTCTTCCCTAGGTGCATAACCTTGCACTTGTCCACATTAAATTTCATCTGCCATTTTGATGCCCAGTCTTCCAATTTATCAAGATCCTCTTGCAATTTTTCACAATCCTCTTGGGTTTTAACAACTTTAAATAGTTTTGTGTCATCTGCAAATTTGATAACCTCACTCGTTATTCCACTTTCCAGGTCATTTATGAATATGTCAAAAAGCAGCGGACCCAGCACAGATCCCTGGGGTACACCACTATTCACCTTTCTCCATTGGGAAAATTGGCCATTTAGCCCTACCCTCTGCTTTCTATCTTTTAACCAGTTCTTGATCCACAATAGTACACTGCCTCCTATCCCATGACTCTTTAGTTTTGCCAAAAGTCTCTCAGGAGGGACCTTGTCAAAGGCTTTCTGAAAGTCCAGATACACAATATCAACCGACTCACCTTTGTCCACCTGTTTATTCACTCCTTCAAAAAAACATAACAGATTAGTAAGACAAAATCTTCCTTGTCTAAAGCCATGTTGGCTGTCTCCCATTAGGTTGTGACTATCTACATGCTGAGTAATTTTATTCTTTATGATGGTTTCTACCATTTTTTCCGATACTGACGTCAGGCTCACCGGTCTGTAGTTTCCCGGATCACCCCTGGAACCCTTTTTAAAAATTGGTGTTACATTGGCGATCCTCCAATCTTCAGGTATTAGAGATGATTTTAATGATAGTTCACAGATTACTGATAGCAGGTCTGCAATCTCATATTTCAGTTCTTTCAACACCCTTGGATGTATACCATCCGGCCCAGGTGATTTGCTACACTTCAGTTTATCTAATAGTTGTAAGACATCTTCCCGATGTATCGATATTTTCTTCAATTCTTCCGCACCTTTAAATACCACTTTAGTCATGGGTAACATCCCTACATCTTCCTCAGTAAAGACCGAAGCAAAGAATTCATTCAGTCTCTCCGCTATCACCTTGTCGCCTCTTAGTGCTCCTTTAACCCCTTTATCATCTAATGGACCAACTGACTCTCTCACAGGTTTTTTGCTACGAATGTACTTGAAAAGGTCTTTATTTCACGTTTTTGCTTCCGCAGCAAGCTTCTTCTCAAATTCTCTCTTTGCCTGCCTTATCAATGCCTTGCATTTGACTTGCCAGTGCTTGTGCTGTTTCCAGGTTTCATCGTTTGGCTCTTTTTTCCATTTCCTGAAAGATGCTTTTTTGGCAACAACAGCCTCTCTGACCTCACCTTTAAACCATGCTGGCAGTTTTTTGGACTTCCTTCCACTTTTCTTAAAGTGTGGAATACAGCTGGTCTGGGCTTCCAAGATAGTATTTTTCAACAACACCCAAGCTTGATGTACGTATTTAACCTTCGCAATTGCTCCTTTTAGTTTTTTCTTAACTGTTTTCCTCATTTTATCATAGTCTCCCTTTCGAAAGTTAAAAGGTAGTACTGTGGATTTCCTTACTATCCCTCCTCCACTAATTAAATCAAAGGCGATCATGCTATGATCACTATTGCCAAGTGGCCCCAACACCCTTATCTCTTGCACTAGATCTGGTGTTCCACTAAGGACTAGGTCTAATATGGCTTCCCCTCTGGTCGGTTCATGAACCAGCTGCTCCAAGAAGCAGTCATTTATTTCATCCAGGAACTTTATCTCCCTAGCATGTCCTGACGTGACACTGACCCAGTCGATACCGGGGTAATTAAAATTTAATACACCATGCATTTTTTACAGATTTTGGCATCTGGTCATGATACTGCTGTTCCTTTGGGACTTTGGATGGTCACCATGGATGTTTCTTCTCTGTACACCAGTATTCCCCAGCAGGAGGCCATTGCCATTGGCCGTTCGACTTTGACTGCTCGACAGGACCTCAGCCCTTCGAAAGTTGATTTTTTGATTCAGTTGTTAACTCTGGCCATGACACAGAATTTCTTTTGTTTTGACGGTTCTTTTTTTCAGCAAATTCGAGGAGTTGCTATGGGTGCCACTATGGCCCTGTCCATTGCCAACCTCTACATGGCACATTTTGAGGAATACTGGTTGACCATGCATCCTTTTCAGTCCCATGTCAGACTATGGGTACGCTACATTGATGACATCTTCCTGCTTTGGGATGGCGCTAAAGATTTGTTACTATCTTTTCATGCTTGGCTGAATCAGTGTGACCCAAATCTCCATTTTTCTCTGGACTGTAGCACCACTTCCATTTCTTTTTTGGATGTTCTAGTCACACGGCGTGAAGATTGTCTCATTACTTCAGTGTATACTAAGCCAACACATCGGATGGCATTTCTTCATTACCACAGTGCTCATCCGGAGCGATTGAAGGACAGCGTACCTCTTGCCCACTTTCTCCGTTATCGTCACAACTGTTCTTCTGTTTCTGATTTTCAGTCTCAGTCTCAGGTTTTGGAGGATTCTTTTTTGGCCCGGGGCTATCCTTTTTCCCTGGTTCGCCGGGCACGAACCAGGGCCCGGTATAATGATCGGGATTGGTTGTTGCATCCCCGTGATCGTTCTACCTCGCAAGATTCTGCTTTTGTGCATTTCATTACCCGATTCAATCCTGTCAGCCATCAGCTTTTCAAGATCATTCAGTGACATGCCCATGTTTTTCGCTTGACTTCTGGTCTGGAACTTCTCAATCTTCGATCAGTTTACACCAAAAGCTCTAGTTTGAAGGATCTGTTGTGCCCTTCCACTTTTGTAGGGGCCTCCTCTCCTTCAGCTGGCCCAGTTGGCCACCGTAGCTGTGGCCACTGTTCAGTATGTTCTGTGATGGAGACCTGCCATGAATTTCATCATAATCGACGTTCTTATCAGCTGTCTCAGTCAACATTGTGTAGCAGTGTGGGGGTCATATATTTGCTTCGTTGCCCTTGCGATCTGGCTTATGTCGGGAAGACTTCCCATGCCTTACGGACTCGGTTGATTGAGCATCGGAGTCGTTTGGCTCACGCTGTGGTGGGTGCACCTCTGGTACAGCATTTTCAAATCACAGGACATGTTTTTGAGGATCTTCGGTGTCTTGTGATTCAACAATGTACTTCTTTTTCCTGCAAGGGTAGTTTGGACAGGGCTCTCTCTCGCCTTGAGCAGCGTTGGATTTTTTCATTGGATACAGTGGCACCTCGTGGGCTTAATGAAACCATTGAATGGACACATTGTTTATAACTTTTTGATGGGCTTAGGAGTGGGTTGGTGGGTCTCTGCTTTGACATATTTTTTTTCTGTCATTGCCACGGTCATTGAGCGTTTTTGTTTTTGCTGTTTGTTTAGTGTGTGGCTTCCCTCTGACGTCATGGGGTTTTTCTTTTTCTTTTTATGGCGCATGCGTTCCCCTCTCTTTTGGCGTCTTTTTGATGTTACTGCGACACCATGACACAGCACAGCTCTTCGTTCCGTTTCTGCAACGTTTACAGTAAGCTTCTGGACTTGATCATTTGTAAGGGTGGTTTTTTTCATGTTTTTTGTGAGACGGGTTTTGTTTTTTAATTTGCAGATCAGCCAGTTTCTGAGATTTGATTCTTTATCGACTGTAGCTCCCTGAAGAAGCCTCGAGGCGAAACACTATGTGTCGGGGCTCAGGTTGGAGCTCGTTCCTGTTTTTGTCCTGCTTCGACTTAAGATAAGCTCTGGTTTTTCTCTTGCTGCTGGTTTGCTTTTGGCTGATTGCTGAGTTCTTGCACCATTTGGAGTTTTGTATGTGCATTACAGAGGATTTTTTGGGGGGGTTTTGGGTCTGGACCCTTGATGTAAAGTGAGTCTTTTCATTTAGTTTGGGTCGTGTACCCCCTTGTGAGACTCTTCCTTCCGAGGTTGTACGGAGGAATACTGAGGTCTTCTCCCCCCCTTTTTTCCTCTATGCCATTCACTCCTACGGTGATTCCTGTCTCACTTTTCTCTTTTTTTGTTTTTTTTGTTTTTTTGCTGTTTTGTTTTGTTGACCCAGTCTGCCTTGTTTAGAGTTCTTTTGTTGTTGATAGGTTATTTGGCTCTTTGAGGATTTTTTTACTTGATAGTGTAAACTATGGGTTCTAAATTTAACCAGAAAGCTCTCTTCTGTGTTTTAAATTTAAGCTAAAAGTACTTTGCTGATGCTAGGCCCTGAGTGACTATTACATTTAGACTACAAGTTCTCTGCTGGGTTCCAAATGTAACCAGAAAGCTCTCTTCTGTGTTTTAAATTTAAACTTAAACTGCTGTTACTAGGCCCTGACTGATTTAACAAAAAATAGTGGGTTCACAGATTAATTAGCTTTAATACAAAGAAGTCCTTTTAGAAAATTACCAGAAGTATATACTCACAGTTGCAGATCTCGCTTCAGAAGTAACAGTCCCTTTTTCTATTCCTTCATACCTGAGCGTAGAGTGTGGACTGTTGAGATCTACTAGTTGCTAATGCATGGTTATACGTGTGCATGCCCAAGGAGAGCTCTTCTAAAAACACAACATAAGAACATGCAAAATGTCATACTGGGTCATACCAAAGGTACACTGATCTAGTATCCTGTTTCCAGCAGTAGCCAGTTGAGGTCACAAATACCTGGGAGGTTCCCAAAAGGCAGAAAGATTCTATACTGTATATCCCAGGGGTAAGTGATGGATTTCCCCAAGCCAATTTAATAATGGTTTGAGGACTTTTCCTCTGGAAACTCATCCAAATATCTTTTAAATCCAGCTACAATAACAGCTTTTACTACATCCTCTGGCAACAAATTCCAAAGTTTGATTACATGCTAAGTGAAAAAAAAATACTTTCTCTGAATAGTCTTAAATATGCTACATTGTAACTTCATTACATGTCCCCTAGTCTTTCTACTTTTTGAAGGAGTAAACAACTGATCTACATTTACCTATTCTACTCCACTTATTAGTTTATTTATTTACATTCTCTTATATACTGTGCTATTCTGCATCAGCGCGGTTTACATTGAACAAACTGAAATTACATTGAACAGGGCATTATAACTTGGAGATAACTATTTTACAGGGAACATGGGCTATGGAGGGTTAAGTGGCTTGCCCAAGACCACAAGGAGCATCTGTGGAACTAGAAACCCCAGTCCTTCCGGCCCAAGGTTGCTGTTCTCTAGTGGGATTTGAACCCCCGACCTTCCGGCCTGAGGTACCTTGCCCAACACCACTCCTCCACTCCTAGATTTATAGATCTCAATCTTATCTCCTCTCAGCCATCTTTTTTCCAAGCTAAAGAACCCTAACTTTTTAAGTCTTTTCTAATAGGGGTATCCTTCTATCTCTTTTATCATTTTGGTTGCTCTTCTCTGTACCTTTTCGAATTCTGCTATTTCCTTTTTTAGTTAAGGTGACCAGACTGCATATAATATTCAAGAATTTTATTTGCTTTCTTGGTCACCACTGCACACTGAATAGAAGGTTTGAACGTATTATCTACAATGATGCTGAGATCCTTTCCTGGGTGGTGATTCCAGTTGTGTAACCCTGCATCATGTAACTATAATTTGGGTTTTCATTTCTAAGTGCATAACATTGCAGTTGTCCACTTTAAATTTCATCTACCATTTGGATGCCCAGTCTCCCAATTTATCAAGGTCCTCTTGCAATTTTTCACAATGCTCTTGCAATATTACAACTTTGTGTTAACTTTGTGTTATCTGTAAATTTGATCACCTCACTCGTTGCTCCCATTTCCAGGCCATTTATGAATATGTTAAAAGCAGAGGGCCCAGCACAGATCTCTGAGGTACTCCATATTTATCTTTCTTCACTAAGAAAATGGATCATTAAACCCTACTCTCCGCTTTCTATCTTTCAACCAGTTCCTGATCCTTATCCCATGGCTTTTTTAATTTCCCCCTCATGAGGGACTTTGTCAAAGGCTTTCTGAAAATCCAGATACACTATGGCTGGCATTCTGAGAGAGATATAGTGGGGTTGTATGTCCGGCAGGGATGTATAACCCCCAAACAATGCAGGGACCATGTGCTGCCTCTCCTGCTCTCTGCACATACAGGGCCACTGTGCAGGAAGTGCTTTGTGGGGTTGGGAGGGGCAGAGCAAGGATGGTGCATTGTGGCTGGACATACAGGGCCCTTTACATCCAAAGGTGGAATAAGCACCAGGTATCTTGGTGATCTTGGTCCTCAGCCCCCCTACCCCAGCACATCACAGGTGTACCTGGAGCCTGACCCAGGGCTTGGGGAACTCCCCCAGGGGCTGAGCAGTGGTGAGAGGGGGCTTTTCCACTGCTGGGTCATATGTTGCCCTTGCTGGATGTGTTGGTGCCGTAGTGACTGCACACACCAGGAGGAGGAGGATGGGGTGGCTTAGATGGGCAGGTCACAGGATGTCTCTGGCAGCAGCATTGGGGGGCAGCCAGTCTGTCCAGAGGCTCTGATACTACAACCATGGGAACGTCTAGCTGCTGCAGTTGCAGAATTTATTTTATTTAGACAGTTGTGTATATCACCTTATCCTTCAATCAAAGTGGTCAACACACAATTGGTGGATATATTTAACACAAGGGGATATGAGACACATACACTAATACTTACAGGGAACATGGGCAATGGAGAGTTAAGTGGCTTGCCCAAGATCACAAGGAGCAGCTGTGGGACTAGAAACCCCAGTCCTTCCAGCCCAAGGTTGCTGTTCTATAGCAGGATTTGAACCTGTGACCTTCTGGCCTGAGGTAATTTGCCCCAACCACTAGGCCATTCCTCCCTTCCATTTTCCATTATTTTAGCTGTATTTATATCCCGCTTTTCACCGGGTCAAAGTGGTCAATTGGGGGATACATTTAACATGAGGGGATATGAGACACATACACTAATACTTACAGGGAACATGGGCAATGGAGGGTTAAGTGGCTTGCCCAAGACCACAAGGAGTGCCTACAGGACTAGAAATCCCAGTCCCTCCGGCCTGAGATTGCTGTCCCCAGGTGGGACTTGAACCCCCGGCCCTCCGGCCTGAAGTACCTTGTCCTAACCACTAGACCACTCCTCCCTAACTATAATAATATAACTCAGTTGATGAAGTCATAAAAATTTTGTGAACAGTTTACTCCAAACAATGAAATGACAATATTGTCATTGTCAGAACTTGCCAATACTATATCTTATAATAGATATCTGCAAGTATTCCTCTAGAGGTCAGAAAGGACCCTCATAATGATTTTAAAATGTCCAAAAATTTAAGGAAACGGGAAAGAAAGGTAGCGAGAGACATAAGAAAAGGAATAGAGATAAAGATAAACAGAGGGGGAGTGTGGACAGGAGGATAGATGGAATGGCAGATGGAAGAGTTAGAAAAAGATGGAGAGAGCTAGAAGACTAATGAAGGCTGAATGATGATGGTATTAAGAGGAGAAAGAAGTTAAACAGCAAGAAAGAAAATGAAGAGAGAAACTGAGAAGGAAGAGAATGTTACAAATGTGAGAATAAAAAGGACAAGAAGAATGAACAGAAGTAAAAGAGCATACTGTTATGACAGAAGTGAGAGAGAGAGAGAGAGAATGGATATAATATAGTAACATAGTACATGACGGCAGATAAAGACCAGTATGGTCCATCTAGTCTGCCCAGCAAGGCGGCAAGAGTAGGTGCACCTGCTGCTCCGTACAAGTCACCTCTCCCCATGTCTTTGTTTAGGGGTGTACCCATCGCTTCGTGTAGGTCACACCTATTTGCTCAGATATAAGAGTTAGTTATGTTTATTTTGATTTTATCCTGTTTCTATGAGGTAGAAAGAGAGAAGAATGAAGACCAAACAACAGAACAAGAGAGAGAATGAGAGATCAGAGACCCCACAAGCTAATTACAATTCCCCAAACCTCATTCAGCAGCAAAGGCTCCTGAAGCTATTGGGATTTGTAAGGATGAAATACAGAGAAGCACAGCTCACATCCTGAGTGCCAGGTATAAAATTCATAAGCCGACAGTGAAGTGCAACCCGGATAATTGCATTCTCTCCTTCTGTTATACATGCAGCTCAGGTAAGCTCCCGTATCTTCTACAAATGTATTTATAAATATGGACTTGTTGTGTTGACAATCTTGATGCAGGCTAATGTCTCAGAATGGATTAATTTTCCACATACTGTGGCAAGAATAAACCTTGGACTCAATATTCAATGTGATTAAGGTGGTCAGCAGAGCTTGTAACCACATTTTATTTTATTTATTTAAGAGTTGTCTATACCACCTGACATGTAATCAAAGCGATTTGCAATGAACAGAAAAAGAACATTACATTATAACATTAAAAAGGATTACAGTATAACATGATGCAAAAGTGAACCGATGATAATCAAGACAATTACAATGATTACTGGAGTCAGAACTTTAACTTATATACAATGTAATCTACACTATATTGTTGAAGTATATGTCTCAAGATCTTAGTGTAAAAGGTTTTAAAGTACAGGTTTTAGTGCTCTGATATTTGGTTGAAGGCTAGGTTGGGTAGAGTTTTCCGGATCACCAAAATGAGTTTTTTTCTGAATGTAGTTAAGTCGGCGATAGCTCTCAATCTTTCTGGAAGAGAGTTCCATAAAATAGGAGCATTAAGTGAAAAAGCCCCATTACTTGTGTTACGGTTCATTTTCCTATACTCTAGTGGAACTCCTTTGAGGTGGAATAAGCAGCTGTGACCTGAATTGGCCCTGTATGTGCTGATGGGCTGGCCCGATCCTGCCCCCCCCCCATCCTCCGCTGGGTCTCCCCATCCTGAGCATCTGGATGTTCGTGGAGAGCTGGTGGGGGAATTGTCCCCAGGTGGCTTGCGGGGCTGCACATCCCGCCTGGATGTGCATCTCTGCAACCCACGTTTCTGCATGAGGACCATAGTGTATTTTGAGTGCACCCTTTTCTAAGCCTGTTTAATAGTTTGGATAGATATGATGGTGCTATCTCTCTTAGGAGCTTGGAAATGATTAGTATCGGCTTATATTTGATTCTACTCTGGAAAGGCAACCTATGTGGATTGTATCTTGTAGTATTGGGGTTATGTGGTCGAATAGCGCAACTTTCTGGATAATGCGTGCTGCCAAGTGTTGAGCCACCTGTAGGGTAATCAGTGTTTGTTTGAGAAGTCCCTGGAATATACTATTACAATACTCTATATAGGGAATACCATCGCTTGCAGTACAGTTCTGAAGTCAGAATGACATAGCAGAGGTCTTAAGTGCTGTAACATTCTCAATTTATTGGAAATTGCTCTAGCGGTTCCTGTATGTGGGATGTGAAGCTGAGGATCTGGTCAATGGTGATGCCTAGATACTCAACTTCATTCTTTACTTCTAGGATGGTGTCTTTAACATCAAGATAAGGGGGTGGGTTGAAGCCTTGATGCCTAGGACCTCTGTTTTATTATAGTTTATATTAAAGTTGTGGGATTTTTGCTATTGCAAAATATCATTGAAGCATGAATTTATACTTTCAAAGTTAGGATTAATTATATCAAAAGGTATGTATAACATTATATCATCAGCGTATATGCCATACTCAACTTTGTATTTTTGCATAATATGACATAGGGGTTGTAGGTATATGTTAAATAGTAATGTAGGGAGAGTTGATCCTTGCAGTAATCCTTGTTGCTGTCTATATGTAGCGGATGTAGACAGCAACAAGGATTACTGCATTAATTTAATTAATCCTGTCAAAGGGATATCCACAGGTGCCATCTCTACTTGATCTGATGCTAACTGGTTAGCATCAGGACTAACTGGGCAGTGGCAATATTGAACTGCTACCCGCTTAGCCATATGGAGCAAAAGCCAGGCTCAGGAAACCCTGGCCTAACTTTTCCTGCATATCACCAATGGAGTAGCGACTTAATGTTGCCACTGCCTGGCCGGCAATCTGCAACTGCAGTGGGCCTGGATATCCAATGCCACGACAGGATATGACCCCAGCATTGAATAGCCAGCTTTATTGTTCAGCACTAGTGGCTAGCTACCTTAGAAGCACTGGCCACTGGCACTGAATATTGCACCCCTCATTCCGAAGCAAGGCTATATTGGAGACGATCTTAAACTCTCCAATGTATAGCTAATGATAGTCTCAATATTTGCATTACAGGTGTGACCCTCTTTCTTAGGTTCATGGGGTATAAAATATACAGGCAACATATTAAGGTACTCTTATAAATTATTTTTAGCAGACTGGTGACACCCAATACGACTGGGATAGTGTCTATTTCTTTTTGTCACATTTTCTTGGTCTCTGATTGCATTTGTTGGTACTTGAGAATTTTCTCTTTCTCAGTGATTTGTCCTTGTCACTGATACTTCTATTATCAATGCTGTTCTCGTGTTTTCACATTTACCACTATGACCGGTTTCTTGCATCGAGCTTCATATTGGTTGGCAGGTGATCACAACCTCTTTGGTCCTCATAATTCTCTTAAGATCATGATACTTTTGCAATGTTGTAGTGTTTATAATGTCTCCAGTGGATGAGACAAGCCACCCCATTGTGGGAGGAGTAGCCTAGTGGTTGGGGCAAGGTACTTCAGGCCAGAAGGTCAGGGGTTCAAATCCCACTAGAGAACAGCAACCTTGGGCTGGAAGGACTGGGGTTTCTGGTCCCACAGGTGCTCCTTGTGGTCTTGGGCAAGCCACTTAACCCTCTATTGCCCATATTCCCTGTAAGTATTAGTGTATGTGTCTCATATCCCCACATGTTAACTGTATCCCCCAATTGTGTTGTGACCGCTTTGATTGAAGGATAAGGCGGTATACAAAACTGTCTAAATAAATTCTGGATGGAAATTTTCTCCCAGTAGAACTTTGCTGAGAGCATAAGAAATTTTCTGAAAATGGTTACGGGCCATATTTTTGCCGAAAACCAAATGACCATCTTCAAGGTTCCACAACTTAACTATGGATTCATTTCGTGACTTGTACACACCTGAGAGGATCAGAAGAAAACGTTGAAATTTTCCGTCTGTCAAATCTTTCCAGGTGTCGTCATAAATGTGTCTTCCTTGTTTGCTCGTCCACATCATGATTTCATTCAATAAGTTCTTCCTCATGATCAAGTGGAATGCTGCGAGAGGGCCATCAACATTTCGTACAACATACCTTGTAGGACCTTGTTGTACGGGCATGACATTAGCTCTGGCGTATCTTCCAGTAGCTTGCTTTATAGGTTTCCTGTTCCATGATGTGGCATCCTTAGATACATAGGCTTCAATGGCAACATTTGTGCTTATAGTTGATGACCTCTTAGCTCCTCTATGACCACAACTAAGATTCCTCACAGATGATACTGACACCGAGGACTCCTGCCTTCTTCCCCGTCCAGCACAGCCTCGACCTTTGCCTCGACCTGTAACTTGACTCTTTGCTGCAGGCGATGTTACCAGCTCAACATCAGTCTGACATTCACTTGGCGACCAACTGCTGTCGCCATCTGAATCATGACTGTCATCATCAGATTTATCGCCCAAACCTGGCTGATATGCTTCTTCACTTGCTGAATATGCTGCATCATCAGACGACTCAGAGCCGTCACTGTCAGCATCTCGTTGCAAATGTCTCTTACTTGGGCAGCTGAATACTTTCGTTTTGACATCATAAACAATAACCTAAAATAAATAAACAAAGATAAAGTTGAATAAAACGCAAAGCAGTTTTACTATAGGTGTACAATAATCGTGATGAACGAGCTGAAAGCCTTTAGATTTCATCGGAAATAATGAGAGAACGTATGATATCAATTACAGAAAATGTGTAATTTTCATAAAATAAGTGTACAAAAAATAAATGATACATAATTAATGATAAATACCTTTGTCAGATCAAAAAATTCACAAAACTGCAAATTGTATCACGATCCAAACCGGACGTAAGCAACTGGGGTCAAAAATGACCCCCCTGGTACTTTGTGCTGCAATTCATCACTAGCGTCCCCTTGCAGATGAAAATTATTCCTCTCATGGCGCAATATAAAGAGAATATGTGAAAAGTCATAAAAAGATTGCATTCTTGAACAACAATTTTCCGAGATACACGTTGTGAAACTTGCGATGGGGTCACTTTTGACCCCATCGGTACTCCCAGGGTTAAACTGTATGGCAGGCTTAGGAATGGTGTAGGATCTCTTTGAAGCGACGCTGTCTAAAGCAGGAAGAAGCCAGTTGTGATACAATATGATGTTGTTTAAACTGCTCTAGTGAGATAAGATCAGGTCTCTGAAATTTTGATTTTGAGCTATCCTTTTAGGGAAAAATAATTTGAAGTGGAAGGTTTGAATTTGTAGAGTTCCAACTTCTGTTTGCTAAGGGTCTCCTTTGTCAGTGGTAGGGAGGTGTCCTGGAGAGCAAGAGAAAAAAGAACGCCGGTAACTGTTTTTCCCTCTCTCTGGCAGTTGAGGCTGAAGAAGGAAACATGGTATAGGACATCTGTGTGTTTGTTGTGGCATTAACTGAAGTGAATTTTAAGTTTAAAGTGAAGTACTTGATTGGAAATATAGTAGAACTTGATTAACTTGTTGGTTTCTGTAGTGTTTGAGAAGAAAAAGAGAATTTGGAAGCTCTTTTGAGGTGCTCTGTGGAGAACAGCTGTGATTTATCAGAAACTGCTATTGCTCTGAGTTTAAAACTAGTCACAGTGGCAGCTGAAACAGGAATTTTGATTTGTTACTGAGTCAAATCTCTCTCTTTGTAGAGACTCTGAGTTGAGATGGTTTGTTTGCCATCTAGTTTTAAATTCCTGTGAATTCTGGTTTAACTTGAGGAAGGAGGGGAAGTGATTCTAACTGTAATCCTATGCACCTTTATAAGAACATAGTAACATAGGGGCTTGTTGACAAAGCCGCGGTAGCGGTTCGCGGTCGTTATCGGAGCCGCGGCCCCATTGATTTGAATGGGGCCGCGGCTCCGATAACGATCGCGAACCGCTACCGCGGCTTTGTAAACAAGCCCCATAGTAAATAGAAAGTGACGACAGATAAAGACCAGCATGGTCCATCTAGTCTGCCCAGCAAGATGGCAAGAGTAGTTGCACCTGTCGCTCTGTGCAGGCCACCCCTCCCCATGTCTTTGTTTAGGGGTGAACCCACCACTCCATGTAGGACACCCCTATTTGTTGAGACATTAGATGGTTCAGAAGTTAGATGGTACCGTTTATTTTGTTTTTATCCTGTTGCTGTAAAGAGATCCACTGTGTTTGTCCCATGCCTTTTTGAATTCCATCACCGTGTTTGCCCCCACCACTTCCATCAGGAGGGCATTCCAAGCATCCACCACCCTTTCAGTGAAGAAATATTTCCTGACATTGCCTTTCAATTTACCACCTTGCAGCTTCATGTTATGCCCTCTAGTTTTACAGCTTCCCCGTCTTTGGAAGAGGTTTGTTTGTTCATCATTTCTCTTTAAGTATGTAAAGGTCTGAATCATATCTCCCCTGTCCCTCCTCTCCTCCAAAGTATACATATTTAGGTCTTCAAGTCTCTTCTCATAAGGCTTATGACGCAGGCTCCAAATCATTTTGGTCGCCTTTCTCTGAACAGTTTCCAGTCTTTTTACGTCTTTTGCAAGATATGGCCTCCAAAACTGAACACGGTATTCCAAGTGAGGTCTCACCAGTGACTTGTACAGAGGCATAAGTACCTCTTCCTTTCTGCTGTTAATCCCTCTTTGTATGCAGCCCAACATCCTCCTGGCTTTTGTCACCACCTTGTCGCACTGTTTTGCCACCTTGAGATCATCAGAGATAATCACACCAAGGTCTTTCTCCTGAACCGTGCATACCAACCTCTTGCCCCCTATCGTGTACATTTCCCTTGGATTTCTGCTACCCAAGTGCATGACACTGCACTTTTTCACATTAAATTGTAGTTGCCAAGCATTAGACCAGTCTTCCAGCTTTTGTAGATCTTTCCTCATGTTAACCACTCTCTCGGGGAAGTCCACTCTGTTGCAAATTTTTGTGTCATCTGCAAAAACACAGACCTTTCCATTCAGTCCCTCAGCAATATCACTCACAAATATATTGAACAGTGCCGGGCCCAGGACCGAACCCTGGGGCACCCCGCTAATCACCTTCCTCTCAGCCGAGTGAGCTCCATGTACCATAACCTTCTGTTGTCTGTCAGTCAACCAATTTCAAATCCAGTTTACGATCTCGGGATCCATCCCCAAGCTACTGAGTTTATTGACAAGACTCCTATGAGGAACAGTATCAAAGACTTTGCTGAAATCCAGGTAGATGACATCCATTGCATGCCCCTGATCTAGTTCCTTGGTCACCCAGTCAAAGAACTCAATCAGATTTGTTTGGCAAGACCTTCCTTCGGTAAAACCATGTTGCCTCGGATCTTGCAACCTGTTGGTTTTGAGAAAGTTCACTATTCACTCTTTCAGGAGCGCCTCCATTACTTTTCCCGCCACCGAGGTAAGGCTCACGGGCCTGTAGTTTGACATTTCTTCCCTGTCACCACTTTTGTGTAGAGGTACAACATCAGCCATTCTCCAGTCCTGAGGAACCTCTCCTATTTCCAAGGATCTGTTGAAGACATCCTTTAACGGTCCTGCAAGAACCTCTCTGAGCTCTTTCAATATCCTGGGATGTATCTCATCCGGTCCTATGGCCTTGTCCACTTTCAGTTTAGCAAGTTGTTCTAACACCTCATCTTCTGTGAATGGTGTGGTATCTACTTCATTCCCATTTATATATTTGGGAGTTACAGCTGGTCCATCCCCAGGATCTTCTTTAGTAAAAACAGAGCAGAAGTATTTGTTTAGCAATTTCGCTTTTTCAGTGTCACTTTCCATGAGTCCTTTCCCAGTACTTCTGAGTCCTGCAATTCCAACTCTGATCTTCTTCCTTTCCCAAATATACCTGAAGAAAGTTTTGTCGCCACCCTTAACATCTTTAGCCATCTTTTGCTCTGCCTTCGATTTTGCTATCCTTATTTTTCTTTTAGACTCTTTGAGTTTGATCCTGTATTCATTTCTGTGTTCTTCTGTTTGCAAGCTTTTGAATTTTGCGAAAGCTGTGGTTTTTGCCTTTATTTGAGCAGCCACCTCTTCGGAAAACCAAATAGGTTTCCTTCTCCTCTTGTTTTTATTTACTTTTCTTACATATTTATCTGTTGCCCCTTTTATTGTCGCCTTTAGTTTAGCCCATTGCAATTCCACTTCCCTTATCTCCTTCCACCCCGTCATCTCCTCCTTTAAGTACACGGCCATTATATTGAAGTCAGTGTTTTTGAAGTTTAGGACTTTGAGTTTGCTATGACTGGCCTGTACTATGGCTTTTATCTCAAACCACACTGTGTGATGGTCGCTGTTGCTCACAGGGGCACTCACGCAGACATTTGAAACGCTATCACCGTTGGTGAGCAGTACATCCAGCGTTGAGCTTTCCCTGGTTGGTTCCATCACCATTTGTCTAAGTAATGCATCTTGGAGAGCATCCACAATTTTTTTGCTTCTTTCCAGATGTGCAGAAGGAGTAATCCAATCCACATCAGGTAGATTAAAGTCACCCAATATGATCGCTTCACACTTTGTTGCTATCTTGGCAATATCTATAATCAATTCATTATCTCTCTCTTCAATTTGAGTCGGAGGTCTGTAGACTACAGCAATATGGATGACAGTGCCATCTCCTCTCTCCAACGCAATCCAGAGCGCTTCTTCTTTTCCCCATGTCCCCTGCATTTCAGTAGCTTTAATATTCCTTTTGACATACAAGGCTACTCCTCCTATTCCATTTTCTCTGTCTCTTCTTAATAGATTATAGCCAGCTATGGCTATATCCCAATCATGCGATTCATTAAACCATGTTTCTGTAATGGCCACAATGTCCAAATCTGTTTCCACCATTAGGGCTTCCAGGTCCGGAATTTTATTGGCTAAGCTTCGAGCATTTGTGCTCATTGCTTTCCAGCATTTACCTGGCTTGTGTGTATTTTGCATTGATTTTTTTCTGCCCACTTGTTTTTGATGTGTGGTTTAAAAGTGTGGCTGTTTCTGATGTTGTTCTGCTTTTGCAGGGGGTGGCATGCATATGTTGACCTTCCACATCCGTCACCCCCTTTTCCTAGTTTAAATGCATATCCACATACTGCCCCATAAGGAAACAGGGTTGAGAATTTTGAGAACTAGAGGGTCCTAATAAAAGAAAATAAAACCCTCTGTACCGCCTTTGGTGTAAAGGGTCCGCCTTATTTTATTAAATCACAGGAACTAATTGAACTCAAAGAGAAAATCCAGAAGAATATTTTTTTTTGAGTAGAAGAAAAAGGTTTAAACAAGATCAGGTTATCAGTGACTGAGCTGTGCTCTGGGGGCCTGAATTTCAGTTGGGCAGACTAAGCGCCATGGCGGTGCACAGCCTGCCCACCATTCCACTTAACCTGGATTTTCACTTCCGCATTGGGGGAAGTGAAAATCTGGGTTATGCTGAACATGCCAACTGCTGCATAGGCACAGATAGCAGTGATTTTCAATGCTTCTCACTTAGCCTCTTTGCCTTATCTTTAAGGTGCAGAGGGCTATATGAGTAGCATTAAAAATCACTTCTACCCATGTAGCCCTTACCTCCTCCCCAGAATGCCTCTAGATGCCTCAATGCTACGTGGATAGCATCTAGGTACTTAGGGACTTATCCGGGATTTTCAAAGGGTACTACCCGTGTAGGTGCCCTTCAGAAATCCAAGAGAGACCTTTAACACAGGTAACTAGGGAAGTTATCCGTGTAAAGGCCTTCGAAAATCGGGCCCTGAATGGTTAGAATGTTGAAGATGTGACTGCCTACAAACTTGGCAATGCTGCCAAAACCCAGAAGCAGTTTCTAAATTGCTAGTGAACTGGTCTGAGTGTGAACGGGCACCCTACAGGACAGTCAATGCAGATCTGTACACATCACATAAGGCAATGGCAGACAGGCAGAACTCTGGAAAAGCTCAGCTGCCCCCCACCACTATCTGACATTCACCAGCAGAGGGCACAGTCAGTCTCCACCCACTGCACCCTGCAAGGTGTTCCAACCATACACATGCTAACTGCAGACAGTCTGCTAGCTAGTACATGTTCCTGGAAGAACTGCATACACCCAAAAATGGGATGTGAGCATACACACCAAGCAAGTATGTCAGTGATTAGGCCCCAGAAAAGGAACCCATAAATATCACTTGAGAGAAAATACTGTATAGCACTATGGGGGACCTAGCCATGCCGTGGCCACTGCTCAATCAGGGTGAGAGTGACCTCCCAGCATGACATGTCGTGGCCACCCTGTCCATGCAAGTGGTGGTCGAGAACTACAATGTCCCAGCCATTGCCCTATGCCCTGTGCAGATGCCTCCTGCCCAGGCCACCCTGTCCGGGCCATATCCACAGTACCTTGTCCCTCATTATGCACATTGGCTGGCTAACACTAGAAACAGTGCAAGCAGTGTGGGCTCAGTAAGGTGTAGGTAGCCACAACACACTGGATAAACATTGTAATGGGGAAAAGATATCCTGTGATAGAAAAACAGAGGAACCTAGGAGCAATAGGGCTGTTTCTAGCAGGAAGGAAGATATCAGGACACCCAGTTGCCAAGAGCAACACAAACATTCCCAGCCACGAGGGAAAGAACCCTGCACAGCTGATAAGCAATCCCCAGCTCATAGCTCTAATAGCTTTCACCTGGGAGGGGGAAGGGCTGGATTAGAGCCTCAGCAAACGTATAAGGGACGTTCACTAGAGTTAGTGAGCAGCAGTGGCATTAGGAGGAGCAGGAGCTTTGGCTTTGGTAGCTCCAGAGAAAGCAGCTCAGAGAATTCAGAGAAGCCAGCAACAGGAAGCAGGAAAGACGTGGTGAATCATAACCAGCTGGAGTCTGTGTGCAAGCTGAGGTCTGAATCTGGAAAGCAACGTCTGCCCTGGGCTGGTAGGAAAACTTACGTGTGTGACTCTGATTCTGAATGGGAAAGAGAAAGGCAGCTAACAGCTAATAGAGTTAATTGGAGAAGAAAGGCACAGAAACCTTTTAACCAAACCTCAAAACCTATTCCTTATGGTGAAGGCATTCACAAGGAGAAAGTACCAGTCAGGATAACTGGAAAGTATTTGCAAGCTTCAAGAAAGAGAGAATATACAGTGCCAGACATTTGTATGTTGGAAGAGGGTGCTGAGCAGCCGGAACGTAGAGAAAAGCCTCTAAGGTTTAAACCCCTTCTAAAAGGAGCAGTGCACAGACTTTCTCTTGCCTCAAACCCTGAAGGTAGGCCAATTAGCCAATGTAAAGCTGGATATAAGACTTTCTCATGTAGGAGTTATAAGGGACATAACTCTCATTACAATTATATGCCAAGATATGGTGATACAGACCCTTACCTGCTAGAGGAGATAGTAGGGAGGTCACGGGAGCTGGCAGAGGAGAATAATCTGCCAACACTCTATAGGCAGCAGCAGAGTGGTACAGATGATAGTCAGATTGAAGCAATGATAATTGATCCACCAGAAACAGAATTATCTGACAATCAGATGGACTGTTCATTGGCTGTATTAAGTGATGTGGTTTCACTGTGCTGAAGAGATACAGTTGTGAAAATAATTTAACTGCCTGTTTAAAAGTACAAGACTTTACTTTATCCTATCCTTTTTGCCAGAGTGTATGGCTTATGTTTCTTTATTACCTGTGTTTGGAATCCGTCCCCGGGAGGGAAAATAAAACCCTGTCTTGACCTTAACCATTCGTGCCTCAACTACCTTATTGAAAAGGAGCCCAACTACAACCTTTCAATAAAAGGTCCCCCTGCAGCCCAACCAGTACGCTAACGCTACAGGCGTCCCAGGGTGTGACAGGAAGATGGCGTAGTATTTCGGATTTTTAAAAAAAAGAAAAAAACACAGTAAAAAGGACAGTACCAAGGAGAAGGATTACCTGAAAATCAGGAGAAGTTCGGCTATCCTGTGGAAAGGAGAGAAACCGGACCGGACTACAGATCCAGACCTGACTTGGAGCCACCCAGGAGATCTTTCTCAAGGCGAGATCCTGCTCTGTGCTCAGGTATAAGTGAGGGGGCACGGGTGTAAAAGGATCTGTGAGGAAGTATCCATTTCTGTGCTAATAGTGGGAGGCATAGAATTTCTGTTAGTACCGCACTTGGTGGACTTTTGTTGTTTTTGTCTTTGCAGATGCAGCAAACCTGATGGATCCCCAGGACGTAAAAAGCTGGATGGAGGCCCAGTGGAGGACCCAGAGTGAGCTGGCCCAAGGGATCCAGGAGAGAACTGTAGCAGCCATGAATGCTCAGCAGCAGCCATTGTTGGAACTACTGGGAGCTCTGCTGAAGAAAAATATGGACAAAGAAGAGACTAGTCCCTCAGTACAAGTGGGGGTAGGACTCAATAATTGTGGTGCCTTAGCACTGGGACAATTTAAAGATAATGAGAATTTTGATGATTTTGCTGATGCGTTTGAGAAAATAGCAGAATCAGCTAAATGGCCAGCTGACAAGTGGGCTGTCCGCTTTGCTATGACTCTATCAGGGGAGGCATTAGCAGCGTACAAAGCATTGCCCGCTGATCAGGCGTCCAATTACCTGAATGTAAGAAATGCCGTAAGAGACAGGCTAGGTTTAACGCCCAGGTACTACAAGCATTTATTCAGGGAGGCTAGGCTTAGGCCTATGGAAACACCGAAGGCACTGTTTCAGCGACTAACGGGTCTAGCGCTGAAATGGCTCACTCCTGAGAGGAGAACAATAGAGTCGGCGATAGATACTATAATTATGGAGCAGTTCCTTGAGGCTGTACCGCCTGAGGTAAAAGCATTTATAGTGCTCCAAAAATGCAGTTCCACCGAGGAAGCGGCTGAACTCTCAGAAAGATACTTTGAGGCAGAGTTAGCCGGAACCTCAAAGGAAAAGGTATTAAAAGCAGCTGGCATTGGTAAGCTAGGGGGCTTAGAAAAAACCTCTAGGAGAGAAATGTGTGACCAAAATGTAAACAAATTTCTTAAGAGAAAATGTTATAATTGTGGTCAGCTAGGACACATACATAAGGATTGCACCATACACACTGCCTTGATGTCAGGGAAGGAGACACCCCTAGAGGAGGGATTTCTACTGAAGGTCTGTATAGAAGGGGTGGAAGCTCTGGCCCTGCTGGACTCCGGCGCAGACCAGAGTATGGTCGCCCAGAAGTTATGGAAGACCATCTCTGACCGTGACCAATCTGCCCGGAGCCAAGCAGATGGCAGAGTAAAAGTAAGGTGCGTACACGGCGCAGCTTCATATTACCCTCTGTATGAAGTGTCCATACAGGGGCTAGGCTCTAATGAGGATATGCAGGTTGCAGTAGTACCAAAACTCCCTTATGATATAATTCTAGGGCGTGACTGGCCTCCATTTGTTAGGGAAATGGAGAAGGGCCTTAAAGAAAAACCAGACCCAGCCTTTGAAGAAACCCCAGGAATGGGTACTGTGCAGTCCGAGGTCCCTAAGATAGAAGCCATGGCTAGCAAAATGCCAAGTCCCTTATTTGGGAGACCCCATAAGGGTAATGTCCCGTCCCAGCCACAGGTACGTGAAAGGTCTTTACTGCCGAAAAAGTTTGTTTTACAGTTCACTAAGACATCTCCTCAGGCCCAAAGTCCACAGAGGGCTTCTGAAGCCTCCGCAGGCTATGACCTGTTCAGTGTGGAAAATGTAGTAATTCCAAAGGGGGGGGGGAGAACATTAGTTGATACCGGCTTGCAAATACAAACTCCTGAAGGGTGTTATGGGAGAATAGCACCACGGTCAGGGTTGGCGGTTAAGCATTTTTAAGATGTGGGAGCCGGGGTAATAGACCCCGACTATCGGGGCCCACTCAAAGTCCTACTTTTCAACTTTAGCAAAGAGGACTATGAAGTAAAGGCAGGCGATAGGATCGCCCAACTAATCTGCGAGCGGGTAGGCTTTCCAGAGGTAGTAGAGGTACCCTCGCTGACTTCCACAAGTTGGGGAGCGAGTGGTTTTGGCTCAACTGGAAAACGGGAAGTAAAAAGCCTGACAGCTTTGGCTGATGAAAAAAAAGAAGAAGACCTAGGCCCGCAACCCGCTGATTGGAGGGAACATCCGAAGCCCATAATTGGCGTGGATTTGTCCCCGCAACAAAAAAAAAGTTAGCGGTGGTGTTAGGAAAGTTATCAGACGTCTTGACGACGGTGCCCGGCGAGACAAATGTCGTGGCACATGAGATTATTACAACACCAGGGAAAGTAGTGAGACAGAGGCCGTATAGGTTACCAGAGGCCAAGAAAACTGAAGTTATTTCCCAAGTAAAGAAAATGGTGGAGATGGGAATAGTGGAGGAGTCCAGAATTCCCTGGTCGAGTCCCATTGTCTTAGTCCCAAAACCCGACGGTACCCTCCGTTTTTGTATCAATTTCAGACAAGTCAATAACATTTCTCAATTCGATGCGTACCCGATGCCCAGAATTGATGACTTGCTGGATCGGTTGGGCCAAGCACAATATTTAACCATGCTCGACTTAACCAAAGGGTACTGGCAGGTACCACTAACTAGGGATTCGAAACCCAAGACGGCGTTCAGCACGCCAGTGGGTCTATACCAGTTCCGCCGTATGCCGTTTGGCTTACACGGTGCAGCGGCTACGTGCCAATGACTGGTAGACCACGTGTTAAGACCTCACCGAGACTACGCATTAGCCTATATGGATGACGTTGTCATCTATAGCCGCACGTGGAGGGAACACTTATCCAGGGTAGAGGCAGTTTTGGGGGCCATACGAAAAGCTGGGTTAACCCTAAACCCGGGAAAATGTCTGTTTGCCAGTAAAGAGGCCAGATATTTAGGACATGTGGTAGGGAACGGTTTAGTAAAGCCTATGGCGAACAAAATTGATAGCGTTCGGAACTTCCCCAGACCATCAGACAAAAAACAGGTGCAATAATGGTTCCGTCGTTATTACCACGGTTTAGCACTGGGTAAAATATAGGGACATAGTTTGCAGGAGGCACAGCTGGGACTTGAACTTGTGGCCTTCTATCCCTGAACACACTGGCTGTGTGTACTGCACCAAACTGTTGCCACAGGGGCAGATCATTCCCTGGGGATACCATGACTGTTCATCAGACAGCCCTTGTCTGTTGCAGTGCACGGCACCCACCTAAACGGGGCTTGGCCGTGGTCTGCTGTGGGCAGATGCCACTGCCCCCTCCACCACCAGAACCCCTCCACCAGCATGCTGACATGCCCTTGTGCCGGTGGTGCTGGTGGTGTGCAGTCTCAGGCCATCCAGTGTGCCGGTAGGTGGTTGCCTATGGTGCATGATATGGGGTAGGGGTGCCTGCATAGACATCCACGCTTCCCCCCGGCACCACCTGCTAATTTTATGTGCCCTTTGGGGTACTTGCTGGGTTCTGTCCCCTGGGACACTGTGGGGTGCACACTCATGGCCATGTTTGCCCTTAATCAGTTGCTGCCTTGCTGCTTTTCTGCTTCTACATTCCTATGTGTCACCTAGGCATCTGCCTAGTCCACCCTATGCCCCAGCTGCTCCACTGCATGTCCCACCTGCAGCCCCCTGTACCCCATTTGCAGCCTCACCGTAGTGCCCTCTCATACTTGAGCACTATGATGTTGCTGCACATGTATCACTACTATAACATATTTTGGTTTCCCTGCCTGTGCTGCACATTGCTGACTGAAATGGTCTCTCTCCCCTGCAAATGTGCCTCTAGCGCGAGGTTTTCACTGGCGCTAATTTTCAGAGCTTCATTTCACGCCATTAGTGTGCATGGAGTCTCACCCCGCCCACTCTCCACCCATTGACCGCTTCTCTCCGCCCCTGGGAAGCCTTACTCCGCCCTCTGGGAAGCCTTACTCCACCCTCTGCACACCTTACCGACACAGGAGACGTTATCACGCGATACGTGACGTTCTCGCACGGTAATGTGCCATTATCGCACGATAACATCGCAGCTGCTACGTTTGCGCCATTTAGTAAACATACCCCTTAGAGATCCCCTGTGCTTTTTTGTAACCATACTCTAGATCATTCTTCATGCTTTCTTCTGATGTTACCATACCTTAGGGCAGTTTCTTCAAATGGGTTAGTTTTGTGCATACTGACAGTCATGAACCTCACTTCTATGCCAGGGTATGTGGAGTACAATCTCAATCGCTCAAATTTACTGCTAAGGCTCGGTGTAGTACCTGCATCGTGCCAAAGAGAGCCTCTTGCTAGTGTTGTAAGATTTAACATGTATGTAGTTTATCAAGATGTGTTTGGAAATTCTTCTTTATCGAGCCTGTGACACCCAACAGGATGGGAAATATTTCTGTATCTTTCTGCCACATTTTCTTGGTCTCTTGACTGCATTCCTTGGTATTTCAGGATCTTCTGTGTCTCCATGTCATTCAAAGAATGGTCGCTTGGAACCCACCTTACAGTGTGTCAACCCTGTTTCAGATTCTGGAATCATCTGCAAACAGACACATCTTTCACAATAGCCTTCTGAGATGCCTGTAGCTAACATTTTGAAAAGAATCAGACTAAAGGGAGAACACTTGATTTGAATATCTATAGGCTGGAGGGGCTAGTGGATGAGAAGACTGGTATCAGGCCTGGGAGCAGGCATCTCTGTGGCACACCCCCTATGATATCATCGGCAAAGGTCTTCTTAGCCCTGTAGGGCAACAGCTTTCAGCTGTAGACTCGGGGCCATGGGCCTGCCCTAGCCCTGGGAACACCGAAGGTGCAACCAAGCAGCTGTGTACTATTATATACATCTGGGATTGAGTATGTCACATTGAGGTAAGAAGAAATCTAAGAATAAAAACCGACCTCAATCTTTGACTTTTTCAGGTTTGAAGGATAATCACCAGGTGACTAAAGTTTTTTTTATATATTTATTTTTATTTATTTAACAATTTTTCTATACCATTTTTCTTACATTCAAAGCGGTTTACATTGAACATTAAACAAAATGAACTTTACATTTTGACTTACTTACACAAATTAATTCTCCAGAGTACCCCTCTGAGGGAGGTTCTCTAAGCCACCTAGAATGCTGCATCTCCTGAGTCGCTTAGGGCAACTAACTCTCCTCTACAAGATATTTTGCCATCACACGTCTTCTCAGAAACTGTTACTGTATTATCATTTCAGACAAAGCAGTTTACATTGAAACTTAAACTTGATAATGTACATTAAATGGGGACATTGATAACTTGGAATTTTCTGAGGCAATGGAGGGTTAAGTGACTTGCCCAAGGCCACAAGGTGTGCTAGTAGGAATCAAAGCCTGGTCCACAAGGAATGCTAGTAGGAATCAAACCCTGGTCTCTTGATTCTCAAGCCAGTGCTCTAACCATTAGGCTTCTCCTCCACTCCATAATAATTATACTCCATTATAATGTTCTCTGTAATTTTCTGCATATTCACATTAATTGTGAGCTACTTTGGCTTCTAGATACAGCGGTATGAAAAGAAAAAGCTGCTAAATAAATAATTAAAGATACTGAAGATCAAATCTAACTTGTCCAGT
This sequence comes from Ichthyophis bannanicus, assembly GCA_033557465.1. Taxonomy (NCBI): domain Eukaryota; kingdom Metazoa; phylum Chordata; class Amphibia; order Gymnophiona; family Ichthyophiidae; genus Ichthyophis; species Ichthyophis bannanicus. Next base: position 33,940,548 of record CM066035.1, on the reverse strand, counting down.
AGAACTTTCACTATGGATGCTCAGATTCATTCTCTCCAATCAATTTTGGCTTCTGCAGTGAAGAAAGGTGTGGTCCTTCATCATAAAACTGAGTTACTGGAAATGCTTTCAGAACTAAAAAAATGAGATTATTAAATAGTCCCAAAACACACTTGCTCTCACCAGAACTTTTACTTAAAAATATTGTAAAGAAATATCGCATGTTCTGAATGTTGAAATTATTCCGTTTTCTAATGTTACTGAGAAGTTGAGACTAGAGGACTAGGCTGGAGATGAAATGGATGCCCTGGTGGATAATCCTAATTAAATTTGACTGCCAGTTTAGACGATTCTTCTGATAATAAATCTACGAGGGCTACCCTTTGGAACTCCTTTATCTCGGAAGTAAATAAGATGAATGTGTTAACATTTTTCTTTAAGTATAAGACGTCACTTTTCTGTGGTTCTAAAGTCTCAGGGCCTGAACGGCTAGCTACTCCAAAGCAGCCGGCCATCACCGCTGAACCTTTGACCCAGATATTCAATAGCAGGGTCATATCTGGCCACACCAGCACTGAATATCCAGGGCAGCCAGAAAGCAACGATATTCAGCTGCTACCCGGTGCCTTTACGGTGCCTAACTTTCACTGCCGAGGGATACCCGGGCAGCATTTGAATATTGCCGCTGCCCAGTTATCCCCAGGTGCCACCTCTGCTCCACCCCCGGAACACTATGGGCCCAATATTCGAAGGACATTTACATGGTTACAGCATAGTAAACCGTGTAAATGACTTAGATGGGGATATTCAACGGCACATACACAGGTCGCGCCGTTAAATATCCCTGTCTATGTCCTCTAATGCTATCCAGCTAACTTTGGGGCGTGTCAGGAGCCTTCCAGGTCAGAGCAGAGGTGGAGGCATGAGGTAACCGGGCAGCAGCAATATCGCTGCTGCCCGGTTAGCTGCAGCGGCTCCCGGGTTCTGCGTCGATACCCAGATATTCAGTGCCGGGGCCGCATATAGTCCTGGCATTGAACATCTGGATTTGAAGGTCAGTGGACAGGGCTATGCACCAACACATCGCATCGCCTACCCATAACCGCCTGGCATTAGGACACCTAAGAGCGGCACCTAGCAATATTCAGCAGCACTAACAATATTAAACACATTAATCGCTTTAAAGATCTGGCCCTCAATATTTCCAGATGTATGTTGTGCAATAGAAATGCATAGGAAGACTTTTGTGTCCCTTAAATCTTGTGTCCTAACCTTAGTTGGAACTTTTTATTTATATTATGCTTGTAAATGTATAATTTCCTATCAAGAGATCTGTTTCGTTTCCGATGATCCAACTCACTTGGAAAAGTTTCTAGTGGAAAACTAAGCTATTAGAATTTAATTAGGGAGTCATTTTTTCTCTGGTAGTTGATCGGAGGGGGGGGGGCATATTTCTTTCTTTATTTAACAGCTTTTTTTATATCACTTTATCCTATGGTCAAAGTGGTTAGCATCAAACTGAACATATACGTGATTGGTTGCAACTAGTTTGGATCTACACACCCTGTGGATTTCTTTCTATATCCTCTGACATATTCCAGGTTGTTCTCCCTTGAAGGGGACTACAGATGTTACTGATTTTGTTGATTATTAATTGATTATTCTACATTTTGCTTTCGTTTCCTATGACATTTATCTTGATGTAAGTTGTAACATTTTCTATTGAAAAAAAAGAACCAGAGTAAGGACTGATCCCTGCAACACAGTACTTGTGAGACCCTGATCTCCAGAGTGAACTTCACTTACCCACTGCCCACTGGAGCCTCCCCATGCAGCCAGGTTCTGACCCAGACTGTCACTTTAGGGCTCATACCAAGGGTGCTCAGTCTATTTCTGTTGCCTTTGTGAAACGGTGTCATAAATCTTGCTGAAATCTAAGTACACCACATCTAGCGCTCTCCCCTGATTTGACTCTCTGGCCATCCAATCAAAGAAACTGATCAGATTCTTCAGACAAGACCTACCTCTAGTAAAACATTGTTGCCTTAGGTTTTGCAATCACTTGGATCGAGAAACTACATTATCCTTTGTTTTAACAGCAATTCCATTATCTTGCACAAGTAAAAAGCGAGCGTAACAATCCTGTCATTCTCAAAAATGTAATGTGTGTGGACTCCTAGCAGCTTCTGGGTCTTTTTGGTAGCATGGCAGGAAGTACATTGCTAGCCCTCTCTTCTGAGGTAATGGATGGTTAATTGACTCACCCAAGCCCAAAAGGAGGGCAAGTGGGAATTGAGCACTGGTCTCTTGGTTACTACTCCTCCTTGCCTCCACTTTTGTGAAGAACTACATCTGCCTGTCTTCAGTTCTCCAAGATCACTCTTGACTTAAAAAAAACGTTGAAGCTATCAAACGTCTCTGCATTCCTTCAGTACACTTGGATGTATCCTATCTAGTACCATTATTTGTTTTCTCATAATTTTGTATTCTTCTCGTGAACACGGTCTTCTGAGAATCTTTCAAGGTCTAGCTCATTTCCATTTCTATTTAGGTTTGTTTTCTGAGGTTCTACTCTTAGCCCTTCATCTATGAACACAGACTAGAAATATTTTTAAGCAATTTTGCGTTATCCCTATCAGTCTCTACATATTCCTCCTTGTCTTTTCTTTTATTATTTAGATCATGCCTTTCCAGGAAAAGACTATGGCAAGTTACATTATGCATTTCCCTGTCCCCAAAGGGCTCATAATCTAAGATTGTACTCTAGACAATGGAGAGTTAAATGGCTTGCCCAAGGCAACAAAGAGTACCAGGGACATTTGAACACTGGTCTTTCTGGCAGCAAGGTGCTGCCCTAACCATTCATCACCTCCATGCTTAACTCTTTAGTCTTGAGTCTCAGAACACTAGTTTTGCACTGACTCGTGCCACTAACATTTTTAAAAATAAGTCTTGCCCCTCCCCCATTTTTTATTGCATTTACATCTTTGCTTTTCTGACTACTTTTTTGCTTCTATTAGCTTTTCCAGATGTTGTTGCTTGTCTTCCTCTTTCTGCAGTCTCTTGTAGTTTATGAAGGCATACCGCTTTTTCCTTATCTTTCAGATTTCATGATGTGGGATGAAACCAAGGCTGGATCATCCTTTCCTACATGACTATGTCCTGTCTTATTTATGGAGAAAACTATGAATAGATAGAAAAGAAATTATCGTCTTTTTTTTGTGATTTTGTAATTCCTCTTGTGTTTGCTTATGGTAAGCTTTCCTACTGATATTCCTGGACATCTCCACAGCTTTTGATATGTCGACAACAACACCCTCCTTTAGCCTCTACAGTCAATTGGTATCCAAGATACAGTTCTCAAATGGTTTCAGTCCTACCTGTCTGACAGACAACAGCAGATAAATAGGAACAATCATCTCCCAACCATACCATCAAACTCAAGGAGTACCCCAAGGGTTCACACTCTCTGCACCCCTCTTCAATCTATTTCTCCAACCTGTCTGTGTGATCATCAAAGAGCACAACCTCAACTTCCACATATATGCCAACAACATTATGTTATACTGTCTGCTCCACACAAAACAACCATCATGAACATGAATCCAAGAATGGTTTACAGATGTCTCCCAATGGCTAATGGCAAATAACTTCTCAATCAACTACAAGAAGACTGAAGCTCTTTTTATTAAGAAGAATTCCTCACCACCCCCCCCCCAACCTCAATAACATTAAACAACATCCAGATAAATGTTCGGCCAGAGCTAAAGTACCTTGGGATCATTCTTAATCAATAAATCTCCTTCAAGACACAAATAACAACAGCCAAAACAATATACTTCAAAACCAAAAATCTGCAATGCATCCGTCCCCTCCTCGAAACAATAGTGCTCCAAGCCCTCATTCTTCCGCACATAGACTATTGCAACATAGTCTATCAGGGACTTCCGCAATCCACCCTCCTCCCACTAAAAACTGCTTACACACGGCCATGCACACAATCCAGGGAGCTTCTGAACATGAAATATCACCTCCATCCTCAAACAGCTGCACTGACTGCCACTCCCCAGCAGAATCAAATAAAAATTCTTACTGCTAACACATAAAGCAATGCATTCCCACCCAGTCACCCATCTCCAATCCCTCCTGCAGCCACTCAACCCAAACAGACCTCGAAGATCCTCTTCAATCAACAAACTTGCTATACCGCACTCCAAAACAAAGACTAACCAGCAAACCTGCCGCAGAGCATTTGAATTCTATGCACCATCCCTCTGGAATGCTCTACCAGACATTATCAGAAATACCACTGACCTCCAATCCGTCCACAAGCACCTGAAAACCCTCTGATTTTCTGAACACTTTGCTTCTACCACCTAACCTCCCCGTTTATGACTCATACTGTAGATATTTTAAATATAGAAGAACTCTCGTATATAGTTAACATATAGCATTTGTATATAGTTCACTCATATGTTTTATGTAACTGAGCTTTTTGTCCAATATAAACTGCTTTGATCCGGTGAAAAATGGTATATAAGCCTAGCTAAATAAATAAATGATGTACAATGATGATATCACCAGGATATCCCTGTGTTGGATGTCTGAGTAGTTTTTTCCACCAGTGATCCTAGTAAATAATTTAACTGTGGAAACAGCCTATTATAAAATTATGCCCTAATAAGCAGGTATAAATATGAATACACAGTTTTCCTGGGGCAAGTCGCAAAGCAGAGTATGTATGTATGTATTTTGCTTTGAAACTGTGGCTAAGTTCACACAGTAGGTGAAAACATTTTACCTGTGCTTCCATTTTCCAAATGACCCCTTAGTAACTATTTTAAATCTATAGCATCTTATTATCCAAGACATAGGATGTCATATTGTTGTGTCATTTCTCAATCGTATCACACTTTTTTTTATTTCCAGGGGATGGAAATGTCCTGGTACTGAAGCCAACTGGGTATCATGTCGTCTGTCAATAGAACTTACAGCCACCCATTAGCATTCATCCTCATTGGAATCCCAGGGCTAGAAGCACAACACATCTGGATCTCTCTCCCATTCTGTGGAATATATATATTGGCTTTTTTTGGAAACTGCATTATTCTATACATTATAAAAACTGAGCAAAGCCTTCATGAGCCAATGTATTACTTTCTTTCAATGCTGTCTGTCACTGATCTAGTTTTATCGACTTCTGCATCACCTAAAATGTTGGCCCTGTTTTGGTTCCATTCCAAAGAAATCTATTTTGAATTCTGCCTCATGCAGCTGTTTTTCATCCACTGTTTCGCCTCCATAGAATCAGGAATCTTCTTGGCCATGGCTATTGATCGTTATGTGGCAATCTGCAACCCATTGAGACACTCAATTATCCTATCTAATCCAGTCATAATAAAGATGGGACTGATGATATTAATCAGAGGCATACTCTTAATAAGCCCATTTTGCTTTCTTCTGAAGAGACTTCCATTCTGTACCAACAAGGTGATCTTCCATTCCTATTGCGAACACATGGCAGTAGCAAAGCTTGCCTGTGCTAGTACCATAATTAACACTGTGTATGGACTGATTGTCGCATTTATAGTTGTGGTGTTTGATGTGACTTTTATTATTGTGTCTTACACAATGATTCTGAGAGTGGTCTTCAGACTTCCATCTAGAGCAGCACGCGTTAAAGCTCTCAGCACCTGTGGTTCCCATATATGCGTCATACTCGCATTTTATATCCCATCTGTCTTTACATATTTAACGCACAGGTTTGGTCACAATGTTCCTCTTCATATTCATATAATTGTGGCCAATCTTTACCTTCTTTTGCCTCCCATGTTCAATCCCATAGTCTATGGTGTGAAAACCAAACAGATACGTTCACGGGTACTGGCGATGTTCCAGTTTAAGAGGAACTAGTAACAAAACAGATTTTTAAAAATTTTGGTTGTGATGTTCTGTGGTGCCGGCTAGCACTTATAAAGCAGCTATCTGTCGCCGCTGAACTATAAGTGTGGATATTCAGTGCTGGAGTCACATGCAGCCACTGACATTGAATATACGGGAACTAACTGGGCAGTGGCGATATTAACCGCTGCCCAGTTATCTTGGGTAAAGTAAGGACAGCATTTCTTGTGCCTTATTTTAGCTGCATGTCGCTAACCCCACAGCGGTGCAATATCACCGTTGCCTGGTTAGCTATGGGTGCTGTCCCCATTCCGCCCTGGGAAAGCCATGATACGAACCGCTTAGCATTGGGGAACATAGCGTCAGCACCCATAGCCACTGTTAGTGCACCTGAATATCCTGCTGAGTAGCATTTACATAGCTTGCACATCTGCAAACTATGTAAATGCCTTTGAATACCCCCTCTTTTATGTTTACCATCCTCTGTGATATGCCTCCTTCCTTTTTCTCTTTTAACTTTTAATAGGTAACCTTATTGTAAGACCTGATTCACTATAGCTTCCCTCGAAACCTTATAGCCTGTATTTACTGATCTCTTCCATATCTGCTAACAAGTCAAAGCCAAATAGCGATACCACTTCCTGCTGCTAGAAAATAGAAAGCAGTGTTTCTACAGGAGCTGTATGTTATTCAGTCTTTCTTCAGCTCAAAGAGGAAGAACAGAAGTCAACAACCAGTCTCTGGTCGGTCACTTTTCAATTCATAATTGTAACCATTGGGGACCTGGCCTATGATTTCACTGAAACGCCTCCAAAATCTATTTTAACAACAATGCTTATACAAATTAATACAGCTCTTTCTTTAACACAGCTGCGCAAAATATTTCACATTGTTACAACTCAACCAAAGGGAACTGTTGGGCCACAAGGAGGCTAAATGACTTGTCTGAGGCCAAACAGTGGTTGATAGATATGAATGTGAGTTTACAGGTACAAGGCTTCTAATCCGCAGGTCCCACCATCAGTTATGTTTAAACACAACTTCCAAAATGTTTTATTCCAGATATGTTGATAGTAATAATCAGCACAATAGTGTAATCCACTCTTAAAAGCAGCTAGTGACAGAGATTCTACCATCTTCCCCGATGACTTCATCCCTTACTTGGCTCCCCATTCATATAAAGAGCTCTTCCAAATATTTATTCTACTTAGAATTCTAATTCACCGAGTCTCCATAGACTCTCTGTGAATACCATACATCAAACAGCCATGAAATGTAGCCTTACAAAATAATCAATAGCATAAAATATACACTGGCAATACTAAAATACAATGCAAATTACAATGAAATCTCACCCACGCAAATGCTTCCAAATGACTTATCAAATATAAAGAACATGCAAGTGTTTACATGTTTATGGAATACCAAATAATCTTGACAAGTCGTGCCTCCACTAGTAACCAATTTCAAATGATTGTACGAAAAGGTAAAGCCTCAAATTGATGACAGACAAGCTAATTTTAGTAAAACCACTAAAGGCTGTGCCAAATGGTATATAAGAACACATTCAGGATTTCAAATACTCCAAACCAGTTCCCCAGAGGCTTTTAAATAACATGAGTCTGATCCCCAAAGGAGCACGTCTGAGCCGTCTGGATGCCCCCAAACAGGACGGCCCCATTAGTACCCAATTCTGCACCGCAGGAGTCAGATATTCCCACTGGTGCAGGATTGGGCACTGAGACGGCCCGCCGTGCCCCTGCATCTCCGTGGGAACGTCCTCCCTGTTTCACATCCAGCTTGCCGCAATTCCGATTCTTGTTTCCCCGTGATCTGATCACCAGGTGACAAGGACTCACCTGAGCCTCCACTGGCCGTGTGGTGGCATAGGGTGGTCTGTCCGCTGCAGCCACCAGTGTTTATACCACCTCCGAGGTAGTATAAACCCCACATCCAGTTGGCAGCCGGTGCATAAAAGCCGAAGAAAAGAAAACGAAAGACCACAGGTTTTGTGAATCTGCTCCATAGATAGCTTGCTAGCAAAAATCACACCTACTGCCCTTACTTCCGAAGAGATCTGTTAAAGCGGTTGGCCATCACCACTTTAAAATAAAACCAGGTATTCAGTGCCAGGCCCATACCCAGTGATTGGCACTAAATAGATCCAGTTTGCCCGGATTGCTCTTTTAGCTAATCGATATACGACTGAAGATTGCCGCTGACCAGCTAGCTAAAGGTGCTGCCCCCGCTCTCCCCCCCCCAAAAAAAAAATAGTCCCGATCACTAACCAGTTAATGATGATGCATTTAAAGTACCTAGGAGGGGATTTTCAGTGGTACTGTACTAACCGGTGTCGCTGAATATCTCAGAGAGCAGGATGCTTACTAGAGGAGCAGGTTAAAGGAATGAGTTAAGCACCAGCAAAGCTGTGTTGAAATCCCACTGCTACCCCTTATGATTTTGGACAAGTCCATTGGCTCAGGTACAAATTTAGATTGTAAGCCCTCCAGGGACAGGGAAATACCTCCAGTACCCAAATATAACTTGCTTTAAACTTCTCAGCTACGTCCAATTCTGCTATGGTATTATGTGCATTTAATTCAAGCACATAGAGTATATTCAAAGTCTTATTAACCAGCTAAAATATCTTATTCAGACTTAAAGGTAGTCCCTACTGAGTGGTCCCTAAGATTATTGGATGAATTCTGTCAATCCAGTCCTAACTGTAAGTACATAGTAACATACAGCAGCACCATGTCAGCATTCATAAAATATATCATAAGTAATTCTTATATCACTTGGCCCAATGGTCTTAAGTAAAGACTGAAAAGAAAGGAGAAAAATAATAAACCCTTGAAGGACAGCAGAAATCATTTGGAAGAGCCCTGAACACAGTGGATCTATAGAAATTAAGAGTGTTCACAAAAAAATGAGAACCAGACCAGTGTGTTCAAGTAAGATCCCATTATCCACCAGATTGTTGGCCGTTGTTAGCTCCACCAGGATCAAAAGGCCCTCATTACCCCTTTCCTCTGATAACCACTAATCTTCTGCTAAGACTACTAATGTTACCTCCGTCCTATGGCACCTTCAAAACTCCAGCTGAAAGGATCATAGGAAAAAAGTCTCCCAAGAATTCTGAAAGTTGGTAGAATGCACCAATTCTACCCAAACCTATCCACAGCTTTGAGTAAATTGATTAACTGTCTTACAGCAATGAAAGAAAGGGCAAAAAATAATAAAATGTGTCTGAACCCAAGTAAAACAGAGATTCTGCTGTGTTGATCTTGTCTGTCTATATGTCCCAGCTGCACTAGTCCCAGGGGCAATTTCTCCATTTGGGTTGTGTCCACTTGTCCCCTAAGTTGCCTATTGGATGTTTCATTGTAGCGTGCTTGCATTGTGAGTATCCTACTTATGTCATATGAATGTTCTACTGTGCTGTCTATTGTGGTGTATTATTTGGATTCTGCTGACATTGTATCATATTTCTATTACATGAGTGTTCTATTGTGCTATTTAATATGTTATTATTGCTATTTTTGGGATTTAATTTGCCTATGTGCAAGTTTATCTCTCTGTTCTAATTGTGTATTATGTTGGCAATGGATCATTTAATATTGTTATGCTGTTGCTACAATGCAAGATCTCCTTGGGGTACAACAGGTATAGCTTGAAAAAGACAGTTCATACATTTGTGGTCTTTACTGACACTTTACTGACACTCTTGCAGTTCAACCTCTAATGTCCAATATCTCCTTAAAAAGTGGCCAGTGCAATCGCTTTGGACTATATATGCTTTGACCCAGTGAAAAGCGGGATATAAATACAGTTAAATAAATAAAATAAATATGCACATTAACATAGGCATTCACACACAAAATCCATTCACCCCCCCCCCCCCCCCCCGCAAGCCCTGCAACACTCCCTTGGAGAGGTGATTGGTAAAATATTGGCTGCAGCTTTAATTCAACATCCAAATAATTAACAGTAACATCAAAACAAGTGATATCAATCTCTACCACAGGGTCGGACTAGACGGTGTCATCCTAGCCCCCACTAATCCATATTTCCATACTCTCCTTTCCTACTGACCCCCTCCCCCACTCCCCAGCTTATGGTGATGCCAGGCCGAGGCATGCTTCCACCTATGAGAGACTTAATGTAACTGGGACCAAACATGGCGGTGACGCCCACACTGTAAGAAACCTCCCAGTGCTCCCATACCTGTCAGGGCTCAGGGGTGCAATGAATTAATCCCAGGGGGAGGTCAGCCACCTCTAAATTCTTTGAAAAGCAGGGACTGCACCTTATATGTCTCCGCCCCCCCCCCCAAGACCGCAGCCTGAAATGCCTTACTGCACCCCTCCAAAACATCCTGCACTGAACTTCTAAAAATATCCTGACCAATATCCAATAAATGAACCCCATCCATGTGGAAAGGCCCTGGGCAATCCACTTTAATTAAGTCATGAGCCATGACAAGGCCTTGCAATAGATAGACAAACTTGGAGACTTCCGCATTCACCCTCCTCTGCAAACGCTCCACTACTTGTGGTCGGATGGCCTCACACCATAGACACCATGGAATTATCTGCGACCAAATGACTGTTGCAATCAGGGAGTAGCAGCAGAAGGAGGAAAGAGGGAAGGGGAGCAGGGGGAAGAGAGCAAAAGGGAAAGGGGAGAGGGGAAGAGGGGACAGAAAGGGGAGGAGAAAGGAGACGGGATGTAAAAATATAATATAGAAGGTAAAAAAAGGCACCTGTGGTGTATTCACTTCTACTTAGCAGTCTCTCATGCAACGAAAATAAAAACAAATCATATGAGCAATCTTTAAAATAGGTTCGATATTCAACTTTCTCTTCTCGTGCCTGCGATGTCTAAATCGGGTACTAACATAAGACAACATTCCTGTCAGGTTAACCTATTTGAACACTGCAGGCAGAGTATAAATGTTAAAAAAACTCCTTCTAAGACCCTTGTAGAGGGATACATAATTCCAATCGCCTATAGCTCTACCCGCCTGACTTGGGACTAGAGGGGAGGAATAAACATGTATTCACACTCCTATTCCTGGATCTCGTCTTAATAAAAGGATACGTTTATTTATACCCAACGGAGGTACTGTGAAAAAAAAAGAAGGCAAATAAAGGACATATCCTTGCTCATAAACATTCGGGGAAAGGACGCCAGAGGCAACTAAAGTGTTGAATAATCTCCATAGTGTAATTTGAAAGCACATCACTTCTGAAGAATTGCTTATCGCGACACATGGAAAATTCAAGGCCAGTGCAGGACAGCGCAAAGAGAATTGAGGAGTGAAAAGACGCTGAGTCGGCGTATAAGAGCCAAATTTAGGTGCCAATTACGGTTGCTAGGATACCTTTCGCGTCATCAACTCCCTAGAGGCCACAAGTGGAGCAGCGGGAAGGAGAGATAGCGGATACAGAACCAATGGAGATACTGGAAAGAAAAAGTAGAGAAACAAACTGAACAAACATGTATTGTTCTGGTGACTCACAAGCAGTTGTATTAAATACCACATAGGAGAATATATGACAAGGAAGCAGTTAAAAGAATATTTATCACAATGATGGAAACACCTAAAGTGCACTGAGGAGTTAGGGACAGTGGAGGGACAAAGGAGACACAGACAGTGTCAAAAAATATATATAAATAAGTAAATAAAACAAAGACAATAAAGACAATAAAAAGAGGTGCTTGGACATATTAAGAAATGCTGTTGGACCCTCTTGAAGTCACTAAAAGTGGCAAAAAGGGGGCTCCATTCAAATTTTAAAAAATGATGACGCTCCACACCTGCAAGGGGAAGCCAAGTTATAAGGGATATTATTCATACAACTGTAGGCAAAGAAGCCCATTGTCACGAGGAACAGGTAACCTATTGGTTTTAGGATACTTGAGGGAAGGATAAGCTTTTGAAAAACCATAAAACCATTGTAAAACATAAGAGTAATAAATAATAAACAATAAATAAACGATGAAAGGGGCAAACATGAAAAAGGGGGGAGGGGAAGGGGAGAGGAAAAGAGAGGGAAGGGGAGGTGAGGGGGAAGAGAAAGAGAGAGATAGGGAGGGAGAGGGAAGGGAAGGGAAGGCAAAGGGAAAAGGAAGGAAAAGAAGGGAAGGAAAGAGAGGGAGGAAGGGAAGGAAAACCAGATATGAAAGTAACCGAAAAAATTATACATAAAAACTACCATTATATTGTACATCACAACACTGGAAGGGTCCTTGGGAAGCAAAACCAGAAGGGAGAAAAGGAGAGTATGGCCACTAAAAAGATTAAACATTAAAATGATCAGAAGTGAAAGAATAATAAAAAAAATGAATGAGTAAATAGATAATAAATGAATGACTAAATAGATGAATAAATAAACCACCACATGTGAATAAGGAAGGAGGCCCAGGTGGCCATCAAGGATGGGAATATCGCAGGTCAAACATTACCCAAAAAGGAGAAGGAAAAAGGGGGGGGGGGGCCTGAAAAAAAGTACTGAACTCAGAGGAAGACAGAAAAATCCATTTCTTGGTTAAGGCCACGTGGGGCCAAAGTGTCCAACCGAAAAATGTATTTCTGTTCCATTCTAAGCAAGGTTTTATCAAGATTACCATCGAGCCAATTAGCCTTAACAACTTTAAGGACAAGAAATTTTAGGTCTGAAATGAGTTGAGCCATCTCAGTCCAATGGCTCGCAAGGGGCTTATTTTGTAGCTGTCTACTGATGCAGCTTTGATGTTCTATAATATGGTACGGACAGCTCTTCTGGTCTTTCCAACGTATAACTTATTGCATGGACATATTATTGCATAAACAACATTCTCTGTTGCACAATTGGAAAAGTGTAACAGGGGGATAGATTCTTTGGTAATAGGATGTACAAAATACCCCCTAGTTGATAGTTCATGTATATATACAGCACAGTTACCACATTGGAAGCGTCCTCTAACATGTGGTAATCATGCTCTCTCTGGGAGCGCAGAAGGTACCAAGAGATTGGACAGGTTGGGATTCCTTTTGTATGCAATTGTAATCTTCTGGTTCTCAAAAACATCTGAAGCTTGTAGAATGTGCCATTCTTCTTTAATAATTTTCCCAATATCATGTGAGAGTTCAGAAAACAATATTGGACACGCAATATTGTCATGAAGCTTACATGCCGATTTCTTTAGAAGTGATTTCTTATTGGTAGATTTTGCATGCCCCTACGCTTTGTGGACACAGGTACATGGGTAACCCCTTTCTATGAAATGGTTCTTAAGATTGTATGCATGTTTCTCAAAGTCCCTTTCTTCCAAGCAAATTCTTTTTATATGCAAAAACTGACTGATGGGAAGATTAGTCTTAAGCAAATGGTTGTAGTAACTAGAATAGTAAAGAAGCTGATTCTTATCATTTGGCTTGTGATATAATTCCATTAAAAAGCCATGCAGACCCTTCTTCAACAAAATATCTAGGTATGCTACCGATATCTTACTCAGAGTCAACTCAAAATGTAAATTATTATCTAGCGTATTAATCCATTGCAGAAAGGACTCCAGGAGCGCCAATTCTCCTTCCCACAACATAAAGATGTCATCAATGTACCTACACCATAGTTTAACATTCTCCCTGTATGGGGTGGAATGAATTAACCCCAGGGGGAGGTCAGCCACCTCTAAATTCTCCCAAGAGCGGGTACTGCACCTTGCATGTCTCTGCCCCCCCCCCTCCAATACTGCAGCCTGAAATACCTTACTGCACCCCTCCAAAACATCCTGCACTGAACTTATAAAAATATCCTGACCAATGTTCAACAAATGAACTCCATCTATAAGGAAAAGCTCTGGACAATCCACTTTAATTAATCATAAGCAATGACTAGGCCTTTCAATAGATGGATAAACTTGGAAACCTCCGTATTCACCCTCCTCCGCAAACTTTCCACCGCTTGCAGATGGATGGCCTCACACCATAAGCACAATGGAATTATCTGCGACCAAATGACCATCACAGTCGGGAAGTAGCAGCAGATTAAGAAAAAAATCCCTCTTCGTTTGCTGGATAAGGTCCACCCCTTTTACAGTACACAGATCGTTCCCTCCCAAATGAACAGCAATACAATGGGTTGATTATTTTATTTATTTATTTATTTACGTTCTCTTATATACCGCACTATTCGGCATCAGCGCGGTTTACATGGAACAAAACGCTCAGTACAAAAACATGTATGAGTTTACAGATAACAGGGAACAAAAAAAACTTGGATAACAGGGGTAACTATTTACAAAACTTACTACATGTAAAAATCAAAAGATTCATGGAGAACACAATCACGTCATGGGTTTGAGTATCAACTTCTTGTGTTGTTGGTATGCAATAAGTTTGCCTGGGAATGTAGATGGTATGGGGGGTGTCTTGGAGCTCTAAGGGATACAGTTGGGCTCAATAAGGTGCTTGTTGAAGAGGTGACCTTTGAGGGCTTTCCTGAACTGTGGTAGATTCTTAATAGCCCGGATATCATGGGGTAATGAATTCCAGTATCTTGGGGCAATGAGACTGAATGCCCTGTTGGCTGTTGATTTAGTGCAAACAGTAAGAGCCTTCGGTACGGTTAAGGAGTTTATAGCCGTGGATCTTCTTGCTCTATTTGGTGATGTGGCATGGATGAGGGAGGTTAAGGATGTGGAGGAGAGATTGTGAAGAGCTTTAAAGGTGATTATCAAGATCTTGAAAACTATTCTAGCCTGGATGGGTAGCCAGTGCAACTGTATTAGCAGAGGTGTCACGTGGTCTCTCCTGGACGCTCCATGTAGGATTCTTGCAGCCGTGTTCATGGCTAGCTGCAGCGGGTTTAGTGTAGACTGGGGGAGACCTTGTAATATGGCATTGGCATAGTCGAAATGAGGGATGATCAATGCCTGGAAAATTGTCCGAAAGTCAGATGGTTCAAGCATGGAGCGTAAATGCCTAAGTGAGCGTATCTTGCCATAGACTGATCTGACTATGTTTCCTATGTGAGCCTTCATATCCAGTCATTGATCTAGGATGACTCCCAAGTATCGTATTGATGGTTTAGATTGTAGCTCGGCTTCATTTACTTTAAGATATTGTGGTGGGGTAAAGTTGAGGTTCCTTGTAATGAAGAGTACTTCGGTTTTCTTGTGTTGTATTCTGAGGTTTTGAGAAAGAAGCCAGTCAGATATTGCATTGAAACAATTTGTCAGTGGGGAGAGGTCCAGATGCTCGGTAGAGAAAGGAATGTAGAGAAGGACATCGTCTGCGTATAACATGCAGTCAACATTGAAGGACCGGATGATGTTACAAATTGGCTGCATATAAATATTGAACAAGAGAGCAGAAAGGGAGGATCCTTGTGGGACTCCTTGACTTTGGTGGAAAGGTTCAGAATTTGTCCCCCTAGAACGAACATGTTGCCATCTTTCAGACAGGTAGGATCTGCACCATTCGAGTGCTCGTCCATTTATGCCTTTGTCGATCAGTCGTCTTAATAGAAGCTCATGATTTACTGAATCGAAGGCTGCAGCGATGTCCAGAAAGATGAGAGCAAAACCCTTACGGATGTCATCAATGCCTGTGATTATCTTGCAGAAAAGAGTGGTGAGGAGGGTTTCCACTCCGTGGAATTCTCTAAAGCCATGTTGGCATGGGTCTAACGGTGCAGTGGAGTCGATGTGATCCTGTAATTGTCGTTGAGCTTCCTTTTCAATGATCTTAGCAAGAAGTGGAATGCTGGATATGGGTCTATAGGATTCCACCTGCTGGGGATCAAGTTTGCAGTTTTTTAGCAGAGGTCTAATAGAGGTGCGTTTCAGGGCGGAAGGGAAGTAGCCGGTTGAGAAGGAGAGGGTCATTATTTTGGACAGTACTGGGCTGAAATGGCTGCGAAGCTCCTTGATCCAGAAGGCTGGGCATGGATCAGACTGGGCAGTAGTGATATTTAGGGCCGCAATAGTGTCTTCAAGTTCTCTCTTGGTGGGGGTAGAAAACATGGTTAGTGTTGTTTGGCAGTCTTGATCTATTTCGAAGGTTGTGGTAGAAATTTTGTCAGTCTGGCATATTTTGGATTGTAGATACGTTGCAAAATCTTGAGGGTGTATCTCCAGTGGAGGTCCAGAGGATGGTTATTTTGATAAGGTCTTAACCAGATCAAAAAGGTCATGCGGTTTATTAAGCGATCTCTTTAAGGTGTTTGAGTAGTACTGCTTCATAGGGGCATGTTGACTAAAAACCGCTATTTTGCACGGCGCAAAATAGCGCACTAAAAGCAGCACTTAAGTGCTCTTAAGTGCCCCGCAAACGTGCGTCGAACCCCCACACACGTGCGCGTCACACTAACGAGCCCCGCACAAGTACGGGCCCATAAATGTCCGATAGAGGCGTGGAAAGGCCTACGGAGGGCGGGGGAAGGCCCCGGAGGGGCGGAGAGATGGGGTTAATGGGCGGGGAAGGGGAGGGGAGAGGCCCCTCGCACAGTTGCGGGGCCGAATTTCCATTGCAAAAATAGCGCGAGTGAACCACTCGCGGTAGAGGGGATTTAAAGGGAAGAGAAACCATTTCCGTCAGCAATGTACAGCACAACCGGGGAAACCTGCAAAACGTGAGCAGTGTGATACATGTGCACAGCACAAAAGTGCAATTAAAAATAGAAAATGACCACCACAAAAATATTAAAAATAGTAATTCAGTTGGGGAACAGTTATAGTGATGGGCAAAACTAGAAAACACACCCAGGAATGCTCCCAAAAAAAATGATTTATGGAAAGGTGTACGGAGCGGAGACTCGTCCAAAAAACATTTCCCTTTTTCTGGAGCTGTCCTGGGAGTGTTTTCCATGTTTGCCCATTAATATCACTGTAGCCCAGCTTGGTTATATTTTATCCCCCTTTTACCATGGTCATCTGTGGGCTTTACTTGCACGTTTGTCACCAGACAGGGTGAAGGAGCCCACAGTAGAAATGCACACAGCAGGCTTTGCGACTCCATCCTGCCATGTTACTATCTCCAGGGACTGCACTGTCCCTGTGGCCACAGTGTGGTGCAGCAGACAGAGCCAGTACCTCGAGGGTCAGAGGTTCAAATCCCAGCTGGGGCACCTTCCAGCCCTGGCCATATATTTTACCCACCACTGAACAGCGATAGCACACACACCCCTGTCTTGCAGGGAACATAGGCATGGGGAGATCACCCATATTTTACCCAACACCACACACACACCACAACAATGGGCAATACCTACAGCCAAGTCGCCCAAATGCAGTCCCGTACTGACACATTGCAATCAGGTCATCTGCTTTCTCTGAGAGAAGCTCATGCCAGCATGTTGGCGGACGAGTACATGTGGTGAAGGGGGCAGTGGCCGCTAGCCACGGAAGACAGAGGCCTAGCCATGTGCAGGCTGGCACAGTCCACAGCAACAGACAGGCCCTGCCGGATCCACAGTCATGGACTATCCAGGGAATTCAGTCAATCTGTGGCTACATGGTGGTGCAGTGCACACAGACAGTGCATGCAAGAACAGAAGGTCACAGGTTCAAAGACCAGCTGGGCTACTGCCAACCCTGCCCATGTATTTTCCCCACAAATAAACAGTGACAGTAAGGACATATGCAATGTTAATATGTCTATCTTTTACCCCACTGAGCACAGACACCATGAACAGGGGCAGAACCTACAGCAGAATCCCCCAAATGCAGTCCTGGTGGGCCACACACCAGTCAGGTTCCATGCTGCCACTCATACAAATGCCTGTGCTGTATATCTATGCACCACCCCCACGGCATGTAGATGTAGCTCATGCATATTCATGAGGGACAGCAGGAAGACCCGAACAGTGTGATGCAAAACTGGACCGGATTTGGGAAGCGCTGCCGTAAAGCAGCAGCCAACAGGGGCAGACACACCCACACCCACAGGCCCCATTGGCCAATGTCTCCTGTAGAGGCAGAACATTGGACCTTGCGTGCATCTCCCAATACTAGCACCTGCATACCTTAGCAATGTCACCCTACACCTGAGGTTCACAGCTCTGAAACGATTGCTAAGAGTACAGGCTGATAGATATCCCTACGTTACGCACATACTGCTAGTTGACCCCATCCGAACAATCTGTTTGGTGTCTGCGGTGCGTGCTCCAGGCCTAGCCTCTGACGGTGTTCACCACCCTGGGGAGTGACCCCCAGCAGTACTGCGTACCATATCCATGCCTGTGCCGTACCCAGGACCGGTGTGGTGGGCAAGGCTAATCACCCCCTCAATAGTAGCACAATGCTGGCATAGGTGTGGGAGTGTGTGTCTGTCTATACAGTGTGTGTTGGCTGCAAACACCTTCCCCAACCCACACTGCCAGCACTACTGCCAGTATTGGCCTGCCAATGTGCATAATGAGCAGCAAGGTACCATGGGTATAGGTCAGACATTGTGGGCTGGCCAGGATGCATCTGCACAGGGCATAGGGCACTGGCTGTGACATTGTAGTGCCCGGCCACCACCTACACAGACAGGGTGACCTCCGTATGTGCTGCTGGGGGAGCACTCTCACCCTGAGTGTGCAGTGATGACAGCATGGCTAGGCACCCCCATAGTGCTGTATTGTGTTTCTCTCTTGTGATATATATGGGTTTCCTGTTGGGGCCTTCTCACAGAACTCTCTGCTTGTGTGTGCTGCCACCCCAGTTTTGGGTGCATGAATGTCCATCAGGGCTAACCAGCAGACTGTTCACAGCTGGTATGTGTCTTGATGGAGTGCCTTGCAGGGTGCAGTGGCTGATGGCTTGCTGCAGGAGAATTTCAGATAGTGCTGGGGTGCATCTTTGGATATCCAGGCCTAAAGTCTGTCTGATATTGTGTTATGGATGTGTGTTGAGCTGCATGGACTGCCCTGTAGAGTGTCTGTTCCCCAGCATGACTAGGGTTTGATGGTCCACTCTACTGCCATGGGGGGGGGGGGGTTGATTGTGATTGATTTTGTGTGATTGATTTTGTGTGTGTGTGTGTGTGTGTGTGTGTGTGTGTGTGTGTGTCTTGACCACCTAGGGGGTCCATGGGGGTTTCCACTAACTGAGACAGACAGAGATATCCAAGATGTTTCTGCTAGCACCTTCCTATCTCACAGGTTAGTACTGTTTTGGAGCTCTGTCATGGCCTCATTCAGCCATGGCTGGTGTGGTGGACCTGGTCCTGGGCGCCACATCACACCCTCAGGGTGAGCACAGTACCCGCACAATGTGACGGTGTGTAGCTACTCTTTGCTGGTAGTCCACCCGCTCAGGACCCCCTACCATTCCGAGGTGCTGTGTGGGTGCACACGGACAGTTCCCCCTACCAGGCCGGGTAGCTGTTGGGGTGCATTCCCCATCTTGTGTGCATCTGTGGACAGCTGATTTGCATGTGCAGTGCATCATGGGTATGGGTGGCCTAACCCTATCTTGTTTACAACAGCAGACTGTCTGTGAGGTGACGTGCAGGCTCTCTGCAGCCAGCCAGGAGCTTGCTGACAGCTATAGGGCTGTAGCCTAATGGTTACGTCACTACCTTTGCAGCCAGAGGTCTTGGGTACAAGCCCACTGTGGGGTTCTGTGATAGGGTTGTCCAGAGCATTATCTTTGTTTACTGTACATATTTTTATGACAGCAAACACACCCTTGGCATACTGTACCCATAAGGTGCCTCTGAGGGTGCTCTTTAGGGCGCCCTATAGGCCACCTTATGGGTGCCATCCATATAGGGTGCACTATACATTATCCTGTGTCGCAACATACATGCTGCCCTATAGGGGACATTCTAGGGTGCCTTGGCGGACGGTGCACTGTAACATGTGCCTTATGGTCCGCCTTATGTTAACATGCTGTGAGAGTGCGTTTGCTAGTAGTTATCACAAAATAGAATTAAAAAGCCTCCTAAAGCACTCCACAACATAAAATATACTGCCTCAGCTAGCCTTTTTCAATGGGCATTGTGAGGAATTGAACCGCTGGTCCCTGCACTATTGGTCAGTGTCTTAACCATTGTGCTGTGGCTGTGTTCCTTTGCTTTAGCATCAGCGCGCCGCCTTGTGGCCATCAGCGCGCCGCATCCTGCTGCCCACAATGAACAGTGCGTCGCCTTATGCCGCCCCACAATGAACAGTGCGCCGCCTTATGCCGCCCCAATATGAACAGTGCGCCGCCTTATGCCGCCCCAATATGAACAGTGCGCCGCCTTATGCCGCCCCAAAATGAAGAGTGCGCCACCTTATGCCGCCCCAAAATTATTTTGCCTCCTGACACACATTTCCACATTCAAGGTGGTGCCTCAGCCAGCCTTTTTGGGCTGCACACACTGGGGGATTGAACCCGTGGTCCCTGCACCATTGGTTATTGTCTTCACCGTTGTGCTACGGCTCTATTCCTATATGTGAACAGCTGCGCCCCACTTAGCCTTCCCACGCGCTAATGTGGGCCCGCACATTAACGCGACGCGCACACATACGGTCTTTTTTTTTTCTTTTTCGGCCTGAACCGCCCACTCCTTATATGGCACAGGCACACTACCACGGCCCCGCACGTTAGGAATGTTTAGTAAACATGCCCCGTAGTGTCCGTGATTGCATTGCGATGAACAGTTAGATGACAGTTGTATGCTGACTGGTCATGTAAAGACTGAGATCGGCGCCAGCGTTTCTCAAGTTTCCGTAATTGGTTAAGTGATGTTTTAAGATTGGCTGAGTACCATGGGGCACTCATCCTTTTGCCTGGGGGCTTGTTGGTTGGTGTACGTATGGCAATTGAACTGAGGCAGTTGTTCCAGTGTGAGATTAGGTCATCAAGGTTCTGGGTGGTTTCAGAGAAGAGTTGTTGCGTCTCAGCCAGGATAAGATCTCTGTTGTAAGGCTTAAAACATCTAGAGGGCGGTCTGGTGGTGGTGTTTTGTATTTTGTTGATTTTTGTGTAGGTTTTGTATGAGGGAATCTGGATGATGATCAGTTTGTGATCTGACCAAGGAACAGGGGTTATGGATGTTATAGGGTCCTGGGCTGGTCCTGGGTTAAGAGAGGTTTGCGGGGCAAATACTAGGTCCAGTATATTTCCCTTAATGTGAGTAGGATTATTAACTAATTGCTTGAAGCCAAGATTGCTGAGGGCATCGAGGAAGGCTGATGCTTGGTTATCTTATAGCGTGGGCAGGTTAAAGTCACCTAGGATCCAATTTGGGATGCTTGGGTTCTGAGTATTCAATGCAAGATCAATGATAGCAGAGAGATCATCTGGGGAGGCTGAGGGGGCTCTGTAAAGCAGGATGATTGAGCAGCGTTTATTGGAGATGGTGACGGTTTCAAGGTGGTTTGAACTGGTGGAGTCTACAGTTTGAAAATGGAGGTCTGACCTTGTGAGGATGAGCACGCCACCTCCTTTTTTATCTTGTCTATGGCTTGAATGTGCGGTGAAATTCTGGGGGAGGATCTGGTTGATTAAGATGTTGTCTTCGGTGGTTAGCCACGTCTCAGTAACCATGAGTATATCAAGGCTGTGGCTGGAAATGATGTCAATGATGGCTGGCCACTTCTTCCGGATAGAACGGGCATTGATGAGTGCACATTTTAGGCTATGAGGGTAGGGGTTTTCAAATCGTTTGGGTTTCAGATTGTGTTGAAGTGTAATGTGTAGCAGGTGGGGATGGTGTGGTCGGTTGTCCCAGGTTATGTTATCGTGGGATGCATTAGACCACCTTCTCCCATGGTTCCGTAAAATAGGGATGTGTTTGGATGCTGGGGTTAAGGCAAGGGAGTTGGAGCTCCAGCTTGATATGATGATAACGAATCCTATTATGGTGGTAATGGGGGAACCCATCTTAGCAGAGCAATATGTAATTGGGAGCAGGTTAATCAGTTAGACTATTAGAAAGATATTAACAACCTTACTTAGATCAGCATGCTGGGTCACAATAGACAATATAGTCACAGGCAGTAGTTAAGGTTAGATAACTGGTAACAGTATACTGATGACTGAAACTGGTGAGGTTACTGACCACAGTAGAGAAGATTGTTAGCAATAGTAGCTTATTGGGAGCAGTGCAATAGTGATTGGAGCTGATGGGGCTACTGACAACAGTATCTAGGTTGATTGGCTACTGATAACAGTGAAAACAAAAGGCTGAATGGCAATGTAGGATTACTGGTAACAGTATAGTGGATGCTAGTAGTGTACCAGTAGCGATTGGTACTTTTAGATGGTTACTGACAACAGTAATGTACAATACACAGAGGTGACTGGCGTTCAAAGGTTACTGACAACAGTATGGTAAATACACAGAGCAAAGGTGACTGTTACTATTAGTAGTACTGACGACAGTATATTAAGTAGATAAGTAATTACATTTACAATAGGCATGATGATATTTGATGGCTCTATAGTGCGGCTATACTTGCAGTAGATAGTATGGGAGGGAAAGTCCAGTTCTTGTCGCGTGAAGTCTGCATTGCTGGTCATGAGTTGTGCAAGGAAGTGTGGTGCTGTAGGCTGGTTCGTTGGTAAGCGAGCTCAACCTCACGGGAGCTCAAGCTGCTGGAACAATCAGTTAAAGGCTCAGTGGCAGTTGCGGTATAAGTGCCAGCTGCCTAAGGGCCACGCCAAAAGGCCCTCTGGCGAGCCTCCAGCGAGCCTCCAGCAACACAGGTAGCAATTGTGACCAGCTCATTCCTCGGAGGACCATCCATTGCAGCAGCACTCCATTTTCAGCTAGGCTCAAATTCAGACCCCATTTGGATACAGCCACTTTTTTCCAGGCCCAGAACATGAAGGAATGCCCACACATCTACACAAGAAACTCTTGCTGCCGCCAACCTGCAGACAAAACTGAAAGAAAATTAAGCTGAAGAGGCAGTTAAAGAGGCCAGTTAATGCACATATCTCTTGTACACATTAGACTGCCAATGACCCAAAAGCTGAATTGTTGGTGCAGAGAGGCCCTGTGCCGCCGCAAATGTTGCCATCCCAATGTGGAACAAATGCATTCCATACTCATGCGCTAGGAAATCTGCTATGGTCAAACCCCGCTTCATAATAGCCGCAAACTGGAACCGGGTCAGTGGATCCCCTCACTCATGGCACAACCGGGCTCATAGAAATACCCTGGCACAATGAATCAGGCAGGTGATCAATCCAGGAATGCACCTCAACCATACGCATGCTCCATGTCTCAGCTGATCCGTCTGGCTGCGACGAATATGCAATTGCACCTCCTCCTCCCTGAGCACCACCATCCTCAGTCAAGAGTCCCCTATCCTCCACTGTGGATTTGGAAGCAGACACCAACTCCCCCATTCTAAGTGCTGCAAAGAAAGCAAAGGCAAAAGCAATGCTGAACAAGCTCACTTCAAACAGGGAATTACACACCCGGGGCAAGACTGTCAAAAGAGCCACCAGCATATCATAGCTAAGGGATTGCCGTGCTGGCTTTACCACCCAGGCTGCCCATGCTCTTGCGAAGTCTTTCATGAGCTTCTGAACCATGAAAGATGCTGTCAGGTCCGGAAACCCATGTAACTTTGAAACAAAAGCCACACTTGCCAACATCCCTGATAAAGCATGCGGCGACAAGTGACGCTCCACTGCCAACTCCAGAAAACGCAAAATGTTCTCCTGTGTAATCTGCCATCCTCCCAGAGGCACCAGGTTCACAAAATGCTGCCAGCCAGCTAAATAATCTTTACATGTATTCACCGCCAATTCAGTCTTCAACAATCCTCCAAGTGCTGAAGAAGGACGTCCCAACAACTCCTTGGGATTCTGGAAGGGGCCACATCCGCATCTGGTGCCAAGGCCTGGATCCATGCCCACTGCAAATGAGATAAAGCATCTGTGACTGAATTATCCACTCTTGGCATTTGCTTCACCCCTAACCACATATTGAGCTATAAGCACCGCAGAACCAACTGACGGAGCAATCCCACCACCAAAGGGGTGTTGGCAGACTGCCGGTTGATCATCATCAACACTGCCATATTGTCAGAACAGAAGAGCATGCTCCAATTACATAGGCGCTCACCCCACAACAGTAAGGCCACCCAAACTGGGAATAGTTCCAAAAAGGTGATGATCTGGCGCCAATACTGCTCCTTCCATGCCTCGGGCCAAGGCTCCGCACACCATGCACCTACAAAATATATTCCAAAGCCAATCCCCCCAGAGGCATCTGTGTATCATGATTAGACACCACAGAAAATGGCCACACCTGCACTCCATTGAAATCCTGCACGAACTCCCTTGAAATACACAGATCCGCCCGCACACCACAACCTAATAAAGTGGTGTTTCTTCTGCTTTCCTTTAGTCAGGAATACCAGCTGCAGCGTGAATAATCTGCTCATGGCTATCATTCGACAAGCAAAATTGAAATATGCCAACAGTTCCTGCACTTGCTCCAACGTCAACTTAAGCCAGTCTAAAGCCTGCTGAATCAAAACCGCCAACTTGGACACCATCTCCTCAGGCATCCATGATTCCATCCAGATAGAATCAAGCTCGATTCTGAGAAATATGAGGGAAGTAGTGGGCCCCTCTGTCTTCCCTTCCATCAGTGGTACCCCGATGACCCTCACTAACTGCTGGAAGACCTCCAACAACTGACCACACTCTGGAGTCCCCCCCGCAGCCACAACAAGGTAATCATCCAGATAATGCACCATCATGCCCAATTGTGCCACCAGCCAGAATGACCAATGGAGGAAAGAAGGAAAGGCCTCAAAACAGTCACAGGCCACCGAACACCCCATGGGCATGCACTTGTTGACATAGTACAGCCCCTAAAAACAAAAGCCCAGGAGGTAAAAAGAGCTGGGTTGAATTGGTAGCAATTGAAATGCCAACTCCACGTCTGTCTTTGCCATTAACACCCCCTGCCCCGCACTCTGGAGAAGGCAGACAGCGGAATCAAAGAATGCATATTGCACCGAACAAAGCACCGGGTCAATGAAATCATTTGCACTGCGCCCCATTGGATAAGACAAATTGTGAATGAACTGTAATTTATCCGGCTCCTTCTTTGGCACAATGCCCAATGGGGACACCACCAGATTAGGAAGAAGCACATACTCAAAGGGGCCCGCAATCCTGCCTAACTCCAATTCCCTGTGCAACTTGCTGGAGACAACTCCCTGTAACCATTGTATTAATGAAGAATTACAGGCCTGGTGAACCAGAGGCAGTTCAGAAAAAGGAATCCCAAACCCCTCCTGAAAACCCTTGAGTAATAACCTGGCCTGCTGCCAAATCTAGATAACCCTGCAACCAGCACTCCAAGGCCACCAAGTTAATGGGCGATGGGGCCTTGGCCAGGGACTATTATCGGTGGCACTCCGTCTGCCCGGAACTGACTGCCCCTATCGGGCCCCTGCCCTGGGTGAAAAATCGCAAGGCCAGGTGACCATCCCCACACATCGAGCATCTGTATTTGAAGCGACACCTCAGTCGGTCACAGCAACCTGCATTGAAGTGGAAACATGCACTGTCTCCTCTGGGGCTCCAATTCTCCCTGCTACTTGGCACCCTTGGCCATCCAACCCTCTCTTCCCCCCAAACATTACCCATTGCCTGTGACCATCTCCCCAGGGCAACCCCAGCAGACAGCCCTGGGAAGCCCTCACTGTCGGGTCTCACGAAAGGAGACTGACACGGAGTCATTTCTGCCAACCAAATGTCCACATTCCAACACCCCCAAGCCTCTGTCTTCTCCTTTGCCAAGCGCTTCCGGAACTACTCATCATAGTTGAGCCAGGCCCAAAACCAATACGTCCTATGACCCTGTGAGATCATGTCCAAATACCATAAGAGCCTGGGTAAAGGGCTGTCTTGTCCCCATCCAGAATGGAGGAAAAAACATGAAACGCCAACAACCAGTTACTAATAGAAACACGTAACCGCCCTTTTTTGCCCTTGTCCTTAGAGCCCTCTCCCTTCTTCTTATCTCCAGTGTCCTGTTCACATGCCAGTAGCAAAAAGATATCCACATATCACCCCTACAATATTTCACCCGAAGCTTCCGTGACACATGACAATCCAACGGAGCAATCCTGCTCATGGTGTGCCCACTCCCCGCTGACCGCAGGTCATCAATGGCCCCTCACGCACTTTGCCCTGTGGAACTAAGCCCGAACTGTGTGGACTGGACATCATCATCCTTTGACTCAGTACCCTTAGATGATGAGGAATCAAAAGAGTCCCATGAATCCAAAGTATCCCACCTGTGCACTACCGACTCATCACCCAAGCGACACAAGTGCTTCTCACAATGCATGCGACGTATGACCCTCCGCAAGTTTTTAAAAAATGTCTTATCCCTCAACATCCATGTGATTGTATGGTCCCGTTTCCATGTCCATGCCGTCATGTGCGCCCCTGTACCCTCCATCCCTGACCCCTCATCTGACAGCAAATACCGGCTTGCACTCCCTGTCACCATAGTCATCCAAGGCTGACTCTACGCACTGCAGTAGTACTGACTGTGCTCCGGCTGGTCTTCCTCACTGGTTAGCGCGTCCGCCCCAACAGCAACATCAGGCCTCCCTGACTCTCCCCTTGTGTTACCCTTCTTTCCCCGCCCCGACAGCTGCCCACCCACTTTCTCCCCCTTTTCACATGACACTCCCCTTTCCAGCTTTCTGTGGGGCCAGGCCAGCCCCATCCAGGGTGCCATCCTTTGCAATCAAGCACACCAGCTGCTTAGCCTGCCGCTGGGATAGCTTGCGCACTGGCTTCCCCGCTGCCCTACCCCTGCTCACTTTGCATGGCCCCATCTGCCCTACTCCTTCCTACTGCTAAGCCCTGTACCTACCTCAAACCTGCAGCCCCCTTTCTCCACCCCCCCACTGTGCAACGCTCCCCACACCCATCCCAGACTACCTCCCCACCTTCCCACAGCCCCTCACAGTACTCTCCCAACAGCAGCAAACCCTGCCAAAAACCCTCCCCCAGCACCCTGCCTGACAAAAAAATGCAGCACTAAAGTGAAAGACAGCTGAGCCCCCGAACCCCCAGGGCACTAAAAAACCAACAACCGCCCAATTAGCCCACTGTCCTCAGCCGGTGGTGCTGCCTCTGCATCTCTCACCTTCCCGGCCTGCTCCCACACTCTTGCTGGTTCGCCGACAGCGAGCAGCTAAGTAGAATGATGCCACCTAACCAGAACCTCGCCGCGATCCCTCTCTGCCAGAAAGCCCCACCTCACTATCTAGTGCCAAAAGAGAAAGACTAGAAAAGGGGAATGTTACTTCTGGAGAGAGATCTGCAATTGTGAGTATATACTTCTGGGAATTTTCTGAAAGGAATTCTTTTTATTAAAGCTAATTTATCTGTGAACCCACTATTTTTTGTTAAATCAGTCAGGGCCTTGTAGCAGCAGTTTAAGTTTACATTTAAAACACAGAAGAGAGCTTTCTGGTTAAATTTCATACCTAGCAGAGAGCATGTAGTTTAAATTTAATAGTCACTCAGGGCCTAGCATCAGCAAAGTACTTTTAGTTTAAATTTAAAACACAGAAGAGAGCTTTCTGGTTAAATTTAGAACCCAGCAGAGAGCTTGTAGTTTAAATTTCATAATAAGTTAGAGCCTAGCAGCAGCAAAGAGCTATAATTTAAATCAAATAAGAATATAGATTAACACAAAAGGCAAAACAGGGTCAGTACTCTTTGAGCGGCAAATAGTCTTCTAGAGACCTTTACAAAGAGGCCTTCTACCTAGGGGGCAAGAGACCTGTGAAACCTTTTCAGTAGGTGTAAACACCAGGTGGCAGATCAAAAGGCCATTTTGAAAGACTCCTTCTATCCAAGCAAGGACTGTTAATCATCCAGGAAGTTGGTCACAGCTTACCTCAGCAGCACAGGCATACATAGCTCAACCAGAGCTCTGTGATCCTCAGTCTTGAAAGACTAGAAAAGGGGACTGTTACTTCTGGAGAGAGATCTGCAATTGTGAGTATATACTTCTGGGAATTTTCTGAAAGGAATTCTTTTTATTAAAGCTAATTAATCTGTGAGCCCACTATTTTTTGTTAAATCAGTCAGGGCCTAGTAGCAGCAGTTTAAGTTTACATTTAAAACACAGAAGAGAGCTTTCTGGTTAAATTTCATACCCAGCAGAGAGCTTGTAGTTTAAATTTAATAGTAATTCAGGGCCTAGCATCAGCAAAGTACTTTTAGTTTAAATTTAAAACACAGAAAAGAGCTTTCTGGTTAAATTTAGAACACAGCAGAGAGCTTGTAGTTTAAATTTCATAATAAGTTAGAGCCTAGCAGCAGCAAAGAGCTACAATTTAAATCAAATAAGAATATAGCTTACCTCAGCAGCACAGGACAGGGTACTGTGTAGCAGCCCTCTTTTAATAAGTGTTATTTCTCTCCTTCCCTCCCCACACCCACCCACCCCTGGGATAATCGTAGCTTTATAGGTACTTACACATTTTAAAAGACAGGAGGTGCTCTCAGGTGAGGCTCGTTACCCAAATCAGTCATACACTAAGGACCTGAGATTAATTAAGCTTCAGGTAAACAAGGTATATTAAACGTATTAGGTATAGTTTTATTGGCAACCCTTAGTAAGTAAAGAACTTAAAGATCTAAACACAAACTTAAAACTAAGATGCACACAGCAGTCCAGCAGTGAGATGGGGCTTTCCAGTCTTTTGCATTGAGTGTCACATGTATGATTTTCTCCCAGTTGGTGAGAGGTCTTACGTGTGCACTAGGTGCAAGGAGGTCTTTGCTCTCAGGGAACGAGTCCGTTCTCTAGAGGCTAGAGTAGCAGACTTGGAAAACATAAGACAGACAGAGAGGTACATAGACGAGACCTACAGGGAAATAGTCCTGAAGTCCCACCTCCAGTCTGGCAGCATCCCTGTTGCCATGGAGGAGAGAGGTCACGTGACAGGAGAGTATCACCCTGGTGTGGCAGGAAGTGATCCTGTAACTAGGACCTGTCCTCCAGGTGATGTAAAACCCTCTCGCACTGAGGAAGTTTTTCCAGAGCCAAGTGCCCATGAGGGAAGGGTTAGGACAGCCATTATAGTTGGTGATTCAATCATTAGGCATGTAGATAGCTGGGTGGCTGGTGGACGTGAGGATCGCCTGGTAACATGCCTGCCTGGTGCGAAGGTAGCGGACCTCATGCGCCACCTAGATAAGGTCTTAGATAGTGCTGTGGAGGAGTCTGCTGTCTTGGTACATGTCGGTACCAATGACATAGGAAAATGTGGTAGGGAGGTTCTGGAGGCTAAATTTAGGCTTTTAGGTAGGAAGTTGAAATCCAGAACTTCCAGGGTAGCGTTCTCCAAAATGCTTCCCGTTCCACGTGCAGGACCCAAAAGGCAGGCAGAGCTCCGGAGTCTCAATGCGTGGATGAGACAATAGTGCAGAGATGAGGGTTTTGGATTTGTTAGGAACTGGAGAACATTCTGGGGAAAGGAGGGGCTCTTCCGAAGGGATGGGCTTCTCCTTAACCGGGATGGAACCAGGCTGCTGGCATTAACCTTTAAAAAGGAGATAGAGCAGCTTTTAAAGTAGATAATAGGAGAAAGCCGACTGTCGCCCAAGAGTGGATGATTCGGAAGAATGTATCCTTGAAGGATACTACCAAAAGCAGAGAGGTTCCAAAAAAGAGTAAAGTAGCCCAAATGCCCTCGAGTATGGAGCAGACAGAGCTTAAAGATCCCAAATTACCCATGTCTACCAATAGCCAAATTAATATGAATAAAATACAGTCTCTAAAATGCTTATATGCAAATGCTAGAAGTCTAAAAAATAAGATGGGAGAGTTAGAATGTATAGCACTAAATGAGAGGTTAGATATGATTGGAATATCAAAGACATGGTGGAAGGAGGACAAACAGTGGGACACTGTGATACCTGGGTACAAACTATATCGTAATGATAGAGCTGATCAAATTGGTGGAGGGGTTGCGCTCTATGTTAGAGAGGGCATTGAGTCAGAAAGGATTAAAGTTTTGCAGGAAACAAAATTTGCTGTAGAATCTCTATGGATTGAAATTCAAAATAGTTAAGAAAAAACTAAAATGAGCAGTTGCAAAGGTTAAAGACTTACATCAAGCTTGGGTGTTGTTGAAAAATACTATCTTGGCAGCCCAGAACAGCTGTATTCCACACTTTAAGAAAAGTGGAAGGAAGTCCAAAAAACTGCCAGCATGGTTTAAAGGTGAGGTCAGAGAGGCTGTTGTTGCCAATAAAGCATCTTTCAGGAAATGGAAAAAAGAGCCAAACGATGAAACCTGGAAACAGCACAAGCACTGGCAAGTCAAATGCAAGGCATTGATAAATCAGGCAAAAGGAGAATTTGAAAGAAGCTTGCTGTGGAAGCAAAAACGTGAAATAAAGATTTTTTCAAGTACATTCGTAGCAAAAAACCTGTGAGAGAGTCAGTTGGTCCATTAGATGATAGAGGAGTTAAAGGGGCACTAAGAGGTGACAAGGCGATAGCGGAGAGACTGAATGAATTCTTTGCTTCGGTCTTTACTGAGGAAGATGTAGGGATGTTACCCATGACTGAAGTGGTATTTAAAGGTGCTGAAGAATTGAAGGAAATATTGATACATCGAGAAGATATATTACAACTATTAGATAAACTGAAGAGTAGCAAATCACCTGGGCTAGATGGTATACATCCAAGGGTTTTGAAAGAACTGAAATATGAGATTGCAGACCTGCTATTAGTAATCTGTGAACTATCATTAAAATAATCTCTAATACCTGAAGATTGGAGGATTGCCAATGTAACACCAATTTTTAAAAAGGGTTCCAGGGGTGATCCGGGAAACTACAGACTGGTGAGCCTCACGTCAGTACCAGGAAAAATGGTAGAAACCATCATAAAGAATAAAATTACTCAGCATGTAGATAGTCATGGCCTAATGGGAGACAGCCAACATGGCTTTAGACAAGGAAGATCTTGTCTTACTAATCTGTTGTGTTTTTTTGAAAGTGTGAATAAACAGGTGGACAAAGGTGAGTCGGTTGATATCTGGACTTTTAGAAAGCCTTTGACAAGGTCCCTCATCATAGACTTTTGGAAAAACTAAAGAGTCATGGGATAGGAGGCAGTGTACTACTGTGGATCAAAACTGGTTAAAAGATAGAAAGCAGAGGGTTGGGCTAAATTGCCAATTTTCCCAATGGAGAAAGGTGAATAGGAACCATCACCCAGGAAAAAGATTTAGGGGTATGTTTACTAAAACCCCACTAATGTGCGGGCCGCGCTAGTGTGCGGGTGCCATATAAGGAGTGGGTGTTTCTTTCTGAAAAAGAAAAACCATGATTTAAATATGCGCTAAGGTGCGCGGCGCCCATGTGCGCCCCGCACATTAGCGCATGAGAAAGCTGCACGGGAGGCATAAGCAGCGCGCTGATGTTCAAGCAGAAGAGCAGAGCCACAGCACAATGGTTAAAACGCTGACCAATAGTGCAGGGCACAAGGGTTCAATCCCCT
The DNA here is from genome assembly GCA_033557465.1 of Ichthyophis bannanicus. Classification (NCBI taxonomy): domain Eukaryota; kingdom Metazoa; phylum Chordata; class Amphibia; order Gymnophiona; family Ichthyophiidae; genus Ichthyophis; species Ichthyophis bannanicus. Next base: position 33,909,179 of record CM066035.1, on the reverse strand, counting down.
ACAGTGCCCAATGAAGACAGCTGGCTGAGGCATAACTTTAGGAGCCAGTTTAATATTGGGCACATAAGGCGGCGCGCTGATGGGCATAAGGTGGCACGCTATTGCTTTAGGAGGCATTTTAATATTGGGAGGCATAAGGCGGCGCGCTGATGTGCAAGCACAGGAACAGAACCACAGCACAATGGTTAAGACACTGACCAATGGTGCAGGGATCAGGGGTTCAGTCTCCTACAGTGCCCAATGAACAAGGCTGGCTGAGGCATTACATATTATGGGGAAGATTGGTTTAGGAGGCGTTTTATTTTTATTTTAATTATCACTACTAGCAAATGCACTCTCAAAGCGTGTTAACATAAGGCGCCCCATAAGGCACATTTTAAAGTGCACTGTCCGCCAAGGCACCCTAGAATGTTGCTTATAGTGCGCTTTATAGGGTGCCGTATGAGGTACCGCAAGGTCAGAGTACTGTTTTTGATGGCAGCCCTGTGCAGTGTAAGGAATGAAAAGCATAAGTAGGTGCGCTGACATGCAAGGAGGAGCAGCAGTGGAGCACAATGGTTAAGGCACTGACTGCTGATACAGGGGTCATGAGTTTTCTCCCCAGGGTGCCTAATACGTAAGGCTGGCTGAGGCATCAGCTTTGCAATGTACGTTTTGTTTCCTGCAGCACTTTATTTTTATTTTATTAATTGCTGCCAGCAAACACGCCCTCATGTGCCGTAACTGAAGGTGCCGCATAAGGCACCCTATAAGGCACTCCATAGGGCACATTATAAAGTGCACTGTCCGCCACGGCACCCTAAAATGTTCCCTACAGGGCACCCTATAAGTTGCATCACAGGATAATGTATAGTGCACCTTATATGGACGGGAACCATAAGGTGCCCTATAGGGCGCCCTATAACGCGCCCTCAGAGGCACCTTATGGGTACAGTACGCTGAGGGTGTTTTTGCTGGCAGCAAAAATGTACATTAAAAAGAGATAATGCTTTGGCCAGCCATATCAAAGAACCCCACTGTGGGTTTGACCCCATGACCTCTGGCTTCACAGGCAGTGAAATAACCATTGGGCTAGAGCTCTATAGCTGCTAGCAAGCCCCTGGCTGGCTGCAGAGAGCCTGCACGTCACCACACAGACAGTCTTCTGTGGTCACCAGGATAGGGTTAGCCCACCCGTACCCATGATGCACTGCACATGCAAATCAGCTGTCCACAGATAAACACAAGATGGGGTATGGAGGGAGGAGTGGTCTAGTGGTTAGGACAAGGTACTTCAGGCCAGAGGGCCGGGGGTTCAAGTCCCATAGGCACTCCTTGTGGTCTTGGGCAAGCCACTTAACTCTCCATTGCCCATGTTCCCTGTAAGTATTAGCATATGTGTCTCATATCCTCTCATGTTAAATGTATCCCCCAATTGACTGCTTTGACCCGGTGAAAAGCGGGATATAAATACAGCTAAATAAATAAAGTATGCACAACCACAGCACCTCGGCCTGGTAGGGGGTACAGACCATGTGTTTTACTGGCACAGACTAGCTAAACACCGTCACATTGTGCGAGTACTGTGCTCACCCTGAGGGTGTGGTGAGGCGCCCAGCACCAGGTCCACAGCACCTTCCATGGCTGAAAGAGTCCATGATGCAGGTACAAAGCAGTGTTAATGTGTGAGATAGGTAGTTTCTGCAGAAACACTTTGGATATATCTGTCTGTCTCAGTCAGGTGTTGCCCCCATGGAACCCTAGGAGGATTACCACCACCCTCCTCCTCCAGGGCTGAGGGTGGTAAATAGGGTCTCCCATCAACAGATCCACATTCTACCTCCCTGCAATGGTGGCAGTAGAGAGGACCATCAACCCCAGTCCTGCTGGGGAAAAGACACCCTTCAGGGCAGTCAATGCAGCTCTGCACATAACCATAACACAATAGCAGACAGACATTAGGCCTGTATATGTTAAACTGCACCCCACCACTATCTGATATTCTCCTGCAGCAAGCCTTCAGCCACTGCACCCTGCAAGACACTCCATCAAGGCACATACCAGCTGCAAACAGTCTGCTAGTTAGTCCATAGTGCATGTTCCTGGTGGAAATGCATGCACCCAGAACTGGGATGGCAGTACACACAAACAGATAAATCAGTGACTGGGCCCCAAAATGAAACCCATAAACAACACATGAGAGAAATACCATATAGCACTATGGGGGTGCCTAGCCATGCTGTCATCACTGCACAGTCAGGGTGAGAGTGATCTCCCAGCAGGACATACTGAGGTCACCCTGTCTGTGTAGGTGGTGGCCGGGCACTAAAATGTCAGTTCCCTATGCCCTGTGCAGATGCACCCTGGCCAGGCCACCCTGTCCGGGCTATACCCATGGTACCTTGCTCCTCATTATGCACATTGGCAGGCCAATACTGGCAACAGTGCTGGCAGTGTGGGCTGTGGAAGGTGTTTGCAGCCACCACACTCTGTATAGACCAGTGGTTCTGAACCAGTCCTCCTTGAACCCCTAGGCCAGTCGGGTGTTCAGGATAGCCCTAATGAATATGCATGAGATATATATGCATTAGAGATATCCTGCCAACCTGACTGGTTTGTGGACCTCTAGGGTTGGATTTGGAGACCCCTGCCTTACACCTCTGTCATTTAAGAATGTGAGTGGAATAAGCCTCCAGCTCCCTTCTCCAAGCCCCTTCTGCTACCTGAACCAGTATCTTCATCAATCTAGAAACAGGATCCTTCACTTATTGTGCTATAGGCCACATGACAAGTTTGAAACATAAGAGGCATTTCCTTTTTCTCATGAGAATCCAGGAAGTGCTCCTCCTCACATTTCAAACTTGCCATGAGGCCCACACTGGACTTGAAAGAGCAGCAGCCCAGCAGCAAGAGTGGAGGAACATACTCCTGCCACTGTGAAGGGTGAGTTGGTGAGACAGACATTAGATGCCCTTGGGCTTGGGTGCCCTGAGCCAGCGTCTTACTGTGCTGGCTCTTCAGCTGGCCATGGATACCAGGTGATAGTTATTAAGATCTTCAGGATCCAGGTTAAATGTTTTAAGAGAAGGGTAAATGCCAGCAGTCCAAAGGTAGTGTTAAAGACACATTTGTGAGTTGAGTCAAAAGATCACTCAAACCCTGTCTAGCTGCTTCAACCATCACTGAATATCCCCCCTGTGTTCCTTCCAAAAATTCAAATATATAAGGGGACTCAATAATACTTTTACCATACTTCCACTCAAAATATACCAAGCTTGTCATCAGTTTCCAACAGTGATCCAAACAGCATAACACTCCCACATCTCGGGTTGTCGATTCTTGAGAAATGCTCACTATATGGGCAAAAATAGCACCGAGTCCCCTTAAATATTTGAGTTTTTGAAAGGAACAGTGTTCCTAAAGTTTAAAACAAAGGTAGAGCCTATGATTAAATATGTAGTGAAGCTGTGTCAACGATGGAAATATCTCCAAATTTTGGAGCATTTGAAGCATTGTCTGAAGCTGTTTATGGTTATATCACTGAAGCTCTCCATACTGTATATACAAATATTTCTGTGATTTTGAGTGTTCCTAATTGTGCTAATGAGGGAGTGTGCTGGTACTGTACTATATAGGTTTCTTTCACCTCTATAAATAATTTTCCTTTTTTTGCTCTAGTTGCTCTCCATTTTTTTGAAGGCATGAATAAACGTGGGTGAAGATGAGACAGTTGATGTAGTGTCTTTGGACTTTCAAAAAGTGTTTGATAAAGTCCCTCATGAAAGACTCTCGAGAAAACAGAAACATCATGCAATGAGGAATTGGGAGACTTTGGTTTGCTGTTACCACATATAGTAACTCTGTACTAGATATTCACATTCCACTAAAGGCAGAACTAACGCCTACTGATGACTTTTCTGGGCTTACCTCGAGTAATGGAATAGGTGAAGCAGTTCCTGAGAAAAACAATTTCTTTTGGCTAGCAAATAATTTCTGAAAAATTGTAAGTTTTCAGACTCCCTAATATAATGCATATGGATGTGAAAGCTGGACAGTGAAAAAGATAGACAGGAAGAAAATTGATGCCTTTGAATTATGGTGCTGGCGGTGAATACTGCGTATACCATAGACTGTCCGAAGAACAAAACAGTCAGTACTAGAGGAGATCAAACCTAAGCTTTCTTTAGAAGCTCAGATGACAAGACTTCGACGTTCATACTTTGGACACATCATGCGAAGAGAGAGATCATTAAAGAAAGACATCATGTTTGGCAAGATAGAAGGTCAACGCAAAAGAGGAAGGCCAGCAATGAGATGTATCGATACAATAACAGCAGCTACGGGTACCAGTTTGTCAACAATGAGCTGCCTGACTGAAGACCGAACACAATTTAGGACAACTATCCAGAGGGTCGCCATGAGTCAACACCGACTCGATGGCACTTAACAACAACAACAACAATGCAAAGTGTAATTTTATTATTTAATTTGGTGATAATGGAAAAATTAGGGGCAGCTGCCACTGCTCATTTCTATGCGCTATTGTAGCACTTAACGCGTGTTAATCTTTAGTAAACATGCGTTTGAGTTGAAGGTAATCAAACTCACATTGGTTGAGGCCTATAGATAAATTTGGGAGCTATATTGGGATTCTTTGCAAGACAAATCAGAAGTTTAATTATTGATACATGCACCTAAAGTAAGGGATATTTTGTGGGGTAATATCATATTTCTTCTTGATATTGTTTTTTGCTGGAGAGGGGGGAGAGGAGAGGGAGTTGTGTGTGTGTGGGGGGGGGGGGGTATTAATGAGAATTCAAAAATTACCTTATGGTTGATATTGTATTAAGGGGATGTTATATGTCAGATTCCCTGTATACTATGTTTGCTTTTAGCTATGCTTTATTAAAAAGATTTCAACTGAAATGACTCTCCATTCCTTCTATAGTGTATTTGCATCTCTGACTATTCATATAAATGGTAAGTATTAGTAGTAGCAGTAGTCATTCACACTCATATAGCTGGAAACAAATGAGGTAACTCACTCCTAGTTGCTGACACAATTTTCTCGAGAGACCTTGGGAGCTGCTCAGATTCCCAGTTGCCCAGGGCCACAGCTTGGGATGTTAGAAAATTAAGGTATAAATGATCTTGCCGTCAGACATCACAGATAAGATATTTCTGCGTACGGTTTCTCAAGATGCCACATGGACCTCGTGCCCCCTAAAACAGGTCTCGGCTGCATCAAGACTCTGGTGAGTTATTGCTTGGGAATGATTTTAAGAAGCCTTCTTGATTAACAATAACGATTTAAGTAAAGAATTAAACAATGCGAGTTGTGTGGATTTTTTTCATTATGAAAATGGATATTTTGTAGCAAGTCTCCTAACCCCCTCCTAGATTAGGGACCCCCTTTACTAGCTGTCCGCTCCAGCAGTTTGCTACATGGCCCATTTTATTCCTATGGGTTGTGTGGCAGATAGCTTATTTATTTATCTATTTGAGAGGTTTATACAGTATACTGCATTTCCAATGTTCAATATGGTTTACATTTAACAGAACAGAACAAAACATTACATGGAACGTGCAAACATTATAAAGTACATTTTACTACAGATTACCAACCCATATGATCATGCATGGAACTGCTATGATCCAAAACATTAGTCTCGATGATAGAAAGTAGCAAATCATCCAAGGCATAAATAACATATATTCAATATATATGCAAGTACCGAGTGGGTGTATTGGTGTGGAGATTGGTGTAGTGTGTTTATTATTGTGGGGTGAAGGTGGGTTATTTCTTATCAGTGTTTTAGTATACAATTTGGTGATGCTGTTTGCTTATGTTATTCCCTGAAAACACGTTTGGAACAGGAGCGTTTTCAGGAGTTTCCTGAAATCCTTGGGGTCTGTGGTTCTACAGTATTTCACAGGGAGGGACTTTCACATGCAGGTTGGTTGCATTTTTCAAAGTTTGGGTACAACACCAGGAAGTGTTCTGCAGTGCTTCTTCTCTGTCTGTTGTTGGGGAGTTTTGTTATTATTTATTTATTTATTTACATTTTCTTATATACTGCGCTATTTCCCATCAGTGCGGTTCACATGGAACATTTAACCTACGCATTTCACAGGATGATCTGCGTTTACAATTAAAACAGGTAATAGAACTTGGATCAAGAACGTGGGTAACTATTTACATCTGTGCAATAGTGATTGGGAGGTCCATTTGTGCTGCGTTGGTCAGCTCGATGTTAGGGTTCCTGTGGAGCTGTCGTCAGGGTAATGCAGTAGGAAGAGGTGATGTTTCAGCACCTTCCTAAACTGTGCTAGATTGGTGATTGCCCGGATGCTGGGAGGGAGGGTGTTCCAGCATCTAGGCGCAGAGAACCTAAAAGCCCTGTTTACTGCAGTCCTGGAGGGCCACAAATCCTTCAGGGTTTATGCTGTCTCCAATCTAAGGATGGAGCGGTACTGGTGGTGGAGGTGGCAGCAGTTGGTGGCCACAGCAGACCATGGCCTAGCCCTGTCCAGGTGGGTGCCGTGCACTGCAACAAACAGGCCCTGTCGGATGTACAGTCATGGACTCCCCAGGGAATGCAGCATATATGTGGCAACATGGTGGTGCAGTGCACACAGACAGTGTGTGCAAGAACATAAGAACATAAGACATGCCATACTGGGTCAGACCGAGGTCCATCAAGCCCAGTATCCTGTTTCCAACAGTGACCAATCTAGGTCATACGTACCTAGCAATATCCCCAAAAGACACAGGTTCCACAATGCTTGTACTGGGTCAAGCATTGATATCCTGGGTCCCTTTTTAATAGTGGTTTATGGACCTTTCCTCCAGGAACTTGTCCAAACCTTTTTTAAACCCAGCTATACTAACAACCCTTACTACATCCTCCGGTAACAGATTCCAGAGTTTGATTACACGTTGAGTGAAAAAATATTTTCTCTTATTTGTCTTAAATAGTTTACCCTGTAGCTTCATTACATGTCCCCTAGTCTTTCTATATTCTGATAGCGTAAACAATTGATCCACGTTTATCCGTTCCACTCCATTCATTAATTTATAGACCTCTATCATATCTCCCCTCAGCCGTCTCTTCTCCAGGCTAAAGAGCCCTAACCTTCTTAGCCTCTCTTCATAGGAGTAGCCTTCCATCCCCTTCACCAATTTGGTGGCTCTTCTCTGTACTTTTTCTAATAACGCTATGTCCTTTTTAAGATACGGTGACCAGAATTGCACACAATATTCATACCATGGAGCGATACAGAGGCATTATAACATCCTTTGTTTTTTTCTCCATCCCTTTCCTTATGATACCTAGCTTTCTCTTTGCTTTCTTGCCGCCGCTGCACACTGGGCGGAGGGTTTTAACATGTTATCCACGATGACTCCTAAATCTTTTTCCTGGGTGGTGGTTTCTAATGTGGAGCCTTGCATCGTGTAACTATAGTGTGGGTTGTTCTTTCCTAGGTGCATAACTTTGCACTTGTCCACATTAAATTTCATCTGCCATTTGGATGCCCAGTCTTCCAATTTATCCAGATCCTCCTGCAGTTTTCCACAATCCTCTTGGGAACAGAAAGTTGCAGGTTCAAAGCCCAGCTGGGGCTACTGCCAATCCAGTCCACATATTTTTCCCACAACTAAACCGTGATAGTAAGGACAAACCTTTATTGCAGAGAACATACGCATGGTTAATACGCCTATATTTTACCCCACCGAGCACAGACACCATAAACAGGCGCATTACCTAGAGCAGAGTCTCCCAAATGCAGTCCTGGAGGGCCAAACACCATTCAGGTTCCATACTGCCTTTAATAAAGATGTCTGTGCTGCATATCTATGCACCACCCCCATGGTATGCAGATGTATCTCATGCATATTCATGAGGGACAGCATGAAAACCCAAACAGTGTTTGGCACACCAGGACTGGAGTTGGGAACCTCTGCCGTAAAGCAGCAGCCAACAGGGGCAGACACACCCACAGCCACACCCACAGGCCCCATTAGCCAATGGCTCCTGGAGAGGCAGGACATTGGGCCCTGCGTGCATCTCCCAATACTAGCACTTGCATACCTTAGCAATGCCACCCTACACCTGGGTATACGGTACACAGCTATCAAACGTTTGCTATGATTACTGGCAGATAGGAATTCCTACGTTAAGCACAGTTTGCTGATTGAGCTCCATCATAACAATCTTTCTGATGTCTGTGTTGTGTGCTTCAGGTCTGGTCTCTGACAGTGTTTACCACCCTGGGGAGTGACCCCCAACAATATTGCGTAGCAAATCCATGCCTGTACTGTGCCCAGGACTGGTGTGGTGGCCAGGGCTGCTAAACTCCTCTATAGTAGCACAATGCTGGCATAGGTGTGGGAGTGTGTGTCTGTCTATCCAGTGTGTGGTGGCTGCAAACACCCTCCACAGCCCACACTGCCAGCACTGTTGCCAGTATTTGGCTGCCAATGTGCATAATGAGGAGCAAGGTATCATGGGTATAGCCCGGACAGGGTGGCCTGGCCAGGATGCATCTGCACAGGGCATAGGGCAATGGCTGGGACATTGTAGTGCCCGGGCACCACCTACACAGACAGGGTGGCCACAGCATGTCCTGCTGGGAGATCACTCTCACCCTGACTGTGCAGTGACCACGGCATGGTTAGGCACCCCCATAGTGCTATATAGCATTTCCCTAATGTGATATTTATGTGTTTTCTTTTGGGGCCTGGTCACTGACTTATCTGCTTGTTGTGAATACTGCCATCCCAGTTCTGGGTGCATGCATTTCCACCAGGAACATGCACTATGGACTGGCTAGCAGACTGTTTGTAGCTGGTATATGTCTTGATGGAGTACCTTGCAGGGTGCAGTGGCTGAAGGCTTGCTGCAGGAGACTATCAGATAGTGTTGGGGTGCAGCTTAGCATATCCAGGCCTAATGTCTGTCTGCTATTGCGTTATGGATGTGTACAGAGCTGCATTGACTGCCCTGTAGGTGTCTGTTCCTCAGCAGGACTGGGGTTGATGGTCCCCTCTACTGCCACCATTGCAGGGAGGTAGAATGTGGATCTGTTGATGGGAGACCCTGTTTGCCACCCTCAGCCCTGGGGGAGAAGGATGGTGGTACATAATCCTCCTAGGGGTCCATTGGGGCTACACCTGACTGAGACATACAGATATATCCAAGGTGTGTCTGCAGAACCTACCTATCTCACACATTAGCACTGCTGGGGACCTGCAGCATGGCCTCTTTCTGCCATGGAAGGTGCTGTGGACCTGGTGCTGGGCGCCCCACCGCACACTCAGGGTGAGCACAGTACCCGCACAATGTGACGGTGTGTAGCTACTCTGTGCCAGTAACACACATGGTCAGTTCCCCCTACCAGGCCGAGGTGCTGTGGGGGTGCATACCCCATCTTGTGTTCATCTGTAGACAGCTGATTTGCATGTGCAGTGCATCATGGGTACGGGTGGGCTAACCCTATCCTGGTGACCACAGCAGACTGTCTGTGTGGTGACGTGCAGTCCCTCTGCAGACAGCCAGGGGTTTGCTAGCAGCTGTAGCCCACTGGTTACTTCACTGCCTGTGGAGCCAGAGATCATGGGTTCAAACACACAGTAGGGTCGTTTGATAGGGCTGCCCAAAGCATTATCTCTTTTTAATGTACATTATTGCTGCCAGCAAAAACACTCTCAGCATACTGTACCCATAAGGTGCCTCAGAGGGCGCTTTATAGGGCGCCCTATAGGGCACCTTATGGTTACCGTCCATATAAGGTGCACTATACGTTATCCTGTGGAGCGACTTATAGGGTGCCCTATAGGGGACATTATAGGGTGCCGTGGCGGACAGTGCACTTTATAATGTGCCCTCTGGGGTACCTTATGAGGCGCCTTATGCAGCACCTTATGTTACAATACTTTGAGGGTGCGTTTGCTGGCAGCACTAATTAAAATAAAAATAAAATGCCTCCTAAAGCAATATTACCTATAACAGGTAATGCCTCAGCCAGCCTTCTTCACTAGGCACAGTGGGGGATTGAACCCATGATTTCTGCATCATTGGTCAGTGGCTTAACCATTGTGCTACACTGCTGCTCCTCTTTGCATGTCAGCGCACCTACTTATGATTTTCATTCGTTACACTGCACAGTGCTACCATCAAAAACAGTGCTGTGACCTTGCGGTGCCTCATACGGCACGCTATAAAGCGCCCTATAAGCAACATTCTAGGGTGCCTTGGCGGACAGTGTGCTTTAAAATGTGCCCTCTGGGGTACGTTATGGGGCGCCTTATGTTACAGTGCTTTCAGAGTGTGTTTGCTAGTAGCAGTAATTAAAATAAAATTAACATGCCTCAGACTGCAATATTACCTACAACAGGTAATGCCTCAGCCAGCCTTCTTTATTGGGTACAGTGGGGGATTGAACCCATGATCCCTGCACCATCAGTCAGTGTCCTAACCATTGTACTGTGGCTCTGTTTCTATGCTTGCACATCAGCGCGCCACTTATGCTTCCTGCGCACGTTTCTCATGCGCTAATGTGCGCGGCGCATATGAGCGCACAGCGCACATTAGCGCATGATTAATCCCGGTTTGCTTTTTCAGACTGAAACGCCCACTCCTTATATGGCATCCCGCACACTAGCGCGGAGCGCACCTAACGGGGTTTTAGTAAACGTACCCCATAGTGTCAAAGGCCGCTGATATATCAAGGAATATGATCACGAAGACCTGTTTTGGTTTCTCATTCCCCTTGATTAAATGGTCGATGAGTGATATTAACTGTTTCCACTCCGTAGTTAGGGCGCAAGCCATGCTGATGTGGATCAAATGGGGCATTTAGGCTGATAGTTTTGTAGTTGAAGTTGTACCACTTTCTCCATTATTTTCATGAGAAAAGGTAGACTTGAAATAGGTCTATATGAGTTTAGTTTGGCAGGGTCTAGCTTTGGGTTCTTCAGTAGTGGGCGTATGGAGGCAGTCTTTAGTCTCTTTGGGATATATCCTTGCATGAAGGAGAGCTGAACATCTTGCGTGAGTTTGTATCTTGTTGCTTTTATCCAGCTTGCTGGCTGGGGATCCAGTGGTGATGAAGTTGTGTTCAAGTTTCCAAGTATGTTGACCAGGTGGTCAGATGAGACTGGGGAGAATGAATGGAGGGAGTTGGATGTGCAGGGTCTGTGTGAGTCTTAGTGATATAGCGGAAGGGCTGTCGGGTAAGGTTTGCCTCTTTGCAGATGATACCAAAACCTGCAATAGAGTAGACCCCCAGGAAGGTGTAGATAACATGAGGAGGGATCTAGCTAAGCTTGAAGAATGGTCTAAAATTTGGCAGCTGGGATTTAATATTAAAAAATGTAAGGTCATGCATTTGGGCTGCAGCAATACAAGGGAGCAATATAGTATAGGGGCTGAAGTACTTTTGTCCACTAAAGAAGAGCGGGACCTAGGCGTGGTTGTGTCTGATGATCTTAAAGTAGCTAAACAGGTAGAAAAGGTGACATCAAAAGCTAGAAGGATGCTTGGGTGCATAGGGAGAGGAATGGCTAGCAAAAGAAAGGAGGTGATAGTGCCTTTGTATAAGTCTTTGGTGCGACCTCATTTGGAGTATAGCATGCAATTCTGGAGACCGCATCTTTAAAAGGATATAAACAGGATGGAGTCAGTACAGAGGGTGTCTACTAAAATGGTTAGTGGTCTTCATTATAAAGCATATGAGGACAGATTTAAGGATCTTAATATGTACACCTTAGAGGAAAGACTGGATAGAGATGATATGATTGAGATGTTTATATATTTCCGTGGCATAAATGCACAGGGGGAGAGCCTCTTTCGATTGAAAACAAGTTCTGCTACGATGGGACATGAGATGATGGTGAAAGGGGATAGATTCAAGAGTGATATGCAGAAATATTTCTTTACGGAAAGAGTGGTGGATCCATGGAATAGTCTCCCGGTGGTGGTATTAGAGATGAGGACAGTATCTGAATTCAAAAAAAGCATGGGACAAACACAGAGGATCTCTAAAGGAAAAGAAAGGGGACTGCTGCGGATGTTGATATGGAAGGACAGACTAGATAGGCCATATGGTCTTTTTCTGTTGTCATTTTTTTATTTGTCAGTGGGAATTGAATCATCAATCTTTTGGGTAGAAGGCAGTTGCTCTAACCACTAGGCTGTTCCTCCATGCTCCAATAGCTTACTCAAGTCAAAAGTGAGCCTAACGGTCCCATTGCTCTCAATGTGTACAGACTCCTGGCCACCCAGCAACTCCTGTTTTTTTTGGGCAGTATGACATGAAGTACATTGCCAGACCTTTCTTCTGAGGTAATGGATGGTTAAGCAACTCACCCAAGCCCACAAGTGAATCCTAGTGGGAAATGAACACTCATTACTTGGCTACCAAGACAGTCTTTTAACCATTAAAAGATTCCTCCATGTAGCCCATAGCTCTGTCTCCTCCTTGCTTCCACTTCTGTGAAAAACTATATCTACCTGTCTTCAATTCTCCAAGATCACTCTTGACTCCAAAAAAAACATTGAAGCTATCAAAGTTATCTGTGTTACTTCAATACCCTTGGATGTATCCCATCTAGTCCCATTACTTGCCTTCTCTTAATTTTGTATTCTTTTCGTGAACGCAGTCTTCTGAAAATCTCTCAAGGTCTACCCCATTTCCATTTCTATTTAGGTTGTTTTCTGAGGTTCTACACTTAGCCCTTCATCTGTGAACACAGACAAGAAATATTTTTTAAGCAATTTTGTCTTATGCCTATCAGTCTCGAAAATAATTGTCCTTTTATTTTATTTTATTATTTAGCTCAAGCCTTTCCAAGAATAGATTAAGAAACGTGGATAGCAAAGGAGGACGTGTGAAAATCTTTATTGGTCAAATCAGCCAAAGGCCCGACACAGGCCGTGTTTCGGAATTCCCTTCTTCAGAGGCTAAATGGCTAAAGACAAATACACAAATTAAAATAAACAACAAAAATAGTTATTTAAAAACAATGAAATAAAATAAAACTGGCTAAAACCACGGACATCAATGAATGCATACTAAAACATAAATGGTGGAACAAATAAGTACGGCTAACATATATATTTATATTTTCTTATATATATTTATATATTTTTATTTAATTTTAATTGTACTGTTTTTTGGTTTTTTTTTGTGTCGTTCTGCTGTTAGCCGTACTTATTTGTTCCACCATTTATATTTATATTCATTTATCTATATTGATACAACCGTTTATTAGAAAAATGGTTTTAATTTGTTATTATTTTTATATTTAAAACTGTTTTAGTATGCATTCATTGATGTCCGTGGTTTTAGCCAGTTTTATTTTATTTCATTGTTTTTAAATAACTATTTTTGTTGTTTATTTTAATTTGTGTATTTGTCTTTAGCCATTTAGCCCCTGAAGAAGGGAATTCCGAAACACGGCCTGTGTCGGGCCTTTGGCTGATTTGACCAATAAAGATTTTCACACGTCCTCCTTTGCTATCCACGTTTCTTTGTTGGACAGCTTTTGCACGTGGTGTTGTGCCCTTTGTTGGACCCAAGAATAGATTAAGGCAAGTTACATTATGCAGTTCCCTTTCTCATAAGAACATAAGATATGCCATACTGGGTCAGACCAAGGTCCATCAAGCCCAGTATTCTGTTTCCAACAGTGGCCAATCTAGGTCATATGTACCTAGCAGTTTCCCCAAAAGACACAGGTTCCACAGTGCTTGTACTGGGTCAAGCATTGATATCCTGGGTCCCTTCTTAATAATGGTTTATGGACCTTTCCTCCAGGAACTTTTCCAAACCTTTTTTAAGCCCAGCTACACTAACAGCCTTTACTACATCCTCCGGTAACAAATTCCAGAGTTTGATTACACGTTGAGTGAAAAAATATTTTCTTCTATTAGTCTTAAATAGTTTACCCTGTAGCTTCATTGCATGTCCCCTAGTCTTTCTATATTCTGATAACGTAAACAATCGATCTACGTTTACCCGTTCCACTCCGTTCATTAATTTATAGACTTCTATCATATCTCCCCTCAGCCGTCTTTTTTCCAGGTTAAAGAGCCCTAACCTTTTTAGCCTTTCTTCATAGGAGTATCCTTCCATCCCCTTTACCATTTTGGTGGCTCTTCTCTGAACCTTTTCTAAAATCGCTATATCCTTTTTAAGATACGGCGACCAGAATTGCACACAATATTCAAGGTGTGGTCTCACCATGGAACGATATAGAGGCATTATAATATATTTTGTTTTATTTTCCATTCCCTTCCTTATCATACCTAGCATTCTATTTGCTCTCTTGGCCGCCGCTGCACACTGGGCCGAGGGTTTTAACATGGTATCCACAATGACGCCTAAATCTTTTTCCTGGGTGGTGGTTCCTAATGTGGAACCTTGCATCGTGTAACCATAGTATGGGTTGTTCTTCCCTAGGTGCATAACCTTGCACTTGTCCACATTAAATTTCATCTGCCATTTTGATGCCCAGTCTTCCAATTTATCAAGATCCTCTTATTTATTTTATTTATTTATTTACATTCTCTTATATACCGCACTATTCGGCATCAGCGCGGTTTACATGGAACAAAATGCTCAGTACAGATAAATGTATGAGTTTACAGATAACAGGGAACAAAAACTTGGATAACAGGGGTAACTATTTACAAAACTTACTACATGGAGTCATAATCAAAGAGAATGCATAGAATACACATATTGCAATTTTTCACAATTTTTCACAATCCTCTAGGGTTTTAACAACTTTAAATAGTTTTGTGTCATCTGCAAATTTGATCACCTCACTCATTATTCCACTTTCCAGGTCATTTATGAATATGTCAAAAAGCAGCGGACCCAGCACAGATCCCTGCGGTACACCACTATTCACCTTTCTCCATTGGGAAAATTGGCCATTTAGCCCTACCCTCTGCTTTCTATCTTTTAACCAGTTCCTTATCCACAATAGTACACTGCCTCCTATCCCATGACTCTTTAGTTTTGCCAAAAGTCTCTGATGAGGGACCTTGTCAAAGGCTTTCTGAAAGTCCAGATACACAATATCAACCGACTCACCTTTGTCCACCTGTTTATTCACTCCTTCAAAAAAACATAACAGATTAGTAAGACAAGATCTTCCTTGTCTAAAGCCATGTTGGCTGTCTCCCATTAGGTTGTGACTATCTACATGCTGAGTAATTTTATTCTTTATGATGGTTTCTACCATTTTTCCTGGTACTTACGTCAGGCTCACCGGTCTGTAGTTTCCCGGATCACCCCTGGAACCCTTTTTAAAAATTGGTGTTACATTGGCGATCCTCCAATCTTCAGGTATTAGAGATGATTTTAATGATAGTTCACAGATTACTGATAGCAGGTCTGCAATCTCATATTTCAGTTCTTTCAACACCCTTGGATGTATACCATCCGGCCCAGGTGATTTGCTACTCTTCAATTTATCTAATAGTTGATGCTTTTTTGGCAACAACAGCCTCTCTGACCTCACCTTTAAACCATGCTGGCAGTTTTTTGGACTTCCTTCCACTTTTCTTAAAGCGTGGAATACAGCTGGTCTGGGCTTCCAAGATAGTATTTTTCAACAACACCCAAGCTTGATGTACGTCTTTAACCTTTGCAACTGCTCCTTTTAGTTTTTTCTTAACTGTTTTCCTCATTTTATCATAGTCTCCCTTTTGAAAGTTAAAAGGTAGTACTGTGGATTTCCTTACTATCCCTCCTCCACTAATTAAATCAAAGGCGATCATGCTATGAGGACTCATAATCTAAATTTGTACCTAAGGTAATGAAGAGTTTATTGGCTTGCCCAAGGCAATAAAAAGGACCGGTGGGATTTGAACACTGTTCTTTCTGATAGCAAGAGGCTACCCTAACTATTCCTCCAACCTACTCATAACTCATCAGCCTTGAGTTTCACAAGGCTATTTCTGCACTGACTCATGTCACTAACATTTTTAAAAATAAGTCTTGCCCCGCCCCCATTTTTTATGGCATTTGCATCTTTGCTTTCCTGACTACTTTTTTATCTTCTATTAGCTTTTCCAGATATTGTTGCTTGTCTTTCTCTTTCTGCAATCTCTTGTAATTTATGAAGACATATCACTTTTTCCTTACATTTTCAGCTTTCAGAATGTGGGATGAAACCAGGGCTGGATCATCCGTTCCTTCATGCAATGTCCTGTTGGCAACCCTAAGAATTCATTCTAACTTATTTATGGAGGACAGTATGAATAGATAGAAATAATTATCTTCTTTTTTTTATTATTCTGTAATTCCTCTTAGGGGTCATTTTGAGGCATGACCCTATTTATCTTCCCCGTGCGTTGTACGGGGAAGTTAGACATGGTGGGAAAGGGGCAGACTGGGGGCGGCATTAGGGTAGGCAGTGGGCGGTTATCAGCCCCGGAAGTACAGGGACGATTCTAATGTTGGCCCTGTATGAATGGGGCCGGCGGTTTGCACGGGGAACTTATTCCACCTTCGAGGTGGAATAAGTTCCCCAGTCTGCAGGGATCAGCAAGCCCGGGTCTGGGAAGCAATGGGAGGGGGCAGAGGGATTCCTTGCAGCCTGACCCTGGCCTTAGGAGGCCAGATCGGGGTTGGGCTGAGGGGAAAGCACCTTTGCAGCCTGCGGCCAGGATTGTGGCTTTTTAATGGAGCCATGGTGCCATGGCAACTGGACACCATGGTGCCTGAGTTCCATTGAATTGCCCTGACTAAGTTAGCCAGGGAAGGCCTGTGCATGCAGGCTTGATGGAATTGGGGTCCCAACCTGCACATACAAGCCTGTTCGCTATTCTGATCTGAGGGGCAAGATGTGCACCGTGGGATCAGAATCGTGACTCCCTCTGTGCATCTGGTTCCAGCTGAGCACACAGAGGGCCAGGATGTCCAGGAAGGAATCGGGCCCCTTGTGTTTGCTTATGGTGTACAATGATGATATCACCAGGATGTCTCTATGTTAGATGTCTGAGTAGTCTTTTCCACCAGTAATCCTAGTAAATAATTTAACCATGGAAACAGCCTATTATAAAATTGTCTGATACGCTGGTACCCTTATACACATACATATACCGAGGTGGTGACAGTCAGCATTACAAAAGTGTCCAATGCCACTTAAAACTAAAGCTGGGGCACCTTTAGATAGAAGGAAGGATTCCAATGCCGATGTCTCCAGAAAAACTGTTTTCATTATGTTAATTTCTTGACAGCTGATAGTTTTCAAAAGAGTTTGATTAATTGAGTTGGCACCCTCCCCTATTTGCTCGCTCCTCTTGACGTGGACTGTATTATGGATACCATGGTTTTTCTATTGTATTTGTTTTTCTATGATAATATTTGCTCGTATATCTGTAATTTTCCTTGTATTTCTCAATAAAGAAATTTAAACTAAAAAAAACCAAACAAACCCCCCCCCCCAAAAAAAAACCTAAAGCTGGATATTCAGTGGAGGTGCACATCCGACATTTGGCACTGAATATCCAGTTTGCTGGAATTGCAATTTTGCAATCCAGTCAGAGGCGATATTCAGCCTCTGACTGGGTTAGTGCCACTGAATACTCCTCTCAGGAGCATTTATGCAGTTTTGGGTCTACCAAGTGCATACATGCTTTTGAATATTACCTCCCCCCCCCCCATCAATTTACCTGTTGTTTGCTGAGGTGTTTCCAAGGGCACTTTGGAAAATGTATTTATTTATTTGATTAACAATTTTTCTATACCGCTTTTCTTGTATTCAAAGTGGTTTACATTGAACAGTAACAATGAAAATTACATAGAACAAGGTCGTTAAACTTGGAGAGAGGGAACATTGAACAGTAACAAGGAACATTACATAGAACAAGGTTATTAAACTTGGAGAGAAGAGGTTAACATATTATTTACATGATTTCTTGTTAAAGGTTGTAGGGTGCTGTTATTATATGGTAGCGATGGATCCAGGTTGTAAATACTGGTTTTGTAGGTGGGGTCAGATTTTATTGTAGTGGTCATATATTGGTTCTGCTTCTGGTCCATAGTACTCTGAAAAGAGGTGTGTCTTTAAGGCTTTACGAAAGTCCCATAAGTCATTGGTGGTTCTTATTCTTTCCGGGAGTGTGTTCCAGAGGGATGATGCATATATTGAGAAGGCTCTGTGACAGGTTGACTGTTTTGCTTTAGTTTTGTTCTTAGGCATTATTAGTAGGTTTTTATTGTTTTTCCTTTTTATTCTGTTATCAGGGTCTTTGCTGATAAGCGTTTGGAGTATTGGTGGTGATAGTTGGTGTAGGATTTTGAAAACAGTGAGGATGGCTTTGTATTTGCTTCTGGCAATTATGGGGAGCCAGTGGAGTTGTTCCAATGTTTGGGTTATGTGGCAGGTTCTTGTTGTACCTGTTATGATGCGGGCTGTGGTGTTTTGTAGTAGTTGCAAAGGATAAATGGATTGGGTTGGTAAGCCTTGATAGATGATTTTATAATAGTCAAGAATGGGCATTATTAAGGCTTAACAAACTGTGCGGAAGTTGTTGGAATCCAGCAGTGGTTTGAGTTTTTGTAGTGTTCTAATTTTATGGTAGGCTGTCTTTGTTAATTTGCTTATGTGAGCTTGGAAGTTTAGGTTTTGGTCGAGGTGTATCCCCAAGTATCTGACTTTTGTTTTTACGGTTATGCAGTTTTATAATAATTGCAGAGATTTTGGTGGACAAAGGAGTTGTTTCTTGTTATAAGAATTGCTTCAGTTTTATTGTAATTTATTGGTAGGTTGCGTTCCTGAAGCCATTCTGACATCTCATCTATGCGTGATGTTATTCTTGAGTAGTCAGGTTGGTCTATGTTGAATGAAGCATGTACCATGAAGTCATCAGCATAGATATTGTAGTTTATGTTGTGTTTGATCATTATGTGGCAGAGTGGCTTGAGATAGATATTAAATTGCAGAGCAGAGAGTGCTGATCCTTGATCGACGTGTTCCAGATTTAACTTGTATTTTTCTATGAGTTAGGTATGATTTGAACCATTTCAGGGTAGTTTCTTGAAGTTCAATTTCCTTTAGACGTTTGATAAGGGTATTATGGTTGATTGAGTCAAAGGCAGCCTTTATATCGAGGAGTACCAATATACAGCCTTGTTTGATGTTGTCTAGGGTGGTTATTAGGTTATCCAGGAGATATGTAATGAGCATTTCTACTCTGTGTTTGGGATTGAAGCCATGTTGGTGGGTGTCCAGATGAGCGTGCATGTCTAGATGATCTTGTAGTTGTAGTTGAACCACTTTCTCTATTATCTTTGTTGTGAATGGGAGACTTGAGATGGGTCGGTATGAGTTAGGATCATTTGTCTCTAGGCTGCTATTTTTTAGGATCGGTCTTACAATTGATTGTTTAAGTATGGGTGGGGATGATATTGCCTTTTGCAACAGAGATTTTGAGAATTGAAGGGGCTAAATGATAAGTTGTTGCTTTGATCCAGGATGTTGGGCATGGATCCAAGGGGGAGGTTGTGGTGTTGAGGTTGGTTATGATGTTTTTTAGATCCTTCATTAATGGCATGTGAAAGGTGTTACATGGGTATGCTTGTCTTCCCATAGGGAGGGGTGCTGTTGTTGAGCTTTGGCATTGACTTGTGTTAGGTTCGATCTTTGATTGGAGGAAGTCAGCCATGGCTTGGGGATCGATTTATTTTATTTATTTATTTATTTATTTAACAGTATTTCTAAACCGCCTTATCATAAAAATAAAGGTGGTATCACAGCAAACAATCTGGTAGTGTGAGTGTGTTATACATGCAGTGAGGGTGAAAATTTAGTTGGGTGCATGTTGTATTGTGTGCTAGATTGGTTTGAGCTATGTACAATGTGGGCTATATACAGTGGTGCTAAAAACATTTTATATACATACAGTGTTGGGCGGTAACGTGTGCTGCTATACAGTCACTTAGGTTATGTGATGTGTCCATAGTGTTCTATGAACAGCATGGTTTTCAGCTGTTTTCTAAAGTCCTTGAGGTCTGTAGTTGCCCTCAAATCGTCCGGTAGTTTGTTCCATATTGTTGGAGCAGCCATGGAGAGTGCTCTGTCTGTTGTGTCCTTGCTTGTGTGTTTGTATGTTTGTTTGTGTGTGATTGGATGATGTTCCTTAGGGTTGTCTTTCGTTAAGGTCCTTGTTATGTTGAATAGTTCTCATGGTTTATGTAGGGATTTCATTATTAGATTGGTATGGCATTCTTTCTTGCAGCTATTTGTAGGGAGGAGTGGCCTAGTGGTTGGGGCAAGTTACCTCAGGCTGGAAGGTCAGGGGTTCAGATCCCACAAGAGGACAACAACCTTGGGCTGGAAGGACTGGGGTTTATAGTCCCACAGGTGATCCTTGTGGTCTTGGGCAAGCCTATTTATTTATTTTTAGCTTTTCTATACCGTGCTATTTGACATCAGTGTGATTTACAGTTAACAATTTTGCACAGGACAGGGGAGGTGCCTTGTGCTTACATCGAACAGGACATAATAACTTGGATTAATAACATTGAACTATTTACATCTGAACAATGACAGATTACTAGTGTCACTTTTACATTATTAATGCTGTTAATTACGTTATTATTACTTAACCCTCTATTGCCCATGTTACCTGTAAAATAGTTATCTCCAAGTTATAATGCCCTGTTCAATGTTTATTGTTTATTGTTTATTGTTTATTTCACATTTACTATACCGCCTCTCATTACACCGAGGCGGTTTACAATTAAAACAAAATAGAGGTTAAAAAGAAAGGAAATTACAATAATTAAAAGCAGAAAGGAGAGTAAAGGCAGAAGAAGCAATACAAATAGAAAACAGAGAGAAGTCTTCAGAGGGGAAAAGCTAGTGAGAAAAGATGGGTTTTAAGAAGAGAGCGGAATTTGGGGTAGGATTCTTCTGTGCGGAGGTTAGTAGGGAGGGAATTCCAAAGAGAGGGTCCTAGGTAGTAAAATGCAGATTTTCTGGTGGATTGCAAATGGGCTTTGGAGGGTGCAGGGAGGTGCAGACGGTTAATGTGAATGGACCGGAGGCTGCGAGAGGGGTTATGATAAGTCAGTAAATCAGAAAGGTAGGCAGGAGTTGAATGATAAATGGCTTTGTGAGCTAAAGTGAGAACCTTAAATGTTATTCGATAGTCAAGTGGCAACCAGTGGAGGTGATAAAGCAGAGGGGTGATATGGTCACGTGGGGAAGCGTGGAGGATCATGCGGGCAGCTGTATTCTGGATCAGTTGAAGACGGTGTTTTTGAGCTTTAGGGAGACCAGCAAAAATAGTGTTACAGAAGTCTAATCTAGTGATAACCAATGAGAGCAGAAGAGTAGTGAGGGCCTGAGTAGACAGAAAGGGACGTACGGCACGAATTTGTCTAAGACATAGAAAAGAACAGCGGGAAACATGAGAGATATGGTCTTGAAAACTGAGATTGCTGTCAAGAAATACCCCAAGGTAGCGGAGTTTGGAAGCCACAGTGATGGGGGAACCTGCAAGGGATGGAGAAAGAGACGGGACAGGAGAGGTGTGAGGAAACCAAATTGCGGCGGTTTTAGAAACATTGAGCACTAAGCAGTTAGAGGAAAGCCAAGTGGAAATAGTTGACAGACAATTTTCTAGCGGTGATAAATCAGGGTGGGATGATGAGGTGTGGTGCAGTAGAAAGATGTCGTCCGCATAGAAATAACTGGAGATCCCGGCTTGTTGAATGATTAGCGCCAAAGGGGCAAGGAAGATGTTGAACAATAAAGGAGCCAGAATAGAGCCCTGAGGGACACCACATGGGAGTGGGAAATGATTGGACAGTGAGCGAGAGGAGGAGACAGCAAAAGACCGGTGGCAAAGGAAAGAATGGAACCAGTGATAGACTAATCCACGAATACCCGCGTCCCGCAGACGAGAAAGAAGAAGGGCGTGGTCCACCAGGTCAAAAGCTGCTGAGAGATCGAGTGATACTGCTAGTGTGATGTTGCCCTGATCGTGGGAGGTATGAATTTCATTTACTACAGCAGTGATTGTGGATTCGACACTGAAACCAGGTCTGAAACCAGACTGTCTGGGGTGCAGAAACAGTGTAGAGGCCAGATAATGAGAAAGTTGAGAGAAGACTACCTTTTCCAAAAGTTTAGAGGTAAAGGAGAGATTAGACACAGGGCGATAATGGGCAGGGACGGAGGGATCGAGGGCAGGTTGTTTAAGAGAAGGACGAACTGTGGCGTGTTTCCAGGGAGTGGGGAAGGAACCTGAGGACAAACTAGAGTTAATGATAATCAGAAGAGGTTGAAGTAATGAGACGGAGGGTTCAGAAAACCAAGAAGAAGGAATAGGGTCCAGGTCACAGGTTGTTTTCTGAGTGGTGGATAGCAAGTGAAGCAATTCAGACGAGGAAATAGGTGAGAAGGTGGACCAGGTATGGGAAAGGCATGGGGAAAGTGGGGGAGAAACAGGAGGAGGAGAGGACAAGGCTTGGGGACAATGAGGGAGAGAGGAACGAAGCTTCTGGATTTTGTTGGAAAAGAAGGTTGCCAGAGTGGTAGGACTAGGGGCCGTATCAGAATGTGAGGGGCCCGTAGCAGTTGGGGACTGTAGGCGAGAAAGAGTGTTCAAGGTGACAAAGAGCTGACGGGACCTATTAGGGGCTGCTAAGATTGTGGATGAGTAGAATGTAAACCACCATGATATCATGAAAGGCAGTATATAAAAAATGCTTAATAATAATAGGGTCTGGTATTCTTGCATGTAGGTTGTTATGACTTGTGGGTCCTTCCTTTTTCTCCATCTTCATTCCAATTTTCTCAATTGGAGCATCTGTGCCTTATTTTACCTAGAAGAATCATGTGCCTTAATAAGCAGGTATAAATTTGAATGCACAGTTTTCCTGGGGCAATTTGCAAAGAGA
Source organism: Ichthyophis bannanicus (assembly GCA_033557465.1). Classification (NCBI taxonomy): domain Eukaryota; kingdom Metazoa; phylum Chordata; class Amphibia; order Gymnophiona; family Ichthyophiidae; genus Ichthyophis; species Ichthyophis bannanicus. The sequence goes on along the minus strand of CM066035.1, from coordinate 33,886,268 downwards.
AGTGTCTATGTATGACTTTTACTTTGAAATTGTGCCTAAGTTCCCATAGTAGGTGCAAACATTTTACCTGTGCTTCCATTTTCCAACTGACCCCTTTGTAGCTATTTTAAATCTATAGCCTGTTAGTAATCTGTAGTATCTTATTATCCAAGACATGGGATGCCATATTGCTGTGCCATTTCTCAATTGTATCACACTTTTTTTTATTTCCAGGGGATGGAAATGTCCTGGTACTGAAGCCAACTGGGTATCATGTTGTCTGTCAATAGAACTTACAGCCACCCATTAGCATTCACCCTCGTTGGAATCCCAGGGCTAGAAGCTGAACACATCTGGATCTCTCTCCCATTCTGTGGAATATATATCTTGGCTTTTTTTGGAAACTGCTTTATTCTGTATATTATAAAAACCGAGCAAACCCTTCATGAGCCCATGTATTACTTTCTTTCAATGCTGTCTATCACTGATCTGGTTTTATCAACTTCTGCATCACCTAAAATGCTGGCCCTGTTTTGGTTCCATTCTGAAGAAATCTATTTTGAATTCTGCCTCATGCAGCTGTTTTTCATCCACTGTTTCTCCTCCATAGAATCAGGAATCTTCTTGGCCATGGCTATTGATCGTTATGTGGCAATCTGCAACCCACTGAGACACTCAGTTATCCTATCTAATCCAGTCATAATAAAGATGGGACTGATGATATTAATCAGAGGCGTACTCTTAATAAGCCCATTTTGCTTTCTTCTGAAGAGACTTCCATTCTGTACCAACAAGGTGATCTTCCATTCCTATTGCGAACACATGGCAGTAGCAAAGCTCGCCTGTGCAAATACCATAATCAACACTGTGTATGGACTGATTGTCGCATTTATAGTTGTGGGGTTTGATGTGACTTTTATTATTGTGTCTTACACAATGATTCTGAGAGTGGTCTTCAGACTTCCATCTAGAGCAGCACGCGTTAAAGCTCTCAGCACCTGTGGTTCCCATATTTGTGTCATCCTAGCATTTTATATCCCAGCTCTCTTTACATTTTTAACGCACAGGTTTGGTCACAATGTTCCTCTTCATATTCATATAATTGTGGCCAATCTTTACCTTCTTGTGCCTCCCATGTTCAATCCCATAGTCTATGGTGTGAAAACCAAACAGATACGTTCACGAGTACTGGCAATGTTCCAGTTTAAGAGGATCTAGTAACAAAACAGATTTTTAAAAATTTGGGGGTGGGGCTGGGGATATTCAGTTTTAATGGCTAGCAATTATAAAACGGCTAGCTGTCGCCGCTGAACTATAACTGTGGATATTCAAGGCTGGGGCCATATCCAGCCACTGGCATTGAGTATACGGGACCCCAGAAACTGGACAGTTGTGATATTGAGCCTCTGCCCTCTTATCTTACCTGCATGTCACTAACTGGGCAGCGGTTCAATATCGCCTCTGTCTGGTTAGTGATGGGTGCTGTCTCCGTTCCACCCTGGGATGCCATGATATTAACATTGGGGCATGTAGCATCAGCACCCATGGACACTGTTAGTGCAGTTGAATAATCTGCTGAGTGGCATTTACATAGTTTTCTGGTCTGCAAACCATGTAAATGCCTTTGAATACCCTGCCCCCACACTTTTCGGGATTATTCTATGCCACGAATAGCCAGGATGGATGACGCCCATCCCCACTATTCGTGCCTTTTCCCGGCCACAACTAACTTCCCCGTCGGTTGTGAAGGAAAGTTAAACAGGGGTGGGGACGGGGTGGGAACGGGGTGAAGTCTGGGCTGGCGGTGGGCGGTCGCTGGTCCTGGATGTACAGAGCTAATTCTAATGGGCTGGCGACATGTGCGGAGAGGTTATTCCATCTCCAAGGTAGAATAACTCCCCTGGATGTTTTTAAAGTGTGTGCCCGGGGCGCGGATGGGGGAGGAGGGGCCAGGGGACATTCCCCGCAGCCCAACCCTGGCCTTAGGAGGCCAGATAGGAGGTCAGGCTGCGGGGAATAAGCAGTTTTTGGCTGACAGCCGGCATAGCAGTTTTTAAATGGAGCCATGGTGCCATTGCTACCGGACTTAATGGCACCGCGGCTCCATTTAAAAGTCCTGACTGAGCTGGGTTTTTCACGTATGTGCAGGCCAGGCTGAGTCACAGTCCCAGCCTGCACGTACATGACTGTTTGCGATTCTGATCCAACAGGGATAGACATGTCCCGCTGGATCAGAATCGCGATGCCCTCTGTATGTCCAGCTCAGACTGGACGTACAGAGGGGATCTATGTGCGGGACAGAATCGCACCCTTTATGTTTACCATCCTCTGTGATATGTGTCCTTACTTTTTCTCTTTTAACTTTTAATAGGCAACATCATTGTAAGATGTAATTACCTATAGCTTCTCTTGCAGTTACTTTTAATAGTGTTTCTACAGGAGTTGTATGTGAGTCAATCTTCCCTCAGCTCAAAGAGGAAGAGCAGAAGTCAACATCCAGTGCCTGGGCAGTCACTTTTCACTTCATAATTTCAACCATTGGGGACCTGGCCTATGATTTCACTGAAACACCTTCAAAATCTATTTTAACTACAATGCTTATAAAAATTAATATATCTCTTTCTTTTACATCATTGGGAAGACCCTGAACACAATGGATCCATAGAAATGAAGTGAGAGTGTTCACAAAAATACAAGAGAACCAGACCAGTGTGTTCCAGTAAGATCCCGTTATCCACCAGATTGTTGGCCGTTGTTAGCTCCACCAGGATCAAAAGGCCCTCATTACCCCTTTCCTCTGAAAACCACTAATCTTCTGCTAAGACTACTAATGTTACCTCCGTCCTATGGCACCTTCAAAACTCCAGCTGAAAGGATCATAGGAAAAAGTCTTCCAAGAATTCTGAAAGTTGGTAGAATGCACCAATTCTACCCAAACCTATCCACAGCTTTGAGTCAAATGATTAACTGTCTTACAGCAATGAAAGAACATAAGAACATAAACATAAGAACATAAGATATGCCATACTGGGTCAGACCAAGGTCCATCAAGCCCAGTATCCTGTTTCCAACAGTGGCCAATCTAGGTCATACGTACATAGCAGTTTCCCCAAAAGACACAGGTTCCACAATGCTTGTATTGGGTCAAGCATTGATATCCTGGGTCCCTTCTTAATAATGGTTTATGGACCTTTCCTCAAGGAACTTGTCCAAACCTTTTTTAAACCCAGCTACACTAACAGCCTTTACTACATCCTCCAGTAACAAATTCCAGAGTTTGATTACACGTTGAGAGAAAAAAATATTTTCTTTTTTTAGTCTTAAATAGTTTACCCTGTAGCTTCATTGCATGTCCCCTAGTCTTTCTATATTCTGATAATGTAAACAATCGATCTACGTTTACCCGTTCCAATCCGTTCATTAATTTATAGACTTCTATCATATCTCCCCTCAGCTGTCTCTTTTCCAGGTTAAAGAGCCCTAACCTTTTTAGCCTTTCCTCATAGGAGCATCCTTCCATCCCCTTTACCATTTTGTTGGCTCTTCTCTGAACCTTTTCTAAAATCACTATATCCTTTTTAAGATACGGCGACCAGAATTGCACACAATATTCAAGGTGCGGTCTCACCATGGAACGATATAGAGGCATTATAATATCTTTTGTTTTATTTTCCATTCCTTTCCTTATCATACCTAGCATTCTATTTGCTCTCTTGGATGCCGCTGCACACTGGGCCGAGGGTTTTAACATGGTATCCACGATGATGCCTAAATCTTTTTCCTGGGTGGTGGTTCCTAATGTGGAACCTTGCATCGTGTAACCATAGTTTGGGTTGTTCTTCCCTAGGTGCATAACCTTGCACTTGTCCACATTAAAATTTCATCTGCCATTTTGATGCCCAGTCTTCCAATTTATCAAGATCCTCTTGCAATTTTCCACAATCCTCTTGGGTTTTAACAACTTTAAATAGTTTTGTGTCATCTGCAAATTTGATAACCTCATTCGTTATTCCACTTTCCAGGTCATTTATGAATATGTCAAAAAGCAGCGGACCCAGCACAGATCCCTGGGGTACACCACTATTCACCTTTCTCCATTGGGAAAATTGGCCATTTAGCCCTACCCTCTGCTTTCTATCTTTTAACCAGTTCCTGATCCACAGTAGTACACTGCCTCCTATCCCATGACTCTAGTTTTACCAAAAGTCTCTGATGAGGGACCTTGCAAAGGCTTTCTGAAAATCCAGATACACAATATCAACCGACTCACCTTTGTCCACCTGTTTATTCACTCCTTCAAAAAAACATAACAGATTAGTAAGACAAGATCTTCCTTGTCTAAAGCCATGTTGGCTGTCTCCCATCAGGTCATGACTATCTACATGCTGAGTAATTTTATTCTTTATGATGGTTTCTACCATTTTTCCCGGTATTGATGTCAGGCTCACCGGTCTGTAGTTTCCCGGATCACACCTGGAACCCTTTTTAAAAATTGGTGTTACATTGGCAATCCTCCAATCTTCAGGTATTAGAGATGATTTTAATGATAGTTCACAGGTTACTAATAGCAGGTGTACAATCTCATATTTCAGTTCTTTCAACACTCTTGGATGTATACCATCTGGCCCAGGTGATTTGCTACTCTTCAGTTTATCTAATAGTTGTAATACATCTTCCCGATGTATCGATATTTCCTTCAATTCTTCCGCACCTTTAAATACCACTTCAGTCATGGGTAACATCCCTACATCTTCCTCAGTAAATACCGAAGCAAAGAATTCATTCAGTCTCTCCGCTATCGCCTTGTCGCCTCTTAGTGCTCCTTTAACCCCTTTATCATCTAATGGACCAACTGACTCTCACAGGTTTTTGCTACGAATGTACTTGAAAAGGTCTTTATTTCGCGTTTTTGCTTCCGCAGCAAGCTTCCTCTCAAATTCTCCCTTTGCCTGCCTTATCAATGCCTTGCATTTGACTTGCCAGTGCTTGTGCTGTTTCCAGGTTTCATCGTTTGGCTCTTTTGTCCATTTAGTGAAAGATGCTTTTTGTGGCAACAACAGCCTCTCTGACCTCACCTTTAAACCATGCTGGCAGTTTTTTGGACTTCCACTTTTCTTAAAGCGTGGAATACAGCTGGTCTGGGCTTCCAAGATAGTATTTTTCAACAACACCCAAGCTTGATGTACGTCTTTAACCTTTGCAACTGCTCCTTTTAGTTTTTTCTTAACTGTTTTCCTCATTTTATCATAGTCTCCCTTTCGAAAGTTAAAAGGTGGTACTGTGGATTTTCTTACTATCCCTCCTCCACTAATTAAATCAAAGGCACTCATGCTATGATCACTATTGCCAAGTGGCCCCAACACCCTTATCTCTTGCACTAGATCTGGTGTTCCACTAAGGACTAGGTCTAATATGGCTTCCCCTCTGGTTGGTTCATGAACCAGCTGCTCCAAGAAGCAGTCATTTATTTCATCTAGGAACTTTATCTCCCTAGTATGTCCTGACGTGACACTGACCCTGTCGATACCTGGGTAATTGAAATCACCCATTATTACTGCACTGTAACTTTTGTTAGCTTCCTTGATTTCTTTGAGTATTTCATCATCCATTTGGTCATTCTGGCCAGGCGCTCGATAGTACACCCCCACTGCCATCGCCTTAAACTGTGTCTGAACCCAAGTAAAACAGATTCTGTGGGTTCCTAATGCAAGCAGATAGGTACCTGACATCAAATCTCTTTTGTGAACTATGAACTCCTCTTAAAATCACAGTTCAGGAATTCTGGGATACTGCTAGATGTGTTACCTTGAAAATCTATTTCCATACATTGAGAAGATGAGTCTGATCTCAGTAGTCCATGCTGTAGTAACATCACAGTTAGACTATTGTAATACCCTGTATATTTGCCAGACTACAAAGAGTTTGCATCATTTCTAATTAATTCAGAGTGCTGCAGCATGACAGATAGAAAGTTGGAAGCATCCTGACCACATCACACCCTTCCTACAAAAACGGCACTGGCTACTTATACCCTACTGAATTTTCATGGACCTCAGATGATATGGAGAGTTCACATAAAGGATAAGTTAACTTTTTAAACACATTTGAGACCTCTAATGTCCTCTCATTGAGCATCCCTAGCTGTATCCTTGTGTAAGGAAATCAAGCGATGTGATACCAACCAGCAAATTATCTCAGAAGGACAACCTCTGCTTCAGGAAGCAAGTGAAAGCCTAGCTGTTCTCACAAGCCTTTAATGGCTGTGGTGACCGACTATCCAGTCATTCACACTGCATCGGGACTCGTTTGCTGCACATCTTGTAACTGGGACCAATTCAACATATCTAAAGCAACTGTACATATAATTTACCCTCAACTAGTTTCTCTTGTTTATTTATCCCTGCGCCTTTGTCTTATTGATCTTGTCTGTCTATATGTCCCAGTTGCACTTGTGCCAGGGGCAATTTCTTCAGCTGAGTTGTCTCCACTTTTCCCCTATGTTGCTTATAGGATGTTTCATTGTAGCGTGCTTGCATTGTGAGTATCCTACTTATGTCATATGAATGTTCTACTGTGCTGTCTATTATGGTGTATTGTTTGGATTCTGCTGAGATTGTAGCATATTTCTATTATATGAGTGTTATTTTAATATGTTATTATTGCTATTACTAGGACTTAACTTGCCTATATTCAAGTTTATCTCACTGTTCTAAATGAGCCCGATTCCATTCTGGACGTCCAGGCCCTCTGTGTGGAACCGGATGCACAGAGGGCGTCATGATTCTGATCCAGCAGGGCACGTCTAGCCCTGCAGGATCAGAATCATGAAGAGGCCTATATGTGCAGGCCGGGAACTCGATTCCATCTGGTCTGCACGTACTGGCCTTCCCTGGCTAACTCAGTCAGAGCTCTTCAATTGAGCTGTGGTGCCATGGCGTCTGGTTGCCATGGCACCATGGCTCCATTGAAGATCCGAGATCCCCGGTCGCCAGCTCCTGCAGTGATTTCCCTGCAGCCCGACCCCCGATCTGGCCTACTAAGGACAGGGTCAGGCTGCTGGGAATGTCCTTGACCACCCACTGCTCTATACATACCCTGGGCCAGCTGATCCCTGGCAACTAGGTGAACGTATTCCTCCTCGGAGGTGGAATAAGTTCCCCATGCAAATCGCCAGCCCTGGATATACAGGGCTGACATTAGAATTGGCACTGTATGTCCAGGCCAACAACCGCCCACTGTCTGTCCTAACGCCGCCCCAGTCTAACTTCCCCGTACAAGATGCGGGGAAGGTAGACAGGACTGGGAAAAGGTTTTGGAATAACCCCCATTGTGTATTATGTTGGCATTTGATCATTATTGTTATGTTGTTGCTACAACGCAAGTTGTTCATGTCACTGCCTTGAAAAAGGCAGTTAATATAGTTGAGGTCAACTTATTGGCACCCTTGCAATTCAATCTCTTGCTGTCCAAAATAAATTGGCCAGTGAAATGTCTTTGGACTATATATGCACACATATTAAACACTAGAACCATCATTCATTGGTTGATTCATGTCATGTGAGTACTGACAATTTTTCACAGGTGTGTCTAATATTACTGCAATGGGAATGTGGTTCTTCTGTTCAAACTGATTTGAATTGTTTATAAGTCTGCCAATAATCATACTACTTCCTAATAATTACTTGTTTAATTGGTCGTATTTTATTTGATTCTTTTATGTTCAAATATGTGTGCATATGTAGTCCAAAGCCATTTCACTGGCCACTTTTTTTTAGGCGATATTGTACATTAAGAGATTGAACCAGAACTGCAACTTCCTCATGACTATGTTCTCTCACCTCCCTCCAAGATATACCCCCTCCCTTTGTCTCTTACTTTCTCCATAGCCCTCTGTTCCTTTCAACTTCCACGAAACTACTCCATAAACCCTCCATTCATAAGACTATTCATCTAGGAAGAAATAGATGACTTCTGTATATATGTAAATAGTACGTTTATACATTCATTTGTAGTGTATGATATGTTTTATATAAATAGTTAAATTCCACTGTTGTTAATTCCACTGTTCCATGTAAAAGTTGTTTAATTGTTAACAGTAAACCACCCTTGATCTCTGGAAGGGCCGGTATAAAAGAACTATATAAATAAATAAAAATAAAATAGCAAAAAGCCTGTGAAAGAGTCAGTTGGACCATTAGATGATAGAGGAGTAAAAGGGGCACTAAGAGGGGACAAGGCCATAGCGGAGAGACTGAATGAATTCTTTGCTTCGGTCTTTACTGAGGAAGATGTAGGGATGTTACATAAATAAATAAAAATAATAAATAAATAAAATAAAATAAAATAAATAAATAAATGTTACCCATGACTGAAGTGTTATTTAAAGGTGATACTGCAGAAGAATTGAAAGAAATATTGATACACCGGGAAGATGTATTACAACTATTTGATAAATGAAGAGTAGCAAATCACCTGGACCGGATGGTATACATCCAAGGGTGTTGAAAGAACTGAAATATGAGATTGCAGACCTGCTATTAGTAATCTGTGAACCATCATCAAAATAATCTGTAATACCTGAAGATTGGAGGATGGCCAATGTAATGCCAATTTTTAAAAAGAGTTCCAGGGGTGATCCGGGAAACTACAGACCAGTGAGCCTGATGTCAGTACCGGGAAAAATGGTAGAAAACATCATAAAGAACAAAATTACTGAACATGTTGATAGTGCCTTCTTCCCAGGTCCTGCGTTGCCCTCCTGTTCATCCTCTGACTGCCCGGAGTTTGCCCCGCCTCCCGGAAGTGACGAACGCATCCAGGTACCAGACTACATATAAGAGGTTTAGCGGCGACATTCCGTGCCACGGCGGTGCATGCCGAACGACTGTGGTGATCTCTCTATCACTGTCTCTCTAGATCTCTCTTCCGCCTTTGATGTTGTTGACCACCGCATCCTCCTTACTTGTCTATCTGACCTTGGGATTCACGGCTCTGTTCTTAAGTGGTTCCGGTCCTACCTATCATCCCACACTTTTGCTGTCTAATCAGGCTCCACCATTTCCCCTTCTCTCCCCTTGCACTGTGGTGTCCCCCAGAGCACTGTCCTCGCCCCTTTTCTCTTCAATGTATTCCTTGCACTACTTGATCTGCTCATCCAACAGGCCGGAATCTCCACTTATTATTATGCGGATGACATTCTCCTTCTATACCACACTAACCCCTTGGCTCCTGACCTCACCACTCTTAACGCCTGTCTTGCTCTCATCACTAACTGGTTTACCAGTAACTACCTCCATGTTAATCCTTCAAAGTCTGCCGCTATCTGTTTTTTCTTTGGTGCTCCCTCCCCCTCCTTATCCCCCACTCTCAACTCTTCCCATCCCTCTTGTTTCCACTCTCTGCTACCTCAGTGTTACTTTGGATCCCTCGCTCTCCTTCCACTAACACGTTTCCGCACTTGTTCGTAGCTCCTTTTTTCATCTCCGCAGGATTAGGGCCATTCGGTCATTTCTCCCCTCTTCCTCCCACACTTCTTTAGTCCTCTCATTTGTAATTAACCAACTAGACTATTGTAACTCAGCTCTTGCAGGTCTCCCGCAATACCAGCTATGGTGCCTCCAGCTCGTCCAAAATACCGCCGCCCATCTCATCACCCACTCTTTCCCCTTCGATCATGTCACCCCCCAACTTCTTACCCTTCATTGACTCCCTATCAAAGTTAGATTTATTTATAAGTTACTCACTATCACCCACAGAGCCCTCTACAATGGCACACCCCGATACTTGGCCGATCTCATCCACCTCCAGCCCGCACCCCCCCCCCCCGTCTCCTTCACTCTGCACACGGCAATCACCTCTTCCTCCCCTCTCCTTTCCAGGTCCATCTCAAACTCACTCACCGATCTGCTTTCTTTTTCTTAAGCCCCGCCCTATGGAACTTATTCCCACACTCCCTTCACACTGAATCGTCATTTCTCCGGTTCAAAGCTCTCCTTAAGATTCACCTTTTCTGTCAGGCCTATGACATCCCCTCCTCTTCAGACCACCTAGTCCAGCGATGGCGAACCTATGGCACGCATGCCAGCTGTGGCACGCGAAGGCCTTGCAGCTGGCACGCGTGAAGGTCCGCAGAAAAAGAAAAAGCGGGCTCTGGCTGCTGCCGCGGACGCGGCAGCATGCAGTGTCCCGCGGGGCCCCCTCCGCCCGCTAAGCCCCTCTGCAAGGGCTTTCAGATTCGCGAGGGAGACAGCGTCTCCCTCGCGTCTCTGTTAAGCCCGCAGGGGCTAATGGGAAATTTCCCATCAGCCCCTTTAGACGCGAGGGACTGATGGGGAATTTCCCATTAGCCCCTGCGGGCTTAACAGAGATGCGAGGGAGACGCTCTCCCTCGCGAATCTGAAAGCCCTTGCAGAGGGGCTTAGCGGGCGGAGGGGGCCCCACGGGACATTGCATTCTGCCGCTACCGCGGCAGAAGCCAGAGCCAGCTGCTTTTATTTTTTTTTTAAATTTGCCATGGGGGGTGGGTTAGGACTGCTAATGGGCTAGGGGGGGGTTAGGACTGCTAATGGGCTAGGGGGGGTTAGGACTGCTAATGGGCTAGGGGGGGGGGTAAGGACTGCAAATGGGCTAGGGGGGGTTAGTAATGAAAATGGGATGGGGGGGTAGGACTGCTAATGGGCTGTGGGCTGATTGGGGCTGAATGGAAATGGGTTGATGGGGGGTTAGGACTGGTAATGGGCTATGGGGGGGGTTAGGACTGCTAATGGGCTAGAGAGGGGGGGGTTAGGACTGCTAATGGGCTAGGGGGGGTTAGGACTGCTGATGGGGAGGGGTTAGGACTTGAGGTGGGCTGTTGGGTGGGGTTAGGACTGGAAATGGGCTGATGGGGGTATAACACTGGAGGTGGTCTGATGGGGTTAGGACTGGTAATGGGCTATGGGGGGGTTTAGGACTGATAATGGGCTATGGGGGGCTGGGACAAGAAATGGGCTGATGGGGAGGGGTTAGGACTTGAGGTGGGCTGATGGGGTTAGGACTGGTAATGGACTGTGGGCTGATGGGGGGGTTAGGACTGGCAATGGGCTATGGGGGGCTGACTGGAAGTGGGCTGATGGGGGGTTAGGACTGGAAGTGGGCTGATGGGGGGTTAGGACTGGTAATGGGTTATAGGGGGGGGCTTAAACTGAAAATGGGGTGATGGGGGGTTAGGACTGGAAGTGGGTTGATGAGGGGGGATAGGACTGGTATTGGGTTGGGGGGTTGCTAGGACTGGAAATGGGTTGGGGGGCTGCTAGGACTGGAAATGGGCTGATGCAGGGACTAGAAGGGAATGGATGCTGGGTGAGGCTGGAACTAGAAGGGAGCTGGTGTTGGGGGAGGATTAGAATGGGATGGGGCTGGGAGAGTAAAATGGAGAGGGGAAAAATATTTTGTGTGGGAGGGATAAAAAATCTACAATTGGCCGGGTATTGGGAGAGTAAGTGGGGATTGAGGATGGAGGGGTAAATTTTGAGTAGATGAAATAGGAATGAGGAAAGAGCAAAAGGAGAAAGATTAGTATGTTAAAGCAGATGTAGAGAGAGAATGGAAAAAAAACCCAAGAAGACAGAAGAAAGGACAAATGGACAGCAGATGGAGAGTTAGCAGAAGACACGAAGAAACCAGAAGAAAGTGGCTGGAACAATTGCAACTGAAAAAAAATGCACAAAAGGTAGAAAAATATCTCTTTATTTTGAATTTATTAATTGGAATATGTCAGCTCTGGGAAATGTGCATCATTAATTTTTGCGCTTTGTTTAGTACAAGAGGAAATTAATATATAGTTTTTTTTTTTTTTTAACTTTTATTTTCATTTTATAACAATAACAATACACACAGTAATAAAACAAGGATGATTGCATCAAAATAAAATGGAATAAACCGGAAAATAACCCCATCAACCCTCCCCCCCTATGCTTCTTCCCTAGATAATAAAAAAAAAAAAAAAAAAAAAAAAAAAAAAAAAAAAAAAAAAAGAAAAGATATTAACCCAGGCATGGGGTCCATAGCAATTATGTTAGAACATAAACATAACAGTCATGATATACTATGGATCAAGAGAGAGATATAACTAGACAGTCAAGTGCGAGCATTTGGCCGACTGCACGAAATCTGTGAGTAATTTCCATTTAGATACCTGGTAGCGGGCCTGAAGGGAAGGGGTAGCCCTACGAGGAATTTGTTCAAACTTACTATATAGACAGACACAATTCCACCATTCTAGAGGACTCAGTGAAGAGCTATTTTTCCAATATTTCATGATTAACGATATGGCAATACCCATTAGAAAGTCAAGGAGGAAGTAAGCAGACTTCGGGAGAGAGGGGATGCCCGCTGCAGAACGGAGTCCCACTATTTTCCAGGAGAGTGGTTCAGTAAAGTGTAAGATAGATTGAATACGACCCCAGACCCGGCTCCAGTAGTGTTGTAGTGCGGGGCATTCGTACATGACATGAGTGAGGGTGCCTGTAGCTGCATGGCAAGTCCAACATTGATTACTCAGAGTGGAAGTCCATTTGGCCAGTCTATCAGGGGTATAGAAACAGCGATGGGCAAAGAAGAAAAGCGTCTGGGTTAAGGAAGCCGAGCGGGAAACACGAACCACTTTGCTCCAGAAGAGGTTCCAATGTTCAGGGGTTAGAGTTACACCCAATTCTCGCTCCCAAGTCTGCTGTGCAGAAGGGGGGACAGCATTCTGAGGAGCACAAAGAGTTTTATAAAAGGTGGAAGCAACACCGGACTGAGCCCCAATAGAGGAGACCACCTCAGTTATCCCTTGGTCATGAGGAGTTAGTGGGGGAAAAACCCCAGCACTCTTGAGACAGTGCTGCAACTGAAGCAGTTGAAAATAGTATTTAGAAGGAAGGCCAAACTCACAATGGAGCTCATTAATGGACTTCCAGCGAGCATTGTGAAACAGTTGATTGGGAGTCCAGATGCCTCTGGAATACCAGGGACTCCAGGCCACCGGCTTATGTTGAATTTGGAATCGAGCATTATGCCAAATTGGAAGCCTATCTAGTGGGCAAGCTAGGGAATCTAGGGAGCTGATGAGAACATTGAAGGAGCGAAGTGTATCCAGGAGCATTGGTGGATAGTGGGCATCCAGTGGGAAAGTCATTCCAGGGAGATAGCGAAGTGGAATGGGCTTACAGAGGTCTTCTTCTATATCTAACCATATTGGTCTGGACGGGAAAGAAGCGTCCAACCAACGGGCACCCTGTTTGAGAAGAAAAGAGAGGTGATAGTTGAAAAAAATCAGGAAATCTTATCCCACCATGTTCCTTATCTGACTGAAGTTTATGTTTCGCTATTCTAGGCGGTTTGTTCTGCCACAAAAATCTGATCAACAGGCCCTCGATATCTTTGTAGGTGTGTCGAGGGAGAAGGCACGGTAACATTTCTAAGACATAATTAACCTTGGGAACAATCATCATCTTTATGGTATCCATACGGCCCCACCACGTAAGAGTAAGTGGAGACCAACGTTGGGTGAGCTCACGGACCTTGGTGATTAAATTTTTGACATTAAAAGCGACGGTTTCCTCGAGAGGATAACAGTAATGTACCCCTAAATATTTTACCATACGGGGCTGCCATACAAAAGGAAAGGTTTGCAAGTCTGCTTGGTGAACCTGGTGGTTTAGGGGAAAGGCGACTGATTTGGTCCAATTAATTTTGTAACCTGAAAGTTGAGAATAGCGGTCAATTAGATCCAGAACAACAGATACGGAGTCTAAGGAAACAAAAAGCATAAGATCATCTGCATACGCTGAGACTTTTATATCCCGACGGGGAAAAGGAGCGCCGTGGATATGTGGAGACTGACGGATTAACAGGATTAGGGGTTCTAACGCAAGATCAAAAAGTAAGGGGGAAAGTGGGCACCCCTGACGGGTGCCTCTTTGCAGTAAAAATGGCTGGGACTTCAATGTGTTGGCACAGACACTAGCAGTTGGTTGAGAGTATAGCACTTGAAGGCAACGGAGAAAATTATCGCCGAAACCAAACCAACGGAGGGTCGCAAATAGGAATGGCCATTCTAGCCGGTCAAAGGCTTTTTCGGCATCTAGGGAAAGGCCAACCAATGGACGATCGTGGGAGGCCATATTAGTTAGTACATGACAAAGAGTCCTGGCATTATCAGCAGTTGATCTGCCGGGAATAAATCCACATTGATCTGGATGTATTAAAGTAGTCATTTTGTGAGAGAGCCGAGTAGAAAGAATAGTGGCGAAGATTTTATAATCTGCGTTAAGCAGGGAGATGGGTCGGTAATTGGCTGTCAGGTGTGGGTCTCTCCCCTCCTTCTCAAAGACCACTATGTTGGCCTCTGAAAAGGAACCAAGGGAGGATCCGTCGGCTACTAGGGTAGTAAAGTATTGCTGCAAAAACGGGGCCAGATCAGAGCTGAAAGTTTTGAAGAACTCAGCCGGAAGGCTGTCTGGACCCGCAGCACGGCCGGAAGCACATCTTTTAATTGCATCCTGTATTTCCACAAGAGTAAACGAATGATCAAGGGCCGTGCATTCCTCAGCCGAGAGAGTAGGACGCTGTACACCAGCTAACAAGCGGTCGAAATGTTCAGGAACAAACTCACATTCAGATTTATACAAGCTAGCATAAAAATCGCGAAAAAGCTCTAAAATCTCATGATCTTTTGTGACAAGGCCATTCCCAGATGGGCTTCGGAGAGCTGCTACCCGTTTGGCTTCTTTTTTCCCCTTCAAAGCATTAGCTAGTAGTTTACCAGCGCGATTATTTTCCCGGTAGTACAATCCCTGCTGGGATGCTATATTTCTAACAGCGGCATTATGCAAAATCTTGTTGTACTGAAAACGGAGACGTTGCAAACGAAGCAGAACACATGGGTCTGTTCGGGACGTAAGAATACGTTCACCAGCCTGTATCTGTTGTTCAAGGATCACCAATTGTTGCCTTCTTTGTTTCCCAAGACGGATTTGATAACTAGTCACCGTGGCTCGAATAGACGCCTTAAAACCCTCCCACCAGGCCCAGTTCGTTGTGTCAAGGGGAGAGTTAAAATGAAAGTAATCTTGTATGGCAGCCCGTATTACAGTTTGAAAATCCTGTTGGTCTAGGAGAGACCTATCAAAAGACCATGCTCGGGGACTTGCATTTTGCGCAGCAGTGTGTATCGTAAAAGATATGGCAGCATGGTCTGAAATGTGCAAGGGGTGAATCTTAGCCATACCAATCTGCGATACCAATGTTTTAGATAAAAGAAAAAAATCTATTCGGGATTGTGATTGGTGAGGAGCGGAGAAAAAGGTAAAATCCAAATCAGAAGGATTCAATAACCTCCATATGTCCACCAAAGCCAAATCAGCGATCATAGCTGTAAGTATGGAGAGACTCTTGGGTGGACCACAGGTTCTAGGCGGCTGCCGATCCACCAAAGGGTCGAGGACCTGATTAAAGTCTCCTCCCAGTATTAGTGGGGTATGAGCGGAGGCTTGCGCAGCTTGTGCAATTTTAGCAAAAAAACCAGGATTGTCAACATTTGGAGCATAAATACAAATACACGTGAATTCTAGATCCCCCACTTTGAGATGAGCGCGAGCCCATCTACCCTCATTATCTGAGCTAATATCTAGCACGGTGGCCTGCAGGGATTTCTTAACAAGTATGGCAACACCACAGCGTTTAGCAACAGCGGGAGAATACGCCACAACAGCATAAGGCTTGACATTAAGCTTTAGTGTTTCTTTAGCATTTAAATGCGTTTCTTGAAGCAGTACTAAATCAGCATGCTCAGTATTCAAATAGCTAAGAATTTTCTTCCTTTTGATTGGACTATTGATACCTTTGACATTCAATGATAAGAGCTTACAGAAAGCCATCTAGTAATATACAAAATTCTGAGAGAACATGAAGTTGCACATTATTCCCTAAACTATGCATATTGGTAGCAAATGACTGTACACACGACATGAAATAATAAACTTTTGGTAGAAAGCATAAATAACCCCAAAAAAAAAAGAGACAGGCACCGAAGTGCACTAGAGAAGAAGCAAAACCCCAACTATTACTGGCGACCATGAGTCTGCGGGGGGAAGCCCCAGAGAAGGCCCGATACTGGCCATACTCCCTGCAGCAGGAACAAGTCCCGGGAGCCACCGAAGGGTGCAGAGAAGCAGGATGGCGGTTCAAAGAAGTAGGTCAGGAGAGCAGTCCAACCGCGTCCGCAGCGAAATCACTGCGATAGGCCCCAATGAGGTAGAGATTTAAGAGAGCTTTGAACAGCAACACAGCTTGATGGTAACATCAACGCATCAGTTCAGCTTCTTTAGAGTCCAAAAATGCAGCGAGGAGGTCAGGATCCTCGAAGGTCCTGGTATGGTTATGCAGCGTAACGCGTAGCTTTGCCGGATACCGGAGACCAAATCGGGCCTGCAGTTGCTGAAGGCGAGGGCGATAAGCAAGAAGCTTCTTTCGGCGGTCCATCGTGGGCTTAGAGAGATCAGGGAAGAAAGACACTTTATGCCCATCTATCTCGAGGTGATGATTAGCCCGGGCAGCAGCCAGAATTTGCTCAGCTTGTTGATAGCGCAGTAGCCGAAAAATGATGGGCCTGGGAGTCGTCCGGTTGAGCGCCATATTAGTGGGGACACGGTGTGCCCGGTCTATCTCCAGGTCCTTAAGAAACGTCGTCTTCAATAGAGAGGGTAGAATATTGCCCAGATATTCCCGCAGATCTCCTGCTTCTACGCCCTCTGGAGCTCCAATGAGTCGAATGTTATTGCGACGAGCTCTATTATTGCTATCTTCAAGTTCCTTTTGAAGGAGCAAAATCTGGCGTTCAGCTTTATCGATCTTCCCCATGCGCACCGCGTGCGATTCAAGAGTCTCCGCCATTTTGTCTTGGCGCAACGAGAGGCCCTCGAGCCTTTCCTGCATCATGGTAAGGTCCTCACGCATGGCGCGGATCGCTTCTCCGTTGGATTGTACCAGTTCCTTTACACCACGAATCTCCTCGAGTATCACCCGCTGCATTTCAGGGCTCTCACAGAGCGGCGCCATCTTATGCGGGGAAGGCAGTTCCGTTTTGGAGCGTTTGCCGTGCGACGAAGTGGGGGAGCCGAAATCTAGGCGCTGTGGTTTAGGTCCCGCCATCCCTCCGATGCGCCCCGGCGATTTTAAAGCAAAATAGTGAAGTTTTGCAGGAGTTTAGTCAGGATTCTGTGTAGGCCTCTCGGGAGCTTCAGCACCAGGCGTCTACCCCGTTGGACATCAGGCTCCGCCCCCCCTATTAATATATAGTTTTATTTCTACAGTGTTGTTGTATATTCCAAGTTTGGCTTTTGGGGTTCCCAGTTTAATTATTGTCTTCCTGTTTCTAAATTGTGATTCCTTGTTTGGTAATGGTCTGTTCTGCATGTGTAACTGAGCTGAGGTATTCTGTTTATATAATTCCTATTTGACATTGCCACTTGTTCTTTCCCCAGTAGGTCATGTATTGTTGTTCTCTGAGATATATTGGTTTAATATTTGCAGTGTTGCCTTTTGATAGGTAGAGTATGGTGCTTTGTGAGTCCTGGTAGTGCTGTTAGGATACGGCGGGTTTGCTATGGGTTCTAAATGGGCAGCGTTTGTAGTAGTTCCTAATGTGCCTGGCGGTTGGTACTGGATTATAGTAATGTAGAAACCTTTTAGTCTTTCTTTATCCATATACTCATTAAGAGGCATGTTTACTAAAAGTTAGTGTATGGTAACATTATGCAAATATTTATGCAAATGAAGCACCTTATGCAAATGGAGCTTTAATTGACGTGCTGGCACTTTGAGGAAATTCTTTGGTTTTGTGCGGCAGTTTGGGCACTCGGGCTCAAAAAGGTTAGCCATCACTGACCTAGTCTCTCCCCCGGTCGGAGCCCATCCATAAATTGCGAGATTACACCTTCCGCATAGACCATCACCCCCCCTCCCTCCCCTTGTCCTCCCCACCCTACTCGTTTGACAGTTGTGTTCAGTGTCTACTTCTGTCCCTTTTCTATACTTTTTTCTCTCTCTGTCTTTTACTATCAGTTTTCTATAAGTTAATGGCGTTCCTTAAAGTCATGGCTTAATGGGAGACAGCCAACATGGCTTTAGACAAGGAAGATCTTGTCTTACTAATCTGTTATGTTTTTTGAAGGTGTGAATAAACAGATAGACAAAGGTGAGTCAGCTGATATAGTGTATCTGGACTTTCAGAAAGACTTTGACAAGGTGCCTCATAAGAGACTTTTGGCAAAGCTAAAAAGTCATGGGACAGGAGGCAGTGTACTATTGTGGATCAGGAACTGCTTAAAAGATAGAAAGCAGAGGGAAGGGCTAAATGGCCAATTTTCCCAATGGAGAAAAGTGAATAGTGGAGTAAGGTGGGTCTGCTGCTTTTTGACATATTCATAAATGACCTGGAAAAGGGAATAACGAGTGAGGTTATCAAATTTGCAGATGACACAAAACTATTTAAAGTTGTTAAAACCCATGAGGATTGTGGAAAATTGCAAGAGGATCTTGATAAATTGGAAGACTGGGCATCAAAATGGCAGATGAAATTTAATGTGGACAAGTGCAAGGTTATGCACCTAGGGAAGAACAACCCAAACTATGGTTACACGATGCAAGGTTCCACATTAGGAACCACCACCCAGGAAAAAGATTTAGGCGTCATCATGGATATTATGTTAAAACCCTCCACCCATTGTGCAGACAAGAGAGCACATAGAATGCTAGGCATCATAAGGAAAGGAATGGTGAATAAAACAAAGGATATTATAATGCCTCTGTATCGTTCCATGGTGCAACCGCACCTTGAATATTGTGTGCAATTCTGGTTACTGTATCTTAAACGGATATAGCATCATTAGAGAAGGTCCTGAGAAGAGCCACCCAAATGGTAAAGGGGATGGAAGAATACCCCTATGAAGAGTGGCTAAAAAGGTTAGGGCTCTTCAACCTGGAAAATAGACGGATGAGGACAGATATGATAGAGGTCTATAAATTCATGAATTGAGTGGAACAGGTAAACGCAGATCGATTGTTTAAGTCATCAGAATATAGAAAGACTAGGGGACATGCAATGAAGCTACAGGGTAAACTATTTAAGAGAAAATATGTTTTCACTCAGCGTGTAATCAAACTCTGGAATTTGTTACCGGAGGATGTAGGGAAAGCTGTTAGTGTAGTTGGGTTTAAAAAAGGTTTGGACAAGTTCCTGGAGGAAGGGTCCATAAACCATTATTAAGAAGGGACCCAGGATATCACTGCTTGACCCAATACAAGCATTTTTGAACCTGTGTCTTTTGGAGAAACTGCTTGGTACTTATGAACTAGATTGGCCACTGTTGGAAACAGGGTACTGGGCTTGATGAACCTTGGTCTGACCCAGTATGTCATATCTTATGTTCTTATGTTCAGTTACTTCAATCCATCTCCCCACACAGTATTTCTGCGATCACAGTTCTACTCATTCTTCTTATCCAATCACCTAATCTCCATTGTCCTCCCTAATCTCAGCTAAATTTCTTAGTCCCCACTATTCCACCACCTAATCCCAAAGCCATGATTCTTCCATCCTACCCAGACCCTGAACCCTCACTATCAATCCTCCCCAAGCCCCGAGTCTGCTTCTGCACTCCCAATACCCAGACAATCTGGGGTTTTTTGGTCTCTCACCCAATCCTAGAATCTCTGCCTGAGTCATAGTCCTCAGTTACCTAGTTCTTTCCTAGTGTTTTCCTGTAAATATGCACTTGCTTCTCCTACCAATAGTATCTGTCCTCCTCTCCTAATCGCAACAGTAGTATCGTTCTCCCAACTACCAGGCCCAGTATCTATCTTCAGTCCGATGTCCCAGCTCAAAATCATCAGCCTTAGCTCCCTTTTTACAACTCCAATGTCAGCCTCCATTCCTAACATCAGTCTCCATCTCCTTCACATCAACATTATCCTTCTTCTCCCAGTCCCCAATCCCATCATCAGACTCCTTCTCCCAGCTCCCAGCCTCAGTCTCTAGAACCCTTCTCTCAGCCCCCAGGCTCAGCATAAGTTCTCAATCCCCTAGCATCTGCCTCCAGCTCCCTTCTCCCAGCTCCCAGCCCCAGAATGAACCTTCAGTCCCCATCATCAGCATCCTGGCATTAGCCTTCCAGCCCCATTCTCCAACATCCCAATCCTAGCTCCAGTATAAGCCTCCAGCTCCCTTCTCCAAGCCCCTTCTCCTACCTGAACCAGTATCTTAATCAGTCTGGATAGAGGAGTAGGAGCATGATTCTTCACTCCCACTATTGTGCTATAGACCACCCATCAGGTTTGAAACATAAGAAGAGGCATTTCCTGTTTCTCATAAGAATCCAGGAAGTGCTTCTCCTCACATTTCAAACTTGCCATGAGGCCCACACTGGACTTGAAAGAGCTGCAGCCCAGCAGCAAGAGTGGAGGAACATACTCCTGCCACTGTGAAGGGTGAGTTGGTGAGACAGACTTTAGATGCCCTTGGGCTTGGGTGCCCTGAGCCAGTGCCTCACTGGCTTGGCTCTTCAGCTGGTTCTGGATACCAGGTGATAATTATTAAGATCCTCAGGATCCAGGTTAAATGTTTTAAGAGAAGGGTAAATGCCAGCAGTCCAAGGTACTGTTAAAGACACATTTGCGAGTTGAGTCAAAGGACCACTCAAACCCTATCTAGGTGCTTAAACCACCACTGAATATACCCCCGTGCTCCTTCCAAAAATTCATATATATAAGGGGACTCAATAATATGTTTACCATACTTCCACTCAAAATATACCAAGCTAGTCTTCAGTTTCCAACTGTGATCCAAATAGCATAACACTCCCACATCTCGGTTTGCCGGTTTTTGAAAAACACTCACTGTATGGGCAAAAGTAGCACTGAGTCCGCTTAAATATTTGAATTTTTGAAAGGAAGACTGTTTCTAAAGTTTAAAATAAAAGGGAGAGCCTACGATTAAATATGTAGTGAAGCTGCATCAACGCAGGAAACACCAAATTTTGGAGCGTTTGAAGCATTGTCTGTAGCTGTTTATGGTTATATGACTGAAGCTTTCCATACTGTACATATAAATATTTCTGTGCTTTTGGGTGTTCCTAATTGTGCTAATTAGGGATTGTGCTGGAATTGTAATAATTTTGGGGTTTGTTTTTTTTGCTCTAGTTGCTCCCCATTTTTTTAAAGGCATAAATAAACGTAGATGAAGAGGAAACACTTGATGTAGTGTCTTTGGACTTCCAAAAAGTGTTTAATAAAGTCCCTCATGAGAGACTCTCGAGAAAAAGGAAACATTACGCAATTAAGAATCAGGAGAATGGTTTACTATTTCATATATCGTAGCTCTGTACTAGATATTCACATTCCATTAAAGGCAGAACTAACGCCTTCTGATGACTTTTCTGCACTTGTCGCAATTAACGGAATAGGTGAAGCAATTCCTGAGGTAAACAATTTCTTTTGGTTAGCAAATGATTTCTGAGAAATTGTAGGTTTTCAGACTTCCCAATATAATGCAAAGGATAATTTTATTATTATTTCATTTGGTGGTAATGGAAAAATTAGGGGTATGTTTACTAAAAGTTAACGTGTGTTAAGTGCTGTCGCTGCCCATTTCTCTGGGCCATTGTAGCACTTAATGTACGTTAACTTTACTTAATGCGTGTTAATCTTTTGTAAACATGCCTTTAAGTTGAGGGTAATCATACCCGCATTGGTTGAGGCCTACAGACAAATTTGGGAGTTATATAGGAATTTTTTGCAGCCCTAAGACAGAAGTTTAATCCTTGATACATACTCATAAAGTATGGAATATTTTTGTGAGGTAATATAATATTTCTTCTTGAGATTGGTTTTTGCTGGAGAGGGGAAGAAAGGAGAGGGAGGTGTTGGGGGGGTATAAATGTAGAATACAAAAATTTTCTTATGACTGATATTGTATTAAGGGGATGGTATATGTCAGACTCCCTGTAGAATTTGTGTGCTTTCACTTATGCTATATAAAAAAGATTTCAACTGAAATCTTCCTTCTTTCCATAGTGTATTTGCATCTCTGACTATTCATATAAATGGTAAGTATTAGTAGTAGCAGTAGTCATTCACACTCATATAGCTGGAAACAAATGAGATAACTCACTCCTAGTTGCTGACACAATTTTCTCAAGAGACCTTGGGAGCTGCTCAGATTCCCAGTTGCCCAGGACCTCAGCTTGGGATGTTAGAAAATTAAGGTATAAATGATCCTGCCGTCAGACATCACAGAGAAAATTGTCTGCCTACTTTTTCTCAAGATGCCACACGGACCTCGTGCCCCCTAAGACAGGTCTCAGCTGCATCGAGACGCTGGTGAGTTATTGCTTGGGAATCATTTTAAGAAGCCTTCTTGATTAACAATAACGATTTAAGTAAGGGATAAAACAATGTGAGCTGTGAGGATTTTTTTCATTATGAAAATAGATACTTGCAACCAGTCAGTCCAAGTCTCCTACACCCCTCCTAGATTAGGGACCCCCTTTACTAGCTGTCCGCTTCAGCTGTCTGCTGCATGACCCATTTTATTCCTATGGGCTTGAACTCAATGTCTGTTAAAGGGGTCCTAAATTAATTTACATATCATGCCATCCTAGGCAGTGGGCATCAATAGACGCGTAAATTCCAAAGCTGTATTCCCACATGTCAGCGAATCATAGAACAATCAAGCAGAGGGAGATCTTTAAAAGGTCATATCCTGCATTTTTCTGCCCCCAGTCATGACCCATTATATCAAAATCTCAGACGGATCCTTGCCTAACCTGACTTAAAGGTTTACAGCGATGGCGCTTCATAGATGCCAAGGGCGAACCATCCCAGAGTGAGATTAAAGGTCAAACTGTGATATTATTCGGGCAGCACAATCCAAATATAAATCTAGAAAGATTTAATTATAATATTGCTTTGCAAACGGAAATAACAGGATAATCTATTTGCTTTTCTTTCAAGCCTTTATTGTCTATAGGCAAAATGAGTGATTCTCTGGGCTGAAAATTGCCCTCCACAGTGGTTGAAAGTCTGTACATTGGATCTAGAGCACATGTAGGTGTAGGGAAAAGGGATGGTGCAAGGGGGAGACAATAAATAAGAAAATGTGTTCAGATTTCCTCCTCCTGGTGGGTCCACTTTGCTTTTCTTCTTGAGGCTTGCCTCTTGTAAGCGATGATCAGTATGAACGGACAGCACTGAGGCTCTAGTGGGTAAGAGAGGAGGCTGAGAGAGTGTGGAAGTGAGAAAGCCTTCAAATGAGTGTGACACATTCTCAATGAACGAGACCTGGCATCTGTGACATTTCACCACTCTCAGGCTATTTCCACGTTTGTTTCTCTAGTGGATGAGTTGGAGATAACAATATTAAAATTATTAACATTTACTTTTTCTTGGATGCAAAATTCAAACATTAACAAAAAATGTCATAAAACAGATCATGTGGGAGACTGATTCAGCAGATCTTTTCCTATAGTCACAGGATGGCAGAAGAGTCTGAAAGAATCAGAACTCTAAAATCAACACAGTTTTTTAAACCCAAAAGTTTGTACCTAGTTCTTCAGAGGACTTATGTAACAAGCAGAATCTTGGAGCTTTCATGGATGACTGCTGAAGAGACCCTACAGCAAAATCACTCTACAGTGCTGTCAAAGAAGACTCGGAAATTAGATCAAATGTAGGAAAGGAATAACAGTAAAACTGATGGTTGAAAGATATAAATCATTCAAGGTTTTTTTGTTTGACTATAGTTCATTTTCCTTCATGGGAAAACACACAATCATTTTGAATTTTGAATGAAGTATGGCAGAATGCTTTACCCAACTTAGGGGTATGTTTACAAAGCAGTGGTAGCAGCCTCCATGCGATGTCAGAGCCGTGGTCCCATTGAATTTAATATCGCTTCTTCCATGGTTCTGTGTAGCTCAGTGTGTTTGAGCCACTTGAGGCCGATATTCAGCAGTGGCAGCTAATGCTTGTAAAGCGCATAGTCATTGCCGTTGAACATTAACCCTGATATTCAATGCCGAGGCCATACCCAGCCAACAGCATTGAATAGCCGGATTGCTGCAGAACTCACAAGCTAATTGGGCAGCGGCAATATTGAGTCACTGCCTGGGGAGCTCCCATGGCTAAAGCTAGGCCAGCCTTTGCCGTGCCTAACTTTACCACGGGTCGTTAACTGGGCAGCAGCTCAATATTGCTGGTATGGTTAGCGACGAGTGCCTCATCCACTCCACCCAGGAATGCCCACAACAGTGGCACCCGCAGATATCCAGCAGCACTAACCATGCTGATGTACCTGAATATCCCACTAATTAGCATTTACATGGTTTGCAGGGATGTAAACCCTGTAAATGCCTTTGAATATCAGGCCCATGATACTCTTTATTGTTCTCACAAGGGGGTGCTGGGTCCACTGAAGAGGATATTGAATGGGAAGAGAGGGGGTAAATGAGTTGGGGTATAGATTGTCAAAGTGGCCACATCCTGAGGCCTACAGAAAAGTATTTGTAAGAACCCCCAATTTAACTAGTTTTGCTTTAGTACCAAAGGATATATGTGACTAGGGTTGAGTTGTCTCTGTTTTAAACAAATGTTAGGTAAGTTTGCAATTTTATATAGAAAACTGTTTTTAATTAGATACAGTATTATCTGAAAGGGTAAAATAGCACATTCCCTGTTGAACATGTGGGTTATTCCAAGGACTAGATAGGGAAGGGATATCTGTTTTGGCCTCCTTTATATGGGTTCTGAGGGGGAGTGGGAGGAGCGTGAAAAGATTTCTTTTCAGAGCCCTACAAGACGACCCTCTTACTGTACATTCACGCTGGCTTCCTCTTCTCGAAAATGCTGCAGAGATGGGGTTAAATTATAATTTACTGAGTGACTTAAAGTTGTTCATCTATTGCCTTGCGAATACACAGTGGGGAAAGTAATACAATAACAAAAAGAGAGACTGGGTCCTTCACTCATGAGGTAGTCTCAGATCTCTCCTGGTTCTCCATACATATAGGTTCCTATAGGCAGGTTCTTCTTGGAAAAGTTCACTAAGGAAATGTATTGTCTAGGCTTTGGGATGTCTTGATGGGATTTTTCTTGTATGAAATGTTTAGAAGATTAAAAGTTTATTACTTCAATGTTATTCTTGCATTTTTTTTCTTTTGATGGGAGTAACGCACGGTCTTCCCTAGCACCAGTGTTCTTTAATGTGTACTAGCAACCTCTGGTTCATTTAATTGAGGAGTGTAGACTGTCTTATTATACTTATGCTGATGATATATGAATTTTTGTGAATTTCCACCGGCCTGTCAGAAGAGAGCAGGATAATTCATTTGCTGCTTAGGTAGGTTTGAACGTTAGTTGAGATAAGATAAAGCATAGTTACTCACCTGTAACAGGTGATCTCCGGGAACAGCAGGAATTTATTCTTCACATATGGGTATCATCGGTACCGACGGAGCCTGCGCGGGAATGCTCCCCAGCGTCCAATAGGAAAGCTTTTAGGAGCATCCCACAGCACCTGCGTGCTGCCTTCCCGCCTTTCCCAACTGTCCCTCTCCAGTTGAGTTTAAAGCTGAGACAAAGAGAGAGGGAAAGAGAGAAAGAGAGAGATAGAGATAGAGATACAACTCCTAGGGGAGGTGGATGGGTTGTGAAGACTAAATTCCTGCTGTTCCCGGAGATCACCTGTTACAGGTGAGTAACTATGCTATCTCCAGGAACAAGCAGGAATGTAGTCTTCACATATGGGGACTCCCTAGCTGCAGATGCCAGGGAGATACCCCAGAAGTTGTGTGCCCTTGTGAAAGGGCTCCAGTTCCCCCCATGGATCTCTGGCATCCTACCAGGGATGGTGGGTAGGAGTTGATTAAGTATGGAACAGGTGTTGAAGAACAGCCTGACCAAACAAGGCATCCCAGCGGGAGTCCTTGTCTAAGCAGTAATGGGCTGTGAAGGTATGAACCGAGGCCCAAGTAGCTGCTCGACAGATGTCGTTGATAGACACAGAGTGAAGATAAGCCATAGAGGCTGCCATGGCTCTCACATTGTGAGCTGTGACATGGCCTTCCAGAGGAAGGTTTTTACTCTCATAGGCAAAACATATACACTGTGCAATCCAGTTGAACAGTGTTCTTTTGGAGACTGGAAGTCCCAAATGACTAGGATCAAAAGCAACAAAAGGTTGAGAGCACTTCCTATGTTGCTGTGTCCTTTGTAAGTAAAAGGCCAGGGCCCTTTTACAATCCAAAGTATGAAGATTCCTTTCTGCATTTGAGACATGAGGCCTTGGGAAGAATACAGGAAGGGAAACCGCTTGGTTTAAATGAAAAGGTGACACCACCTTTGGCATAAAGTGTGGATGAGTCCTAAGGACTACCTTATCATGATGGAACCTTGTATAAGGAGGATCAGCCACCAATGCTTGCAATTCACTGATGCGATGTGCTGATGTGATTGCAATAAGAAAGATGACCTTCCAGGAAAGGAATTTCAAAGAGGTAGTAGTTAATGGTTCAAAAGGTGGCTTCATGAGCTGTCCAAGAACCAGATTTAAGTCCCATGCCACCAGTGGTGGCTTAATGGGAGGCTTAGTTAAAAGAAGGCCTCTCATAAATCTCGCTATGAGAGGATGAGAGGAAATAGGTTGTCCATTTAGAGGCTTGAAAGAAGCTGCATTAGCACTCAAATGAACTCTCACTGAATTGGTCTTAAGCCCTGTATTAGACAAATGAAGGAGATACTCCAGTAATGATTCCAGAGGTATCGCAAAAGGGTCAAGACCCTTCTGCAAGCACCATATGGTAAACCTTTTCCACTTGAAAGCATAAGAGCGTCTTGTGGAAGGTTTCCTGGAAGCATCAAGGATATCCTTTACCTGATGAGAAAGGTTAAGACCGTGAAGTACTAGACTTTCAGCAACCAGGCCCTGAGATGCAGAGACTGGGGATTGGGATGCCACAGCATCCCGTCCTCCTGAGAAAGGAGATCTGGAGCAGATCCTAACTCCAGAGGCAGAGCTTGAGAGAGATGTAGGAGCAGAGGGTACCACATTTGCCGTGGCCAATGTGGAGCTATGAGAATCATATGACCTCTGTCTCTCTGAAGCTTGAACAGGGTTTTGGGAATTAGGGGAATGGGTGGAAAGGCATACAGGAAGTCCTGGCTCCAATGGAGGAGGAAAGCATCCCTGGCCTGACAACCCTGAGCCGGAATTCTGGAACAGAACCAGGGAAGTTTGGCATTCAGCGGACTTGCGAAGAGGTCTATGTCTGGGGTTCCCCAAATTTGGAAAATTTTGGCCACCTGGTCTGCATGGAGAGACCATTCGTGTGGAAGCAGAACTCGACTGAGACTGTCTGCCCAAGAGTTTTGAATGCCTTGAAGATACACCGCAAGGAGATGAATCTGATGCTCTCTGGCGAGGGCCCATAGTCGCAAAGCTTTGTTGCATAGCGACAGAGAGCCTGTTCCACTCTGCTTGTTCACATAGAACATGACTACTTGATTGTCCGATTGAACTAGGACTGTCTTGTAGCTGAGCTGGGTGTGGAATACTCGAAGAGCAAGGAAGATTGCTCTGAGTTCCAGGAGATTGATGTGCAGATAGGTCTCCTGTAGAGTCCAGGTACCCTGGGTAGAGAGGTCTTGCAGGTGGGCGCCCCAACCCACCCGTGAGACATCTGTTGTCAGAGTGGCTTGGGGTGGGGGTTGTTGGAAAGGGGACCCCACCAAAAGGTTTTGGGGTGACTGCCACCATTGAAGGGACAAAATAAGATGATCTGAGTTTGTTATTTTGTCTGACAGGCAACCTGATGCCTGAGTCCACTGAGTGGATAAAGTCCACTGGGCTGCCCTCATATGGAGGCGAGCATAAGGAACCACATGCACGGTGGATGTCATGTGGCCTAGCAATTGTAACATTTCCCGAGCAGTGAGGTGAGGTTTTAGCACTGCTTGGGAAGCTAACTGCACAATGCGAAGGCAGCGGGGCTGTGGAAGGTAGGCCCTTGTCTGTCTGGTATCCAGCAGAGCTCCTATAAGCTCTAGAGACTGAGTGGGAGCAAGGTTGGATTTTGGGAAGTTTATGACAAGTCCCAAATACTGAAGGATGCGCATTGTGCGAGAGAGAGAAATCCTGGCCTCTGGCTCTGAAGGGGCTTGAATGAGCCAGTCGTCTAAGTAAGGGAAGACGAATATTCCCAGGGTGCGAAGAAATGCTGCTACCACAGCCATGCATTTTGTGAACACTCTTGGTGTCGAGGCCAGGCCAAAAGGAAGAACCCTGTATTGGTAGTGCTTCCCTTGAAATAGAAAGCAAAGGAACTTTTGATGAGTTGGATGGATGAGTACATGAGTGTACGCATCCTTCAGATCTAGAGAACAAAGCCAATCCTGACTCTGAATGTATGGCAGCAGAGTTCCTAGAGAAATCATTTTGAACTTCTCTTTGAACAGGAATTTGTTCAATTCTCTGAGGTCCAAAATGGGTCTGTGTCCTCCTGTTTTCTTTGGAATAAGGAAATAGGGGGAGTAGAACCCTGTACCCTGTTGGAGAATGGGTACCTCTTCTATTGCCCCCTGGGCAAGAAGCAAAGTGACCTCTTGACCTAACTGGGCATTGAGAGAGGTCTGAGAATTGAACTATCTTACCATTGTAGGAGGGGGCATGCTGAAGAAATGAAGCTTGTACCTCTCTCTTACAATGGACAGAGTCCAATTTTCTGCTGTTATCTGCCCCCATCTGGGGGCAAAATGACATAACCTTCCTGGAATGGTGGAAGGCTCTGGGTCGTTCAGGGCCAGGAAGGCAAAGTTCTCTAGATAGGAGTCAAAGCCCCTGTGGAGGCTGAGTCTGCTGAGCCGGTTGAGGCTTAGCAGCTTTTGTTTTTCTTTGTCTAGGTTGTTGCTGCTGTCCCTTTTGAGCAGACTGACCTAAACGATGCCCCTGCTGGGTATAGGAGGGGTAAAACTTCTTCTTCTTACTGAAGAATGGTTTCTTGTAGGATTTTTTCCTTGCAGGATCAGCTGTAGATTTAGACAATCTATCCAAGATGATATTGTCAGCATCTATCTCATTAGCTTTTTCCTGCCAATTCTTGCCAAAGAGATTCTCTCCTGTGCAAGGAATATTCCCCAGTTTATCCTGTACCCAAAGTTCCAAGTCAGATGCCTGGAGCCAGCAAATCCTACGTGCTCCTATGGCAATAGCAGAGGTTCTGCTTATGCACTCAAAGCAGTCAAAGGCTGCACGATTTACAAACTTGGAAACATCATGAGCATGTTTGACAATGGCAAGGTAATCCTGCCTCTTATCATCAGGAAGGAGAGGGCTCATAAGCTCTAAATCTCCCGTGACCTCCTTAAGGAACATTCCCATATATAATATATAGGAACTGATCCTAGCAGAAAGCATGGAAGCCTGGAAGGTTTGTCGTCCAAAGATGTCAAGAGTCCTACACTCACGTCCTGGAGGATTAGATGCATGTCTATTTGCACTCTTGATCCTTCTCATAGCTGATTCCACCACCATGGAATGGTGTGGTAGCTGAGTCTTTTGAAACCCAGGACAAGGAGGAACTCGATACATGGTGTCGACTCTCGAGCCTTCGAGCGTGAGGAGAAGTGGTTAGAGGTGTTTCCCACATCCTTAACATGAGATCATGCAAGATCTCATGAATAGGTAAGGTAGCTGCCTCCTTGGGAGCTTTAGGGCATTGCAGGATTTCCAATTCCTTTGCCCTAGGCTCTTTTTCAGGAGCCACTGTGATGGAAAGACCTCCAGCCACATCTCAAATAAAATCCTGAAAGGACATATCCTCTGGAGGAGACATCCTATGTTGAGGAGAAGAAGAATCCTCAGGAAGAAGTACTCTGGTATCGACAGAGCTTTTAATGTCTTCAGACTCATCCGAGGATTCAAAGTATCTCCGGTCTGGGTGATCGTGCAAGGCACGATACCGGTACCGATTGAAGTTGGCATCGGAGGGGTCTTGTACCAACTTGTCGATACCGGATGGATAAGCATGACTCAGTCCCGGTAGAATACCTGCTGATGTCGATGCAGTCGGTACTGGTACCGGTGTGGGTGCCGGTACCGTATCGGTGCCGGTACAGTTGAATTGTCTGAAGCAGTTTCAAGGGCATCGAGGCCGTGAGAAGAGCCGCCAAACTGCGTTCAATAGCCAAGAATCTCTGGTCTAACGACGCTGCCGATGCTTGGGTATCGGTACCGGATGAAGCAGCCGGTACCCCAGAGCATGGCACCAGTAGTTCTGCTGAGGTTGAGGCCTCGAGAACATCCTGGAGCCCCGTTAATGCTTTGGAATTCGAAGCCTCCCACCGGGGCAATTTTGCCGGTACAAGTCCCTCAAGGGCAACGCTAGAGGCATCTCGATGCATAGAAGGAGATCTACCCTTTGAGGAC
Source organism: Ichthyophis bannanicus (assembly GCA_033557465.1). NCBI lineage: Eukaryota > Metazoa > Chordata > Amphibia > Gymnophiona > Ichthyophiidae > Ichthyophis > Ichthyophis bannanicus. Next base: position 33,855,790 of record CM066035.1, on the reverse strand, counting down.
CGGCCAGATTTATGTTTAGTTACCTGAGATCCATGGGAGGAAGACGAAGCCCTGGAAGACATCGATGCCACAGACGCTGCATCAGAGGGAAAAAGGGTGCTAAGTTTAGCAGCTCGGTTTTGCCAGCCCCTCTTCAACATCATCCCACAGGGAACACACTCCGAAATAGAGTGGTCAGGACCTAAACATTTGAGGCACCACTCATGGGTGTCGGTGACGGAGATGGTACCGCCACACTTGGAACACTTTTTAAAACCCGAAGCCGGTTTTTCCATTTTAAAGGAAAAGTTGGGCCTAGTGCCCAAAATGGCACGTGGCACCTGAGGAGAAAATACCTGGAAAAGACTCCAGAAGAAAAGTTTTGTTTTGTTTTTTTAAGAAAAAAGAAAGAAGAACCAGCAGTACCGGTGTAGCGTTGAGGGAAGGCAGATGCGACCACAAAAAAGAAGAATAAAAGGGAATATTTTCTGTGGTGACAGGATGTGCGACCTGTTGGCTCCGCGGAAAACGAAGAACTGGAGAGGGACAGTTGGAAAAGGCGGGAAGACAGCACGCAGGCACTGTTGGATGCTCCCAAAAGCTTTCCTATTGGACGCTGGGGAGCGTTCCTGCGCAGGCTCCGTCAGTACCGACGATACCCATATGTGAAGACTACATTCCTGCTTGTTTCTGGAGATAAACTGAATCATTCTAAATCTGATTAACTGTGGTACAGAGGACCAAAGGGGCAGGCCTCTTGTCTCCAGATTTTTCCATCTGGCTTGATATTAGAAATGAAGGAGGATATCAGGCTTAAGGAAGATATATTGGACTCATGTTTACAAATGCAGAATCTGATTAAAGTTGTAGTTAAAGAAGGACTCAGCAAATTGTAGGTGTCAAGTCACCATAGCAACTAAACTGTCCATCTGGCACCTGAAATTTCCCCCTACCCATGTTTTTATTTGTTTTTCTTTTTGCCGCAAGTACTGCTTTCTGTGTGAGTCTGAGCAGTGCTGTACAGGAACTCTCTCACTAGTTTCAGAAAACGTGAAAAGCGGAGGCCAGCAGGAGAGTTCCTGCACACCATGGCTCAGACTCAAACAGAGCCACACTGTGCAGGGAGGAGGCAGTTCCCGCTCCATCATTAGGTTTGAAACATGCAACAAGTCACTTCCTATATCTTGCATAAACAGGAAGCACCTTGTTTCATGTTTCAAACATGTTGGCTGTCCAAGGAAGAGAAGTAGCACAATGTTGTTTATGCGATGCAGAATGGATGCATTGCATAAACAACTTTAATATATGGCTCCAAACCTGGTGCAAACAAGAAAGATTTAGATATATAGGCGGCTCGGGAAACAAATGGATCAACAAGAGACTATACTGTGCTGATGGACTACATCTCTCTGTTGCAGGGAAAAAGATCCTAAGTGAAAAATTCAAGCAGTATATGGATATGCATTTAAACAAGGGAAAGGGGGGTGACGGACGGAGAAGAACAAGTTCAGGATGTCACTCCCATCAAAAGCATAACAACATTGAAAACAGCCACACTTTTAAACCACACATCAATGGCAAGTGCGAAGAGGCGTATAGAACAAAATCCATGCAAAATAAAGGCAAGCCAGTCAACAAATGCTGGAAAGCAATGAGTACAAATGCTTGAAGCTTAGTCAACAAAGTTCATGACCTGGAAGCCTTAATGGTGGAAACGGACTTGGACATTGTGGCCATTACAGAATCATGGTTTAATGAGTCACATGAATGGGATATTGCCATAGCTGGCTATAATTTATTTAGAAGAGATAGAGAAGGCAGAAAAGGAGGAGGAGGAGCCTATATGTCTAAAGTAATATTAAAGCTGCTGAAATGCAGGGGACGTGGGGAAAAGAAGACACTGTGGAGGACAGAGGAAATAGCACTATCTACAGGACTCCAATTAAAATCAAAGAAATGGATAGAGACTTGATTATTGATACTGCAAAGATAGCCTTGAAGGGGGAAGTGATCATATTGGGTGACTTTAATCTACCTGATGTGGATTGGAGTATTCATTCTGCAAATCTGGAAAGAAATAATAAAATTGTGGATGCCTTCCAAGATGCATTGCTTAGACAAAAGGTGATGGAACCAACCAGGGAAAGTTTAATGCTGGATTTAGTACTTACCAACGGAGAAAGTATGTTGAACGTCCGGGTGGATGCCCATGTGAGCAGCAACGATCATCACACGGTGTGGTTTGAGATAAAAGCCAAGTCAGAGTCCAATCAGAGCAAGCTCAAAGTCCTAGACTTCAAAAACGTTGACTTCAGGAAGTTGGCCAAGTACCTGAAGGAGGAGTTGGCAGGGTGGGAGGAGTAAGGGAAGTGGAATTTCAGTGGGTAAACTACGTTATCTACTCAATGTATTGTACACATTGTTCCATGTAAAAAGTTAGAAAGTTTCTTTATGTTCAATGTAACGTATACAGTAGTATACATAAGTTGTTAATTCGTTCCATGTAAACCGCCCCTGATCTCTGGAAGGGGCGGTATAGAAGAAATAAATAAATAAATAAATAAATAAAAGGGGCAATAAAAGGGGCAACAGATACATATGTAAGGAAAGCAAATAAAAACAAGAGGAAAAGGAAACCTATTTGGTTTTCTAAAGGAGTGGTTGCACAAATAAAGGCAAAAAAAAAACAGCTTTCACAAAATTCAGAAGTTTGCAAACAGAGGAACAGAAAATAATACAGGATAAAGCTAAAAAAGACCAAAATAGAAAAAAAGATATCAAAATCAAAGGCAGAAGAAAAGATGGCTAAAGATCTATAGTGTGGTGATAAAACCTTTTTCAGGTATATTCGAGAGAAGAGGAAGATCAGAGGTGAAATTGCAAGACTCAAAAGAGCTGAGAACGGATTCGTGGAAAGTGACGTTGAAAAAGCAAAAATGCTAAATAAATACTTCCGTTTTTACTAAAGAAAATCCTGGAGAAGGACCACTTGTGATTGACAAATATACAAATGGAAATGGAGTGGACACTACATTATTCAAAGAAGATGAAATGTTTGAAGAGCTTGCAAAACTGAAAGTGGACAAAACCATGAGACCGGATGGGATACATCCCATGATACTGAAAGAGCTCAGTGAGGTTCTTGTAGGGCCTTTAAAGGATGTTTTTAATAGATCCTTGGAGTAAGGAGAGGTTCCACAGGACTAGAAAAGGGCCAATGTGGTACCTCTTCACAAAAGTGCTAATAGGGAAGAAGTGGAAAACTACAGGCCAGTAAGCCTTACCTCGGTGGCAGGAAAAGTAATGGAGGCGCTCCTGAAAGAGAAAATAGTGGACTTTCTTGAAACCAAAAGGTTGCATGATCCATGATCTGAGGCAACATGATTTTACCAAAGGACAATCTTGCCAAACAAATCTGATTGAGTTCTTTGACTGGGTGACCAGAGAACTAGATGAAGGACACGCGATGGATGTGATCTTTATTATTTTTTTATTTTTTATTTTATTTATTTTAGCTGTATTTATATCCTGCTTTTCACCGGGTCAAAGCGGTCAATTGGGGGATACATTTAACATGAGGGGATATGAGACACATAAACTAATACTTACAGGGAACATGGGCAATGGAGGGTTAAGTGGCTTGCCCAAGACCACAAGGAGTGCCTATGGGACTAGAAATCCCAGTCCCTCCAGCCTGAGATTGCTGTCCCCAGGTGGGACTTGAACCCCTGGCCCTCCGGCCTGAAGTACCTTGTCCTAACCACTAGACCACTCCTCCCTACCTAGATTTCATCAAAGCCTTTGATACTGTTCCCCATAGGAGGCTTATCAATAAACTGAACAGCCTGGGAATGGTTCCCAAGGTAGTGAAATGGATCAGAAATTGGTTGACTAAAAGACAACAGAAGGTGATTGTAAATGGAACTCACTCGGATGAAAGGAAGGTGATTAGGGGCCTGCGGAAGGGATCAGTCCTGGGGCTGGTACTGTTCAATGTATTTGTGAATGATAATGCTGAAAGACTGAAATGGAAAAATCTGTCTTTTTTGCAGATGACATGAAAATTTGCAGCAGAGTGGACTCCCCTGAGGGAGTGGATAACATGAGGAAAGATCTGCAGTAGCTGGAAGAATGGTCTAATGCTTGAAGGACTACAAAAAGGGACTGCTACTTCTGGAGAGAGATTTGAAATTGTGTAAGTATTTACTTCTGGGAATTTTTCTAAATCTTGGTTAAAAAGGAATTCTTTAGATTAAAGCTGATTATTCTGTGAATCCAGTGTATTTGTTAAATCAGACAGGGCCTAGTATCAGCAAAGAGCTTTTAGTTAAATTAAAAACTCAACAGGTAGCTTTCCGTTTAAATTTAAAACACAGCATAGAGCTTTCTGGTTAAAATTAAAACCCAACACTCCCTCAATCCAAGCAAGGGCTATGTGAATCACCCAGTAAATTAGTCACAGATTACCTTAGAAGCACAGGACAGAGTACTGTGTAGCAGTCAGTTTTTAATAAGTCTTCTTTCCCTCCCTCCCTCTCTGACACCCACCCCCCTTGGGATAATCAAAGCTTTATAGGTGCTTAAATCTCTTAAAGGAAAGGAGGTGCCATATTCACTCTCGGGTGCAACTGTTTATCCTCATCAGGCATATATTGGGGACCTGAGATTAATTAAGCTTCAGGTGAACAAAGTACATTAAATGTATTAGGTATAGTTTTATTAGTATAAGTATCCACAGCAAACCTTAGTAAGTAAAGAACTTAAATACCTAAACACAACCTTAAAAATAAAATGCAGACAGCAGTCCAGCAGCGAGATGGGCGTTTTCCAGTCTTTTGCATTGAGTGTCACATGTATGATTTTCTCCCAGTTGATGAGGGGTCTTACGTGTGCACTAGGTGCAAGGAGCTCTTTGCTCTCAGGGAACGAGTCTGATCTCTGGAGGCAAGAGTAGCAGACTTAGAGGACATAAGGAAGACAGAGAGGTACATAGATGAGATCTACAGGGATATAGTACTGAAGTCCCACCTTCAGTCTGTCAGCATCCCTGTTGCCATGGAGGAGAGATGTCACATGACAGGAGAGCATCATCCTGGTGTGGCAGGAAGTGATCCTGTAGCTAGGACCTAAACCCTCTCACACCAAGGAGGTTTCTCCAGGGCCATGTTCCCATGAGGGAAGGGTTAGGACAGCCATTATAGTTGGTGATTTGATCTTTAGACATATAGATAGCTGGGTGTCTGGTGGATGTGAGGATCACCTGGTAAGATGCCTGCCTAGTCCGAAGGAAGCGGACTTCATGCGACATCTAGACAAGGTCTTAGATGGTGCTGGGGAGGAGTCTGCTGTCTTTGTACATGTCGGTACCAATGACATAGGAAAGTGTGGTAGGGAGGTTCTGGAGGCAAAATTTAGGCTTTTAGGTAAGAAATTGAAATCCAGAACTTCAGGGTAGCATTCCCCGAAATGCTTCCTGTTCCATGTGCAGGACCCAAAAGGCAGGCAGAGCTCCAGAGTCTCAATGCATGGATGAGAAAATGGTGCAAGGATGCGGGTTTTGGATTTATTAGGAACTGGGGAATATTCTGGGGAAAAGAAGGGCTCTTCCAAAGGGATTGGCTCCACCTAAACAGGGATGGAATGAGGCTGCTGGCATTAACCTTTAAAAAGGAGATAGAGCAGCTTTTAAACTAGATAATAGGGGAAAGCCGACAGTCACCCAAGAGCACATGGTTCAGAGCAATATATCCTTGAAAGATACTAGCAAAAGATTGAAGTCAGGGCATATCAACAGAGAGATTCCAATAAAGACAAAAGTAGCCCAAATGCCCTTGAGTATAGAGCAGACAGAGCTTAAAGGTTCCAAATTATCCCTGTCCACTGATAACCAGATGAATATGAATAAAATACAGCCTCTAAAATGCTTGCATGCAAATGCTAGAAGTCTAAAAAGATAAGATGGGAGAGATGTATTACAACTATTTGATAAACTGAATAACAGCAAATCACCTGGACCGGATGGTATACATCCAAGAGTGTTGAATGAACTGAAATATGAAATTGCAGACCTGCTATTAATAATCTGTGTACTTTCATTAAAATCATCTATAATGGGGGGGCGGAGCCTGATGTCCAGCGGGTAGGACGCTTTGCGTTGAAGCTCCCGAGAGGCCTACTCAGAATCCTGACTTAATACCTATATAAATTCACTATTTTGCTCCGAGCTGACCGGGGCACCTCGGGGGGGATGGCGGCCCACAAACCAGCGCGCTTGGACTTCGGGTCTCCTTCTTCTTCTCATGGAAAACGCTCCAAAACGGAGGTATCCTCCCCGCAGAAGATGGTTCCATTTCGTGAAAACCCCGCAATGCACCTGGAGATTTTGGAGGAAATACGCGGCGTGAAGGAATTGGTGCAGTCTAATGGAGAAGCGCTTCGAGCCATGCGAGAAGACTTTGGAGTACTCCAAGACCGACTTGAAGGTCCTTTCATTACGGCAGGACAATATGGCGGGGGTCCTCGACTCGCACGAGGCGCGCTTGGGCAAACTGGACGAGGCTGAGCGCCAGATACAGAATCTTCAAAAGGAGTTGGAAGATAGCAATAATCGCGCCCGTCGCAACAATGTGAGGCTCCTTGGAATGCCGGAGGGAGTGGAAGCAGGAGATATAAGAGAATTCTTGCTCAAAACTCTTCCCTCCTTGCTGAAGATTACTTTTCACAGAGAACTGGAAATCGATCGAGCACACCGTGTTCCTGCCCGCATGGCGCTCAAACCGCACGACGACCCCCGGCCTATTATCTTTAGCTTGCTACGATATCAACAAGTGGAACAAATTTTACATGCTGCCCGAGCGAATCATCATTTGGAATATGAAGGTCGTAAGGTCTCCTTCTTTCCTGATTTGGCAAAGCCTACCGTTGACCGTCGGAAGAAACTCCTTGCTCTTCGCCCTCGACTTCAACAGCTACAGGCTCGCTTTGGCCTGTTGTATCCAGCGAAGCTCCGAGTGACTCTCCATAACCAGACCAGGACGTTCGAGGATCCTGATCTATTATCAACATTTTTGGACTCCAAAGAAGCAGAACAGATGCGCTAATCCCAAATTTTGGACTCTTATCTGCCGGCTCTGTCCGCCATTTTGAAGGGCCCGATGCGGCGATCATAGCCCAGCACAGAAATAGCCTGGACTTTCTTTCTTTCTCTGTATGACTTTTGTCTTTGGTCTCCTATCCCTTCATGATGTGTGCCTCGGTCGGATTCGGAGCACGCACAGTCCTACAGGTTATATGTTTTTTCAATTTCGGCCTTCTCTGGGGTTTCTCCCCGCAGACACATGGTCGCCTGTAATTTTGGGGTTTTGCTTCTCCTCTACCGTACTGCGGTTATCTTTGTTAATGTGGGGCGCTTCATTGTATTATGTTAACTTATTTTCCTATGTCATGTGTACAGCCAGATACAGTCAGTTTGAGGGACACAGTGAAATTATGTGTGCTATCATGCTCAGAATTTTAACTTTTCTAAATGGCCTCATGTAAAATCTTATTATTTATCGTACAAGGCATTGCTGGTCCACTCAGCAGAAAGAAAATCCTTAGCTATTTTAGCCACGATCACGTTGATTAGGTGTTTCTTCAGGAAACGCACTACACTCTGCTGAAACACTGAAGCTCAATGCTAGGCCTCACATGGTAGCTGCCTACTCTCCCACTGTTTCCAAATGGTACGGGATAGTCATTCTGGTCAAGAAGTTCTTGCATGCTACTGTACCTGATATTAGCGCTGACATGGAGGGTAGATGGGCCCGTGTATACCTTGAGGTAGGAGCTAGTGAATTCACGTGTATTTGCACTATGTCCCGAATGTGGACAACCCTGCTCACTATGCAAGTTTTGCGCAGTTGGCCTCGGCCTCCGCTAATGCTCCATTAATACTTGGTGGCGATTTTATTCAAGTGCTCCCTCAATCTTTTCTTCTCAAACAAGGTGCTTGTTGGTTGGAAGCTCCAGTATCGAGCAGACCTGTGTGGCTAGATATAGTAGCGGGCCTTTGCTCACCGATTCCTTTTGCCTTACTCCCTGGTATGACTCTCCCATTAGACTCCCACTATCCACCAATGTTTTTCGACACTTTAGGTGCCTTTAATATTCCTATGCAACCTTTCGACTCCCGACTCTGGTCAGTGTAACTTCAGCATTGCATTCGGAGCTCTAGAGTACTCCCGCCATTGGCACTCTCTGCATAAGGTTGATTGGAAACTTCCGATCTCTAGGTAGTTTACCGGGTGTAGCATCCAATCTTCCTAAACCTTATGTAATGCTATCGCTAGAGATACCTCTATAGCGCAGAAAGTATGGGAGAGAGAATTGCATGTGACTTTAACCTCGGAGCAATGGAGCCTTATCTGGAGCAGAGGGACACGGGTTTCCGACCCGCCTCACTCACTCAGACCCTCTTCTTTCTAGCCCACCGGTGTTTTTACACTCCTCACAGTTTAGACATATGGAACACTACTCAGGGTAATGGTTGCTGGACACGTCCTATGGCCATTGGTTTATTACTTCATTTCATGTTATGTATGAATATCCCGCACTACAGTATAACTGGCGTCGGGTCTGGGTCGTATTTAGTCTATATTGCACTCTCAGGTGTCCCTTTCTCGGAGGGTAGTGGGACTTCGCCCAGTTGCGGGGATCCCCTCTCTCCCAAGAAATGGCTTATCTCCTTTTGAACTTTATGCTTGGCATTGCTGTTTTCCCTTATTGAGTAATACTGGGAAATTAGTTCCCATCTGAGCCTCAATGAATGGTGAATCATGCCTGTCTTTACAGTAAATATGAACAAATACCTCGTCTGTGTGCTTCCTCCGTTCAGACTCCTTCTTATTGGTCTTCATGGAAGATGTTCAATGAATATGTACATTTTGCCAAACGCTCTCATCTGACTGTTTAACTTTGTATATATCTCTGTCTCATGATCATGCTGTATTGTGGATATTTTTTGATTGTTTGATGTATAATCACTGTTAACTGGAAGCGCTCACATGCTGATACAACCGGGTAGAGAAGAAGCACCGGGGTGGGGGGTAATGGGTTTACTTTTCCTTATTGTATACTTGTTTTGTATCTTTTGGTGTGTTGTTTCTTTGTTTGTTGCAAACTGAAAATAAAAGTTTCAAAAAAAAAAAATCATCTATAATACCAGAAGATTGGAGGATCACCAACGTAACGCCAATTTTTAAAAAGGGTTCCAAGGGTGATCCGGGAAACTACAGACCGGTGAGCCTGATGTCAGTACCGGGGAAAATGGTAGAAACCATCATAAAGAACAAAATTACAGAGCATGTAGATAGTCATGGCCTAATGGGAGACAGCCAACATGGCTTTAGACAAGGAAGATCTTGTCTTACTAATCTGATATGTTTTTGAAGGTGTGAATAAACAGGTAGACAAAGGTGAGTCAGTTGATATAGTGTATCTGGACTTTCAGAAAGCCTTTGACAAGGTCCCTCATCAGAGACTTCTGGCAAAGCTAAAAAGTCATGGGATAGGAGGCAGTGTACTATTGTGGATCGAGAACTGGTTAAAAGATAGAAAGCAGAGGTTAGGGCTAAATGGCCAATTTCCCCAATGGAGAAAGGTGAATAGTGGAGTACTCCCGGGATCTGTACTGGGTCCGCTACTTTTTGACATATTCATAAATGACCTGGAAAAGGGAATAACTAGTGAGGTTATCAAATTTGCAGATGACAAAAAACTGTTTAAAGTTGTTAAAACCCAAGAGGATTGTGGAAAACTGCAGGAGGATCTGGATAAATTGGAAGACTGGGCATCCAAATGGCAGATGAAATTTAATGTGGACAAGTGCAAAGTTATGCACCTAGGAAAGAACAACCCACACTATGGTTACACAATGCAAGGTTCCACATTGGAAACCACCACCCAGGAAAAAGATTTAGGAGTCATCGTGGATAACATGTTAAAACCCTCCGCCCAGTGTGCAGCGGCGGCCAAGAAAGCAAATAGAATGCTAGGTATCATAAGGAAAGGAATGGAAAATAAAACAAACAATATTATAATGCCTCTGTATCGTTCCATGGTATGACAGCACCTTGAATATTGTGTGCAATTCTGGTCGCCGTATCTTAAAAAGGATATAGCGTTATTAGAAAAGGTACAGAGAAGAGCCACCAAAATTGTAAAGGGGATGGAAGGCTACTCCTATGAAGAGAGGCTACAAAGGTTAGGGCTCTTCAACCTGGAAAAGAGACGGCTGGGGGGAGATATGATAGAGGTCAATAAATTAATGAATGCAGTGGAACGGGTAAACATAGATCGATTGTTTACGCTATCAGAATATAGAAAGACTAGGGGACATGTAATGAAGCTACAGGGTAAACTATTTAAGACAAATAAGAGAAAATATTTTTTCACTCAACGTGTAATCAAACTCTGGAATTTGTTACCGGAGGATGTAGTAAGGGCTGTTAGTGTAGCTGGGTTTAAAAAAGGTTTGGACAAGTTTCTGTAGGAAAGGTCCTTAAACCAGTACTAAAAAAGGGACCCAGGATATCAATGCTTGACCCAATACAAGCATTGTGGAACCTGTGTCTCTTGGGGATACTGCTAGGCAAGTATGACCTAGATTGGCCACTGCTGGAAACAGGATACTGGTCTCGATGGACCTTGGTCTGACCCAGTATGGCATATCTTATGTTCTTAATCATTGTTTCATCAATCAATTGTAAGATCAATCCTAAAGAGCAACAACCTAGACATAAATGATCCTATCTCATACTGACCCATCTCAAGTCTTCCATTCACAGCAAAGGTAATTGAGAAAGTGGTCCAACATGAACTACAAGATCACCTGGACATGAGCGCCCCTATGGATCCCAATCAACATGGTTTCAATCCCAAACACATTGTAGAAACACACATTACATCATTCCTGAATAACCTAATAACCACCCTAGACAACAACAAACTATGTTGTATATTGGTACTCCTCGATATAAAAGCTGCCTTTGATTCAATCAACCACAATACATTTATCAAACGCCTAAAGGAAACTGGACTTCAGGAAACTATCCTGAAATGGTTCACATCATACCTCACGCACAGAAAAATATGTTAAATCTGGAACATGTTGACCAACACCAATTGAGGAACTACAAGGAGTACCAGAAGGATCAGCACTCTCCGCCATGCTGTTTAATATCTACGCTGATGAATTTATGGTACATACTCCATTCAACATAGACCAACCTGACTACTCAAAAATAACATCATGCATAGAAGAAATGTCAGATTGGCTTCGGGAACACAACCTACTAATAAATTACAATAAAATTGAAGCAATTTTTTAAACAAGAAACAACTCCTTTGCTCTGTCGAAATCTCTGCAATTATCACACAACATCATAATCGTAAAAAAAGAAGTCAGATACTTGGGGATTAACTTCGACCAAACCTAAACTTCCAAGCTCACATAAACAAGTTAACAAAGGCAACCTACCATAAAATTAGAGCTCTACATAAATTCAAACCACTGCTGGATTCCAACAACTTCCGCACAGTTTGTCAAGCCTTAATAATGTCCACTCTGGATTATTGTAACATCATCTATCAAGGTCTATCAACCCAATCCATCTATCCTCTGCAACTACTCCAAAACACCACAGCCCGCATCATAACTGGAACAACAAGAACCAGCCACATAACCCCAACACTGAAACAACTCTACTGGCTCCCCATAATCACCAGAACCAAATACAAAGCCATACTCACTATTTTCAAAAGTCTACACCAACTATCACCACCAATACTTCAAATGCTTATCAGCAAAGACCCCCAAAACAGAATAAAAAGGAAAAACAATAAAAACCTATTAATAATACCTAAGAATAAAACTAAAGCAAAACAGACAACCTGTCACAGAGCCTTCTCAATATACATGCTCCATCTCTCTGGAATGCACTCCCGTAAAGAATAAGAACCACCAATAACTTATGGAACTTTCGTAAAGCCTTAAAAACACACCTCTTTTTGGAGTACTCCAGACCAGAAACAGAACCACCATGTGATACGTAGCCACTACAATAAAATATGACCCCATCCACACCAACCAGTATCTACAACCTGTCTCAAACCCTACCATACAATAACAACATCCCCAGAACCTGTAACAAGAAATCATGTAAATAATATTAACACCCTTTTTCTCCAAGTTTAATGACCTTGTTCTATGTAATGTTCCTTGTTTATTCTTCAATGTAAATTGCTTTGAATACATGAAAAGCGATATAGAAAAATGGTTCAATAAATAAATAAATTGTTGGCAGTTGGATGGTCAGTGTTCCAGATCCAGTGAGACGTAGTTTGGATACTGTGGCGATCGAGATTTTTCACTTCAACAATTCCATGGCGATGATTTCCTTCTGTCCGACATGGGGGTATGTTTACTAAACTGCGGTAACGTTACAGGCCACGCATTAGGTAACGTTAACCCGCGGTATATAACGTTAATGTGCAGTAACGTTACAAACCGCGTGGAAGCCTTCTGCGGCATGGTACACACCACAGAGGGAGGAGAGAGGGCAGAGAGCAGGGGTCAATGGGTGGGGAGTGGGCAGGGAGAGGCTCCCTGCACACTAACGCGCTGAACTGAAGGGCTGAATCCTACCGCGAATGAAAACCTGCCATTAGATGCACATTTGCAGGAGAGAGAAACCATTTTGGTGTCAGCAATGTACAGCATGGGCAGCGAGCAAAAGAAACGTGATAGTAGTGCTCCATTTGCAGCAACACCATAGTGCCCAAGTATGAGAGGCCACTATGGCAATGGTGTAAATGGGGCATAGGGGGCTGCAGGAGGGACATGTAGCGGGGGCAGTTGGGGCACAGGGTGGACTAGGCGGGTGCCTAGATGGCACATAGGAATATAGAAACCGGAAATTAGCAAGACAGCAGCTGACAAAGGCCAAACACAATACACCTACATCTACCTGGTCCACCCGAGCTAACAGTTACCAGGGCACTGACCTGACATCCCCCCAGCTAACCCGCCCCCAAGCGGAAGGGACAAACTATTTGTAGGAGGTGATGGGGGGGATGTGAGGATGCTCATGTATGCCCCCTGCCCCAGACCCTGCTCCCTAGGCGACCACCTACCCACACAGTGGATGCCTGGGACTGCGAACTACCAGCACCGACAGCATATGGTCATGTCAGCATGGTAGGGGTGTGTGTGCCTGTGCTGGAGGAGGCAGTGGCACCTGCCTTCAGTGGACCTAGGTCATGCCCTGTACCAGTACGTGGTGTGCTGTGCAACATAAAAGGTCTGGCTGAGGAAAAGTACGTGTAGCTCCAAGGACTACCATGCATCTGTGACAACAGTGTGGTGCAGTACACCCAGCCAGTGTATCTAGAAGCAAAGGGTCACAGGTTCAAGTCCTAGCTGTGGTTCCTGCAGAGCATGTCCCTATATTTTACCCTACAATGCAGATACAACAGCAACATGTGCAAAGCCCAAAGCAGCGGCGAACAGGGGTACAAACACCCACTCACACAGGTTCCACAATCCAAAGATACATGGAGAGTCAGGCTGTTGGCCCCAGCATTGAGCTGCAGTTATCACCAGAGCACTACTACTACCTCCTGCACAGTTTAGCAATGTCGGCACTGTGATCAGGACCAGTGTGGCGGGCAGGGTTGCCAGCCACCCCTATATTTGCACAATGCTGCAATAGGAGTGTGGGTGTGTGTATGTCTATCCGTTGTTCTGTGGCTGCCCACCCCTCACTAGGCCCAAAATGTCCCACTGTTACCAGCGTCAGCCTGAATATGTACATAATGAGGAGCAAGGTATTGTGGGTATGGCCCGGACAGGGCGGATTGGCCGGGATGCATCTTCACAGGGTGTGGGGCAATGGCTGGGACACTGTAGTACCCAACCACCGCCTGCATGGACAGGGTGGCCACAGCATGGCATGCTGGGAGGGCACTCACTCTGACCGAGCAGTGACCATGGCATGTCTAGGTTCCCACATAGCGCTCTACATTATCTGCCTCTAGTGATACTTTTGTGTTCCTGGTGCCCCAATCACGGAGATGCCTGCTTAGTGCACATAGTTCCTCTGTAAGCATGTACTATGGATTGGCTAGTGGACTGTCTGCAGTTAGACTGTGCATGGTTGGAACACCTGTAAGGTGCAGTATGACTGCTGTCTGCTGGTGACTGGTAGACAGTAGCATGAGGCAGTTGGGGTTTTCCAGATCTAACCCCAGCATTGCTGCTGGTCTGCCACTGCCCCAGTCACAGGTATGGCTCTGGCCCACCAACCCTGGGGGGCTGTCTTATACTAGCAGGATGGAGGTTCTTCACCAGGGCTGGGGCACCTGTCCCTTACCTACAAAAAGGGTGATGTGGGTGATATGTATTGTAGACCTAGTGCTGGGCACCCATCCTATCCCTCAGGGTGAACACAGAACCTGCCCAATGGCATGGTCTGTAGCTACTCTGTGCCAGTGTCACGCACTATCAGTTTGTCTTTCCAAGCCAAGGTACCGGAGAGGTGCAGACCCCATTTGGTGATCAGCTGTAGACAGCTATTCAGCATGTGCATTGCATTATGGGTATTGGTGGGGTTACTTTATCCTGGCACTCAGAGCAAACAGTTTGTGCGGTGACCTGCAGTCCTTCTGTACCCAGCCATTGCTGTGACAAACACCACGGAGGTATAGCCTACTGGTTATTACAATGCCATTCTCGGCAGTGTTCATAGGTTCAATTCCTTATTGTTCCCTTCTCTCATGCCTGCTCTACTCAAATAGTGTGCATGCCTGTAACAGTCATATTTTTTGGAGATCTGTGTTGCCAGCCCATAATATCTTCGCCACAATTGCCAACATTCCCTCGGTCCGTCTATCTGCTTTTGTCAGCTGTGTAGAATCCTGTCTGTCTGTGCAGGCTGCCACCCCCTGTCCTGCACTGCTACCCTTTCCTGCATTGTGCCTTTTCATGCTTGCCTCGCCTGTGCCTGATCTGCATGGCACCACCACTCCTCTGTCCACCCATCGTTGTAACTATCCTGCCACCTCCGCCTCCACTGGGGGACACGTATTCCCATCGTCTGCCACCAACTGTCTTTCCAGTACTTTTCATTGCCAACACCCTGCGCTATGGTACAGTTGCCCCCACCATGTTTGTCATCAGTACTGGCAGCCCCATGGGATGCCCGCAGATATGGCAGGTCCAGCGGCTCCCAGCTCTCCCTCCTTCACTCACCTGTTCATTGCCTTTCCTGAGTGCTCTATCTAGTGTTAGAGCTACATATGTCTCTGTTCTTCACAGGTCATGCATGTCATCCTGCGGCACCTTGCAGCCCTTGGAGCACACTAACCTAGGGCACCCTAATCTTCTTAGGCCACCTTAACCTATGGTTCCATAGCCCAGGGTGCCTTCTACGGTGCCTTGTCCAGGAGTGCCTAATACGGCGCTTATACAAAAGATTGTTCCACTCACTCACGTATTCAAAAAACACTATGTTGATTAGGGAACAGGTCTCAGACTAAATCGGGGAGGAATCATATGAGGTAAAAACCTCTAAACACCAATCCCCTTCATTGCATCAAGGACCTGAAATTTCCCTTTGTAATAAATCTCTCCCCTTGTTTCTTTCAATGATTTGTATATTCATGACTCTATTAACAGCTTAGATAATAGCAAAAAATGCTTATCTGGAAAAATGGTTGGAGTCAGAGCTTGGGTCCCAACGCGAATCCTTAGCGCTTATGCGTTTCATGCGGCTCCTGCTCAACGCTACCAGTTCTAAATAATCAAAAAATAAATAAATATAGCTTTTTTTTTCATAAAAAGTGATTTTTTCAGACTATAATATATTTTCAAAGACATTCCCGCCATTCCAGCTGGAGGATGCGTATCTCTCCACTCACTCCACCTGAGTTGTCATTGTTGAAAAACGCCGCGTATGCGTCGTTACAGCAAAAGGAACCTGCTTTTAAACCGGTTCCTACCTTCTGACCCACTCGCATTGGCTACAGCTGTTTTCCACACTAGAAGATCTCTCATAGCCATTTCTTACGTGGCTAGATACAGCAGCGCAGTCATAATCATCATTCTTCTGCTACTTTTCAATCACAGGTGGCTGCTCAACCAGTCATCTGTGATCTTACAATCTGTCTCACTCACTCCAAAACTTGTATTGGGACTGGTATTTAAATTGCTCTAACAAACCCGATTGGTGACACGTTGTTTAATACAGCGCTTAGCCTAAAGAGCCCTATAGGGTGCCTTATGAGGCACCTTACAGGGCACCTTATAATGCACCTTATATGGCATCTTACAAGGCGCCTTATAAGGCACTTTGTAAAGCGCGTTAGTCTAAGGCGCCTTGTAACGTGCGTTAGCTGATACGGCTTGCTGTAATGATGCACCGCCCACACCTTTATATGGGCATCTGTGACATTACTGTAGTTTAGTAAACATACCCCATGATGTCTAGTTCCCTCATTCCATTCGGCGATGAGAATTTCCAGTTTTGGTATCATAAATTTTATTCTTTGACAGTAGCCCACTTCTCACAAGCACCCAGTGTTCCCAGTGCTGGCGCATTGGTTGCCCCAGATGCGGTAGCATAAGCAAATGAATTTGTTTGAATTTCCATGCAGTGTCTTGCCCGGTTTCCCTGGTTTCCCAGTTCTGGCCACCATGCCAGAGTGACCACAGTCCTCCTTTTGCAGCCAGGCTTGGGACCATCGTTAGCAGAGTTGAGGAGGATGTAAATTGCTGATCACACTGTGATGAGATGATTCCAATTTGATTTTGTTGGAGGTAGGAGAAAAAGGTTGCTTAGGGGAAAATGTAGGGATCAAATTGAAGTATAGCTAATGAGTAAATTTTGAGATGTAGGCTGCAGATTCATAGGACTCAATATTCCAAAGCATTTACATGGTATACAGATCTGTAGACCATGTAAATGCTACTGAGTGGGACAAGGTTAGTGCTGCTGAATATTTCCGATTGTCTTCACTACATGCCGCAGTACTAACCGCTTAGCATCAGGATGTGTCGTGTCATGTGCATTCTGGGGCGTTATGAGGGCGGCATCAGTTGTTAAGCGAGCAGCAGCGATACTGCACCTCTGCCTGGCTAGCACTCGCAGGTAAAAGATAGGTGCAGCAAAAGCTGGTTTATCTTTACCTGTCAGAGCTAACTGGGCAGCAGCTCAATATTGCTGCTGCCTGGTTAGCTTCTGTGGGCTTATGGGCTGTGCGATGATCCCAGATATTCAACACCGGCATTGAATATCCAGAGCTAAAGGTCGGCAGCGACGGCTATGCACTGCAGCAGCACATAGTTGTCCCAGAAGAATATTGGGTCCATGATGTATAGTGCAATGACCAACTGTCAAGGTCTTAAATTTCAGTCTAAAAGATGTTGGTAGTCAATGTCGTTTAATCCAAAAAAAAAAGTAATATGATCACATTTACTTGCCCCATAGAGAAATTTATTGCATTGTTTTGGACTAACTGAAGACATTTGATAAAGTTGTTAATACCAGAATGCAAAGAGTTGCAATTGTAAAGATGGTTTATGAAAGGATCCCTCAGCCTGAGGCCTACTTCTGACCAGGTAGCAAAAATTAATCTCGGTCCTTGGTCTCTAAGTTCAGTTACAAATAAGGAAGCACACATACACAGCTTAAGTGAGGAATTCACAGGTGTGCACACTTGTAGAGATTCCCATGATTCCCTTGTCAAGCTCGGCCATCACACCTCCTTTTATTAGAGAAAAACTGTTACATGGCACAGATTCAGCTCTATGTCAAGCTTTATTTATCTACATGTTATAGGTCAGAGCACAGACATTTTTCAGCTCCAGCATTCTAAAAACAAAGGGCATGATTTTCATTTAGGCAGGCTGTATGCCATGTCAGTGCATAGCCTGCCTGCCGACCCCCTAAACTCATATTTTCAGTTCCGCAGCAACGGAAATGAAAATCTGAGTCATGCCGCACATGCTGGCAGCCGCCGAGGCTAAACGGGTAGCAGTGATTTTCAATATAGCCCATTTAGCCCCAGGGTCTTAAAGATAGGTGAGGGTTTTCCTCACCTATCTATAAAGGCACAGAGTGCTAAGTGGGCAGCATTGAAAATTGCTGCTACCTGCTTAGTGGCATTCCCCGCCTCTGCTCCACCATGGAACGCCACAAACATGCCCTGATGCTAAGCGGATAACATCTTGGCGCATTAGGGACAATTGGGATTTTCAAAAGACACTATCCATGTAGGTGCCTTTGGAAAATCCTGGTTAAGGCATTTACACAGGTAACATGGGCTGTTACCCATGTAACTGCCTTCAAAAATCGGGCACAAAGTATTCTGTTTCATTCTCGCAGTCATACCAAAGTAAAACCTTGGCTTTTATAACACATCTTTCTCCAGGCTGCGAGGCTTCAGACTGTCCGCAAATTTCAACCCATTCTCCATATTAACCTTTTCAGATGGCCCTGGTACCCCACTTCAAGTTACTTTTAATAGTTTATTGAAATATAGAAACATGATGGCAGAAAAAGATCAGATGGCCTATTTAATCTGCCCTTCCATATCAACTACAGTATTTTATTTATTTATTTACATTCTCTTATATACCGCGCTATTCTGCATCAGTGTGGCTTACATTGAACAAACTGAAATTACATTGAACAGGACATTATAACTTTGAGATAACTATTTTACAGGGAACATGGGCTATGGAGGGTTAAGTGGCTTGCCCAAGACCACAAGGAGCTCCTGTGGGACTAGAAACCCCAGTCCTTCTGGTCCAAGGTTGCTGTCCTCTAGTGGGATTTGCACCTCTGACCTTTTGGCCTGCAGTACCTTGCCCCAACCACTAGGCCACTCCTCCACTCCAGTAGTCCCCTTTTTTCCTTTAGAGATCTTCTATGTTTGTCCCATGCTTTTTTGAATTCAAATATTGTCCTTGTCTGTACTAACTCCACTGCAAGATTATTCAACGCATCTACCATTCTTTCCATAGAGAAATATTTCTGCATATTACTCCTGAGTCTTTTCCCTTTCCCCCTCATTCTATGCCCTCTGGTAGCAGAGCTTGCTTTCAATTGAAAGAGGTTCTCCTCTTGTGCATTTATGTCATGAAGGTATTTAAATGTCTAAGTCATATCATCTCTATCCTGCCTTTCCTCTAAAGTGTACATATCAAGATCTTGAAGTCTGTCCTCATATGCTTTATAACGAATACCACTAACCATTTTAGTAGCCACCCTCTGCACCGACTCCATCCTGTTTATATCCTTTTGAAGGTGTGGTCTCCAGAATTGCACACAATACTCCAAATGTTTATGTTTATGCAATTTCTTGATATACCGCCCAGGCTGAAGGGCATCAGAGCGATTTACAATCACTATAAGCAGGTACTGGATACAATGGCACTATCACCTCCTTCCTGCTAGTCATTCCTCTCCCTATGCACCCAAGCATCAATCTGGCTTTTGCCATGACCTTTTTTACTTGTTTAGCCACTTTAAGGTCACCAGAAACAATTACGCCCAGGTCCTGCTCTTCATTTGCGGATAGAAGTACTTCACTTTTGAGTCTTGAAGGACTCCCAAAAGGGACTGCTACAGCTGGAAATAGATCTACACTTGTATTTATCTTCTGGAATATACTCAATCTTGGCGAAAAGGGGACTTCTTTGAGTTAAAACTGATAAATCTGTGTATTTTAAAATTCAGTGTTTTTGCTGAGTCGGTCAGGTCTTAGTACCACCAGAGGGCTTTTCATTTAAATCAAATCAGAGTATAGCTTAGCATAGAATGAAAAATAGAGTAAATAGTTGCTTAAATAAATTTGTTTGTAGAAAACTTTTTTTATTTAAATCTAATCAGAGTATAACTTAGCATACAAGCAGAATAAATAGTCTCTAAGTACAAAGAAAAAAAACTTATTTCTAGTGACCTTTATAAAGAGACCTTCCGGTTAGGAGGCAAAAGATCTGGAAGTTGTCTTAAATAGGTGTTAAAGATCTAAGGGGCACATGAAAGTGGTAAGACTTTACCTTAGAAGTGCAGGGCAGGACACTGTATAACAAGCCAGTTTTTATTAAGTCTCCTTTCCCTCCCACCCACCTTATTAAAGGGAAGGAGTTGCCCATATTCATGTTCAGTGCTGCTGGTTATCCTCATCAGGACTACATTAATTAAGGACCTGAGATTTATAAATCTTGAGGTGAACAAAGTCTATTAAACTTATTAGGAATAATCCTGAAAATATGCATGTCCAGGCAGCAGGCACGTCCAAATGGAAACGTGCTGAAATAGAAACCGATTATAGGATAGATGCACACGCATGCACAAAATCGTAAACAACTTGTGTTAACTCTGAAATATAGAAAGGGGGGAACTATGTATAGTATCATACATGGGGATGTGAGCCAGTGGAAGTAGGAGTGTTTAGGAGGGGGGTTGGGGAGGAAAGGGGCAGATGAGAGTTATGTTTGAGGCTAGCATTCACGGAAAATATAGTTTTTAAGGGATTTTCTGAATGAGGCTGCATCAGATAGATCTTAAGGTTTCCGGGGTAGAGTTCCATAGAAGTGGTGTGTATAGAGAGAATGTGCTCTTCAATGTGATGGCATTGGTTCTTGTGAATATTGATGGGGTCTGTAGTGTGTTTCTTGAGTTGGGTCATCGTCCTCTGTTGTCAGGTGATCTTGACCAGTGTTTGTAGGTGCAGAGTAATTGAGGATTTTGAATATTATGAGGAATGCTTTGAATTTTATACATTCTATTATGGGGAGCCAATGTAACTGTTCGAAGAGAGGAGTGATAAGCTCTGATCTTTTTGCACTGAGGAAGATTCTAGCAGCCATGTTAAGTGCAAGTTGGAGAGGGGAAATGGTTGAGTTTGGGATGCCTTGGAAGATGATATTAGAGTAATTGAGGTGGGGGAATATACTTGCTTGGAGGACAGAGTGGAAGTCGTGTTCTGAAAGGAGTGGCTTGAGGTTCTTAATTGTTTTGAGTTTGAGATATATGCTCTGTGTTATGTTTCGTATATGTGCTTTGAAGGTAAGTCGTTGGTCCACAGTAACTCCAAGGTATCGTATACTTTGCTTCACTTGGATAAACATTGTGATGATGGGTATTTCAGGTGGTGGTGCCAAGGTAGTGTCCTTAGTGATGAACATGACTTCAATCTTCTTTATGTTTAGGTTCTGACTCATGAGTCAATCTTGGAGTTTAGAAAAGCAGCTCGTAATGGGGATGAAGTTGATACTTATTGTGTTAATAGGTGTGTAAATCATTAAATCATCTACACAGATGTAGTAAAGGATGTTGCAGGATTTCATTATGGTACATATTGGTTGCAGGAATAGGTTCAATAATAATGCTGAGAGGGACCTTGAGGGACTCCTTGGATTTGGATGTATGGGGATGAATTTGTTTGATCTATTTTGGCTTGTAGTTTATGGTCTGTCAGATAGGATTTGAACCAGGAGAGGGTGGTGTCTGATAAGCCAATGGATTGTAGTTGTATTATGAGATGATGTGAGATGGAGTTGAATGCTGCTTTAATATCCAGAAATATGAGAATAAAACCAGATTTGGGTTTGTCGGTGCCTTTAATAAGGTTGTCAAGTAGGCTAGTCAAGAGGATTTCTATTCCACGTTTTGCTCTGAAGCCATATTGTTAGTGGTCTAGTGGGTGATTTGTATGTTAGTAATTGTTAGTCTCTAAGCCATTAGCAGAGGTTTTAGAGAGGGTGTGGAAGTTTAAGCACTTTCTAGCTAGGATGCAGACTCTGCCACCTCTTTGGTTTGACCTTGGAGAGTTGAATATATGGTAGTCTTGAGGTACAAAATGATTTAGTAGGATTGCATCTGCTTCTATGGACCAGGTCTCAGTTATGCTTAGGATGTCAGGTTGGTTGTCAGTTAGAAATCAGATAAGATTTGTGTCTTGTTTCTTGCGGATCATGCGTTTAGGAAAGTACATTTGATTTGATGGGTTTGTGCTACAGAGTTAGGGGGGGGAGAACTTGGTTGTTAGTGATTGGTGGTTGATTTGTATAAGGTACTGCATGTGTTTGTACCTTTGTTTGTTGTAGTAAGGGGAGGGTATATGTAGTGGGTATAAGTGGATGATAGGTATGAGTGATGGTCTGTCTATGGAGAGGGAGAGTAAGTTGGTAGGTGAGATTGTAACCATAAGTATGATGGAGAGGCATAAGATGGAAGCTAGTAATTTATTCATTTTGGCAATGATGGAGGTAGTTGTCGGATTACCTTGAGTGTCCATTGGTGGAGTAGGGTTTGTTTGGATGGTTCTGCTGAGCTGTGTGGTTCGTCTTGCTTGTTGTTGATGGTGATGAGGTTTCTTGTGCCTTTTCTTTTAAGGTATTGAGGTTATATTTTTTCTTTCTTTTGCCTGGTAGTAGGTCCCCGCTAAAAGAGTGTGGGCCTCACCAAAGTGCCCTTTGGTGTATACTATATCTGGTGATACGTACAGGTGGATGCACGTTAGACAATAAAAACTAGTCTGTGGCATGCCCAGACCACTACATAGCAATTGCAGTGCACAGTAATGTAGAAGAAAAACAGGGAGGGAGTGAACCAACTGGCACAAGCTGCGGTGCAGTACTACATACATGGCAGTAGATTACCCCCCAATATATGCACGCTGTGAACATCACAGGAACATGACTGCACAATGCAAAGTAAGGACATGATCCCATCAGAACAGGCCCCCCATAGAGAACTACCCAAACATTCTCTCTGCACTACTATAGGGCCATTGGAATGACAGCAATCAGCAATGGAAGTACCACACAGACATGCCCAGAAACACCATTGTCGCTTCCTACAATTATGCACATTTGTGCAGGCTAATGCTGGTGCACCTGGGAATGGCGAACTGCACTTTGCACAACTGCATACCCTCACTCTGAGCTCTTTGAATAGTGACAGGGAAGTGTCTGGACAGGAAAGTGATAGTGGTACCATCCTGCTCACTACTGTCTATATGCACTGACACCTGGTAATGCTGCAGACAGCCCTATGGTTCAGGTACCTGCCAGGCATATCTGTCCCCCCCCCCCCCCTGGAGATGTGAAAGAGCAATCTAGATCTCCCTGTGCACCCCTCCAACAACACACACACACACACACCCCTCCAACAACACACACACACACACACACACACACACATACGCACATAGACTCTCATTTGCAGTCCTACAGAAACAGCCCTTTGCCAAAAGAATGCCCAGCACCAAATATCGTAGCTGATGGAAAGGAAACCATAGCAATCAGTACCTCCAACCCAGCATCATACCTGCCCAACACATTTCTATTTGCCTACCTCAATACATGATACCGTATTTTCCGGCGTATAAGACGACTTTCTAACCCATGAAAATATGCTCAAAAGTCGGGGGTCGTCTTATACGCCGGTATACGGCGGTATACAGCAACTTTCTGACCTGGACTGGGGAAGCTGACTGACGCTGCATCCCGGGCTCCTCCCCTCTCCCTACCAGCCGATTGATTGGCTGCTGTGCTTCAGGGCCTCCGTCTCCAATGTGACTGCTATGGGTGCAGAGGCTGCCGGGTTTTCGGGCTGCCGTGCTCATGTGGTCGAGGTTCAGCATGGGTATCTTTATAGATGTGGTGGCTGCTTCAGGATAGTATTTAATTTGTGGGTTGTTAGTTTTTCTTTTAGTGTACTGTTAACACGAGCGTTGGCAGTTGGGGGATAGGGGAACGCTGGTGCCGGTTGTGCTGAGAATTGTGGCAAAGTGGTGTTTGCCCTGGGGGGTGGACTTCTCTGCCAGGGCAACGCAACCTGTCAGAGTGCTACTGCGGTCTTCTGGGTCTCTTGGACACGATCTGGAGTCTGTATTTCAGCGGGGCAGCCACCATTTTCTTTTGGCAGGATTCTGGAGCACCCGAGGTAAGAACTGGAAGAGGGGTAGTCTTATACGGCGAGTATAGGCCAAACCCTATATTTTAACAGGAAAAGTAGGGGGTCATCTTATACGCCCAGTCGTCTTATACGCTGGAAAATACGGCTACAATAGTGGATCTCAAACAGAAAAAGATCAGGTCCTGAAGCACAGGCACAGTATTTTCTCTTAGATTGCTACTCTCACGGAAACCTGCAGCCACATATGGATATGCTGTAATCTAGGGTGGTTTACTAACGTAGAGAGTGTTGCATCAAACTAAATGTAAGATGACCGGCACCTGGGCTAGAGTAATGAAGTCAACAGGATGAAGAGGAATTACTTCCGCTCATCATCATCGGCCAGAAAAACTCTCCGGAATTTCATTTTAGTCAATCCAATTAAAGGCCTCATTTATTATAATTCTGTATGATATAATTTAAAATATTTTAATACAAAGAGTTAACTCAAACTAAGATAGAGCATTCTTGTATTAACGAATGATCGCTATCACTCTAATACCACCCAGCATTGTCGTTATTTCTGAAACGGAAAATACAAGAGACTTAGCTGGAGAAAATAACAAACATACCACACAAAAGTGCTGAAAGGTACTTAGTCTGCAGTAGTCAGCTCTTCAGGCAGAACAACCAGCCACAGTCAACCAGCAAAGATCTTCGTTTCGCCTTCCCAGCTTCATCAGGAGTGATTATCTCACAAAGGTAACTTAGCATTCACTCCGGCAGGTTGTTCACAGCTTTTTGTGGCCAATGCAAAATCCCCTTTGAATTTTGGACCTAGAATATGAAAGAACTATTTGTATTACTGTTATAGAGGCACAGGGGTAAACTGAGACAGGAAGAGACATCGGGGGAGTGGGTATTATATATCTTTAAACTGAAAAAAAAATCAAAGGGGTCAATTTTCAAAAGTACTTATCCGGTTAGCAGTAAGTGCACTGAGACTGACATTCAGCAGTTTTATACAAAGAGTGCCACCAGTTCTTTGACATCACCTTGGAGCTATACAGATAATGCCGGGGCAGCCAGAAGCAGAGTTAGGGCAGAGCTGAAAGGTATCGATGTTTTTCAATGCCACTATATGAATAATTGTCTGGATAGCTTAGGACAGAAAAATGCTTTCCTAAATGGGCTCTACAGGTACAGGTACAGGTAGCAGGAGTGGAGGAGTAGCCTAGTGGTTGGGGCAAGGTATTTCAGGCCAGAAGGTCGGGGGTTCAAATCCCGCTAGAGGAAAGCAACCTTGGGCCAGAAGGACTGGGGTTTCTAGTCCCACAGGTGCTCCTTGTGGTCTTGGGCAAGCCACTTAACCCTCCATAGCCCATGTTCCCTGTAAAATAGTTATCTCCAAGTTATAATGCCCTGTTCAATGTAATTTCAGTTTGTTCAATGTAAACCACACTGATGCAGAATAGCACAGTATATAAGAGAATGTAAATAAATGCTGGTAGTGGCCACTCTGTCCAGATGCTCAGTACCAGCCACTCTCCAAATACTGGTGCTGAATATTCAGATTCCATTTAGCCACGGTGGCTGGTGTTTAAAAACGAGTTGAAAAGTGCATGCGCATCTTTCTCCTTCCTCCAAACTCATGCGACGGGGTGAAGAGACATGGGAAAGTCTGCCTTCTTAGCATAGAAGGGGCTGTGGAGCTCCTCATTGAGTGTTTTCATTGTATATTTTCTCTGTTTTCACTTTGTGTGTGTGTATGGGGTGAGGTAAGGAGCAGGGTGTATGTCTGAGAGAGAGGGAGTAGCATAGTAGGCTGGGTATGTGTCTGTGCATAGATGAGAAGTTGGGGTGGGGCAAGGGGCTGTGTGTATGTTCATGTGTGAGAGTGTTGGGGTAGAATGAGGTGCTGCGTTTGTGTGTATGTGTGAGGGGCTGATAGGATGGGGTGGGATGAGAGACTGTACCTATATGGATGCATGCGTGATCGGTTGGGGGGATGGGTTAGAGGGCTGTGTATGCATGTGTGAGGGGGTATGGGTTGAAGAGATGTGTATGTGTGTGTTGTGTGTGTGTATATGTGACCCTCTTGGCATGTACTCAAATTCTCAACCTCCCAACCTTCTTGTACTTCTCCCTCCCTTCTACTCCATCCTCATAGTCTTTCTCCCTCGTTCATCCAACCCCCAACCTGATCACATCCTCCCCCTACAATCCCCTTGTACTCTGACCCCTGCCCTCCCTTCCCTCCTCTCACCTTTTTTATTTTAAAATTTCAGCATGAGATCCTCCCTGTTCTTTGCTGCAGTCATGGCGTAGTAGAATTCTGCTGGCTGGGGCTGGGGTTCATGCCAGCAGGCACCTTTGGTTCTGTCCATAGCCACGGCCTTGGAGCATTCCTCTGTCAATGGCGGATGGACCCCTGCCTGCATGATTCTACGATTCCGACCACAGCCACAGCCCTACAGCTTTCCTCTGCCAGCAGGGTATGTGGTACCCACCATCAGGCACTCTGGGGCAGCATTTCCTTTATTGGAAGCATAGGTTTGTTTGCAGAATGGCAAAATGCATAGATAGACAAATAGATAGGCCGGTCCAAATAGGAGCTATCGCTTGGGAGAGACGTGCTTAGAAACATTGAGTGGTCGTTAAGTTTCTATATTTTACAGAATTCTAGAAGGATGCCATAATCTCTTGATTGCTCAAAGGACTCCCAGCTCACCCAACCTGACTGGCAGTCATTGGGATACAGCATAAAGTCGGCACAGAGGATATCAGGAGGGGAATAATATGATGGGCTATGGTTTGGCTATACAGCATTACAAGTTTCCTATTCTAATGATTTTATTGCTTTCTGTAAATTGAAAACAAAAACAACACACTTAGAGGTCCAGAAGGGTTTGACTAGACATTTAGGACCCGATATTGAGCATCGGTGGCTAGCATAATTACAGCGGCTAGCCGCCGGCGCTGAACATTAAACGTCGATAGTCAATGCTGGGGTCATATGCGGTCCTGGCATTGCATATCGGGGGTCGCTGCACAGCTGCAGATGCCGCAGAAGCTAACCAGGCGATATTGAGCCACTGCCCAGTTAGCTCCCAGGGGAATGATAGATCAGCTTTTGCTGAGCCGCGTCTCTAACCAGGCAGCAGGGCAACATCGCAGCTGCCTGCTCAGCGACTGGTGCCATCTCTGCTCTGCCCCAGAATACCCACAACATGCCCTGGTGCTACGCAGTTAACGTCGGGACATGTAGTGTTGTTACTTGGGGATATTCAATGGGACTAACCATGTTAGTGCGGTTGAATATCCCTCTAAGCGGCATTTACATGGTTTGCAGGTCTATAAACCGTGTAAATGACTTTGAATATCGGGCCCGTAGAATTTTTGAAAATGTTCCCGATATTCATTAAAGCGCCTACTGTCTTTTCCTAACCACTTTCCTTTTACTTGGTTGCAGACTATGAAAGCCGTTTCTGGAGCTCCAGAGGACTTCTCATGTCCATTATGGCACTGCAAAATATGACTAGCCTACAAGTATCTGCTTTTCTGCTGGTGGGCATTCCTGGCTTGGAAGATTTCCACTTCTTGATCGCTTTCCCCTTCTGCTCCATGTACATTGTGGCACTATTGGGAAACCTCATTATCCTGTTTATTATCAAAACAGATCAAAACCTCCATGAGCCCATGCATCTGTTCCTTTCCATGTTGGCCATCACAGATCTCATCTTATCTACAAGCACCATTCCTAAAATGCTGGGCATCTTCTGGTTCAGTTCCAAAGAAATTCACCTTGAGGCATGTCTCTTCCAGATGTTCATCATTCACTCCTTCTCGGCTATGGAATCAGGAATTTTGCTAGCCATGGCCTTTGACCGTTATGTTGCCATCTGCCATCCTTTGAGACATTCATCCATCCTAACGAATCAGACCATAATAAAAATAGCACTAGTGATTTCAACAAGGGGTGTCATTCTGGTGATGCCATTCTCGTTTCTAGTGAAAAGATTGGATCTGTGTAAAACCCATGTTATTCTTCACTCCTACTGTGAACACATGGCGCTGGTGAAGCTTGCCTGTGGCGATGTAACAGTTAATATTGTATATGGACTCTTTGTAGCTCTGGTTGTGGTGGGGTTTGATATTATATTCATTGCTCTGTCTTATATTATGATTCTCAAGTCAGTCTTGAGCCTGCCTTCCAAAGAGGCTCGATTCAAGGCTTTCAGCACGTGTGGCTCCCACATCTGCATCATACTGATGTTCTACATACCTGGACTTTTCACTTTCTTGACACACAGGTTTGGTCACCAGATTGCTCCATGTATTCATATCCTCTTAGCAAATAGCTATCTCCTAGTTCCACCCATGATGAACCCTATAGTCTATGGTGTAAAAACGCAGCAGATTCGATCAAGGGTCCTCAAGATGTTTTTGTTGCGAAGGCTCTAAGCTCCTCTATGAGTTTCTTTCTTTTTTACTCTGGTTGCAAATTTAGTTTAAAGGGATATTCTGTGTCAAAGAATTAAATATATCACAGTTGTCAAATCTTACGCTATACTGGCATTTCAGTGATTTCTAATTTAAAAGCATAAGACTGACTTATCTTGGATAATCTTCTTGCTCATATTGTATAAATGAAGATAAGGTTTCTATCCAGAGAGAGTGCGAGCGGCACATCTGTTTTCTCATTTGAAGATCATCTCACTTTCTCTGTGGAAATAGATCAAAGCAAAGTTCACTATAATCCCAAAATACAAACAAAAATCAGTGCAATTTTCCTAGTAAAAAAGCTGCCGGTACTCATATGCAGGGCTCTTTCATTAATACATAAGGACCATGAGTCAATTTTAGCAGGCAATGAAAGGATGCTGGTACTCTCAAAAAGGCCTGACAAAAATTGAATCTGTTTATGGCCTGTGACATCTTTAGGAGAACACTGGACAATATCACACACCACAGTCACCTGACAACAAGATAAGTTTTATACAAAACATTTTATGTGACCATATGTCTGAGTTAGAAAATATTAAACACTCAGTTCCCCAACATAGCTCGAGCAATAGTCCTGGAATTTTTCATCCCATCTGCACACCAACCTCAATCTTTCGCAACCCCGGTCTTAACCATCACTCAGTTTGAACACATATTTCTCAATTTCTCAGTAGAGATGTGCATTTATTTTCAGATGAATGGTAAAACAGAACAAACGAGGACATTTTCAGTTTCTAGGGGTGAATCCTTGTTTCCATTCATTTTCAGCAGCAAACTGTACTACGAAGGGGAAGAAGGGCATACAAGCAGGAGTTACTTCGGGACGAGGAGGAAACTCAAGCATGAGGTACTTTAATCACTTTGAAACATTTTGATAAGCTGCCAAACAAGCTCTACCTTCCTACCTTCACCAAAATCCCTTAGCTGCTGATGTCAGCACCATCTGACTAGGACAATCAAGGAAAGCAGAGGTAATCATCAATTTTTATCCTGCATTCAGTCAGAAAGGTTAGAGAGTTTGCTGAAGTAATAAACATGGAAGAACAAAAGGGGAAGGCAACCTCCGCCAAAACATGCATCAGGAGAAGGGGCAGAGAAGGACCTCAGACACACAAGAGGAATCTTCCATCAACATACTTTATTAAAGATCCGAATTGGCCGGGAGGAGACAGCCAATCTTTGCTGGAGAGAAGGAGGTTTCTGAGAGGTCTTTGCTGCTGTGGGAACCCGGTGCAGCTGTTTGGAGAGGAGGATTGTGCCCCTTCTCCCGCCATCATCAGGGAGTGCCTTGGGAACTAAATAAAATCAGCAGCGTTCCATATGGCCGCAGATGCAGACCTGAGGACGTGTTGTCCCTTCAGAGCCACTTTGGTGACTGTGGTGACTTTGGTACTCTGATGCTTTTTGAAGGTACATTAATTGTATTATTGCTGTGGCAGGTATGCCAATGGGGGCGGGTAAGCATAAAAGCAAGGGTAAGAATGGCCTATGAAAGGTTAAGGTCCGATGGATAAATATGTCTCCACTGCCAGATCTAGTTGACTACCACCAATGGTTTAGGCTGTACACTGCTTTCACGAGATTCTTTGAGCTCTTTAACTAGGTCTCCACCTCCTCAACCTTATGCTCAGTCCACACCCAAGGTGGAATCCACTCTGAACTCCCCGGCAGGGGTTGGTGAAGGCGGAGTGACTCCATTGGGTGCAGCTGGTAATTCTGGTGCCCTGTTTAAATTGCCTAAACCCAACCAGTTTGTTTTCCTGGCGGATGTGGGTGCATTGTCTATGGAGGAGGTTACTCTTGCTGATGATTGGAAAGTCTAAATAACAAACCACTCAAAGGGAATACTGTTCTCACACAAAAACCCCCTTTGCTGAATGGCATGCCTGAAAAAAACCATCATTTTAATAGGGAAAACTTTGATGACGTCTCAAGTACAAAATACCTCATCAGAAGTCAATCACAGCAAATTCCACCAATCCAGCTCCAGATTAAGCCCCTGGGGCATGACACTCTGCAATTTAAATATCCAACACCATTTTAAGTATTGCAATCTCGCCATTCTATTACCTCCACGAAAGGAGTGAGGTACTTGATCGATGATCCGCCAGGTAAATTCCTGAAAAGAGTGACCCACATAGTGTCACCAAGGGTCAGTCTGATCCTGCTTGGCACTTCCTATAGTGCTTAGCACTTATTAGATTGTGCTCTCCATGGAGGACCTGCCTCTTACATGTTTTCTGCACAGCAATTTATATGTCCAGTAGCAATATAGAAATGACAGTGAGTAATGGCAAATCTAGTAGTGGTCAGTCCTATAGATGGAAGTGTGGAGAGAAATTTTAGAAGGACGTCCTTCTGCAATCTGGGATGTCTAAGCCAGAACATATGAAAAAAAGCAGGCATGTCCAGGTGGAGACGGGATTTCACATAGACGTGTCCTATATGGATGTCCGCGGGGTCATCTACTTAGACATCCTTAGAACAATTTTTCAGGCACTGAATATCTACGAATAGCCTAACAATTAGAGTAATGGGCAAGGAATAGGCAAGCCAGGGTTCAAGTCCCATGTTGACGTTGTGCTGACTACTGGGGATGCTGGTGTATCTTCTTCTCCACGTCCTCTGGATATTTTTAAGCTAAAATGAGCACTTTTCAGATGCCCGTCCTGCCTGGAGCAGATCTAAACTTAGAGGCAATGCTGGGCATCCATGACATTTCTGAAATCAGGCATGGATGTATTGGTTCCTGAGATGAGGCGTGCACGTATAGGTTCCTGGGATCAGGTGTAGATGTTCAGCTTCCTGGGAATATCTTGGCTATGCCTCCACCATGCCCCCATTCAGACATGGAAGTCCTCTGAGCCAACTTCTATAATGGCGCTGGAGACGTCTCTGTGCTTTGGACATCTCTATGCCCATTTTCAGATGTCCAAAGCACAAAAAGGGCTTCCAAAATGGTCCTCATAATTAATAGTGTGTGCTCGGGAAATACCCATGAAAGTGCTCAGTAGCTGCCTAGTGAAGAATAGCGCACACACACACACACACACAGGTAAAGAGTGCTGACTGTTGCACACTAGAAGTGAAAATGCATGGAAATGAAAATTAAAACAAGACTATTTTTTGCCTGCATGTCACTAGATGGGAGCTCAGAGAGAAAGAACAGCACTTTGAACTTCCTGTACAAACGCTGTTGAAAATTTCTATCAGTGAAATATGTTTTCAGTGACCCTGAAGGGCTCGGCCTGGAGGAGGAAGAAGCAGGAGCGGTGCGGTCACCCACTCTACCCTCCCGGGGGGGGGGGCACACTTGGGAGCATGGGTGGGAGTGTCCTTCTTGTTGCAGCTTAGGGGGGTTGACATCACCCTCCTTCCAGCTTCTGGTATTCAGCTTTTGTGCTTTTGATTTGTCCTCCTGATTTGTAAAAGTTGCTGACTTTTACTTATCACGTGAGCTCTTTCAGGGCTCTATTTCCACTGTGCTTAGAAGAACTCTGCTCTTCTGTCAGATTGCTTCTATCTGTGCCCTTCTCTTCTACTGTCAAATCCAGATGTCATTCCTTTCACCTTGCTACTCCATATGCCTGGAACAAACTACCTGAGTCTGTATGTAAGACTTTGTCCCTGGCCCCTCTCAAATCCAGGCTGAACGCTCACTTCATCATTGCCGCTGCTGGACCTGAACTGCCTAAGCTCCCTTGTGTTTTCTGACCATTCCCCCTGGAAGTATCCTGTCCACAGCTGCTGTGTTGTCTGTCTCGACTAGACTGTAAGCTCCGCTGAGTAGGGACCAGGGGAGGCTCCAATCAGGTACTGAACTTAACCAAAAAGCCAATTAGATTATATGGAGGAAATGCAAGATGTTTGCACACCAAGAAGCTAAAAGAAAGAGTGAGAACCACAGCACATTTTATAAAATTAAATTATAACTCATCTTTATTTTGTTGTTATAAACTGCGTTATGGTTCTTGCTTTTCTTTTTCAACATATATTTTGCATCCACAGAACCCCCTTCAACAGTGGGTGCAGAGCAGAACCAGGACATTCACCCACAGAACTCAATATC
This sequence comes from Ichthyophis bannanicus, assembly GCA_033557465.1. Lineage (NCBI taxonomy): Eukaryota > Metazoa > Chordata > Amphibia > Gymnophiona > Ichthyophiidae > Ichthyophis > Ichthyophis bannanicus. Next base: position 33,823,288 of record CM066035.1, on the reverse strand, counting down.
TTAAAAAAAAGAAACATTATCCAGGACCAGGCATATTGTGAACTAATACAAAACCCTACAACAAAGTCACTGAGTATCTATAGAGCAAATCTACCATATCAGCACCAACTTCCAAAAGTCACATAAGGAGCCCATCCAAAAAAAGTGTCACTGTAAATACTACAGTGTGCCCTGGAACATACAAACACCTACAGTATTTGGACAGCTGAATAATTCAGATTACGACAGTGGAGATCCCTACATACAAACGCCATGTTAACAGAACACCTGGTCTTGGTCACACACTCAGACAAGACCCTCACCAAGTACAGAATAAGTGACCGTAACCTAAAAATAAACATATGTAGATAAAAGTTAAACTACAACCTCAAGAAGCCAGATTCTGCATACAGTGCAATAGCAGAGAAATAGAAAGAGCTGCATTTCCATGTACTGTATAAAATATAAAGAGAGCACCGTCTGGCCATTAAATTGAAAATACAATTCTCTTCTAACTTTGTTGTCTGACCATTTTATTCTCTGATCATGTAGGTCCCAATCTGAGGTTTCTGCTTTTCTCTGTCTCCCAATGCACCCTCCTGTCTACTTTCCCCCAGAGACTCACTGTGGCATCATTTGCATAACTTTAATATACTTTATTTTAAAAAGTATATGACACCCATCTAAAATCCTAGGTGGCTTCTAAGCATGCACATGCAATTTAGTAAAAAAATATTACATTAAAAAAAAACATAATAATAAAACATGAAATCTGATCGATGAAAAGACACTTACATACCCCCCCATCAAACCATTATAAGAATCTGCACATCAGATTTATTTTGCTATGACCAGATTATTGATGAGGAGGGAAGATATAAAATGAGAAACTAATACTGATAGCCATTAATTCAAATGCTGGATTGGATTGTACTAGAGCTGGAAAAGTCCAGAACTCAGCAGCGGTGAAACTATCAGGCTACTAAACAAAATGAAACACCCTCAAAATTAGAAATTTCCTTGAAACTGAACTGACAAAATATTTTAAATCTCAGTCTGGCAGTATAAAGAACACAAAACTGCTAATCTCAAAAACACTACATATTCCAGTACCTCCCCCCAAGCAACACCCTACAGTTGACCTCACCAAGAACCCAGAGTACAAGACCCATAGAGCAAATCTACTATTCCATAACAGCACTAACTTCCAAAACTCACACGAACCCAGAAAAGGGCAGCACCATAAATATTGCAGTGGGCCCTAGAACATCCATATTCCTATTCAAAAAACTGAACAAGCCAGATTACTACAGCTTCCTACATAGAAACTCCATTCTAACAGAATATGTAGCCTCAGTCGTACATATGCATAACAGAGATAGATCTTCACCAAGTAGGGAATATATCAGTACAAACTAAAAACAGACATATGTTGTAAAAAAAAAAAAGCTTTTATCCATTTGGGATTTCTTTCCCAAAATTATACGTTATTGTAGAACGAGGCGAGAGAAAGAACTCTCACACACAGGCATCTGCATTGTCGGCAAAAACTAACATAATGGGGTATGTTTACTAAACGTGAATAACGCGCGTAGTATGACGTTAACGACCGTAAGTGCAGTGTAACGCGCGTAAACACGCGCCAACGACCGGTAACGTCGTACTACGCGCAGTAACCGCGCTTAACGATCGTAAAGCCCCGCGGCGCGTTAAAACAGCGCAGAAGGTGGAGAGTGGGCTGAGAGAAGGGGTCAATGGGCGGAGAGGGGGCGTGGAGAGGCTCCCCCTCACTAACGAGCTGCAATTCTGAGCTCAATTCCAACGCGAAAGAAAACCTGCCGTTAAAGGCAATTAAAGGGAAGAGAAACCATTTCCGTCAGCAATGTACAGAAAAAACCGGGGAAACACACAAAACGTGAGCAGTGTGATACATGTGCACTGAACAAAATAGCACATAAAACGTTAAAAATGACCACAGGAAACATTTTAAAAAGCATAATACAGCTGGGCAACAGTGATAGCAATGGGCAACAAGGAACAACACTGCCTGGAAAAGTACCAAATAAAAAAGAAATGATGTGTGGAAGGGTCTACGCTTCACAGACCCTTTTAAATATCATTTCATTGTAATGGATTGTCCTGGGAGTGTTGTGTAATGTTTCCCAATGATATCATTGTTGCCCAGCTTGGTTATGGGTGTGTGCCCCTTTTGTGAGGTCTTTTCTGAGGCTTATGTGCACCTTTGTCTGCATACAAGGTAAATGAGGCCACAGTAAACCTTTGCAGAGCAGGGTTTCTGACTCGTCAGGCCGGTTTAACTAACTCCAGGGACTACACTGTCTCTGTGGCCATAGTGTGGTGCAACAGACACAGCCAGTGCCTGTAAGACCAGAGGGTCACAGGTTCAAATCCCAGCTGGGGCTCCTGCCAACCCAGACCCCATAGTTTTACCCACCACTAAACAGTGATAGTAAAGATACTCCTTTATTGCAGAGAACATACGCATGGCCTATATTTTACCACACCAAACACAGACACCAGAAACAGGCACATTACCTAAAGCAGAGTCCCGCAAATGCAGTCCTGGAGGGCCCCACACCATTCCGGCTTCATGCTGCCTCTAATAAAGATGCCTGTGCTGCATAGCTATGCACCACCCCCATGGTATGCAGATGTAGCTCATGCATATTTATGAGGGACAGCATGAAAACCCGAACAGTGTTTGGAACACCAGGACTGGAGTTGGGGAACTCTGCCGTAAAGCAGCAGCCAACAGGGCCGCACACCCACCCACAGGCCCCATTGGCCAATGCCTCCTGGAGAGGCAAGACATTGGGCCCTGCCTGTATCTCCCAATACTAGCAGTTGCATACCTTAGCAATGCCACCCTACACCTGGGTATATGGTACAGAGCTATCAAACGTTTCCTATGATAACTGGCAGATATCAATTCCTACGTTAAGTACATTTTGCTCATAGAGCTCCACCATAACAATCATTCTGATGTCTGCGGTGTGTGCTGCAGGTCTGGTCTCTGACAGTGTTCACCACCTTGGGGAGTGACCCCCCAACAGCCTTGTGTACCATATCCATGCCTGTACTATGCCCATGACTGGTGTGGTGGTATGGCTGCTGACCACCTCTATAGTAGCACAATGCTGGCATAGGTGTGGGGGTGGCTGTCTGTCTATCCAGTGTGTGGTGGCTGCAAACACCTTCCACAGTCCACACTGCCAGCAATGTTGCCAGTATTGGGCTGCCAATGTGCATAATGAGGAGCAAGGTACCATGGGTATAGGCCGGACAGGGTGGCCTGGCCAGGGTGCATCTGCACAGGGCATAGGGCAGTGACAGGCACATTGTAGTGGCCGGCCACCACCTACACAGACAGGGTGACCTCAGTATGTGCTGCTGAGAGATCACTCTCACCCTGACTGTGCAGTGACCACAGCATGGCTAGGCACCCCCATAGTGCTATCTAGTATTTCTCTCATGTGATATATATGGGTTGCCTTTTGGGGCCCTTTCACTGATTTAACTGTGTATGCTGACATCCCAGTTCTGGGTGCAGGCATCTCCACTGGGCACTAGCAGACTATTTGCAGCTGGTATGTGTTGTGATGGAGTGGCTTGCCGGGTGCAGTGGCTGATGGCTTGCACCAGGGGAATATCAGATAGTGGTGGGGTGCAGCATGCCATATCTAGGCCTAATGTCTGTCTGCTATTGTGTTCTGGATGTGTACAGAGCTGCATTGACTGCTCTGTGGAATGTGTGTCCCTCTGCAGGACTGGGGTTGATGTTCCCCTCTACATCCACCTTGCAGGGAGGTAGATGTTGTATCTTTTGATGGGAGACCCTGTTTGCTGCCCTGGGGGAGGGGGTGGTGGTGGTGGTGCTGCATGGGCCCTCCTGGGGGTCCATGGGGGCTACACCTGACTGATACAGACAGAGATGTCCAAGGTGTTTCTGCAGAAACTACCTCTCACACTATAACACTGCTGTGGACCTGCACCATGGCCTCTTTCAGCCATGGACGGTGCTGTGGACCTAGTGCTGGGCACCTCACTGCACCCTCAGGGTGAGCACAGCACCCGCACAAAGTGACGGTGTGTAGCTACTCTGTGCCAGTACAACACACGGTCGGTACCCCCTATCAGGCCGAGGTGCTCTGGGGGTGTATTCCCCATGGTGTGTATGTGTGGACAGCTGATTTGCATGTGCAGTGCATCATGGGTGTGACTGGCCCAATCCAACCCTGTGAAACACCAGCACCTGCTCACAGGCTCTGCTAAACCATAGGCCATCACACGTACATCTGTTAGCATAATGCATAGGTGCAGGACACCCTACAAAGTCTGTAATATAAGATGCCCACACTGGTAAAAACACACGTACCCACGCACGAATGTACGCGCGCAGCTACGCACGTGGCTACGCACACTCCGAGGGTGTTTTTCTGACACCAATACTCAGCGTAACGAAAAACATGCCTCCTCTTTCCTTCTGTAATGTACAGGATGTTGCCTGAGACAGCCTTTTGCATTAGGCACACTGGGGGCTCGAACCCATGCTGCCTGTAACAGAGATCAGTACCGTAACCATTGTGCTACAGCTCTGTTTCAGTGCTTTGTGTCTGTACGTCTTCTTACGATTAATGCGCAGTAACGCGGCACGGCGCCCGGTAACGCTCGTTAATTTTTCTAACGCGCGGTAGTGGTAACGATGTACCACCCATGTCCTTATTTGGGGTTTCTTTCACTACCGCGGCTCCTAACGCGAACTGCACTAACGCGATTTAGTAAACATACCCCAATGGCTCAGCGCAAGTAGTGTGAGTGCAACTAAGGCCACCTCAGTGGGTGGCCTTAGTTGCACCGGCAGTTGTTTTGCAACGTTGAAATGTGGTAACTGCAGGGGGATGTAACTGCCTCCCTGCAGTTAGCCTACGGCCCTGTATAATCAAACTCTGGAATTAGTTACCAGAGGATGCAGCTGTTTGTGTAGCTGGGTTTAAAAAAGGTTTGGACAAGTTCCTGGAGGAGAGGTCCATAAGCTATTAGTATTAAAGAGGACCTGCAACATCCACTGCTTGCCCTGGGACAAGCATTGTGGAACCCATGTGCTTATTTGGGAACCTGCCAGGTACTTGTGACCTGGATTGGCTACTGTTGGAAACAGGAAACTGGGCTTGATGGACCTTAGAGTGACCCAATATGACATCTCTTAAGTTCATATGTTACCAGTGCAGAGCCTAGGAAACAGACTGCTAAATATGCCAAACAAGAGGGGCTCAACAGCACCCATGCAGCATCTCCCACTTCCACAAAAACAAGAGCGACTTGGCACTCCAACACAGCACTTCCCATCCTCTGAAAAAACAAAGAGAGGCTCAGTGGCCTCTACACAATATTTCCTACCCTCTGAAAAACAAAAGGGACTTTGTGATCCCCAACACAACACCTTCCACTCCAACATAAACACCAAGATGTGCTTGACAACCCCAACATACATTAAGCCTGAAACTATGCACTGGACCAGCATGGTGTTAATATAAATATATGCTCCGTAAAACAAAGAAAATGCAAGATGATCGCACACCAAGGAACTAAAAGAAATAGTGAGAACCACAGCACAGTTTATAAGACCAAATTATAACTGTATTCTGTTATAAACTGTGTTATGGTTCTCACTTTTTCTTTTTGAAAATATATTCTGCATCCACAAAAACCTCTTCCTTGACAATAGGTGGAGAGCAGAAGTAGGACATTCACCCACAGAACTCAATATATTTTAAACAAATCTGATTCTGGTCATCTCACTAACATTCTCCAGTAACAGCCAAATCTACCATACCATTACCAGCACAAACTTCCAAAACTCATACAAGGGACGTACACAGAAAAAACCAGCACTATAAATGCTGCAGCAGGCTCTTCTAGAACATCCATACACCTGTTTGAAAAACTGAACAAGTGAAATTACTACAGGATAGTATAGATCCCTATGTACAAATTCCATGTTAACAGAACACCTGGACTCAGTCACACACACAGAACACAGACCCTCACCAAGTACAGAATAAGTGACTACAACCTAAAGTAAAAATAAAAATATGTAGACAAAAATTAAACTGAAACCCCAAGAAGTCAGACTCCGCATGCAGTGCAACATCAGATAGAGATGCAGTTCCCATACTGTGTAAAATATAAAGATAGCGCAAAGTCCAATCACTAAAATGAAAATAAAATTATTTTTTTTCTACCTTTGTTGTCTGACCATTTTATCCTCTGATCATGCTGGTCCCGATCTGAGGCTTCTGCTTTCCTGTCTTCTCTTAGCTCTCTTTCTATCATCTATAGTCTCTCTGCCATTTCTTATCTCTTCTTTTGTTTTCTTCACTTCCTTCCATCAGCCTATTTCCAGTCCCAGTGACCCTTCCCAGTATCAGCCCCATTTCCATTTCTCCCCTTCCAGTACCTTCCAATGTAAACCCCCCATTCCCATGACTGCCACTGGGGTCCATTCCCTTCCAGCACCCCTCCTTCCCCTCTGTCCAGCACCTTCTAGTACAAATACCGTCACAGATATCAGCTTACTTCCACTCCCAGTGCCACACCCCCCCCCCCACCGTCAGCTCCCTTCCTGTCACCCTATCCTCTGTCCATTTCCCTTCCAATGCCATCCCTACGTGTCAGCTCCCTTCCAGCCCCAGAGGGCCCTCCCTTCCAGCATCCTCCCCATCACCCAGCGATCAGGTGTTCTGATACACCCATGCTTCTTAATGTGGCCCAGAGTTTCTCATGGTTTACACAGTCAAAAGCCTTGCTATAGTCAATAAAGCACAAATAGATATCCTTTTGGTATTCTTTAGTCTTTTCAAGGATCCATCTCACATCCGCAATGATGTCTCTCGTTCCTCGCCCTTTCCTGAACCCTGCTTGCACTTCAGGTAGTTCTTGTTCCAGGTATGGTTGTAGTCTATTTTGAATAATCTTCAGTAGAATCTTGCTGGCATGTGGGATCAGAGCGATTGTGCGATAATTTCCACAGTCAGTTGGATCACCTTTCTTTAGTATTGGTATAAACACAGATCTTTTCCAGTCAGTTGGCCATGATGTTGTCTTCCATATTTCTTGGCAGAGCCTTGTAAGTACGGTAACAGCTGCATCAGATTGCTGTAGTACTTCTTTGGGAATGCTATCAATGCCTGGTGCTTTGTTCTTTGATAAGGCTTTCAATGCTGCTTTAACTTCTTCTTTCATCACCAATGGTTCCCGATCATAAGGTAGAGGTTGAAACGGCTGTTGGTCCACTTGATCTTTATCATATAAAAACTCTGTATATTCCTTCCACCTTCTCTTGATCTTCTCAGCATCATTCAACATAGAACCTTCAGCATCTTGTAACATTCCAATTCGAGGCTGGAACTTTTTCTTTAACTCTTGTAGCTTTAGGAAAGCCGATCTTGTTCTTCCTCTAATAGTTTCTGCTTCTATTTCATTGCATGCATCGTTGTAGTACTTTTCCTTGTCCTGTCTTGCTGCATGTTGGAAATCTCTGTTGAGTTCTGTTATTGTCTTTCTTTCTAATCTAGCTTTAGCTTCTCTGCGTTTCTGGGCAATTTTCAGAGTTTCTTCCATCATCCATTTTGGCCGTTTTTGCTTTTTCACCTTTTGTAGAGACTTCTCGCTGTCTTCCAACACAACCTTCTTGATGTCATTCCATAACTCTTCTGGAGCTCTGTCATTTGTATCTAAAGCAGCAAATCAATTTTGCAGGCAGTCTTTAAATTCCAGTGGTATATTCTCAAGGTCATATTTTGCTGCATTCATGAGTGGTTTGCTCTTTTTCAACTTTAGCTTGAGTTTGCATACTAGTAGTTGATGATCTGTACCACAGTCAGCTCCAGGTTTTGTCTTTGTTGATGTTATAGAACTTCTCCATCGTTGACGTCCACAGATGTAGTCAATTTGATTTTTATACAATCCATTGGATGAAGTCCATGTGTACAGTCACTGCTTGTGTTGCTGGAAGAAGGTGTTTGAGATGAATAGATCATTGGTCTTGCAGAATTCTATCAGTCTTTCTCCAGCTTCATTTCTGTTGCCAAGTCCATATTTTCCAATTACTTTGCCTTCATCTTTGTTGCCAACTTTTGCGTTCCAGTCACCCATGACTATCAGGATATCCTGTTTGCATGTTCTGTCAATTTCAGCTTGTACTTATTCATAGAATTCTTCAATTTCATCCTCTTCTGCAGCTGTTGTTGGGGCATATACTTGAATTATAGTTGTATTGATAGGCAATCCTCATAGACGAATAGAGATTAAGCGTTCGCTGACTGCATTGTATTTCATTACAGTTCTTGCAAGTTTCTTCTTTATTATAAATGCAACACCATTTCTTCTTTGTCTTTCATTTCCAGCATAGTAGACCATGTGATCATCTGATGTAAAGTGCCCGATGCCAGTCCATTTCAGTTAGCTGACACCCAACAGATCAAGTTGTACATGTTCCATTTCATTCTTGACCACCTCCAACTTCCCTTGGTTCATGCTTTGTACGTTCCATGTTCCAATGTGTAAGACATCTTTACAGCTTCTGACTCTCATTTCATGCACAGCCTAGCCTCCCCTAATCTGCTCATTACCAGTCCTAGCCTCCCCCGATCTGCCCATTTCCAATGCTAGTCCCCGCTCAGCACCAGTGCTAGACCCCCCTAATCAGCCCATTTCCAGTCCTAGCCCCCCCGATCAGCCCATTACCAGTTCTAGCCTCCCTTAATCAGCCATTACCAGTCCTAGCCCCCCTAATCTGCCTGTTTCCAGTGCTAGTCCCCCCTCAGCCCATTGCCAGTCCTAGCCTCTGCTAATCAGCCCATTTCCAGTCCTAGTCCTCCTGATCAGCCCATTTCCAAAGTTATCCCCCCTAGTCAGCTCATTTCCAATCCTACCGCCCCCCAATCAGCCCATTACCAGTCCTAGCTTTCCTTAATCAGCCCTTTACCAATCCTAGCTCCCCTTCAGCCCATTACCAGTCCTAGCCTCTGCTAATCAGCCCATTTCCAGTCCTAGCCCTCCCGATCAGCTCATTTCCAATGTTAGTCCTCCCCCCATCAGCCCATTAGCAATCCTAGCCCCCCCCCCCCCCCCGGGAGGCCATGCACTTGCCTGACCGGCCCAAAGCCCAGTGCCCTGGGCTCCACAGGAAAGACCAGCATTTCCATTCTTTCTCGTGGCTCTGTTAAAGTTGAGCCCAGTGGTGCATTGAGGGTATATGGCAGTGTTTTCTGTCTTGTGTGAGGGAATGCTGTCATTAACCTTCAGCACTGTGGGAAAGAAGGGAAATGCTGTTCTTTCTTGTGGTTCTGAAGAGCCAGGATGCCAGGCTTTGGGCCAGTCAGGCAAGTGCAGGGCCTCCCAGGGCAGCGTGGGGGCAGCGGGGGTTGAATCTGCTGCTGCCAAGAAACAGCCGCAGTAGCTTGTCCACCCTCTTTTTTTCTTTTAACTTTAAAGGAGGAGTGAGGCAACTGTTTTGGGGGCATTTTTTGCCACCCTCAAAAGTTTGCCGCCTGAAGCGACCGCCTCACTCTGCCTCATTACAGAACCGCCCCTGGCAGGGACATTTTTTACATGTGTCTGTGCAGCACTGCGTACGCCTTGTAGTGTTATACAAATGATCAGTATTAGTAATAGTAGTAGTAGTAGTAGTAGTTGTAGTAGGACCTTCTGGATAAGGCATCTGAGGCCCACCTATCTGGTGTCACAAGGTAGACCTATCGGAGCCTGAGAAAATGGAAATCAGCAGCAGTGATCAAGGGAGACATGACAGTATAAACAAAAAACTGTCAGATGGTTGCTATAGACAACCTAGACACACGTGGGTAAGGGCTGAGAAGACACACGCAGATAGCAAGCAGAGGGAGTTTGCTTTGCCTGATAGGAATCAGCTGGGTAGAGGTGGAGCCCAGAAACACAGAGATATAATACGCTCCCAAATAGTTAGAGAGGGAGAGGAGGTGAACCAGCAAGTCTCACAGCAAGGGAGACAACGGTCAGCGCAGCAGAAGCTGGGAAAAGTATGGAAGTGGAATGAAAGAGAGTCTGAAGTACTGGGACAGCATGCAAGCCTACACGAAGGTCTGAGTGAGTCTCAAACCCAGAGTGAAACATTTGGAAGGCAGAAGCCAGATATTGAATGCATGTGTGAAGAGCACGAGAGACGTGGGAGAGTTGCAGTACAAGGTAACAAAGCCAGAAGTGTTGATAGTGGCTGTTTTCTACCCGAGTGGGTAAATCCCTGCAGCAATAGAAAAAGCCACCCAGAAATAAGCTTTGGAAATAATCCCTTCCCTTGTGCTAGAAAACCCAGGAGAAGAGAAGCTCACTTACTTGGAAAAGCTGGTGATTCTAGTATCAACTTTAAACTCCCAGAGTTAGAGCAACCTCCGTATAGAGCAGTGCAATCTAGGGCAGCTGTGAGGCAAAAGCTAGACCCGAGCATGCTCAGAGTCTACCGTAATCACTCTAACAGCAGAGCCAGGGAAGTTCCTGAATGTCCTTATGCTTACCAGCAGGGGCTGAGCTCTCATAAACCTCATGTAAAACTATATGGTAGTTCCCAGGGAGGCTTTGAGAGAGAAGGACAGAACAACTTCCTGCTTGACTAGGAAAACCTACATTATCCTTTTGAAACAGCTGACCTTGAAAACGTGAGTGTTAATGAACCAGAATCTATGGAATATGAGAATACAGAGTTAGCAACAGTTCCTGAGCCTATGGAATGCTCAGTCTCGGTAATTGACCCAGAGTTTTCCTTAAGGTGAAAAGGGTTGAAGATAACCTGAGTAAGAGTCACAAGGTGTGGGCTGGAAAACGTGTCTCACAGAAAACCATGTGAATGAGCTGTGCTCTGGCAGCAAAAAGGAAAGCCTGTGAAAAACATTGAGAATGTTTAATTCTTTTCTTTTTGCATTTAAGCTGAAGTAAGCTATTTTTGTTTAACCTTTTGATTTCTGTTATATGCCCGAAGTGGGTTGTTTGCTTTGTTTTGCCAAGGAGAAAATACCTCACGGACGGGGAATAAAACCCTGCGTTTGGAACACAAGTGTCTTTTGTGGTTTATAGAGAAGGTACAACTACCACCCTTAGGGGAGTCCTCAGGCAGTACCAAGGCCTCACCGGTAGGGCACCTGGGGGTGCGACAAAATGGCGTAGTATTGAGGATTTTTTTTTTCCCTGTGGCACAAGCCAATTTTCCTGGACAAGAGGAAAAAGGACATTTCTGAGAGAAAAAAGGTGGATACAAAGCACGGGTGGAGGAAAAATCGACTGGCAGATCGGCCAGAGGACGGACAAAAGGCTTTTTCTCACATGCTGAATTCTACCAGGAGACTAAGGTACTAGTAGCCTGGGTAGACGGGTACGGGATACCAGTGAGAGAAAGAGGGCGCTATAGCTGGGATAAAATTTCCTGTAGAAAGTACCGCACTTGGTGGGTCTTTCTTTTCTTTTCCATTGCAGGTGCAGAGTCCACAGAAGAGGAAGATGGATGCACAGGACATGCTATCCTAGATGAATGCCCAATGGGAGAAACAAGCAAGGATGGTGCAACATCTGCAGGAGCAGTATATGACAGCCATGAGAGAACAGCAACAACCATTGCTGGAGGCAGTCAGCGCACTAGTGAACAAGTCTCGTGGAGAAGAAGCAGCATCTACTACCACACCGCAAGTAGAACTGAACACTGGTTTTGCTTTGTCGTTAATACATTTGAAACAGGAGGACAATCCTGATAATTTCATAGAAGCATTTGAACGTATAGCCGGAAATCTGAAATGGCCTGCAGAGCAGTGGGCAATGAGATTTGCCATGACTTTAAGTGGTGAAGCTCTGTCTGCTTTTAAGGCCATGCCCGCTAGTCTTGCTAATGATTATTATGAGATCAAAAAAGCTGTAAAGGATCGACTTGGTCTTACTCCTAGACATTATAAGAGGTTGTTCAGGGAGCACAAATGCTAGAGAATGAAACACCAAGAGCCTTATGCCAAAGACTTAAAAGTCTGGCGTATAAGTGGCTAGACCCAGATGGTAGAACACTAGAATCTCTCATAGATGAGATCATTCTAGAGCAATTCCTGATAGCAATACCCTCAGAAATGAAAACCTTTCTAACACTGCAAAACTGCTCTAGCACGGAGGAGGCAGCTAAATTGGCCGAAGTATATAGGGAAGCCAAGCAAGCGGATACCTCCAAAATAAGCCTCTTAAAAGTGGCAGGTGTGAAAGAGATGGATGAGTGTAAGAAGGATGAAAGGGTTAAGGCATATAAGTATGATTCTGGTAAGAATGTGATGACTGGAAACACGAGGAAATGTTATAAATGTGGTAGACCTGGACACCTCATGAAGGAATGTAGGGGTAGGACAGCCCTCATAACAGGGACAGAAGAAATAGTACCAGAAGGATTTTTACAAATGATCCGGGTAGATGGGATACAGGTCCTAGCGCTACTGGATTCGGGGGCCGATCAAAGTATGGTTTCTCAGGATTTCTGGAAAACCATAGAGAAATATCGGTCGTCTCCCTCGAATCCAGTAGAAGGCCAAGTTCGCATAAGGTGCGTACACGGGGAGGCTTTCCATTATCCGTTATATGAAGTAGGCATACAAGGGTTAGGGTCCATCCGTAAAATACTAGTTGCGGTGGTATCTAAATTGCCTTATGCAGTTGTTCTTGGACGAGACTGGATTCCTTTCTGCCAAGAGATGGAGAAAGGTCTCCAAGAGGTACTAGTCCCTGCCCCCACACCAGCTCCAGCAGTACCTGAGGAGGAAAAGATAGAAGCCATAGCAGCTGCTATCCCCAGTCCATTATTTGGGAAACCCCTAAAAAAGAGACCCCAGGCTCAGGAGCCACCTCCAGCTGGGAAACAAAAGTTTGTCTTACAGTTTTGTAGGGATACCGACCAGGCTAAAGGCCCAAAAAGAGCCTTGGCAATGGCCGCGGGATACGACCTCTTTAGTGGGGAGGACGCTGTCGTGGAAAAAGGTGGGAAAGCGCTAATAAATACAGGCATCCAGATTAAAGTCCCAGATGGATGCTATGGGCGAATAGCGCCGAGGTCAGGGTTGGCAGTAAAGTACTCAATAGATGTGGGTGCCGGGGTTATCGACCCCGATTATCGAGGACCAGTAAAAATCCTATTATTTAATTTCGGGGACAAGGATTTTAAAGTGAGAACGGGTGATCGGATTGCACAGTTAATCTGTGAACGAGTAGGGTTCCCAACTGTTGAGGAAGTACCCACATTACCATCCACTGAGAGGGGGAAAAGCGGGTTTGGATCTACAGGGGCAAGAGAAGTAAAAAGTTTAACGGCCCTTGGTGAGGAAAGGACCGAAGAGGATCTAGGGCCCCAGGTAGAGGATTGGGCAAAACAAACTTCCCCTAGGATAGGTTCTGAGCTAACTCCTCAACAGCAAAAGGAGTTAATGCGCCTATTGGTAAAATTTTCAGACGTGTTGACCACTTTACCAGGCGAAACCCATCTCGTGGCACACGAAATTATCACTGTACCGGGACGAATCATACGACAACGTCCATATAGGATGCCCGAGTCTAGGAAACAGGAAGTTATTACCCAAGTAAAAGAAATGCTGGCCACGGGCATCATAGAGGAATCTCGGAGCCCGTGGTCCAGTCCCATAGTGTTAGTACCGAAGCCCAATGGAACCTTAAGGTTCTGTATAGATTTTCGCCAGGTCAACGATATTTCGCAGTTTGACGCATATCCTATGCCCCGCATAGATGACCTTTTAGACTGTTTGGGACAAGCGAAATATCTAACTACATTGGACTTAAGTAAAGGATACTGGCAGATTCCTTTAACCAAGGATTCAAAGCCCAAAACGGCCTTCTCCACGCCAATTGGACTCTACCAATTCAGGCGGATGCCGTTTGGGTTGCATGGGGCAGTGGCTACGTGCCAAGTCTGGTAGACCAGGTTTTGAGGCCCCACCACGAGTACGCCCTCGCGTACATGGACGATATAGTAATACACAGCACAACCTGGTCACAACATCTTATAAGGGTGGAAGCAGTCCTTAGGGCACTACGGAGGGCAGGCCTTACACTTAACCCTGAAAAGTGCTTGTTTGCGACGGAGGAAGCCAAATACCTAGGCCATATGGTAGGAAGGGGCCTGGTAAAACCATTGGCTAGCAAGGTGGAAAGTGTAAGAGAATTCCCCAGGCCCATAACAAAGAAACAGGTGAGGAGTTTCTTAGGACTACTAGGCTATTATCGCCGTTTCATACCCCGCTTCGCGGAGGAAAGCTTTCTCTTCACGGAAATGTTGAGAAAGAATGCGCCAAACCATGTTAGATGGACCCCTGAAGCAGAAATAGCTTTCAAGACCCTTAAGGAGAAGTTATGTAGTGCCCCAGTATTAAGAGGCATAGATTTTAACTTACCGTTCATTGAACAAACGGACGCATCGGATACAGGGTTGGGGGCGGTGATGTCCCAGGTATTCGAGGGTAGAGAGCATCCCGTAGCCTATCTAAGCAGGAAACTCTCCCCAGCAGAGAAAAATTATGCCACTATAGAGAGAGAGTGTTTGGCCATAAAATGGGCCATCGAGGCTCTACGCTTTTATCTTACAGGAAGAAAGCTTTTATTAATAACTGATCATGCTCCATTGAAGTGGCTTCATTTAATGAAAAATAATAACGCCCGCTTAACCAGATGGCATCTAGCGCTCCAGGCTTTTAATTTTGTAGTTCAGCACCGAGCAGGAAAAATGCACGGAAACGCAGATGCGCTCTCCAGGATTACATGCTGTCCGCCTGAAATTGCGGCAGCAAGTAATATTTTAAGGGGGGGAATGTGTCACAAGGTAGACCTATCGGAGCCTGAGAAAATGGAAATCAGCAGCAGTGATCAGGGGAGACATGACAGTATAAACAAAAAACTGTCAGATGGTTGCTATAGACAACCTAGACACACGTGGGTAAGGGCTGAGAAGACACACCCAGATAGCAAGCAGAGGGAGTTTGCTTTGCCTGATAGGAATCAGCTGGGTAGAGGTGGAGCCCAGAAACACAGAGATATAATACGCTCCCAAATTATTAGAGAGGGAGAGGAGGTGAACCAGCAAGTCTCACAGCAAGGGAGACAACGGTCAGCGCAGCAGAAGCTGGGAAAAGTATGGAAGTGGAATGAAAGAGAGTCTGAAGTACTGGGACAGCATGCAAGCCTACACGAAGGTCTGAGTGAGTCTCAAACCCAGAGTGAAACATTTGGAAGGCAGAAGCCAGATATTGAATGCATGTGTGAAGAGCACGAGAGACGTGGGAGAGTTGCAGTACAAGGTAACAAAGCCAGAAGTGTTGATAGTGGCTGTTTTCTACCCGAGTGGGTAAAACCCTGCAGCAATAGAAAAAGCCACCCAGAAATAAGCTTTGGAAATAATCCCTTCCCTTGTGCTAGAAAACCCAGGAGAAGAGAAGCTCACTTACTTGGAAAAGCTGGTGATTCTAGTATCAACTTTAAACTCCCAGAGTTAGAGCAACCTCCGTATAGAGCAGTGCAATCTAGGGCAGCTGTGAGGCAAAAGCTAGACCCGAGCACGCTCAGGGTCTACCGTAATCACTCTAACAGCAGAGCCAGGGAAGTTCCTGAATGTCCTTATGCTTACCAGCAGGGGCTGAGCTCTCATAAACCTCATGTAAAACTATATGGTAGTTCCCAGGGAGGCTTTGAGAGAGAAGGACAGAACAACTTCCTGCTTGACGAGGAAAACCTACATTATCCTTTTGAAACAGCTGACCTTGAAAACGTGAGTGTTAATGAACCAGAATCTATGGAATATGAGAATACAGAGTTAGCAACAGTTCCTGAGCCCATGGAATGCTCAGTCTCGGTAATTGACCCAGAGTTTTCCTTAAGGTGAAAAGGGTTGAAGATAACCTGAGTAAGAGTCACAAGGTGTGGGCTGGAAAACGTGTCTCACAGAAAACCATGTGAATGAGCTGTGCTCTGGCAGCAAAAAGGAAAGCCTGTGAAAAACATTGAGAATGTTTAATTCTTTTCTTTTTGCATTTAAGCTGAAGTAAGCTATTTTTGTTTAACCTTTTGATTTCTGTTATATGCCCGAAGTGGGTTGTTTGCTTTGTTTTGCCAAGGAGAAAATACCTCACGGACGGGGAATAAAACCCTGAGTTTGGAACACAAGTGTCTTTTGTGGTTTATAGAGAAGGTACAACTACCACCCTCAGGGGAGTCCTCAGGCAGTACCAAGGCCTCACCGGTAGGGCACCTGGGGGTGCGACACTGGGTACTGGCATTTCTCACAATGGCATATGTCAGTCTGTATACATCCGCTACCTGTGCGGAAATCCTGTCTGCCTTCCCACAGTCTGCTTTGTGGCACTGCTCCTCTGGTCAGAGCTATGTGGATATGGGAGGGGAGATCCCTGTGCCATCACACCAAGTAGCCAGACTCCAGATATATCCCCACTTTAGCAGCTCTCATTGATCCTGGCCTGGGTGGTGATGTAGGCTGCATGGGACAATCTGAGGAATATTGGCACTACATCAGTTGTGTCTCCCAGTGCCAGATACAGCTAATGTACAGTATATCTGCCCTATTGCACTGCCAACATGTACCCTTTGTAAAATGATCCAGAAGGAATCAGCATAAGTTCCCTGTGGCTCAATGTCAAAACATAACCCTGTCAATAATAAGGGACTCTCAGAATACAGACATTCAGCAGTGCAAGCAGAACTAATAGTTGCTCAACTGCAACACCATTGGTCACAGAAAATGGGCATTATGGGCATGCATTAGTACTGTTTTCACTGTTGAGTGCCCTTATTCTGAGGGTCCCTTAGCATTGACAGGGATATGTTTTGATATTTAGTTATGGCGAGCCCTCTCTGAGTTTGACTGCCCAATCACACTGGCACCTGGTGATGCTGCAGTCAGCTATATGGTCCAGGTACTGGCTGGTCTTTCATGCGCCCCCCCCCCCTGAATTGCAGATGAGCACACCAGATCCCCCGTACATCCCTCAAACCACACACACACACACACACACACACATATACTCCTCCTTTTCTGTCACAAAAACATGATTCTGCCCAAAACATGCTCTGAACCTATACATAACAACTATTTTATTTATTTATTTAAATATTTTTATATACCGCCTTATCCTTCAATCAAAGCGGTTTACATTGTAACTTAAACTGAATATATCATAATGAAAATCAAAGTTGTGGGGAGGGGGATTTGTCAAGCAGGGTGAATTAACAGGCTATTTTATTTAACAGCATTTTTTCTTTATATCACCCTATCTTCTATTCAGGGTAGTTTACATTGCAGCTTGAACATTTTTTACAATGAACATGTGAATTAACTTGGATAGGTATACATACAATATATGAACTTGGGTGAACTATTATGCAGTACCATTATACAGTGGAACATTACATATTTTGGGTTAGGTCCAAGGAGTAGTGGGAGGGTATGTGGTAGGGACTAGGGTGTAGGGTAGGTCTAGATGGTGTGTGGTGTAAGAGTATGATTTGATTTGGTTAATGATGATCTGGTCTGTGTTCGCAAGCCATGTTTTGGTAACACACATTATATCTACAGTATGCTCTTTTCCTTGATGTAGTCATTGAGTATATTGAATTTGTTTCTGATGGATTGTGAGTTGACAGATGTGGGCAAGCCTGGAGGTGATTGGGGAGGGGTTTCCTTCCTACTCACCTCCCCGATGCTGATCAGGCTGGTGGAGACTGTGGTGGCAAGGTTATAACTTATGTACAGCATTAGTCTTAGGCGTTACGATGAGGCTGATAATAGTTGTTCTGGTTTGATAGAGGGAGATCCAGAACCTTTCATTACTGAGGCTAAATGTCATTTCTGAACATCATCGCATGGGGGTACCAGGACTACAAATATGATGTCGATTTCTCCCCCAAAAAGGAACCCTTTCCCTGGTCATGCCCATACTGTCCCTGCATCAGCAGTCCCATTTTTCTGAACATGGGGATTGTTAGGGTCCCATAGATTGGCTCCTTTAGCACAAACAGCACATTAATGCATAGCCTGAATAAGCATTATTGTTCTTCTTAATATTTCTGAAGTGCATTTATTAATGTATCTCTACCTTAGAACATTCCCTCACCTCTGCTCCCTGCACCTTAAGACTGCATCTTGTGTTTTTTCCAAACTGCAGTCACATCAGTTCATGACATACTTGTCACAACCATTCCTCAATATGGGCCGCATTGCAGAGAAGAGTAGAAGCTTTTTAAGTCCTAGCCTTATCCCACATTTCAGCAGGAGCAATGTGGATGTGGCCGGGAAAAACTGTACACGGGCCTTTCCTGAATATGCTTTCTATGTCTCTGCAGCTGACCATGTCCCCGTTCCTCCCCCTCCTGCTCATGTTCTGAGATCCCCATGCTAGTGCCGTGGACGTGCCTGTCAGCAGTGTCTGGGAGGTTTTCGGCACATAAAAATCCTCACCTCACATACAAACCCTTATTCGTGTTCTAGAACGACCCTCTTAGTCTCTGTTTATTATTTTCCATCTAAACCCAATTCTTAATCACTGGGTCAATCTAAATCAGGAATTAAGGATTCTGAACAAATAAATTCTCTGGGTACTGACTTGAATATATTGGCCAGCTTGAATCCTAATAATATGGAATTGGCTTCATGATTCGTTAGTTTTCTTCTAGATTCTGACGGAGACGGGCTGTTTAAAATATTTTTTGCTAAGAGACTGATATTCAGCGGCTATGGCTAGGCAGAATTTGTTCAGCAATACTATCTGTTTTCGCTTGAGAGTGCCATCGCTGCCCTGTCTCTAGCAATCTCCAGCCACTAACTACTAGATACTGTAGAGAAAACTGGTTGAAGGTAGGACGGCCATCCTGTCTGAACTTTATCCATTTTAGCTCTCTGCTTAGTGTCTGGATATTGCCATTGACTGGATAGTGACCAGGACTGTCCCCCCGATCTGCCCACGGACTGCCCTGGTTTTAACTGGGCATCCATTCAGCATCACTATTGGGATCACCGCGGTTTAGCCATTTAGGAAGTCTGCTTTGACTATGCTCCTCGAAGTTACAATAAATTAATGCAAAAAAGCAATAAGAAGTGCTGATATCTTCTATAGCACATGCACTCTCCCCCCCCCCCCCATGCTCTTTTACTTAGTATACTCAGGGGGTGCTAATTGACATTGAATCTTTAGATAGCAACAAGAACACACTAGGGGATAACAGAACCAGCTGACATCCCACTTAACAAATAAGCCCCATTGGGTTGACATGAGGATAATTGAGTCTATAAAATGTCTGCCTCCTCTAACTCCAACAAATTCTGGATTCAGACCATGCTGGAGCACTGCCTTTCCGTTGAGACACAATGTACTGAGTTAGCAGCAAGAGACGTGGAGGTAATACTCAATGGGAAACTGTGAATACAGTTTCTAACAGGTGGTGCTATCAAACCAAATGCGATTTCTCATATCTCCAATATAAAAGTGAGCCAGACCTTTGGAGCTACCTGTCAGTACTAAGTCAAGAAGCGGGAGACTAACTGGACACCAGGAGAGTAACAGAAAGGAGAGAACTGAGTTTTCAAGAGGAAAACTTTGAGGTGTATGTGGCTTTTATTGTATCTTGTACTCATTTTGGAGTTGATGTTAGAAAGCTTGAATGGTATTTGCATGTGTAAATAGTTGGTTGATGTAGGTTTCAGTCTTTTTTTCCTATAGCACAGAGCACCACAACACATACTGTAGGAACAAAGAGGTGAAGGAGTACAAGACGCATCCTTCTTTTCTTTTCATTGTTTCCCACTCCTCCTCCCTCATCCACTCTTCAAAGCAATAATCTCTTCTCCCACCAGACACACAGTCCAGCCTAAGCACATTTGACTCTGATGTGTAACAGGCACAAAACAAGTGATTCCCGACAAAGAATTGACCCTCAAACCTTAACACTCCCTCCTCCAGGAATAAGTCATCACACATACACACGCCTCCCCCCTCTTACAGACAATTCCACAGATTACTCTGGGCCCTTGAATTTAGCATTTGCATCTACTCCCACCATACCCTCAGAAAAGCCCTCCCTCTCACAAGTTCTCAATAGAAACATAGAAACATGATGACAGAAAAAGACCACATGGTCTATCTAGTCTGTCCTTCCATAACAACAACTACAACAGTCCCCTTTTTACCTTTAGAGATCCTCTGTGTTGGTCCCATGCTTTTTTGAATTCAGTTACTGTCCTCATCTCTACCACCTCCACTGGGAGACTATTCCACGGATCCACTACTCTTTCTGTAAAGAAATATTTCTGCATATCACTCCTGAATCTATCTCCCTTCACCCTCATCCCATGTCCCCTCGTAGCAGAACTTGCTTTTAATTGAAAGAGGCTCTCTCCCTGAACATTTATGCCACGGAGGTATTTAAACATCTCAATAGAGAGTTCCCCCTCCATCATCCTGTCCTCTTTTGATATGTTTATGTCCTTCCCTCACCTTCATTTGCAAAAGGACGAAGGGCACACTCCTCTTCAGGCCAGCAGAACCCATATTATCTACCATAGATAAGCTTTCCTTACAAATCTGCTGTGACCACTCTCCCAGACCCCCAAAAGGCATCAAAAATAACCCCCTAGAAAGAGAAAATTATATTGTGATACCATCGCTTGCTCCAAATGGATCCATTGAAACATGCCCACAACATGTCTCCTTCCAGTCTTTGCTTTCTGTGTGTATACACATGAAAGGAGTAGCTCTTTTAAACTTGTTATTTGTCCGTGTATGGCCATTTACACACGTTAGCCGTGCAGATTTCAAGAGGGTATGTTCTAGTCATAGTTTGAGTGGACATTAAGAAGGTCTAAGTGTTCACGTCTAGATTTAAAGTGTGTTTTCAGACACGTAAACTCCTATTTTATAGAGAAACCTAGGTGTCTTCTACAAGACTGCATTTATTCCTCATTTTGCAACAGAAATAGAAATATATTTCCAAAAATGTCACCATCAGTTTTAACACCTGCTGCCAGACCCGCATAATCTCATGCTTGGATCTGGAGAAGAATGAGGCAGGGAGGAACTGTGCTTAGCTGCCTGGTGCTCAAAAGGACCAGATTGGAACTCAGCTCCTTCACTGCTTCCCCTTGGAAGCGCAGTTTCCTAAAATCTGCTGCCTATCACCTAGGTGCTGACAGTGATATGTAGAAAGCTCCTACTGACGCTGCTCTTCTATGGAGCATGTTTTCCTTTGGTGACACGGCTCTACCCCCTGTACATGTGTTTCTGGAGGCTTTAAATGTATTTAGCGAGCCTTTTTCATTAATACACTCCAAAGTGTGAACATCCCAACTTGGACCTCCCTTTTCTACTTGGAAAGTCTATGTCAAGCTGCCCTTTTGTATCCCCCCTTTCCTTTATTTGCCAGGTCCGTGACTGTGCATTTTTTTCTGTCAATCTTTCGTGTCAGGAAGGGTCTTGAGGGAGAAGTGAAAGGATGCCTTTGATGAAGAATGAAGCACGGAAGGGAGCGAGTGACTGTGATATCGATGGGCATGGAAGAGCTTGAGAAGCATGTTACTGGCAAGGAGTAGTTGGACGCTGCAGTTAAAAGGTCTATGTTTATGTTTCCCTTTATTTGATATACTGCATCTATGCACACAAGGAATGACGGTTTCAATAATATTCTAAAAATTAATTTAAATAGAAAAAGAACTTTGTTTACGAAAGGAAAGAGGAAAACAGATCTAGTGCAGCAAGAGAATACAAAAGAGAGGGTATCAAGATGAGGAAAGGGGGGGGGTCGGAGGAGGGATGGAAAGTAAGAAGTATACTCATGGCAATGACCCAGTAGTGCCTAGGTTTAAGGGACTTCAAATGCAATTTTAAAGCGTTTTTGATGAGTTTAAAGTTAACTTCTAAATGTAAGGGGGCGGGAAGGCTATTCCAAGGGGAAGACACTAGAGCAAAAAATGTTGATTGCCAAGTAGATTCAAGTTTTGCTTTAGAAGGGGGAGGGATATGAAGCCTGTTATTTATTTTATTTATTTATTTATTTACATTTCTTATATACCGCGCTATTAAAAATCAGTGCGGTTCACAGTGAACAGAACAATGCTACAATGCGACAATGACACAATGCGCTTACAGAGAACAGGGGAATAGCTTAGGGGAGAACTTGGGAGAACTGTTACCATGGAATGAACGGAGAACCCAGACTGGAGCATATACTGTAAAGTATTTGTGCAGAAATGTAATCTGGGGTTTCGTCTCGGATGGCTTTATGAGCAACAGTCAGAATTTTATATTGAATGCAAGAGCTCATGGGGTACCAGTGATACTGGATTAATAAGAGGATGACATGGTTGAATCTAGGGGTGTGAGCAAGAAGAAGGACAACTGTGTCTTGGATACTCTGTAGATGCTTTAAGTGATAGAGTAGTAGACCTGCATAGATAACATTGTAGTAATCCAGACGTGAGATTACTGTGTGAAGCAAGACAGAGATTTGTGCGATTGGATCAAGGAATTGCCTTATAGCTCGAAAATGTCTGAGCGCCAGGAATGAAGATTTTATTACTTGTGCAATCTGAGGAGAAAAGGAAAGTTCAGAATCTAATAGGATACCTAAATATTTAAAAGTATGTTGGAGAGTTACTGGGACCACTTCTAAGATGGGGGGCAGCAGTAGGACAGCTAAGAGAGCCCGTGAACCAGGTGGGTGTTGTTTATTTTTTCAGGCTGAGTTTAAGTGAGTTTTTGTGAAGTCAGGTGGCAATGCTATCTAAGCATGATTGACTAAGGATAGATATGAAGAAAGTTTGTAATGGAAAGCAAAAGAATATCATCAGCATACATATAGCTGGAGATGCCTAGACTCTGGATCAGTGTGGCCAAAGGGCTTAAAAAGATATTAAAAAGTAAGGTAGATAGCACCGAACCCTGAGGTATGCCACAGGGAATTGGATGAGGGGGGGGGGGGGGAGGGGAAAGAGAATTATGGATGTTCACCTGAAAAGAGTGTCATTTAAGAAGGAGGAAAAGCAATAGAGTACTCTACCCAAAGTCCGATATCATCGAGGCGTTTTGTCAAGATATTATGATCAACTAGATCAAAGGCCAGTGGTAAGTCTAGAGAAAATCTACAGCATTCTGCCTTGTCCAGCTGTTACTGCAGTTGACCATGGTACTAATTACATAGGCTAGGGATCATCTACCTTCTAAAATTTGTCCTGGAGGGTGCTTGGCAATTGAGGGCTAGGAGATACAGTCACTACTTAAACCCCATATTCTCAGCTGCCTGTAGGGGCTTGTCATCCAGGGCAATCATTTCTGCAACAGGCTACCTCTGTTGCTGACAGCCACGTATCTCAGGACAGCGATGCTAAACACTATGCTGTCTCTTACATAGTGACCTGCTCGGAGGGACATCAGGATTTTTATATTGTAGGGGAAGATGTTCAGGGCTGGTCCAACCATTGTGCAAACCAGGCAGTCATCTAAAGTGGCAGTTTCTGGGTGTCAGCAAAGGGCAGGGCATTCAAAGCTGAACAATAGACTCTGTCAGTACGGCAGGGCAAAAGACTTAAGATCTGCCTAGGGCACCAACATTAAACCCACTCTGAGGCCGGCCCTGAAGAGGTTGGAGATTCCGCTTGGGAAATGAATTTCCTCTTTTCTCTCTCTTTCCTGCTGCTGCCACTCACTGTTCAGGATGGAGTTCCTAGCTTAGAATCAGCACCCTCCCTTCAATCTAGCTCAAGAGGGGGTCACTTCTGCAAATGATACAGTAGTCTACTGTTTGAAAGACGGCCTCTTGATTTTCTTCTACTAATGGCTTTTCAAAAGTATTTGCATTTTGCTTAAGGCTGACCCTAAGGTGCCTTAACCCTGGAATTACCGAGATTTTTTGCACACACTGAATACCGTTGGGATCATAAATGACCCCACAATGAATTTTAATTGTTAACCATGAAAAATTTAAACTAAACAGACAAAATATTATTCTCAATTAATTATTTATTATATGAAGGTTAAATGTTTTGAAATTCAATGCTTTATCATAAAATTACATGAAGAAGAGTTGCCATGAAAGCAGTTTTTACATGCCCTTGATGAACACAGTAAAGTACTAGAGTCATTTGCAGGAGACACAGACAATTTCTGAATGTTCTTTGCAAACATTGCACTTGCAGGAGGTGCAAACTATGTTGCTTTTCTTGTCTTTTTCTCTGGAACAGCAGTGACACCTTGCCCTTTTCTTTGGGATCCCGACATTGCAAACAACATGAGTGGCTTCTTCAATGCTGGAAGAAGTCTCGCTGCAATTACTCTGAAGCAGCTGCTTTCCTAATTCCAAGAGGAATAGACGACGTCTGTGCTTTGACTTGGACTGCCATTCTGGATTTAGTGACATCCAAGCAATGAAGTCGTTCAAAGCACTGATGTCCAACATGTTGTAGAAGATTGTCACTGGCCAGCGTCTTGTCATTCGTTTTGTGGTATACGTGCGCAACATTTGATCTGCCGTATCTACTCCACCTTTACTAGAATTGTAGTCCAAGATCATGAGTGGTTTTTGTCTGGACGTGTGTTATCTACTTCTTCTTGATCATGCAAACTGCTCAGAAGAACAACCACATTTCATTTCTTCGGGCAATAGGAAACCAGAGTGGCGTCATCGCGAAAGGCAAACAGTGAAGTGAATACCTCTCGGCCCTTTGCTGTCACAAATTCTGGAGGTAATTCTTTTCTGTTCTTTCGAATTGTCCCCAAAAGTGTCATTTGTTTTTCTAGCAATTTACGTGACAGGGATAAACTGCAGAAGCAATTGTCAACAGTAACATTTCTGCCAGATCGCGTCAATCCTTCAGTGAGTTGCAGCACAACCCTTTCACCCTGATTCTGTTCCCTGTTTTGTCCGAGTTCCCTTCCTCTATATACTTGAAGACGCAGAACATATGACGTTGCACTGTCACACAACATCCATAGCTTTATGCCATATTTCCCAGGTTTGTTGGGAATGTATTGTCTGAACGAAACACGGCCACGAAATGTAAGCAGTTGCTCATCCACGGTAACATTTTTACCAGGAACAAAGGCGTCACTTAGAGTTGTTTCCCAGGTATCAAAAATGTGTCTGATTGGAGCAAGCTTATCCATGCCTCGTTGTTCACGTCTGTTGGTTGCATCATCAAATCTGAGAGCACAAGAAATTTGCTGAAAACGGATACGGGCCATATTTTTGCCGAAAACAGAACGACCATCTTCAAGGTTCCACAACTGAACTATGGATTCATTTTGTGACTTGTACACACCTGAGAGGATCAGAAGTCCAAGAAAACGTTGAAATTCTCAGTCTGTCAAATCTTTCCAGGTGTCGTCATAAATGTGTCTTCCTTGTTTGCTCATCCACATCATGATTTCATTCAATAAGTTCTTCCTCATGAACAAGTGGAATGCTGCGAGAGGGCCATCAACATTTCGTACAGCATACCTTGTAGGACCTTGTTGTACGGGCATGACATTAGCTCTGGCATATCTTCCAGCAACTTGCTTTATAGGTTTCCTGTTCCATGATGTGGCATCCTTAGATACATAAGCTTCAATGGCAACATTTGTGCTTATAGTTGATGACCTCTTAGCTCCACTGTGACCACAACTAAGATTCCTCACAGATGATACTGACACCGAGGACTCCTGCCTTCTTCCCCGTCCAGCACAGCCTCGACCTTTGCCTCGACCTGTAACTTGACTCTTTGCTGCAGGCAATGTTACCGGCTCAACATCAGTCTCACATTCACTTGGCGACCAACTGCTGTCGCCATCTGAATCATGACTGTCTTCATCAGATTTATCGCCCGAACTTGGCTGATATGCTTCTTCGCTTGCTGAATATGCTGCATCATCAAACGACTCAGAACCGTCACTGTCAGCATCTCGCTGCAATATTTCTCTTACTTGGGCAGCTGAATACTTTCGTTTTGACATCATAAACAATAACCTAAAATAAATAAACAAAGATAAAGTTGAATGAAATGCAAAGCAGTTTTACTATAGGTGTACAATAATCATGATGAACGAGCTGAAAGCCTTTAGATTTCATCAGAAATAATGAGAGAACATATGATATCAATTACAGAAAATGTGTAATTTTCATAAAATAAGAGTACAAAAAATAAATGATACATAATTAATGATAAATACCTTTGTCAGATCAAAAATTCACAAAACTGCAAATTGTATCACGATCCAAACTGGACATAAGCAACTGGGGTCAAAAATGATTCCACTGGTACTCTGTGCTGCAATTCATCACTAGCGTCACCTAGCGGATGAAAATTATTCCTCTCATGGCGCAATACACACACACACATATGACTCCCCCCTACAGGGCCAGAAGATCTGCAGCAATAAACACACTGTTGGTCCCTAAGACAGTAACCCAATGCACCCAGGCAACAGTAAACAGGGCATTTAAATTCTGCGCACCCAGATGCTGGAATGCCCTACCACCTGCATCCGGGCAATCCCTGCCTAACACAATTCAGGAAGGCTTTAAAACACCACCTCTTCCTGAAACACTAAATAGACGTAGGTGTTCCAACAACCATCTCACATACACCAACACACTATCATTAATCTATGATAGGACCTGATATGAAGCCTATAGGTAAATAGTTACCCCAGTTTATCCAAGTTTTAATCACCTGTTTATTGTAAATACGGAACAGTCCCCTGCAACGTATAAGTTTCTGTTTCATGTAAACCACACTGATGTCGAATAGCGTGGTATAAAAAAAGACTGTAAATAAATAAATAAATAAAATAAATAAATAAATATAAAGAGAATATTGACATGTGAAAAGTCATAAAAAGATTGCATTCTTCAACAACTAGTTTCTGAGATACGCGTTGTGAAACTTGCAATGGGGTCACTTTTGACCCCATCGGTACTCCCAGGGTTAAAATGCCTTCACATCTCTTATTTGTTATCAAAGTTACTCTCTTGTTCCTTGGGGGCTGCTGCTGG
This sequence comes from Ichthyophis bannanicus, assembly GCA_033557465.1. Taxonomy (NCBI): domain Eukaryota; kingdom Metazoa; phylum Chordata; class Amphibia; order Gymnophiona; family Ichthyophiidae; genus Ichthyophis; species Ichthyophis bannanicus. The sequence continues at coordinate 33,796,204 of CM066035.1, read as the reverse complement.
AATTGAGGTTGAGGATATACCAGAAGATAAAAAGATACAAACATTCTTCATGTTCTCCACTATCTGCATTACTTGTGGGGTGCTCCTAGCCCTGGCAGTGTCACTTCCAACCGCTTCACTACTTGGCATAGCAAAGTGAGCTTTAAAAATCTCTTAAGATCATTGGATGTAGAGCCAGAGAGGCTGTACAGTGCCTAGTGAAGTCAGAGAGAAAAGGAACCCAAATGGCAGAGAGAGGACTGATAGGAAGAGGCAGGCAGACAGTCATTAAGTACTACTACAACTAGTACTACTTCTAGTACTTGAAGGATTACAAAAAGGGACTGCTACTTCTGGAGAGAGATCTGCAATTGTAAGTATTTACTTCTGGGAATTTTTCTAAATCTTGGGGAAAAAGGAATTCTTTAGATTAAAGATGATTAATCTGTGAACCCAGTGTATTTGTTAAATCAGTCAGGGCCTAGTAGCAGCAAAGAGCTTTAATTTAAATCAAATAAGAATATAACAGCATAAAAGGCAAAACAGGGTCAGTATTCTTTGAGCAATAAATTATTTCTACAGACCTGTACAAAGAGGCCTTCTACATAAGGGGCAAGAGACATGTGAAATTTTTTAAATAGGTGTTAAAGCCAGGCGGCAGATCAAAAGGCCATTTTGAAAGACTCCCTGTATCCAAGCAAGGACTGTGTTAATCACCCAGGAAATTGGTCACAGCTTACATCAGAAGAACAGGCATAAATAGTTCAACCAGAGTTCTGTGCTTCTCAGTCTTGAAGGACTACAAAAGGGGACTGCTACTTCTTAAGAGAGATCTGCAATTGTAATTATTTATATCTGGGAATTTTTCTAAATCTTAGGGGAAAAGGAATTCTTTAGATTAAAGCCAAGTAATCTGTGTACCCAGTGCATTTGTTAAATCAGTCAGGGCCTAGTAGCAGCAAAGTGCTTTCAGTTTAAATTTAAAACACAGCAGAGAGCTTTCTGGTTAAACTTAGACCCAAAGACTCCCTCTGTCCAAGCAAGAGCTGTGGGATTCCCTCTGGAAATTGGTCACAGATTACCTTAGAAGCACAGGACAGGGTACTGTGTAGTAGCCAGCTTTTAATAAGTCTTCTTTCCCTCCTTCCCTCTCCGACACCTACCCACCCCTGGGATAATCATAGCTTTATAGGTGCTTAGAGCTCTTAAAGGAAAGGAGGTGCCATATTCACTCTCAGGTGCATCTGTTTATCCTCATCAGGCATACATTAAGGACCCAAGATTGATTAAGCTTCAGGTGAACAAAGTATATTAAACGTATTAGGTATAGTTTTATTAGTATAAGTATCCCCAGCAACCCTTAGTAAGTAAAGAACTTAAATATCTAAACACAACTTTAAAACTAAGATGCAAACCTTAAAACTAAGATGTAGAATAGAAGCAAGATGGGGGCTTTCCAGTTTTTGCACCGAGTGTCACATGTATGATTTTCTCCCAGTTGGTAAGGGATCTTACGTGTGCACTAGGTGCAAGGAGCTCTTTGCTGTCAGGGAACAAGTTCGATCTCTGAAGGCTAGTGTAGCAGATTTGGAGAACATAAGGAAGACAGAGATTTACATAGATGAGACCTACAGGGATATAGTCCTGAAGTCCCACCTCCAGTCTGGCAGCATCCTTGTTGCCATGGAGGAGAGATGTCATGTGACAGGAGAGCATCACCCTGGTGTGATAGGAAGTGATCTTGTGGCTAGAACCTGTTCTCCAGGTGATGTAAAACCCTCTTGCACTGAGGAGGTTTCTCCAGGGCCATGTGCCCATGAGGGAAGGGTTAGGACAGCCGTTATAGTTGGTGATTCGATCATTAGGCATGTAGATAGCTTGGTGGCTGGTGGACATGAGGATTGCCTGGTAACATCAATGTTAGACTGTTCTACATTGCACAACTCTTGTTACTTGTGAACCGCCCTGATGATGAATAGTGCGGTATAGAAAAACAATAAATAAATAAAATAAAATAAAAAATAAAAATAAATAAAACATGCCTGCCTAGTGAAAAGCTAGTAGACCTCACGCACCACCTAGACAAGGTCTTAGAAAGTGCTGGGAGGAGTCTGCTATCTTAGTACATGTTGGTACCAATGAAATAGGAAAATGCGGTAGGAAGGTTCTGGTAGGAAGCTGAATTCCAGAACTTCCAGGGTAGCGTTCACTGAAATGCTTACCATTCCATGCACAGGACCCAAAAGGCAGGCAGAGCTCCAGAGTCTGAATGCATGGGTGAGATGATGGTGCAAGGATGAGGGTTTTGGATTTGTTAGGAACTGAGGAACATTCTGGGGAAAGGAGGGGCTCTTCCAAAGGGATGTGCTTCACCTTAATAGGAATGGAAGCAGGCTGCTGGCATTAACCTTTAAAAAGGAGATAGAGCAGCTTTTAAACTAGATAATAGGGAAGAGCCAACAGTCGCCCAAGAGCACATGGTTCAGAACAATGTATCCTTGAAGGATACTACCAAAAGAATGAAGTTAGGTCATATCAGCAGAGAGGTTCCAATAAAGACAAAAGTAACCCAAATGCCCTTGAGTACGGAGCAGACAGAGCTTAAAGATTCCAAATTACCCCTGCTTACCGATAGCCAGATTAATATGAATAAAATACAGATTCTAAAATGCTTGTATGCAAATGCTAGAAGTCTAAAAAATAAGATGGGAGAGTTAGTATATATAGCACTAAATGAGAGGTTAGATATGATTGGTATCTCAGAGACGTGGTGGAAGGAGAACAACCAGTGGGACACTGTAATGCCTGGGTACAAGCTATATCGTAATGATAGGGCTGATCAAATTGGTAGAGGGGTTGTGCTCTGTGTTAGAGAGGGCACTGAGTCACATAGGATTAAAGTTTTGCAGGAAACAAAATTTGCTGTAGAATCTCTATAGATTGAAATTTCATGTAAAAAGGGAAGGCTATTGCAGCGGGGATGTACTATCGACCGCCTGGCCAGAATGAACAAATGGATGATGAAATGCTTAAAGAAATCAGGGAAGCTAACAAAAGTTACAGCACAGTAATAATAATGGTATTGACTGGGTCAGTGTCAGAGCAGGACTTGCTAGGGAGATAAAGTTTCTAGATGAAATGAAAAATGACTGCTTCTTGGAGCAGCTGGTTCATGAACTGACCACACGGGAAGCCATTTTGGACCTAGTCCTGAGTGGAACACCAAATCTGGTCCAAGAGGTAAGGGTGTTGGGGCCACTTGGTAATAGTGATCATAGCATGATCGTGTTTGATTTAACAGCAACACCAATACCATATCAATACCCAAATTGTTCACAAAAACCAAACAAACTACTTCTAAGAGAGCTTTCTCGCTTACCGCTCCCTCTATCTGAAACAATCTCCCAGAGAAAATGAGAACCACCAAAGACATTCCGAAAACAGCTCAAAACACTACTCTTCATAGAACACTTCAACAAGAATTGATTACCCCCTCCATTATGGACAATTGCACACACATTTTTACATAAGTTTAATGTGAACACTCCCAGTTTCTCCTACCCTTTTGTGAATTCCAATGAAGTTTATCTGTAATTGGTTAAGCGTTGTTTCCCCATTGTAAGTTCACTGTAAACTGAAGTTTTATCATAAACCGCCTTGATTAAGATAAGGCGGTATAGAAAAATTGTTAAATAAATATATTAATTAATTAATGGAGGAGGGATGGTAAGAAAATACACAGTACTATCTTTTAACTTTTAAAAAGGAGACTATGGGCGGAGCTAGCCACTGAACAGAATGGACGCCTGAATTTTTGCTCCCGTTGCTGCCCAAGAATCCTGAACATATCCCGGTATTCCATTGAAGTTTGTACCCCCTACCTACATCAATAACACCGCAATACAGCTGGATGGCATCCCTGAAGCCTGCCCGGCTGGAATTTCCACAGGGATCCGGCTCAGCAGCGAAACGATCCAAACCCGAAGTGGGTTCCCCGCAGAAAATGGCCGCGGGAGAGAAGGAGGGAGTGACTGCCGGTGGCCTGCGTGAAGTGCTACAGGAATTGAAATGCGTTAAAGAAATGATTGCAGCCAATTCTAGTTCACTGAACATGATTCAAGAAGACTTGCTGGAGGTAAAAGAGAAACTCCTCACCATCACCACACGACTTAATGCAGTTGAATTACAAACCCAGAAGCATGGCGTTGCATTAGAACAGCTGGGCCCTTTGGCCAAACGAGTCCGGCACATAGAAAATCTGATTGAAGATCAAATAACCATTCCCGTAGAAATAATATCCGCCTTGTTGGAGTCCCTGAAGGCGCTGAAGGTACCGATCCGATTGGATTTCTGGAAAAAAACCATACCGGAGATGCTGCAGCTTGTCTTTGCAAGGCCTTTTGAACTAGAACGGGCCCATCGAATCCCAGCACACAAAGCTGAAAACACACGATACCCGCGCCCACTCATAATGAAGGTACTGAGATACCCACAGGTCCTACAGATCTTTCAAGCTGCACGGAAGGCCGGATCACTGCAAATCCAGGGACACAAAGTAACACTTTATCCGGATTTGAGCAAGCAAACGGTAGATCGGAGAAAAGCGTTGCTGGCCTGTAGACCCATGCTACAAAGTGCACAGGCAAGATACGGGCTATACTACCCAGGAACCATGCGGGTCACGCTGCATAATGAAACGAGGAATTTTGTTGATGCTGAAAAACTGAAAACTTTCCTACAAGAAAAATGCGGTATGGAAACCTGAGGTCAATATTCTGATCTCTCACGCAGTGTAGAGAACTCAGCGTATACTCAGGGGGTGCGGCCGTGCGTTCTCACAAATTTTAGAACGCCTTAAGCCTTGTTAAACACCTCATTGATTGTATTTCTGTTGTTCTAAATAGTTTTAATTAAACAGATATTTCTGCTTGAAATGTAGGGGTGGCAACGGGAGGTCGGGGTTGGTTACTGTTTCAGTGGATTGTGTTCACCTTAGCGATACAATGTTTGCCAGTTATGCAGTTGTTTGTGTCAGTCCAGTCCAGTACAAAACCCTCCACATACACGCAAATGCAAGTACGCGGCAGGCCTATCCATAGGATAGCTTTCACCTATAAGACAGCTTATCCCAACGTTGATGTCTAGTGATCTTTTAATGCTTTCGTTAAATGTAAAAGGTATTACTGGCCCTGTCAAGCGAAAGAAGATTTTAGCGTACTGCCAGCAAAAAAAAGCAGATATTGCCCTCTTACAAGAGACACATTTAACAGATACTGAATCGCAGAAAGTAACCTCTAAATACTTCCTGGTGGCGGCCTCGGCCTCTGCCACTCAACGCAAAGGGGGGGTAATAATATTAGTGCGCAAATTCCTGCAATCCGCCATTACCGACACACGGATTGATCCGCTAGGTCGATGGGCCAGAGTGACGATGAAAATAAATCAACAGCTTTACACATTCTTCAATATTTACGCGCCCAACCTCGATGACCCTAACTTTTTCAAACTGATAGCTAAAGAAGTTACAGCCGCGGCTCACACCAATATCATATTAGGGGGCGATTTCAATGTCATCTTGGATCCACTGTTAGATCGCACGCCCTATCGGGCTGTAGACAAAGTCAAATCGCAGGCGATTCTTAAAGGCATCATAACAGAGCTACACTTGGTAGACCCCTGGCGCCTACTTCATCCCCAAGAAAGAGACTACACATTTTATTCCATCCCACATAATACCCAAACAAGGATCGATTTCTTCCTACTGTCCACAGAGCTGATGCCCCAAGTGTTGTCCGCAGAGATATATGCTACAACGGTATCGGACCACGCCGCTGTCTCCCTAGTGTTGAATACCAACGTTACACAGCATGTTCCACCAAGATGGACATTTGATAAATCCCTACTAGCAGATGACTCCTTTGTACAGCTACTGTCAGGGGAAATTGAGACCTATTTTAAATATAATACACCCACTGATACCTCCATCTGGAGCTGGTGGGAAGGTTTTAAAGCGACCATACGAGCTCATATTACCACCTACACCATTAGACGGCGTAAAGCCAGGAAAAAAGAAAAAGATGAATTGGAACTCCAAATAAAAGCTGGGGAAAGGTTACTAGCCAAAAGAGCTGACTCAATGATATTGATTAGACTCCAAAAATTGCGATACCAATATAATGCTCTCCTCAACAAAGAAGCACTGAGTAGCATCCAGCTACAACGTAGTATATACTACTATGACAGCAACCGCTCAGGATCCCTCTTAGCTCGGCAGCTCAGACCAAAAACCAGCAAGACCGCTATAGCGGCGTTGCAGGACAATTCCGGGGGCCTTCTCCTGAGATCTGACAAAATACTAGACCGCTGCAAAGAATTCTATGAGGAACTATATCGCTCAGATACCCAATGTAGTGACAGAGCCTTTGAAGATTTTGTCTCCAAGATAGTAGGACCCACATTAACCAGTCATCAAAGTCGAACGCTGGAACAAGAGATCTCAGTAACTGAAATACAAGATGCGATCAAACAGATGGCTCGTGGCAAAGCCGCCGGTCCAGATGGTATCCCGTTGGAATTCTATAATAAATATTGCATTCAATTGGCTCCCATGCTACAGATCTACTACAGTGGCCTGCAAGATGAATCTCCAGAGATTGGAGCCCTGGCAGAGGCTGTGGTGGTAATTCACCCGAAACCGGGCAGGGATACACAAAAGATAGAGAATTACAGACCCATCTCTCTCCTAAACTCTGATTATAAAATCTATGCTAAAGTGCTTGCTAACCGATTAGGACGGATCTTAAAAGATTTGATACATGAGGATCAATGTGGATTTATACAAAACAGATCCACTACAGATAATGGAAGATTATTGGCACATGTACTGGCATCTGCCAAGACCAAGGCCGAGCCCCTGATAGGGCTAGCATTGGATGCCGAAAAAGCCTTCGATCGACTGGAATGGTCCTTTCTATTTCGATCCCTACGGTGGTTTGGGATAGGAGAAAAGTTCCTAAAACGCGTTGAATTGTTATATACCAAACCCACAGCTCGAATAGCGGTCAACTCACACCTCTCAGCCCCTTTTCAGTTGCAAAGAGGGACCAGACAGGGTTGCCCCCTGTCACCGATGCTTTTTTAATTTAGCCCTGGAACCCTTATTAATAGCGCTCCGACAGAAGGAAAACATAAAAGGAATTGAGTTAGCTGATGGTCCCTGTAAATTGTCAGCATATGCCGATGACCTGCTCATTTTTCTACAACCATCAGACCTTCCTGAAACACTGCAACTCATAGATGCATACTCAGCGATATCCGGATATAAAGTAAATTTGAATAAAACAACAATTATTCCTCTGAATGAACAGGTCAGCGAAGAAATGATGCGTGGATACCCCTTTCAATATGAGAAGTCATCCTTTAGATACCTGGGCGTGACCTATGGCACCACCTTGGAAGAGACTGTCGCAATCAACATTAAGATGTGTCAAGAAATTGTACATGATAACATCTGCAAGTGGACCCCCCTTCATTTGAGCTGGTGGGGCAGGCTAGAAACGATAAAAATGATGTTGATACCAAAACTCAGCTATATATTAAGTATGATACCCTTACGTTTCCCGACAGCCTTCTATAAGAAAATGAATAGTCAACTGATAGCCTTTCTATGGAACAACCGAGTACCCCGAATAGCTGCCTGGAAACTGAAGTTACCTAATACACAAGGCGGTGTCCATTTCCCAGATCTCGGCTGGCTACACACTGCCTCTCTTTTAAAGCAGGGTGCTCAATGGGTCGACTCTGACGACACGGATAAAGGACCTAGATGGCTGAGTGTGGAGCGGGCCCTACATTCCCCCCTGCCCACATGGCTACTGGTAGGCACAGTAGTAGACCAGACTGCACCACATAATGCTATTATCCGAGAAACACAGCATGCCTGTCGATTATTGGCATCATGTATCGATGGAGGGGATGACTTTGCCGCAGATATGCCCATATGGCTGAACCCGCGCCTTATCATCGGAGGGAAGCCTGTCTTATGGAAAAAATGGGTGGAACATGATCTTATCACCATTGGACAACTGATCAATGGAAGTGCATTTAAAACCTTTGACAGATTAAGAACGGAATTCCGATTGCCTAATACATGCTATTTCCAATGGTGTCAGCTCCGATCCTGCATGAGCAAAGCGGGTGTGTCACCTGTCTTGATACGTACAGGATGGCCACTGCGACAGAAACTTCAAGAATTACAAACAGATGCTAAAGCTGTTTCAAGATGTGTTGCGATTCTCCGATCCAAAAGTGACAAGACATGTTCTAAGATACAGTCGGTGTGGGCTACTGAAACCGGTCAAGATCTACCTCCGGAAAATTGGGACACTTTTTGGGGAACTCAAATACGTGCCACGAGAGCAGCGTCTCTCACACAATCTATGTACTTTATAGCACATCGAGTGCATATTACAGCACCGGCTAAGAAAATGAAATGGACACTACAGGAGGGAAATCGATGTTGGTCCTGTAACATGGAAATTGGGACACTGGCACATATGTTGTTCCATTGTAAATCCCTGGAAATATATTGGAACAGAGTTTGGGAACGCATATCACAGATCCTCAACTTACAAACTCCTATCACTTATCGGATAGTGATATATAAATCCATAGCTCTGGAACCTACTCTGATGAAATGGGATGGTAAACTGCTGGACTTAATGCTCGGGATAGCGCTTAAAATAGTTCTAATACACTGGAAGAATCTCGACAAAGCTTGTTTCGAGCATTGGTGGAGTCTCTTAATCCTACATAAGACCTACGAAGAGATCTATATAGCCAAGAACCCATGGTCTGGTAAACTAAGTAAGAAATGGTCAGCTTTACAAAATTATGTTTGATGAAAATGATTGCTGGAGGCTGCCTTGTGGAATGGTCTCTGCTGTAACCACATTGAACGGAGAGAGGGAGGGTGGCGTGCTGGCATGGACTGATACTAGTTCTTGTTAACGTTATTGTACTGTCTTGTTCAAGTTATTATATTCTTTTGCTATTTTGATCAATAACATCTGCTTGTATCCTGCTATATCACGATCGTTTGTATTGTTATTTTATATGTTAAAACTGAATAAAAACTACTATTAAAAAAAAAAAAAAGGAGACTATGATAAAATGAGGAAAATAGTTAAGAAAAAACTAAAAGGAGCAATTGCAAAGGTTAAAGACTTACATCAAGCTTGGGTATTGTTTAAAAATACTAACTTGGAAGCTCAGACCAGCTGTATTCCATAAGAACATAACATATGCCATACTGGGCCAGACCAAGGTCCATCAAGCTCAGTATCCTGTCTCCAACAGTGGCCAATCTAGGTCATAAGTACCTAGCAGAATCCCCAAAAGACACAGATTCCTCAATGCTTGTACTGGGTCAAGCAGTGATATCCTGGGTCTCTTTTAATAATGGTTTATGGACATTTCCTCCAGGAACTTGTCCCAATCTTTTTTAAACTCAGCTACACTAACAGCTTTTACTACATCCTCCGGTAACAAATTCCAGAGTTTGATTACACATTGAGTGAAAAAATATTTTCTCTTATTAGTCTTAAATAGGTTACCCTGTAGATTCATTGCATGTCCCTTAGTCTTTTTATATTCTAATGACGTAAACAATAGATTTACATTTACTTGTTCCACTCCATTCATTAATTTATAGTCTTCTATCATATCTCCCCTCAGCTGTCTCTTTTCCAGGTTGAAGAGCCCTAACCTTTTTAGCCTCTCTTCATAGGGGTATCCTTCCATCCCCTTTACCATTTTGGTGGCTCTTCTCTGTACCTTTTCTAATAACGCTATATCCTTTTTAAGATACGGCGACTAGAATTGCACACAATATTCAAGGTGTGGTCGCACCATGGATCGATATAGAGGCATTATAATATCCTTTGTTTTATTGGTTAAATCACTTTGAATCTGCTCCCCTATATATACCGTCCTCATTTCATATGGGGAATGAATGCATAAGGCCAACTCTCCACATCAGGATATATACCTACTCCCTGGCACATGTAGGTTTTGAAGTGTGCATTTCATCAAGTCCTTTAAAGTTAAATATTGCATCCTCTGCAATTAACTAGCAGCATCTACCTGTTTAAAGGCTACATGTGTGTGTAAGCACCAACATTTACATGTGCAAGTAGTGAAATGCCAGCACTTAACACATGTAAGCTGCTGTTTTTCCTGCATTGATGTTTCCTACATGTACATTTGCAAAAAGGCTCCGCCCACTGCATGTGCCTGCCAATCCCCTTATGTTCCTTCTATGTAGTTGAGAAACAGCTCCTTGTTTAGCAAAGCCATTTCTAAAATATTGTCGGAAATGAGTACACCCTGGCCTTACGATCTCCGTTTACTATTTCAAATATCCCTTCACATATTTTCAACACAATTATTTCTAGCCTTTATCAATGCTAAACCACCTACCCACTTAAAACTGAACTGTTTCAGCTTCTAAAGCTGCCTCAAGAAGCACTATCACATAGCTTAACATTAAGGACTCCTTTTACTAAAACCCACTAAGGTTTTGCACTTGAAGTGTGAAACAAACAGACGTTAAGTGTAAAGGCTCTGCATTACCTGTCAGAGGCGTAAGCACATGGCTGGCCCAAGGGTTTCTGTTGCCCTAGGCAGAAGCGCTGGCATGCTGACCCTCTCCCCACGCACCAAGCTGTGTCATCCTCCCCTCTCCCTGTGCTGAGTCACGCTACCACTGATTCTGGAGTCAGGGTCAGGACAGCAGCAGGCCATGTGCTTCTGAACACATGGCCTGCCGCTTCTGACCCCTTTGACACAACGTTTGGGAGTCAGAAGTGGCAGGCTATGTTTGCCGAAGTACATGGACTACTACTGTTGCTGAGCCGACCCCGCCACTAGAATCAGCAGCAGTGAGGGGAGTGGGGTGCAATGGTGTGGTGCGACTCAGCACGAGGAGGACAGGCCGGCCCTCAGTGAGGACATGCCAGCTCTGCTGGGATATCAATTCTAATGTGTACTCCAGTAAGGTGGGTTCACCTAACGACTCCCATAGGGGTGAAGTTGCATTAAGACCCCCATTGCTACTGAGCCCTTGGCGATTGCCCTGGTGCTAGTAGTAATGTGCTCTCCAGTCCTACATTCTACTCATTCCATGCCTCAACATGCAAGCACCGATTACCGTGAGTTTTAACATGCAGTGGCTGGTATGGCCACACATTAGCGCCAGTTTCAGCACATTGAAATGCCCGTTAACCGGTCTACAGGCTTTAGTAAAAGGGGCCCTAAGTTTATTAGATATAAACCTGCTAGAAAGACAAGTATTTCATCACACTATATCCTCCACAGTGTTTTAAAACCTCATCTGATGCTATGATAAAATAATTAGCCAATACTATGGAAAATGAAAAAATGCTAAAGATACATGTACTGTAAATAATTTATTCAAAGGTAACGAGAGTGACTCTCAAAAACATTTTTATGTGTTTACTTGAAACAAAAAAATATCCAAAAGAAAACCTAGCAGAGCTGAAAAACCATTTCAGTACAGTTCAAATAATAAAAAAGGCAAACAAATTAAAAAAAATAAAATAAATATTAAGAAAGTTTTTAAATTTAAGAAACATTTTGGTAACTGGATATGAAATTCATAAAAGTTATTTGAGAGAGACACACAATTCATCTTGTAAGATCTTGCCAATGTTTCTAATTATCTGCTCTATTATTCCATTCTTGACAATTTCTTAAGTGAACTCAGTGTCTATAACGGAACCAGTTTGAACTTGGAAATTCAACTTAAATCTCTACATATGCCAGGGTTTTAAGGGGATAATTTTATAACAGAGCTCCTTGCCTAATAGGGCAGGAAGCTGCCTATTTTTAGCCTATTTTATAAAAACACATAGGGGCCGATTCAGACCTGGTTAGCCGGGATTCTGATCCCACGGGGCACGTATAACCTAGCAGGATCAGAATTGCGTCCAGGCCTGTACGTGCAGGCTGGGAGCCCGATTCAAGTCGGCCTGCACATACAGGCCTTGCCCTTATAGCTTAGTCAGGACTTTTGAATGGAGCTGTGGCGCTATGGTATCAAGTTGCCATGGCACCATGGCTCCATTCAAAAGCCGTGATCCCCAGTCGCCAGACCAAAAAGTGCATTCTCTGCAGCCTGACCCCCAATCTGGCCTACCAAGGCCAGGGTCGGGCTGCGGGGAATTTCTTCTGCCCCCAACAGCCTCTTTTGGGCCCTGGACCTGCCTGATCCACCAACTAGGGGAACTTATTCCACCTCAAAGATGGAATAAGTTCCCTGTTCAGGCCGCCAGCCCTGAGCATACAGGGCCGACATTGAAATCGGCCCTATACGTCTGGGGCTGGTGACCGCCCACTACCCGCCCTAATGCTGTCCCCACTCCATTCCTTTCCTGCCCCCATCTAACTTCCCTGTACAACATGCATAGAAGTTATTCTGGGTCGGAAGGAGGCCCAAATAGTGGGGATGGACTTCCATCCCCGCTATTCGTGCCTCGGAATGACCTTCATAGGCACCTGTATATCTTCTTAAAAGACATCTAAATTGAAGCAGAAATGACATCTAAATTGAAGGTGGGAACACTATGCCTTCTCTTAAGCAGGTTTAAATTTAGTGTATAGTTTACAGATGGGCACAAATATCTTATAAAATATGCTTGTAAGTCATAACTCTACCTAAACTCCTCCTTTGTGCACACCTACTCTACAAGGCTTTCACAATGTGTACTTTTAAATTTGACCTAATTATATAAAAGCCCTATTATCCACCTGTAGGCATGAAAAAGGTTTATAAAATTGCCTACCATATGTATAAATTCAGAATCAGATCATTGGTAGATTCAACATGGAAGACATCTCCTCCGCCGCTTCCCCTCCTCTCCCCCAGCATTTACCCTCCGTCCTCTCAGTTTTCCTCATCATCTATCCTCTCCTCTTCCTCCAGAGAATGTGCCCCAGCCTCTCACTGGCCAGTGTCCAGCATCTGCTCCTGCTCAGAGCAGTGGGAGCCCATCGCTCTGTCCCCTGCCGCTCCTCCTTCTTCAGGGTTCAGCCAGCAGTGTGTACACATTGAAATCTCACTGGCATCACGTCCCGTTCATAATGTTGTGAGATCATGAACAAGACAAGCCACCTACGATGTTTAAAAGTGCATGTCAGATGAACATCTGGAAGGGTAGAGGTTCCTAGATCTCTTTTGATATAGACTTGCAAATGTTGGAGGCAAGGAATGCGATGTACCTCATGAATATTCATTAGGGTATCTTGAAGACCAGTGTCTGAGAATAGCTGAGAATCATTGCTCTAGAACAAGAAAACATTTATTTACATTTATAGGCATTTATATACCGCCTGGTGTAAGTGCAATATAGGCAGGGTACATTCAGGTAGAGTATATATTGTCCTTGGCCCCAAAGGGTTCGGAATCTATATTTTGTACCTGAGGCAACGGAGGGTTAAGTGGCTTGCCCAAGGCCAAAAGGAGCACCTTTGGGACTTAAAATCCCAGTCCCCTCAGCCCAAGGTTACTGTCCTCCATGGAATGTCATCTCAAGCAACATCAGAAAACTGTTCATCACAGAAAAGACCATAGAAGGTGCATGATAGAGACAAAACTACAATAGAATTTATTTATTTATTTATATTCTCTTATATACTGCGCTATTCTGCATCAGTGCGGTTTACATTGAACAAACTGAAATTACATTGAACAGGGCATTATAACTTGGAGATAACTATTTTACAGGGAATTCAGAAAAATATGGGGAATACACAGAAGATCTCTAATTGCAGTAAGTGAAGAGCAACCCAGAGGTCAACTGATATCTGTCACTGACACAGGAATGAAACTGGGCATACTTGATGGACCTTAAGGTTATTACTTTCTATCATATTCTGAGAAGGAAGGGAGATGTTTCTTGTGTAGACGACTCATTGACTACACTAACTCTAAAAACACCTTGGCCAAAAATATGATGATACTTGTTCTGTATTTTTCATTAATTCAATGTGATACTCGTAGACACACATTTGAGCTCCCAAACCATATTTGTATGTTTTGTCTTTGCAGCAGTCATGACTGAAGAGGACCTCAGCTCCCAGCACGTCACATTCTCTTCCACTAACTGCAGTTTTAGTTCTTCTGTGTTTTTCCTGATTGGAATTCCTGGGCTGGAATCTTGGCATTACGTGATCTCTATCCCCTTCTGTGCTGTCTATACTGTAGCTCTTCTGGTCAACAGCTCCATCCTGTGGATTATAAAGGCCGAGGAAAGCCTCCACAGTCCCATGTACCTCTTCCTGTTCATGTTAGCGATCAATGATTTGTTCTTACCTTCTTGCATTCTTCCCAAAATGCTAAGTATCTTCTGGTTCAACGCTCAAGAGATGCATTGCAATGCCTGTCTCATCCAAATGTTCTTCATTCACTCATTAACCACTGTGGAATCAGGAATCTTGGCTGCCATGGCCTTCGATCGTTACATTGCTATATGTGATCCCTTGAGATATGCATCAATCCTGTCTAATGCACTCATCCTGAAAATAGGGCTGGTCATCTTAGGTAGGGGAATAATAGTTATAATTCCATTGCCCTTCTTGATTAAAAGATTACCATGCTGCAAATCCAATGTTATATATCATTCATACTGTGAGCATATGGCAGTAGTGAAATTGGTCTGTGGTGACACAACTATTAACAATATCTATGGACTGAGTGTAATTGCTTTGGTGATAGTGTTGGATATGCTGTTTATTGCTTCATCGTATTTGATGATCATTAGAGCAGTCTTAAGACTTCCCACAATGGAAGCCCGGCAGAAAGCTTTTAGCACCTGCACCTCCCATATCTGCGTCATTTTCATAAGTTATGTACCTGGATTTTTCTCATCTCTGACACACAGATATGGGAAGAATGTCGTACCATATATTCACATAACCCTTTCCAGTTTCTACCTCCTGATCCCACCCATGTTAAATCCGATCATTTACAGTGTTAAAACAAAGCAGATCCGGGAAAAGGCACACAATGTATTCTATCACAAAAAGATTATCCATTCAGAGCATTAATGAGAGAAGTATTTAAGGAGTTTCTTGATTCTCTCCTTTGAGATCTGGTTTCAGGTTGCTCTGTTTGCCTTTAAAGACTTCTGTCTCTATCACGTCACCCTCCAGTGCCTCGCTAAACTTAGGAGGTAATTTTACAAAGCGTTTTCTGCATGTAAAGAATTTTTGCATGTGGACAATTGCTCTTATATATTTAAATGGGGTATATATGTTTAAAATGTAGGTGCACTACCATCCCCATGCTCATTCAGTTTGGTGTGATCAGCATGGATGCACTTAACATTACCCACTGGAATGGCGAGACGGGCACCCATGTTAAATGAAAAATTGCAAATTACGCTCACCAAAGATACTCATGTTACCTGTGATGTTCATGCTCTGCTCCTGAACCACTCAGTCTTTGCCCCAACCCAAGTGCAGGATTTTTAGTATGGCTATATTTTTATCAGGTGGTAAATATTATAAAAGACGTTTTAGAGCTGTTAAGTTGAAACCTCCTGACAGATCTAAAGTTTCCGCTTGTTGGAATCTGAAGGAAAGTCAGTGGCCCAAATCATTTTAAGAGTGGTACTAGAGCAATACCTGCAAGCCTTCGATCCCTGACCTTAGGGAGTGATTGATGAAACAGGTTGTTAATTCATGGGGGGGGGGGGGATTCATACAGATTGCTAGAAGAGGTTGGTGATCCCTTAAGGAGGGCTGCAGTGTCCACAGACCCCGTTGGAGGAAAAGAGGGACTACAGTGAACTTTAAGAGGTAGGGACTCCTAACATTTAAGGGGACGTGATCCAGAGAAATGGGTTTAGATTGGGTTCCCGCCTCCTAGAGGCCTCCTGTTTTTTGATAGGGGAAACCAGGGCATTTTAAAAGAAATTGCCTAGCCAAACTAGATCTTGCTGCAGAAACAAGAACAAGGGGCTCACTTCAAATCCAGTTTACCCAGGAAGATAAGACAGAAGGGATAATACAGAAGGCTTTATTAGATTCTGGGAGCAACCAGTCTACTGAACGATGCCAGCCAGTTTGTGGAAGAAGATCCAGGCAGGCCTTCCACAGTAAGAGTCCAATTCTTAGGGTACTGTACACATACACTACATTCACAGTGCCTCTACTCCTACCCCGTACAGAGAGTGAAGACAGAGTGGGATGGCCATAAGTACCACCTGAATGTAGCTGTTCTTAATTTGCAAATTTAGGGAAGGACAGAAAGTCTTAGTTCTAGTATCCAGAGCCTCCTACTGTATACCCAGTGCTCCTGATCCTGAGACACATGACCTAGTGTAAGGCCCTCAGTACTACATGCAGAGTGCCCCCTACTGGTGATAACACATAAGTTACCGAATAGGCTCCACATATGCAAGTGACAACATTCATTAACCGTATGGGGGCTTATAGAATAACTCTCCAAATTCACAAACCATACACAAAATTTAAAAAAAGCAAAACCAGAAATGGCCATGTGTCAGTTAAAGCCTGCATCAGAAGTATAAAAACAGGATAACAAATAGTGTATTTATCAAGATCAGACTCACTAGGGGGATGCCCGGGACCTAGGCAGTACACTTGCACCTATAATAGCCCCCTTCCCCTTCATGTCGAGCCCTCCTTTACTATGAAGCTGCCAGGGCTTGAAGCACGGGTGGTCCTAGCAGAGTGGAGTGGACACCAGACACCAGGCAGAAGAAGAGGCAGGAAAATAGCTGGATGTAAAACTCAATCCATATAACAAGCAGAGGCAGCGTCCAGGGACAGAGAGGAGTCAAGGTGGGCAGACCACATCTTTCTTTACATCCCTTTTGGTGCAAGAATCAGATTTACTGCACATCTATTTTAAACTTTTCAAAGATGCTGACCTAATTTAAGGATAGTGGTTTTTCTATACATTTTGCAAAAACAAATGCTATAGTAATACATTCTAATAAAGCATATTCACCACCAAACGTTCCAAAACTCTGTGATCAGCCCATTATGATGTTTTTTTGAAGTTATATATCTGTGATTTATTCTTGATTCCCTCGCATGGGCTCATGTGTATCAGTGATGCTGAGAGTTAAGCAATAAGTAGCTTAATTACTGGTAGGGTCTCCCAAGAAGAACAGGTATCAGCTGAGGTGCCAGACTAAAACAAACCACCCATCTGGGCAGCAGCACAATGGGATGATGGTGGCGGAGGATGATGTTTCTGTGACAACGACAGCAACACTTGCTTTACCTGCACAGAAAAAAAGACCTTGCCATGAAAACCCAATGGATAGTCACAACAAAGCAAATTGCGCTATAGTGCTGGAAGATGAGACCCCCTAGATCAGAAGATACTCAGTGGGCTACTGGGGATGAGCTGAAGACTTTTCAAAGCCAGCATTTATGATGTGGTTGGATCAAAGCCCTTGTAATTTTTATTTAACCAGTTTTCTATACCACCTTATCCTTTGATCAAAGTGGTTTACATTATGTAATCACTACAAACAGGTACTGGATACATTCCCTTGTTCCCAAAGGACTCACAATCTATATGTACCTGAGGGTTAAGTGGCTTGCCCAAGGCCACAAGGAGTGTCTATAGGACTAGAAATCCCAGTCCCTCTGGCCTGAGATTGCTGTCCCCAGGTGGGACTTGAACCCCTGGCCCTCCGGCCTGAGGCACTGTGTCATAGCTGCACATGAAATGACAGAAGCTGCAAAAATGTCTTACATATCAGGACATGGAATTACAAAGCATGAACAAAGGTAAGTTGCAGGTGGTCAGGAACATATACAACTCAATCTATTGGGCATCAGTAGACTGAAATGGACAGGCATCGGGCATTTTAAATCTGATGATTACATGGTTTACTATGCTGGAAATGAAAGACAACAAAGAAATGGTGTTGCATTTATAATTAAGAATAAACTTGTAAGAACTGTAATGAAATACAGTGCAATCAGTGAACACAATGCTCTGATCCTGCACACCAGCAAGATTATATTCAACATCATTCAGTGGAGACTACAACCATACCGGGAACAAGAACTGCCTGAAGTGCAAGCAGGGTTCAGGGAAGGGCAAGGAACAATATACATCATCGCAGATGCAAGATGGATCCTTGAAAAGACAAAGAATACTAACAGAATATCTATATGTGTTTTATTGACTACAGCAAGGCCTTTGAGTATATAAATCCTGAGAAACTCTGGGACACATTAAGAATCATAGGTATGCAAGAACACCTGATTGTTCTCATTCACGACCTTTATATTGATCAAGAAGCAACAATTTGAATGGAACAAGGAGAAACAGAATGGTTTAAAACCAGCAAAGGTGCATTCTTTACCCCTAACTTTATAATTTATATGCAGAACAAATCATCAGAGAAGCAAGATTGTATGAAGACAACCGAGATGTGAAGCTTTGTGGAAGACTCATCAATAACCTTCGCTATGCTGATGATAACACGTTACTGGCTGAAAGTGAAGATGATCTGAAACATTTGCTTCTCAAGATCAAGAAACATAGTCATAAAATGTAGGTAGAGAGGAGGAGGATTCCGCGGTGCTTCCTTGCTTCAGCTGGGTCAAGCACATCCATGCTGGGCTCTGCTCAGCTGAGGGCCTGCGTGCTTGGGTGGTACCAAGGCACCTTAAGAGCATCACTTTCCTGCATCTTCTTGGGAAGCTGGGATCCAATGCCTTCCCTGATTCCTGTCTGACTGCTCAAGCCCCTGAGCTCCCTCCTCCACCCTGGTGCCAGGGTAAGGAAGCATCAGGATATGGGTTTCCTAAGAGGTTTAGGGCAGTTAGGAAGCTTGTTCTTTGCTAAGAGGGAAGAAGTGATTTTATCATTTCTTGGAATGGATTGAGGTGATGTTTGTTTAGTAATTGAAGATACAGGATTGGAGGGAGAGAGATCAAAGCAGACAGGGAGAAGTGGCCTAGTGGTTGGGGCAACATACCACAGGCCAGAAGGTTGGTGGTTCAAATCCCACTAGAGGACAGCAACCTTGAGCTGGAAAGACTAGGGTTTCTAGTCCCACAGGTCTCCTTGTGGTCTTGGGCAAGCCACTTAATCCTCCATTGCCCATGTTCCCTGTAAGTACTAGTGCACATGTCTTGCATCCCCCAATTGTGTTGTGACCACTTTGATTAAAGGGTAAGGTGGTATGCAAAAATAAATAAATAATTATTTTAGTTAGTGACATTCGTCCGTGGCCACATATGTGTGTTTATGACCTGTTCTTCTTCCTGTGTCCTTGGCCCACAACCTTAGGGTCATCTTTGACTCCTCCCTTTCCTTCTCCACACATAGTCAACATATGGCTAAAACCTATTGTTTCTTTCTCTACAACATTAACAACATTTGTTCCTTCTTCCTTGAACACACTACTAAGACTCTTGTCCACTCTTTGGTCACCTCCCGTCTTGAATATTGCAACCTCCTCCTTGCTGTTCTCCCTTGGTGTCATCTCTCTCCTCTTCAGTCTATCCAGAACTCTGCTGTGCAGCTAATCTTCCGCCAGCCCCGATACAATCATATAACCCCTCTTCTAAAATCACCTCCCTGGCTCTCCTTCCATTTCTGTATCCATTTCAAACTTCTCCTTCTAACATAATTTAAACTTCTCCTTCTAATATATAAATGCATTCACCCTACTGCCCCTCATTATCTTTCTTCTCTTCTCTCTTCCTACAGCTGTCCTCATGAACTCTGCTTCTCCTCTGGCTTTCTTCTCTCTATGCCCTTTTTTTCTTCTGCAAACTCCAGTCTTCGACCTTTTCACCTTGCTGCTCCATATGCATGGAATAAACTTCCTCTGTCTTCACTTCAAGTCTCTTCTCTCCCCCTCTTCAAATCCATGCTAAAGGCTTACCTGATTGATTTCTTTGACTGGGTGACCAGGGAGTTGGACCGAGGGAGAGCCGAAGATGTGGTGTATTTAGATTTCAGTAAAGCCTTTGACACTGTTCCTCACAGGCGACTTATAAACAAACTGAGCATCCTAGGGATGGACCCTAAAGTTACTGCTTGGGTTAGAAATTGGTTGGGTGGGAGGCGACAAAGAGTACAAGTAAATGAAGCTCACTCTGAGGAGAAGGATGTTACCAGTGGTGTGCCCCAGGGATCTGTCCTTGGTCCGATTCTTTTTAAGATCTTTGTTAGTGATATAGCGGAAGGGCTGTCGGGTAAGGTTTGCCTCTTTGTGGATGATACCAAAATCTGCAATAGAGTAGACACCCAGGAAGGTGTAGATAACATGAGGAGGGATCTAGCTAAGCTTGAAGAATGGTCTAGAATTTGGCAGCTGGGATTTAATGTTAAAAAATGTAAGGTCATGCATTTGGGCTGCAGCAATCCAAGGGAGCAATATAGTATAGGGGGTGAAGTACTTTTGTCCACTAAAGAAACATAGAAATATGACAACAGAAAAAGACCACATGGCCTATCTAGTCTGTCCTTCCATAGCAACTACAACAGTCCCCTTTTTATAGAAACATAGAAATATGACGACAGAAGAGCAGGACCTAGGCATGGTTGTGTCTGATGAGCTTAAAGTAGCTAAACAGGTAGAAAAGGCAACAGCAAAAGCTAGAAGCTAGTGGAGGAGTGGCCTAGTGGTTGGGGCAAGGTACTTCAGGCTGGAAGGTCAGGGGTTCAAATCCCACTAGAGAACAGCAACCTTGGGCTGGAAGGACTGGGGTTTCTAGTCCCACAGGTGCTCCTTGTGGTCTTGGGCAAGCCACTTAAACCTCCATAGCCCATGTTCCCTGTAAAATAGTTATCTCCAAGTTATAATGCCCTGTTCAATGTAATTTCAGTTTGTTCAATATAAACCACATTGATGCAGAATAGCACAGTATGTAAGAGAATGTAAATAAATAGAAGGATGCTTGGGTGCATATGGAGAGGAATGGCTAGCAGAAAAAAGGAGGTGATAATACCTCTGTATAAGTCTTTGGTGCAACCTCATTTGGAGCATAGTGTGCAATTCTGGAGACCGCACCTTCAAAAGGATATAAACAGGATGGAGTCAGTGCAGAGGGTGGTTACTAAAATGATTAGTGGTCTTCATTATAAAGCATATGAGGACAGACTGAAGGATCTTAATATGTACACCTTAGAGGAAAGGCGGGATAGAGGTGATATGATTGAGATGTTTAAATACCTCCGTGGCATAAATATTCAGGGAGAGAGCCTCTTTCAATTGAAAGCAAGTTCTGCTACGAGGGGACATGGGATGAGGGTGAAGGGAGATAGATTCAGGAGTGACATGCGGAAATATTTCTTTATGGAAAGAGTAGTGGATCCGTGGAATAGTCTCCCAGTGGAGGTGGTAGAGATGAGGACAGTAACTGAATTCAAAAAAGCATGGGACAAACACAGAGGATCTCTAAAGGTAAAAAGTGGACTGTTGTAGTTGTTGTTATGGAAGGACAGACTAGATAGGCCATGTGGTCTTTTTCTGTCGTCATATTTCTATGTTTCTATGTTTACCTTTTTGAGGCCACATTTGGATCCTAATCCCTTGTTCTCCTTGTGTCTCCTCCCCTATTTGAACCCCCTTGTATTGTTCTGCCTGTCTTGATTAGATTGCAAGCTTTACAAGCAGAGACTGCCTTCTTTATATGTTTACACAGCACTATGTATGCCTTGTAGCACTATATAAATGATTAATAGTAGTAATAGTAGTAAAATGGGCCTGAACCTTAATGCAAAGAAGATCTGACAACTGGTGAGTTCATTGTTGATGGCAAAGAAATGGAAATAGTGGACAATTTTAACCTGCTTGGATCAATCAACCAAGAAATGACAATCAGTCAAGAAATCTGACAACACCTTGCTCTTGGCACAATGGCTGTGAAGGACCTAGACAGAATTCTCAAGCACAGAGATGTACAGTATCTCACCATACAAAGATTCAACTTGTCAAAGCCATGGTATTTTCAATAACATCAAATGGATGCAAAAGTTGGACAGTGAAAAACAAAGATGGCAAGAAAATTGATTCCTTTGACTTATGTGGTGCTGGCGAATATTACTGTGCATATCATGCTCTGCCCATACAACAAACCAGCCAGTACTAGAGGAGATCAAACCTAAGCTTTCTTTAGAAGCTCAGATGACAAGACTTTGACTTTCATACTTGGGACATATGCGAAGAAAGAGATCATTAAAGAAAGATATCATGCTTGGCAAGATCGAAGGTCAATGCAAAAGAGGAAGACTAGCAACGCAATGGACAGATATAATAGCAGCAGCTATATATACCATTTTATCAACAATTAGCCATCTGACTGAAGACCAAACACAGAAGGTCGCCATGAGTCGGCACCAACTTGATGGCATTTAACAATATTCTCAATTAACAATTATCACTGCTTCCCAGATTTACAGTCTTGTTTAAGCATCATTTTTTTAACCTGTGCTTGGTTAGGTGATTATGTGATTCATTGAATCGGTGTATTTAAAAATGGTTGTTCAGTTATTGGCTGTACTTAGCACAGATGATTGCAATGCTTTTTTGAGGGGGTATTCAGTGGTACCGAGAACCGGCACATTTTTTATTGCCTGCTAAAAGTGACTGGTTCTCATATACAGGGCTCTTTCATTAATACATAAAACCAATGGGTCAATTCAGCCGGCTCCAGATATGCCTGATAATCTTGATCCAGTCCTTGTATGACATGAAGTTCTGATTTCTTTCTTGCACTCCATACAAAAATCAAAACTACAAGTCCCTCCATGCAATGGGGCAACCCCAGTTTTTGATCAAGCCTGTCAGGCACATCTGGAGCAAGTTGGCAACCCTAATGTGTTTGATATTTTATAGAGACACATTGGTTCCTATGAGAGTTATTTTAAAAGCCTTAGG
The DNA here is from genome assembly GCA_033557465.1 of Ichthyophis bannanicus. Classification (NCBI taxonomy): domain Eukaryota; kingdom Metazoa; phylum Chordata; class Amphibia; order Gymnophiona; family Ichthyophiidae; genus Ichthyophis; species Ichthyophis bannanicus. The sequence continues at coordinate 33,773,258 of CM066035.1, read as the reverse complement.
GGCATGTTTACTAAAGTCCGCAAATCTGCGCGCCGCAAAATAGCGCACGGCAACGCGGCATTGAAACGCGCAGAAACGCGTTTAAACGCCCCGCACACGTGTGTGTCACCCCCGCACAGGTACGCGGCACACTAACGGGCCCCATACAAGTGCCGGCCCGCAAATGTCCGATAGAGGCGTGGAACGGCTAAAGGAGGGTGGAGGAAGGCTCCGGAGGGGCGGAGGGACGGGGTCAATGGGTGGAGAGTGGGAGGGGAGAGGCTCCCCGCACAGTATCGGGCCCGAATATTCATGTAAAAAATAGCGCGAGTGAAACACTCGCGGTAGAGGGCATTTAAAGGGAAGAGAAACCATTTCCGTCAGCAATGTACAGGAAAACCGGGGAAACCTAAAAAACGTGAGCAGTGTGATATATGTGCACAGAACAAAATTGCAAATAGAACCTGAAAATGACCACAACAAAAATATTAAAAATAGTAATCCAGCTGGAGAACAGTTATAGTGATGGGCAAATATAGAAAACACACCCAGCAAAGCTCCAGAAAAAAGAGATGAATATTGGAAGGGTCTACGGAGCGGAGACTCTTCCGAAAAACATTTCCTTGTTCGGAGCTTTCCTCGGAGTGTTTGCTATGGTTGCCCATTAATACCACTGTCGCCCAGCGTGGTGATATTTTGTCCCCCATTTTCCCGTGGTCATTTCCGGTGTTTATGTGCACGTTTGTCACCAGACAGGGTGCATATGCCCACAGTAAAAATGCGTAGAGCAGGGTTTGTGACTCAATCCTGCCAGGCTTACTACCTCCAGGGGCTGCAATATCTCTGTGGCCAAAGTGTGGTACAGCGGACAGAGTCATTACCTCTAGGGTCAGAGGTTCAAAGCCCAGCTGGGGCACTTGCCAGCCCAGTCCCTATATTTTACCCACCACTAAACAAAGATAGCGCAGACACCCCTGTATTGCAGGGAACTTAAGCATGGGGAAAACACCCATATTTTACCCAACACCGCACACACACCACAACAATGGTCATTACCTACAGCCAAGTCCCCCAAATGCAGTCCCGTACTGCCACAGTGCAATCAGGTCATCTGCTTTTTCTGAGAGAAGCTCATGCCAGCATGTTGGCGGACAAGTACATGTGGTGCAGGGGGCAGTGGCTGCTAGCCACAGAAGACAGAGGCCTAGCCATGTGCAGGCTGGCACAGTCCACTGCAACAGACAGGCCCTGCCGGATCCACAGTCATGGACATTCCAGGGAATCCAGCCAATCTGTGGCTACACAGTGGTGCAGTGCACACAGACAGTGCATGCAAGAACAGAAGGTCACAGGTTCAAAGCCCAGCTGGGAATCCTGCCCACATATTTTTCCCACAACTAAACAGTGATAGTAAGGACACACCTTTCATGGCGAGGACATATGCAATGGTAATACATCTATCTTTTACCCCACTGAGCACATAAACCATGAACAGGGGCAGTACCTAGAGCAGAATCACCCAAATGCAGTCCTGGTGGGCCACACACCAGTCAGGTTCCATGCTGCCACTCATACAAATGCCTGTGCTGTATATCTATGCACCACCCCCATGGCATGTAGATGTAGCTCATGCATATTCATGAGGGACAGCAGGAAAACCCGAACAGTGTGATGCAAACCTGGACTGGAGTTGGGAATCTGTGCCGTAAAGCAGCAGCCATCAAGGGCAGACACACCCACACCCACACCCACAGGCCCCATTGGCCAATGTCTCCTGGAAAGGCAGAACATTGGACCCTGCATGCAGCACCCAAAACTAGTACTTGCATAACTTACCAATGTCACCCTACACCTGAGGTATACGGTACGCAGCTCTGAGACGTTTGCTAGGAGCACAGGCAGATAGATATCCATACGTTACGTACATACTGCTAGTTGACCCCATCCAAACAATCTGTTAGGTGTTTGTGGGGTGTGCTCCAGGCCTGGCCTCTGACGGTGTTTACCACCATGGGGAGTGACCACCAGCTGTAATGCGTATCATATCCATGCCTTGCCGTGCTCAGGACCGGTTTGGTGGGCAAGGCTAATTACCCCCTCAATCGTAGCACCATGATGGCATAGGTGTGGAAGTGTGTGTCTGTCTATACCAGGGGTGGGCACCTCCGGTCCTGGAGGGCCGCAGACCAGTCAGGTTTTTGGGATATCCCTAATGAACATGCATGAGATATATATGCATTAGAGATATCCTGCCAACCTGACTGTTTGTGGCCCTCCAGGGCTGGATTTGGAGACCCCTGCCTTACACCTCTGTCATTTAAGATCATGAGTGGGCAAGGTACAGATGTCCTAGACATTGAAAGGGTATATAGAATGTGTCACATTCCTCCTCGATTCTCACCACCACCAAAAAGTTGTCTAATAGACAATTTTTTGGTGGTGGTGAGAAGTGAGGAGGACTGTGACAAATTCTATCTAAACTTTTTGATGTCTTGGACATCTGCACCTTGTCCACTCACAATCTTAAATGACAGAGGTGCAAGGCAGGGGTCTCCAGATCCAGCCCTGGAGGGCCACAAACCAGTCAGGTTGGCAGGATATCTCTAATGCATATATATCTCATGCATATTCATTAGAGATATCCCGAAAACCTGACAGGCCTGCGGCCCTCCAGGACCAAGTTTGCCCACCCCTGGTCTATACAGTGGGTGTTGGCTGCAAGCCCCTTCCACAGCCCACACTGCCAGCACTGTTGCCAGTATTGGCCAGCCAATGTGCATAATGAGGTGCAAGGTACCATGGGTATAGCCAGGACAGGGTGGCCTGGCCAGGATGCATCTGCACCGGGCATAGGGCATTGGCTGGGACATTGTAGTGTCCGGCCACCACCTACACAGACAGGGTGGTCAAAGCATGTCCTTCTGGGAGATCATGCTCACCCTGACTGTGCAGTGACCACAGCATGGCTAGGCACCCCCATAGTGCTGTATAGTAGTTCTCTCATGTGATAGGTATGGTTTTCTATTTGGGGCCCAGTCACTGATCTATCTGCTTGCTGTATATGCAGACAGCCCAGTTCTGGGTGCATGCATCTCCATTGGGACCATGCACTATGGACTAACCAGCAGAGTGTTTGTAGCTGGTATGTGTCTTGCTGGATTTGCTTGCAGGGTGCAGTGGCTGTTGGCTTGCTGCAGGGAAAAATCTGGTGGTTGAGTGCATTTTACCATATCTGGGGCTTATGTCTGTCTGCTATTGTGTTATGGCTGTGTATCGGGCTGCCCTGTGGGGGGGTGTGTTCCTCAGCAGGACTGGGTGTTAGTGTTGCCCTCTACTGCCACCTTTGCAGGGAGGTAGAGTGTGGATCTCTTGATGGGAGACCATGTTTGCCACCCGGGGGGGGGGGGGGGGGCCCAATGGGGGCTGTGGCAGACAGGGATATCCATGGTGTTTGTGCAGAAGCTAGCTATCTTACACATTAACACTGCTTTGGAACTCCTGCTTGGCCTCCATCAGCCATGGAAGGTGTTGTGGACCTGGTCCTGGGCGCCTCATTGCACACTCAGGGTGAGCACAGTACCCGCACGATGTAACGGTGTGTGGCTACTCTGTGCCAGTAAAACACCCGGTCAGTGCCCCCTACTAGGCCGAGGTGCTGTGTGGGTGCACCTGGTCACTTCCCCCAACAGGGCCGAGGTGCTGTGGGGGTGCATTCCCCATCTTGTGTCCATCTGTGGACAGCTAATTTGCATGTGCAGTGCATCATGGGTACGGGTGGCCTAACCCTATCCTGTTTATACCAGCAGACTGTCTGTGAGGTGACGTGTAGGCTATCTGCAGCCAGCCAGGGGCTTGCTTACAGCTATGGAGCTGTAGCCCAATGGTTACGTCACTGCCTATGCAGCCAGAGATCATGGATTCACAACCACAGTGGGGCCCTTTGATAGGGATGTCCACAGCTTTATTTTTATTTACTGTACATATGTCTATGCCGGCAAGACCACCCTCAGCTTACTATACCCATTAGGTGCCTCTGAGGGTGCTTTATAGGGCGCCCTGTAGGCCACCTTATGGTTGCCATCCATATAGGGTGCACTATACATTATCCTGTGTCGCAACATACATGGTGCCCTATAGGGGACATTCAAGGGTGCCTTGGCGAACAGTGCACTGTAACATGTGCCTTATGGGCCGCCGTATGTTAACATGCTGGGAGTGTGCGTTTGCTAGTAGTGGTAACAAAATAAAATTATCATGCCTCCTACAGCAATCCACAACATAATACATACTGCCTCAGCAAGCATTTTTCACTGGGCATTGTGAGGGGTTGAATCTCTGATCCCTGCACCATTGGTCAGTGTTTTAACCATTGTGCTGTGGCTCTGTTCCTGTGCTTGTGCATCAGCGCGCCGCCTTGTGCCCATCAGCGCGCCGCCTTGTGCCTATCAGCGCGCTGCCTTCTGCCGCCCGGGGACCAGTGCGCCGGCTTATGCCGCCCACAAAGAACTGTGCGCCGCCTTATGCCGCCCAAAAAGAACTGTGCGCCGCCTTATGCCGTTCCAAATTAATTTGCCTCCTAAAATAATTTTACCCATTACAGTTGCTGCCTCAGCTGGCCTTTTTTGTTGCGCACAATGGGGGATTGAACCCATGGCCCCTGCACCATTGGTCAGTGTCTTCACCATTGTACTATGGCTCTGTTGTTTTCTATACCCAACGGCGCGCCACTTTGCCTTTCCACGCGCTAATGTCGACCCCCGCACATTAGTGCGACGCGCACACGTCCGGTTGCTTACTCCCGGTTTTTTTCTTTTTTTCAGCCTGATCCGCCCACTCCTTATATGGCACAGGCACACTACCGCGGCCCCGCGCGATAAGAATGTTTAGTAAACATCCCCCTTAGTTATGATTTGGATGTCCAAAAACATGCATGTGGACATGCTCATTTTGGCTGTAAAACATCCAGAGGATGTAGAGAACATGGGGAGTTAAGTGACTTACATAAGATCATAAGGATCAGCAATGGAGTTTGAATCCCACCCTCCCTAGTCCTAGCCCACTACTCTAACCATTAGATTATTAGAGATCCCCATTCTTAAATATTATTCAGAGACATCTACATAGGCAGCCCTGTAGCCATCCATATCTGGAATGTCCATGTTAGTGAAATCGTGTCTGAGCTTGGACATGCCTGCTTTTTTTCAGACATTCTGGCTTGGACATCACAGATTGCACCTGGATGTCATTTGTAAAATGTGTCTTCACATATCTTCCTAAAATTATGCCAAGTAGGCATTGACTTTCATACTTTAAGAAGGTTCCCATTTATTAAATTATTCTCCACATGTCTGATGAATGATGTGACTCTCTGTGTCCTTTTAAATCTGTACATACTTTGTGACCCAATATAAGGAGAAAGAAACTTTGATCCAATCAGAGTCTGGGAGGAGGAGATGAATCTAAGTGATCTGATGAAACCCACCCCACATGATAGAAGAATGAAACCTGCCACTGGGCCAGCATAATGGAATACTGAATGGGATATGAATTATGAATAAAGTCTTGGAAGATGAGAGTCTGAGTCTGATTATGTGAACATATGGCGGCTAAGACACAAAGGAGATGCACGAGAAAAGATCAAGGCCAGTGACTCCAAGATGGTGCACGAGAGTGAGATGTACATGGCACCACAGATGGAAAGTCTTGCGGTGGGCATATCCAAGGGAATATCTGTGATACTGGAAGACCGCCTGATCAAATTGCAGTCATCAGTCGAACAGATGAAATAAAAATTGGATGTGCAAACCAGCCGCGCGACTGAGGTGGAACAGAGGGTCAGCCAAGTAGAGGATGACTTGGTACAAATGCGGCAGCAGATTGGAGAGCTACAAAGAGCGAATGCAGCACTAATGAAGAGAGTGGAAGACCAAGAGAATTGTTTTTATTGTATTTTTAGACTTTCTACACTGCTTTGCTGAGACTGTTTGAAGGGCAGTTTACCAAATATAATAAACCATAACCAGCTGAGTCTATTCAATAATTACTCTGCTCAAGTCATAGTTCAAAGAAAGGACATGGCATCAGTGTGCACCGCTCTGCATGGTAAAGACATTCTCTTTGCCTTACTGTATCCAGCTAAGCTCAAGGTAAACACATAACCCACAGCAACACAGACATTGAAGACCTAATTCAACAATGGACCTTTTCAATAGAAGCCAACTCGGAGCCAAAATGGAAATCAGTAACCAGACCGACAAAGACAAAATCGGAACCATGGTACACACCACTGCTGCACAAAATGAAGAAGGAATTAAGAAAATTTGAGAGAAAATGGAGACGGGTTAAAAATGATCTGCACAAGTTGGAATACCTCGCACTCCTAGCCAAATACAAGCTTGAGATTAACCTCGCCAAAAAGACGCACCACACCAACTTACTCAACAAGGCCATCAATAGACTCAGAGAGCTGTTTGAGCTAGTTAGGGGGCTCACAAAACCCTTACACGAACACGACTGCAATGGCAAAATCTCGGCCCAAGAACTGGCTGATCATTATGCTACAAAACTCAATCCTCCATGACAACCCCTGGACATTACCACAAATCAGCCAAACTGCCAGGAAACAAGCTATAAACCGATAGAAAGTTGGTCTACGTTCCAGACAATTGATGAGAATCGCATCATCCATACCATCTCAAACTTAAATACGACAACTTCTCTCCTGGATCCTTGTCCAGCAGAATGGATCAAAGCTACGAAACACGAAATTGCACATATTATAACACACATAGTGAATCAATCCCTGCAACAAGGTATCATGCCTGTTCACCTGAAAAGATCACTAATCAGGCCTATTCTAAAAAATAAGGCACTCAACAAAGAAGATCCAACCTCATACCGGCCGATATCAAGTATATCATTTCTTGCAAAGATCATCGAAAAAGTGACACAACAGCAATTACAGGACCATCTAGATGAAAACAAAATCCTTGATGACCATCAATACGGTTTCAGACCGCACCATGGAGTAGAAACCCTGCTAATAGCTCTCCTATATGGATTGAAATTCCATGTAAAAGGGGGAAGGCAATGGCAGTGGGGGTGTACTATCGAGCGCCTGGCCAGAATGACCAAATGGATGATGAAATGCACAAAGAAATCAAGGAAGCTAACAAAAGTTACAGCACAGCAATAATAATGGGTGATTTCAACTACCCCGGTATCGACTGGGTCAGTGTCACGTCAGGACATGCTAGGGAGATAAAGTTCCTAGATGAAATAAATGCTTCTTGGAGCAGCTGGTTCATGAACCGACCAGAGGGGAAGCCACATTAGACCTAATCCTTAGTGGAACACCAGATCTAGTGCAAGAGATAAGGTTGTTGGGGACACTTGGCAATAGTGATCATAGCATGATCGCCTTTGATTTAATTAGTGGAGGAGGGATAGTAAGGAAATCCACAGTACTACCTTTTAACTTTCGTAAGGGAGACTATGATAAAATGAGGAAAACAGTCAAGAAAAAAACTAAAAGGAGCAGTTGCAAAGGTTAAAGACGTACATCAGGCTTGGCTGTTGTTGAAAAATACTATCTTGGAAGCCCAGACCAGCTGTATTCCACGCTTTAAGAAAAGTGGAAAGAAGTCCAAAAAACTGCCAGCATGGTTTAAAGTTGAGGTCAGAGAGGCTGTTGTTGCCAAAAAAGCATCTTTCAGGAAATGGAAAAAAGAGCCAAACGAAGAAACCTGGAAACAGCACAAGCACTGGCAAGTCAAATGCAAGGCATTGATAAGGCAGGCAAAGGGAGAAGTTGAGAAGAAGCTTGCTGCAGAAGCAAGAACAAGAAGTAAAGACCTTTTCAAGTACATTCGTAGCAAAAAACCTGTGAGAGAGTCAGTTGGTCCATTAGATGATAAAGGGGTTAAAGGAGCACTAAGAGGCGACAAGGCGATAGCGGAGAGACTGAACTAATTCTTTGCTTCAGTCTTTACTGAAGAAGATATAGGGATATTACCCATGACTGAAGTGGTATTTAAAGGTGCAGAAGAATTGAAGGAAATATCGATACATCGAGAAGATGTATTACAACTATTAGATAAGCTGAAGAGTAGCAAATCACCTGGGCCGGATGGTATACATCCAAGGGTGTTGAAAGAACTGAAATATGAGATTGCAGACCTGCTATTAGTAATCTGTGAACTATCATTAAAATCATCTCTAATACCTGAAGATTGGAGGATCGCCAATGTAACACCAATTTTTAAAAAGGGTTCCAGGGGTGATCCGGGAAACTACAGACCGGTGAGCCTGACGTCAATACCGGAAAAAATGATAGAAACCATCATAAAGAATAAAATTACTCAGCATGTAGATAGTCATGAACTAATGAGAGACAGCCAACATAGCTTTAGACAAGGAAGATCTTGTCTTACTAATCTGTTATGTTTTTTTGAAGGAGTGAATAATCAGGTGGACAAAGGTGAGTCGGTTGATATTGTGTATCTGGACTTTCAGAAAGCCTTTGACAAGGTCCCTCATGAGAGACTTTTGGCAAAACTAAAGAGTCATGGGATAGGAGGCAGTGTACTATTGTGGATCTGGAACTGGTTAAAAGATAGAAAGCAGAGGGTAGGGCTAAATGGCCAATTTTCCCAATGGAGAAAGGTGAATAGTGGTGTACCCCAGGGATCTGTGCTGGGTCCGCTGCTTTTTGACATATTCATAAATGACCTGGAAAGTGGAATAACGAGTGAGGTTATCAAATTTGCAGATGACACAAAACTATTTAAAGCTGTTAAAACCCAAGAGGATGGTGGAAAATTGCAAGAGGATCTTGATAAATTGGAAGACTGGGCATCAAAATGGCAGATGAAATTTAATGTGGACAAGTGCAAGGTTATGCACCTAGGGAAGAACAACCCAAACTATGGTTACACGATGCAAGGTTCCACATTAGGAACCACCACCCAGGAAAAGATTTAGGCGTCATTGTGGATACCATGTTAAAACCCTCGGCCCAGTGTGCAGCAGCGGCCAAGAGAGCAAATAGAATGCTAGGTATGATAAGGAAAGGAATGGAAAATAAAACAAAGGATATTATAATGCCTCTATATCGTTCCATGGTGAGACCGCACCTTGAATATTGTGTGCAATTCTGGTCGCTGTATCTTAAAAGGATATAGAGTTATTAGAAAAGGTTCAGAGAAGAGCCACCAAAATGGTAAAGGGGATGGAAGGATACTCCTATGAAGAAAGGCTAAAAAGGCTAGGGCTCTTTAACCTGGAAAGAGACGGCTGAGGGGAGATATGATAGAAGTCTATAAATTAATGAGCGGAGTGGAACGGGTAAACGTAGATCGATTGTTTAGCTTATCAGAATATAGAAAGACTAGGGGACATGCAATGAAGCTACAGGGTAAACTATTTAAGACTAATAAAAGAAAATATTTTTTCACTCAACGTGTAATCAAACTCTGGAATTTGTTACCGGAGCATGTAGTAAAGGCTGTTAGTGTAGCTGGGTTTAAAAAAGGTTTGGACAAGTTCGTGGAGGAAAGGTCCATAAGCCATTATTAAGAAGGGACCCAGGATATCAATGCTTGAACCAATACAAGCATTGTGGAACCTGTGTCCCTTGGGGAAACTGCCAGGTACATATGACCTAGATTGGCCACTGTTGGAAACAGAATTCTGGGCTTGGTGGACCTTGGTCTGACCCAGTATGGCATATCTTATGTTCTTATGAGGTATAATGTGGATCTGTTGGTGGAAGATCCTGTTTACCACTCTCAGCCCTGGAGAAGGAGAAGAGTGGTGGTACATGATCCTCCTAGGTGTCCATAGGGGCTACAACATACAAATATATCCAAGGTGTATCAGCAGAAACTACCTATCCCACACATTAGCGCTGCTGGGGACCTGGTGCTGGGCGCCCAACCTCACCCTCAGGGTGAGTGCAGTACCTGCACAATGTGACAGTGTGTGGCTACTCTGTGCCAGTACCACACACGGTCAGTTCCCCCTACCAGGCCGAGGTGCTGTGGGGGTGCATACCCCATCTTGTGATCATCTGTAGACTGCTGATTTGCATGTGCAGTGCATCATGGGTATGGGTGGGTTAACCATATCCTGGTGACCACAGCAGACTGTTTGTGTGGTGACTTGCAGTCCTTCTGCAGCCAGCCAGGGGTTTACTAGCAGCTGTAGAGCTGTAGCCCACTGGTTACTTCACTGCCAGTGGAGCCAGAGGTCATGGGTTCAAACCCACAGTGCGGTTATTTGATTGGGCTGTCCAAAGTGTTATCTATTTTTAATGTACATTAGTGCTGCCAGCAAAAACACCCTCAGTGTACTGTACCCATAAGGTGCCTCAGAGGGTGCTTTATAGGGCGCCCTATAGGGCACCTTATGGTTACCGTCCATATACGGTGCAGTATACAGTATCCTATGTAGCGACTGATAGGGTGCCCTATAGGGGACATTATAGGGTGCCGTGGCGGATAGTGCACTTTATAATGTGCCCTATGGAGTGCCTTATAGGGTGCCTTATGTGGCACCTTAGGTTACAGCACATGAGGAGTGGAGGAGTGGCCGGGGCAAGGTACTTCAGGCCTGAAGGTCAGGGGTTCAAATCCCACTTGAGGGCAGCAACCTTGGGCTGGAAGGACTGGGGTTTGTAGTCCCACAGGTGCTCCTTGTGGTCTTGGGCAAGCCACTTAACCCTCCATAGCCCATGTTCCCTGTAAAATAGTTATCTCCAAGTTATAATGCCCTGTTCAATGTAATTTCAGTTTGTTCAATGTAAACTGCACTGATGCAGTATATAAGAGAATGAAAATAAATGAGGGTGTGTTTGATGGCAGCAATTAATAAAATACAAATAAAGTGCAGCAGGAAACAATACTTACATGTCAAAGCTGATGTCTCAGCCAGCCTTACATATTTGGCACACTGGGAATCAAACTCATGACCCCTGTATCATCAGTCAGTGCCTTAACTACTGTGCTACACTGCTTTCCTCCTTACCTGTCAGTGCACCTACTTAAGCTTTCCATGCGCTTAAATGCACAGTGCTGCCTCAAAAACAGTGCTATGACCTTGCTGTGCCTCATAGGGCGCCCTATAGGCCACTCTTTAAGCAACATTGTAGGGTGCCGTGGCAGACAGTGCACTTTAAAATGTGCCCTCTGGGGTGCCTTATGGGGTGCCTTATGCAGCACTTTATGTTACAGCGCTTTGAGAGAGTGCGTTTGCTATCAGCAGTAATTAAAATAAAATTAAAAAGCCTCATAATGCAATATTACACATAAATGGCAGTGCCTCAGCCAGCCTTATTCATTGGGCACAGTGGGGGATTGAACCTATGACCCCTGCACCATCTGTCAGGGTCTTCACCATTGTACTGCAGCCCTGCTCCTCTGTTTGCACATCAGCGCGCCTGCTTATGCTTCCCGCGCGCGTTACGCGTGTGCTAATGTGCGTGGCGTACAAGAGCACGCAGCGCACAAGAGCGCGCTCACTAATCCCGTTTTGCTATGTTTGACCAGACCGCCCACTCCTTATATGGCATCCTGCAGACTAACGCGGAGCGCACATTAAGAAACTTTAGTAAACATACCCCTAAGGGTCTAGATGTCTGTTTTTTCTTCTGATTTTATAATGTTTCTTGGGGGAGATGCCATATAAACAAATAATAAATAAATAAAAAAGAGAAACAACGCACAGTTGAGTGGCAGAAGAAAGAAGAGAATATGTTGATGCATCAGGAGGCTAGATAGGTCCAGCAGCCTCGGAAGAGGTGGTCCAATCTAACTGGCATGGTTTAGTGGTATGTAAGCCACTTGTTTTTTATATCATGTCGCAGAGTTTTATCGTATTAATACACAAATGAGAACATTTTAAGCATATTTCCCTCTAGAAGAGGCTGAGATCTACGAGGATTCAGAGTTGCAAAGTGAGGTCTGCTGGGATTCTCGTCAGTAAGGATAAAAAGCAAGAGTGTTTCCAGAGATGATCATCGATGAGCAAGAATGATATAATAAGAGACCACTGTGCCATAAGCTGAGGATTTCGGTAGGTTACTCCTCTTCTCAAGTCACTCCACTGGCTCCCTGTCCGTTTCCGTATCCAGTTCAAACTTCTCCTGCTGACCTATAAATGCATTCACTCTGTCGCTCCTCGCTACCTTTCTTCTCTTATCTCTCCTTACAACCCTTCTCAGGAACTCTGCTCTTCTAGCAAACTGCTTCTATCTGTGCCCTTCTCTTCTATTGCTAGCTCCAGACTTCGCTCCTTTCACCTTACTGTACCTTACGCCTGGAACAAACTACCTGTGTCTGTACGCCAGGCACCTTCTCTAACCCTCTTCAAATCCAGGCTGAAAACTCACCTCTTCGCTGCTGCTTTTGGATCTTGACTCACCTGATCTCCCTTTTCTTTCCCCCTTGTTTTATCCCTCTGTACACCTCCTGTGTTGTCTGTCTTGCCTAGATTGTAAGCCTTGATGAGCAGGGACTGTCTCTTGCATGTCTGTGCAGCTCTGCGTACGACTTGTAGCGCTATACAAATGCTCAGTAGTAGTAGTAGTAGATTCTGTTGATAATAGATGTATCGTCTAAGGCTGAAGTGATTATCCGAACCTGATTTTTATTGATTTGTTAAGCTAGGTTTATATTCCACTTTTCACCGGGTCAAAACTGTTTACATTGAACAAAGAATATAATTTACATATTACTATGTACAGGAGATGGCTAGCTTTACATATATATATTTTAGTGCCATTAATTCAGTGCTGTTTCCTGACAGACACTGGGTTTCTTCACAATGTATCACAGGAAATAGATTGACAGGCCTTTTCGTCCAAGGCAATGGAGAGTAAAGTGACTTGCCCAAGGTCACAAGGTATGTCAGTAGGAATTGAACCCTTGATTTTCTGGGTACTAGACAGTTACTACTACTAGTACTACTGAGCATTTGTATAGTGTTACAAGACGTACGCAGCACTGCACAGACATGTAAGAGACAGTCCCTTCTCATCAGAGCTTACAATCTGGTCGAGACAGACAACATAGAAGGTGTAGACAGGGTTACATCTAGGGGGAATGGTAAAGAAACACAACGAGATCAGGTTGTGCTAAAGTATTCATGGAAGAGGAATGTGTTCAAATAGACAGACTGAGTTGTTCTTCTTATCTGTTCTTGAAAGTTGAGTTTTCTGATCAAGGATTATAGCCAAGTGCTTAACTTCACTTTTCACCTTGATGGTGAAGTCTTCGAGATCTATTGTATTTATCACAAATCCAGTAGAAGATGTGCATGTATTTTAGTAATTTATGTTTTAAACTGAGATCCCTTCCCATTGTAAATCGCATCCTTAGCACTTCTGAAGTTGAGGTTGTATGTACTGACCCAGTAGTGTGAATTGAAAACAATTTTAAGCATCATTTTCATTCTCAATGCCTCAGACTTAGTAAAGTGTGACTGAATTTATTTCGGAAGTATTTTGACTGTAGAAGAATGTTATTAGATTTCCTCCAAGTTCACATTTAGATCTTTAATTTTGTTCCTTGATGCGTTAGGACAAATACCCTTGATCATTTCAGTAGCTGCCCTTGGGATCGATTCCATGGCTGCTGAAAAAGCAAATAGAATGTCACAGATGATTCCAAAACGGATGGAGAACAAAGCTGAGAATATTGTTAGGCCTCTGTTTATCCCTAGTGTAACTGCATCTTGACTTTTGTGTGTTCTTATGGTCACCTCATCTCCAAAAGGATATAACAGAACAGAAAAAAAGTCTCAGAGAAGGGTGGGAAAAATGATAAAGCGGATAGAGCATCTCCCTTATGAAGTAAGGCTAACATACTAATAGTGGTGCACAGACCAAACTGTTTTGTTTTGTTTAGCTTTTTCTGCCATTTAATAATTTTTTTGTTTTCTTTGGATAATTTCACAGGTACACTAAAAATTTTTTTTTTTAAACTGCCTCTAATGTTTCGATTGATTTTTACGTTTTTTGGTGCGCTGAATCCAAATCTGGTAACCAATTTGCTCCATCACGTACAGATTTTTTGCTACATTGGGTTAGCAGTTTGAGGTGAACGTTTCAGATTGAGTGCGATCGAGATAAAAGTTTCTTGGATGAATTCTTTATACTAATTGTTTAGTAGTTATTCAAATAAGAATAAAGAAAATTGTAACAAGGCAGCACATAAGAACAGAGTAATGTCAACAAAACACACTGTGATGGTAGCAAAATTGTCTGCACTTAAAACAGCCACATACATGTGCACAAACATTGAGCATATAAGAGCGAGGTTAGACACAAAGCAAAGCAAAGAAATGTGCAAAAAATGCTGTACAGGTATGTATGTAAGAATAGAAAACGCAAACCGCACCATTGCAATACATGAAGGCAAACACCCGATGGTGTGAAAATAAAATTCTAATAAATGAGATCCGACACTGTGGTAATAACTAGCAAATTTTTATTTCAAAGTTTAGTAAAAACACGATATTTGTCAACACAGTTTAGATTTTAAAGTCATTCTTGGGTCAATCAATCTCCTGGTGGGCCCGTTTCTTCTTCCCCCGAATGCTTCTCTTGGTGTGCTGCTTGGCGTATTTTTCATCTGGGGTTTCCCGCAGCAGCAACCAGCAGAAATCAGCCATCATAGTGGTGTTCCATCTTCCTTGGTACCTTCTCTCTGTGTCCTTGATGTCCTGGTGAAACCTTTCACCTTGTTCTTCACTGTACGCCCCCAAGTTTTCGGGAAAGTAGTTCACATGGGAGTGCAAGAAATGGACTTTCAGGCTCATGTTACAGCCTTGTTCTTTGAAGGCATTGAGCATCCTGGCAACAATATCCTTATAGTTCTCATCCCGCCTGTTCCCCAAGAATTTGAGAACATCATCCTTGAAGGAATCCCAGGCTTCTTTTTCCTTCTCAGACATCGTTTCAGCGAATGCTCCATCTGAAATGAGTTTCCTTATATCAGGGCCAACAAACACTCCTTCCTTTAGCTTTGCTTCAGAAAGTCGGGGGAACTTTGAGCAAAGGTACCGAAAGCACTCACCATCTTTTGGAAGGGACTTGTTGAATTGCTTAATGAGACCCAACTTAATGTGGAGAGGTGGTAATAGAATTTTATCACGAGGTACCAAGCTCTGATGAAGAACATTTTTCTCACCGGGTCTCAAATACTCCCGAATTGGCCAGTCTTTTTTCCCCCAGTGTAGGTCGCGGGCCCGGCTATCCCACAAGCAAAGGAAGCAGGGATATTTGGTGAAACCGGATTGCTGCCCTAATAGCATGGATAGAATTTTAAAGTCTCCACAAATCATCCACTTATGCTCATCATAACGAATCTTCTGAAGAATCAGGGCCAAATTCTCATATTTTTCTTGGAGAATAACAGAGTGAGCAATAGGAACTGAAGCGAATGTGTTGCCATTATGAAGAAGACCACCTTTTATGCTGTCTTTTGACGAATCAATGAACAGCCACCATTCAGCAGGATCATACTTGAGTTTAAACTTTTCCATCACTCCGTATATATCGTTGCAAAATACCAAATCTTCCTCTTTGCTGAAATACTTCAAAAATTGTGTCTCGCGGTTGCGGTACCAATAAAAAGTTGTTCCTGGTGACAATAGATTTTTCTGTTTAAGCCGAGAACCTAGCAGTTGGGCAGCATCTTTTGGGAGTCCTAAATCCCGGACTAAATCATTCAATTCAGCTTGAGAGAAAAGTTCAGGTTTCGGATCTGGTTCAGTTTCAAACTCGGAAGTACTGGACTCATCGGGAAAAGCCATCTGATGAGTCTCATCATGATCAGAACCGTCCACACAAATATGATCCAAAGATTTTGGTGGTTCAGGCACAGGTACTTCGTTGCTATGAGGCATAGGCCTAATTGCTGAGGGAAGGTTGGGGTAACTTATTACGTTCTTATTTTTTAAGTTGTATCCCTTCACAATGCAAGAGCAAAAATAGCAGTCACTGCTGTGGTCTCTTTGTTCACGCCAAATCATAGGTATTCCGAAACGAAATGCTTGTTTTTTACCTTTCATCCATAAGCGTAGATCTTCCTCACATGTCTTGCACACTTTGTGAGGAGCCCACGGTTTGTCTTGATCGCCTAACTTCACACCGAAATAGGCGAAATATACTTTTTTAATAAATGCAGAAATGTTCCTCTGCCGCTTTTTCACGGTATATTCCCCACAAATAAAACAAAAACTGTCCGGAGAGTTGACGCAACCTCTGGCTCTGTGAGCCATCACAAATACACAGCACTGCAAACTACAACTGTAGTGAACCACTTCGGAATAAAGCTGGATTACGACTGAGCAAACAAAAGGTAATAATGAACTTGCAAGAAACTGAAAATTTGACAGGAACGTTCATGTCGCAACCACCGTGTTTGAGCGAGCGAACGAGGCGAGGCGAACAGGAAAGAACATGCGCCAGCGCGAGTACTGGATTTAGCCCCCCGCCTCCCAATTGTCCTGTTAATGTATAAAATGAATACAAAACACTCTAAAATATCATGAGGGAGTGTTTCTAGTTAGTTAACCATTACAACCTCTATTTTGGGCCAAGAAAATAAACTGCAGTCGGCTAAAAAGAAATTATGTGAACATTCCTTATATGGGTAAGAAATCTAACTTTGCAAGAAAACGTGACGTGATGGAACATTTTGGCTATTTTTCCTGGATTCAGCACCCCAAAATCTATAGGAATCAGTTGCAAAACTGGAGGCAGTTTTTTGGTAGTGTACCTGTGTTTTCTTTCATTCCGAGGGACAATGTCATTAATAGCATACACAAAGGAGCAATAGGGCGCACTAATGATGACATGGAAAAAAACAACTAAATTTGGGACTTTTACCATCTTTTTGGGTTAAAAGCAACATAAAAAAACTTGGGAAATGTTTCAAATCAATACACATCCCTACATATTAAGTCTCTTCAGCTTGGAGAAAAGATGACAGAAAAGGATTGTTGTTTAATCTTTCAAACAACATAAAAACAAGAAGATTCTCCAGGAAACTAATGACTAATAGATGGAAAACAAATAACTCATGTCACGGTGCATAACTGCTTTCAGCACATAGATATTATATTAGATCTTAAAAAATAAACTGAGTGATATACCTTCGAAGGTTAGTAGAAAATACTAGTAGAAAAGACATATTCCCTTCATCAAGAGAAACAGATGACTTACTGTTTATTTTTATATCCAATATTAGGTAGCCCCCTAGGACTGCTATTTAAATGGATGTATTTGCCCAGATAGCAATTGAATATTGATGATATCTGGACAAAGTTAAGTAGGGGCAATGACACAAAAGGAGTCATTCCGAGCCGTGAATAGCGGGGATGGACATCCCAATGGGACAGGTTCAGATCGGGTGTACAGAGGGCTGGTATTGTAGCAGCAGATAAGCATGCAATAAATAAATCCAGGAGTCTTTTCAAGGATCCAAGCCAGTTTAATGTGCACATGGCTCAAGCAATAAGCAATTTCAAAATGGCTGAGCAATGGCTTCTAGTAAAACAACAACTTTTATAGCTTTCTTGTCCATTCTAAGCCTAGGCAAACTTTTCATTGGTCCCAGTACCCCTCTCACCCATCTATTGGTCCCGGTACTGATATGGCTACCCAATAGGGACTCTGGTCTGGGCCCAGCACCTGGTTGCCCCCCTTCTAGTCCCAATTACAATGGTCAGTGTCTCCAACTTGTTACTTCTCTCCTCCAAGGTCGCTGAGCTTGTTAAAACATATGGGAAGCAGAGGCACTGTGACCTTGCTCTCTGCAGAGTTAATTAATTCCATAGAAGCATAGCACACCTTATCAGTACCAATTAAACTTGTTTTTCTTTATTTTCTCAGTTTCGTTTCTGCTTAGCTATGTTCAGTTAAACTGAGTTAAGTTTCAATTCTATGGTGTCGTCATTCAGGGGGGTTTTCATTCCTCTGGGCCTAACTACAGGCTTCAGTTACAGGTCAAGCTGCTCAGGCCTGTCTGCTTAGTTCAATTAGCATGGATCATAGGCCGTCGCCTACCACATTCCCCCCTTTGATTATTCTCACCCGCATGTTAATAAGGTATGAGAATCAAATCACATAATACTAGGTAAAGGTATCACTCTGTGGTATAGGGTAGTAAGTTCACATAGCTAATATCTTTGTAGCTGTCTTACGCTCTACAGTGTTATTAATAACTGAAGTTATCATTTGCAAGCAAAATGGCAAGAAACAAGGGAGCAACAGGCAGATAGTCAAAGTCCATAGTTTGGCAAGAGTGGGAAAAAGAACTAAAGGATTAGAAGGTTCAGTTGCATCTTTTGTTGTGCTGTCGTAAAGCTTCTGATTTAGACAGACCAGCTGTCCATCCTTCGTAGTAGATTGTGGTCCAGTCCGAACAAAACACAAACTGTCAACAATGGGGTGGGCCAATACCCACTCACTAGTAGTATTATGTAAATCAGTCTGATTGTATAGGATAGAATAGTTCAGTTCTTGCGTCTCCCAGGGCCACTGATCTCCCATCTTAGTTCCTCCACAATAGAAACAGTCAGAAGTGTGGAGACTAGATGCTATTGCTCCAGCAAGTTCAAGAAACAAGTTCTGGTGGTGGTATGAGGAATTGCAACGGTGGCTTGCATAGCCTTGTAGAAAGTCAAGATCTAGAACAACTTTTGGATTGGAGAGTATACCAATGCAAGTATAGGAAGAATGATAAAACAAGGTCTGAGTGACCTTCGGTCCAGTTCATGTTGTACTTATACAGGCTGCCCAGGGAGATAAGGCAAAAGTCATTTCAAAGCACTCCAAGGCTGCTGCCAAAATAAAGCAATAATAATAATTCATAATGGGCATAGTCTCTGGAAAATTGGTGGAACTGTCGACTTCCACAACAGATAACAGATGTAGGGTTGATTGTAGATCCTCAAGCTTCTGCCGTACGTAGACCTACCAGCGTTTTGGCAGGAGTAGGGCTGTAGATTCCAAAGTATCACTGTCCTCTGGGATGTCTCAATTTCTTAAAATATCATAGCATAGTCTCTTAGGCTATTATTGCTTCTTTAGAGCAGTTCACTCTTTAGGAGATCAAAACAGTCTTTTCAGAGTATTTAAACACAGTCTCTTAGAAGATTCAATTTCTTAACACAACACAGTCTCTTTCTGATGATTGCAGGTTTTTTCAGATGCGAGGCTTACCTTCAGATAAACAAACAGTCTTGAAATAGTGCAGTTTCTGAGGGACCAATAAGTCTTAGGTCCGTGGTTGTTGTCGTAGGGTGAGGTGCAATGGAGTCTCAGGATGCTGTACAGTAGTCCAGTGATCAGGTTCAAGAGCAGCTGCTGGCTTCACTTGATTATGATGGGTCCAAGGTTCAAATTCTGCGACTTTTACTGCAGTTGGAGTTGTTGACAGGATGACGACATAGGGTCCCCTCCAATGCAGGGCTAACAGTATCTTTCTCCACTCTTTGATCCACACCGAGACTCCAGGCTTGAAAGGATGCAGGGGTGCAGGCAAATTGATGAGTAATCGATTTTGTACTCAGGTATGAAGACTTCTGCAAAACAGAACTTAAAACCAATAGTTCATGTCTAATAATTTCAGATCCTATCTGTCTCATATCTCCTTTTATTTCCTATACAATAGGCAGGGGTTGCCCATACAGAATCTCAAAAAGGGAAACTCCTAAAGACTTGGCAGGGGCTAAGTATATCCTAAGAAGGGCTATGGGAAGAACCTGGGGCCACTTCAGGTAAACCTCTTGGCAAAGTTTAGACAACTGAGATTTCAGGGTTCTATTCATATATTCTACTTTTCCTAAATTCTGAGATTTATAGGCAGTATGTATCTATTAATATCAATATCTTGGGGCTATACTTAATGGACTTGCTTCCTAAGGTTATCCACCCTCATTCTTTGTACAGGGCCCCATATGCATGCAAGGTTGTAAGGGTATACTTGAAATCTGGGTACACATTTAGACAGGGCTCTTTTCCTATTGTTAGTGCTCTAGTGAGGACTATCAGTTCAGCTTTCTGTGGTGAAGTTTCTGGGGCCAGGGCTGAGGACTCAACTACCAAATCAGGGGTCACCACTGCATATCTAGCACAACAATGTCCATTGATGATGAAACTGCCTTCAGCCACAAAGAAAGTCTGTTCAGGGTTCTCCAGAGGGACATCAGTCAAATCCAGGTGGCTTGAGAATACAGTGTCCATAATTTCTAAACAGTCATGATCAGGGGATCAAGACCAACTGATAACAACATAGCAGGATTGAAAGCTTGACTGACCCTTCAGTTGTATCTGGGGTTTTCACACAACATACTCTAATATTTCAACATTCATAGATTTGTTAGCTAGTAATTTCCTTTGTATTTCATATTGGTTAGAACAGAGTGTGGTACAGTAACTTGAAGATTCTGTCTCAAAGTGAGCTTGTCAGCTTTGCTCACTAGGAGGGCTGTAGCTTGCAACAGCTCTCAAATAAGGGGCCAGCCTTTTGCAACTACATCCAATTGTTTGACAAATAGGCTACTGGTTGTTGCCAAGGTCCAAGAGATTGAGTCAACACTCCTAGAACATTTCCTTGCGACTCATGAACATAGAGACTGTAAGGTTTTCTGGACATCTGGTAGACCCAGAATTGGTGACAACATCAGAGTGTTTTTTTCAAAGATCAAAAGACTGCATCCTGTTCAAGTCCCCATTCCTCTGGAGACTTTTCCATTCCTTTGATAGCTTGATACAATGGTTTTTTTTTGTTTGTTTTTTTTCTCTAGCAGCGCAAAATTGGGGATCCATATACAACATACTCTGTGGCACCCAAGAAGGCTCTCACTTGCCTCCTGGTGATTGGAGTAGGAATACTGCATACAGCTGCTTTGCGTTCTGCTAAGGGTTCCAGGCGTCGAATTCCGCTGGACAACTGGAATCCTAGGTATTTAACTTGTTTGACATAATTATGCTTTGGCTCTTGAGACTTTGTATCCAGCCTCATTAAAAAGGTGCAAGAGTTCACTGGTGGCTGGTGGACATTCACTTTCTGAGTTGGTGGTTATGAGCAAGTTGTCCACATATTGAAGTAGAATTTTTTCTTTTTTTTTTTTTCTTGAGTTTCTGGATAACTTGTCAAATCTTTTGCTGAGTGAGGCGAGTTCTTGAATTCTTGAGGTAATCTTGTCCAGATGAGTTGGCCCCGCCTCCTTGTAGTGGGGTCTTGGGCTAAGCGTATACAGAAAAAGGCATCTTTTTAAGTCCAGAATGATGAAATGTATAGCTTCAGCAGAGATCAGTTCCAAGAGAATATAAGGATTTTGGTACCACTGGTTGTATAGTTTCAGCTGCATCATTCATTCTTTCTTAGATCCTGCACTGGGCGGTAATCACCTGTCCCAGGCTTCTTGACTGGCTTGAGGGTGACAATGGCAGGGGCTATGTTCTTCGCTAGGCCAGGTAGATTATCTTCTGCCCATCCTCCAGGTGGGGCTATGAGGTTGGTAAGTGTACAGCTTGTTGCTTTGGATGCAGGTGAATAGAACCGCCATTCTTCTTCTTGGGGACAGTTAACACCATCAGGCCAGCAGATTTTGAGTTTCATTTTTTTCCCCTTCAACAAAGGATATCTGTGCTTGAAGCTTTGCAAGCAGGTCTCGGCCCAAAAATGGAATAGGGCATTCAGGCATATACAGGAACTGGTACATTATTATTTTTTTTTTTCTAGTTCACACTTGTGGTTCTGCAGAAAAGGCTTTGCGAGAAAAACACAGGGGCTACTGGCTTTAGTATTCTGCTCCTGTATCCCCCATAAAAGTCCATATATTGGTCCCCTATTTTTCAGACTGACTCCTGGGGACCCAGGGAAACTGGAGAGTCCGGTCTGGCCTAGTCTTCATCCATGCTGTAGCCCTCTCAGGCTGCCACTCACGCTATAGCTGCTCCACTCTCGTGCTGAAACACTGTGCTTGGTTTTATTCTGTCTATGATTCTACAATCAAGTACTCCCTCCTGGGGTGGAGTCAAGATACGGGCATTCACTTCTCTAATGTCCTTCTTTTTCTATAATGGGCGCACTCACACCCAGTTTTTCACTTCCTCTGTTCCTTCGATTAGGATAACCTCCTCACATCATTCAACTAAAATATCATTCACTTTCTCTGTTACATTTATTTTCACAATTCACACACCCTCTGATTAACTTTCATTTAACCATTATGCCCGCAAATTCATCCAGTTCTCTGCAATTTCCGTTCATTAGTTCAATCAAGTCCTAAAACTTCTCAGTGTATAATGCAGTTTTGTTTTTTTTTCAGTTCTAAACAAGTCTGGTCAGCTGACTTTCACTTCTAGTCCGGAGGGGGTGGACATTCCCCTGTTGCAGAGGTGGCTAGCAAACTACTTGGGAATCTGTAGTCCCCCCCCCCCTCTCCTGGATTCTGTTTCTCCTAGCAATGCTCTATCCAGGAGGTTGATTTTTTTTTTTTTCTCCTGACGGCAATCTGGCCAAGTGGGTTGGTGAGTTTCCATAATACTAGTTACTAATTCTGTCAGCTCCTGGGGCTTGCTAGTATAGGAGGCATAATGCGACCTCCAATTTAATAAATCAGTTGTAGAGAAAGGAATATACACATAAGTTAGGGGTCCCGCTACCACTTCATCATTATCATTCTTTACGGGCACTCCCGGAACTTGCCTTAAGGGAAACAGTTGGGCTGTCCCCGGCGTCATTTGGGATCTAAGGGTTATTGTCGTTGCCTTTGCTTGCAGGAGTCGCTTTCTTTTTCTCAACTGGTTTTGCTTTGGGTTTCTCTTTCACTGGCGTGCTAGTGCTAGCGCTGGCTTTCTCGATTATTTGTACACTGTCCTCCTCCTCTTCTGGGGAATTTCCTCTCTCTCCTTCTTCTATCTCTGCTTCTGATTCACTTTTTACATCCTCCACTTCTCTTTCCACTAATTCTTCTTTCTCTTCTCTAGGAGGGGGACCGGGGGTTGGGTCCCGCCTTGGCTCTGGCCGTCTCTGGGGTTCTGGGGCAGGACGCCGCCGGGCTATTCTTACTGGACCTGGGGTTCGGGGCTGCCTGAGGACTACTTCTGGGGAATCAGGATCTGCCAGGATGGTCTTCGTGGCTTTCTTATCCTGCTCTTTCATTCTAGGCTGTTCCGTTTTCTGTCTAGAATCTGTTTTAGCTAACATTATTCTGCACTGTTCCTCATAACAGCGCTGCGCCCAGGAGGGCGGATCTTCACAAATACTTAACCAGGAATCTATATAGGGGTACTGATCTGGGTGCGCTACCCGCACTCTACGGTGTATTGACTGGATAATCTCTACAGTGAACGTTCCCTCTCGGGGCCAGATGGGGGTCTAGATCGGGCCACTCCCTAGTACACAAAATCTGCAAACGGGCTGCTGTCATTTTTAATACCATAATCTCCTGAACAGAACTACTTACAGAGAGAGAGAGAGAGACGAGACAGGATATCTAGAAATTCTGGGGCAAAATCCTGATTGGGACAGAGACATTTCATAATCTTCAGTAAATCCCTTACTGAAATTCTTGATCATACTTGAAAAGACACTTATTATTTCTGTAAACATAGGGCAGGCAGGAAACACTTAGATTGAGCACATACATCCATTATGCTTCTTATAGAGAGAACTATAGCTATCTGTCAGCATGTCTCTGCAAAAGAAATTATTTTTTTAGTTCAGGAAGCAAATATTTAAAAGACATTCCGGATATTTTTCATAAAATACAGTACACCTTTCCCTTTTTTTTTTTAATACAGAAAAGCTAACTGATTTGTTATTAGTAACCAGCACAGAGGGGAAGCATGCATTCAAATGACTTATACTCTTTCATAAAAAGATAAACTTTGTTTTTAAAACTTTTGGTTAAACAGAGCTAGTGAAACAATTGAACTGTGCTCATAAAAAGAGACTTCTCATTCACATGGACAGAGATGCCAGAAAAAAACAATTTAAATCAATGTTAAGTCGTGATCTAATTACTTTGTAGATCAAAGGAAAAACAAAAACAGTTCTTTATCATTTCCTATTTAAACTGTTTCAGTGCTTACTGAAAATTTGAACATACAGCCGACAGAAATTCCTCTCACTTGGTCCGCAACCCATAAGGGATTAATACAAACTTAATCCTTTTCAGGCTAAACCCAAAAACTATCGGGACCCACAATCCTGACTAAACATTCTTATTAAATGATAAATAAATGATATATATTACATAACCACAGCAGAAGGAACAAAAACATATTAAATAAAACAGGTACAATTTGCCTGAAATAAGCACAAACTACCAGCATTGAGGTTTAAGCCTGCACAAGATTAGAAAGACGACACTAGACATTCTTTCCTTCAGACACGCCCCCTGTCAGTTTTTCACACTGCAGTAGAAAAACTAACTGGGTCAGACCAGCTTTTTGATTTCTAAAAATGACTGTAGGTGTTTTGGGTCTTCATTCTGCTCTATTAATACAATTTCTTAATCAGTGAACTGTCACAAATTACTCAACAGAATAATCTCACATATATAACAAAAGGGAAACTCGCAGTTTCAACAGATAGCAAAAATCAAATACACAGGACGGACAATACACCAAACGCTTCATCCGTTTCGCGACCTAGACGCAGTCACCCGACTAGGAACTGCGCTAGTCCAGAGTCCACTCTGCTTGGTCCGTGCTGCCAGACCTCTCATTCACACTTCATTCACACAATCATGCTAGCAACGTATCTTAGAATGCATTCCTTTCTATCTATTCTGACTAGTCTTTTTCCCAATTACAAAAAGGATGAGGGTTTCACCCGGCGAATTCCCATGCGGGGTTACTCGGCCCTTCCTTGAGAGCTCTCTTACCAATTCCCAATATCTCGAGATTACAAATTCCAAGTTCCACTGGCAGTACTGCTCTTTCTATTTCTGTCTAGACATACCAAAAACCCAGTCCTGTCTGCTCTGACCAGGCTGAATCATGATCCTCTATAACAGCTGTACCTAGCGAATACTCATGCAAGGATTTTCAAACAAAGACTTAAGTCTTACCAAAGTTTGCAAACTGCAGTTCTAACTCATCTGTCTAGACAGGTTTTCAAAACTATACTTACCAGATCTGGTTCCCAAGCTTCTGAGTTGGATCCTGGACTCCCCCGGGTCGGAAGTGTTAGCCAGCTGGACTCAGTGCCTGCCGAGGCCAGGCAGAACTCCCTCCGATACAAGAGGATCGGTGGGCCCAGGGAGATTCCCCTGCGTCGGATTGGCATGGTTCCAACTGGACCAAACCTCAAGGCGAATTACGTGGATTTATTCACTTGAACACTATCCACCACTCGCACTTCTCGGCCAACGCACCAAGAATGTAGCAGCAGATAAGCATGCAATAAATAAATCCAGGAGTCTTTTCAAGGATCCAAGCCAGTTTAATGTGCACATGGCTCAAGCAATAAGCAATTTCAAAATGGCTGAGCAATGGCTTCTAGTAAAACAACAACTTTTATAGCTTTCTTGTCCATTCTAAGCCTAGGCAAACTTTTCATTGGTCCCAGTACCCCTCTCACCCATCTATTGGTCCCGGTACTGATATGGCTACCCAATAGGGACTCTGGTCTGGGCCCAGCACCTGGTTGCCCCCCTTCTAGTCCCAATTACAATGGTCAGTGTCTCCAACTTGTTACTTCTCTCCTCCAAGGTCGCTGAGCTTGTTAAAACATATGGGAAGCAGAGGCACTGTGACCTTGCTCTCTGCAGAGTTAATTAATTCCATAGAAGCATAGCACACCTTATCAGTACCAATTAAACTTGTTTTTCTTTATTTTCTCAGTTTCGTTTCTGCTTAGCTATGTTCAGTTAAACTGAGTTAAGTTTCAATTCTATGGTGTCGTCATTCAGGGGGGTTTTCATTCCTCTGGGCCTAACTACAGGCTTCAGTTACAGGTCAAGCTGCTCAGGCCTGTCTGCTTAGTTCAATTAGCATGGATCATAGGCCGTCGCCTACCACAGTATGTCCAGGACTGAATCGGGCCCAAACTGCAAGGCCACTGCTTAGGCAAGCACTTGTCAGTTATACAAAAAGCAGTCTTTTCCAGATTGGCTATAATGCGAGGGAGTGACAGAGCTGAGGATGTTTACGTGCAGGCAGTGCACAAGATGAATTTCAGAACCTGAAATAAGGTAGCTAGTGTCTTGAACTGGAGACATACACTGTTAGTGTTTGCTTCTTGCAGGCCAGTACCATAAACTGGCCCATCATAAAGTGCACTGGACCGGCAGCCCTGACCAGACTGTGACTTTTCACATGAATGTCCCAAACCTTGGAGTCATCCTGGCCACATGGCAGCTAAGAAAGGTGTATCTAAGGACTGCAAGAGAAAATCAGGCTCCTTGAGGCCTTTGGATCCTTTAATCTTTTAGGGTCTTGGTTCCTGACTGATGCTGATCAAGGAGATGCAAGATCCTCCATGTGATCTCTCTATCTCTGACTGTAATCTTCACTGCATGGTCTCTCTCTCATCTAGACTCGTAAGAGACAATCTCTTGCTGTCAGTCTTGTTTCATTGTATGCTCCTTTATCTAACTCCAAGCTGAACAATGCTGCTTGATTGCCCATGAACTACAAGGAATCCTGCAGAGGCGCTGCATAAGAAATGTCCCCTTAGTAGTGAGAGTTAGCTAGCACATTATTAAGAAAATATGTGGTAATTCTGCTGAGAGTTCTCATTGTCTGTTTATATTGCCTCTGAAATCTCTCTATAATACCTGATATCCTTCCTGAACAGAATCTAGTAAACTGATTCAGAAACACAACTTCATATACATAGTTGCTGTGGTTTTGAACTTGTCCAGAGCAGCCATAATCCAGAGTGCATAATTATTTCTTGGTTCCTCGCTGCTCCCCACAATAAGGCCCTGCCTATGGAATCCTTCTAATCCCACCTCCATCTCAGGATTGTAGTTATTAAGGTGCCCTACTGCCAACACATGATATAAGAACATAAGAGATGCCATCCTGGGTCAGACCAAGTATCCTGTTTTCAAGAATGGTCAATATAGGTCACAAATACCTGTCAGGTTTCCAAAAAGATGTGTATGCTATTAATAACTAGGTCCAAATGCATAAAATGGGACCTGTGATAAAATAACACACATTGGTGGTAAAATAGCATGCATTCATGATAGCACACTTTACCAAATGCAACCCTAAGTGGATATATTTTGTTTGGAAGTTTTCCATCCAAAATTGAAAGGCATATTTTAGAAAGCCCAATTATGTGCTTGCAGCTATGTCCCAAGTGAAAACATCTGGGCATGTGTAAGTCTGATCTAATATCAACGGAGCTCCACCTCTCAAGCTAGATGTATGTGTAACATCAAACTAGGAAATGCAGGTGCACATGAGGATGGACATCCAAGGGCAGAGGGCGGCAGTATTTTAGAAACAAGTAAGAAAAGACGACAAAAGAACTTCAAGGACTTGCACGTGTCTTCTTGTTGTTGTTAAGTGCCATCAAGTCGGTTTCAACTCATGGCAACCATCTGGATAGTTGTCCTAAACTATGTTTGGTCTTCAGTCAGGCGACTGTTTGTTGAAAGAGTGGCATCCATAGCTGCTGTTATTGTATCGATCCATCTCATTGCTAGCCTTCCCCTTTTGCATTGACCTTCTACCTTTCCAAGCATGGTCATTCTCTAATGATATCTCTCTTCGCATGATTTGTCCAAAGTATAAAAGATGAAGTCTTGTTATCTGAGCTTCTAAAGAAAGCTTGGGTTTGATCTCTAGTACTGACTGGTTTGTTCTTCGGGCAGTCCATGGTATACACAGTATTCGTCACCAGCACCATAATTCAAAGGCATCAATTTTCTTCCTGTTTATCTTTTTTCACTGTCCAACTTTTGCATCCATATGATGTTATTGAAAATACCATGGCTTGACGAGTCAAATCTTTGTATGGAGAGAGAAATCTCTGATCTTGAGAATCTTGTCTATTTTCTTCATAGCCATTCTGCCAAGAGCAATGCGTCATCTGATTTCATAGCTGCTTGTTGTTTCTTTATTAATAGTTGATCCAAGTAGGTTAAAGTTGTCCATTATTTCAATTTCTTCTTCAGCAATGACGAATTGATTGATTTTGACAGTTGTCAAGATCTTTGTCTTCTTTTTTTTTTTTGAATTCTTTATTTTCGTTTTATAACAACAAAGGAAAAGGAAGACATACAGCTAAAGACAGATACATAAAGTGTAATACATACACCAAAGTAAACCCCTGCCACCCCCTCCCCCCTGCTTCTTCTCTAGAAAACTAATCATTCCCGAAGCGGGCGTGTACTTACATTATTGTGTTACAAAACCTAACGGTGATCTGAAACATGATGAGTGCACATTATACAGGCATGTTGGAGCAATGAGCAGATTGTACATAATCATTAAGCATCTGCCATTTAGACAAGCGAGAGTGAGTTTGGGCATGGGGAATAGCTCTCCGAGGTATCTGCTCATATTTACTATATAAGCAGACGAGGTTCCACCATTCATTGACAGTAAGTCGAGAGCTATCCTTCCAATTCCTCGTGATTAAGCATATGGCTATACCCAGCATGAAATCAAGGAGAAAGCGACCCTTCTTAGGCAGAGAGTGGACCTCCGCCACAGAGCGGAGTCCCACGATCTTCCAAGAGAGAGGTTCGTGAAGGTGTAAGATAAATTGAATACAGCCCCAAACCCGCCCCCAATAAACCTGTAGTTGAGGACATTCATAAATAACATGAGCGAAGGTTCCCACAGCAGTATGGCAAGACCAACACTGGTCCCTAGCAGTTGTGTTCCATTTGGCTATTTTTTCTGGGGTATAAAAGCATCTGTGTGCAAAAAAGAAGAGAGTTTGGGTAACAGAGGCAGACCGGGAAACCCGCACTACTTTGCTCCAGAAAACGCTCCATTGCACAGGGGTTAAAGTGGTTTGCAGTTCGCGCTCCCAGGCTTGTTGGGCTCTAAAAGTGGCCGTGTCTGTACCCTGACATAATATTTTATAAAAGTTAGAGGCTACCCCATGTGTACTACTAATAGAGTGAACTATCTCCAATAGCCCGTCATCAGTAGGGGCAGAGGGCGGCATGATTCGAGCACTTTTGAGGCAGTGTTGAAGCTGCATCAATTGAAAGAAGTGTTTCGCTGGTAACGCAAATTCCTTTTGTAAATCAGAAAAGGTTTTCCAACGAGCTGCAGAGAAAAGCTGTTGGGGTGTCCATGAAAGGAAATAGCAGCATGATCTGAAATATGTTGGGAGTGAATCTTTGCAGTGTCCACCTGAGGAACTAACAGTTTTGATATTAGAAAGAAGTCTATGCGCGACTGGGATTTGTGAGGGGAAGAGAAGAAGGTGAAGTCAAGCTCATTGGGGTGTAGTAACCTCCATAGATCAACTAAAGCAAGATCTTTGATCAGGGAGGTAAGCGTGGTGTGACTCTTGGGGGGACCACTTGTCCTAGGCGGCTGTTTGTCAATCAGAGGATCAAGGACTAGATTGAAATCCCCCCCAATTATCAATGAAGTATTAGCAGAGGCCTGCGCAACCTGAGCAATGGTAGCAAAAAAGGCAGGGTCATCCACATTAGGAGCGTAAAGGCATATACATGTAACTTCAAGGCTACCTATCTTGAGGTGAACTCTGGACCATCTACCTTCTGTATCTGAGCTAGTCGCAATAATGGTAGCATGCAAAGATTTCCTAACCAGTATGGCAACCCCACATTTCTTAGAAACGGCTGGGGAATAGGCGGCCACCATGTAAGGTTTAATATTGAGTTTAAGAGTTTCCTTTTCCTTCGAATTTGAATGCGTTTCTTGGAGAAAAATCAGATCCGCAGCTTCCTGACTTAGGTAGCTTAGGATTTTCTTCCGTTTTATCGGATTGTTGATTCCTTTTACGTTCAATGAGAAAATCTTACATGGTGCCATCAATCGGTAATAGACATTTTAGGTAAGGGCGCTTGAAAACATACAACATAATCAGAATCTGTGCAACAATGACATAATCACCGAGTATGCTGGCTAATACACCCCATATTGAAAAGTATGTACCAAAGTATCTTAGAGAAGAAGCAAAACCCCCAAAGAATATGGCGACCATATGTCTGCGGGAGGAGGCCCTAGAGAGGAAGTAGAAAGACATGAAAAAAAAGAAAAGAAACACCAGAGTCCATAATTAACACTGTCTCTGATACTCATCGAGGCTACTGTGGGTAGATGGAGTCGGGTCACAGATATCATCAAAAGTAAGGCAAACAAACTGCCCTCGCCAGACTCTTTGCTGGGCTGCGGCAGATCCAATATGGCAGGTACAGCGGATATGAGAAGACTTGCAGGAATATTCTGGAAGTCAGCGCATCAAGTCGGCTTCTTTGGAATCCAAAAACTCCGCTAGTAGATCAGGGTCCTCAAATGTTCTTGTCTGATTGTGAAGCGTGACTCGGAGCTTGGCCGGGTACATCAGGCCATAGCGTGCTTGTAGTTGTTGAAGCCGCGGCCGGAATTCCAGAAAGCGCTTTCGGCGGTCGACCGTGGGTTTAGCCAAGTCAGGATAGAAGGAGATCTTGTGGCTCTCAAACTCCATATGGCCCTTTGCCCGAGAGGCACCTAGAATTTGCTCCACGTGTTGATATCTCAAAAGTCGAAAAATGATAGGCCGCGGGGTCTTCCTGTTGAGCGTTATGCTTGTGGGTACACGATGAGCGCGATCGATCTCCAAATCTTTGGTAAAGGTGATTTGGAGCAGGGAAGGGAGGATTTTGCATAAAAACTCTTTCATGTCTCCCGATTCCGCTCCCTCCGGTATGCCCACGAGTCGTATGTTGTTGCGGCGCGCTCTATTATTGCCATCTTCCACTTCTTTCTGCAAGGCCCGCACCTGACGTTCAACTTTGTCGAGTTTGGACAACCGGGCCGCATGGGAGTCCAATATGCTCTCCATTTTGTCCTGACGCGAAGAAAGCCCTTCTAGCTTGCTTTGCAGCACACCAAGATCTTCCCGCAGCGCTCGGAGTGCTTCACCGTTTGACTGCACGAGAGTTTTGACCCCTCTAATCTCTGCGAGGATTTCCTGCTGCATTTCGGGGCCCTCGCGCAAGGCCAGCCCCTTCTGCGGGGACGGGGTTCAGTTTTGGAACGTTTGCCGTGAGAAGCCGCTGGAGATCCAAATTCCAGGCGCGTGGGTTTGGTCCCCGCCATCTCACCAATGTGCCCCGGCAAGATCAGAGTAGAAGTTCCAAGTATGTACGGTGTTAATTCAGGATTCTGAGTAGGCCTCTCAGGAGCCTCAGCGTTAAGATCTTTGTCTTCTTTACATTAAGGTGCAGGCCCAATTTAAAATTATGTTCCTTGATCTTAAGAAGCAAATGTTTCAGATCATCTTTACTTTCAGTGAGTAATGTGGTATCATCAGCATAGCAAAGGTTGTTGATGAGTCTTCCACCAATCTTCACACCTCGCTTGTATTCATAGAGTCCTGCTTCTCTGATGATTTGTTCTGCATATAAAATTAAACAGGTAGTGGGAAAGTATGCATCTTTGTCTTACACCAATGCTGATTGTAAACCATTCTGTTTCTCCTTGTTCCATTCAAACTGTTGCTTCTTGATTAGTGTAAAGGTTTTCCAAGAGAAGATCAGGTGTACCGGTATAGCCATGCTTCTTAATGTGGCCCAGAGATTCTCGTGGTTTACACAGTCAAAGCCTTGCTATAGTCAATAAAACACATATAGATATCCTTTTGGTATTTTTTAGTCTTTTCAAGGATCCATCTCACATTTGCGATGATGTCTCTCATTCTTCGCCCTTTTCTGAACCCTGCTTGCACTTCAGGCAGTTCTTGTTTTATTTGAAGCAGTCAGGTACCTGTTTAGCCTTTGTCTAAAGCGGGTGAGGGATTATCTATGTTGTTATAGTGTTTGGTGAATAGCTAAGTTTTCAATTTTTTGCGGAGTTCCATGATCTCAGTTAGTGTTCGTAGCTCCTCTGGAAGGGAATTCCATATAGTTTGGGCTATATGAGAAAAGGCTCTGTTGTTTGTTGATTTATGAGCTTTTGTGTAATCTTTCGGAATCTTTAGTTTGTTTAATTGTCCTTTTCTGTGTGTAGGCTTAGATGGTTCTTTGTGTATTAGGTTACTTAGCATAGTTGGTGCCATATCATATAAAGCTTTGAATGAGGTTATTATTGTTTTATAAATTATCCTGCTTTGAATTGGTAGCCAATGGAGGGAAGCTAGTATTGGTGTTATGTGTTGGAGTGAGTTTACTTTCAATATAATTCTAGCAGCTGCATTTTGTGCTAATTGCATTCGTTTGATGTTTTGTTTTGATATGCCTATTAGTATTAGATTCATGCATACAGAGACCCCGTTGTGTTTCATGAATTTTTTCAAATTTTGTCGGACATAGATCATGAGGAGAAGGCACTATAGACCAACCCACTGACACGATACATATCCCTTTTATTAAACCACTTAGGTATTATTATTCAAAATTATTATTTAAACGCACAAAGGTTCTTAGAACAAAAATTGCACGATACTTATCAAATATATGCGCGACGTGCACGTTTCGGGGGAGACCCCTGTATCAAGCGCTCAAAACTCCATTTGTAGAAACAAACATATCCGCCATGGAACTGGCAAAAAACGCCGACTTGTAGGCAGTTAAAATAAAAGAAACTGGTTTATAATTGGGCTAAACCAATTATAGGGGGGGGAGATCGGATCTTTAAATTGCGGCGTTTAGAGCAACGGTGGATATTTCTTCTAAAGGCAGTATCTCCTACTGGCATGAACAGTGAAATCGATTGGCTGGGGGCGATGTGATGTCATCCTTTCAAGACTAGGGGGTTTCCTGCTGTGTGGGGATTCCCCTTTTCTGATTGGTTGGTTGCTTTTGATAGGCATTTGGTTTAGCCCAATTATAAACCAGTTTCTTTTATTTTAACTGCCTACAAGTCGGCGTTTTTTGCCAGTTCCATGGCGGATATGTTTGTTTCTACAAATGGAGTTTTGAGCGCTTGATACAGGGGTCTCCCCCGAAACGTTCACGTCGCGCATATATTTGATAAGTATCGTGCAATTTTTGTTCTAAGAACCTTTGTGCGTTTAAATAATAATTTTGAATAATAATACCTAAGTGGTTTAATAAAAGGAATATGTATCGTGTCAGTGGGTTGGTCTATAGTGCCTTCTCCTCATGATCTATGTCCGACAAAATTTGAAAAAATTCATGAAACACAACGGGGTCTCTTTATGCATGATGTTATTTTGACCACTGTTTTTTGGGGTTTGTTTTGTTACTATTAGTATTAGATTGGCAAAATCAAAGTGAGGAGTTATGGTGGCCTGAATTATATTGATAAAGTCTTGTGAAAATACTAGAGGACATAGTTGTTTAAGGGTTTTGAGTTTGAAATACATTTTCTTTATGGTATTGCTAATGTGGGTTTCCATCGTAAGGTGTTTATCTAGTATAACGCCAAGATATCTTATTTCATTTTTTATTTTTATTTCTTGGTTTTGAAGTCTTATGTGTGTTGGGGGGATATAGGATTTGTTCTTAGTCACGATTAGAACTTCAGTTTTTGCATGATTTATGTGGAGGTTTTGTGCTTTTAGCCAAGTTGTGATTTCATTATAGCAGTCCGATAGGAGTTGAAGCGGTAGATTGGGTATCGTGAATGGAATATACATCATAATGTTGTTGTGTTGCAGACTGGTTTTATGTAAATATTGAAAAGTAGGGCTGATAACGCTGAGCCTTGTGGTAATCCAATTTCTTGTTTATATATAGTTGAGGTTTGATTGCCAATTCTTACATTTTGCGTTCTATTATTTAGGTAGGACGAGAACCATTTATGTACTGTGGAGTTTAAGCCTATTTGTCTTAAGTTGTTGAGCATTATTGTGTGGTGTACGCTATCAAACGCAGCTGATATATCAATGAAAAGTAGAATGAAGGCCTGTTTATGATTGTCAATTCCTCTTAGGAGTGCATCAATTAAAACTGTAAGGAGTGTTTCAACTCCATGGCAGGGCCGAAAACCATACTGTTGCTCATCAAGTGGGTAAGATGAGTCTAGAAAATCCTGGGTCTGTAATTGAACCACTTTTTCAATTATTTTAGCCAAAAATGGTATGCTAGAGATGGGTCTATATGATACTGGCGAAGTTTTATCAAGTTTGCTGTTCTTAAGGATTGGGCGTATTTGTGCGTGTTTGAGTGATGGTGGGAGGTAACCTTGAGTTAGTGAGAGGTTAACTATTGGGAGAATGTAGGGTACTAAAATTGGGAGTGTGTTTTTTATCCATGTTACTGGACATGGATCTAGATAAGAGGTTGTGGTGTTGAGACTGGAGATGATATTTTTTAGTGTCTCTTTAGATATAGGATGAAACTCTGACCATTCGTCTGAAGGCTGGTGTGATATGTTAATAGTGTCTATGGACATTGACGGCTTTTTTGCTTTGTTTTGAAAATGGTAGGCTAAGGTTTGTACCGAGATGTCAGTAATTTCATTGCCAGAAGTTTGAGGGTTGGTTAGATTTCTGACAATGGAGAGTAACTCTCTTGGTCTGTTATATGATTTTGATAGTGTTTCAGCATAGTATTTTTTCTTTGTGCTGTCCAGGGTTTCTTTATATTTAGTAAGGTGGTTATTGTATATTTCTTTGTGTATCATCAATTTAGATTTGCGCCAGTTGTGTTCTAGTTTTCTAAGGTTCCTTTTCATTTGTTTTAGAGTAGTGTTGAACCATGGTTTGGTATTAGTCTTAGAGTAGGTGCTCTTTTTGTTTGTGTGATTAATTTTGGCTTCATTGTTGATGGTCTCGTGCCAGTTTTTGACAGTATCATCCAAATTCATTGCAGGTGATAAGTGGTGGGGGATTGTTGAGTCAAGGAATTCTGTATTGTTAAACTTTTTAAATCTTGTAGTTGGGACACTTCTGGTGTGGTTATTAGTGCTAGTGAAGGGATATGTAAGATTTATTTTGATAATATAGTGATCTGACCAGGGTATCTGTGTACATTCTACGGAATTTGGATCGATTAGTTTGAAGAGTGTATTAGGAAGAAGGACAAGATCGAGAGTTCCACCTTTGATGTGTGTAGATGTGTTTATTATTTGATGGTAGTCCATGTCTGATATAGTATCAAAAAATAGTTTAGAGTCCAGTGTTGGTAGAGAGGGAAGGTTAAAATCACCTAGCATAATTATAGGGTGTTGTTCAGTGGATGAGCTGAGGAGTTCAATAAAAGAGTCGAGGCAGTCTGCTTTTTGATCTGGGGGTTTATATACTAAGCAGAGTTTCAGGAGTCCAATTTTTATTAATAATGTGTCTATGTTGTTAGAGATGTTTGATTGGATTGTTTTGGCACTTAATAACTTTTTCGTCATCATTAATACTCCTCCGCCTTTCCTATTAGTTCTATGTTTGTAGAATGTGTCATAGTTTTCATTATTAAGTTGATTTAGGAACACTGTATCTGTATCAGAGAGCCAGGTTTCGGTGACACATAATATGTCTGGCTTTAAGTCAGATATTAAGTCACTAAATATGGGGAGCTTGTTTTTCATCGAGCGTGCATTAATAAGGATACATGAAAGGGATGTTGAGTTATTGGTGCATGTTCCCTTGGTTGTTTGATGTGAGTTTGTTTGTTTTATGTGAATTAGTCTATGGAAGTTTATTCTAGGATGGTTGTTTGAATACGTGTGTCCAATATGGTAGTTGTTACGAGTATGTGTGTGAATTATAGGAATTGTCTTATAATTTTGCTGTTTAAGCTTAGTGTTAGGTCAATAATTAGTATAGCTAAAACTATACAGATGTAATATAGTCTCATTAGCATGATGTTTGTACGTGGCATTTTAAGTGAGCTACTGTTAGTAGAGCTAAGCAGTTATATACCAAGGTAGGATAATGTGAGGAAAATAAATCACAGACAAGTGAGGTTATGCAGAGAGGTGAGTGAGAGCTACTGGAAACTCTATGCTGACGACTCTCAAATCTATCTTTCTGCACCTGTTATCTGTCCTGATATCCAGTCTAAGATCTTACTCTGCCTCTCTGACATTGCTGCCTGGATGTCCCACCACCACTTAAAACTGAACATGGCCAAAACTGAACTTCTTATCTTTCCCCCAAATGCTTCCCCTCCTCTTTCCCCTTTCTCTCTCTCTGTTGATAACTCTGTACTCCTCCTTGTTTCTTCAGCACGTAGCTTGGTGTTATCTTCGATTCCTCTCTCTCTTTCTCTTCACATATCCAGCTCATTTCTAAAACTTGTTGCTTCTTTCTATACAATATTTCCAAAATTCGCCCCTTCCTCTCTGTTGACACCACTAAATTGATTGTCCACTCCTTAATCACCTCCTGTCTTGATTATTGTAACGTTCTCCTTGC
The DNA here is from genome assembly GCA_033557465.1 of Ichthyophis bannanicus. Lineage (NCBI taxonomy): Eukaryota > Metazoa > Chordata > Amphibia > Gymnophiona > Ichthyophiidae > Ichthyophis > Ichthyophis bannanicus. The sequence goes on along the minus strand of CM066035.1, from coordinate 33,736,791 downwards.
CGGCCTCCCCGCAAGCCACCTCTTTCCTCTTCAGTCAATTCAACATTTCGCTGCTTGACTCATTTTCCGCCAGTCTCGTTTTTCCCACATCACTCCTCTCCTCCTGTCGCTTCATTGGCTTCCCATCCGCCTCCGTATCCAATTTAAACTTCTCCTCCTGACCTATAAATGTATTCACTCTTCTGCCCCCCCAGTACCTTTCATCTCTCATCTCTCCTTGCACCTCCTCTCGGTTGCTTCGCTCTTCTAATAGTCTTCGTTTATCTGTGCCCTTTACTCATACTGCCAATCCCAGACTTCACTCCTTCCAACTGGCAGCACCCTTTGCTTGGAATAGTCTTCCTATCTCTGTGCGCCAGGCGTCCTCCCTGGCCATTTTCAAGTCCAGACTAAAATCCCACCTCTTCACTATTGCTTTCCGTTCCTGTCTTACCCTATCTTGATCTCTCTATCAACATTTGCTTACTTTGTCCTGTAAATTTTTGTTATTTGTATTATGTAACTTATTTTGTTTTCTGTCTTATTAGATTGTGAGCTCTGATGAGCAGGGACTGTCTCTCTTCTATGTTTGTACAATGCTTCGTATGTTGCGGCACTGTATAAATCTTTAATAATAATAATAATAATAATAATAATAAATATCACAGTCTACAGACCCAATTCCTCTCAACTATTTGCTCTCCGGCATTCCCTCCCCAACCAATCCTAACACTCTTCCATCCAGTCAGATTAACCATTCCAAGACCATACCCCTCCCCAAATCCTCTCTCTCATATATAGTACCACTGATATGGACCTCCCAAGACTATATATCCTTCATCCCACGCCCCATTAATACTCGCACTGTATAAACCATTTGCTGTATTATGTTACCCACTGTGATTACACATGTAAATTATTTGTAACCCCATATAATGATCCAAGTTTAACACCTTTGTTCAATATAAACTTCTTCTAATTGGTTCATGTTATATGTAAACTGCTTTGAATCCTATGATAGGGCGGTGTAAAAAACCTGCTAAATAAAATAATTAATAAAATCTTGGGAGGCCCTGCCAGTAGTACCAATAGCTTAGCCCTCAGCATCACTGATGCACTCAAGCCCTCACAGCACGACAAGTTGCAAACCAAGTCGACAAAAGAATTTCAGGGACCTGCACATGTACATGCCATTATTTCAGAATGCACAGATGTAAATGTTAGACCATGAATGTATATCCTGGCCATTTTTCAAAACATGGATGTCCCGCTGCTGTTCTACAATTACAGATAAGTGAATGTGTGCCACGTAGAGGAGAGCAATACACATTAAGAGGCATGCCCTCTTTAACACTAGAAGCCCCAAAAGGCATTTTACCTAGAAACCCCAAAGTGTGTCAATTGACGCATTATCACGACGACTGTGCTTAGCATGAAATGCGGATGTGAATTAATTTGAAGTTACTTATTTGTTTAATACATGCAGTATGTGACATCATTACATGACACCATCTTGTGTTTATTGGTTTGTAATTTTGGAGTAAAACTGGAAACCGTGATTGATTTAAAACCAAAATTTACTCTGTTACACAGGTATGTACAATGTCGTGACTTTCAAACACGCCCTAGAACAGGCTGACACTCCAGAACTTTTAGCATATCACTTCCTCCATGAAATTTTATTCATTTTTTTTCTATGATTCTATGTACAGAATGCTGAGACCTCGTAAGAAGACAGCAGTGCCTAGATGTGCTGGTGCAAAATCAGTTGATCTGTTGCCAGCTGCGGCTACTGCTTCGATGCAGAAAACGAGAGAACTACGTCCACAGTGCATGACAGCAGCACAAGCACTTGCCAAGCTGCAAGATATTTTGGAAATTGACAGTGGCTCTGATTCGACTGAATCAGATTCAAACGTTGACCTACATGTTACAGGTTGTGCAGGCGTAGAGGATTTGACTGGTTCAGACTACAGCAGAAACACTGATGAAAGTGATGATGATGCTCATTCTCATTATCCAATAATTGCTGAAAACAAGAGCAGGACGACAGGGTCAATAGTGGTAGCAAAAGATGGGACTGAATGGAAGATCATGTCACAAGGTGAAAGCAGTGGCAGATTGCAGGCCCAAAACATATTCACTGCTAAAAGTGGGGTTACTGCATATTGTCGTAATGTTGAAACACCAGTGGATGCATTTAGATTGATCGTTGACCCCGGTTTTGTGAGTCACATCAGGAGCTGCACTGTGGAGTATGCCCGCTTATCAGACCCATCATGGGATGTAGCCGAAGATGAAATAGAAGCGTTTCTGGGACTGGCATATCTAAGAGGTTTCATGAATGCCAAAAACTTTCCAATTGATTTGATGTGGTCCGAAACTTATAGCTGTGCAGCATTTAGGCAAACGATGTCACGAAACAGATACGAATAAGTAAAGAAATTCATGTGATTTGATGTCAGAGCTTCACAGCAGGAAAGAGTGAAGTGTGACAAATTCGGCCTAATGACATGAGTGTTATCTAGATTTGTTGATAACCGTCAAAAGTGTTACGTACCAGAAGAATCACTTACTGTAGATGAACAACTATTTCCAATGAAAAGCAGATGCAAATTCACGCAGTACATGCCAAATAAGCCAGATAAATTTGGAATAAAGTTATGGATCTTGGCAGAATTGCAGTCCAAATACTGTTTGAATGTGAAACCATATACTGGGAAAGATGATGAAAGAGTTGGCAGTTTAGGAATGTATGTGGTCATGACTCTAAGGCAGCCAAATTATCAGCGAGGATACAACGTTACGGTCGATAATTTTTTTACGAGCCGTGACCTTGCTGAGAAACTATTGGAGAAGCACACTTCGTTGGTGGGCACCATTTGTCTGAATCGCAGAGAACTACCATCACTTACAAAACTCAAACTGTACCAATCCAAGTTCTACACCAATGGATCAATGACCATAGTACAGTACCAGATGAAACAGAAGAAGACTTGCTGTTTTGTCGACTTTGCACAAAGGTGCGATATGTGAAACCAGCGACAAGCTGAAGCCTGAAAGTGTGTTGAACTACAACAAGAATAAATGCGGTGTCGATGTGCTGGACTCAATGTGCCGTCAAATGTCCACCAAATCTGCATTTCGTAGATGGACACTAGCCGTTTTCTTCAATATTCTCGACTTGGCGGCCATCAATGCCTGGATTATTTTCTGCAGGCAAACCAGTGTCACCATGCCAAGGAGACAGTTTCTTCACACACTGTTGGAACAGCTGCGACAAACTTGTGCTGCTCGGCGTTTGTACTCTGAGTCAATGCCAGCCACTGTTGCGACAAACAAACTGGCAAAGTGAGTAATGTGTGTAGTCAAGGCCAACTGCAAACGAAATTGCACTGTCATGCTGTGCGATAAATGCAAGCGTCCAGTTTGCGGACAGTGTTTGTCGACAATCTGTGCCAGTTGCGCATAGACTCTAAATGTACAATAGCAAACCGTACATGCTTATCCTGTTCATTCGTTAACTGACATGGACTTTGCAGTTACTTTTGAATTTCCAGCTACTTTTAAATTTAGTTAACACTGTTCTTATGTTAGTCGTCGTAAGAAAACTTGTGAAAACCACTCAATTTTCTTGGTTGCGTCAATTGACATACTTTGGGGCTTCTAGGTATAAATTCATTTTCCCTCTAGGTGGCACATCTGTCATTAATTTTCGATGCACATATTTGAACATCTTGACCTCGCTAACAAAGTCATGGAACATAACTGACATGGTTCTAACAGTGGCACTGGTATACAACTTCGAAGATGCATTTGCGTCAATTGACGTATTTTGGGCTTCTAGTGTTAATCCCTCCGGAAAGGGCAAGCTACAAACTTCAATGTGCTGAAAGGTGGGATAATTTCTGTCGCCCATGTGCAATCCCTATATGAAATCAGAGATACATCTGTATCTTGTTTCTGTCCAAAGCACAGTCCCGACATGCCCTAGTGTGACTTCTGGAAAGTGTGAAATCAGTGGTACTAACTTAAGGATCTGACTTAAATACAGGCATAATCATGCAAACTCTAAATAGCGTATCAACCTTTACAAGTGTTTCTAAAATGATTGTGGACATGGATGTGATCTGCCTGCGTGAGCAGTCGTATTCACACATACAAATCACAAACAGGACTTCTAAAATATGCCCTTTAACCTTTTGCGGCCTACCATTTTTTAAGAACTCTTTATGTAGTTTTCAGCTGATGCTGGTCATGTAACTATTTTTGAATATGGACTACGGAGCTGATTTTCAAAACAGATGATATCCAAACGTCATGGTGCAATATTTAGTGGCAGAATCCAGACAGGAGCTGCCACTGAATGTCCAGGCTGTGTTGGGTTAACTAGGCAACTTTATCTAGTTAACGGCAATTTTCAGTCATCACTTATACGGACTGCAACTTAGGACAGCTTTTCATGTGGCCTAAATTGGCCAAGTAGGTAGCAACTGAAAATCACTGCTAGCCAGATAAAGTTGCTCTTTATCTGGTGAGCACTGGCACTGCACATGGACCGCCGCTGCAATAACTGGATAGTGCCTGGACCGTCTGTGGAGATGTTCAGTGGTGCTCTCCGGATGGTGACCTTAGCTTGCTGGCCTCCCATTGACTGGCTGGCTAAGGGCTATGTTATCTACAAGTTCTTGTTTCCTTCATAGCTTAAAGACAGAATGGGACAACTCAATGTGGCCAACTCAGAGAGGCCATTTCAGTCCGGCCAGTTCAGTCGGCCAGCTTAGTGCCGCCAACTCTGTGCAGGCCAACTCAGTGCGGGCCAAGATTTGTCAAATGAAATCTGGAATGTACTAAGTGTAATAGGAAAACATCAAAAAAGGTTTTGTTATGATATCTGATAATTATGAGCTATGGCAAGTATTCTATAGGGCATCTAGTGCCGTAATCTGACACAATCTTTGAAACACGTTGATCTGCTTTGAGGTATTTCCTCAATTTGGCTGGAGGACTGTGTCCTGAGACGAGCTGTTCATAATAGGCATCTCTGCCCTTCTGCACCTTTCTGAGGCCATCAATGAACTTCCAGATTGCTTTTTTCAGGCCACAGTCCTCCAGCCAAGTTGAGGAAATACCACAAAGCTGATCAACATATTTCAAAGATTGTGTCAGATTATACAATTAAACGCCCAATAAAATACTTGCGTGCCACAGCTCATAATTATCAAATAGCATAACCAAATCTTTTTTTTTTATTTTTTCCTATTATTCTTTGAACATTCCAGATTTCATTTGACAAATCCAAAATTATCAGCTTAATAAAATGTTTTTGGATGCTATTGCATGTGCTATTGCACATTTCTAAATTTCACCTCACATATGTGAGCAGTAATGGGTCTAGGACAACTCAGCTTGGCACACTGAATTGGCCGTGTTGAGTTGGCAGCACTGATTTGGCTGCACTGAGTTGTCCGCGCTGAACTGGACGCTCTGAATTGTCCACGCTGAGCTAACCGCACTGAGTTGGCCGCTCTGAGTTGTCCGCGGTGAATTGTCCTAGACCCACTAAAGATGTTCCCTGTAAAGAATTCCTCATTGTACAATTACAAGTGTATAGGCTGGGGAAATCTGATGTGGCAATAGGGGCCTGCTAATCTGTTTCAGTGAACCTAAACAGAGACTATGTGAGAATTAATGAGATACTGGAGGGAACCTACAAATATCCTTAAATTCCTAGACAGTCAAGAACAAACCATTTTTCATGTTCCACGGAAGGAAACTTATGCTGGCAATTAAAACAGAAATTCCCAGACAGAACACGGTCCTACTTTTACGCTGGGAACCATGGTGCAGAATTAAGTGGAAACATGAAATTAAATTTAGCTGTGTAAGTTTTATTTATATCTTTATTAAAACGTTCATATAGAACATCTTTGTGATCTTGGCCATTCTAAATGGTTGAATGGTCTGGGCCACATTATATCTGCAAGTCTACATTGATATTGCTGTAGCAAAGTGCAATCAATGAACAAGTCCAGGAGTCGATTGACAGGGTCCAAGTCAGTTTATTGTGCACAAGGCCCAGTCAGTCAAAGCATAAAAAGAAACTGAGCAAAAGTTTATACAGAGACATAACTTTTTATACCTCTTTTTCAGTTTGATACATGAAAGCTTTCTATTGGTTTTCACTCGATACATGCAAACTTCTCATTGGTCTTATATTCCCTGCACCTGTCCAATTAGAAATCCCTCCGGAGCCTAGCAACCGGCCCCCTCCTTTGGGATTGCTTGAACAATGGTACAGTTCTAAATCTCGTTACTTTTCTACTGCAAGGTAAACTTCGGCTTCTGGAATGCATATATTGTTACATTTCTGTTCTTTCACACACAAGAGAATAATAGAAGACTTATGAATTCATGAAAACTTCTTATTAAGCATTTTAAAACAGTTTTCTTATTTTTCACAGATTTTTGGTTCTTTTCTAGCTATAATGGGAGTTAGGATCCAGGCCTAACTTACAGGCCTTTCATAGTAGCAGGCCATGCTAGACCATAGCCTACCTCATTCCCCCCTTTGATTATTCTCACCCGCAAGTGAGGAGGGGTGAGAATTAAATCACTCATTAGTCAATTAACACATTATACTGGTGTAATGGCATCATCATCGTGGGGTATAGGGTAATATCGCCACATAGCTAATACTTTCGCAGCTGCCTTCCGTTCTATAGTGTTATCAATTGATGATGTTATCATGCGTAAGCAAAGGGGTAGGAGACAAGGGAGCAATAAGCACATGGCTAATATGAATAGTACAATAAACATAAGGGATTTCAGACCACCAATCCAAGAAAACAATGAACCAAACCACCCATCCATCTTTAAACTGCGCCAAGTCTGGACAGGCACAAATGTCTGCTCTCTCATCTGGGTGGCTAAATTTTCAACTACATGCCCATTATTATCAATCTGTAAACAACAATTACTTAGATTCAACTTCCCATATACCCCACCTTCAGCTGCTAACAAATAATCTAAAGCTAAACGATTTTGATAAATGGCTGTGCGCATTTGCGTACTTTGCTTTGCCAGAAGGGTTAGTGCTTTACTAGTTTCATTGGTTATTATTTCAACAACAGCTTGCAAACGTATTTTTCAATTAATCATATAAACAGGCGTACAATATCCTCAAGTCCCATCCTGCTCCCAAGTAGCAGGTCCATAGTATGAGATGATTCTTTTTGGTGGCCATTCTTCACCATCTCATTTGTCCCATTGGCCTATTTTCAAGGCCTCCTGCAGCTGTCGACTTCTGTACACAGGATATCCCAGCTGTTCTCCCTGTGATGTAGGCAGAAGGAAAAAGGAAGGTCATATGGTTCCCAATACACATGCGCCTCCCCAGTGATGAGGGAGTCTGGCATATGCTCGGGTTCCGCAAATCCTGTACAGTCTGGGTGGTGCTTGCCAGGAGTTATATGCTACTAAGTTAGTCCAGATGCTGGCAAGTCTAGGGAACTGGACTAGAGGATTGGAAGGTTCAGTAGCGTTGGTTCCTGACCACCAAGATGTTTTCTTAGTGGTACTGTTGTAAAACTTCTGATTAAGACAGACCAGCTGCCCCACTTCCATATTAAACATTGGTCCATAGCGAGAAAAACATAAATTACCCACGATTGAGTGGGCCAATACCCATTCACTTGTGGTATTGTGTATATTAGTCTGATTATATGGAAAAGAATAGTTCAGCTCTTGTGCTTCCCAAGGCCATTGGTCTCCCATTTTTGTTCCTCCACAAAACAAACAGTCTGAAACATGGAGACTAGAAGCAACTGCTCCCGCTAATTCAAGAAATAAGTTCTGGGAGGCAGGAGGGATTTCAAACTCTGATTTCATGGCTTCATAGAAGGAGTGATGTATACGATAGGGTGAGGATACATGGGTGTTGGTGTTTAATCGCAGATATAAAATAGTTCCAGGATCTACACCTCCTCCTGCAATACGCAACCCAAACTTGTATCCTTGCTTCCAGTGGCTGGGGTTGGCTATGAAGAGTTGTAGAGGATTACAGGCACCTTTCTGGCATTTCTTAGGTTCTGGTATGCTGATCTTCGTTAGGCTGCCTTTGCGATGATCGCCGTCTTGTCCCGTCGGTGCATTCTTCCAGCTAGCAAAATATATACATTCCCATTTTGGGCAAAAGTAATCATTTTTAGATGCGGTGGCATAAATAGTGGCTACAGTACTCTTTCCTGTACATTTTCCCCATCCATAGGCTCCTTCTGGACACATGTATTTATCGTCATGGTGGTAGGCTCGCTCCCATGACCCACATCTGTGGTAAGCATTTCTGTTGATGGCATCACAAGCGTCAAAGTTCAAGGTGATAGGTTTTGTGGGGTTGGAAAGGGGTTTTGTCATATTCAGGATGGCTCCATCTTCATCATTCCAGCGTGTCTCGAATGTATAGTATGATGGGTTTTGTCGAGGGGTATAACAAGTCTTATTTCTTCCCTTTGTGCAAACGTTCAGTTCGGTGCCCTTATAAACACACCGGCTGACTGTTCCAGTGCAAGTATAGTAGGAATGATAGAGCAAAGTCTGAGTAATCTTTTGTCCTGTTCGGGTGGTGGTTATGCAAGCTATACAAGGGGGTAGAGCAAAAGTCTTTTCCAGGATTCCCAGGATTACCACTCCCACAAGTCAATAGTGGAAGAACAAGGTAATTACAGTCTCTGGAGGTTAGCTGGAAAGTCTAGGATAATGAACTGTGCTGAGTTTTCTTCTGTTTCTGTAGTGATGGTCACTTTCGTGTGACATAAGTGGATTCCGTAGATTCTCTCTAAAGCTGGCTGTCTCCTCAGGGTGAGTCGCAATGGAGTCTCAGGATCATTTACTGATGTCCATTGGCCAGGATCAGGAGCAGCTGCCGGCTTCACTCGACTGTGGTGGATCCAGGATTCGAACTCTGCAACTTTCACTGCGGTGGGGGTTGACAGGATGACAACGTAGGGTCCCTTCCAATGCGATGCCAGTGGGGTCTTTCTCCACTCTTTCACCCACATGGACATTCCTGGCTTGAAGGGATGCAGAGGCTCGGTCAAGTTGATGGGCAGTCGATCTTGCACCCACGTTTGGAGTTTCTGCAAAACAGAACCTAAAGCTAATAGTTCTTGTCTAGTTATTTCAGATTCTATCTGTCTCAAGTCTCCCTTTATTCCCTGCACTATGGGTGGAGGTCGCCCATAAAAAATCTCAAAAGGGGAGACACCTAAGGATCTGGTGGGAACTGAACGTATCCTAAGAAGGGCTATGGGTAGAACTTGGAGCCACTTCAGGTTTGTTTCTTGGCAGAGCTTGGATAACTGAGTTTTCAAGGTTCTATTCATACGCTCTACTTTCCCTGAGCTCTGGGGTCTGTAAGCAGTGTGCAACTTCCATTTTATTCGCAGAGCTTGAGCTAACTGTTGGGTCACTTGGGATACAAATGATGGACCATTGTCTAACCCTATAGTTGATGGTATTCCAAATCGGGGAATGATCTCATGGAGCAATACCCTAGTGACTTATCAGGCTTTCTCAGTTCAGGGTGGATAGGCTTCTACCCACCCTGAAAATGTACAAACTAACACTAACATATAGTGATATCCATTTACACGGGGCATTTCAGCAAAGTCTATCTGTATATCACTCATGGGGGTCACCCCTACTGACTGAACTCTTGGGGGTGGAACAGGACCTTGCTTGGCATTATGTTAAGCACATATCAGGCATTGCTGTGCCACTGAGGCAGTTAAGGATCCTAGCAGTGAGATACAGAAATGGGGTCTCAGGGCTTTCTCCATGGCTGTTTTCCCATAATGTGTGGCTTGATGAAAAGCTTGGACAAAGGCTGGCCCTAATGCTTCAGGGATGACTGTAGGACCTGAAGGTGGACTGTTAAGACTCTTCCCTCCTTTTCACAGTAATAGTCTAATTCTCTCGTAGTATATCGAGGTGCCCAGGAACTAAGGGACACAGGGAATAGGGCTGCCTGCAGTACAGTATCTTGGGTCCTAACATGTCCTGTGGTGGCTGCCTTTCGGGCAGTGGCATCTGCAAATCTATTCCCTCGGGCAACTTCTCCTGCTCCTGCCTGATGACCTCAGCAGTGCATGACTGCCACTTGTTTGGTGGCCCACATAGCATCTAATAACATCAATATCTCGGGCCCATACCTAATGTCCTTACCCCCTGAGGTGATTAACCCTCGTTCTTTATAGAAGGCTCCTGTGCGTGCAAAGTAGTGAAAGCATATTTGGAATCTGTGTACACATTTATGCGGAGTCCTTCTCCTAATGTCAAGGCTCTGGTGAGGGCTATCAATTCAGCTTTCTGTGCAGAAGTTCCTGGGGTCAGGGCTGAGGACTCAACTACAAGATCAAGGGTCACCACTGCATATCCAGCACAACGATGTCCATTGATGACCAAACTGCTTCCGTCTACAAAGAAAGTCCGTTCTGGGTCCTCTAGAGGGACATCGGTCAAATCAGGGCGACTTGAAAATACAGTGTCAATGGTTTCTAAGCAATTATGATCAGGTGGCCCAGGACCAATTGGAAACAATGTAGCAGTTTTCAAAGCTTGGCTAACTTTTAACTGTATCCGAGGGTTTTCACACAACATGCTTTGATACTTCAACATTTGTGCATTGGTTAGCCAGAAGTTTCCTTTGTGTTCCATGAGAGTCAGAACAGAGTGTGGCACTGTAACTTGAAGAGTTTGTCCTAGTGTGAGTTTGTCAGCTTCGCCCACTAGAAGGGCTGTTGCTGCGACCGCTCTCAGGCAAGGGGGCCATCCTTCTGGAACTACATCCAATTGTTTTGACAGATAAGCTACTGGCCATTGCCAGGATCCAAGAGATTGGGTCAATACTCCCAATGTGTTTCCTTGTGATTCATGGACAAAAAGATGGAAAGGCTTCTGAACATCTGGAAGACCTAAAGCTGGAGATAACATCAGGGCCTTTTTCAAGGTTTGGAATGCCACATCTTGTTCGGGTCCCCAGTCTAGTGGGGATTTTTCCATTCCTTTGGTGGCTTGGTATAGTGGTTTTGCAATCAGGGCAAAGTTGGGGATCCATATGCGACAATATCCCGTGGCCCCCAGGAAGGCTCTTACTTGCCTCCTAGTGGTTGGTGTGGGGATATTACATACAGCTTCTTTGCGTTCTGGTCCTAAACGTCGGATCCCACTGGACAACTGAAATCCTAAATACTTGACTTCAGTTTGGCATAACTGTGCTTTGGCTCTTGAGACTTTGTATCCGGCATCTTTGAGAAGGTAAAAAAGTTCACTAGTAGCTTATAGGCATTCACTTTCTGAGTTGGTGGCTATGAGCAAGTCATCCACATACTGAAGAAGAACCCTTTTTTCTGGGTCCACTGGGTAACTTGAGAGATCTTGATTTAGGGCAGCACTGAAGAGAGTAGGTGAATTCTTGAATCCTTGGGGTAATCTGGTCCAGGTGAACTGACCCCGCCTTCCTGTTGTGGGGTCTTGCCATTCAAAAGCGAATAAAAGTTGACTGGTGGGTGCTAGGCGCATGCAGAAAAAGGCATCTTTCAGGTCCAGGACGGTGAAGTGAGTAGCCTCAGCGGGGCTCAGTCCCAAGAGAGTATAAGGGTTTGGTACTACTGGGTGTATAGTTTCAACTGCATCATTTACTCGCCTTAGATCTTGTACTGGGCGGTAGTCCCCTGTCCCAGGCTTCTTTACTGGGAGCAGGGGGGTGTTCCAAGGTGACTGGCATTCCTTGAGAAGTCCGTACTTCAGCAGTTTCATTAAATGGCAATGAATTCCTTCTATGGCTGGTCGAGGGAGAGGGTACTGCTTCACATGCACTGGTTCCATTCCTGGCTTGAGGGTGACAATAACAGGGGCTATGTTCTTCGCTAGGCCAGGTGGATTATCTTCTGCCCATACTTCAGGTAGGGCTATGAGGTTGGTAGGTATACAGGGACTGGTTGACTTTATTGGAGGTGCACTATAGAACCGCCACTCTTCTTCTCGGGGAACAGTGAGCACCATTAATCCAGCAGGCTTTGGGTTCACAGTCATTTTCATTTCTCCCCCTTCAGCAAAGGATATTTGGGCCTGGAGCTTGGCAAGCATGTCTCGGCCCAGTAGTGGAATACGGCACTCAGGCATATACAAGAACTGGTGCGTTATCTTCTGTCCCCCTAGTTCACACATGCGGTTCTGCAAGAATGGTTTTGTGGCTTTATTTCCAGTGGCTCCCACAATGGTGACAGATCGTGAGGACAGAGGAGCTATTGGCTTGGCTACTACTGAATGTTCTGCTCCTGTATCTACCATGAATTCCATGTATTGGTCCCCTATCTTTAAACTGACCATAGGCTCCTGGGGACCCAGGGTGAACTTGGAGCCCGGTCTGGCCTAGTCTTCATCTGTCATCCAGGTCATAGCCCGTTGCTACTGTTACTCCCTCAATGGCTTCTTCCCTCTCCTGCTGGAACTGTGTTTGATTCATTCCTCCTCTCCTTCAAAATCTTCCTCCGGTCCTCCAGGGACTCCCTCCTCCCCTTGCAGGGGCAGAGTCCAGATGCGGGCACTCATTTCTCCAATGTCCTTCTTCCTTGCAGTAGGCGCATTGATTTGCACCTAATGGAGGCCTGTCACTTCCGCGGTCTCATCCACATCCTCTGGTCCTTTGATTAGGAAAACCTTCTCCACGTTGTTCGGTTATAGCAGCAGCAAAAAGATCTGCCTTCTTCTTCATCTTTCGTTCACTTTCTCTGTCTCGTTCATTTTCACGATTCACAAATACTTTCTGAGCGACTTCCATTAACTGAGCTGTGTTCATGCCCGCAAATCCATCCAATTTCTGTAATTTTCACTTTATGTCTCTCTGGGACTGACTAACAAAGGCCGCATTTACCATGCGTAAATTTTCCTGAGCGGCGGGATCATATGGGGTATACAGTCTATAAGCTTGAGACAACCGCTCATGAAAAGCCGCTGGGCTCTCATTTGGACCCTGGAGAACTTCCGATAGTTTCCCGATATTCATGGCCCTCTGGCCTCCCTTCTTCAGGGCCTTAACTAAGGCCTGGCGAAATCTGGTTAGGGCCGCCACCCCCCTTTCCTCATTCGGATCCCATCTGGGATCTTCATTGGGGTATTCTGCAGCTGCTGCTTGCAGGGGATTTATTCCTCCCCTTTCTATAGAGTTCTCTTCTAACCATCGGAGGGCTGCTTGCCCGATTCAGCCTCGCTCCTCAGTAGTGAAGAGGGTGGACAGGAGCTGGTGGCAATCGGCCAGGTAGGCTGATGGGTTTGCATAATGCTTGACATTAATTCTGTTAATTCCTGGGGCTTGGCTGTGTAGGAAGCATAATGCGCTTTCCAGTTTAATAAATCTGTAGTGGAAAAGGGTACATAAACTAAGCTGGTTGGTCCTGGCGCCATCTGGCCCTGATAATTTAAAACAGGTATTCCAGGAGCTTGGCGTAATGGCATTAGCTGCCCTGCTTTCTCCTTCTTCTTGGGAGTTACGCTTCTTAAATAATAAGGCTCCCGGGCACTAGTCTCCTTGGTGGGTGACCCTGAACTGGCAGGAGAGCTTCCGCTTTCTATCTCATCAGAGGACTCGAGTCCCCCTGCTGTGCTTGGGCCTGACCCGGAACTTTCACTCAGGGTAGGGTGCTTCTTAGGCTGTTGCTTCAGTATTTTCTGGGGCTCCTCGTCGGGCTCTACTTCAAGTTGCGGGGCTGTGGGGACTAATTTCTATGGGTGCCGGGGTATACTATCCAGAATATACAGGTGGCTTCGCTTCCTTAGCCTTTTTGGTTCCCCTAGTCGTAGCTACAAATATTTTACAGTGCTCCTCATAACAGTGCTTCATCCATGGGGGCTGCTGTTCACATGCACTTAACCAGGAATCTATATAGGGGAACTGGTCAGGATACGCTCTCAGTATGAGCTGATGAATTTGTAAAACTGTCTCAAAATCAAAGGTGCCCCCTCGGGGCCATGAAGCAGCTAATGTGGGCCACTCCCTTTCACATAACATTTTTAATCTGGATGGAGTCATTTTTATACCATAATCGCTCGAAAATCCTTTACAGAAATTCTTGATCATACATGCCAACGGAGTGTGCATGGACTCTGTCCCTCCCATTTTGTAAACGTACCTTCCTACACTGCTACCTACGTACTCAACGTACCTGCGTAGGTTACGTACCCTACGTCCCTACGTACATGTAATGACGTACAAGACAACGAACAATAAGGATAGGTAGTCTGGCTGCAGGTAAGGGGTCCGTACAGATCACAGAACACTGGGGGGGGGACAAACACCACTTGCTTCCTCCTGTTCACGATCTGGGCGCGGTCGCCCGGCCAGGAACTGCGCTACTTAGGAGTCCGCTCTCGCTCGGTCTGTATTTCAAGACCTCTCACTCACACTCGCAAGCATATTTCAACAAGATATCATATTTCAATATTTCAAGTGCCCAGGTTTTCTGACTAACTGACTATTCCAAACAAGAATGGTCGATGGCTTCAGCTTCCGCTTTCCTTACGCGGAGCTTACTAGGACCACCCTTATGGGAGGTGATCAGGCTCCCTTGTCTCGTGCATACTCATGCGAGATTTCCCAGATTTCCCAGTTAGTCTATACCAAATTTACCAAATCAGTCTCGCATACACAAGACGTTGTCCCAGGCTGTTCTTTCTGACTAGCAAATCACAAAATGTCTACTCACCGGATCCGGTCCCCGATACCACACCAGCTGCTGAGTTGGATCCTGCACTCCCCCGGGTCGGAGGTGTTGGCCGGCTGGACCAAGTGGCCCGCCGAGGCAGGCGTAACCCTCTCCGGCACAAAGGGTCCGGCGGCACCTGAGGTTTCCCCCACGGTCGGACAGACACGGTTCCAACCGGGCCAAACCTCAAGGCAAATTACGTGGATTATTCACTTGAATCCCAAAAATAAAACCCTAATCAGACTAAATGAAACTCACAAGAAATGTCCAATTAGAACTACAAATTTCCTATTACGTTATCTAAATATTTTTGTCGGAGCAATGTCAGCCCAGTACCTCATGTAGTGTTTCAAAAGATACCGCCGTGACTACTCCCTTTTATTAATTACTTATAATTTTTAAAAATGGGCCAAAGCCCAAAAACATAGCTGTGTAGGCACCCCACGCCAAAACTTCTAAGTACGATGGGCGCTTGTTTCGGGTTTTTTTCTTCTGTCCCAAGAAAACCCTGCTTCAGGTAGAGAAAGGATCAGCTGAAGATTGCACAGCCATTTGAGAGACACCGGAAATGTGTCTGCTGTATCGCCGTCGGCGTCTGACGTCAGTATGGAAAAGAGGAGAGCTATAGCCAATCAATGCGCTTGACTCCACCCCTCTAAAACAGGGAATACCCACCAACCAGGGAATCCCTTAGAGGTGATCAAATGATGGTGTGCCAATCTAACTGAGAATTCAGTCCTCCAGGAGCAACTGAATTTAGAAGGAAAATCCATCTCTGTTCGCGAAGCTGGAGTTTTTGCTCACGATCCCCTCGACGAGGATCAGGTGGAATGTGATCCAGCACTCGCCATTTTAAAGAATTAAACGAATGGCTCATCTTCAGGTGATGTTCCACCATAGGGGATGTCAGTTTTTTAGTACGAAGACACGAAGTGTGTTCTGTAAGGTGGATTCGAAGTGCTCTCTTGGTACGGCCCACATAATATAAGGAGCATGGGCAGATAATCAAATAGACCACAAATGCAGATGAGCAGTCCGTATGCCAACGTGTAGTATAAGTTTTCAAAGTATATGCATCAATCCATTCCAGCCCTCCCAAAGTGCCATCACAATACGCACAATTGCCACCCGGAAAGTGACCAGCATCTGAATGTCTTGATACAGGGCGATCCAAAGGTGATACAGTGTGCACTATTTTGTCCCGTAAATTGGCTGTACGGGAGTAGGCTATCTGCAGAGTTTTTTTCACGAAAGCAGGGATGCACTCCTAATATCGGCCAAAATTTACGTAATAAGCTGGTAACTTGGGGCATATGTCGTGTATAGGGCAAAACTCCAGTCACCGTAGACTCCTGGCCCCTCGAAGACATGGGAGAAAATAACCAGTCCCTGTGCGTATAACGAGCCCTTTTATATGCCCGGGAAACCACCTGAGGTGGATAACCCCGTGCCAATAGACGTTGTGTGAGCTCCTTAGCATGTAGTTTGAAGGTTAGCAGCGAAGAGCAGTTGCGGCGAAGCTGAAGGAATTGCCCAAAAGGTAAACCCTGCTTCAGGGCTCTAGGGTGAAAACTGTGATAGCTCAGCAGAGTATTACGCTGAACCTCCTTCCGGTATAGCGTGGTAGCAAACCCCTCCGGTGTAAGGGAAACTTGCACATCTAGAAACTGTATGGACACCGAGGAGATCGTAGCCGTAAACTGAATGCGAGACACATGGGTATTAAGACGCTGTATAAAAATTTCCAAATCATTGCGTTCTCCCATCCAGATGACAAAAATATCATCTAGGAACCTTTTCCAAAACGGAACTTTGCAAAAAGCCGTATCAGAATAGACATATGCCTCTTCAAAAGCTGCCATATAAATTGTGGCCAGGGAAGGGGCAACAGTGGCCCCCATAGCTATCCCATGTATTTGGCGATAGAACACCCCCTGATAAAGGAAAAAATTATCCAACAAAACTAATTTTAGCAAGCTTAACAAGAAGGTTTGTGGAATCCGAGCTGGAAGGTCCAGAGGGTGTGTTTCCAAGTGAGTAAGCAACTCATGTTGGTCTATATTTGTGTATAAGGCCTTAACATCTAATGACACAAGGTATCGATAGGCCCCCACATCTTGGCACAATTCCAATTTCTGTAGGAAATCTCCCGTGTCGCGAAGATATGAAGCAACCATCAGTGACCTCTCCCAGTTCAGGAAGGCACTGAAGCATCACCTGTTCTTGCAGCACTACAATATTTCAGACACTGCCTCACACCAACCTACCTCTACACCCCATGTCAACACGTTAAACCCATGCTCTCCATAGTCTTAACGCGAATAGTCTTAACGCAAAGAACTGCAATCTCACCTGCTTCTTCCCTCATCAAGAAACATATAGCTGCGCCTAGTTGTTCTGTACATAGTTGCTTTTTGTACATAGTTATTATGTTCCTCTGTTTATGAAACCTGTTGAATGTAAACCTGTTTAATGTATACCCAGCTGTTCATTGTAAGCACTGATCAATATTTGGTAAGTGTAGTTTCTGTTCATTGTAAACCGCGCTGATGTCGAATAGTGCGGTATAAAAGAAACTGTAAATAAATAAATAAATAAAATAAATAAATAAATAAATATAAAAGGGCTCGTTATACGCACAGGGACTGGTTATTTTCTCCCAAGTGCCCAGGTTTTCTGACTAACTGACTATTCCAAACAAGAAGGGTTGATGGCTTCGGCTTCCGCTTTCCTTACGCGGAGCTTACTAGGACCACCCTAATGGGAGGTGATCAGGCTCCCTTGTCTTGCGCATACTCATGCGAGATTTCCCAGATTTCCCAGTTAGTCTATACCAAATTTACCAAATCAGTCTCGCATACACAAGACGTTGTCCCAGGCTGTTCTTTCTGACTAGCAAATCACAAAATGTCTACTCACCGATCCGGTCACCGATACCACACCAGCTGCTGAGTTGGATCCTGCACTCCCCCGGGTCGGAGGTGTTGGCCGGCTGGACCAAGTGGCCCGCCGAGGCAGGCGGAACCCTCTCTGGCACAAAGGGTCCGGCGGCACCTGAGGTTTCCCCCGCGGTCGGACAGACACGGTTCCAACCGGGCCAAACCTCAAGGCAAATTACGTGGATTATTTACTTGAATACCATTTACCACTAGCACTTCCCGGCCAACGCACCAAGAATATGCTGTAGCAAAGTGCAATCAACGAACAAGTCCAGGAGTCGATTGACAGGGTCCAAGTCAGTTTATTGTGCACAAGGCCCAGTCAGTCAAAGCATAAAAAGGAACTGAGCAAAAGTTTATACAGAGACATAACTTTTTATACCTCTTTTTCAGTTTGATACATGAAAGCTTTCTATTGGTTTTCACTCGATACATGCAAACTTCTCATTGGTCTTACATTCCCTGCATCTGTCCAATTAGAAATCCCTCCGGAGCCTAGCAACCGGCCCCCTCCTTTGGGATTGCTTGAACAATGGTACAGTTCTAAATCTCGTTACTTTTCTACTGCAAGGTTAACTTCGGCTTCTGGAAAGCATATACTGTTACATTTCTGTTCTTTCACACACAAGAGAATAATAGAAAACTTATAAATTCATGAAAACTTCTTATTAAGCATTTTAAAACAGTTTTCTTATTTTTCACAGATTTTTGGTTCTTTTCTAGCTATAATGGGAGCTAGTATCCAGGCCTAACTTACAGGCCTTTCATAGTAGCAGGCCATGCTCGGCCATAGCCTACCTCAATATAAGTCTGCTTAGCCAGGCACCCAGGCTTAGGCGTCTAACTAATAAATTTAGGGACATACACATGGTCTTCTGATAACTTTAAAGGTGACAAATGTTCAGATCTATTGGCCAAATCAGTAACTTGCATATTAATAGCATGCTTTTTAGTGTGTGTTAGGTTGTCTTGTGCTAGGTTCAGGGGCAAGGGGAGACGAAGGGTTGTTGTCCAGGGTTTTCCTCTATGCAAACTGGCTCTATGACCTTAGGGTGGAGAATATGGTGGAAGCTGCTGCGATTACCACTACCAGCTAGCTCACAGCCTTTATTTCATCTATAGTGCCCCTATCAGATTGCCTTCTCAGCCTTTGCACTTACTGTGTGTTAATCTTGACATTTAACCAATGGCAAGTGCAAACCTTTACTGCACTTCAGTAAAAGAGCCTCACCATGAGCCTGTCACTCAGATTCCTAAACCCCGTCTAAACTTTTGAAAACATGATCCTAAATTTTCATTTTTAGTTTTGCTTTTTAGGTGTTCTAGAGCTAAATGTTTTTATACATGAAAAAAATATTGTTTTATATAAAAATTTACTCTGATTCTTCATGACACATACTTAATCAGAAGCAAACTCATCTTTCTTTAATCAACACCTTTGAAATGTTTAGTTTTCAAAGCTCCTGGTTTCCTCACTTGGGCCCATGTCATCCCCCGTAAGTCAAATGCAAGTTCATAGCATTAAGTGCTCCAGAAAAGAAGTACATCATCACACCAAAATGCACTGAGGTCTGAATTGTATATCTATTAATCCTGTGTAACCAAACAGTGCATAGCAATTAAATAGACTACTATAAACAAGATTGATGTGTTAAGGAATCGTTCTTATGTCTTGCAGCAGCAGCAGAGGATCTCAACTCCAGCTCATGTCATCTCTTAATAACACTGTGGTGTACCCATTCATCTTCACCCTAATAGGGATCCCAGGCTTGGAGACTCTTCATTGCTGGATCGCCATCCCTTTCTGTGTCTTGTACATAATTTCACTCTTTGGAAACACTGCTATTATGACTGTCATCACCACCAGCTCAAGTCTCCACGAGCCAATGTTCATATTCCTCTCCATGCTTGCCC
This sequence comes from Ichthyophis bannanicus, assembly GCA_033557465.1. Lineage (NCBI taxonomy): Eukaryota > Metazoa > Chordata > Amphibia > Gymnophiona > Ichthyophiidae > Ichthyophis > Ichthyophis bannanicus. Next base: position 33,717,197 of record CM066035.1, on the reverse strand, counting down.
TCAATGATATGTTCTTATGTACTTCTGTAGCACCAAAAATGTTGGGTATCTTTTGGTTTAATTTCAGGGAAATTAATTTGGATGCCTGCCTTGCTCAAATGTTCTTTATTCATTCCTTCACAAGCATAGAATCTGGAATTCTCTTAGCCATGGCTTTTGATCGTTACACTGCGATCTGCAACCCCTTGAGATACACCTCCATCATGACCAATAATGTCCTATACAAAACTGGAGTGATGCTTCTAGTCAGAGCTACAATTCTTGTAGGCCCCTCTATATTCCTTATTAAACGATTTAAACACTACAAAAGTTATATCATCTTGCACTCCTACTGTGAGCACATGGCAGTTGTGAAGCTTGCAGAGGAAGACATAAGAATCAATAGTGCTTATGGATTGTTTGTTGCTTTCTCAATATTGGGATTAGATGTCATTATTATTAGCTTGTCTTATGCAATGATCTTCAGAGCCGTCTTCAGCCTTCCATCCAAGGAAGCACGCCTCAAGGCGTTCAGCACATGCACCCCACACATATGTGTCTTTATAATGCTCTATGCTCTTGCTATATTTTCTTTTTTATCCCACCGTTATGGGAAAAGAATTCCTTCTTATATTCACATTATCCTCTCAGACCTGTATCTCCTTCTTCCTCCCGCACTTAATCCCATAGTGTATGGTGTGAAGACCAAACAGATTCGTGAGCAGGCACACAGGCTCTTATTTTCTCAGAAGGGAGCCGATTCTGGGAATTAACCTTGATAGTTTTATAGAAAGGATCAAGTGAGGTAAACAGCATCATTACACATGGAGATGTCAGAGTACTGGGGTCGAGTGTACACATTCTAGGATGCATTTTCAATAGGACACCCATCAGTCATTTCACTGGCTATGTTTAAGAGCTTCATCAGCTACAACTAAGCTAGGCTGAGGCTGAACCTTTTCCTAAATCTTGCCATCAAGAAGATAGCCGGCCAACTAAGTGTTTTCTGATTGCACTACTCATAGTGCTCATCCACTAAGTTATTGATGTATAACTTTGGGAGTTTGATGAGGGCCAAGTTCCTAAATGTAGAGGCCTAGGGGCATGTTTACTAAGCTGGGCTAATGGATAGTGTGCACTATTTGTAATTAGGCCCAATTGAAGCTGGGATGGGGAAAATATTAGGTGCTTACTGTTGATCTTCAGTACTAGGCACTTAATTTAGGTTCCAAAATCAAGATAAATGAATAGCAAACCTATACGTTCAGCCATGGATTTTGCTCCTAAGTTCATCCTAACTTTAGAATCCTAAAATTTAAGCATTTAATTCAGGCACTGAGCACTTTTTGAAAACTGATTTCTAGGTGACAGAATTTGGCAGGTTCTGCAGGAAGATTTTACCATGCAGGCCGTCTCATTCGGTACCATATTATAATATGGGTATGAATTTACTAAAATTTAAATAGTTGGATTTTTACATTCTCTCTTGCACCCTTGGAAACATATCTCTGTAATATCATTTCTTATTTTTGTGATTATTTTCCTTATTGTGTTCTGTTTATTTATGTGAACTTATATACCACCTTTCCAGGATCAAAGCGGTTTACATGGAACTCAGAAACAATAACATTCTATGGAACAATGCTCACAGAGTGTGCGCATATAACATTAATCACACTGTTTACAGTTAGATTCCTTGAACGAATGTACATGGAGTTTGCCAGTGTCAAGCAAAACATCTGATTGTTCTACTTGTAACTTATTAAACAATCACCTATATTTACAGAGTGATTTCTTCAACATATTTACATAAGATATCAAGCACATCTGATTGGTGTTCTAGTTGACAGTATTGCACTGGGAACTAGGATTGGTCTTTAGGTGATTTGAATCAAGTTACTGAATCCCCAAAGTGTTCCTTAAAGAGGAAGGTCTTAGACATTTTGCAGAATGCATTTGGGCCCACAGTAGCTCTTATATTTTATTTTATTGTATATTATATTGTATTGTATTGCAATTATATGCTAATTATATTCAATCAAAGGCAATCAAAGTTACATTATTGTCAAAAGAAATCTCTCATCCTCCCAGCATTCAGTTTCCACTAAACAAATTTACATCTCCTTCTCCAAGTACCATTGAAGACATTTTAGCCACTATTAATACCACCACAGCTCCAAATGATCCATGTCCAGCTCATTGGATCAGAGCTTTGAAAGTGGAGCTTAGCTCATACATAGCATCTATAGCAGACAAATCATTCACCACCGGTGTTTTCCCAGCAATCCTCAAGCAGACATCAATTCGACCATTGCTGAAAAATAGCAAACTTGACCCAAAAAGGAGGAATCTTATCGTCCAATTTCTAGTATTCCCCTATTAGCTAAAATTCTAGAAAAGGTGACCTTGAGACAGATCCAACAACATATCGATACTGAAGCCCCTTTAGACTCAAGCCAACACGGTTTTAGGGAAGCACATGGAGTTGAGACTCTTCTTGCCTCTTTAATGAATTCCCTTATCATTGCTATAGATAATATCAAGACCGGAGTTGCATTGGTCTTCCTAGATATTGCAGCAGCATTTGATTCAGTTAATCATGAACAACTTCTAGTCCACCTCCATGAGAAGGGAATAAAAGGAATTGCATGGGACTGGTGCAAGTGTTATCTAGAAGACCGATGGCAACAAGTTCGAATTGATAACAATACATCTTATCCATTCCAACAGAAACAAGGTGTTCCACAGGGTTCCTCACTATCAGCATTGCTTTTTAACATCTATATGCAACCAATCTGTAATATTGCCCATACCTTTGGTATATCTTGTCTTATTTATGCTGATGATGTGCTGTTGTTCACACCTATTAATGTGATTAGCCCTGATTACACAGTTTTAATTAACTGTTTCAATTCAATAACCGATTGGCTGCTCACTCAGAACCTTCGAATAAATTTTAAAAAACTGAAGTCCTTATCGTTACAAGAAACAATGACTTCTCTTCACCACCTTCATTAAGAGTACGAGACGCTGATTTACCTATTAAATCCACCATTCGATACTTAGGTGTCATTCTTGACCAGCGACTTGAATTTAATGAGCATATAAAGTCCACAGTAAAATCCTTTTATCACAAGATTAATACTCTTCGACACCTAAAACCCATGTTAGACCCTGATGATTTCCGCACAACATTCCAAGCGCTAGTCACCCCACATTTTGACTATGCGAATATTATCCTGCAAGGCCTACCTAAATCTACGCTTAATCCATTACAGCTTGCTATGAATGCAGCAGCTAGATCACTATGCGGAATTACAAGGAGACAACACATAACCCCCATCCTAATGGAGCTTCACTGGCTCCCAATAATTTGTAGATTATCTTATAAAACACTTCTTATGACCTTCAAAGCGTTCCATAATATTTCACCTCCTTCAATCTCTGATCTACTCATTCATACCCAAAACAACAGATCAAGAAGATCTACAACTGAAAATACTCTAGTGATTCCAAATAAATTAGTAAAATGTACTCAAACTACCATTAGCAGATCATTTTCATCCTTTGCTCCAAGGTGCTGGAATAAGCTTCCATTAAACATCAGATTGATAAAAGATATATCACAATTTAGAAAAGCTTTAAAAACCTACCTTTTTTTACAACACTTCTCTTACATCAATATTTCCCCCCCTCTCACCCCATTATATCAACTCAGCAATAATAGTTAAATGATGATGTTAGACCGTTCCACCTTATGATATTTCACTGTATATACCTACTCTGTTAAATGTTATTTATGACATGTCTCTATACCCACTCAAGATCTCTAGTCTGATGTAATTGCTTTTATTTAATTATTCATATGCTGTTCCCCAGTTAATCCTTGTTTTATTCCCCTGTTACCTGTAACTTGGACAAGTTCTCTAAATCTGAGTGTATTTTGTTTAATGTAAACCGCACTGATGTAAATAGCGCGGTATATAAGAGCTGTTAAATAAATAAATAAATAAATAAATAAATATTGCATTATATACTGTATTATATTGGTACTGCTGCTGTATATATATTTATAATATTATAACTAAAAGTCAATAGAAAAAAATTCAAAGAAAAATGTACTCTCAGCGAAAGAGGACATTCTATAGAATATGAGAGAGAGAGGCTATTGTTTTCCTAAATTGATGATTGATGAGTCCCATATTTGAAAAGCATTTATATGGTTTCCAACCCAGTAAATTGTGTAAATGCCTTAAATGGGGATATTGAACAGCACTTACATGGTCAGTGCTGTTGAATATCCTCTTCTAACTCCCTTATACGCCCCGGTTAGCATTAGGGCGTGTGGGGGACGTTCTGGGGTGGAACGGAGGCAGAGACTGCCGCTAACTGGGTGGTGGCAATATTGCACCACTACCCGGTTAGCGATCTGTGGCTAACACTAGGATAGCTTTTGGCTTGCCTACTTTTAGTCATGGAGCGATGCAATATTCAACCCTTCCCCACTCTCTGTTCCCCTTCTGGACTTTCTTCCTTTCTTCATCTCCGCAGCACTCCCACTCCTTGCTGTCCATTCCCCCATCCTCCTGACTTTTTTTTAAGGTACTGATCCTTGAATTTTTTCTGCCTCTCTCCCCGTGAAAGTTCCAATCCCCACGGCTGTCTTCTCCTTTGGGCTTACCCTGCCTATTCTGCCTGTGGGGATCCGATCTCCCTTGGGCAGGACAGGAGGGATCTTTGCCACGATGATTTCATCAATGTGCAGCACAAATTGTGGTTTGTCGATAATAACTGATAACTGCGATTAGAGCACCGAGGGTGTTCTATCAGTGGTTATTGGTTATAACCGGAAGCCCTACCTATGGATTAAATATAGAGAGACAAAAGTTTTATTTGCAACAAGAGATACATTTTTTAAATCTGTATTCTTAAATGATCAAAATGTGTTAGGGGCCTTTTTACTAAAGTGCAGTATTTTTTTTTTTTGCCCCTAACACGCATTTTGAGACAAAAACAGAGCATGTTAGGTGTAACCGCACCACAGTAATTGTCAGGGGTGAGGCCAGCATGCATACAGCGCAAGCGGGACCCTTGGTACATGCTCTAACTTTTGGCAATTACCATGGTTGCACATAACAGCACTTCTTGAGAAGACAGTAAGTACAGTCACTCTAACTGCAATACTGATGATTAGCGAGCAATACTAACACCTGTATAACAGCAATGTACAGTCAATGCCCACTCTCCTCCCAGACCCCACACCATCTTACGATGCACAGTTAATGCGTGTATCAGTGCATGGTAGTTGTGCTGCTTGCACGTTAAAAATTACCATGGGCCAGTAGAAGTCTTAACGCATGTTGAAATGCACATTAATCACACAACGCACTTCAGTAAAAGTGTCCCTAAGCTAGTAATGAGGGGCCTGATATTCATTGGTGGTGGCTAGCATGATTACAGCGCCTAGATGTCACCACCGAATGGTAAACCCTGATATTCAATGTCAGGACCATATCCGGCTACCAGCATTCAATATCCAAGTCAGCCACATAGCCCAGAAGCTAACTGGTCAGCAGTGATATTGAGTTTCTGCCCGGTTAGCTCTTGTGGGTAAAGACAGGTTAGCTTTTACCATGCTTATCTTTACCTACGGGTCACATATTGAGCAGCAGCTCAATATTGTTCCGCCTCTCGGAACACAATAATGCTAACCAGGGCATATAGCAATGGAATCTAGGGATCTTCAGTGGCACTAACACAGGTCTGTAAACTGTGTAACTGCCTTTGAATATCGGGTCCGAGTTGTTTTATTTGGGGATCAAATTGGGCCAGTACCTGTCTATGTGTTCCATGTCCCTTTTTTTGTCTAAGGATGCTGCGACATCTGCAGACTCTGACTTTTTGATGGGGCTACTTTTTGCAAATTTAGATCATGCCGGTGAAATTTTAGAAGGTCTTCCTGCTAAAACTTTAAAAGACGTGCAACTTGCTCGCAACACTGCTGCAGAGGTATTGTTGTATAAGTCATGATCAGAAGATATTATGTTGCGCTTTTTTATATTGGCTTCCAATTGAGCACATGTTGTTGTTGTTGTTAAGTGCCGTCGAGTCGGAGTCGACTCATGGCGACCCTCTGGATAGCTATCCTAAATTGTGTTCAGTCTTCAGTCAGGCGGCTCATTGTTGACAGACTGGTACCCGTAGCTGCTGTTATTGTATCGATCCATCTCATTGCTGGCCTTCCTCTTTTGGGTTGACCTTCTATCTTGCCAAGCATGATGTCTTTCTCTAATGATCTCTCTCTTTGCATGATGTGTCCGAAATATGAAAGATTCCAATTGAGCACATATCCATTTTAAAATTATGTGTGTTATTGTATAGGTCAAGTTAGGTATGTCCGCTAGATGTCTTATTTCATTATTATTATTATCTCATCCGGTCTGTACTTGTCCTCAAAATATATAGTAACATAGTACATGACGGCAGATAAAGACCAGTATGGTCCATCTAGTCTGCCCAGCAAGGTGGCAAGAGTAGGTGCACTTGCTGCTCGGTGCAGGTCACATCTCCCCATGCCTTTGTTTAGGAGTGTACCCACCGCTCCGTGTAGGTCACCCCTATTTGTTCAGATAAAAGAGATTGTTATGCTTATTTTGATTTTATCCTGTTGCTATAAAGGGATCTACTATGTCTGTCCCATGCCATTTTGAATACTGTTACTGTATTTGCCACCATCACTTCCATTGGGAGGATATTCCAAACATCCACCACCCTTTCAGTGAAAAAGTATTTCCTGACATTGCTTTTCAGCTTACCCCTTACAGCTTCATGTTATGCCCTCTAGTTTTACAGCTTCCCTGTCTTTGGAAGAGGTTTGTTTGTCCATTAATATTCTTTAAGTATTTAAAGGTCTGAATCATATCTTCCCTGTCCCTCCTCTCCTCCACAGTGTACATATTTAGGTCTTCAAGTCTCTTCTCATAAGTCTTATGATGCAGGCTCCAAATCATTTTGGTCACCTTCCTCTCAACCTCTTCAAGCCTTTTTATATCCTTTGCGAGATACGGTCTCCAAAACTGAACACAATATTCCAAGTGAAGCCTCACCAGCAACTTCTACAGTGGCATTAGTACCTCTTCCTTTCTGCTGGTAATTCCTCTCTGTATGCAACCCAACATCCTCCTGGCTTTTGCCACCGTCCTGTCACACTGTTTCGCCACCTTGAGATCCCCAGAAACAATCATACTGAGGTCTTTCTCTTTGTCCATGCACATCAATCGCTCTCCCCCTATCACAGACAGTCCCCTTGGATTTCTGCTTCCCAAGTGCATGACATTAAATCTTAACTGCCAAGCATTAGACCATTCTTCCAGCTTTTGTAGATCTTTCCTCATGTTCTCCATTCTCTGAGGGGAGTCCACTCTGTTGCAAATTTTGGTGTCATCTGGAAAAAGACAGACTTTTCCATTCAGCCCTTCAGCAATATCACTTACAAATACAGAAATAACTTTTCCTTTGATTCAGGTTAATCAGAAATACCTCATTCTGGGACATTTCAAATTTTTGCATTTTATCTGTTGAATCATATACAAGATGATTTGAGGCTGAATTTTAGCATTTTAATTTTTTGGAAGCTTTTAAAAGCATATTTAGATTGTTTTGATACAGATATGTGAACACCTTTGTTAATATTTTGTATGTTTTATAATACTATGGGGGTTATTTTAGAAGCTGTATTTTTGCTTTACATAAGAACATAAGATATGCCATACTGGGTCAGACCAAGGTCCATCAAGCCCAGTATCCTGTTTCCAACAGTGGCCAATCTAGGTCATACATACCTAGCAGTTTCCCCAAAAGACACAGGTTCCACAATGCTTGTATTGGGTCAAGCATTGATATCTTGGGTCAATTTTAATAATGGTTTATGGACCTTTCCTCCAGGAACTTGTCCAAACCTTTTTTAAACCCAGCTACACTAACAGCTCTTACTACATTTTCTGGTAACAAATTCCAGAGTTTGATTACACGTTGAGTGAAAAAATATTTTCTCTTATTTGTCTTAAATAGTTTACCCTGTCACCTTTGGATGTCGAAAAATGAGCACATAGATGTCCAAATCTGAAAGATGTCCCCAGAAACTTTTAGAAACTGGTTTTAGAGACACTGGAACGAGAACATCCATGTTGGAACAGGGGCATGGTGGATGAATGTCTAGGGCATTCCCAGGAACCTGGTTATCTGCGACAAAATCGAAGAAATGTCCCAGCCCTTATCTCTATTAAGGACATTAGCTGCTACTGTTGGGCTAACACAAGACTAATGCCCCGCGGTAGCAGCCAACCCAAGAAAAAAATCACATATCACAGGTAATTTTCCGTGATATCTAGTATTTACACACTGAATGTCTCCTGCGGTAGGATCAGAGTGGGCAGTGGGGGTGGCCATGGTTGGCATCCACCACACAAAAATATTTTGTGCAGTGGCTGCCAAAATTGGGCATCCGATCTCCTACATGCAGACAATAAAGGCCTGATTCCGAATGGAGAACATCCTACCTGCCCGGATCTGGAAAGGCTGGTCTAGACATAGAAACATAGAAATATGATGATAGAAAAAGACCACATGGCCGATCTAGTCTGTCCTTCCATATCAACAACTACAACAGTCCCCTTTTTACCTTTAGAGATCCTCTGTGTTTGTCCCATGCTTTTTTGAATTCAGTTACTGTCCTCATCTCTACCACCTCCACTGGGAGACTATTCCATGGATCCACTACTCTTTCCGTAAAGAAATATTTCCCCATATCACTCCTGAATTTATCTCCCTTCACCCTCATCCCATGTCCCCTCATAGCAGAACTTGCTTTCAATTGAAAGAGGCTTTCTCCCTGAACATTTATGCCACGGAGGTATTTAAACATCTCAATCATATCACCTCTATCCCGCCTTTCCTCTAAGGTGTACATATTAAGAGCCTTCAGTCTGTCCTCATATGCTTTATAATGAAGACCACTAATCATTTTAGTAGCCACCCTCTGTACCGACTCCATCCTGTTCACATTCTTTTGAAGGTGCAGTCTCCAGAATTGCACACTATACTCCAAATGAGGTCGCACCAAAGACTTATAGAGAGGCATTATCACCTCCTTTTTTCTGCTAGCCATTCCTCTCTGTATGCACCCAAGCATCCTTCTAGCTTTTGCCGTCACCTTTTCTACCTGTTTAGCTACTTTAAGATCATCAGACACAACCACGCCTAGGTCCCGCTCTTCTTTAGTGGACAAAAGTACTTCACCCCCTATACTATATTGCTCCCTTGGATTGCTGCAGCCCAAATGCATGACCTTACATTTTTTAACATTAAATCCAGCTGCCAAATTCTAGACCATTCTTCAAGCTTAGCTAGATACCTACTCATGTTATCTACACCTTCCTGGTAGTCTACTGTATTGCAGATTTTGGTATCATCCGCAAAGAGGCAAACCTTACCCAACAGCCCTTCCGCTATATCACTAACAAAGATGTTAAAAAGAATCGGACCAAGGACAGATCCCTGGGGAACACCACTGGTAACATCCTTCTCCTCAGAGTGAGTGCCATTTACTTGTACTCTTTGTCACCTCCCACCCAACCAATTTCTAACCCAAGCAGTAACTTTAGGGTCCATCCCTAGGGTGCTCAGTTTGTTTATAAGTCGCCTGTGAGGAACAGTGTCAAAGGCTTTACTGAAATCTAAATACACCACATCTAAAGCTCTCCCTCGGTCCAACTCCCTGGTCACCCAGTCAAAGAAATCAATCAGATTTGTCTGACAAGACCTGTCTCTGGTGAATCCATGCTGCCTCGGATCCTGTAATCCGCTGGACTCCAGAAACCTCACTATTTTCTCTTTCAGCAGCGTTTCCAATAATTTACTCACCACCAAAGTTAAACTAACCGGCCTGTAGTTTTCAACCACATCCTTACTTCCGCTTTTGTGTAAAGGCACCACATGAGCCTCTCTCCAGTCCTTTGGCACCACTCCCGACTCCAACGAGGCATTGAAAAGGTCAGTCAGTGGAGTTGCTAGAACGTCCCAAGTTCCCTCAGTATTCTAGGGTGTATCCCATCCGGTCCCATCGCTTTGTCTACTTTAAGTTGAGCTAGTTTCTCACGAGCACAGTCTTCTGAAAATTGTTCAAGATGTCCCTTGCTTCTGTTCCTATTTGTGGGTGTTTTCTGAGGTCCTGCTCCTGGTTCTTCATCTGTGAACACAGAACAAAAATATTTGTTAAGCAATTCCGCTTTATCCTTATCAGCTTCTACATATTTCTCCCCTGCACCATTGAGTCTGACAATACCACTTTTGCCCTTCCTCTTCTCACTAATATATCTGAAAAATGTCTTATCCCCCCATTTTATTGCATTGGCTATTTCCCCCTCCTTTTGAATCTTTGCCTTCTTGACTACTTTGCTAGCTTCTCTAAGTTTTTCCAAATACAGATGCCTGTCTTCCTCTCTCTGTGATCTCTTCTATTTCATAAAGGCCTCCCTCTTTTTCTTCACTTTTTCAGCTACTTCTTTCGAAAACCATAGCGGTCTCCTTTTCCTTTTACCTTTATTTACCATTTTAACAAAAAGGTTGGTTGCCCTTAAAATATCCCCTTTCAGTTTTGCCCACTGTTTTTCTACATCCCCCAGCTGTTCCTATCCCACTAACGACTCCCTGAAGTATTGGCCCATCTTCGCAAAGTTAGACTTCCTAAAGTCTAAGATCCTCACCTTTGAATGGATTCTAACAGCCCTAGTCCTAATACTGAACCACACCATCTGGTGATCACTGGATGCAAAATGATCTCCCACTACAACATCAGAAACACTTTCACCATTGGTAAGCACCAAGTCCAGTATGGCCCCTTCATGTGTGGGGTCTGTTACCAATTGCCTGAATAGTTCTCCCTGTAGAGAATCCAGGATCTCCTTACTTCTAGATGATACTGCAGCAGGAATGTGCCAATCAACATCTGGCATATTGAAATCGCCTATCAGTAGCACTTCCTCTTTCCTAGCAATGCTGCGTATGTCTTCAACTAACTCTCTGTCCACCTCTTCCTCTTGTGAGGGAGGTCTGTATATCACACCAATGCAAATAGATTTCTCTTTCCCTCTTTCTAGTTTAACCCACAATGCCTCCTCTCTCCCTTTAAAGCTCTGTAATTCCAAAGCTTTAATAGTAGTTTTTACATATAGTGCCACTCCTCCTCCCCTTCTTCCTACCCTGTCCTTTCTGAATAAAGTATAGCCAGGTATAGTTACATCCCAATCATGGTTTTCTGTGAACCATGTTTCTGTAACTGCCACTAAATCCAAGTCAGCCACTCCCACCAAAGTTTCAACATCAGGGATCTTATTTCCCATGCTACGGTCATTTATACACACTGCTTTCCATATGTTACCCCTGTTACCCATTTCCATAAAGGTATTTAATGTATCACCTACCTGGGGGCGTTCACTTACCTGGTGGCTTTCTTCACCCCTCCCCAACGAATCTAGTTTAAAGCCCTCTTCAGTAGATTAGCCAATCTACTACCGAAGATGCGTTGACCTTTTTGGACAGATGGATGCCATCTCTGCTCTGCAACCCTTGGAACAGCATCCCATGGTCTAGGAAACCAAAACGCTCTCGATGACACCATCCACGCAGCCATGCATTCATCTCCAGGATGCGAGCCTCTGTGCCTTGGCCTTTACCTTCAACAGGGAGGATTGAAAAGAACACCACCTGTGTACCTAACTGCTTCACCATCTGTCCCAGAGCCATGAAGTCACTTTTGATACATTCCGAGGTATACCTGGCAGTATCATTTGTTCCAACATGGATTAGCAACATTGGGTAATAGTCAGTGGGCTTGATGAGTCTCGGCAAATTCTCCGTAACATATTGGATTTTGGCACCAGGCAGACAGCATACCTCTCTGGACATCAAGTCTGGTCGGCAGATGGACGCCTCAGTACCCCTCAGAAGAGAGTCTCCAACCACCACTACCCTTCGTTTCCTTCTGGTCACTGATTCTTCAACTTTGGGGTACTTGAGCTCTGGTTCTTTCCTTTCCAGGGATGCTTTCACCTACTCCACTTCCAGGGCTGCATAATGGTTCTTCAATTCAAGGGCTGGAGAAGACCCCGATTCTGAGTCCACGGGAGCTAGACATTCCCGCATAATCAGAATCGGGTCTAAATGGCCAGCACATGCCTGCATGGGCAGGCTTTTCCCTGATTCTGTTCTACCGGACATCCAATCTTCTCCCTGCACAGGCCTGCCCCGACTCCTTCATGGAGCTGGGGTGCCGTGACAATCCTGTTGCCATGGTACCACGGCTCCACTAAGGAGCCACGATTCCCAGACAGCCACAACAAAGTTCTTTCTCCACAGCCTGACCCCACGATGCAGCCTTCCAAAGGCAGGTTTGGGCTTCAGGGAAATTCCTGCACCCCCTTGCCTCATTGACCCTGCCCTGTGCCACCATCCCCTGATGTCCGGGGAGATTTATTCCACTTCTGAGGTGGAATAAGTCCCCCATAAATGTTGGAAATCCCAGACGTACAGGGGCAACCTCAGGATTGGCTCAGTACAACTGGGATTGTATCCCTGCCCACTGCCCGCCCCCTCCTGCTCCCATCCAGAGCTTCCCGCACATCTCCTATATATCTGCGGGGAACTTTTGGCAAGAGATATTGTCTCTGGAAATTAGCAGGAATTTAACTACCGCCCAATATCCAGCATTCCATTTCTATCCAAAATAATTGTGAAGATTGTTCAGAGAAAACTCCAGGACCACATTGACCTACACGCCCCTCTGGATCCTCATCAACACGGTTTTCGCCCAGATCACAGCATAGAAATTCTACTCATCCATCTATTTGATAATCTGCTCAAAGTTATTGACAACATAAGAAGAGGTTTCCTATTAATCTTCATTGACATATCATCTGCCTTTGACACAGTCTCCCACAACATCCTCCTGGAGCGACTGTCATCAATTGGAATTCAAGACATCACCCAACAGATAGTCAAATCTGGTCCGCTCACCTCAACCACTTTCCACACCGTCCAAAGAGTTCCTCAAGGATCTTCACTCTCTGCCCTCCTATTTAACATATATGTATAGTGTGACAAGGCAGAGGTTGCAGAACCTAAAAAGAAGGGTTTAAAACACTTTTTGTCCTCAGAAGCTGTCAGTAAACCAGGTCAGGAAAGGGTTAAGGATTCAGCCCTAAAAGCTGTTCTGCACAGGAAAGCAGAAAGAGAGCCACACCCTAGCTTCAGGCAAACCCAGGGAGCTGACGTGGGAGGAAAAGGGGCGGAGTCACACCTGATAGGGCAGCCCTCTTCACATAACCAGGAAGCAACTGTTAGTCAGAAAGAGAGGCAAGGAGAACGAGAGAGGCAAGGAGAAGGAGAAAGGGAACTCGAACAGGGACCGGAACAAGGAAGAGAGAGAGAACACTACGGGGAGTTCCATGAGCAGCAAGGAGAAAGAGAGCAGTTCCAGGAAGGTCCAGGAGAGTCAGATCCATGGAGAGATCTGGGGACCAAGAGGAGCAAAGCCAAGAGCAACCGATACCCAGTTGGCACAAGGTGCTTGGGGAGTTGCTGGCCAGACTGCAGAGAGACAGCCAGGTCTCAGGAGTGCCGTCTGAAAAAGCTTCCAGGAAGGAACTACCGTGAGCTGCACAGCAAACACAAACAGGTCAGAGACTATTTTAAACCTCAGGGGAAAAGGTCAGATACCTTGCCTGGAAGGGATAGGAGTAGTTCTCTGGAATCTCCTCTCAAAGCCAGAATTATAAAGGAGAGATTGGGAAGAGAGAAAGTCCCATTCAAAAGACTGCAAAAGTTTGCATACTACAGAGAACGTGACAGGAGCTCTAGCTCTGAGTATAGCCCAGGTGCCTTTCAGTGTGTTACTAATTGCAGGCAGCACAGACACGGGCAAGAGTTAGACTCTGAAGAGCACGCTGTGTTAAAAGAACTAGTGAAGCAGTATCAAGGGAAATATTTGCCTCTCAACCAGAAAGCACATACTAGGCAGACCAGAAGGAAGGTGAGCCCTTTTTATGATATTTTAAAAGGTGCTGGTGATTTGGAATCCTTACAAGTGCCTAGGTATTATAGAGATAACAAACGGAAGCAGCTTAAAGCACTAATTAAGCAGTGGCAGTCTGTAGACTCCCTTAACCCAGGTCCTAAGGACATATCAGACCCAGAGCCGGAGGATATGCAGATTGATGCACCATTGAGTGATAGCAGTGGATCAGCTATGGACTGTGGGGTTTGTTATAGGGAATGAAAGCCATATAAGTGTATCCTGTAAGAGGAGTGAAAGCTGTACAAAGAGATCCTAGAGAAGTGCTGAGAAAGCCTATTTGCTATAACCAGAGTTTCCACGGAAAAAGGCAGCGTTCTGCCTGTGGGAAACTCAAGCCTAATTAATTCAGCTGTGAAGAGAAGTACAAGGCTGTGAAAGTTTTCCTGTGTTTAAAGCATGTCTATGAAAGCAATGCCAGTGGAGAGAAACAGCTGTTGTATTTGAAGCTGAAGGAAGTTTGAAAGCTGAATGTTTTGCTTTGAGTTTGTACCTGAGAAGCATCAGGGAATTCTTGGACTTTTATTTGACACAATTGCGTAGCACTATCTTTTGTCTGTGTTTGGGGAAGTAGTTCACCAAACTCCTGTGCGGCAATAAAGTTATTGTTAAACCCACGGAGGCCTTTGCTGTTTTACTTGGACCACAACTACAATGGACACCAGGCTGCAGCACTTAGAAGGTTTATAAATATGTATTCCCCTATGCATCACATGCCAACCCCTCCTAGGCAACCGCCTATATATACCAGAGGGTGCTGAGGTGTGACATATAGAGGGAAACTGGCGCAGTTGGCAGGATTTTTAAACTACGGCCTCACACAGAAGAAGAGTCGCTTACCAACGTTGCCAATAAAGTCCTGAAGAAGGAACATTCTTGAAAGTTTTTGAAAAAAAAAAAGAAAAAGAAGAAATTTGTCAACACAAAGAAAGTACCCAGGAAGAGCTTACCAGGTCTGCATCTCGGAGTGGAGTATCGGCGGAGGCGGAACGGAGTACCTGTACCCAGGATACCGCAGTGCTGATGAGCGAGACACTCCACTTGTGGCAGGTAACCAGTAGCTAAGCGGGTTAACTGGGATACTGCTGCAAGGGGGTGGTAAGATTGCAGGGTTGGACTGGAAGCTGAGGGGGTGTAATTGTGTGTGTATCGCACTTGGTGTTGCTTTTTTGTTTCCTTGCAGTAATACATCAAGATGGAGCCAGCACAGCTAATGAGCTGGGTCGCAGAAAGGTTTCAGCAGCAGCAGGTGATGTCAGCGCAAGCCCAGGAGAGGACGGCAGAGATGCTGCGTGCACAACAACAGCCTCTGTTGGATCTGCTGGGATCATACATGGGAGAACAAAAGCAAACAGTGCAAGTGTTAAAAACTGTGTCCAGTTCACTAGGAGCTGTAGCAGGACTGGGAACTGTGGGCCAGGGTATATTTTCAATAGGCCAAATGTCTAAAGATGAAAATGTTGACGATTACCTGGAGGTTTTCGAACGCATTGCGCTCATGAGCGGTTGGCCGAAAGAACAGTGGGTCATCAGGCTAGCTGCATCATTAACAGGCGAGGCTCTCGCAGCCTACCGGGCTATGCCTAATGACCAGGCCAACAACTATGATGCAGTGGTCAAAACCATTAAGGAAAGATTAGGCCTAACTCCAGTGGTATATCGCCGCCTTTTGCGAGGGTGCAAGTTAACCCCGGGCGAAACACCACAGGCCTTATGCCATAGAGTCAGAACCTTGGTTTACAAATGGCTATCTCCAGAGGGAAAGAGCATTGACAAGATATTGGATGACATTGTGCAAGAGCAATTTGTAGAAACATTACCAGGTGAAATACAGTCCTTCCTTATTCTACAAGACTGTAGGAACACGAAAGACACCATCTTTCTTGCTGACCGCTTCTTAGAGGCAAAAGC
The DNA here is from genome assembly GCA_033557465.1 of Ichthyophis bannanicus. Taxonomy (NCBI): domain Eukaryota; kingdom Metazoa; phylum Chordata; class Amphibia; order Gymnophiona; family Ichthyophiidae; genus Ichthyophis; species Ichthyophis bannanicus. The sequence continues at coordinate 33,701,179 of CM066035.1, read as the reverse complement.
CATCGGTCAGAAGAAGATGGGTGTTCCGGATACAGCAGTCTTGGGAATGCCAGGAATGAAGGAGAGGTTAAGGGTGGATGAGTTTATGCCTAGGAAACCCTTGCCAAAACCTGGTTGGGAGGAGCGAAAATGCTTTGCATGTGGACGGAAGGGTCACTTGAAGAAGAATTGCAGGGATAAGCTGGTGTTAGTAACCACCCAGTGCAAGGAGGTTGGGGAGGGATTTTTACTAACGGTGCGGGTCAACAATATCCAGGTCGAAGCCCTTTTAGATTTCGGCACCGACCATTCAATGGTCTCTAGAGCCCTATGGCAGGAGATAGAGGCTCAGGGAAGAGATTTTGTAAAGCACCCTGAGAATAAAATAAGAATTCGTTGTGTGCATGGCGCGTCATCGTCATATCCTTTGCACACGGTAACTGTGGAAGGGCTAGGTTTGAGAAAGAATATCTCAGTAGCAGTGGTACCTAGGTTACCACATCCCATGGTTTTAGGTAGGGATTGGCCTCAACTTAAAAATGGCCTAGTTAAAGGACTAGCCGCCACTGCAGAAGCCAAAGTCCCTGACCCTAATAAGATAAGAAAGGAACCAGGATGGAGGGAGGAAAAAGGGAGATACGCAACATCCTCTCTGAGGGGTAAATCCAGGCTAGGGATGGTACCAGCCCCGTTATTTGAGAAACCCCGTGAGAAGCCAGGTAGGGAGAGAGCCCCTATCCAGGACCCTCCAAGTAAGGGAAAGTTCCTCCTAAAATGTTGTAGGCTTACACCAAATGCTAGGATCCCTAAGAGAGCCTCAGAGCAAGCTGCAGGCTTTGACCTATATAGTGCAGAGGACACTATTACACCACGTCAAGGGCGAGCCTTAGTGGAAACCGGTATCCAGCTTGAAATACCGCCCGGTTGCTATGGTCGGATCGCTCCGCGATCAGGTCTAGCGGTCAAGGAGTGCATTGATGTAGGTGCAGGGGTAATAGACCCGGACTTTAGGGGAGCTGTTAAAGTCTTACTGATAAACTGTTCCAGAAAAGATTATAAAGTAACCCTAGGTGATAGGATAGCGCAGCTCATTATGGAGAGAGTTGGCTTCAGACTTATTGAGGAGGTTACTGAATTAAGTACTACCTTAGAGGGATTAGGTGGGTCTGGAGCCATAGGACCACCTGTGAAGACAGGCCTAACAGCCACTAGTAAGGGGGAAAAGGTCAAAGTGGACTTTGTCCCTCAGTTGGTTGACGGGGAGGCCCAGCCACTACCCGAGGTAGGTGAGGAAATCTCTTGGCATCAGCAGCGAGCCCTACTGAAAATAATAGAGAAACCCCAGTTCTTAAAGGACTTAAGGGGGCGGTGGCAACACACATCGCAGGTAGTAGAGGAAAGAGGAAAATATGACCACCAGTCAGGGGCGTCAAAGAAAATATTATGACGTAGTACCCGACCGCGTCACTTAGACATTGGAGAAAAGGTCATTGTAATGGTGCCCGGTCATAGCCCAAAGTTTGAGAGTGCCTGGAAAGGACCCTGTCGGGTCATCAAACAGGTAGGGCCAGCCACATACACCGTAGAGACTAGGAAGGGAAAACAACAAAATGTCCATGTAAATGTTCTATGACCGTGGCACGAGCGAGTAGCTTTAGCTCGGTTAGCCAGAAAAGAGGATAGTTTTGCTAGATACAGTCACCAGAGTAAGATTCCGTGCTGTTCTGGACAGGTCCAGTCAGCCCGGAATATCTTAAATGGGGGGTTATGTGACAAGGCAGAGGTTGCAGAACCTAAAAAGAAGGGTTTAAAACACTTTTTGTCCTCAGAAGCTGTCAGTAAACCAGGTCAGGAAAGGGTTAAGGATTCAGCCCTAAAAGCTGTTCTGCACAGGAAAGCAGAAAGAGAGCCACACCCTAGCTTCAGGCAAACCCAGGGAGCTGACGTGGGAGGAAAAGGGGCGGAGTCACACCTGATAGGGCAGCCCTCTTCACATAACCAGGAAGCAACTGTTAGTCAGAAAGAGAGGCAAGGAGAACGAGAGAGGCAAGGAGAAGGAGAAAGGGAACTCAAACAGGGACCGGAACAAGGAAGAGAGAGAGAAAACTACGGGGAGTTCCATGAGCAGCAAGGAGAAAGAGAGCAGTTCCAGGAAGGTCCAGGAGAGTCAGATCCAGGGAGAGATCTGGGGACCAAGAGGAGCAAAGCCAAGAGCAACCGATACCCGGTTGGCACAAGGTGCTTGGGGAGTTGCTGGCCAGACTGCAGAGAGACAGCCAGGTCTCAGGAGTGCCGTCTGAAAAAGCTTCCAGGAAGGAACTACCATGAGCTGTACAGCAAACACAAACAGGTCAGAGACTATTTTAAACCTCAGGGGAAAAGGTCAGATACCTTGCCTGGAAGGGATAGGAGTAGTTCTCTGGAATCTCCTCTCAAAGCCAGAACTATAAAGGAGAGATTGGGAAGAGAGAAAGTCCCATTCAAAAGACTGCAAAAGTTTGCATACTACAGAGAACGTGACAGGAGCTCTAGCTCTGAGTATAGCCCAGGTGCCTTTCAGTGTGTTACTAATTGCAGGCAGCACAGACACGGGCAAGAGTTAGACTCTGAAGAGCACGCTGTGTTAAAAGAACTAGTGAAGCAGTATCAAGGGAAATATTTGCCTCTCAACCAGAAAGCACATACTAGGCAGACCAGAAGGAAGGTGAGCCCTTTTTATGATATTTTAAAAGGTGCTGGTGATTTGGAATCCTTACAAGTGCCTAGGTATTATAGAGATAACAAACGGAAGCAGCTTAAAGCACTAATTAAGCAGTGGCAGTCTGTAGACTCCCTTAACCCATGTCCTAAGGACATATCAGACCCAGAGCCGGAGGATATGCAGATTGATGCACCATTGAGTGATAGCAGTGGATCAGCTATGGACTGTGGGGTTTGTTATAGGGAATGAAAGCCATATAAGTGTATCCTGTAAGAGGCGTGAAAGCTGTACAAAGAGATCCTAGAGAAGTGCTGAGAAAGCCTATTTGCTATAACCAGAGTTTCCACGGAAAAAGGCAGCGTTCTGCCTGTGGGAAACTCAAGCCTAATTAATTCAGCTGTGAAGAGAAGTACAAGGCTGTGAAAGTTTTCCTGTGTTTAAAGCATGTATATGAAAGCAATGCCAGTGGAGAGAAACAACTGTTGTATTTGAAGCTGAAGGAAGTTTGAAAGCTGAATGTTTTGCTTTGAGTTTGTACCTGAGAAGCATCAGGGAATTCTTGGACTTTTATTTGACACAATTGCGTAGCACTATCTTTTGTCTGTGTTTGGGGAAGTAGTTCACCAAACTCCTGTGCGGCAATAAAGTTATTGTTAAACCCACGGAGGCCTTTGCTGTTTTACTTGGACCACAACTACAATGGACACCAGGCTGCAGCACTTAAAAGGTTTATAAATATGTATTCCCCTATGCATCACATGCCAACCCCTCCTAGGCAACCGCCTATATATACCAGAGGGTGCTGAGGTGTGACAATAGCCAATCTGCAACATTTTCAGGAAACACAACATACAATATGCCATATATGCAGATGATATCATAGCCCAGTGATGGCTAACCTTTTTGAGCCCGAGTGCCCAAACTGCCGCACAAAACCAAAGAATTTCCTCAAAGTGCCAGCACGTCAATTAAAGCCTCATTTGCATAAGGTGCCTCATTTGCATAAATATTTGCATAATGTTACCATACACTAACTTTTAGTAAACATGCCTCTTAATGAGTATATGGATAAAGAAAGACTAAAAGGTTTCTACATTACTATAATCCAGTACCAACCGCCAGGCACATTAGGAACTACTACAAACGCTGCCCATTTAGAACCCATAGCAAACCCGCCGTATCCTAACAGCACTACCAGGACTCACAAAGCACCATACCCTAACTATCAAAAGGCAACACTGCAAATATTAAACCAATACATTTCAGAGAACAACAATACATGACCTACTGGGGAAAGAACAAGTGGCAATGTCAAATAGGAATTATATAAACAGAATACCTCAGCTCAGTTACACATGCAGAACAGACCATCACCAAACAAGGAATCACAATTTAGAAACAGGAAGACAATAATTAAACTGGGAACCCCAAAAGCCAAACTTGGAATATACAACAACACTGTAGAAATAAAACTATAAATTAATTTCCTCTTGTACTAAACAAAGCGCAAAAATTAATGATGCACATTTCCCAGAGCTGACATATTCCAGTTAATAAATTCAAAATAAAGAGATATTTTTCTACCTTTTGTGCATTTTTTTTCAGTTGCAATTGTTCCAGCCACTTTCTTCTGGTTTCTTCGTGTCTTCTGCTAACTCTCCATCTGCTGTCCATTTGTCCTTTCTTCTGTCTTCTTGTTTTTTTTTTTTCCATTCTCTCTCTACATCTGCTTTAACATACTAATCTTTCTCCTTTTGCTCTTTCCTCATTCCTATTTCATCTACTCAAAATTTACCCCTCCATCCTCAATCCCCACTTATTCTCCCAATACCCGGCCAATTGTAGATTTTTTATCCCTCCAACACAAAATATTTTTCCCCTCTCCATTTTACTCTCCCAGCCCCATCCCATTCTAATCCTCCCCCAACACCAGCTCCCTTCTAGTTCCAGCCTCACCCAGCATCCATTCCCTTCTAGTCCCTGCATCAGCCCATTTCCAGTCCTAGCAGCCCCCCAACCCATTTCCAGTCCTAGAAACCCCCCAACCCAATACCAGTCCTAGCCCCCCCTCATCAACCCACTTCCAGTCCTAACCCCCCATCACCCCATTTTCAGTTTAAGCCCCCCCTATAACCCATTACCAGTCCTAACCCCCATCAGCCCACTTCCAGTCCTAACCCCTCCATCAGCCCACTTCCAGTCCTAACCCCCATCAAACCATTTCCAGTCAGCCCCCCATAGCCAATTGCCAGTCCTAACCCCCCCATAAGCCCACAGTCCATTACCAGTCCAAACCCCATCAGCCCACCTCAAGTCCTAACCCCTCCCCATCAGCCCATTTCCTGTCCTAGCCCCCCCATAGTCCATTATCAGTCCTAACCCCCCATAGCCCATTATCAGACAGCCCCCATCAGTCAACAGCCCATTACCAGTCTTAACCCCCCCATAGCCCATTGCCAGTCCTAACCCCCCCATCAGCCCACAGCCCATTACCAGTCCTAACCCCATCAGCCCACCTCAAGTCCTAACCCCTCCCCATCAGCCCATTTCTTGTCCCAGCCCCCCCATAGCCCATTATCAGTCCTAAACCCCCCCATAGCCCATTACCAGTCCTAACCCCATCAGACCACCTCCAGTGTTAACCCCCCATCAGCCCATTTCCAGTCCTAACCCCACCCAAAAGCCCACCTCAAGTCCTAACCCCTCCCCATCAGCCCATTTCCTGTCCTAGCCCCCCATAGCCCATTACCAGGACTAACCCCCACCAAAAGCCCACCTCAAGTCCTAACCCCAACCCAACAGCCCATTTCCTGTCCTAGCCCCCCATAGCCCATTACCAGTCCTAACCCCACCCAACAGCCCACCTCAAGTCCTAACCCCTCCCCATCAGCCCATTTCCTGTCCTAGCCCCCCATAGCCCATTACCAGTCCTAAGCCCCCGTCAACCCACTTCCAGTCCTAATCCCATCAGCCCATATAGACTTAGCTCCCCCATAGCCCATAACCCCCCCAGCCCATCAACACTCCTAAACTCCCCCAGCCCATCACCACTCCTAAACCCCCCAACAGCCCATTTACTGTTCTTTCCCCCCATATCCCATTAACAGTCCTAGCCCCCCCAACAGCCCACAGCCATTACCACTCCTAACCCCCCCAGCCCATCACCAGTCCTAACCCACCAACAGCCCACAGCCATTACCACTCCTAACCCCCCCAGCCCATTACCACTCCTAACCCCCCCAGCCCATCACCACTCCTAACCCCCCATTAGCCCATTTCCTGTCCTAGCCCCCCCCAGCCCATCACCAGTCCTAACCCCCCAACAGCCCACAGCCATTACCACTCCTAACCCCCCCCCAGCCCATCACCAGCCCTAACCCCCCCCCCGCCATTACCACCCCTACCCCCCCCCCCAGCGAAATTTTTTTTACAAAGAAAGCTGTCGCTGCCGGGGCCGGGGCCGCTGCGGCAGAATCGAGTGTGCCGCGGGGCCCCCCCCCGCCCAGCAGAGCCTGCCCTCCGTCCCCGGTATCACCTCTCTCAGCTGCCTCCAGTCACACGCGCCGGCTTTCAGAGCGCGAGGGAAGTTTCTCCCTCGCTGCTCTGTTAAGCCCGCGGGGGCTGATGGGAACTTGCCATCAGCCCCCGCGGGCATAACAGAGCAGCGAGGAAGAAACTCCACTCGCGCTCTGAAAGCAGGCGCGTTTGACTAGAGGCAGCTGAGAGAAGGTGATACCGGGGACGGAGGGCAGGCTCTGCTGGGCGGGGGGGCCCCGCGGCACACTCGATTCTGCCGCGGCGGCCCCGGCCACGGCAGCTTTTTATTTTTATTTTTTTTAATGCCGCATATTTTGATTGCGGACCTTCCCGCGTGCCAGCTGCAAGGCCTTCGCGTGCCACAGCTGGCACGCGTGCCATAGGTTCGCCATCGCTGTCATAGCCTATATCCCAATCCAGTTAGACTCTCTAGACCTCACTACAATGTCAACGTGTTTCCATAAAATGACAACCTGGCTTACCAAAATGAACCTCAACATCAACATCAAGAAAACTGAAGCAATAATCATTACAAGGAACACTGGCTACGACTTGTGTAGCGCGGTGGACCTAGTTATTCCAGGACAGGGAAAGGCTTTGGTGGACACGGGCCTCCAAATGGATATGCCAATGGGATGCTATGGCCGCATCGCACCCCGCTCCGATCTAGCTTTGAAGTATTTTCTAGATGTAGGTGCTGGTGTCATTGACCCGGACTATAGAGGAGCGGTAAAAGTGTTAGTCTTCAATTTCGGGAAAGAAGACTTCAAGGTAAACGTGGGTGACCGAATAGCTCAACTCATCTGTGAGAGGGTAGGTTTTCCTCCACTTGAAGAAGTTCCCATGATGTCCTCTACAATCCGAGGAACTGGAGGGTTTGGATCTACCGGGTGTGCAGACATTAAAGGATTGGCCACTACCTTCGAAGAGAAGGTAGAGGAAGATTTGGGCCCACAATTATCAGATTGCAAAACAAACCCCGAGGCTAGAGTGGGCGAAGAACTTTCTTGGTTACAAAGGCAAGAGCTATCCCGAGTATTAGAAAGGTTCACAGATGTCCTAACACCAGTTCCCGGGGAAACTAAGCTAGTAGCCCACGAAATAATAACCCCACCTAGTGAGGTAATGAGGCAAAGACCTTACAGGCTGCCTGAAGCCAAGAAACAGGAGGTGGTGAACCAATTAAGAGAGATGCTTGAAATGGGGCTCATTAAGAATCTAAAAGCCCCTGGAACAGCTCTATCGTACTGGTGCCAAAAAGCCTGATGGGACAATAAGGTTCTGCATAGACTTTCGGCAAGTCAACGCCATCTCGAGGTTCGATGCCTATCCGATGCCATGTATAGAAGAATTATTGGATCGGTTGGGGCAAGCCAAATTCCTTACTACACTGGACATGATCAAGGGTTATTGGCAAATTCCCTTAACCCGGGAGTCACATTCTAAAACGGCATTCAGTACACCCATAGGACTCTACCAATTTTGAAGAATGCCTTTCGGTCTGCATGGTGCAGCCGCAACCTGTCAGAGGTTGGTGAACCTCGTGTTACGTCCACACGAAGAATATGCCGTTGCCTATATGGATGATATAATCATACATAGTTCCAGGTGGGATCAGCATCTGCCTCGGGTGGAAGCTGTCTTACGGGCAATGAGGCACGCGGGCATAACCTTGAATCCAGCGAAGTGTATGTTTGCTGGGCAGGAGGTAAAATATCTAGGCCATATGGTGGGGCGAGGCATAGTTAAAACCCTATTAAATAAGATAGAAAGTGTAAAAGCTTTCCCTAGGCTGATAACCAAAAAGCAATTGCGCAGTTTTCTGGGCCTAATAGGTTATTATTGCTGCTTCATTCCACATTTTGAAGAAGAGAGTGCATTACTGACCGACATGTTGAAAAAGAATGCTCCAAATCTATTGAAGTGGACCGTGGCAGCTGATGCAGCTTTCACTTTGTTAAAAGAAAAGCTCTGTAGTACGCCTGTGTTACGAGGCATAGATTTTGGACAACCGTTCATCGTACAGACGGAGGCTTCTGAGACCGGTTTGGGCGCGGTTTTATCACAAAAACATGAGGGCACGGAGCATCCGATTATGTTTCTTAGTCGGAAATTATCTCCAGCAGAAAGGAAATATTCCACCATAGAAAGAGAGTGTTTAGCTATCAAATGGGCAGTGGAGGCTCTCAAGTTCTATCTTACAGGACGAAGATTCCTGTTGGTTACTGACCATGCGCCCCTCAAATGGCTAAACCAGATGAAAAATCACAACACCCGTTTAACCCGCTGGTACATGGCATTACAGGCCTTGACTTTCGTATTGAACATAGAGTGGGGAAACTGCACCAAAATGCAGACGCCCTATCTAGAATTACAAGCTGTGCGGGAAATATAGCGCCAGCCCATAATATCTTAAGGGGGGGGGGATATGTGATGAGTTGAGCTCTGCTGAGCCCATGGAAATAGAGGAAAACTGCAAATATCCCTTTAAGGAGAGAGACAGGCAGGGAATTCACAGCTTTCAGAGTGCAGGTAAAGGAAGAGAACACGCAGTTACTGAAGTCCGGCCACACCCAAGCTCTGCTAACCTAAGCTGGTGCAGGCTTGGGGAGTAATGAAAAACACCTGAGTAGGAAGCAGTGTACGCTAGTTAGGAAACAGCCTTATAAACCAAGAGGAGCAGAAAGGAGATCGCTGGAGAGCAGAAAGAAGATCACCAGGGAGGAGAGCGGTGAAGACTTCGGTGAGGAGTTCAGCAGTCAGAGTAGCAGCCATAAAGAAAGCCAGACTTGCAGGAGGAGTGCTGTTAGTCCTGAAGCCAGCTGAGGTGTGGCTAGGAGAATTGCTGACAAGAGTCAGGCTGCAGTGCAAACGGTTCGTGGACCAGCTCAAAGAGTTCAAGCTGCCAAAAGGTGGGTGGACACAGTCACAGCTAGAAGTGAACAGAACCCAGCTTGGTGCAAAGAACCAGGGCTGAACAAGTTAGAAGAACTGAGGCAGTTGATCCAGAGAAGGAATCCTCACAGCCCAGGTACAAACGTTCCTTATTGTGGAGAGCACCTGTGGAGAGAAGTCCAGGAGCTCTTACAGAGCATTAAGCCAGAAACAGTTCATGTAAGCTCAGTGTCAGACGTACATGCTGTAGAGCAGGAAGAAATGCAGGTAGACTGTCCTGAGCAGGATTTTGTAACTGAGGAATTAGCAATGGACTGTTCATTGTGCCAGAAGGCAGATTGAAAACTTTCTGATAAAAAGTCTTTAACCAAGAAAGCACTGAAGAAACAGGGTGAGTTAACCCAGCTGTGTTAATGCTAGGAACCGCTTTTAATGAAAAGAATACTTACATAATTTGTATTTGAATTACTAATGAAGCAGAAGATAAAAATGGACACTTACCTTTGCTTGAAGGAAGAAGCTATGTTTTGTTTGCTGAACGTTTGATGAAAACAGCTACATATGTTAAAAGGCCTATGATGCAGTTTCAGTTCCAGTTTGTGTATCATTTCCTGATGTTATTGCTTGGAGAAGAATCCTAACGTTTGGGTTGAGCCTTAGTGCTTTTGGGGAAGACAAATAAATTCTTGTTTGCCTTTAAAACCATCGGTTTCACACTACTGTCTTTAAATAAGGAGAAACAACTACAAGTCCCAGAAGTCCAAGCTGTGGACAAGAATAGTATAATTCTTTATTTAAGGACTAACATTGGCAGCCTTGTGCCTTTGGCCCAGGCTAGGGTGACGACAGTACGTATGACCTAGATTGGCCACTGTTGGAAACAGGATACTGGGCTTGATGGACCTTGGTCTGACCCAGTATGGCATATCTTATGTTCTTATGAACTGTGGGAACATGTGAGAGAGTCGGTGAGTAGGTGTTCGGGGAAGGTGACTGAGTGGGATTACAGTGGGAAGGGCAATTTTGGTAGCAAAAAAGATGAAATTTTGGGTGGGGGCAGAACTCTGTCCAAGAAATGTTGGGTGAACATAATGTGCGAAATGGCAAGATCAAAGCAACATATATACAAACCATGGGGTTAAAATATCTATGAATAGATCCCATGTGGAGCAACTGGTAGAGGCTGAAAGGGATGGGGAGGGGAGTTAGGAAGTGGGTGGGCATAAAATTAAGAAAAAAATAGTTCCATCAGGGGTAATAAAGGGAGCAGAGTTATCCATAAATGGATTAAAGAAGATGAAAGGGAACCCTAGTCAGGATCAGGATATTGTGGATGCACAGTGTTGATCTGACTATGTTCAGCCTAAGTGCCTGGTTATTTTTGTAATGTGACTGAATCCGAGAAGAATAAGGGGTATGTTTAAAGTTTCTTAACGTGTGCGGCGCGCGCTAAGGTACCTTAGCACACGCTAATGACGCTTTACGGGGCAAAAATGCGCTTTAGTGCGCACTCATGCGCGAAGCGGCGCACACGAGCACTGAAGGCGGGGAAAGGCTCCCGGAGGGCGGAGGAAGGCTCCCCAGGGGCGGAGAGAAGGGGTCAATGGGTGGAGAGTGGGAGGGGAGAGGCTCCCCGCACACTAGCGAGGTGAAATCCAAGGCCAAAAATAACACAAGTGAAAACCTCGCGTTAGAGCCGATTTGAAGGGAAGAGAAACCATTTCTGTCAGCAATGTACAGCAAAACCAGGGAAACCTACAAAAAGTGATAAGTGTGATACATGTGCACAGAACAAAAGTACAAATAAACATTGAAAAGGACTCCAACAAAATAAAATAAAACCATAATCAAGCTGGGCAATAGTGATAGCAATGGGAAACATCAAAACACACTCCCAAGAAAGCCCCAAAATATAAATATGAATTTTGAAGGGTCTACGCTCCGTCCCCATACAAGGTGAATGATCCCACAGTGAAATAGCACTGATCAGGGTTTCCCTCTCCATTGGACAGGTTAGCTATGGCATGCACATGTTCCACAACAGCAGGGTAGGCATGTCGGAATGGGCAACTGGACAGATGCTGGGAAAGGGGATACAGAGGGCTGCAGGCGGCACATGCTGTGGTGCAGCTGGGGCACAGTGCGGACTAGGCAGATACCTAGGTGGTACTTAGGAATGCTGAAACTGAACAGCAGCCAGACAGCAACTGATGGGGGCCCAACATGGGCATGAGAGTGTCTATCACAGTGTCACAGGGGATAGTACCCAGCAGGTACCCCCAAGGGCACAGAACATTGGCAGGCGGTGTTGGGGGGAAGCGTGGACGCCTATGCAGGCACCCCTACCCCAGAACACGCACCAGAGGCAGCCGCCTACCTGCACACTGGATGGCTTGAGACTGCACACCACCAGCACCACTAGCAGAAGGGCATGTCAGCATGGTGGCACAGGGGTACTGGAGGTGGAGGGGGGCAGTGGCAGCTGCCCAGAGCCGACCATGGCCTAGCCCTGTGTAGGTGGGTGCCATGCACTGCAACAGACAGGCTCTGTCTGACAAACAACCATGGTATCTCCAGGGACTGCACTGTCTCTGTGAGCACAGTGTGGTGCGGTGAACACAGCCAGTGTGTTCAGGAGCAGAAGGTCACAGGTTCAAGTCCCAGCTATGGTTCCTGCCAACCCAGTCGCTATATTTTACCCACAACTGAAATGTGCTACTACAGACAGAACATTTACTGCAGATGACGTAAACATGCCCAAAACACCTACATTTTACCCTACAGAGCAAAGACACCATAAACATAAGACATAAGATAACATAAAATATGCCATACTGGGTCAGACCAAGGTCCATCAAGCCCAGTATTCTGTTTCCAACAGTGGCCAATCTAGGTCACATGTACCCAGCAGTTTCCCCAAGAGACACAAGTTCCACAATGCTTGTACTGGGTCAAGCACTGATATCTTCGGTCACTTCTTAATAATGGTTTATGGACCTTTCCTCCAGGAACTTGTCCAAACCTTTTTTAAACCCAGCTACACTAACAGCCTTTAATACATCCTCCGGTAACAAATTCCAGAGTTTGATTACACGTTGAGTGAAAAAATATTTTCTTTTATTAGTCTTAAATAGTTTACTCTGTAGCTTCATTGCATGTCCCCTAGTCTTTCTATATTCTGATAACGTAAACAATCGATCTACGTTTACCCGTTCCACTCCGTTCATTAATTTATAGACTTCTATCATATCTCCCCTCAGCCGTCTCTTTTCCAGGTTAAAGAGCCCTAACCTTTTTAGCCTTTCTTCATAGGAGTATCCTTCCATCCCCTTTACCATTTTGGTGGCTCTTCTCTGTACCTTTTCTAAAATCGCTATATCCTTTTTAAGATACGGCGACCAGAATTGCACACAATATTCAAGGTGCGATCTCACCATGGAACGATATAGAGGCATTATAATATCTTTTGTTTTATTTTCCATTCCTTTCCTTATCATACCTAGCATTCTATTTGCTCTCTTGGCCGCCGCTGCACACTGGGCCGAGGGTTTTAACATGGTATCCACAATGACGCCTAAATCTTTTTCCTGGGTGGTGGTTCCCAATGTGGAACCTTGCATCGTGTAACCATAGTTTGGGTTGTTCTTCCCTAGGTGCATAACCTTGCACTTGTCCATATTAAACAGGCACTTGTCCACATTAAACAGGCGCATTACCTAGAGCAGAGTCTCCCAAATGCAGTCCGGGAGGGTCAAACACCACTCAGGTTCCATGTTGCCTCTAATAAAGATGCCTGTGCTGCATATCTATGCACCACCCCCATGGTATGCAGATGTATCTCATGCATATTCATGAGGGACAGCATGAAAACCCGAACAGTGTTTGGCACACCAGGACTGGAGTTGGGAATCTCTGCCGTAAAGCAGCAGCCAACAGGGGCAGACACACCCACACCCACAGGTTCCATTAGCCAATGCCTCCTGGAGAGGCAGGACATTAGGCCCTGCGTGCATCTCCCAATACTAGCACTTGCATACCTTAGCAATGCAACCCTACACCTGGGAATACGGTACACAGTTATCAAAGGTTTACTATGATTACTGGCAGATAGCAATTCCTACGTTAAGCACAGTTTGCTGATTGAGCTCCATCATGGCAAACTTTCTGATGTCTGTGGAGTGTGCTGCAGGTCTGGTCTCTGACAGTGTTTACCACCCTGGGGAGTGACCCCCAACAGTATTACGTACCATATCCATGCCTGCACTATGCCCAGGACTGGTGTGGTGGCCAGGGCTGCTAAACTCCTCTATAGTAGCACAATGCTGACATAGGTGTGGGAGTGTGTGTCTGTCTATCCAGTGTGTGGTGGCTGCAAACGCCCTCCACAGCCCACACTGCCAGCACTGTTGCCAGTATTGGCCTGCCAATGTGCATAATGATGAGCAAGGTACCATGGGTATAGCCCGGACAGGGTGGCCTGGCCAGGATGCATCTGCACAGGGCATAGGGCACTGGCTGGGACATTGTAGTGCCCGGCCACCACATGCACAGACAGGGTGGCCACAGCATGTCCTGCTGGGAGATCACTCTCACCCTGCCTGTGCAGTGACCACAGCATGGCTAGGCACCCCCATAGTGCTATATAGTATTTTTTTCATGTGATATTTATGGGTTTCCTTTTGGGGCCCAGTCACTGACTTATCTGCTTGTTGTGTATGCTGACATCCCAGTTCTGGGTGCATGCATTTCCACCAGGAACATGCACTATGGACTAGCTAGCAGACTGTCTGCAGCTGGTATGTGTCTTGATGGAGCACCTTGCAGGGTGCAGTGGCTGAAGGCTGGCTGCAGGAGAATATCAGATAGTGGTGGGGTGCAGCTTAGCATATCCAGGCCTAATGTCTGTCTGCTATTGCGTTATGGATGTGTACAGAGCTGCATTGACTGCCCTGTAGGGTGTCTGTTCCTCAGCAGGACTTGGGGTTGATGGTTCCCTCTACTGCCACCAATGCAGGGAGATAGAATATGGATCTGTTGGTGGAAGACCCTGTTTACCACTCTCAGCCCTGGAGAAGGAGGATAGTGGTGGTACATAATCCTCCTAGGTGTCCATAGGGGCTACACCTGACTAAAACATACAAATATATCCAAGGTGTATCAGCAGAAACTACCTATCTCACACATTAGCACTGCTGGGGACCTGCAGCAGGACCTATCTCTGCTGTGGACCTGGTGCTGGGCGCCCAACCTCACCCTCAGGGTGAGTGCAGTACCTGCACAATGTGACGGTGTGTAGCTACTCTGTGCCAGTACCACACACGGTCAGTTCCCCCTACCAGGCCGAGGTGCTGTGGGGGTGCATACCCCATCTTGTGATCATCTGTAGACTGCTGATTTGCATGTGCAGTGGATCATGGGTATGGGTGGGTTAACCCTATCCTGGTGACCACAGCAGACTGTTTGTGTGGTGACTTGCAGTCCTTCTGCAGCCAGCCAGGGGTTTACTAGCAGCTGTAGAGCTGTAGCCCACTGGTTACTTCACTTCCAGTGGAGCCAGAGGTCATGGGTTCAAACCCACAGTGGGGTTATTTGATAGGGTTGTCCAAAGCATTATCTCTTTTTAATGTACATTAGTGCTGCCAGCAAAAACACCCTCAGCGTACTGTACCCATAAGGTGCCTCAGAGGGTGCTTTATAGGGCGCCCTATAGGGCACCTTATGGTTACCGTCCATATACGGTGCAGTATACAGTATCCTATGGAGCGACTGATAGGGTGCATTATAGGGTGCCGTATGGAGTGCCTTATAGGGTGCCTTATGTGGCACCTTAGGTTACAGCACATGAGGAGTGGAGAAGTGGCCTAGTGGCCTAGTGGTTGGGGCAAGGTACTTCAGTCCTATGGAGCGACTGATAGGGTGCCCTATAGGGGACATTATAGGGTGCCGTGGCGGATAGTGCACTTTATAATGTGCCTTATGGAGTGCCTTATAGGGTGCCTTATATGGCTCCTTAGGTTACAGCACATGAGGAGTGGAGGAGTGGCCTAGTGGTTGGGGCAAGGTACTTCAGGCCGGAAGGTCAGGGGTTCAAATCCCACTAAAGGGCAGCAACCTTGGGCTGGAAGGACTGGGGTTTCTAGTCCCACAGGTGCTCCTTGTGGTCTTGGGCAAGCCACTTAACCCTCCATAGCCCATGTTCCCTGTAAAATAGTTATCTCCAAGTTATAATGCCTTGTTCAATGTAATTTCAGTTTGTTCAATGTAAACCGCACTGATGCAGAATAGCACAGTATATAAGAGAATGTAAATAAATGAGGGTGTATTTGATGGCAGCAATTAATAAAATACAAATAAAGTGCAGCAGGAAACAATACTTACATGTCAAAGCTGATGTCTCAGCCAGCCTTACATATTAGGCATACTGGGGATCAAACTCATGACCCCTGTATCATCAATCAGTGCCATAACCACTGTGCTACACTGCTGTTTCTCCTTACATGTCAGCGCACCTACTTAAGCTTTCCATGCGTTTAAATGCACAGTGCTGCCATCAAAAACAGTGCTATGACCTTGCTGTGCCTCATAGGGCACCCTATATGGCGCCCTATAGGCCACTCTTTAAGCAACATTGTAGGGTGCCGTGGCGGACAGTGCACTTTAAAATGTGCCCTCTGGGGTGCCTTATGGGGTGCCTTATGCAGCACCTTATGTTGCAGCGCTTTGAGAGAGTGTGTTTGCTAGCAGCAGTAATTAAAATAAAATTTAAAAGCCTCATAATGCAATATTACACATAAATGGCAGTGACTCAGCCAGCCTTATTCATTGGGCACAGTGGGGGATTGAACCCTTGTCCCCTGCACCATCTGTCAGGGTCTTCACCATTGCACTGCAGCCCTGCTCCTCTGTTTGCACATCAGCGCGCCTGCTTATGCTTCCCGCGCGCGTTATGCGTGCGCTAATGTGTGTGGCATACAAGAGCACGCGGCGCACAAGAGCGCGCGGCGCACAAGAGCGCGCTCGCTAATCCCGTTTTGCTATTTTTGACCAGACCGCCCACTCCTTATATGGCATCCTGCAGACTAACGCGGCGCACACATTAAGAAACTTTAGTAAACATACCCCTAAGGGTCTAGATGTCTGTTTTTTCTTCTGTTTTTATAATGTTTCTTGGCGGAGATGCCATATAAACAAATAATAAATAAATAAAAAAGAGAAACAACACACAGTTGAGTGCCAGAAGAAAGAAGAGAATATGTTGATACATCAGGAGGCTAGATAGGTCCAGCAGCCTCGGAAGGGGTGGTCCAATCTAACTGGGATGGTTTAGTGGTATGTAAGCCACTTGTTTTTTATATCATGTCGCAGAGTTTTATCGTATTAATATACAAATGAGAACATTTTAAGCATATTTCCCTCTAGAAGAGGCTGAGATCTACGAGGATTCAGGGTTGCAAAGTGAGGTCTGCTGGGATTCTCGTCAGTAAGGATAAAAAGCGAGAGTGTTTCCAGAGATGATCATCGATGAGCAAGAATGATATAATAAGAGACCACTGTGCCATAAGCTGAGGATTTCGGTAGGTTACTCCTCTTCTCAAGTCACTCCACTGGCTCCCTGTCCATTTCCGTATCCAGTTCAAACTTCTCTTGCTGACCTATATATGCATTCACTCTGTGGCTCCTCGCTACCTTTCCTCTCTTATCTCTCCTTACAACCCTTCTCAGGAACTCTGCTCTTCTAGCAAACTGCTTCTATCTGTGCCCTTCTCTTCTATTGCTAGCTCCAGACTTCACTCCTTTCACCTTACTGCACCTTACGCCTGGAACAAACTACCTGTGTCTGTACGCCAGGCACCTTCTCTAACCCTCTTCAAATCCAGGCTGAAAACTCACCTCTTTGCTGCTGCTTTTGGATCTTGACTCACCTGATCTCCCTTTTCTTTCCCCCTTGTTTTATCCCTCTCTACACCTCCTGTGTTGTCTGTCTTGCCTAGATTGTAAGCCTTGATGAGCAGGGACTGTCTCTTGCATGTCTGTGCAGCTCTGCGTACGACTTGTAGCACTATACAAATGCTCAGTAGTAGTAGTAGTAGTAGATTCTGTTGATAATAGATGTATCGTCTAAGGCTGAAGTGATTATCCGAACCTGATTTTTATTGATTTGTTAAGCTAGGTTTATATTCCACTTTTCACCGGGTCAAAACTGTTTACATTGAACAAAGAATATCATTTACATATTATTATGTACAAGAGATGGCTAGCTTTACATATATATATTTTAGTGCCATTAATTCAGTGCTGTTTCCTGACAGACACTGGGTTTCTTCACAATGTATCACAGGAAATAGATTGACAGGCCTTTTCGTCCAAGGCAATGGAGAGTAACGTGACTTGCCCAAGGTCACAAGGTATGTCAGTAGGAATTGAACCCTTGATTTTCTGGGTACTAGACAGTTACTACTACTAGTACTACTGAGCATTTGTATAGTGTTACAAGACGTACGCAGCGCTGCACAGACATGTAAGAGACAGTCCCTTCTCATCAGAGCTTACAATCTGGTCGATACAGACAACATAGAAGGTGTAGACAGGGTTACATCTAGGGGGAATGGTAAAGAAACACAACGAGATCAGGTTGTGCTAAAGTATTCATGGAAGAGGAATGTGTTCAAATAGACAGACTGAGTTGTTCTTCTTATCTGTTCTTGAAAGTTGAGTTTCTGATCAAGGATTATAGCCAAGTGCTTAACTTCACTTTTCACCTTGATGGTGAAGTCTTCGAGATCTATTGTATTTATCACAAATCCAGTAGAAGATGTGCATGTATTTTAGTAATTTATGTTTTAAACTGAGATCCCTTCCCATTGTAAATCGCATCCTTAGCACTTCTGAAGTTGAGGTTGTATGTACTGACCCAGTAGTGTGAATTGAAAACAATTTTAAGCATCATTTTCATTCTCAATGCCTCAGACTTAGTAAAGTGTGACTGAATTTATTTCGTAAGTATTTTAACTGTAGAAGAATGTTATTAGATTTCCTCCAAGTTCACATTTAGATCTTTAATTTTGTTCCTTGATGCGTTAGGACAAATACCCTTGATCATTTCAGTAGCTGCCCTTGGGATCGATTCCATGGCTGCTGAAAAAGCAAATAGAATGTCACAGATGATTCCAAAACGGATGGAGAACAAAGCTGAGAATATTGTTAGGCCTCTGTTTATCCCTAGTGTAACTGCATCTTGACTTTTGTGTGTTCTTATGGTCACCTCATCTCCAAAAGGATATAACAGAACAGAAAAAAAGTCTCAGAGAAGGGTGGGAAAAATGATAAAGCGGATAGAGCATCTCCCTTATGAAGTAAGGCTAACATACTAATAGTGGTGCGCAGACCAAACTGTTTTGTTTTGTTTAGCT
The DNA here is from genome assembly GCA_033557465.1 of Ichthyophis bannanicus. Taxonomy (NCBI): domain Eukaryota; kingdom Metazoa; phylum Chordata; class Amphibia; order Gymnophiona; family Ichthyophiidae; genus Ichthyophis; species Ichthyophis bannanicus. Next base: position 33,682,657 of record CM066035.1, on the reverse strand, counting down.
TTTTCTGCCATTTAATAATTTTTTTGTTTTCTATGGATAATTTTCTTTCATTTCGAGGGACAATGTCATTAATAGCATACACAAAGGAGCAATAGGGCGCACTAATGATGACATGGAAAAAAACAACTAAATTTGGGACTTTTACCATCTTTTTGGGTTAAAAGCAACATAAAAAAACTTGGGAAATGTTTCAAATCAATACACATCCCTACATATTAAGTCTCTTCAGCTTGGAGAAAAGATGACAGAAAAGGATTGTTGTTTAATCTTTCAAACAACATAAAAACAAGAAGATTCTCCAGGAAACTAATGACTAATAGATGGAAAACAAATAACTCATGTCACGGTGCATAACTGCTTTCAGCACATAGATATTATATTAGATCTTAAAAAATAAACTGAGTGATATACCTTTGAAGGTTAGTAGAAAATACTAGTAGAAAAGACATATTCCCTTCATCAAGAGAAACAGATAACTTACTGTTTATTTTTATATCCAATATTAGGTTGCCCCCTAGGACTGCTATTTAAATGGATGTATTTGCCCAGATAGCAATTGAATATTGATGCTATCTGGACAAAGTTAAGTAGGGGCAATGACACAAAAGGAGTCATTCCGAGCCGTGAATAGCGGGGATGAACATCCCAATGGGACGGGTTCAGATCGGGTGTACAGAGGGCTGGTATGTCCAGGACTGAATCGGGCCCAAACTGTAAGGCCACTGCTTAGGCAAGCACTTGTCAGTTATACAAAAAGCAGTCTTTTCCAGCTTGGCTATAATGCGAGGGAGTGACAGAGCTGAGGATGTTTACGTGCAGGCAGTGCACAAGATGAATTTCAGATCCTGAAATAAGGTAGCTAGTGTCTTGAACTGGAGACATACACTGTTAGTGTTTGCTTCTTGCAGGCCAGTACCATAAACTGGCCCATCATAAAGTGCACTGGACCGGCAGCCCTGACCAGACTGTGACTTTTCACATGAATGTCCCAAACCTTGGAGTCATCCTGGCCACATGGCAGCTAAGAAAGGTGTATCTAAGGACTGCAAGAGTAAATCAGGCTCCTTGAGGCCTTTGGATCCTTTAATCTTTTAGGGTCTTGGTTCCTGACTGATGCTGGTCAAGGAGATGCAAGATCCTCCATGTGATCTCTCTATCTCTGACTGTAATCTTCACTGCATGTAGGTCTCTCTCTCATCTAGACTCGTAAGAGGCAATCCTTATTTATTTTATTTATTTATTTAACATTTCTTCTATACCGCGCTATTAAAATCAGTGCGGTGTACAATGAACAAAACATACTGCAATGCATACAAGCAACATTGAGTTTACATAGAACAGGGAAGGATAAATACATGGGATAACCGGGGAAACTATGTAGAGTTAACTTTATACTATATATATATTTTAACTATATACAATATTCTAAATTCGATTGGATATTGTGCGTGAGACATTTGGGTATGGCAGATAAGTGGTCATCTTGGTTATCTGGTGAGCTATCGTGTAGTCTAACCATTTTCTGGTTGTATTAGAGTGCTAATGCATCTGGGGTATGTGGGAATCTTGGTAGATGTGTGAGTGTCCAGGATAACCTCTGGGTAACATTTTGTGAACAAATGGTGTTTCACAGCTTTTCGGAATTGTATTAGGCTCTTGATGCCGCGGATTTCGTGGGGGAGTGTATTCCAGTTTAGAGGGGCGAATATTGAGAAAGCTCTGTTTGACGTAGCTTTAGTACATGATGTCATCATCTTCGGAACTATTAAGGTGTTCGTAGCAGTAGTTCTCCTGTTTCTATTTTCGAGGGTGCTGTGAATTAGGTTGCTGATTGGTGTGGGTGGGTAATTATTCATGGCTTTGAAGGTCAGGATTAGTGACTTATAGTGGAGTCTGGCTTGTAGAGGTAGCCAGTGTAGGTCTTTCATGATAGGTGTTATGTGAGCAGATCTTGGTGACCCAGAGAGGACCCTTGCAGCTGCATTCATAGCCAGGCGAAGCGGATTTAAAGTTGATTGGGAGATCCCGTGGAGGATGATATTAGCAAAATCTAGATGTGGGAGGACTAATGCCTGGAAGGTTGATCGGTAGTCAGTGTAATCAAGTAGGGGGCGGAGGTGGCATAGTATTCTGATCTTATGATATATAGTTTTTGTCACATTCTTCACATGCGTTGTCATGTCCAGGTGCTGGTCCAGTGTGATGCCGAGATATCGGATTGTGGGTTTGGACTTTAATTCTATGTTGTTGACCATTAGCGATGGAGGTGGTATGAACTTACGATTCCTTGTAATAAAAAGAACATCAGTTTTGCTATGATTGATTCATAGGTTTTGTGTCAGCAGCCATTCAGCTACTGCTCCGAAACAGTTGGTTATTGGGGAAAACATTGCTGTCAGTCTTGTTTCATTGTATGCTCCTTTATCTAACTCCAAGCTGAACAATGCTGCCTGATTGCCCACGAACTACAAGGAATCCTGCAGAGGCGCTGCATAAGAAATGTCACCTTAGTAGTGAGAGTTAGCTAGCACATTATTAAGAAAATATGTGGTAATTCTGCTGAGAGGATGATTGCATTCTCTAAGTTCTCATTGTCTGTTTATATTGCCTCTGAAATCTCTCTATAATACTTGATATCCTTCCTGAACAGAATCTAGTAAACTGATTCAGAAACAAAACTTCATATACATAGTTGCTGTGGTTTTGAACTTTTCCAGAGCAGCCATAATCCAGAGTGCATAATTATTTCTTGGTTCCTCGCTGCTCCCCACAATAAGGCCCTGCCTATGGAATCCTTCTAATCCCACCTCCATCTCAGGATTGTAGTTATTAAGGTGCCCTACTGCCAACACATGATATAAGAACATAAGAGATGCCATCCTGGGTCAGACCAAGTATCCTGTTTTCAAGAATGGTCAATATAGGTCACAAATACCTGTCAGGTTTCCAAAAAGATGTGTATGCTATTAATAACTAGGTCCAAATGCATAAAATGGGACCTGTGATAAAATAACACACATTGGTGGTAAAATAACATGCATTCATGATAGCACACTTTACCAAATGCAACCCTAAGTGGATATATTTTGTTTGGAAGTTTTCCATCCAAAATTGAAAGGCATATTTTAGAAAGCCCAATTATGTGCTTGCAGCTATGTCCAAGTGAAAACATCTGGGCATGTGTAAGTCTGATCTAATATCAACGGAGCTCCACCTCTCAAGCTAGATGTGTGTGTAACATCAAACTAGGAAATGCAGGTGCACATGAGGATGGACATCCAAGGGCAGAGGGCGGCAGTATTTTAGAAACAAGTAAGAAAAGACGACAAAAGAATTTCAAGGACTTGCACGTGTCTTCTTGTTGTTGTTAAGTGCCATCAAGTCGGTGTCAACTCATGGCAACCATCTGGATAGTTGTCCTAAACTATGTTTGGTCTTCAGTCAGGCGACTGTTTGTTGAAAGAGTGGCATCCATAGCTGCTGTTATTGTATCGATCCATCTCATTGCTGGCCTTCCCCTTTTGCATTGACCTTCTACCTTTCCAAGCATGGTCATTCTCTAATGATATCTCTCTTCGCATGATTTGTCCAAAGTATAAAAGATGAAGTCTTGTTATCTGAGCTTCTAAAGAAAGCTTGGGTTTGATCTCTAGTACTGACTGGTTTGTTCTTCGGGCAGTCCATGGTATACACAGTATTCGTCACCAGCACCATAATTCAAAGTATCAATTTTCTTCCTGTTTATCTTTTTTCACTGTCCAACTTTTGCATCCATATGATGTTATTGAAAATACCATGGCTTGATGAGTCAAATCTTTGTATGGAGAGAGAAATCTCTGATCTTGAGAATCTTGTCTATTTTCTTCATAGCCATTCTGTCAAGAGCAATGCGTCATCTGATTTCTTGGCTGCTTGTTGTTTCCTTATTAATAGTTGATCCAAGTAGGTTAAAGTTGTCCATTATTTCAATTTCTTCTTCATCAATGTCGAATTGATTGATTTTGACAGTTGTCAAGATCTTTGTCTTCTTTACATTAAGGTGCAGGCCCAATTTAAAACTATGTTCCTTGATCTTAAGAAGCAAATGTTTCAGATCATCTTTACTTTCAGTGAGTAATGTGGTATCATCAGCATAGCAAAGGTTGTTGATGAGTCTTCCACCAATCTTCACACCTCGCTTGTATTCATAGAGTCCTGCTTCTCTGATGATTTGTTCTGCATATAAAATTAAACAGGTAGTGGGAAAGTATGCATCTTTGTCTTACACCATTGCTGATTGTAAACCATTCTGTTTCTCCTTGTTCCATTCAAACTGTTGCTTCTTGATTAGTGTAAAGGTTTTCCAAGAGAAGATCAGGTGTACCGGTATAGCCATGCTTCTTAATGTGGCCCAGAGATTCTCGTGGTTTACACAGTCAAAGCCTTGCTATAGTCAATAAAACACATATAGATATCCTTTTGGTATTCTTTAGTCTTTTCAAGGATCCATCTCACATTTGCGATGATGTCTCTCATTCCTCGCCCTTTTCTGAACCCTGCTTGCACTTCAGGCAGTTCTTGTTCCAGGTATGATTATAGTCTCTGCTGAATAATCTTGAGTAGAATCTTGCTGGCATGTGGTATCAGATCGATTGTGTGATAATTTACACAGTCACTTGGATCACCTTCCTTTAGTATTGGTATAAACACAGATCTTTTCCAGTCAGTTGGCCATGATGTTGTCTTCCAAATTTCCTGGCAGAGCCTTTAAAGTATGATAACAGCTGCATCAGAATACTGTAATAATTCAATGGGAATTCCATCAATTCCTGGTGTTTGTTCTTTGATAAAGCTTTCAATGCTGCTTTGACTTCTTCTTTCATCACCAATGGTTCCTGATCATAAGGTAGAGGTTGAAACGTCTGTTGGTCCACTTGATCTTTAGGTTTAGTGACTCTATATCCTTTCCACCTTTTCTTGATCTTCTCAGCATCATTCAACATGGATCCTTGAGCATCTTGTAACATTCCATTTCAAGGCTGGAATTTTTTCTTCAACTCTCATAGCTTTAGGAAAGCCGATTTTGTTCTTCTTATAATTGTTTCTGCTTCTATTTCCATGCATGCATCATTGTAGTACTTCTCCTTGTCTTGCTGCACATTGGAAATCTCTGTTGAGTTCTGTGATTGCCTCTCTTTCTCTGCTAGCTTTACCTTCTCTGCATTTCTGGGCAATTTTCAGAGTTTCTTCGGTCAGTCATTTTGACCGGCTTTGCTTTTTCACCTTTTCTAAAGTCTTCTCACTTTCTTCCAAACCAACCTACTTGTTGTCATTCCATAATTCTTCTGGAGCTCTGTCATTTGTATCTAAAGCAGCAAATTGCTTTTGCAGGCAGTCTTTTTTATTCCGGTGGTATATTTTCAAGGTCATATTTTGCTACATTCATGAATGGTTTGCTCTATTTCAACTTTAGCTTGAGTTTGCATTCTAGTAGTTGGTGATCTGTACCACAGTCAGCTACAGATTTTGTCTTTGTCTTTGTTGATGTTATAGAGCTTTTCCACAGATGTAGTCAATTTGATTTTTCTACAATCCAGTGGATGAAGTCCATGTGTACAGTCACTGTGTGGCTGGAAGAAGGTGTTTGAGATGAACAGATATTGGTCTTGCAGAATTCTATCAGTCTTTCTCCAGCTTCATTTCTCTTGCCAAGTCCATATTTTCCAAGCACTTTACCTTCTTCTTTGTTGCCAACGTTTGCATTCCAGTCACCCATGACTCTGAGAATATCCTGTTTGCATGTTCTGTCAACTTCAGCTTGTATTTCTTTGTAGAACTCATTAACCTCTGCAACTTTTGTTTGAGCATATACTTAATTATAGCTGTGTTGATGGGCATTCCTCTTAGATGAATAGAAATTATGAGTTCACCAATTGCATTGTATTTCATTACAGTTCTAGCAAGTTTCTTCTTAATTATAATTGCAACACCATTTCTTCTTTGTCTTTCATTTTCAGCATAGTAGACTATGTGATCATCAAATTCAAAATGCCCGATGCTATTCCATTTCAGTTCACTGAGACCCAACAAACCAAGTTGTACATGTTCCATTTCATTCTTGACAACCTACAACTACCCTTGGTTCATGCTTTGTATATTCCATGGCCCAATATGTAAGACATCTTTGCAGCTTCTGACTCTCATTTCATGAGCAGGTACATCAGCAATCAAACATCTTGAGGGCTTTGATCCAATCATATCATAAATTCTAGCTTTACACCTGAAAAGTCTTCAGCTCCTCCCCAGTAGCCAGTTGAGTGCCTTCTGACCTGGGGATCTCATCTTCCAGCACTATAGTGCAATTTCTTTGGTTGTGGCTATCCATCGGGTTTTCATGGCAAGATACAGAAGTAGATTGCCAGGCCTTTCTTCCACTCAGTTTAATTTGGTGCTGTTGCCATTGTCAGAAAAATGTGATCCTCCGCCGCCAACACCGTCACATTCTGCTGCTACGCAGATGGGTGGTTTGTCTTGGTCTGGCACCTCAGCTGAGACCTATCCAAGCAATAAAGACCTTTCTCTTTACAAAATATTATGGGAACACCCCATGAACACTAGATGTATACCTAAATATGGGTAAAACCAGGGTTCCGTCTTAGGTCCACTCCTCTTCTCTCTCTATACCCAATCCCTTGGCACCCTTATCTCTTCCCATGGCTTTCACTGTCATCTCTATTTTTATTTATTTATTTATACACATTTATATACCGCATCTTCCAAAGTTCAGTTGCGGTTTACAGTGAACAACAATTAACAAAGCAAGTTTGTTTTACAAGGAACGTCATATTATAAGTATAATGATTAACAAAACAGTATATGTATTGAAGAACGAGGTAATTAACTAGACAGAATACAATGTCTAAACAATGTGAGACAATACAGAACAGAATAAACTATATACAAATATATATATATATATATATATATATATATATATACATATGGGAGTGAAAGGACATAAGAGGGGGGTCATCAAAAATTTGACTAAGTGTGCTATCTGTGTGAGTGAAAGGGTTTTTATTTGAAGCAGTCAGGTACCTGTTTAGCCTTTGTCTAAAGCGGGTGAGGGATTATCTATGTTGTTATAGTGTTTGGCGAATAGATAAGTTTTCAATTTTTTGCGGAGTTCCATGATCTCAGTTAGTGTTCGTAGCTCCTCTGGGAGGGAATTCCATATAGTTGGGGCTATGTGAGAAAAGGCTCTGTTGTTTGTTGATTTATGAGCTTTTGTGTAATCTTTCGGAATCTTTAGTTTGTTTAATTGTCCTTTTCTGTGTGTAGGCTTAGATGGTTCTTTGTGTATTAGGTTACTTAGCGTAGTTGGTGTCATATCATATAAGGCTTTGAATGAGGTTATTATTGTTTTATAAATTATCCTGCTTTGAATTGGTAGCCAATGGAGGGAAGCTAATATTGGTGTTATGTGTTGGAGTGAGTTTACTTTCAATATAATTCTAGCAGCTGCATTTTGTGCTAATTGCATTCGTTTGATGTTTTGTTTTGATATGCCTATTAGTATTAGATTGGCAAAATCAAAGTGAGGAGTTATGGTGGCCTGAATTATATTGATAAAGTCTTGTGAAAATACTACAGGACTTGGTTGTTTAAGGGTTTTGAATTTGAAATAAATTTTCTTTATGGTATTGCTAATGTGGGTTTCCATCGTAAGGTGTGTGTCTAGTATAACGCCTAGATATCTTATTTCATTTTTTATTTTTATTTCTTGGTTTTGAAGTCTTATGTGTGTTGGGGGGATATAGGATTTGTTCTTAGTCACGATTAGAACTTCAGTTTTAGCATGATTTATGTGGAGGTTTTGTGCTTTTAGCCAAGTTGTGATTTCATTATAGCAGTCCGATAGGAGTTGAAGCGGTAGATTGGGTATCGTGAATGGAATATACATCATAATATCATCTGCATATAGGTGATATTGTACTCCAAATTTTTTGAAAATGTTGCAGACTGGTTTTATGTAAATATTGAAAAGTAGGGCTGATAACGCTGAGCCTTGTGGTAATCCAATTTCTTGTTTATATATAGTTGAGGTTTGATTGCCAATTCTTACATTTTGCGTTCTATTATTTAGGTAGGACGAGAACCATTTATGTACTGTGGAGTATAAGCCTATTTGTCTTAAGTTGTTGAGCATTATTGTGTGGTGTACGCTATCAAACGCAGCTGATATATCAATGAAAAGTAGAATGAAGGCCTGTTTATGATTGTCAATTCCTCTTAGGAGTGCATCAATTAAAACTGTAAGGAGTGTTTCAACTCCATGGCGGGGCCGAAAACCATATTGTTGCTCATCAAGTGGGTAAGATGAGTCTAGAAAATCCTGGGTCTGTAATTGAACCACTTTTTCAATTATTTTAGCCAAAAATGGTATGCTAGAGATGGGTCTATATGATACTGGCGAAGTTTTATCAAGTTTGCTGTTCTTAAGGATTGGGCGTATTTGTGCGTGTTTGAGTGATGGTGGGAGGTAACCTTGAGTTAGTGAGAGGTTAACTATTGGGAGAATGTAGGGTAATAAAATTGGGAGTGTGTTTTTTATCCATGTTACTGGACATGGATCTAGATAAGAGGTTGTGGTGTTGAGACTAGAGATGATATTTTTTAGTGTCTCTTTAGATATGGGATGAAACTCTGACCATTCGTCTGAAGGCTGGTGTGATATGTTAATAGTGTCTATGGACATTGACGGCTTTTTTGCTTTGTTTTGATAATGGTAGGCTAAGGTTTGTACCGAGATGTCTGTAATTTCATTTCCAGAAGTTTGAGGGTTGGTTAGATTTCTGACAATGGAGAATAACTCTCTTGGTCTGTTATATGATTTTGATAGTATTTCAGCATAGTATTTTTTCTTTGTGCTGTCCAGGGTTTATTTGTATTTAGTAAGGTGGTTATTGTATATTTCTTTGTGTATCATCAATTTAGATTTGCGCCAGTTGTGTTCTAGTTTTCTAAGGTTCCTTTTCATTTGTTTTAGAGTAGTGTTGAACCATGGTTTGGTATTAGTCTTAGAGTAGGTGCTCTTTTTGTTTGTGTGATTAATTTTGGCTGCATTGTTGATGGTCTCGTGCCAGTTTTTGACAGTATCATCCAAATTCGTTGCAGGTGATAAGAGGTGGGAGATTGTTGAGTCAAGGAATTCTGTATTGTTAAACCTTTTAAATCTTGTAGTTGGGACACTTCTGGTGTGGTTATTAGTGCTAGTGAAGGGATATGTAAGATTTATTTTGATAATATAGTGATCTGACCAGGGTATCTGTGTACATTCTACGGAATTTGGATTGATTAGTTTGAAGAGTGTATTAGGAAGAAGGACAAGATCGAGAGTTCCACCTTTGATGTGTGTAGATGTGTTTATTATTTGATGGTAGTCCATGTCTGATATAGTATCAAAAAATAGTTTAGAGTCCAGTGTTGGTAGAGAGGGAAGGTTAAAATCACCTAGCATAATTATAGGGTGTTGTTCAGTGGATGAGCTGAGCAGTTCAATAAAAGAGTCGAGGCAGTCTGCTTTTTGATCTGGGGGTCTATATACTAAGCAGAGTTTCATGAGGCTAATTTTTATTAATAATGTGTCTATGTTGTTAGAGATGTTTGATTGGATTGTTTTGGCACTTAATACCTTTTTCGTCATCATTAATACTCCTCCGCCTTTTCTATTAGTTCTGTGTTTGTAGAATGTGTCATAGTTTTCATTATTAAGTTGATTTAGGAAGACTGTATCTGTATCAGAGAGCCAGTTTTAGGTGACACATAATATGTCTGGCTTTAAGTCAGATATTAAGTCATTAAATATGGGGAGCTTGTTTTTCATCGAGCGTGCATTAATAAGGATGCATGAAAGGGATGTTGAGTTATTGGTGCATGTTCCCTTGGTTGTTTGATGTGAGTTTGTTTGTTTTATGTGAATTAGTCTATGGAAGTTTATTCTAGGATGTTTGTTTGAATACGTGTGTCCAATATGGTAGTTGTTACGAGTATGTGTGTGAATTATAGGAATTGTCTTATAATTTTGCTGTTTAAGCTTAGTGTTAGGTCAATAATTAGTATAGCTAAAACTATACAGATGTAATATAGTCTCATTAGCATGATGTTTGTACGTGGCATTTTAAGTGAGCTACTGTTAGTAAAGCAGTTATATAGCAAGGTAGGATAATGTGAGGAAAATAAATCACAGACAAGTGAGGTTATGCAGAGAGGTGAGTGAGAGCTACTGGAAACTCTATGCTGACGACTCTCAAATCTATCTTTCTGCACCTGTTATCTGTCCTGATATCCAGTCTAAGATCTTACTCTGCCTCTCTGACATTGCTGCCTGGATGTCCCACCGCCACTTAAAACTGAACATGGCCAAAACTGAGCTTCTTATCTTTCCCCCAAATGCTTCCCCTCCTCTTTCCCCTTTCTCTCTCTCTGTTGATAACTCTGTACTCCTCCTTGTTTCTTCAGCACGTAGCTTGGTGTTATCTTCGATTCCTCTCTCTCTTTCTCTTCACATATCCAGCTCATTGCTAAAACTTGTTGTTTCTTTCTATACAATATTTCCAAAATTCGCCCCTTCCTCTCTGTTGACACCACTAAATTGATTGTCCACTCCTTAATCACCTCCTGTCTTGATTATTGTAACGTTCTCCTTGCCGGCCTCCCCGCAAGCCACCTCTTTCCTCTTCAGTCAATTCAACTTTTCGCTGCTTGACTCATTTTCCGCCAGTCTTGTTTTTCCCACATCACTCCTCTACTCATGTCGCTTCATTGGCTTCTCATCCATCTCCGTATCCAATTTAAACTTCTCCTCCTGACCTATAAATGTATTCACTCTTCTGCCCCCCAGTACCTTTCATCTCTCATCTCTCCTTACACCCCCTCTCGGTTGCTTCGCTCTTCTAATAGTCTTCGTTTATCTGTGCCCTTTACTCATACTGCCAATCCCAGACTTTGCTCTTTCCAACTGGCAGCACCCTTTGCTTGGAATAGTCTTCCTAGCTCTTTGCACCAGGCATCCTCCCTGGCCATTTTCAAGTCCAGACTAAAATCCCAAATCTTCACTATTGCTTTCCGTTCCTGTCTTCCCTATCTTGATCTATCAACATTTGCTTACTTTGTCCTGTAAATTTTTGTTATTTGTATTATGTAACTTATTTTGTTTTCTGTCTTATTAGATTGTGAGCTCTGATGAGCAGGGACTGTCTCTCTTCTATGTTTGTACAACGCTTCGTATGTTGCGGCACTGTATAAGTCTTTAATAATAATAATAATAATAATAATAATAATAATAATAAATATCACAGTCTACAGACACAATTCCTCTCAACTATTTGCTCTCCGGCATTCCCTCCCCAACCAATCCTAACACTCTTCTATCCAGTCGGATTAACCATTCCAAGACCATACCCCTCCCCAAATCCTCTCTCTCATATATTGTACCACTGATATGGACCTCCCAAGACTATATATCCTTCATCCCACGCCCCATAATTAATACTCGCACTGTATAAACCATTTGCTGTATTATGTTACCCACTGTGATTACACATGTAAATTATTTGTAACCCCATATAATGATCCAAGTTTAACACCCTTGTTCAATATAAACTTCTTCTAATTGGTTCATGTTATATGTAAACTGCTTTGAATCCTATGATAGGGCGGTGTAAAAAACCTGCTAAATAAAATACAATCTTGGGAGGCCCTGCCAGTAGTACCAATAGCTTAGCCCTCAGCATCACTGATGCACTCAAGCCCTCACAGCAAGACAAGTTGCAAACCAAGTCGACAAAAGAATTTCAGGGACCTGCACATGTACATGCCATTATTTCAGAATGCACAGATGTAAATGTTAGACCATGAATGTATATCCTGGCCATTTTTCAAAACATGGATGTCCCGCTGCTGTTCTACAATTACAGATAAGTGAATGTGTGCCACGTAGAGGAGAGCAATACACATTAAGAGGCATGCCCTCTTTAACACTAGAAGCCCCAAAAGGCATTTTACCTAGAAACCCCAAAGTGTGTCAATTGACGCATTATCACGACGACTGTGCTTAGCATGAAATGCGGATGTGAATTAATTTGAAGTTACTTATTTGTTTAATACATGCAGTATGTGACATCATTACATGACACCATCTTGTGTTTATTGGTTTGTAATTTCGGAGTAAAACTGGAAACCGTGATTGATTTAAAACCAAAATTTACTCTGTTACACAGGTATGTACATGTCGTGACTTTCAAACACGCCCTAGAACAGGCTGACACTCCAGAACTTTTAGCATATCGCTTCCTCCCTGAAATTTTATTCATTTTTTTTCTATGATTCTATGTACAGAATGCTGAGACCTCGTAAGAAGACAGCAGTGCCTAGATGTGCTGGTGCAAAATCAGTTGATCTGTTGCCAGCTGCGGCTAGTGCTTCGATGCAGAAAACGAGAGAACTGCGTCCGCAGTGCATGACAGCAGCACAAGCACTTGCCAAGCTGCAAGATATTTTGGAAATTGACAGTGGCTCTGATTCGACTGAATCAGATTCAAACGTTGACCTACATGTTACAGGTTGTGCAGGCGTAGAGGATTTGACTGGTTCAGACTACAGCAGAAACACTGATGAAAGTGATGATGATGCTCATTCTCATTATCCAATAATTGCTGAAAACAAGAGCAGGACGACAGGGTCAATAGTGGTAGCAAAAGATGGGACTGAATGGAAGATCATGTCACAAGGTGAAAGCAGTGGCAGATTGCAGGCCCAAAACATATTCACTGCTAAAAGCGGGGTTACTGCATATTGTCGTAATGTTGAAACACCAGTGGATGCATTTAGATTGATCGTTGACCCCGGTTTTGTGAGTCACATCAGGAGCTGCACTGTGGAGTATGCCCGCTTATCAGACCCATCATGGGATGTAGCCGAAGATGAAATAGAAGCGTTTCTGGGACTGGCATATCTAAGAGGTTTCATGAATGCCAAAAACTTTCCAATTGATTTGATGTGGTCCGAAACTTATAGCTGTGCAGCATTTAGGCAAACGATGTCACGAAACAGATACGAATAAGTAAAGAAATTCATGTGATTTGATGTCAGAGCTTCACAGCAGGAAAGAGTGAAGTGTGACAAATTCGGCCTAATGACATGAGTGTTATCTAGATTTGTTGATAACCGTCAAAAGTGTTACGTACCAGAAGAATCACTTACTGTAGATGAACAACTATTTCCAATGAAAAGGAGATGCAAATTCACGCAGTACATGCCAAATAAGCCAGATAAATTTGGAATAAAGTTCTGGATCTTGGCAGAATTGCAGTCCAAATACTGTTTGAATGTGAAACCATATACTGGGAAAGATGATGAAAGAGTTGGCAGTTTAGGAATGCATATGGTCATGACTCTAAGGCAGCCTAATTATCAGCGAGGATACAACGTTACGGTCGATAATGTTTTTACGAGCCGTGACCTTGCTGAGAAACTATTGGAGAAGCACACTTCGTTGGTCGGCACCATTTGTCTGAATCGCAGAGAACTACCATCACTTACAAAACTCAAACTGTTCCAATCCAAGTTCTACACCAATGGATCAATGACCATAGTACAGTACCAGACGAAACAGAAGAAGACTTGCTGTTTTGTCGACTTTGCACAAAGGTGCGATATGTGAAACCAGCGACAAGCTGAAGCCTGAAAGTGTGTTGTACTACAACAAGAATAAATGCGGTGTCGACGTGCTGGACTCAATGTGCCATCATATGTCCACCAAATCTGCATGTCGTAGATGGACACTAGCCGTTTTCTTCAATATTCTCGACTTGGCGGCCATCAATGCCTGGATTATTTTCTGCAGGCAAACCGGTGTCACCATGCCAAGGAGACAGTTTCTTCACACACTGTTGGAACAGCTGCGACAAACTTGTGCTGCTCGGCGTTTGTACTCTGAGTCAATGCCAGCCACTGTTGCAACAAACAAACTGGCAAAGTGAGTAACGTGTGTAGTCAAGGCCAACTGCAAACGAAATCGCACTGTCATGCTGTGCGATAAATTCAAGTGTCCAGTTTGCGGACAGTGTCTGTCGACAATCTGTGCCAGTTGCGCATAGACTCTAAATGTACAATAGCAAACCGTACATGCTTATCCTGTTCATTCGTTAACTGACATGGACTTTGCAGTTACTTTTGAATTTGCAGCTACTTTTAAATTTAGTTAACACTGTTCTTATGTTAGTCATCGTAAGAAAACTTGTGAAAACCACTCAATTTTCTTGGTTGCGTCAATTGACATACTTTGGGGCTTCTAGGTATAAATTCATTTTCCCTCTAGGTGGCACATCTGTCATTAATTTTCGATGCACATATTTGAACATCTTGACCTCGCTAACAAAGTCATGGAACATAACTGACATGGTTCTAACAGTGGCACTGGTATACAACTTCGAAGATGCATTTGCGTCAATTGACGTATTTTGGGCTTCTAGTGTTAATCCCTCTGGAAAGGGCAAGTTACAAACTTCAATGTGCTGAAAGGTGGGATAATTTCTGTCGCCCATGTGCAATCCCTATATGAAATCGGAGATACATCTGTATCTTGTTTCTGTCCAAAGCACAGTCCCGACATGCCCTAGTGTGACTTCTGGAAAGTGTGAAATCAGTGCTACTAACTTAAGGATCTGACTTAAATACAGGCATAATCATGCAAACTCTAAATAGCGTATCAACCTTTACAAGTGTTTCTAAAATGATTGTGGACATGGATGTGATCTGCCTGCATGAGCAGTCGTATTCACACATACAAATCACAAACAGGACTTCTAAAATATGCCCTTTAACCTTTTGCGGCCTACCATTTTTTAAGAACTCTTTATGTAGTTTTCAGCTGATGCTGGTCATGTAACTATTTTTGAATATGGACTACGGAGCTGATTTTCAAAACAGATGATATCCAAACGTCATGGTGCGATATTTAGTGGCAGAATCCAGACAGGAGCTGCCACTGAATGTCCAGGCTGTGTTGGGTTAACTAGGCAACTTTATCTAGTTAACGGCAATTTTCAGTCATCACTTATACGGACTGCAACTTAGGACAGCTTTTCATGTGGCCTAAATTGGCCAAGTAGGTAGCAACTGAAAATCACTGCTAGCCAGATAAAGTCGCTCTTTATCTGGTGAGCACTGGCACTGCACATGGACCGCCGCTGCAATAACTGGATAGTGCCTGGACCGTCTGTGGAGACGTTCAGCGGTGCTCTCCGGATGGTGACCTTAGCTTGCTGGCCTCCCATTGACTGGCTGGCTAAGGGCTATGTTATCTACAAGTTCTTGTTTCCTTCATAGCTTAAAGACAGAATGGGACAACTCAGTGTGGCCAACTCAGAGAGGCCATTTCAGTCCGGTCAGTTCAGTCGGCCACCTTAGTGCCGCTAACTCTGTGCAGGCCAACTCAGTGCGGGCCAAGATTTGTCAAATGAAATCTGGAATGTACTAAGGGGTATGTTTACTAAGATCCCGGTAAAGTGCGTGCCGCGGTAGAGTGCGGGTGCCATATAAGGAGTGGGCGTTTCGCGCTGAAGAGGGAAATGCGTGATTTGCATATGCGGTAAGGTGCGGGTCGCCCATATGTGCCCCGCACATTAGCGCATGAGGTGGCTGCACAGGAGGAATAAGTGGCGTGCTGATGTGCAATCATGAGAGCAAAGCTACAGCACAATGGTTAGACCACCCACCACTGGTGCAGGGTTCAGTGGTTCAATCCCCCACAGTGTATAATGAAGACAGCTGTCAGAGGCGTAATGTTAGGAGGCAGATAAATAATGGGTGGCATAAGGCAGAGCGCTGCTGGGCCTGAAGCGGCACGCTACTGTTTTTGTTGGCCTGTGAATCCTGGGAGGCATAAGTGGTGCATTGATATAAAAGCAGAAGAATTGAGCCACAGCACAATGGTTAGAACACTGACCAAAGGTGCACGGAGCATGGGTTCAATCCCCCACAGTGCTCACTGAAGAAAGCTGGTTGTAGCATTATTTTAGAAGGTATACAAAGTATGGACAGCATAAGGCGTTGCGCTGCTGGGCCCAAAGAGGCGCCCGAATGTTTTTGGAGGCCTGTGAATCGTAGGAGGCATAGGTGGCGCATTGATAGGAAAGCAGAAGAACTGAGCCACAGCACAGTGGTTAGAACACTGACCAAAGGTGCAGGGAGCATGGGTTCAAGCCACCACAGTGCTCACCGAAGAAAGCTGGCTGTGGTGTTACTTTAGAAGGTATGCAAAATATGGGCAGCATAAGGCGTTGCGCTGCTGGGCCTAAAGAGGCGCCCAAATATTTTTGGAGGCCTGTGAATCGTGGGAGGCATAGGTGGCGCATTGATATGAAAGCAGAAGAACTGAGCCACAGCACAGTGGTTAGAACACTGACCAAAGGTGCAGGGAGCATGGGTTCAAGCCACCACAGTGCACAATGAAGGAAGCTGTCTGTGGCGTTCATTGACAAAGTATGGGTGGCATAAGGTGTAGCGCTGCTGGGCATAAGGGTGTGTGCTAATGGTTTTGGAAGCATAATGATGTTGGAGAGCCATATGGTGGTGCACTGATGTGCAAGGCCAGAAACACAATCATATCGCAATGGGTAAGGGAATGAGTAGGGGTCAGGGGTGCAACCCCCAACAATGGCAAATGAACATGGCTTGTTGAGTGTTCACCTGTTAGGGTTAATATAGCTTTAGGAGGCACATCTCGTATATCTGTGCAATAACTTATTCAAGCACATGTACTTTCACAGCACTGTAACATAACATGCCCCTGAAGTTACCCCATAGGACACATGTGTAAATGGATTGTCCGCCATGGCACCGTACAATGTTGTTGAAAGCGTGTGCGATGGGGCGCCATGTAGGGTGGCCTATGAGGCAGATAAAGGTAACAGCACTGTTTCTGTTGGCAGCACTGTGCATTGTGATGTTTGGAAATGGTAAGTAGGTGTGCTGACCCAGGTCTGACATCCTTGTTTTAGTAGTGAGGGGCTGCACCCAACCCCTGGCGACTGATATCCACAGGGGTTCAGAGTAAATGTCATTGTAATCAGTTGCCTGGGTCTGTCTGCAGCCCCCCCCCCTTGCTAAATCATCAATGGCAGACCTGCGTCTGCCATTACTGATTTAGCTATGAGGTGCTGCTGACAGGCCCCGGGGACAGATATCAACAGGGGAGCAGAGTTCATATTATCCTGGAAAATGCCCTATCCCCTTTGGAGACTGAAATCCCAATATGAACATAGGTCCATTACATACAAGGTATGGTGAGAAACCACATACTCCTATGTAATGTATGCCTACAACTGGTGAAGACAGTCAATGATGTTGCAGGGGTCATGGTTTAGTATTTTCTGGGAATTAGGTTAGCTGAGTTATGTTCCATTTCTGTGTGCAAGTGTACAGAAATCCGTGCGTCCATCTAAAGAGAACTACACCCTTGTGCCATATATAACTGGCCATTTTACGGTGCATCAGATCGAACATTCCCTACATATCCCGTTAGCAAAGGAAACCCTTAATATCTCCCTGAGGCCATGTTGAAAGTCTGTCAACTCCCAAGGCACTATCGTAGGCACCCCATAAGCTGTCTGAATCAAAGGTGTGGCAGAAGATGCCCTAAGGATGTATAGGTGAAATTAGCAATGTTAGGCAACAACAGCAACATTGCACAATTTGAATGTTAAAACACGTATGTGGCAAACACACATGTAACATGAACACTGCACAGAGCTGAGAACATAGACAATATCTAACTAAAAGAACGATGTAGATTCGTTGATGGCATGCAGAAACCAGCTTCAGTCCATGTGACAGCCATAAAATTTGAAAAACATATTGTCGCCAACGAGATCCATGCACAGAGTGATGGTAATGTGCCATGATGTAATGACTGTGTGTGACAGAGGATGGGAAGATGTGGCTAGCAGAGGTGGCTGCAATGGCAGGATAAGTGAAATAACAGGATGACTGTGGAGTACAGGTGCTAGGCTGAGCATACACAGGGGAGGCAAGCAGGGCGAGCTGCAATGCATGAATGTGATGGAGTTCACGATGTGGGGAAGCAGCATGCACATCAGGGTAAGATGGCACACAGCTGGCAGACAGAGGATGGACACAAGGATGTTTCAGAACTCAGATGAGGGTACAATGTGGTCATACCACACATCACCAAAGATATGACACGCAGACAAATGAAACGCACCAATGCAGGACAAGCATACAAATCCAAGACAGCAGACAGGGAGCACACCGATTACCACCACCACAAATGGCCATGCCTAAACCGGTAGGCCACACCGCCAATGTGAGCACATTAGCAAAGTCTACATACAAAAACACTGCATATCAGTACACCAAACGCCTGCTGGTTGTCAAAACAAGCAAACCACCAAAATAAATAGTGAGCAAATGCACATGCACATCTGCTATGTACCGATCTACGTCCACTCAGTATTTGGCACCAGGGACACCTGCACCAACACAAGGGAATGTTCTGCAGTGAATACAGCATGTACATTTAAAAAAAAACACACCAGGGCAGCACCTGATGCTCTGTGGATCAGGTGAATAATGATGATTGTGTCGGGATAAAGATCAACATGCAAACAGGTGTACCACACACACCACCAGAATCACAGCCAAAACAAATCACTACGTGCATTGGCATGTTAAAACCATAAAGTAAGAGACCTCTGTAACAACGAATATGTTATGGGGATGCAGCACACAGGATGCACCCTGTGGTACAGTGAAAAGAGGGAAGGGTGTGTGTAGAGGTGAGTAAGCTGGTGGTACGTAATGGTGCATTTAAGCCAGTGTGTCCAAAAACCCTACAATCTGAATAAAACCTCCAAACCTCCAAACACATCACTGTAGACAATCCCACAAACTGCAAAATGAGCACACTGTAACACAAATCCCCCAAAGGGAGTGTGTTTATGTCAACCATTCATTCACAGTGATGTGCCATATGGCTGGCACATACACAGCTGTCACTGTGCAAGGATGTGAGCAGATGTGCACCATGGACATGACCAGTAAAGGACCCCATAAAGGGACAGTACGCTCAAATAGTGTAGAACTAACATAGTGAATAGAAAACTGGCTTGGCCCCAAAAAAACCAGTGATAAATTCACAGTAGCACCCCCTGTGGTGTACGGTAAGTCAGGTAACCCTCCATTTCCATGGAAAACATACCACCTCATCTACATCCAGTGACCTTGACAAGAAAACAATGTAGTCTGTGGGTCACAAGGAGTCAGGACTGATACAGAGGCACACATTGCAGTCCAGGTCTGTCACCATGATCAATCATCAAACCGAGAAAGTGGCTGTCAAATACATATATTTATTTTGCTAACACATCACAAATAGTGTAGACAGTGCCATCATAATATCAAGGCTGACCGTATCCCCTGTGAAAGTGGGAAACACCCTTAGCAGCTCGCAAATCCACCTCCTACACTAATCGTACTTTGTTGACCACACATTAGTGGCACATAATATAATGTGCATCAGGTGCATGCTGTGCACTCGTTAGCAGACCCCCTGCCCCCACCTGGTGTTGCTTGGCCCAAATGTGTTCCCAACATATAAGTGCAGGTACAGAGTAGACGCTGCATGCTGCGGACCCAACACACCTCATCTGTTCCTCAAAACATGCCCATCTGACAACACAGGAGTCAGACAAACATCAAAAACGTCTATTGACAAATGTTTTACATGTCAATACACATGCAATACAAGTAATGAGGAGGCTCTCATCCTAATGCCTGATCTACGAAGCAAACCAGCCACAATGTGGACAAAAACAATCTGAAACATCATAATAACCATATGGTAACAGGTAGCACAGGCACATGAACACAGACATAATCCCAAGTAAGCATCCTGCAGAAACATGCACATATAACACCATCAAGGAGGTCACCCTGCCCTTTCTTTTTGTGTAGACACTGTTTGGCCACATATAGCATGATACATGGAATGCACAAGTGAAAAAGTAGAACGGTCAAACACACTGCCACACTACAAACATAATGTGGCAATGTGAGTGTCCCTAGCATAGGGCATAATCTGGTC
Source organism: Ichthyophis bannanicus (assembly GCA_033557465.1). Lineage (NCBI taxonomy): Eukaryota > Metazoa > Chordata > Amphibia > Gymnophiona > Ichthyophiidae > Ichthyophis > Ichthyophis bannanicus. The sequence continues at coordinate 33,662,511 of CM066035.1, read as the reverse complement.
CGTTGAAATGTCAAATGGAAGGTCTGTACACATATGCACACTGTCATGTATGCACAGTAAACAAACACAAGATGTAGCATGTGAAGAAGGACATTTTGTACAAACTTATTACAGGGAACCACACATAAGTCATAGCCCCACATGCTGTGTCTCACAAACATAGTCAGTCATATGCACAAGCAACAGCCACATTGCAATATGATACAGTGATGACACACATGCCCTGAAAAACCCTTGGGTCATTGAAAACCTCAGTCTAAGATGTCGGTGTGCTTGAAAGCATTGTGGAGGTAAAGACGGTATCATGTCCAGGTGGAAAGCAGTAACACGTTGACAATAGGATTGGCCCATAGTCAGCCACATGCCAAAAACATGGGTGTATGTTTGTGTTGTAAGGAAACCACCATCATATTGTGGGTGGCATGACACACCCTTGGGACAAAGTCCTTTAAAGCTCAACTGTGTCTGAATGTAGCACGTACGCTGTCCATGTCAGTTGCTGCTGCACAAGGGGGAATCAGTGTCCAAAGTCAAAATAGTATCAGCATCCCAGAAGGTTAGGTTACCAGGGTTATTTCAGCTATGGCCATGCATAGTCAAGTATTAGTGTGCAATATGGCACAGTCCTTCAAAGTTTATGTGTGTCCTCTACATTGAGCATCACTCACTGCATAACCGTAGCATCAACATTGCGTTGGACACCTCTGTCATGGGGAAATCAGCAGTTAAAGAGTAATACTGTCCCTCGCAGTCATTTGATCCAATCTCATAGCTCAAACATCCAATGGCGAAATGTTTTGGTAAAGAGTTGCATGGTGTACTGTCCTCCAGCAGGTGGTTGGTGGTGACAACAGATGCTCTGTAAGAGATGCATCTGGTATGTCCTTTGTGCTGTGTCAGGAGAGGATACGTATGTTATGGTTAGACACTTTGCAAAATAAACACAACTGTCAGACCGTCACACCATACAAAATGCAGAATAAAGGGATGCATAGGCAAACATGACATGATATCAATAGTAAAATAAACGTCCTGGCCAACATAAGTAATGGTAAACACAGACACGGGTGGCACATGGATATGGTCATGTCCATGCTCATGTCACACAAGTGTCTCACACCTACACACAATATGCATCTGTTCATGTGAGCATAAAGGAAATCTAACATAAACAGGAGACACATATGAGATCATCACCAGTTAAATACAAATGTACATATCCAAATAACAAAGGTGAAACCTACCTTGTGTTTGCAACAGGTGTATGTCATCAATCCCTTGAGCCACTAAACAGCCAGCTTACATCACAATGAAAGGAGACAATGTCAGCAAAAGGTGTAGAATCACAATGTCAAACCACTGTTGATGCATGTCACCATTATGTTCATATCTGAAAGGCACCAAAGTTTCACAACAGTGCTTTCTCTAAACAGCAGACACATGTCTAATCACAGCACACAACACATGCAGATAATGGTCACAAGTTAAACCCCCCTATGTATGAGTTATGCCTGTTGCCAATTATGTGAAGGTGCACAAACCCCTCACAGCAGATGAAAATGTACTATGTCTGATCAAGCCATCATCACACATGCAACCTATAAAAACAGACACACACACAGTATGTAAAGTTCAGCGTCCCATCTGTAACACATGGCCTGTATGTGCACAGGTGGATATCTGTACATATAAAGGCCCATGGAACATGCTATGATACCGTTTTGTTGGCTGATAGTACATTGTTGGGGACGTTGACAGTGGTGGTAAAATACACCAAACCACAACCTACACACACATGCATGTATGTTGTACATGTCGCATTGAGACTGTGCCAGAGGACATGCTGAACACAAGCGCATGGGGATATGAGTGAACATAGCAAGAGATGGCTTACGGAGGCACAGGTGAAAAAAAGTAAATAACAGCAGCATCTGCCCAATATGAGAAATCTCAAGACACATATTATTCACATGACTACAGGCACACACAATGTCAATGTAGATCGACCTACCCAAAATCACGGCATTTTCAAGGATGTAGAGTCACATGGCAATGCATCTCAAAAACAGTATCCGTACAAAGTATGTCATGTGCATTTGGAGACACAAGAGAAGCCAACATATGTTATGTGCTACCTGTGTATCACTGACTGCACCTTCATGCCTGCAGCTGTCAGACCACAATACATCACACAATGAGTGACTGCTGTATATCACAATGTACAGATGTCTTACATGTAACAGGCATCATGGAGGTGTTGTAGGCTATCTTTATGGTGTCTGTAATCTCTCTGTTTCCTGTCCTAACTATCTGTCTTTTTACACACAGAGAAATAGATGTGTGTGCTACCAGCATGGTTCCACCTCATGCCAAGGTTGTAATAATACCATACACTCACCATATTGCCAACAATGATCCCTGTCCATGTTTACTGGTGACCAGATTGTGTATGTCAACAAACTGACAATTGCTACAACACATTGGAAATATGCAGGTGGTCCTCCCGTATCCACTGTTCAATGACCTATCCTGCTGCGTACATCTCATACCTGCAGTAATAATGACACCTATGTGCAGATGATATGCACAAATAGGTTCTCATATTACCGTCATGTAGTCAACAACACACACACATGTCTGCCTGTGAGTAAACCATGATGGCTGTATGCCATCCCACTGTGTGTCAATGACAATGTCAAAGCATGCATACCCTAGATGTGTAGGCCTGAGAAATACCTGTACCCTATCTCTTTGTTTATATGCCAACATAACCGTCACTTGCTCGTGTCTGCAATGTATTTCCTCATATAGACTCTTTTCCCCTGACCTACACACATACACAGCCTGTAGCACATGCATGATGTCTGATGTTGTGATAGCATCAGCGAGATATGCTGTATATAACTCTATGTAAAGTTTATGTGTATATATCTTATAGTTTCCCTGTTATTCTCCCCTTATGACTGTACCCCTGTTCTATGTAAGCACATTGTGTTATGTAAAAACATTGTTGCATTGTTCAGTTGTAATGTAAACCGCACTGATCTTAATAGTGCGGTATATAAGAAAATAAATAAATAAATAAATAAATGCCATGTACGCCAATAAAAACCTGTCATACCACAAGCCACTCCCACATTTATGGGTCAACTTGGCTACTACTAAACACTCCTTGCTGTTTTGGCCTGTTTCATCTCAACATGTGTGTAGAGATGCATCACTGCACTGACGGTAAACTCTACAAATAAAACATTTAGCAACCACACCCCCTTGATGGGCAATGTCCAGGTCACCATCCCTAAACATATCCATGTTGTGTATACTAGTTGACCAATACATTTCGACACACTGTAGGGATGACATTTACAGTCTTCAAACATAGTTCTTACCATCCAGATATAGTTGCACTAAGCATGTGTACTCTGCCATGTATGACTTTTAGCCACACACATGATGAGAACACAAACATAGGCATGTCAGAGGAGCTGAACTACCACCAAAACCACACTATTTGGTGTACTATTAACACACCCCAAAGGACAATTGTCCACAAACACGGACTACCCCCCAACGTGTAAATCTCACCATATGGCAGATACTGTGCTCAAACCACAGCATCTTACCAAAACCTTGCATGTGCACAACAGCTGCATCTCCCAGAAGCAGACACTAAATGGGAATGTGACCGTTCAAATTTCCTAAAAAAGGATCAACAACCACACACATCATCAGCCAACAAATGTTGTTGTGCCCTGCCCACATTCTTTGTGTCACACTCATGCCTATATGTGATGTTGGCATTGTGATTCAAATGCACATGGAGTGTGGCATCCACATTCTACCTTTACATAAACATCAAACTCAGTAACCATTACGCACATAATATAAAACATTAGTGTGCAAAGATAACTAATACATACATGAGAAGATCTCTGCAATTAACCTCCTCCTGACCGCTGTGCCCTCCCGTGTGTCAGCACTGGCACGCTCAGGGGGGCACGTTGGATCCTCCTCAAGATCCTCATTAATCTCTGCAGGGATATTGTGCCTGAGAGCAATGTTGTGCAGGATGCAACAGGCTATGATTATCTCGGCAACAGTGCGTGCTTTATATTGTAAGGCCCCGCCTGTCCTATCCAGACACCTGAAGCGGCTCTTTAACATGCCAAAGGTGCGCTCAATGACTGAGCGGCTGGAGGCATGGGCCTCATTGTACCTCTGCTCCCCACGTGTCCGTGGCTGACGCACAGGAGTCAGCAGCCAGGGGCGACACCCATATCCTGCATCACCTGCAGAAAGAAATGTTGCATGTGAATGCAGGAGTTCATTTCAAACATTAATTCCACTTCATAACACATGAGAAAACAATGCACAACACATGCTGATGGAACGATACAACAACACAACTAGGCTGCATTAAAGAAAAATAAAAGGATGACAGAAAATGAGCACATGGCCTCTCGAGTACGTACACCCATCGCAAATAAAAGAACACGTCCATCTATCTCTGCATAGATTGTGTGTGTATGTGTGTGTGTGTGTGTGTGTGTGTGTGTGCAACATGCATATTGTCATGCAGTTACTGTCCAGATCTGCCTCACCGCCACTGTGAGACCACAACAGCAATCCACTAATCACATAATCAAAGTATATGTTTGAACAGTAACCCTTGAAAACCATGCTGACATCTACGTCAGCGACACCTCCCCCCCCCCCCAACATGTATGCCATGGAGGTATGGCACAATGTACACTATATCACCTATACACATCATGTTCTGCAGGGTACACATATGCATATTTGTCAGTAAATCCCCATATGCTGTATAGTATTGGTGGCAAATTACTGTAATAGCCATCCTTTGCAGTGTATCCATTTTGTCTGCATTCTTTGGAAGTTGTGGATGTCAAACATGCATACTGTACCCCTAATGAGTGTGGGACAAATACATATACATACGGAAATTACCCTCCTGCGTAGTTGGTTGTGAAACCGGTTTGTATGCACCCACTTATTGCCCTTGCTTTAACCGTCACCAATCCATAATGTTCACATATATGAGGATGTCCAGACAAGATGATGCTAACGTCTGCTCATCTACAGTGCACAAAGGTACTGTAACACCTATATTGTGTTTCCAAAAACCCTTGACATAGCCAATAAGTGTGGACAGAGATATGCACACATGTTGTCACTGTAGAAAAGCTCAAAAACACCCATAATATATTGCTCTACACCCCCTCATGTTATCCTTTGCTTCCAGGGTGACAACTGCATTACAGAGTGTGTGGGTTAAACTAAGACACACATGACACGGGTTACGTGTATGGATTATCAACAACATCAATGTTACATGCCATACAATTATGAGGCAACTATTAAACATCATCACAGGTGTATGTGAAGGGCAACACCCCCCCCCCCCCCCAAGACTTGTTCGCTGTTGCCTCCAAAACACATTATGGGGACATCAGCAACAACAGAGCCACATGCACAGGGGTGTCTGCAGATGTACACCATGTGCATGTTATGATCATATACTGTTAGGATGCTCATGTGCAATGGTTAATGTTAGTAGTGTAAATGGACCTATAGACGGCTGTAATAATTTAAACGTACAGCAGTCCTCTATATAACATTTCTCAGATATTACCTGCATGTTCTGATATGAACAAGTTGCATCATATGGGACTACAAATACACATGTAGAAAGTCATACATCGATAGGTGATCCTGACATACTCACCCAGCAATATACAGTCCCCATAACGGTGCTCCTCAAATTGCGTGAATACTGCCGAGTGATGCAGGATATAGGAGTCATGGGTGGACCCTGGAAACCTAGGGACCACATTCAGAATATGCAGATTTGCATCACATACAACCTGAACATTCAGGGAATGGTAGTGTTTGCGGTTGCAGAACGCTACCTCCCTGTCTCTAGGCGGGACCAGGGCAACATGTGTGCAATCAATAGCTCCCATCACGTGTGGTATCCCGGCTAATGCCTCAAAGGCCTGGTTCAGGGTCCTCCATTGTTGCCTAGTGTGGGGTATGGCTATGTAATTCCCCACCCGGCTGACCATGGCACGTAGTACCTGGTGGAGACATCGTGAGAAGGTGGGGCGGCTCATACCACCTACTGCGGCCACAGATGACTGGAAACAGCCAGAGGCAAAGAAATGTAAGGCAGCAAGGAGCTTGACTAAACCTGGTATGGCATGGGACCGATCAGTCATGGGTTGGAGGTCAGGTCTTAGATCCTCATACAGTTCCCTAATAGCCCTTGTGCTCAGTCGGTAAAGGGAGATGACCTGGTCCTCTCTCATGTCCTGGAGCTGGGCCCTGGGCCTGTAGAGGCGTGGCTGCCGAGCCTGCACCTCGGCACGCCTCCTGCGCCGTGCACGAACAGCACCAGCTTGGACAGCCCCCACAGCTGCAGGCCTGATTTGCTGCGGGACTACACCCATGCCCTGTGCCACAGCTCCATGGACACCATCTCCCCTGTCCGGCAACTGCAGCATCTGCCCACTACACAGGACACATGCCTGAAGATAAATATGTGCCATTAACTCCTCCCGCCCAACTACACAAACACACTCAGACAAACAGACAAATCTAACTAAGCAGTCTACAAACTACAAACCACACAACAACATACACCCACAAGAAAATACAATAACCAATACAAACAACAATCTAATGGACAAATACAGCTGTTTGGATTCACCTCCTTTCTGTCTCAAAACACACTCCTACTCTTCCTCGCCTACAACCCTCAACGTGGACAAGCATGTCACGTTCACTTATAGGGTTTATTTTTTCCCCTTCCGTCTAACGCGCATGCGCATATGCTCGCATGCGTCGCGCTTGCGTCGCGCGCATGCGCCAATCTACGCATGGGTGTCTGCCTGTGTGGTGTTACGCACATGCGCATCGCCACACGCATGCATACAACGCACACAGACGCCCATGCGGCACCCGTCGTAATCCGTGTCCCAGGGCGCATGTGCGTGTGTCCGCGTACGGACACCAATGCGTAAGCGTGCACGAGGATGGCGCATGAGCGCCACGCCTGCACAATTGCGCATGTGCAATGAAAAAGCGTGGAAAACCCTATAAATAAGGCTGCACACGTGCCACACGTTGAGGGTTGTTAGAGGAGTTATACATACAGACAGAGAGTTAGAGTGAGCTAGAGACACAGCCTGTGTTGGGAGTAGTGCACAGGAAGGAGTCAGATAGAAAGTTACAGAGAGCAATAGGGCAAGAACCTGTGCTCGAAGTGCTGCAGACAAAGGAGGGAGATAGAGAGGTACAGCGAATTTGAAGGGGGCCGTCTGCCATAGGAGTAGGCCACACAAGACAGGGAGAGAATAATTGTTACAAGTATTGTTGGACCGTGTAAGTTTGACTTTTTGACCTTAAAGTCTACCTTTGCTATTGTGTTGTGGACTCTGTGCTGTATTGTACTGCCCTTGTCCACTTTTGTTTCCTCTGTGTTATTTTCTGTTAAGGTGAGTGTGTTTGCGGTGAGTGGATCCTGTGCTGAAGAGGGAGATGGAGAGGGACAGCGCCAGAGCAGATCAGGGTGAGGGGGTGGAGGATGTGGGGCAGCAGGTTGGTGGTGAGACACCCAGGGCACACACCTCCCAGCCTAGCCAGGAACAGGCAGGACCATCTGTTGGACCACAGCAGGTAGAGTACAGGCAAACGGGCAAAAGGAAAAGGATACCTGTGCCTGTTACACAGAGGAAGAGAGCTGTAAGGTTCAGTGACAGGGAGAACCATATTTTACTGTCACATGTGATAGAAAATTATGATGTCTTATTTGGGCGGTTGAGCAGCCGCACAACAGTGGCCACCAGAATGGCAGTGTGGGAGGATGTTCGCGAGGCACTGTCTGAGGAAGGGTGTCCCCCACGTGATGTGGAAAGTTTAAAAAAACGGTACTCAGATATTAAAAGAGGGGTACGTCAGCACATGCTTGCAGAAAGACAACATGCTATGGGCACAGGTGGCGGGGGCCCCTTCATACCAACACTCTCGCCCCTTGAACAAGAGCTGGCAGCACGTTTGGGACATATCTACCTCCGTGGACTTCCTGAAGCCCTAGATACGGCACATCCTCGAGCAGGTATGTATAGTAAGCGTCACCTACAGGTTAATGTGTATTATTACCATTCCGTAGAGATCAGTCATCTGCACAGACACTTACTTACGTGTGACCAAATCAACATCATATTGCTATCCTGGAGGCACATGTGTGGGAAATATCCCTCTACAACCTGATTGTTTGACAGGTCCCTGGTCAACATAACACTTTCTTTCCCAAACCATCCCCTACACATCTGTAACTAGGAAACACACACACAACTGTCACTACAACAACGCCACACCTATGATTGTCATCCCCTGTATGAGTGTGAGGGCCATTGATTAGGTCATGTTTGTGTGTCATTGTATCAGCACAGTGCCACATGTGCATCTCAGTGGGGCAGAGGAGCTGGCTACTTGTCGTCCGCTACACAATGAGTCCCTGCTGATCACATGTAACAATGAGCACGTAATATGTCATAACAAATATGTGCCATATTCACTATCCCACACAGACATACAGTGTTTGGCAAAATCAGGTGTAAGGGTGTGGCCATCCACAGGCATGTGTGTACATATGTGGCATAGATGCCGAAATGGAGGGGATGTTGAAACATGTTGAATGGAAACATGACCAGAAACATGGCAAACATGCAATTTTTGCTCTGCCAAACCACACACATGTGTCGCAGGAACAGCTACATGGTGTGGAAACACACGTCTGGCATGGTGTATTGGGTACTGTATGCAGCACAAATGCGCCAACCCAACACAGCATGTCTGTGGTGTCATTAGCACACACGTAAATATATGTGGATTGCTTAAACATAGGTGTTCTCTCTGTGATTGTTCACAATCCAGGTGACTACAGTGTAATGGGGGCTGCTGAGGAGGAGGAGGAGGAGGATGTTTTGGAGGAGGAGGAGCAGGTGGACATCCCAATCCCAATCCCAATGAGTTTGGTCGAGACAGAGCCTCCAGTGTCAGGGGGCAGCATAACTGCAGATGAGGGGTCCCTGGACCAACCCGTACACACCAGATCACCACTGGAGGCTGCAGCAATCCAGCACACGCAACAACCCAGCCCGTCCGTAGGCACAGCTACATCTGTCCCAGAGATGATGAGGGCGGAGATGAGGGTCTATGGTGCATCAACACATCGCGATGCTGAATGTGGGTGAAAAAGGACTGTCACAACCACAACACAAGCAGCACCACTCTGTAGTTGTTGTTTGTGTGCTGGATGTTGCTACCTTACTTTACACTATGTTACATGTATGGCTCATTTATATGGGGCATGTGAGGTACAAATGGTTTGTGCTATCGTAAATGAGGTTAACATGTTACAAATCACAACAGGCTAAGGTCAGGTGAGACACACAGATGCAGACCTGAGAGCAATGGCGTGTACGGTGAGGCACGTTCTCAGTTAATTAAGAAATTCAGATATTGCCCTGGCATTAGTATGCCTCTTTGAAGACACTCACATGTCTTGTATACAACAGTATGACAAATAACCCATACTCAGCCAAAACCAAGACCACATAGAAGTCAATGTAACCTTCCTCAGTGATGTAACCTCACCAAGCCACCATTACTCACAGTCTGCATCTCGAGGTAATAAGAAAATAGCATATGCAGAGAGCTACTCTAATGTGTAAGGTCACCCATAGACAAGGAGTTCCAGAGCTCAATCAAGCATACACAAATCACATCTGTGTGGTTAGGGAAAGCACATATTGGCAGTGTCCGGCAACGTTCAAAACTAACATAGACTGCATTGCACACAGACAAGCCCACCAACATGTCCCCTGTCAGTAACCCCACCAAACCATCACCAAATCGCATCCGTTGTGAACTAATACATCACAGTGTGATTGACGGCCCTGGTGTCATTACTCTGTGATGGTCCCCTTTATCATAGGCGGCTAACGTGACATAGCTGTTGTATGTAACCAATACAATGAGGAGTATTACACATGCATATTAATGAGCATATGGATAAAAAAAGGACTATAACTTTAACCACTTTGTGCACTGTACTGCAAAAGACAATACACAGGAGGAAGCTCAACAAAATCTGCCCGTGTAGAGACAATATCATACACACTGTATCCTGACCCCAATACCTGGATTCAGACATCACCATGCACAACCTAGCAAACCACAACACTGACAATATCACAGCAGCACATTACAGAATGTACTGCGGAATGGTAGCAATTGTCAATGTCAAGTATGAGTGTCAGAGTCAAATGACCTCAATTACCTTTCAAAAGACAACCATACAACATCATAAACCAGCTACTAAACCGCAATGAAATTAACACCAACATTAAAACACGAGACCAACAAGGCAACCATGGAATGAAAGGCAACTGTGTAGAGGTTAACATGTGAATGAGATCTGAGGTAGAAATAATGATATCTATGATCAATCATTACAGTGACACATACATTGTCCCTTGCACAAGACACAGTAAATAACGTAATGTGTGAAGTTATGTAACACCTCCATATGTCTGTCAAAATATAAAAGGAAGGTCTAGTCTGACATATTGTGCATGCTTAATCAAGTTGCAATTGATCCAGCCACATTCAGCAGAACTATGCATGAGTTGTGCTCACTCAGCATCGTCACATGTCTAGTTGGCAGACGGGTTCCAATATATTGTTCTGTCCATCAGAACATTTACCTGCTGCTTGAACATACACATCATTTCCCAATTGTTTGTCCCGCACATCCCTCACACCTGCTCAAGTGATCATCATGGCCCTCTCAAACCACACATAACCTCACAGGGACAGGTATATGGTAGATGTATCACCCCTCCCACACAAAACATATATACCTCTCTGCCTGAAAGTGTCAGAGCAACATCACATGATGTTCATTCGCCAGCATCGACTGCCTTGCAGTTCCTGACCCACACAGCATCCAATTCAGTGCAGTCCTTGCAATAGGCAATTTCCAAAAGATACCTCAGTCATCCATTAACAGTTTGAAAACCCCTCATCGGCCACTAGTTAAGCAAACGTCCCCATCATACCATACATATTCCTGTCCTACAACAAAACCCCATCCCATGTCAAACCTACGTCAACATCACACACGGTGACGTCAGCAAAAGAACATCCATGATGCTACAAACAGTGCAATCAACACAAGCATCGTATTGTAACCCCAAAAGCCACACCAGACAAAGTAAGACACAACATCCCCCAAACATTACAAGGTGTGTTTAACATATGTTTAATATAAACCAAAAACAAATAATGGGACAACTATTTACATTTACAGGGAGGGGGATCATACCATCACCCGCCCCCCCCCCTAACACACACCCTCCCCACCCCTGTCACCCACACGCCCTGAACAAAGTCCCATCCACAATCCCCCACCCCCACATGACCCACACCCTCCCTCAGCATGCCCAGTGCTGGAAGACAGGGCAACACAGGGCACATATGTGGACGTCACTTGCACCATTACTGATGCCAGTGACGCCATTGAGGGGGTGGTTGGCGACATGGCAGACTCACCACCTCGGCTACCACCCTCTCAATGACTCCCGCAAGCCATTGCTGAGAGTGGATCAGCTGGTGAATCCATTGCTCCATCGCATGCAGGGCCCCAGACAGATTGTCCACGCATCTGCCACCACACACACATTGTCTCAGGTGTTTGTGTGGTGGCATCTGCGTAGCCCCTGGGTGGGGCCCTCCATGGTGGAGACAACCGTTGTGGCTGGGGGGAGCCCACAGTGCCCTGTGATGCCCTGTCTTCCACATCACTTTCCCACACCCCCTCTGGCCCCCCCTCCCCCTCTGGCACCCCCCCAATCAGCCCCTCCAAATCGCCATATGGCCCCTGGTGGGTGTCATCTGATGGAGATGCGTCTGTGGCCGCCTCCACCACCACCACCTCCTCCTCCTCCTCCTCCTCCCCCTCCTCCTCCTGTTCCTCCTCCTGTTCCCCCTCCTCCGATGTTGTGAGGACCACCACCTCGTCCACATGTGGTGTAGTGGGACGTCTCAGGAGGGGTGCGGAGGTGGTGGGCACATCTTCTGCGACATCACCATCTGTGGAAGACGACAGGGATCAGAACTCTGTTAGGTCTCAAATCTAGCACATCTACATCTGCAGTGGCCACACAGGCTTTGTTGCCAATGGGACATCTGTTACTGATTTGACATCCTGATAATACGCAAATTCAACCTTTTGTGAGCTCTCACCCTGGAGTCGCTGCAGGTAGTTGGCATGGTGGAGGCGCAGCTCCCTCCCCTTCTTCCGGAGATCCTCGACCTGTGGATGGTAATTGAAAGGTTGGGGGCATTAGTGACAGGTCAACCCTCTGCTGGGTCACCCATACAATCACACATCCTTGTGGCCAATGTTTTGCTGCTACAGCCCCACTGTTGTATGTGTGTCTCAGATATAGCATAGTTCAACACATGTCACTGGGGATCCCCATGGGCAACAGACATCTGTCATCACATGTGCATAATGTGTGTGGCAAGGGAGCACCTGGGTCCATGCTGAACCACATCCTTTGTGAACATCTATGGCAGGATCCCACAGTGTTCATGTGCTGCCCTCGCCCCTGTCCAACATGGCTCTCTGAAGTACAGTATACATCTTACACAGGGCAGAACCTGCAGAGGTTAGTGGGAGTCTGACAGAGACATAGTGTGACCACACACAACCCACAAGAGTAGATGGGTGGTGTGGGATTACCTACTGCTGCTGTTCCTGCAGATCACCTCTTACAGGGAATTAACTATGCTTTCTTGACCTACACACAAAACATGGCAAATCCTGTGTCCACAACCTATATGTACATTTTACAAAGGTGGCACCAGTGTGCAGAGGATGTATGGGTGGGCTCTCCTTCCACAACTGTGTGTAGAGGACGCTGGGTGAGTGACAGAAAGTACTGTTGTACATATAGAGGGAGTTTGGCATAGCAGAATATTAAACCATGAAATGCGTGCAAGGACCATCATTGCAGCTTACGTGAAGCGGGGGAGCCAGACACGGTAGGTGACGCAAGGTATGTTTTTACTAGCAAAAACATGACCGGTAGCGCAGGGGTGTGTCATGACTGACACACTGAGAATGTGCACATGCAACAACAGAGACTGCTGGGTTCTAGTGCAGATAACGGCATATACACTGGCCCATGCAGTTGTTTAGCAAATGTTGTGACTGTAGTCTACCTCCATGTCGTCTATTTGACACTCTGTTTAGGTGACGGGTGATGTGCTGCAGCTGGGTCCTGTGTGGATGCAATGGGACACCACATTCACGCTGCAAGGTGGGAGCAGGCCAAACTACATTTACAGCATTCAACTGTGTACAGGCTACAGGTAAGTACCACTGTTGTTGCAAATTACAGCTGGACTCCTCCATAGGCATGCTGTGTGTATGCGTCCATGGGAGGACGTGCTAATGTACAAACATTGCGTGTTGTGGATGCAGCTATAGGCATAGTGATTCACTGATACGTCTTGGTGATGTGATTACATGTTGCTATCTCATATCACAGGTCTGAACCCTCTGTCAATGTAGTGTTGGGGCTCTCAGAGTGTTTTGGAAATTACTACCCTGACAAAAAACTGCAATCCCATGTTCCAGGAGGTGTTATCCGGCCCCGACATGTCTGCCTCAGGTCTCCTATGATACCCAATAGGCGTACATGTGCTGACAGGGGTTGACCACAGATAGACTCTGAAGGAGTGGCAAGGACACATCTATGGGCTGGCCCACACACAGTTCAGGAACCATTGTTTGCAGTATAATGGCGTGAGGGATACACATGTTCATGCACGGAGGACAAGGTGCTTTCCATGCCTTTTGTTAGGAGAACATCACATAACATGTACATCTGATGGTACTGGATTGCCCTGTGCAAGGTTGCTGCAAACAAACAGCACATTAAGGACATCCTGACCGAGGGGACTGTAAACAATGGTTGAGCCAGCACTAGCCAGTCTCTCAGGTGCAGAGAGGGGGGTTCCATATGTTCCATAATTATATCCGGCAGTGTACAGCATAATTCAGCTGGCCCAGATACAGGGGGAAAAGCAGGGTCATGTAGATTCCTAGGGTATGCAATAGGTTTTATTGAGGCTGAGACTATGCGGATAATATAGGTTCCGTCTCTTAGGGGTTCCATTATGCTATATGCAATTCTGGTAATGAGAGGTAAGGAATATAGACATGTCTTTGGCCATTTGAGCTGTGCCACATCCCTGGCGTGATAGCTGTGGGCATGCATTGGTGTGTTGAGGCGTGTAGGTTGTCCATATGATTGAAATGACAATTATGTTTATATGTTACGTTGGCCAGCGTTGCAATAGTCACTGGAGGTACTACATGTCCAAGATACATTTTGGCATGGCCACAACGCACTAGGTTCTGCACGTGTAAAGGTTGTGTTTATTTGCAAGCCTGAATGTGACATGATCTATCTGGTAGTGTGTGGCAAACACACACATCTCAGGTGTGTCGACACCAAGAGACACAGACGCTTACCATCCATGTTTTTTGATGTGTATAATAAGTACGTGATTGACAGTTTAACTTCTGTGTCCATTGGTCTGTTGAGGTGACTGCAGGTCATTCATATTTTTGCAGGTTTCTCCAAACCAAAACCTATTTTTACATACTTGAGTCTCTAGACAGTTAACTGTTGCTTGGTTGCAGGTGTAATGAACATGTGCATTACAGCCCACATTACACACATCTGTTGTTGATGTGGTCTGAGGGTCGTTGTGCTAGACAGGTGACCCCTATATGCGTTTGTGTGCTGACTGCCACCTGTGCAGGCACAGCTTATGTGTGTTTGTGGTCACTGTCACATCCGTGAGTTATCCTATTGGTTCTGTCCATTGGGACGAGACTGTGGCCACTGTGCTGCTCTCATGTGGACACACTCGTTGGGAGCCACATGCACCACACATGTCATGTGACCGAGCAGCTGATGCATCGCCTGACATGACCGCTGCACTTGTTGTACTGCTGTGAACCTACATTGCACAATAGAAGCAAATAGCATCTCAGTGACTTATGTCTTTGGGAGTTTGATAGCTAGACATGCACCTAAGAGTTAAGGCATTTATGTCGGCGCTTGGCAAGATTGCACAGGATAGCTGACAGGGTCCACATTTTGGGGTACATGCATTGGGTAGGCAAGAGAGCCCTCCACATATCCTTTCAAATGTGGATGCATGTGCCAGTCATCCACTTGGCCCCACACAAACATTCCGTTCCTATGTACCGAGCTGCAGAACACAAACATGGACTTTATGTACACTGTGGGTGATTGTGCACACCTGGATAAGCACATCATCATACTTGTGGTTTCCTTAATGGTGTTGACCAAAGGAGGGTCCGTTGTGCTTGTGGGCAGAGACAATGTGGGTGCACAGCCGTGTGATGTGAGCAGCATCGGCATAGCAGATTGTGTTGGTCACGGATTATGTTTACACAGTTTTTCATTTACAATGTCAGCTGTAACAGACACATTGTCACCTCTGTGAAAGCTCAGATGTTGCTTTGAGCTCCCTGTGCTGTAGGTTGACTGACATAGTGTGGTGAGAGGCAGCCACCCTTGTGGGGATGTTGCAAGCTCTACAGTGCTCCGTTAGGTGCTAAATGTTTGACGTTGTTGTTCTGCTTTGGTGAGCTAGGTATGCTGGATGCTTGCATTACTGATGCGTTTGAGTAACTATGTGCATGACGCCTGTACCATTCTGTACAACGTACTCTGTCCATGGGTCAAATGTTACCTCCGGCCATCTGGCAATACGGTGATCTCATTTTCATGGGATTCACCACATTGGCTGTCCATGGAGGCGATGGAAGGCCATGGAACCCATCACAGAGGCAACAGGCTTGGGGGTGAGGGGGGGGGGGGTCAGGCCGCTGGGTGTTTTGCGGCTGACTAGCTCTCATTCTGCTAGGCATATTCGCATGCTCACACATTGGAGTTGTGTGTAATGATGGTGCTACATACTAAGCAGAGGACAGAACTGCCATGATGTGTTATGTGGGGCCTGTTGTTAGACAGCTGTCATCTTTGCATGTTGCGCAATATGTGACAGACATGTTGAGGTCACATTGTCCTGGAGTACTCTGAAATAGACTCTCCAACACTACAGGTGATGTTGACAGGTTAGACTGTAGGCATTTTTAATATCTGAGATGATTCACACCAGCCATGTGTCCTTGCAGCACGAACAATGCAGTAGACTGGGCCCTCACATGAACAACAGCCTGTATTTGCCGTAATCACAACATGGGCAATGTTCTGCCCATGCTTGTCACGTGCTTCAGAGTTGTGACGTCTGTGTCGTGAGAGATGCTGACGTCGATGCTGAAGATGTTTTGGGACATGCATCAGGACGTAGTCCATGTAAATGTTCTATACAGCTGTCCTGTCAGTCATTTTTGAAGTATTGTACATGCAGGCACCAAGGCCACATAATGACTTTCAATCCCTAACAGGAGGTCGTCTGCCATGTGTTAAGTAACGTTAGATTCTTATCTCTGTACACACATAATCATGATGGAGTGATCATGGAGGTGTCCTCAATGCACACCAGGTGATGGCAACACCTGGGGATATGTGTGGACATGTTCTGAGCTATAGTCCACAGTATCCGATTGACATCATGTAATGTCCACTGTAATGGCATGATGTGACCCCATATGTGATTTGCTGATATAGGTGACTCTGTTTATTTTGGTGTTTTATCATATTTTGATAATGATGATATGGAGATATGGGCCAAAACATGTGTGTGCTGATCCCCGAAGAGCACATGTTGCATATGGGACATTCTCCCCTAGGCATAGACAGGCCTGCCTTGAACAGGTACATTGTTCCCCACAGAGTGAGCAGAGTCAGTAGAACCGTCACGGGAATTGGATGTATCCTCAGTATGGCGGCTAATGTGAAATTAGGTTGTGATGGACATTTGCCTTTGCTAAACAGTTACATGGTACTGTGGTGTGCACACACGTACACATTATCACCTTTCATGCATTTGCCCATGTTGTATAATCGTTTGCTGCCCCAGCCAGTGGTGCACTATGCAAATCTGGGGTGGGACAGGGATCCTGGCTGCCACATTGTGAGCTACCATATGTCATCAGATGGACACAATGCTATGGTTAACCAACACAAACAATGTCTGTGTATATGAACTTGCCAAAGTCAGGACACCACAGCATGCTGTACGGTTCAGTGACTAGGATGAGTCGTACAATACAACATGTGGCAGCATTGTGGCTATGCGGGCTCGCCACTCCCAATGGGGTTTATTGGCGCAAGCGTTCACCCCACGGGCACTGCCAGTGGATGTCCACTATTCAATGGTGACGTAGGCTTTCTGATAAAACTGTTGTTTGATCGCCTACCATACCGCCACATGGGGTAGAGGTGGCCCCTGACAAAATGTGTGGCCACAGACACATTGTTGGAGAGGTGTGTACGGGGTTGTGCTGCTTTCTCATGCCAGTCACTTTTGCCTTCCTTCACACAGGCCAGAAAATGCATACATTTTAACATCTCATCATTAGCAATTGCAGTACCAGACATGGTTGTGTGTGTCTGGGAACATAGCACAACAATCACAAAATATGGTTTTCATGGCATGAGTGCTTCTCCATGCTGAATCCTGGCTTAGGGCCTAATGGGAATCCAGGGGAGGGTTAGAAAACAGACGACTCTACTGTTGATATGATGGCTGCAGTGTGTGGGTAAATGTGAGGTTCAAATCTTTGTACGTAGTGGGATAGAGGTTGACATCCCACCGTAAATGACATGCAGGGCCACAGGTGTGTCACTACAATAGCTGCTTTCTCCACAACACAGCCACAGTGACCTGGGGGATGTGTGAGATGCCATGAGCTGCAAACGTGCATTTTTCACAGGTACCATCACCACACACAGACACTTTAGTTTGGGCAACAGAGCTTTCTCATTGCACACTGGGGACTGTTTGCAGGCATCCTCTTTTGCAAATGATGATACAGACATGTAAGGGTTTTGTTTAGGTTTTTAGACGCCATTTTAGTTTCCGAGTGTCACCTCCCTCTGTATCTTTGTCTGTGCACATGTGTGCAACGACAACAATGCCCATTGTGCTTGTCACCCTGAGCCAATCATTGAACCACCCTGGGGCCCCTTGCATGACATTACAGAACCTGGGAAATGGTGTTTGCCAATGATGGTGTCCATGCTAAGCAGCGTTTCCAAGCATGTGCTCTGTTGCACACATTTGTGTTGACATAATTGGTTTAGGACATCCTGGGACATTACCCCAATGGCAACCTCATCTCCCACCAATCAATGTCGCACTATAGCAACATGAGAGATGGTGTGGGTGGCCCTATTGACCTTGCCAGGGGCCACTACCATGACATTTCACCTTACACAGGGCACAAAATAACACTGCTTGAACCAGTAGCAGCATTGTGTCAAGTGTATCTTATGGGTGAAGTGCTGTTTATGTCCAGGATGATGTGGACACTGTTGCAGGGAGCATAATGTGTGTGTGGTGGTAGGGATTGATCGTGTATGAGCTATGGTAGGTTGCTATGTCTGTAGGCACTAGCCCTGCTATGCAGACAACATGTGTGTTTACAACACCATAGACATGGGCAAAACCACCATAACATCTGTGGACACCTGTGGTCATGTGTTGGTTTGTGTATGTGTTGGTCAACCACAACTGCTGAATCTATCATTGAAACAACATCACTAATGTCCATGTGTGTAATAGTGTTGGCTTCCTATTATGTGTTAAGATGGTGAAACAACATCTGCATGATGGTATGGGGACAAAGATCTGTTACAGGCGTTTGTTAGCTCCTGACATTTATTTATTTAGCTGTATTTATATTCCGCTTTTCACCGTGTCAAAGCGGTCAATTGGGAGATACATTTAACATGAGGGGATATGACACACATACGCTAATACTTACAGGGAACATGGGCAATGAAGAGTTAAGTGGCATGCCCAAGACCACAAGGAGTGCCTATAGGACTAGAAATCCCAGTCCCTCCGGCCTGAGATTGCTGTCCCCAGGTGGGACTTGAACCCCAGGCCCTCCGGACTGAAGTACCTTGTCCTAACCACAAGGTCACTGTTCCCCCCCCCCCCCATGGTTTATGGGGATGGGATGCTATTACACACATAAACATCTTCCCCTACCATATCATTTGCAGACATCGGAGACATGTGTGATGATATATTGACCTCCAAGACTATGGGATACGTACAACCTATGTGCCATGACCAACCACAGTATCTTTCAAACATACCCACCATTGCATGCCAGTATCTGGCCCCCTGGGGGTGGTGTGTCCGGACACACATCATCAGCTGCATACACTTTAGCAAGAGGGTGACTAACAGGACACATTACGAAGGTGACTGGACTCCTGGGGATATTGAGAATGCATATAACTTGTTAGTCACACACAACCATATCCCCATGGTGCCAGATAACCCAGTGTGATGGGCTCCCTGGACTCCAGGGGATAGGGAGGACAAAGCAAACTGTTTAAGCACACACAACCATATCCCCTGGGTGACAGTGAACCCACTGTGATGGGCTCCCTGCACTCCAGGGATAGGGAGGACAAAGCAAACTGTGTTAGCACACACAACCATATCTCCAGGGTGACAGTGAACCCACTGTGATGGGCTCTCTGGACTCCAGGGGATAGGGAGGACAAAGCAAACTGTGTTAGCACACACAACCATATCTCCAGGGTGACAGTGAACCCACTGTGATGGGCTCTCTGTACTCCAGGGGATAGGGAGGACAAAGCAAACTGTTTAAGCACACACAACCATATCCCCTTGGTGACAGTGGACCCACTGTGATGGGCTCTGTCTTCTCCTGGGGATGGGGAGGCTAATGCAAACTGTTTCTGCACACAACAACATCTAGCCAGGATGACAGATGACCCACTGTGATGGGTTCTGTCTTCTCCTGGGGATAGGGAGGCTAATGCACACTGTTTAAGCACACACAACCATATCCCCTGGGTGACAGTGAATCCACTGTGATGGGCTCTCTGGACTCCAGGGGATAGGGAGGCTAATGCAAACTGTTTAAGCACACAGAACCATATCCCCTGGGTGACAGTGAACCCACTGTGATGGGCTCTGTCTTCTCCTGGGGATGGGGAGGCTAATGCAAACTGTTTCTGCATACAACAACATCTAGCCAGGATGACAGGTGACCCACTGTGATGGGTTCTGTCTTCTCCTGGGGATAGGGAGGCTAATGCAAACTGTTTAAGCACACACAACCATATCCCCGGGGTGACAGTGGACCCACTGTGATGGGCTCTGTGTTCTCCTGGGGATAGGGAGGCTAATGCAAACTGTTTTAGCACACACAACCATATCCCCTGGGTGACAGTGAACCCACTGTGATGGGCTCTGTGTTCTCCTGGGGATGGGGAGGTTAATGCAAACTGTTTCTGCACACAACAACATCTAGCCAGGATGACAGATGACCCACTGTGATGGGTTCTGTCTTCTCCTGAGGATAGGGAGGCTAATGCAAACTGTTTAAGCACACACAACCATATCCCCTGGGTGACAGTGAACCCACTGTGATGGGCTCTGTGTTCTCCTGGGGATGGGGAGGCTAATGCAAACTGTTTCTGCACACAACAACATCTAGCCAGGATGACAGATGACCCACTGTGATGGGTTCTGTCTTCTCCTGGGGATAGGGAGGGTAATGCAAACTGCTTAAGCACACACAACCATATCCCCTGGGTGACAGTGAACCCACTGTGATGGGCTCTGTGTTCTCCTGGGGATGGGGAGGCTAATGCAAACTGTTTCTGCACACAACAACATCTAGCCAGGATGACAGATGACCCACTGTGATGGGTTCTGTCGTCTCCTGGGGATAGGGAGGGTAATGCAAACTGCTTAAGCACACACAACCATATCCCCTGGGTGACAGTGAACCCACTGTGATGGGCTCTCTGGACTCCAGGGGATAGGGAGGCTGATGCAAACTGCTTAAGCACACACAACCATATCCCCTGGGTGACAGTGAACCCACTGTGATGGGCACTCTCGACTCCTGGGGATAGGGAGGCTGATGCAAACTGTTTAAGCACACACAACCATATCCCCTGGGTGACAGTGAACCCACTGTGATGGGCTCTCTGGACTCCAGGGGATAGGGAGGCTGATGTAAACTGCTTAAGCACACACAACCATATCCCCTGGGTGACAGTGAACCCACTGTGATGGGCTCTCTGGACTCCAGGGGATAGGGAGGCTGATGCAAACTGTTTAAGCACACACAACCATATCCCCTGGGTGACAGTGGACCCACTGTGATGGGTTCTGTCTTCTCCTGGGGATGGGAAGGCTAATGCAAACTGTTTAAGCACACACAACCATATTCCCTGGATGACAGTGAACCCACTGTGATGGGCTCTCTGGACTCCAGGGGATAGGGAGGCTGATGCAAACTGTTTAAGCACACACAACCATATCCCCTGGGTGACAGTGGACCCACTGTGATGGGCTCTGTCTTCTCCTGGGGATGGGGAGGCTAATGCAAACTGTTTCTGCACACAACAACATCTAGCCAGGATGACAGATGACCCACTGTGATGGGTTCTGTCTTCTCCTGGGGATAGGGAGGCTAATGCACACTGTTTAAGCACACACAACCATATCCCCTGGGTGACAGTGAACCCACTGTGATGGGCTCTCTGGACTCCAGGGGATAGGGAGGCTAATGCAAACTGTTTAAGCACACACAACCATATCCCCTGGGTGACAGTGAACCCACTGTGATGGGCTCTGTCTTCTCCTGGGGATGGGGAGGCTAATGCAAACTGTTTCTGCACACAACAACATCTAGCCAGGATGACAGATGACCCACTGTGATGGTCTTTGTCATCTGTTGGGGATATGGTGGGTGTCTTACATTGTGTGGGCACACAGAACCATATCTCCAGGGTGAATGATAGGCCACTGTGATGAGCTTTCAGGACCCCTGGAGCTAGGGAGAATGTTTTAAACTTTGACACTACACAAATCAATATCACCAGGATGACAGGTAACTCACTGTGATGGTCTTTGTAGTCTTCTGGGGATAGGGTGGATATATCTTAAATTGTCTATCCACACACAACCATATCTCCAGGGTGATGGATAGGCCACTGTGATGAGCTCTCAGGACCCCTGGGGATAGGGGGGGCGTATTCCACACCTTTGGTTGAAAAACCCATATCACCGGGTTGACATACATACCATTAATGCTACATTTCGCATAGCCTTGTGCTGTACCCAAGGTGTTTGGATCCAGATCCAGATCCCACCATATCCATATGATGTGGTATTGATGGATTGAGGGTGATCTATGGGCTTACATTCTTCAAGTATGTTGTTGCAGAGCCACAGCAGCAGATGCCATGTCACACCGATAGCATCAGGACCTCTGTGACCATTACCAGCAACACCAGGGTACAGGCCAAAGCAGTCACATATGATACACAGACATTATGTAATGTCTGGTCATCTGCTGGACATTCCTCACTCACAAAACCTTACATCACCAGCATGGACATGTGCAATGGACACAGGCTATATATCTGATTCCAATGAGTTGGCCCCATACACTTACCTCCCTTGGGTATTCAGCTATGCGATTAAAACGTCTTTGTAGATGCTCCCATGCCCTGCGGACCTTTGAGCTGTCCCTGTGCCTGTTGACCCCGGGGAACAGCTTTTCTTGCCTGCTGGTGATCAGCCGTGCCAGGTAGCGGAGCTCACGTGGGGTAAAGGAGGGCTTCCTTTGCCTGGGCGCCATTTTCAGATATTGTCACCTGATTGCATGCAGCGTAAATCATGCGCATGCGCTCCGCAACTGGCGCAGATTAGCGACATTTTACGTGCAACTGCGTCCCGCAAACGGCGCGGTTTAGCGACGTATGACGTCCATCTGCGCAACGAAACTGCCATAGTTTAACGACGTCATACGTGAAACTGCGCACCGCAGCTGGCCCATTGTTCCAATATTTTACATTAAAGTACGACACGCAACTGGTGCAGTTCCGCAATGTATTCCGTCCAAATGCGCAGCGCACATAAACATTTTAGCGCAAAGACATACGCACATTCGCACCACAATTTGCATATACACTGCTGTGTGTCACGTATTTGAGACACATAAGATAGTTTGTGATCATATCGTGCCTACAGATTTGGGACTTGA
Organism: Ichthyophis bannanicus; assembly: GCA_033557465.1. Lineage (NCBI taxonomy): Eukaryota > Metazoa > Chordata > Amphibia > Gymnophiona > Ichthyophiidae > Ichthyophis > Ichthyophis bannanicus. The sequence continues at coordinate 33,639,134 of CM066035.1, read as the reverse complement.
ATTTATCAACACTTCAACAATGGTTATTAGGCTTTCGTATGATGTGATGTGCTATGGCTTTTACATTGCAATGAGTGGCAGTACAACTGCAAACACAACATGGCATCATGGAAGCCCATCAAAGCGGGCTATCAGTCAATATGGGAATATGTTTGTGTGTGCTTGCACCGTTTAATGCAGCCTCCCTATCCCCATGGGTCATGATAGCCCATCACAGTGGCATATCAGTCACCATGGTGATATGGTTGTGTGTGCTTAAGGTAGACAACAGACCCTCCCTATCCACAGGGGACCACACAGCACAACAGAGTGGCCTAACAGTCATCCTGGTGATATGGGGCTATGAGTCCCAATATATCATGTTTAGTAGTTCATCTCAATGTGAGGCCAGCAATGATGTGCTGGGTGGCATAAGGGAGGGGGGGGGGCCGAGGGCCAATTCCATCTGGACAGTCTACATCCACATTCGGTTGCGTAACACACATAATGAGCTGATGGGGGTTGGCATGAGACAGACAAGCACGTTGATTTTAAGTAGGTGTAATGACATACAATCATAGTGGCTGAGGTGTGCCACATTATTTGCCAATTCTCCTTATGGTACAGAACTACTGTTTCCCTTGACACAGTCTGCCTAATCAATATGACTTGCTGGGACATTCCTCTCTTATATCAGCAGTGGTTTGTGTGTCCTTGGGTTATGGTTTTTCTTCTGACAGCAAACACACTGGGACATTGCAATAATCTTGGATGGCACATCAGCTACCCTATGAGCCACTCCAGAGAGTGCAATATGAGTTGCAGTGTCCGCCACAGCACCTTCTAATATTCCATTTCAGCCACCGTATAGGGTGCATTTGAGAACGGTTCAGGCTACAGCACTGAGGGTGTTGTTGTTGGCAGCAGCAAATTACGTTATATAGGAAACAAGCCTCACAAACCCATATCACATTACTCAACTGTAGGATCAGATGCAGGACTTTTGCCTGTAGACACTGTGAGGTCACAGGTCGCCCACATCTCCATAGCTCAGCGGTTGTGGAGCAGTCCTCCTTGAACCCCTTGGCCTGTCTGGTAATCTGGATAGGCCTAATGACTATGCATGAGATCGCTATGCATCAGAGCTATCCTGCCAACCTGACTGTTTTGTGGCTCTATAAGTCTGGCTTTAGGGACACCTGCCTTACACCTCTGTCATTTAGGTGTGTGAGTGTGCAAAGCACAGATGACATAGACATGGAAGGCATAGATAGACTGTGTCACATAGTTTATTATTTTTCAACACCACCATGCAGTTGTATACTTAAACATATGTTGTGGGTGGTGAGAGGCCAAGATGCATGCTACACATTCTATCTGACCTTTTTGATGTCTTCGACATCAGCACCTTGGACACTTACAATGGTGGCTGACAGAGGTGTTGGGCTGGAGTGTTCACAGGCAGTCCTGGAGAGCCGTACACCATTCAGGTTGACCAAAAATAGCGATTGCTTATATATATCATGCATCTTCGTTTGGCCGATCATAAACAACCATCTTGCCTAGGGTTTCAAGGAGGACTGGTTCAGAACCACTGCCATAGCTGCTAAAACACCCCTGGCTGCCTACAGGTGGACTACGGGCCAACACATAACCTGTTTGCTTTTTTACCAAGATGGGGTTAACCACACATACCCATGATGCACTGCACATGTAAATCATCAGTCTACAAATAACAGCAAGATGATTTATGCAGCCACAAACCCACCTCAACCTGTATATAATTACTGAACGTGTAGGTTGATGACACAGAGTTGCTATTGACTGTTCCATTGTGTGGGTCACGTGCTCACCCTGAGAATGAGAGTGGACACACAGCACCATGTCCTCAGCACCTGGCTTAGGTGGGATAGGCTATGGTGTAGGTCCACATCAGTGACACTGTTTGATGGGTAGTTGTTGTAGATGCACTGCTAAATACACTTGTGGCCATCTGATATTTCTCTGTGACGTTTACACCTTCAGCAATTTGCAGCACCCACATTGGTCTTATGCTGTGTGGTGCCAATGCCCACATAAGTTATGGGGGTATGGGGGGGTGGAAGGTGGGTTGGACAGATAGACGGCTTCAGTAACAACCCATAAATTAACCACTGTAACGCATAATCACCCAACAACACATCCACAATACTGCAATGGCGCTGCTGGTGGGAAATGATAACCCGGGTCCAGCTGAGAGAAAAAAAAATTGAAACCAAAAATAAACATGGTGCATGCATTTCTATGCACATCCATAAGGTGACAGCAGACAAATGGCAGGCCTGAAAATGATCAGCAGCACACCACCACTATCTGACATTGTCCTCCAGCAAATAGTGAAACACTGCAGCCGATGCACCCCTGAAGGTGTGGCAACCTTACACATACTAGATGCAATCGGTCTGCTAGCTAGCCCATAGTGCATACTACTGGAGGAAATGTGTGCACCCAAAACTGGGATGTCTGCACAATCACCAAGCAGTTTAGCAAGTGATTCGGCACCAAAAGGAAACTCATACATATTACTTACAAGAGATGCTGTTGGCACTATGGCTGCCCTAGCCACGCCATGGTAACTGCTTAGTCAGGGTGAGAGTGACCTTCCAGGAGGACATGCAAGGGCTACCTTGTCCATGCTGCTGATGACCACACACTGCGATGTCTGCTACATTGCCCTATGTTCTGCGCTCATGCATCCAGCCCAGGCAAGCCTGTCGGGGGTATACCCACAATACCTAGCTCCTCATTATGCACATTGGCAAGCTAATACTGGACACAGTACAAACATTGTGGGCTGAGTAAGGTCTTGCAGACATCACACACTGGATGTACAGACACACAATCCCACAGCTAGGCCATCACTGTGCTACTATAGATAGCTTTTGCAGTCTAGGCCAACTCAGCAGTCCTGGACACAGTGCAGGCATAGCTATGGTATGCAATACTGTTGCTGTCACACCCCAAGGTGGGACACATTGTCAAACACCAGACGTGAGACACACTCCACAAACATCAAACATATTGGTGTGATAACACTCAATCACCATATTGTGCTTTACCTAGAAATTGATATCTGCTACTAATCTGTTCAACATGTTGCTATATGTGTATTGTATTACCAGGTTTATGGTGACAGCGCTAAGGTGCACACTTACTACTTGTGTGAGATGTACGCAAGGCCCAATATCATGTATATCCAATAGGCTTTGGATCATGGAGCCTGTGGGTCTACTCATTTATTCTCCTGATGGCCAGTACTGTCCAGCAGAGGTACCCAAATACAGTCCTGTTGAGTCAGACACTGTTCATTTTTCCCAAGTGTGCCTACGGAATATGCATGAGATATATCTGCATACCATGGACCAACACATTACAATGAACAACACTATCTTTATTTGACACATCATAAGATGTGCATGATTTGAGGCACTTCAGGACTGCATTTGAGTGAAACTGCTCTATGTGATGCACATGTTTCTCATATATGTACACTTTCTCAGAAAAAATACATGTATTGGCCATGTTTGCATTACCTGCACTACAGATTATTTTATGTTTCTAAAAATTGTGTGATGTCACAATCGTGGGGATTTTTTGGCCAGGGATGACACACAGGATTTGAACTTGTGACCTTCACCTCCTGAAGGCAATGGCTGTGTGCTTTGCACCACCGTCTTGCAACAGAGACAGTGCATTCCCAGGGAAATGCATGGCTGTTTGTCACACTGACCCTGTCTGTTGCACTCCACACCACCCACTTAAAAAGGAGTATGCCATGGTGTGCTGTGGACAGCTGCCACCAATTGCTCTGCCGTCAACATGCTCACATGGCCTTATATTGGAGACTGCATAAAACTTAAATAACAATTGACACTCCAGGACTGCATTTGGTTGACTCTGCTGTAGGTGATGCACATGCTTATGTGGTGGCTACTGTTGAAGGAAAAATACACATATGGGATACGATCTTAGGTTCTCATCAGCAAATAGCCACTCTTTACTGGCTTGTTTTAGAGGGGTACAATTATGTGATCTAGTTGGCCAGGAGCCACATACAGGATTTGAACCTGTGACCTTCTGTTATTGCACACGCTGTCTGTAGCCACTGCACCAACGTTTTGCAACATATATGCTACATTCCCAGGGGAGTCCATGACTGTACATCCAACAGAGCATGTCTGTTGTGGTGGACGGTGCCAGACTGCACACGCCTACTGTACTGTCTGCTGTGTCTTTCAGCCAATGCCCCCTCCACCACCTGTACCCCTCAGCCAACATGCAGACATGTCCTTATCTGGAAAACCCATTTCACAGAGTTCCCCAAATCCAGTCCTGGTGTTCCACACACTGTTCTGGTTTTCATGCTATCCCTCATACATATGCATGAGCTACATCTGCATACCATGGGGGTGGTGCATAGCTATGCAGCACAGGCATCTTTGTTAGAGGCAGCATGGAACCTGAATGGTGTGGGGCCCTCCAGGACTGCATTTGGGAGACTCTGCTCCAGATAATGCGCCTGTTTATGGTGTCTGTGAGTGCTGTGGTAAAATATAGGTGTATTAATCATGCATATGTTCCTAGCTATACAGTTTTGTCCTTACTATCACGGTTTAGTTGTAGGAAAAATATGTGGACTGGATTGGCAGTAGCCCCAGCTGGGCTTTGAACCTGTGGCCCTCTGGTCCTACAGGTACTGGCTGTGTCCGCTGCACCACACTGTGGCAGCAGAAACAGTGCAGTCTCTGGAGATGTGATACCTGGCCGCACGAGTCAGACACCCTGCTCTTCACAATTTTACTGTGGGCTCGTTGACCTTGTATGGGGACAAAGGTGCAAATAAACATCACAAATGCCCTCCAGAAAAGGGGGGGTAACCCATAACCAAGCTGCGCAACAGTGATATCAATGGGCAACCTGGACAACACTCCCAGGAATGCTCCATTAAAATGCAGTGCTTTTGAATGAGTCTACGGAGCGTAGACCCTTCCATAAATCATTTCTTTTTTTTTGGAGCTTTCCTGGGAGTGTTTTGTATGGTTGCCCATTAATATCACTGTTGCCCTGCTGGATTATAATTTTCTTAGAATGTGTTGTGGTCATTTTCATATCATATTTGCTATTTTGTTCTGTGCACATGTATCACACTGCTCACGTTTTTTAAGTTTCCCCAATTTTGCTGTACATTGCTGACGGAAATGGTTTCTCTTCCCTTTAAATGCGCTCTACCGCGAGTGTTTCACTCGCGGTATTTTTTCCTTGTAAATTCGGGGACGCTCCTGTGCGGGGAGTCTCTCCCCTCCCACATCCCACCCATTGACCCCATCTCTCCGCCCCTCGGGGGCCTTCCTCCGCCCTCATTTTGCCTTTGCACGCCTCTATCGCACATGAGCGCCCCGCAAACGTGCGCGCTTTCGGCGCACGCGTGCAGGGCCCGTTAATGTGGCGCACGCATACGGGGCGTTTAAGAGCACTTAAATGCATCATTTTAGGGTGCTCAAGTGCGCCCCGCACAGGTACGCCGTTTAGTAAACATACCCCTAAGTGTAATAGGAAAACATCAAAAAAGGTTTTGTTATGATATCTGATAATTATGAGCTATGGCAAGTATTCTATAGGGCATCTAGTGCCGTAATCTGACACAATTTTTGAAATACGTTGATCTGCTTTGAGGTATTTCCTCAATTTGGCTGGAGGACTGTGTCCTGAGACGAGCTGTTCATAATAGGCATCTCTGCCCTTCTGCACCTTTCTGAGGCCATCAATGAACTTCCAGATTGCTTTTTTCAGGCCACAGTCCTCCAGCGAAGTTGAGAAAATACCACAAAGCTGATCAACATATTTCAAAGATTGTGTCAGATTATACCACTAGACGCCCAATAAAATACTTGTGTGCCACAGCTCATAATTATCAAATAGCATAACCAAATCTTTTTTTTTATTTTTTCCTATTATACTTTGAACATTCCAGATTTCATTTGACAAATTTATTTATTTATTTATTTACATTCTCTTATATACCGCACTATTCAGCATCAGCGCGGTTTACATGGAACAGAAACGCTCAGTACAGTTAACATGTATGAGTTTACAGATAACAGGGCAAGTAACTTAGATAACAGGGTAAACTATTTACAAAACTTGCTACATAAGCTTGTAAACTATTTACAAATATTGCTACATAAGGTTGTATGATCATGAATTCTATAGAAACAAATGCACCACTAAGGGTTAGAGAATCTTTCTTGGCATGTTGTTGGAAAACCATATATTTGCTTAGTGGGTTGCATCTCTGTCTCGGTGGGTAAGGTTGGGTTCTATGAGGTACTTATTGAAAAGATGGTACTTGAGGGCTTTCCTAAACTGCGTAAGGCCCTTAATAGCCCGGATATCTGGAGGTAATGCGTTCCAGCATCTTGGTGCGCTGATACTAAACGCCCTGTTGGTTGTAGATGAAGTGCAAACTGTTAATGCTTTCGGGACTTTTAGGGTGTTTGTAGCTGTGGATCTCCTTGCTCTATTAGGAGATATGGTATGGATGAGGGCCATTATTGATTCAGGGGAGAGCTTGTTAATAGCTTTAAAAGTGAGTAACAGAGTCTTAAAAACGATTCTAGCCTGGATAGGTAGCCAATGTAATTGTATCAACAGAGGTGTCACGTGGTCGCTTCTGGGGGCTCCATGGATGACCCTTGCTGCAGCGTTCATGGCGAGCTGCAGCGGGTGTAAGGTGGATAGGGGCAGGCCTTGAAGGATGGCATTGGCATAATCAAAATGAGGTATGATCAATGCCTGGTATATAGTCCTGAAGTCATTTGGTTCCAGCATAGATCGTAAATGCCGAAGTGAGCGGATCTTGTAGTATACTGCTCTGACTGTGTTCCCTATGTGGGCTTTCATGTCTAGGCGCTGATCCAAGGTGACTCCCAGGTAGCGTATTGATGGTTTAGTTTGTAGCTCTGCTTCTTTTACTTTAAGGAATTGTGGTGGTGTGAAGTTAGTGTTCCTTGTAATGAAGAGTACTTCCGTTTTCTTATGTTGTATTCGGAGGTTTTGGGAGAGAAGCCAGTCAGATATTGCGTTGAAGGGGCCAAAAGGGAAGAACCTTGTGGGACTCCCTGGCTTTGGTGGAAAGGTTCTGATGTCATCCCTCCAGAACGCACATGCTGCCATCTTCCAGACAGGTAAGATCTGCACCATTCAAGCGCTCTACCAGTAATTCCTTTCTCAAATAGTCGACCTAAGAGAAGCTCATGACTTACTGAGTCAAAAGCTGCAGCGATGTCCAGAAAGATGAGAGCAAATCCTTGACGGATGTCATCAATGCCAGTGATTATCCTGCAGAAGAGGGTGGTAAGAAGGGTTTCCACTCCGTGGGATTCCCTAAAACCATGTTGGCAGGGGTCTAATGGTGAGGCAATGTCGACGTGATCTTGTAGTTGTCGTTGTACCTCTTTTTCGATGATCTTCGCAAGTAACGGAATACTGGATATAGGTCTATATGAATCCACTTTTTGGGGGTCGAGTTTGCAGTTTTTCAAAAGAGGTCTGATAGAGGTATGCTTAAGAGCGGAGGGGAAGGAACCTGTTGTGAAGGAGAGGTTCATTATATTGGATAGTATTGGGCTGAAGTGGCTGCGGAGCTCCTTAATCCAGAAGGCTGGGCATGGGTCAGACTGAGATGTGGTGGTGTTAAGGGCCATAATCGTGTCTTCAATTCCTTTTTTGGTAGGGGTAGAGAATATGGTTAGAGCTGTGGGGCCGTCTCGTTCAGGGGTGGTGGTTGTAGTCGAGATGTTGATAATCCGGCATATCTTGGATTGTGTATAGTTAGCAAAATCTTGTGGGTGAATCTCAAATTGCGGTCCGGGGGTTGGTTCTTTTGATAGAGTCTTGACTAGGTCAAAAAGATCATGGGGTTTATTAAGTGATCTCTTTAAGGTCTCTGAGTAGTATTGTTTCATTGCATCAGTGGTTGCCTTGCGGTGAGCAGCCAGATGACAGTTGTATGCAGTCTGGTCAATTGAAGAGTGGGATCGGCGCCAGCGCTTCTCGAGTTTCCGTAATTGGGTAAGAGAGGCTCTAAGATCGGCTGTGTACCATGGAGCGTTCATTCTTTTCCTTGGGGGCTTGTTAGTTGGTGTGCGTAGGGCGATTGCACTAAGGCACTTGTTCCAGTGAGTAATCAGGTCGTCAAGGTTCATGGTGGTTTCGCTAATGAGTTGTTGCGTTTCCATGAGGATAAGGTCTCTGTTGAAAGGCTTGAAACATCTGGAGTGAAGTCTTGTAGTGTTGCTTGGTATCTTATTGAACTTTGAATCAGTTTTGTGCGAAGGGATCTGGAGGATGATCAGTTTGTGATCTGACCATGGAACAGGAGTTATGGACGTTATAGGGTCATGTGATGTGTTAAGAGATATCTGAGGGGCGAATACTAGGTCCAGAATATTTCCCTTAGTGTGGGTAGGTTCCTTCACTAATTATCAGCTTAATAAAATGTTTTTGGATGCTATTGCACATTTCTAAATTTCACCTCATATATGTGAGCAGTAACGGGTCTAGGACACCTCAGCTTGGCACACTGAATTGGCCGTGTTGAGTTGGCAGCACTGATTTGGCTGCACTGAGTTGTCCGCGCTGAACTGGCCGCTCTGAATTGTCCACGCTGAGCTGACCGCACTGAGTTGGCCACTCTGAGTTGTCCGCGCTGAATTGTCCTAGACCCACTAAAGATGCCCCCTGTAAAGAATTCCTCATTGTACAATTACAAGTGTGTAGGCTGGGGAAATCTGATGTGGCAATAGGGGCCTGCTAATCTGTTTCAGTGAACCTAAACAGAGATTATGTGAGAATTAATGAGATACTGGAGGGAACCTACAAATATCCTTAAATTCCTAGACAGTCAAGAACAAACCATTTTTCATGTTCCACGGAAGGAAACTTATGCTGGCAATTAAAACAGAAATTCCCAGACAGAACACGGTCCTACTTTTACGCTGGGAACCATGGTGCAGAATTAAGTGGAAACATGAAATTAAATTTAGCTGTGTAAGTTTTATTTATATCTTTATTAAAACGTTCATATAGAACATCTTTGTGACCTTGGCCATTCTAAATGGTTGAATGGTCTGGGCCACATTATATCTGCAAGTCTACATTGATATTGCTGTAGCAAAGTGCAATCAATGAACAAGTCCAGGAGTCGATTGACAGGGTCCAAGTCAGTTTATTTGCACAAGGCCCAGTCAGTCAAAGCATAAAAAGGAACTGAGCAAAAGTTTATACAGAGACATAACTTTTTATACCTCTTTTTCAGTTTGATACATGAAAGCTTTCTATTGGTTTTCACTCGATACATGCAAACTTCTCATTGGTCTTACATTCCCTGCACCTGTCCAATTAGAAATCCCTCCGGAGCCTAGCAACCGGCCCCCTCCTTTAGGATTGCTTGAACAATAGTACAGTTCTAAATCTCGTTACTTTTCTACTGCAAGGTTAACTTCGGCTTCTGGAATGCATATATTGTTACATTTCTGTTCTTTCACACACAAGAGAATAATAGAAGACTTATGAATTCATGAAAACTTCTTATTAAGCATTTTAAAACAGTTTTCTTATTTTTCACAGATTTTTGGTTCTTTTCTAGCTATAATGGGAGTTAGGATCCAGGCCTAACTTACAGGCCTTTCATAGTAGCAGGCCATGCTAGGCCATAGCCTACCTCATTCCCCCCTTTGATTATTCTCACCCGCAAGTGAGGAGGGGTGAGGATTAAATCACTCATTAGTCAATTAACACATTATACTGGTGTAATGGCATCATCATCGTGGGGTATAGGGTAATATCGCCACATAGCTAATACTTTCGCAGCTGCCTTCCGTTCTATAGTGTTATCAATTGATGATGTTATCATGCGTAAGCAAAGGGGTAGGAGACAAGGGAGCAATAAGCACATGGCTAATATGAATAGTGCAATAAACATAAGGGATTTCAGACCACCAATCCAAGAAAACAATGAACCAAACCACCCATCCATCTTTAAACTGTGCCAAGTCTGGATAGGCACAAATGTCTGCTCTCTCATCTGGGTGGCTAAATTTTCAACTACATGCCCATTATTATCAATCTGTAAACAACAATTACTTAGATTCAACTTCCCACATACCCCACCTTCAGCTGCTTTCTCTGTGTTTGCTATTAGCCTGTGTCTACCTGTGCTTGTTTTGTAGAATCCAGCTGCCTCCTACTACCTCCATTGCCTTCCGGTATCTTGCTTGGTCCCTCCCCCAGCAACCCCGCGGCCGCGTGAGCGTGCCCGCTCTCACACAAGAATCCAGCTGCCTCCTACTACCTCCATTGCCTTCCGGTATCTTGCTTGGTCCCTCCCCCAGCAACCCCGCGGCCGCGTGAGTGTGCCCGCTCTCACACAAGGTATCCTGGCTGCCTCCTATAAAGTCGCAGCACCTACGGAGTCTGACTGCTCGTATTATTATTTATTTGCCTGCTATTGCTTTCTCTGTGGTTGCTATTAGCCTGTGTCTACCTGTGCTTGTTTTGTAGAATCCAGCTGCCTCCTACTACCTCCATTGCCTTCCGGTATCTTGCTTGGTCCCTCCCCCAGCAACCCCGCGGCCGCATGAGCGTGCCCGCTCTCACACAAGGTATCCTGGCTGCCTCCTATAAAGTCGCAGCGCCTACGGCGCTTGTCGCCGCGGCGCGCGACTTGGGCGCGCACCGAAGGAGCGCACCTAAGGAGCACGACGTGCTCCTTAGGTGCGCTCCTTGGGGCCGCTCCGTCCGCGCAGGCCTGGCCTCTGTTTGTTTTCTTCTGCTCCTTTTCCCTCTAATTCCCTTCTGCCACCCCTCACATCAGCTATTATCGTATCAGCCGTTTTATTCGCTTTTCCGGTTTTCTTTCTCTTTGACCCATCCACTCTTAACCCCCCTTTTGACGACGTCCCTTTTATCTACGGTGAGCTCTGTTTCTTGCTCCCAAGTCTCCTTAACCTCTTTTATCGTTCCTCTTTCCTCTCTTTCGATGGCCTCTATACCTGTCTTTTGGGGCCATCGTCCGACGCTTTTTGCATCAACACGCTTTCGTTGTCCAAACCATCTTTGTCCTTGTTGTACTGTCACTACTCCCGTACAGACCCCTTCCCCTTCGCTCTCTTTACCTACTCTTCGGATGGGACTTCTTAATTGTAGATCCATTAGAGCTAAAACTCTTCTTGTCCAAGACCTCATTACATTAAACTCTTTAGACCTCTTCCTTATTACGGAGACCTGGCTAAAAGAAGGAGAGGCTGCTCTCCTTGCTCGTTCTCTCCCCCCTGGCTACTCTGCACTCTCTATCTCACGTTCAGGCCGTTCTGGTGGCGGGGTCACTGCCATCTTACATCCTGCTCTTTTGTATACACAGATCTCTTCTCCTCTGCTTCATTACTCTGAGGCTCTACTTATCCAACTTCATTCCCCTCTTTCACTACACATTCTTCTTATCTACTTTCCACCCGCCTCGCGATCTGATCTCTGGGACGCTTTACTTCTCACTATCTCTGATTTAACGCTTGCCTTCCCCCAACTTCTTATTGCAGGTGATTTTAACCTGCATCTTGATGCTCCTATATCTTCTAGGGATCACGCTTTTCTCTCTTTTCTAGATGACCTCTCTCTCCTTCAACATGTTTCTTTCCCTACCCACACTGCTGGTCACACTCTTGACCTCCTTCTCACTCTCTCCTCTTCGTCCCTCTCCCTCTCTGCCCTTTCCGCTGTCACCCTTCCTTGGTCAGATCATTACTGTTTACTCTTTGACTGTTCCCTTCCAAACCCCCCCCCCCCTGCAACCTCCAGCTACATTGTCCCCTCCTCCTCCACGTTTCTCTCGTCGTATCACCCCTTCTACTATACAGCAATTCCCCTCTGCATCCCTTCTCTTCCCCTCTGACTTTTCTTCCCTTTCTCCCAGTTCCCAAGCCTCTCTCTGGTTCTCCACTCTCTCCGATGCCCTTAACACCGTGGCCCCTCTACAGCCCTGTCCCGTAAAACATCACCCCTCACAGCCCTGGTACCATTCTGGCCTTAGGCTCCTCCGCTCACAACTCCGCAGAGCTGAGCGGCGGTGGGGTAAGGCTCCCTCCCCAGCTACATTATCCTCATTTAAGGCTCATCATTCATACTACCGTGCTCAGATACATGCTGCCAAAAGGAACTTTTTTTCTAATGCCATTTCAAACGCCCCTAATCAGACCCGGCACCTTTACAACACACTTCATTCTCTTACCTCCCTTCTCCCCTCTGCCCCTCCCCCTTCCCTACACCCATCTCCCCCTCCTTCACTTCTTGCCACATTTTTCAATGATAAAATTCTCAATCTTCGGGCCTCTCTTCCTTCATGCCCACCACCTATTGCCTCCCCTCCTTTCCTTTCATCTCTTCCGCCATCGCCAACTCTCTCTCATACCTGGTCTTCCTTCTCTTTGTTAACTTCTGCTGAACTTCACCAACTTATCTCTTCTTCCAATAAGACATATTGCTTCCTCGATCCTATACCCTCAACCTGGTTATTGGATCCATCCCTTACACTTCTTCCCCCTCTTCTCTCTATTATTAATTCTAGTCTTTCTACAGGCATTTTTCCTCACCCCTGGAAGCACGCACTGATCCGCCCAATTTTGAAAAAGCCCTCCCTTGATCCTCTGGTTCCCTCTCATTACCGTCCCGTTTCTAATCTTCCATTTGCTTCTAAACTCCTTGAAAAATTTGTATTCTCACAGCTCTCACACCATCTAGACAACATCAATTTTCTTCACCCCCGTCAATCTGGTTTTCGTCAGGGTCACAGTGTGGAAACTATCCTTCTCGCCTTCACTAATTCCCTTCACGTAGCTCACGATCGTGGTGATATCTCGGTGGCGGTTGCTCTTGACTTATCTGCAGCTTTCGATCTTGTTGATCATTCTCTTCTCCTCCTCCGTCTCCAGGAAGCAGGTCTTTCTTATACAGTACTTCACTGGTTTCACTCCTTTCTCTCCTCACGATCATGCTCTGTTCTTTCCTCTTCCCCTTCTACTTACTCCGCCCTCTGACCCCTTTCCGCTGATATGTGGTGTCCCACAGGGTTCTGTTCTTGCCCCTCTTCTTTTCAATCTTTTCTTGGCCCCCCTCACTCTTCAGATTCAACAATCCGGGATTAATGCCTTTTACTACGCTGACGATATTGTTCTTCTTCACCACACTTCCCCCTCCCACCCTGATCTCTCTCCACTTAACTCCTGTCTGTCCTTGGTTGCTAGCTGGTTATCACAGAATTGTCTGCATCTTAATCTCACCAAAACTACTGCTATCTGGTTTTCCCGTGGTGACTCCCCTCCCCTCTTGGCTCCTTCCTTTCTCGGCTCCCCTATATCTCTGGTCCCCTCTTTTCGTTACCTCGGTGTTATCTTCGACTCTCACCTTACTTTTCAAGACCACATCTCCCATGTCCCTAAAACTTCCTTCTTCTTTTTACGTCAAATCCGCGCTATTCGCCCATTTCTTACTTCCTCTGCGCTTGCTACATTGCTTCTCTCTCTGGTCATTTCTCGGATCGACTTTGCAAATTCTCTCTTTCTTGGTCTTTCTAAGTCTCAGTTATATCGTCTTCAGTGTATTCAATATACAGCCGCTCGCATTGCCACTCATTCCTCCATCCGTGACCACGTTTCCCCTCTGCTCTCTCAACTCCATTGGTTGCCCCTACCCTTCCGTTTTCACTATAAACTGCTTACATTGGTTCATCGAGCTTTTCATACTAACACCCCTCAATATTTAGCTGATCTCCTCACTTACCATACTCCCAGACGCACTCCTCGCTCATTTCACCTCAACCGCCTTACACTTCCCTCTCCCTCTCTAGCCCATTTACAGTCTACCCGTTCCTCTGCTTTTTTCTTCACAGCCCCTGCCCTCTGGAACTCTCTCCCTCCCGCTCTCCGTCTCGAGCCTCACCACAGCACCTTCAAATGCAACTTGAAAACCCACCTCTTTTCTCTCGCTTTGGATCTTCCCTCGCCTTTTGTGTCATCTCCCTCCTTTTAATTGTTGTGTTGTGTTCTTTAACTCCCCGCTTTTAATATGAAATTGTAACTTCTTTTCCTTTCTTCTGGCTATTGTACAGATTATATTTATAAATTTTTACTTGTTTTTATTGTACACCGCTCTGATCTCCTTGTACGAGCGGTATATCAAATTTTAATAAACATAAACATAAACATAACAAATAGTCTAAAGCTAAACGATTTTGATAAATGGCTGTGCGCATTTGCGTACTTTGCTTTGCCAGAAGGGTTAGTGCTTTACTAGTTTCATTGGTTATTATTTCAACAACAGCTTGCAAACGTATTTTTCGATTAATCATATAAACAGGGGTACGATATCCCCAAGTCCCATCCTGCTCCCAAGTAGCAGGTCCATAGTATGAGATGATTCTTTCTGGTGGCCATTCTTCACCATCCCATTTGTCCCATTGGCCTATTTTCAAGGCCTCCTGCAGCTGTTGACTTCTGTACACAGGATATCCCAGCTGTTCTCCCTGGGATGTAGGCAGAAGGAAAAAGGAAGGTCATATGGTTCCCAATACACATGCGCCTCCCCAGTGATGAGGGAGTCTGGCATATGCTCGGGTTCCGCAAATCCTGTACAGTCCGGGTGGTGCTTGCCAGGAGTTATATGCTACTAAGTTAGTCCAGATGCTGGCAAATCTAGGGAACTGGACTAGAGGATTGGAAGGTTCAGTACCGTTGGTTCCTGACCACCAAGATGTTTTCTTAGTGGTACTGTTGTAAAACTTCTGATTGAGACAGACCAGCTGCCCCACTTCCATATTAAACATTGGTCCATAGCGAGAAAAACATAAATTACCCACGATTGAGTGGGCCAATACCCATTCACTTGTGGTATTGTGTATATTAGTCTGATTATATGGAACAGAATAGTTCAGCTCTTGTGCTTCCCAAGGCCATTGGTCTCCCATTTTTGTTCCTCCACAAAACAAACAGTCTGAAACATGGAGACTAGAAGCAACTGCTCCCGCTAATTCAAGAAATAAGTTCTGGGAGGCAGGAGGGATTTCAAGCTCTGATTTCATGGCTTCATAGAAGGAGTGATGTATACGATAGGGTGAGGATACATGGGTGTTGGTGTTTAATCGCAGATATAAAATAGTTCCAGGATCTACACCTCCTCCTGCAATACGCAACCCAAACTTGTATCCTTGCTTCCAGTGGCTGGGGTTGGCTATGAAGAGTTGTAGAGGATTACAGGCACCTTTCTGGCATTTCTTAGGTTCTGGTATGCTGATCTTCGTTAGGCTGCCTTTGCGATGATCGCCGTCTTGTCCCGTCGGTGCATTCTTCCAGGTAGCAAAATATACACATTCCCATTTTGGGCAAAAGTAATCATTTTTAGATGCGGTGGCGTGAATAGTGGCTACAGTACTCTTTCCTGTACATTTTCCCCATCCATAGGCTCCTTCTGGACACATGTATTTATCGTCATGGTAGTAGGCTCGCTCCCATGACCCACATCTGTGGTAAGCATTTCTGTTGATGGCATCACAAGCGTCAAAGTTCAAGGTGATAGGTTTTGTGGGGTTGGAAAGGGGTTTTGTCGTATTCAGGATGGCTCCATCTTCATCATTCCAGCGTGTCTAGAATGTATAGTATGATGGGTTTTGTCGAGGGGTATAACAAGTCTTATTTCTTCCCTTTGTGCAAATGTTCAGTTCGGTGCCCTTATAAACACACCGGCTGACTGTTCCAGTGCAAGTATAGTAGGAATGATAGAGCAAAGTCTGAGTAATCTTTTGTCCTGTTCGGGTGGTGGTTATGCAAGTTATACAAGGGGGTAGAGCAAAAGTCTTTTCCAGGATTCCCAGGATTACCACTCCCACAAGGCAATAGTGGAAGAACAAGGTAATTACAGTCTCTGGAGGTTAGCTGGAAAGTCTAGGATAATGAACTGTGCTGAGTTTTCTTCTGTTTCTGTAGTGATGGTCACTTTCGCATGACATAAGTGGATTCTGTAGATTCTCTATAAAGCTGGCTGTCTCCTCAGGGTGAGTCGCAATGGAGTCTCAGGATCATTTACTGATGTCCATTGGCCAGTATCAGGAGCAGCTGCCGGCTTCACTCGACTGTGGTGGATCCAGGGTTCGAACTCTGCAACTTTCACTGCGGTGGGGGTTGACAGGATGACAACGTAGGGTCCCTTCCAATGCGGCGCCAGCGGGGTCTTTCTCCACTCTTTCACCCACATGGACATTCCTGGCTTGAAGGGATGCAGAGGCTCGGTCAAGTTGATGGGCAGTCGGTCTTGCACCCACGTTTGGAGTTTCTGCAAAACAGAACCTAAAGCTAATAGTTCTTGTCTAGTTATTTCAGATCCTATCTGTCTCAAGTCTCCCTTTATTCCCTGCACTATGGGTGGAGGTCGCCCATACAAAATCTCAAAAGGGGAGACACCTAAGGATCTGGTGGGAGCTGAACGTATCCTAAGAAGGGCTATGGGTAGAACTTGGAGCCACTTCAGGTTTGTTTCTTAGCAGAGCTTGGATAACTGGGTTTTCAAGGTTCTATTCATACGCTGTACTTTCCCTGAGCTCTGGGGTATGTAAGTAGTGTGCAACTTCCATTTTATTCGCAGAGCTTGAGCTAACTGTTGGGTCACTTGGGATACAAATGATGGACCACTGTCTGACCCTATAGTTGATGGTATTCCAAATCGGGGAATGATCTCATGGAGCAATACCCTAGTGACTTCTCGGGCTTTCTCAGTTCAGGTTGGGTAGGCTTCTACCCACCCTGAAAATGTACAAACTAACACTAACATATAGTGATATCCATTTACACGGGGCATTTCAGCAAAGTCTATCTGTATATCACTCATGGGGGTCACCCCTACTGACTGAACTCTTGGGGGTGGAACAGGACCTTGCTTGGCATTATTTTTAGCACATATCAGGCATTGCTGTGCCACTGCGGCAGTTAAGGATCCTAGCAGTGAGATACAGAAATGGGGTCTCAGGGCTTTCTCCATGGCTGTTTTCCCATAATGTGTGGCTTGATGAAAAGCTTGGACAAAGGCTGGCCCTAATGCTTCAGGGATGACTGTAGGACCTGGAGGTGGACTACCTTCTGGGGGTGGTAGCACTATCCAACCTTGTTCTGTTAAGACTCCTCCCACCTTTTCACAGTAATAGTCTAATTCTCTTGTAGTATATCGAGGTGCCCAGGAACTAAGGGACACAGGGAATAGGGCTGCCTGCAGTACAGTATCTTGGGTCCTAACATGTCCTGTGGTGGCTGCCTTTCGGGCAGTGGCATCTGCAAATCTATTCCCTCGGGCAACTTCTCCTGCTCCTGCCTGATGACCTCGGCAGTGCATGACTGCCACTTGTTTGGTGGCCCACATAGCATCTAATAACATCAATATCTCGGGCCCATACCTAATGTCCTTACCCCCTGAGGTGATTAACCCTCGTTCTGTATACAAGGCTCCTGTGCGTGCAAAGTAGTGAAAGCATATTTGGAATCTGGGTACACATTTATGCGGAGTCCTTCTCCTAATGTCAAGGCTCTGGTGAGGGCTATCAATTCAGCTTTCTGTGCAGAAGTTCCTGGGGTCAGGGCTGAGGACTCAACTACCAGATCAAGGGTCACTACTGCATATCCAGCACAATGATGTCCATTGATGACCAAACTGCTTCTGTCTACAAAGAAAGTCCGTTCTGGGTCCTCTAGAGGGACATCGGTCAAATCAGGGCGACTTGAAAATACAGTGTCCATGGTTTCTAAGCAATTATGATCAGGTGGCCCAGGACCAATTGGAAACAATGTAGCAGGGTTCAAAGCTTGGCTAACTTTTAACTGTATCCGAGGGTTTTCACACAACATGCTTTGATACTTCAACATTTGTGCATTGGCTAGCCAGAAGTTTCCTTTGTGTTCCATGAGAGTCAGAACAGAGTGTGGCACTGTAACTTGAAGAGTTTGTCCTAGTGTGAGTTTGTCAGCTTCGCCCACTAGAAGGGCTGTTGCTGCGACCGCTCTCAGGCAAGGGGGCCATCCTTTTGGAACTACATCCAATTGCTTTGACAGATAAGCTACTGGCCGTTGCCAGGATCCAAGAGATTAGGTCAATACTCCCAATGCGTTTCCTTGTGATTCATGGACAAAAAGATGGAAAGGCTTCTGAACATCTGGAAGACCTAAAGCTGGAGATGACATCAGGGCCTTTTTCAAGGTTTGGAATGCCACATCTTGTTCTGGTCCCCAGTCTAGTGGGGATTTTTCCATTCCTCTGGTGGCTTGGTATAGTGGTTTTGCAATCAGGGCAAAGTTGGGGATCCATATGCGACAATATCCCGTGGCCCCCAGGAAGGCTCTTACTTGCCTCCTAGTGGTTGGTGTGGGGATATTACATACAGCTTCTTTGCGTTCTGGTCCTAAACGTCGGATCCCACTGGACAACTGAAATCCTAAATACTTGACTTCAGTTTGGCATAACTGTGCTTTGGCTCTTGAGACTTTGTATCCGGCATCTTTGAGAAGGTACAAAAGTTCACTAGTAGCTTGTAGGCATTCATTTTCTGAGTTGGTGACTATGAGCAAGTCATCCACATACTGAAGAAGAACCCTTTTTTCTGGGTCCACTGGGTAACTTGAGAGATCTTGATTTAGGGCAGCACTGAAGAGAGTAGGTGAATTCTTGAATCCTTGGGGTAATCTGGTCCAGGTGAACTGACCCCGCCTTCCTGTTGTGGGGTCTTGCCATTCAAAAGCGAATAAAAGTTGACTGGTGGGTGCTAGGCGCACACAGAAAAAGGCATCTTTCAGGTCCAGGACGGTGAAGTGAGTAGCCTCAGCGGGGCTCAGTCCCAAGAGAGTATAAGGGTTTGGTACTACTGGGTGTATAGTTTCAACTGCATCATTTACTCGCCTTAGATCTTGTACTGGGCGGTAGTCCCCTGTCCCAGGCTTCTTTACTGGGAGCAGGGGGGTGTTCCAAGGTGACTGGCATTCCTTGAGAAGTCCGTACTTCGGCAGTTTCATTAAATGGCAATGAATTCCTTCTATGGCTGGTCGAGGGAAAGGGGACTGCTTCACATGCACTGGTTCCATTCCTGGCTTGAGGGTGACAATGACAGGGGCTATGTTATTCACTAGGCCAGGTGGATTATCTTCTGCCCATACTTCAGGTAGGGCTATGAGGTTGGTAGGTATACAGGGACTGGTTGACTTTATTGGAGGTGCACTATAGAACCGCCACTCTTCTTCTCGGGGAACAGTGAGCACCATCAATCCAGCAGGCTTTGGGCTCACAGTCATTTTCATTTCTCCCCCTTCAGCAAAGGATATTTGGGCCTGGAGCTTGGCAAGCATGTCTAGGCCCAGTAGTGGAATAGGGCACTCAGGCATATACAAGAACTGGTGCGTTATCTTCTGTCCCCCTAGTTCACACATGCGGTTCTGAAAGAATGGTTTTGTGGCTTTATTTCCAGTGGCTCCCACAATGGTGACAGATCGTGAGGACAGAGGAGCTACTGGCTTGGCTACTACTGAATGTTCTGCTCCTGTATCTACCATGAATTCCATGTATTGGTCCCCTATTTTTAAACTGACCATAGGCTCCTGGGGACCCAGGGTGAACTTGGAGCCCGGTCTGGCCTAGTCTTCATCTATGTCATCCAGGTCATAGCCCGTTGCTACTGCCACTCCCTCAATGGCTTCTTCCCTCTCCTGCTGGAACTGTGTTTGATTCATTCCTCCTCTCCTTCAAAATCTTCCTCCGGTCCTCCAGGGACTCCCTCCTCCCCTTGCAGGGGCAGAGTCCAGATGCGGGCACTCATTTCTCCAATGTCCTTCTTCCTTGCAGTAGGCGCATTGATTTGCACCTAATGGAGGCCTGTCACTTCCGCGGTCTCGTCCACGTCCTCTGGTCCTTTGATTAGGAAAACCTCCTCCACGTTGTTCGGTTACAGCAGCAACAAGAAGATCTGCCTTCTTCTTCATCTTTCGTTCACTTTCTCTGTCTCGTTCATTTTCACGATTCACAAATACTTTCTGAGCGACTTCCATTAACTGAGCTGTGTTCATGCCAACAAATCCATCCAATTTCTGTAATTTTCACTTTATGTCTCTCTGGGACTGACTAACAAAGGCCGCATTTACCATGCGTAAATTTTCCTGAGCGGCGGGATCATATGGGGTATACAGTCTATAAGCTTCAGATAACCGCTCATGAAAAGCCACTGGGCTCTCATCTGGACCCTGGAGAACTTCCGATACTTTCCCGATATTCATGGCCCTCTGGCCTCCCTTCTTCAGGCCCTTAACTAAGGCCTGGTGAAATCTGTTTAGGGCCACCGCCCCCCTTTCCTCGTTCGGATCCCATCTGGGATCTTCATTGGGGTATTCTGCAGCTGCTGCTTGCTGGGGATTTATTCCTCCCCTTTCTATAGGGTTCTCTTCTAACCATCGGAGGGCTGCTTGCCCAATTCGGACTCGCTCCTCAGTAGTGAAGAGGGTGGACAGGAGCTGGTGACAATCGGCCCAGGTACGCTGATGGGTTTGCATAATGCTTGACATTAATTCTGTTAATTCCTGGGGCTTGGCTGTGTAGGAAGCATAATGCGCTTTCCAGTTTAATAAATCTGTAGTGGAAAAGGGTACATAAACTAAGCTGGTTGGTCCTGGCGCCATCTGGCCCTGATAATTTAAAACAGGTATTCCAGGAACTTGGCGTAATGGCATTAGGTGCCCTGCTTTCTCCTTCTTCTTGGGAGTTACGCTTCTTAAATCATAAGGCTCCCGGGCACTAGTCTCCTTGGTGGGTGACCCTGAACTGGCAGGAGAGCTTCCGATTTCTATCTCATCAGAGGTCTCGAGTCCCCCTGCTGTGCTTGGGCCTGACCCGGAACTTTCACTCAGGGTAGGGTGCTTCTTAGGCTGTTGCTTCGGTATTTTCTGGGGCTCCTCTTCGGGCTCTACTTCAAGTTGCGGGGCTGTGGGGACTAATTTCTGTGGGTGCCGGGGTATACTATCCAGAATATACAGGTGGCTTCACTTCCTTAGCCTTTTTGGTTCCCCTAGTCGTAGCTACAAATATTTTACAGTGCTCCTCATAACAGCGCTTCATCCATGAGGGCTGCTGTTCACATGCACTTAACCAGGAATCTATATAGGGGAACTGGTCAGGATACGCTCTCAGTATGAGCTGATTAATTTGTAAAACTGTCTCAAAATCAAAGGTGCCCCCTCGGGGCCATGAAGCAGCAAATGCGGGCCACTCCCTTTCACATAACATTTTTAATCTGGACGGAGTCATTTTTATACCATAATCGCCCGAAAATCCTTTACGGAAATTCTTGATCATACATGCCAACGGAGTGTGCGTGGACTCTGTCCCTCCCATTTTGTAAACGTACCTTCCTACACTGCTACCTACGTTCTCAACGTACCTGCGTACGTTACGTACCCTACGTCCCTACGTACATGTAATAACGTACAAGACAACGAACAATAAGGATAGGTAGTATGGCTGCAGGTAAGGGGTCCGTACAGCCCACAGAACACTGGGGGGGGGGACAAACACCACTCGCTTCCTCCTGTTCGCGATCTGGGCGCGGTCGCCCAGCCAGGAACTGCGCTACTTAGGAGTCCGCTCTCGCTCGGTCTGTATTTCAAGACCTCTCACTCACACTCGCAAGCATATTTCAACAAGATATCATATTTCAATATTTCAAGTGCCCAGGTTTTCTGACTAACTGACTATTCCAAACAAGAATGGTCGATGGCTTCAGCTTCCGCTTTCCTTACGCGGAGCTTACTAGGACCACCCTTATGGGAGGTGATCAGGCTCCCTTGTCTCGCGCATACTCATGCGAGATTTCCCAGATTTCCCAGTTAGTCTATACCAAATTTACCAAATCAGTCTCACATACACAAGACGTTGTCCCAGGCTGTTCTTTCTGACTAGCAAATCACAAAATGTCTACTCACCAGATCCGGTCCCCGATACCACACCAGCTGCTGAGTTGGATCCTGGACTCCCCCGGGTCAGAGGTGTTGGCTGGCTGGACCAAGTGGCCCGCCGAGGCAGGCGGAACCCTCTCCGGCACAAAGGGTCCGGCGGAACCTGAGGTTTCCCCCGCGGTCGGACAGACACGGTTCCAACCGGGCCAAACCTCAAGGCGAATTACGTGGATTATTCACTTGAATACCATTTACCACTAGCACTTCCCGGCCAACGCACCAAGAATATGCTGTAGCAAAGTGCAATCAATGAACAAGTCCAGGAGTCGATTGACAGGGTCCAAGTCAGTTTATTGTGCACAAGGCCCAGTCAGTCAAAGCATAAAAAGGAACTGAGCAAAAGTTTATACAGAGACATAACTTTTTATACCTCTTTTTCAGTTTGATACATGAAAGCTTTCTATTGGTTTTCACTCGATACATGCAAACTTCTCATTGGTCTTACATTCCCTGCATCTGTCCAATTAGAAATCCCTCCGGAGCCTAGCAACCAGCCCCCTACTTTGGGATTGCTTGAACAATGGTACAGTTCTAAATCTCGTTACTTTTCTACTGCAAGGTTAACTTCGGCTTCTGGAATGCATATACTGAAACATTTCTGTTCTTTCACACACAAGAGAATAATAGAAGACTTATGAATTAATGAAAACTTCTTATTAAGCATTTTAAAAGTTTTCTTATTTTTCACAGATTTTTGGTTCTTTTCTAGCTATAATGTTAGTTAGGATCCAGGCCTAACTTACAGGCCTTTCATAGTAGCAGGCCATGCTCGGCCATAGCCTACCTCAATATAAGTCTGCTTAGCCAGGCACCCAGGCTTAGGTGTCTAACTAATAAATTTAGGGACATACACATGGTCTTCTGATAACTTTAAAGGTGACAAATGTTCAGATCTATTGGCCAAATCAGTAACTTGCATATTAATAGCATGCTCTCTAGTGTGTGTTAGGTTGTCTTGTGCTATGTTCAGGGGCAAGGGGAGACGAAGGGTTGTTATCCAGGGTTTTCCTCTATGCAAACTGGCTCTATGACCTTAGGGTGGAGAATATGGTGGAAGCTGCTGCGATTACCACTACCAGCTAGCTCACAGCCTTTATTTCATCTATAGTGCCCCTATCAGATTGCCTTCTCAGCCTTTGTACTTACTGTGTGTTAATCTTGACATTTAACCAATGGCAAGTGCAAACCTTTACTGCACTTCAGTAAAAGAGCCTCACCATGAGCCTGTCATTCAGATTCCTAAACCCCGTCTAAACTTTTGAAAACATGATCCTAAATTTTCATTTTCAGTTTTGCTTTTTAGGTGTTCTAGAGCTAAATGTTTTTATACATGAAAAAAATATTGTTTTATATAAAAATTTACTCTGATTCTTCATGACACATACTTAATCAGAAGCAAACTCATCTTTCTTTAATCAACACCTTTGAAATGTTTAGTTTTCAAAGCTCCTGGTTTCCTCACTTGGGCCCATGTCATCCCCCGTAAGTCAAATGCAAGTTCATAGCATTAAGTGCTCCAGAAAAGCAGTACATCATCACACCAAAATGCACTGAGGTCTGAATTGTATATCTATTAATCCTGTGTAACCAAAAAGTGTATAGCAATTAAATAGACTACTATAAACAAGATTGATGTGTTAAGGAATCGTTCTTATGTCTTACAGCAGCAGCAGAGGATCTCAACTCCAGCTCATGTCATCTCTTAATAACACTGTGGTGTACCCATTCATCTTCACCCTAATAGGGATCCCAGGCTTGGAGACTCTTCATTGCTGGATCGCCATCCCTTTCTGTGTCTTGTACATAATTTCACTCTTTGGAAACACTGCTATTATGACTGTCATCACCACCAGCTCAAGTCTCCACGAGCCAATGTTCATATTCCTCTCCATGCTTGCCCTCAATGATATGTTCTTATGTACTTCTGTAGCACCAAAAATGTTGGGTATCTTTTGGTTTAATTTCAGGGAAATTTATTTGGATGCCTGCCTTGCTCAAATGTTCTTTATTCATTCCTTCACAAGTATAGAATCTGGAATTCTCTTAGCCATGGCTTTTGATCGTTACACTGCGATCTGCAACCCCTTGAGATACACCTCCATCATGACCAATAATGTCCTATACAAGACTGGAGTGATGCTTCTAGTCAGAGCTACAATTCTTCTAAGCCCCTCTATATTCCTTATTAAACGATTTAAACACTACAAAAGTTATATCATCTTGCACTCCTACTGTGAGCACATGGCAGTTGTGAAGCTTGCAGAGGAAGACATAAGAATCAATAGTGCTTATGGATTGTTTGTTGCTTTCTCAATATTGGGATTAGATGTCATTATTATTAGCTTGTCTTATGCAATGATCTTCAGAGCCGTCTTCAGCCTTCCATCCAAGGAAGCACGCCTCAAGGCGTTCAGCACATGCACCCCACACATATGTGTCTTTATAATGCTCTATGCTCTTGCTATATTTTCTTTTTTATCCCACCGTTATGGGAAAAGAATTCCTTCTTATATTCACATTATCCTCTCAGACCTGTATCTCCTTCTTCCTCCTGCACTTAATCCCATAGTGTATGGTGTGAAGACCAAACAGATTCGTGAGCAGGCACACAGGCTCTTATTTTCTCAGAAGGGAGCCGATTCTGGGAATTAACCTTGATAGTTTTATAGAAAGGATCAAGTGAGGTAAACAGCATCATTCCACATGGGGATGTCAGAGTTCTGGGGTTGAGTGTACACATTCTAGGATGCATTTTCAATAGGACACCCATTTGTACATAGTTAAAACTGTTAATTGTAAGTTGATCTGAATTTTTGTAGCTTCACATTGTTATATGTAAAAACAGCTTTGCCTTGTTTATGGTTGTTCAATGTAAACCGCAACTGATCATTGGAAGGTGCGGTATATAAAAACTTGTTAATTAAATTAATTAAATTAAATCAGTCATTACACTGGCTATGTTTAAGAGCTTCATCAGCTACAACTAAGCGAGGCTGAGGCTGAACCTTCTCCTAAATCTTGCCATCAAGAAGATAGCCGGCCAACTAAGTGTTTTCTGATTGCACTACTCATAGTGCTCACCCACTAAGTTATTGATGTATAACTTTGGGAGTTTGATGAGGGCTGAGTTCCTAAATGTAGAGGCCTAGGGGCATGTTTACTAAGCTGGGCTAATGGATAGTGTGCACTATTTGTAATTAGGCCCCATTGAAGCTGGGATGGGGAAAATATTAGGTGCTTACTGTTGATCTTCAGTACTAGGCACTTAATTTAGGTTCCAAAATCCAGATAAATGAATAGCAAACCTATACGTTCAGCCATGGATTTTGCTCCTAAGTTCATCCTAACTTTAGAATCCTAAAATTTAAGCATTTAATTCAGGCACTGAGCACTTTTTGAAAACTGATTTCTAGGTGACAGAATTTAGCAGGTTCTGCAGGAAGATTTTACCATGCAGGCCGTCTCATTCGGTACCATATTATAATATGGGCATGAATTTACTGAAATTTAAATAGTTGGATTTTTACATTCTCTCTTGCACCCTTGGAAACATATCTCTGTAATATCATTTCTTATTTTTGTGATTATTTTCCTTATTGTGTTCTGTTTATTTATGTGAACTTATATACCACCTTTCCAGGAACAAATCGGTTTACATGGAACTCAGAAACAATAACATTCTATGGAACAATGCTCACAGAGTGTGCGCATATAACATTAATCACATTGTTTACAGTTAGATTCCTTGAACTTATGTACATGGAGTTTGCAGTGTCAAGCAAAACATCTGATTGTTCTACTTAACTTATTAAACAATCACCTATATTTACAGAGTGATTTCTTCAACATATTTATATAAGATATCAAGCACATCTGATTGGTGTTCTAGTTGACAGTATTGCACTGGGAACTAGGATTGGTCCTTAGGTGATTTGAATCAAGTTACTGAATCCCAAAGTGTTCCTTAAAGAGACATTTTGCAGAATGCATTTGGGCCCACAGTAGCTCTTATATTTTATTTTATTGTATATTATATTGTATTGTATTGCATATTGCATTATATACTGTATTCTATTGGTACTGCTGCTGTATATATATTTATAATATTATAACTAAAAGTCAATAGAAAAAATTTCAAAGAAAAATGTACTCTCAGCGAAAGAGGACATTCTATAGAATATGAGAGAGCGAGGCTATTGTTTTCCTAAATTGATAAGATTGATGAGTCCCATATTTGAAAAGCATTTATATGGTTTCCAACCCAGTAAATTGTGTAAATGCCTTAAACGGGGATATTCATAGAAACATAGAAACATGATGATAGAAAAAGACCACATGGCCTATCTAGTCTGTCCTTCCATATCAACAACTACAACAGTCCACTTTTTACCTTTAGAGATCCTCTGTGTTGGTCCCATGCTTTTTTGAATTCAGTTACTGTCCTCATCTCTACCACCTCCACTGAGAGACTATTCCACGGATCCACTATTCTTTCAGTAAAGAAATATGTCTGCATATCACTCCTGAATCTATCTCCCTTCACCCTCATCCCATGTCCCCTTGTAGCAGAACTTGCTTTCAATTGAAAGAGGCTCTCTCCCTGAACATTTATGCCACGGAGGTATTTAAACATCTCAATCATATCACCTCTATCCCGCCTTTCCTCTAAGGTGTACATATTAAGATCCTTAAGTCTGTCCTCATATGCTTTATAATGAAGCCCACTAATCATTTTAGTAGCCACCCTCTGCACCGACTCCATCCTGTTCACATCCTTTTGAAGGTGCGGTCTCCAGAATTGCACACTATACTCCAAATGAGGTCGCACCAAAGACTTATACAGAGGCATTATCACCTCCTTTTTTCTGCTAGCCATTCCTCTCCGTATGCACCCAAGCATCCTTCTAGCTTTTGCCGTCGCCTTTTCTACCTGTATAGCTACTTTAAGATCATCAGACACAACCACGCCTAGGTCCCGCTTCTCTTTAGTGGACAAAAGTACCTCACCTCCTATACTGTATTGCTCCCTTGGATTGCTGCAGCCCAAATGCATAACCTTACATTTTTTAACATTAAATCCCAGTTGCCAAATTCTAGACCATTCTTCAAGCTTAGCTAGATCCCTCCTCATGTTATCTACATCTTCCTGGGTGTCTACTCTATTGCAGATTTTGGTATCATCTGCAAAGAGGCAAACCTTACTCGACAGTCCTTCCGCTATCGGACCAAGGACAGATCCCTGGGGCACACCACTGGTAACATCCTTCTCCTCAGAGTGAGCTCCATTTACTTGTACTCTTTGTTGCCTCCCACCCAACCAATTTCTAACCCAAGCAGTAACTTTAGGGTCCATCCCTAGGGTGCTCAGTTTGTTTATAAGTCACCTGTGAGGAACAGTGTCAAAGGCTTTACTGAAATCTAAATACACCACATCTAGAGCTCTCCCTGGGTCTAACTCCCTGGTCACGCAGTCAAAGAAATCAATCAGATTTGTCTGACAAGACCTGCCTCTGGTGAATCCATGCTGCCTCGGATCCTGTAATCCGCTGGACTCCAGAAACCTCACTATTTTCTCTTTCAGCAGCGTTTCCAATAATTTACTCACCACCAAAGTTAAACTAACCGGCCTGTAGTTTTCAACCACATCCTTACTTCCACTTTTGTGTAAAGCACCACATGAGCCTCTCTCCAATCCTTTGGCACCACTCCCGACTCCAACGAGGCATTGAAAAGGTCAGTCAGTGGAGTTGCTAGAACGTCCCCAAGTTCCCTCAGTATTCTAGGGTGTATCCCATCCGGTCCCATCGCTTTGTCTACTTTAAGTTGAGCTAGATTCTCACGAACACAGTCTTCTGAAAATTGCTCAAGATGTCCCTCGCTTCTGTTCCTATTTGTGGGTGTTTTTGGAGGTCCTGCTCCTGGTTCTTCATCTGTGAACACAGAACAAAAATATTTGTTAAGCAATTCCGCTTTATCTTTATCAGCTTCTACATATTCCCCCCCTGCACCCTTGAGTCTGACAATACCACGTTTGCCCTTCCTCTTCTCACTAATATATCTGAAAAATGTCTTATCCCCCCCATTTTATTGCATTGGCTATTTCCTCCCCTTTTGAATCTTTGCCTTCTTGACTACTTTGCTAGCTTCTCTAAGTTTTTCCAAATACAGATGCCTGTCTTCCTCTCTCTGTGATCTCTTGTATTTCATGAAGGCCTCCCTTTTTTTCTTCACTTTGTCAGCTACTTCCTTCGAAAACCATAGCGGTCTCCTTTTCCTTTTGCCTTTATTTACCATTTTAACAAAAAGGTTGGTTGTCCTTAAAATACCCCCTTTCAGTTTTGCCCACTGTTTTTCTACATCCCCTAGCTGTTCCCATCCCACTAACGACTCCCTGAGGTATTGGCCCATCTTCACAAAGTTAGTCTTCTTAAAGTCTAAGGTCCTCACCTTGGAATGGATTCTAACAGCCCTAGTCCTAATACTGAACCACACCATCTGGTGATCACTGGATGCAAAATGATCTCCCACTACAACATCAGAAACACTTTCACCATTGGTAAGCACCAAGTCCAGTATGGCCCCTTCACATGTGGGTTCTGTTGCCAGTTGCCTGAATAGTTCTCCCTGTAGAGAATCCAGGATCTCCTTACTTCTAGATGATACTGCAGCAGGAATGTGCCAATCAACATCTGGCATATTGAAATCTCCTATAAGTAGCACTTCCCCTTTCCTAGCAATGCTGCGTATGTCTTCAATTAACTCTCTGTCCACCTCTTCCTCTTGTGAGGGAGGTCTGTATATCACACCAATGCAAATAGATTTCTCTTTCCCTCTTTCTAGTTTAACCCACAATGCCTCCTCTCTCCCTTTTAAGCTCCGTAGTTCCAAAGCTTTAGTATTATTTTTTACATATAGTGCCACTCCTCCCCACCTTCTTTCTACCCTGTCCTTTCTGAATAAAGTATAGCTAGGTATAGTTACATCCCAATCATGGTTGTCTGTGAACCATGTTTCTGTAACTGCCACTAAATCCAAGTCAGACACTCCCACCAAAGCTTCAACATCAGGGATCCTATTTCCCATGCTACAGGCATTTATACACACTGCTTTCCATATGTTACCCCTGTTACCCATTTCCATAAAGGTATTTAATGTATCACCTACCTTGGGGCTTTCACTTACCTGGGGGCTTTCTTCACCCATCCCCAACGAATCTAGTTTAAAGCCCTCTTCAGTAGATTAGCCAGTCTACTACCGAAGATGGTCAGTGCTGTTGAATATCCTCTTCTAACTCCCTTATACGCCCCGGTTAGCATTAGGGCGTGTAGGGGACGTTCTGGGGTGGAACGGAGGCGGAGACTGCCGCTAACTGGGTGGTGGCAATATTGCACCACTACCCGGTTAGCGATCTGTGGCTAAAACTAGGCTAGCTTTTGGCTTGGATGCTAACCAGGTAGCGATGCAATATTCAACCCTTCCCTACTCTCTGTTCCCCTTCTGGACTTTCTTCCTTTCTTCATCTCCCCAGCAGTCCCACCCCTTGCTGTCCATTCCCCCATCCTGCTGACTTTTTTTTAAGGTACTGCTCCTTGAATTTTTTCTGCCTCTCTCCCCGTGAAAGTTCCAATCCCCACAGATGTCTTCTCCTTTGAGCTTACCCCACCTATTCTGCCTGTGGGGATCTGATCTCCCTTTGGCAGGACAGGAGGGATCTTTGCCACGATGATTTCATCAGTGTGCAGCACAAATTGGGGTTTGTCGATAATAACTGATAACCGCGATTAGAGCACCGAGGGTGTTCTATCAGTGGTTATTGGTTATAACCGAAAACCGGAAGCCCTACCTATGGATTAAATATAGAGAGACAAAAGTTTTATTTGCAAAAGAGATGCATTTTTGAAATCTGTATTCTTAAATGATCAAAATGTGTTAGGGGCCTTTTTACTAAAGTGCAGTATTTTTTTTTTGCCCCTAACACGCATTTTGAGACAAAAACAAAGCATGTTAGGTGTAACTGCACCACAGTAATTGTCAGGGGTGAGGCCAGCATGCATACAGCGCAAGCGGGACCCTTGGTACATGCTCTGACTTTTGGCAATTACCATGGTTGCACATAACACCACTTCTTGAGAAGACAGTAGGTACAGTCACTCTAACTGCAATACTGATGATTAGCGAGCAATACTAACACCTG
The DNA here is from genome assembly GCA_033557465.1 of Ichthyophis bannanicus. Taxonomy (NCBI): domain Eukaryota; kingdom Metazoa; phylum Chordata; class Amphibia; order Gymnophiona; family Ichthyophiidae; genus Ichthyophis; species Ichthyophis bannanicus. Next base: position 33,608,849 of record CM066035.1, on the reverse strand, counting down.
TATAACAGCAATGTACAGTCAATGCCCACTCTCCTCCCAGACCCCACACTATCTTACGATGCACAGTTAATGCGTGTTTCAATGCATGGTAGTTGTGCTGCTTGCACGTTAAAAATTACCATGGGCCAGTGGAAGTCTTAACGTATGTTGAAATGCACTTTAATCACACAACGCACTTCAGTAAAAGTGTCCCTAAGTTAGTAATGAGGGGCCTGGCTAGCATGATTACAGCGCCTAGATGTCACCACCGAATGGTAAACCCTGATATTCAATGTCAGGACCATTGAATATCCAAGTCAGCCACTGGTCAGCGGTGATATTGAGTTGCTGCCCGGTTAGCTCTTGTGGGTAAAGACAGGCTAGCTTTTACAATGCTTATCTTTACCTACGGGTCACATATTGAGCAGCGGCTCAATATTGTTCCGCCTCTCGGAACACCCTAATGCTAACCAGGGCATATAGCGATGGAATCTAGGGATCTTCAGTGGCACTAACACAGGTCTGTAAACTGTGTAACTGCCTTTGAATATCGGGTCCGAGTTGTTTTATTTAGGGATCAAATTGGGCCAGTACCTGTCTATGTGTTCCATGTCCTTTTTTTGGTCCAAGGATGCTGCGACATCTGCAGACTCTGACTTTTCGATGGGGCTACTTTTTGCAAATTTAGATCATGCTGGTGAAATTTTAGAAGGTCTTCCTGCTAAAACTTTAAAAGACGTGCAACTTGCTCGCAACACTGCTGCAGAGGTATTGTTGCATAAGTCATGATCAGTAGATATTATGTTGCGCTTTTTTATATTGGCTTCCAATTGAGCACGTATCCATTTTAAAATTATGTGTGTTATTGTATAGGTCAAGTTAGGTATGTCCGCTAGATGTCTTATTTCATTATTATTATTATCTCATCCGGTCTGTACTAGTCCTCAAAATATATACAGGCATGTTTACTAAAGTCCGTTGCTGTGCGGGTTCCCGTTAGTGTGCTGGTGCCATATAAGGAGTGGGCGGGCCAGGCAGAAAAAAGAGAAAAAACGGACTAAAGCGATCGCACATATGCGTGGGGCGCAAGTGTGCGGGGTCTACATTAGCGCGTCAGAAGGGCAAGAGGGGCGCTGCTGACCACACACAAAAGAACCCAGCTGTAGTACTACAGTTAAGACACTGAGCAATGGTGCAAGGGGCAGGGGTTCGAAACCCCACAGTGCGCAATGAACAAGGCTGTTTCAGGCAGTACCTAATATGGGGAAGAATATAGTTTAGGAGGCAGTCCAAATTTTTGTCGCTGAATGTGGTGCGCCGAAGTGCAAGGACAAGAAAAGAGCCACAGCGCAAAGGTGAAGACACTGACCAATGGTTCCGTGTGCAGGGGTGTAATACCACACAGTGCACACTGAAAGCAGTTGTCTGTGTAATAATTTTTGCAGTCACACAAATCATGGCCGTCAGAGGTACTTGCGCTGCTGTGCGTAAAACGGCGAAGGAAGGTTTTGGAGGGCTCCGAATACTGGGAGGCATAAGTCGCGCACTGATGGAAAAGCAGAAGTGCTGAGCCACAGCCTGATGGTTGGAACGTTGACCAATGATGTAGTGAGCAGGGGTTCGATTCCCCCCCCCCACCCCAGTGCACACTGAAAGCATCTGTCTGTGTAATGTTTTTTGCATTCTGAAAAATCATGGCGGACAGAGGTGCTTGCGCTGCTGTGCGTAAAACGGCGCAGGAACGGTTTTGGAGGGCTCCGAATACTGGGAGGCATAAGTCGCGCACTGATGGAAAAGCAGAAGTGCTGAGCCACAGCCTGATGGTTGGAACGTTGACCAATGATGTAGTGAGCAGGGGTTCGATTCCCCCCCCCCACCCCAGTGCACACTGAAAGCATCTGTCTGTGTAATATTTTTAAAGTCACAAAAGAAATGGCCGACAGAGGTGCTTGCGCTGCTGTGCGTAAAACGTTGCAGGAATGGTTTTGGAGGGCTCCGAATACTGGGAGGCATAAGATGCGCATTGATGGTGAAGCATACCAGCTGAGCCACAGCATGATGGTTTGAACAATGAGCAGTACTGCAGGGAGCAGGGGTTTGAACACCCTCAGTGTATAATGAAGCCAGCTGGATGAATCATAGGACAATATGGTTGCATAAGGGGTTCTGCTGCTGGTCATAAGTGTGTGTGCCAATGGTTGTGGAGGCATAATAATGTTGGACAGGCATATGGTGTATATCTGATTTAAAATCACACAAACACTATCACTGTGCAATGGTGCAGAGATCAAGGGTTCCAATCACCCACAATGGCAAATGAACATGTCTGGCAGAGGCAGTACTTGGTAGGGGAAAGATTAGCTCAGGAGGGAGGTAGTTAATATGTGTGCAATAATTCCTTTCAAGCAAATGTACTCTCCCAGCACTGAAACATAACGTGTCGCTGAAGTCATCCCAGAGGACAGATCTCTAAATGCAGTGTCTGCAATGCCACCCTACAATGCTGCTGAAAGAGTGGCCGAGGGTGCGGTGTATAGGGTGCCCTATGAGGCAGGGAAAGGTCACAGTACTGTTTCTTCTGGCAGCATTGTGCATTGTAACGTATGTTAAAAAAAAGGTAGGTGTGCTGACACAGTTATGGGATACGTGATTTAGCAGTCAAGGACTGCAGACAGGCCCCGGTTAATGATATCAACAGGGTGTCAGAGTTAATCTCATATTGCAATCCATTCCCTGGGCCTGTGTGCAGCCCGTCGCTGTGATATCATCAATAGCAGACCTGGGTCACGCCTCATTTATATACCAAGCTGTGGCTGTAGAGTGCACCTGGTGACTCCTATCAACATGGAATCTGAGTCAATATCATCTATTAAACTGCCCTATTACCACTGGCGACTGAAATGATTGGACGAACACAGCTCCATGTTATCCATGGTATGTTGTAAATACACACACCCCTATGTTATGAATGCTGACAACTGGTCAATACACCAATGATGTAGCAGGGGTCCTGGTTTTCTCATTCCAGTGAATAATTTTGCCAGAGGTATGTCCTCTCTCTGGGAGCAAGTGCACATCAAGCATCCCTGGCATAGTAAGACAACTACCCCCTTGTGCCTTATAGCATTGCACCTTTCATGGTGCAGCACACGTAACAGCACAAACATAGGCTGTCAGCAAAAAGGAAATGTAAGTTTTTACACAGTGGGCGTGTTCAAAGGCTGCCCACACCCAAGGCCACTATCGTAGGCAACCCATAAGCTCTGTGATTCAAAGGTGTGGCAGAAGATGCGCTAAGGATGTATAGGTGAAATTAAGAGGCTTAGCCAATAACATTTACATCTCACATTTGGAATGCAATCACAGGTATGTGGCAAAAACACACATAACACAAACAATGCACAGAGCAGAGACCACAGACAATACCAAAGTCAATGAAGGAATGACATGAGTTGATGGACTGCATAAAGTACCTGCAGGCCATGTGACACCCCAAAAATGTGAACAACATATCGTCCACAGCTAAAACGATGCACAGATTGATGGTAATGTAACGTGCCATAATGACAGTGTGCAACAGAGGATGGGAATATGTGTGTAGCAGGGCAGGCAGAAACTGCGTAGTATGTGAAATATCAGGATGATGGGATAGTACAAGTGCTAGGCAGAGCACACACACAAGAGGCAAACAGGTTGAGATGCAATGCACAAATATGCGGTAGTCCACGACGTGGTTGAGCAGCATGCACATCAGGTTAGGATGGCACATAGCTGGCAGACAAAGAATGGACAGAAGGGTGTCCCACACCTCATCTCATGGTACAATGTGGTCAAGCCACCGATGTGGCCACATATGACTGTTACACATATTTAAAAGCACATATGCAGGTCAAGCATACAAACCAAACACAGTAGACAGTAAACAGAATTACGACCAATAGCACAAATGCAAATGGCTAAAACGTTAAGCAACACCGCCCATGTGAGGTCATCAGCAAAGGCTGCTTAACCACAAACTGCATGCTAGTACACAAAACAACTGCTGGCTGTCAAGTCAAACAAACACAGAAAAAACAAACTGGACCAAATGCACATGCTTATCCCCAATGTACATATGTAATTGCTCGCACAAATTTGCAACACACACACCTGCACAAACACAATGTAATTTTCTGCAATGAGCAAATATTTACGGCAAAGGGTATCATAGTAAGCTCCCTGGATCATGTAAATAATCTGATTAAGATCACGAGACATCTCAACATGCAATCAGGTTGAGCACACTAACCCACATAATCACATCAAAGATGAATGGCCACATGCAATGAGATGTAAAGACCATAAAGTGTGTGTTGGCTATAACCAAAAAAATGTCAGGGCTATGCAGCACACAGGATGCGCCATTTCCCACAGTGAAGAAAGGGAAGGCTGTGTGTAGAGGTCAGGAATCTAGTGGTACATCATGGTCCACATAGGCCAGTGGAATCAATTAAATAAAGATGACATGTGTGTAAAAGACATGCATAAAACAGAGATAAGAACATGACTGTAGCCAATACCCAAAACACCACAATGAGCTCATTATAGCACAAATATCGCAAAGGGATGGTGTGTATGTCAAGCGTTCATACACAGTGATGTGCCATGTGGCTGTCACATACACAGCTGCCACTGTACAAGGAGGTGAGCACATGTGCCCCATGTACATGAACAGCACAGGAACACATAAAGGGGATGTATGCTCAAATAAAGGAGGACTAACATATTAAAGTAAAACATGACTTGCACCACAAACAAACAGTTAACAAATCACATCAGCAAACCATGTGGACTATGACAGGTTATGTAACCCTCCATCACCTATCAAAAATAAAAACATCATCTACATGCTGTGACATTGCCACGATGGAAATGGATTTCCAGCCTCACAAGGAGCCATGACTGATACAAATGCACACATTGATCATGGTGACAGACCTGAAATAAAATCAGCAAAGGACACAAATGTTGGTGAAATACATAATTGTATTTAGTTTGCACATCACAAATATTGTATACAGTGCCATCATCAAATGAGGGCTGAGGACATCACTTTGGAAAGTGTTGAAAACCATTAGCATGTCACAAAGCCACCTCCTACACAAAGGTAACTAGCTTGATACCAAATTAGCGACAGCATATAGAATGTGCATCAGGTGCATGCTCTGCACCGCACAACAGAACCCCCAGCCCCCCTTGCTGCTGAATGTTGCAAATGGGTCATCCACATATGAGTGCATTTACAGAGTAGATGCAGCATGCTGAGGACATAACACACCTCATCTTTTCCTCAGAAGATATCCATATGTCCAAACAGGGGCAAACTAACTTATATAAGTTATTTTGTTCAAAGGCTTTGAAAGTCAGAAAACATGAGATACAAGTAGTGGTGACGTACACATCCCAATGCCTGATATAGTATTACAGCCTACACGACTGTGGACACAAATCATCATGTACATCACAATAAGCATCTTCTAACAGGTACCACATGCACATTAGCTCAGACATAATTCCAACACAAAAACCAGCAGAAACATGCACATGTCACACCATCAATAAGGTCTACATGCACTGTTGTATTGGGGAAAAAGTGCAATGGCACATATTGCAGGATACATGGCAATCTGAAGTTACATAGTCGTATGGTCATGCACAAAGCCACACATCAAACATAATGTGGCAATGTGAGTGTTGCTACCAAACAGAAGCCATGATCATGACCGTGAAGATGGGAAATGCAAGCTGAGTACAGACATGCAGACTGTCATGTATGCACTGTAAGCCCACACAAGAATCAGCTTATGAATAATGAAAATTTAAACAAACATATTACAGGGATCCACACAGCAGCCATAGGTCCACATGTTGTGTCACACAAACATAGTCAGTCATTTGGACAAGTACAATCCACATTGCAACATGATATAGTGATGACACACATGCATGTAAGCACCCTTGGGTCACTCAACACATCATTCCAAGATGTTTTTGTGCGTGAAAGCATTGTGGATTATAAATAGGGATTATGTCCAGGTGGAAAATAGGTTGATTTTGACAATAGGAGCATCCCATCAGTGGCTACATTACAAATACATGGACTGTGTGCCTGTGTTGTAAGAAAAACATGTGAATAGCGTTGGTGCCATGTTAGAGCCATGGTCAAAACACATCCAAATAAAAACTGTTGCAAAATGCACGACATACAATGTCCATGTCAGTTGCTGCTGCACAAGGGGGGATCATTGTAAAACGTAACAATAGTATCTTCAATCCTAGAAATCATGTACAATTTGTTTTCACAGCTCTGGACATGCATAGTCATGTGTCTGTGTTCAATATACGACATTCCCTCAAAGTACATGTGTGTCCCCTATAATGAGGAGCACCTCCTGCCCAACAATTGCATCTGCAGTGCAATTGACACCCCTGGCATGGGGAAATCAGTAGTCAAATCTCAATAATGTCCATCCCAGTCATGTGTTGCACTCTCATTGGTACAACATCCAATGGGAAAATGTCATGACAAAGGCGTGCATGGTGGTCTCTCGTCAAACAGGTGTGTGGTGTTGGCAACAGCTGCATTGTAAGACGTGTGTCTGGTCTGACATCTACCCTGTGTCAGGAGAGGAGACATATGTTATCCGCATATAACATGGAAAATAAATACAAATGTCATTACGTCACAGCTTGGGATATGCTGAAGAAAGGGATACAAAGGCATACATGACCTGATAGCGATATCACAAATAACCTTGTGGCCAACATCCCTATTCATCAACACAGACATGGGTGTCACATGGATATGTTAATGTCCATGCTCAAGTCACACAGGTGTGTTGCAGCTACACACCATATGCAGCTGTCCATGTGAGCATAGAGGAAATGTTACATGACCATCACAACAACATGAAATCATCAACAGTTTAAGTCAAATGTAATTATGTCAAAAACAAACACATACACCTACCATGTGTGTGCATCATGTGTTTTGCATCAATCGCTGTAGTCACTACCCAACAATCTCAGGTACACCTGAAGGGAGACAATGTCCACAAAAGGTGGGGATTCAGCATGTCAAGCCACTGTAGATGACTGTGCAGATTATGAACATATCTGAAAAAAATAAAAACACACCAGTGCTTAATCACACTAGAATATACATGTTCTCACAATGCACACAACACATCCCCCTAATGTTGACAATGTAAACGCCACTATGTAAGAGGTATCACAGTCACAACTGACACCCAAGGGCACAGACCCATAACAGCACATGATAATGTATGATGTATGAGCGATGCGTCATCACTCATGCCACTGAGAAAAAGCCACTTACAAAACAAAACATTTGCACAATTGCCAACTGTAACATAGAGCCGGTATGTGCACAGGTGTATATCTGTACATATAATGGCCCAGTGACCATGAAAAAATACCCTGTTGTTGTCTCATAGAACATTGCTTGAGGACCAAGAAAGTATAGCCAAACTACAGAAAAAAACATCATACACACACATGCAGGTCTGCTGTACATGTCACATTGAGAGTGTGCAATTGGACATCCTGAACAAAAACACAAGGGAATATGAGTGCCACAATCCAAATATGGGTGACACAGCCTAAAACTAACAAACAAGAAAACCAATCATCTGTGCAATATGACAGATCAGTAAACAGATATGATTGTAATTAATGCAACACACACACCATGTCAATGTACATCCACCTACCAAAACAAAATGCATATTTGCTGATGTATAGACACATGACAATGCACCAGGCCAACAGCATCCGCCAAAAGAATGTCCTCTGCATTAAGAGACATAAGAGCAGCAAACAAATTTAATGTTAAAGCAGAGAATCACACATTGCACTGTCATGTCATCAGCTGTCACACTGAACAACAGCTCACTATTACAGACTGCTCACTATCACAATGCACATAGCTCATACGTGTAAAAGGCATCATGGAGGTATTTCAGGCGATCTACAGGTGTGTGTAGTGTCCCTGTCCCCTCCCTTACCTCTCTGTCCTTGTACGCACAGAGCAATAGAGGTGGATGCGTACACCTGGCTTGTGTATCAGTCCCATATTGCAATATACCCCTTGCTGCAACAGTTTTGTAGAAAGGACCCCTCTACCTGTTGAAAGTTCTCCCAAAGTAGTATGTTAAGCCACTGCCAAATCGCAAAACGCACTGGAAATATGAACCTCCACCTCATTAAGCCACATATCAAAAACCTATCCTGGTTTGCACATCCCATATCTTCAGTAATATTGTCAGCTATGTGCTGATGATATGCACAAATAGCAATCAAAATGACCTACATGTTGTAAACAAGCCCACCCCATCACTGCATGTGACAAACCCCTGAGGACTGCATGCCATGTCAATGTGTGATAGTCAGCACAACAAAACATGCACACCTTACATGTGCACTTCTGATAAATAGCTGTCACCTACGTCTTTGTTTATAAGGCAATGTAATCCATGTTTTATTGTGTCTGCAATCTATTTGTTCCTATGGTCTGTGGTCATGTGACCCACAAACATACCCAGCCTATATCACACACATGATTACAGATGTTATCACAGCATCAGTGAGATACGCCATTTAATCCATGAAATACCTGCCATACCACAAGACATACCCACATTCTGTGCACCACCTGGCTAATGTAAACCCCCCATTGATGTTTATGACAAATAGATCTCACAATGTGTGTATATATCCATCACTGCAGTGAAGCTACACTCAACAAGTTAAGAATGTTCTCTTAAAAGTCCCTAGCTGGACAATGCACAGGGCAACACCACTAAACATATCCATGTCATGGCTACCTGTTCATCTTCACATTTTGACACACATCACAGTTGACATGCACAAACCATAAACATTTGTAATACCATCCACACATACTAGCACTCACAAAGTATATTGTGCCTAGTGTGACATGTTGAAGCACACATGAGGGGCACTCAAACATAGGCATATCACATGAGCTTTATCAAAATAAAAGCATCACAAATGGGTCTGATGTAAACTCCACACAATGGAAAAATGTCCACTAACAGGGAGCAAACACCCAGCGGTAACATCTCCACATATGTCTGACACTGTGCGTTAGCCATACAATGATACAAAGCAAACTGTGATCTGACAACAGCTGCTGCTATCACAGAGCAACACTAATTGGGAATGTCACCCGCCAAAACATCCCACAGAGATACCTACAAACCCAAACATCATCTGCCACCAACTGTTGCTGTGCACTCCACCCATCATTTGTGTCACACCCAGGCACCTTTGTGATGTTTGCATTGTGACTCAACTGTTAATGCAGTGTGGCCTACACATGCAATATGTACATAAAAAATAACCCAAAAACCAATACACACATTGTAAAGCACATTTGTGTGTTAATATGATTCATACGTACATGAGAAGAGCTCTGCAATTAGCCTCTGCCTGACCGCTGAGCCCTCCCGTGTGTCACCACTGGCACGTACAGGGGGGCACATTGGATCTTCCTCAAGATCCGCATTAATCTCTGCAGGGATATTGTGCCTGAGAGCAATGTTGTGCAGGATGCAACAGGCTATGATAATCTCTGCAACAGTGCGTGGCTTATATTGTAAGGCCCCACCTGTCCTATCCAGACACCTGAAGCGACTCTTCAATACGCCAAAGGTGCGCTCTATGACTGAGCGGCTGGAGGCATGGGCCTCATTGTACCTCTGCTCTGCACGTGTCTGTGGCCGACGAACAGGAGTCAGCAGCCAGGGGCGACAACCATATCCTGCATCACCTGCAGAAAGAAATGTTGCATGTAAATACAGGGCTCCATGTGAAAAAAACGTAACAGCTTTGTACACATGAGATCATAACCCACAAAACTGTATTACACTGATATACAGCACAACAACTATCCAGCTCTTACAGATATACATATGATGACATAAAATCAACACATGGCCAGTGCAGCCTGTAAACACATAGCAAAGATTAAAATGTTACCAGATCCACCCCTACATACTGTGTGTGTGTGTGTGTGTGTGTGTGTTGGGGGGGGGGGGGGTTTCAGCGCAACATGTGTACGGTCATGCATTTACTGTCCACATCTGCAACACCACAACTGTGAGACCACAACAGCAATCCAATGCTCACATAATCAAAGGGAATGTCCCATCAGTAACCAATAAGAAACAGACACCCATTTTCAAAAGCCACACATATACAACATGTATGCCATGGAGTGATGTGAGATTTAAAAACATAGCACCTATATACATACTGTTGTTGAAGGTCAGCATATCCAGAATGTTTAGTCTGGCTACATATGTTGTGTAGTGCTGTTTGCAAATCCCTATATTTCCCATCTTCTTCACATTCACCATCCTGTAAACATCCCTTTGAAGGTACAGTTGTCCAACATGCACTCTGTACCCCTCATAAGTTTTGCAAAACAACACATGCATTTGAACATTACCGTCCTGTGTAGCTAGTTCCAATACTTCCCTGTATGCACCCACTTGGTCCCCCTGCTATAACAGTAATCTCTCCACAATTTGAAGCTAAGTGCGGATGGACACACAAGCTTACATTAAATCACGCTCATATACAGTGTCAAAATGTAAGCTATACCCCATCTAGTGTTCCTAGCCTACTGTGACATAGCCAATATGTATGGGCAAAGCTATATACACGTTTCGTTCCCTGCTGGAAATGTCCACATCAGTCATCAGAAAGTCATATACACCTATTCATGTTAGCTATTGCCCCCTGGGTGACAACTCCAGCACAGTGTATGTGTGTGTAAACCTAACACACAGATGACATGTGTGTAGTTCTACGGATTGTGGGAAAAAAAACTAACTATAAATAACCTCTAAACATTATAAAATAATTAACCATCAACACATTAGTATGTGATGTTCAAAAACCCCACAAACACCATCCCATGTTTGCATATGCTACCAACATGCACTCTGAGGGAAGCATTACCAACATAGACATATTCACTGTGGTGTATGCACATGTACAACATGTGCATGTTAAGATCATATACTGTTAAGAACATTATGATGTGTGTTAAATGTTTCTGCATGTACAAGATGTACAGACACCTGTCATCATGATTACTGACACCAGGCCTGTGGATAACATCTATCATATGTGAAGTGCATGTGTACCATCAAAGTACATCAACATCTGTGATTACACATAGAGACATGTATAAAGAGATAAATAGATTACACATTGCGACATACTCACCCAGCAATATACAGTCGACATATCGTCCCTCCTCAAATTGTGTGAATATTGCCGACTGATGCAGGATATAGGAGTCATGGGTGGACCCTGCAAACCTAGGGACCACATTCAGAATATGTAGATCTGCATCACACACAACCTGAACATTCAGGGAATGGTAGTGTTTGCGGTTGCGGTACGCTACCTCCCTGTCTCTAGGCGGGACCAGGGCAACATGTGTGCAATCAATAGCTCCCATCACGTGTGGTATCCCGGCTAATGCCTCAAAGGCCTGTTGCAGGGTCCACCATTGTTGCCTAGTGTGGGGCATGGCTATGTAATTCCCCACCCGGCTGACCATGGCACGCAGTACTTGGTGGAGACATCGTGAGAATGTGGGGCGGCTCATGCCACCCACTGCGGCCACAGATGACTGGAAACAGCCGGAGGCAAAGAAATGTAAGGCAGCAAGGAGCTTCACTAAACCTGGTATTGCATGGGACCGATCAGTTAGGGGCTCAAGGTCAGGTCTGAGATCCTCATAGAGTCCCCTAATAGCTCTTGTGCTCAGTCGGTAAAGGGAGATGACCTGGTCCTCTCGCATGTCATGGAGCTGGGGCCGGGGCCTGTAGAGGCGTGGCTGCCGAGCCTGCACCTCGGGACGTCGACAGCGCCGTGCACGCACAGCACCTGGTTGGACCGCCCCCACAGCTGCAGGCCTGAGTTGCTGCGGGACTATACCCATGCCCTGTTCCACAGCCCCATCGACACCATCTCCCCTGTCCGGCAACCCCAGCATCTGCCCACTGCACAGGACACATGCAGCAACATATATATGCGCCATAAACTCCTCCCAGCAAACTAAACACAAAATTAAACACTGGCACACACAAAACCCTATCTAAGCTATGTACAAACTTCACACCACAGAGGACTATACACACAAAAGACTATACAATCAACAGTACAAACAGCAACAAAACAATCCAAACATACACCTGCTACAACTCCCCTCCTGTCTCTCAGCAAACACACTCCTACTCATCTCCAACTATAACCCTCAACCTGGACAAACTCTTCACCTTCAAATATATAGATTGTGTCTTTGCCTAAACGGGCAATGAGCATGCGCAATTGCTCGTAGACGGCAATCCGGTGTGGCGCGCATGCGCGACTCTACGCATGGGTGTGGGCACGTGCGTGGTTACACGTACATGCGCATTGCCTCGCACATGCGCAAAACGCACAAAGACGCCCATGCGGCACAACTCGTTACGCGCATGCGTTGTACTACTATATTTTACAGAGCATATGGGTGGTGACGTGTAAAGACACCCATGCGTAAGCCGGCACGCGCACATCGCAGGAGCGCGACGCACGAGCGCGACGCAGGAGCGCCACGCCTGCACAAATGCGCATGTGCCAAAACTCACGTGGTAAAAAGGTATAAAACGGCCTGACCACGAGGCACACGTTGAGGGTTGTTAGAGGATTTCCAACGACAGACAGAGAGTTGCAGAGACATCCAGACACAGAGCCTAGGCTACACGTAGTCAACAGAAAAGAGTGAGAAAGACTGGTAGAGAATGCAATAGGGATTGAGGCTGTGGTGGGATTACGTCTGAGGAAGGAGAGATAGAGACAGTTAGACAGAGTCTGAGGGATAGAGAGTGTGTTAGGGATACGGCACAGGAGAGAGGGAGTGGTTACCAAAAAAGGTTCCTGTATTATCTCTGTCCCCTTGTTTATTTACGTCACAGTTCACCATTGTTACAGTGTACTGTCTTCTGACCTGTAGTGTCCTTGGTTTTGTTTTGTTTTGGGCTCTGTCCTGCTGTGTGTAGTAGAGTGTGGGTGTGTTGAGAGTAGCCTTTGCCCAAGATGGAGATGGAGAGGGACAGTGACAGAGAGGATCAGGGTGAGGTGGTGGAGGCTGTGGGCCAGCCAGTTGGTGATGAGTCAACCATGGCACAGGCTAGTCAGGAACAGGCAGGGCCATCTGCTGTGCCACAACAGTCACTTTACATCCAAACGGCCAAAAGAAAAAGGAAACCTCTGCCAGCAACACAGAGGAAGAGAGCAGTCAAATTCAGTGACAGGGAAAACCACATACTACTGTCATATGTCATTGACAACTATGATGTATTATTTGGCCGAATGAGCACACGTGCAACTGTGGCAAACAGATTGGCCGTGTGGGAGGATGCGCGTGATGCAATGGCTGAGGTAGGGGGTCCTGCACGTGATGTGGAAGGTCTCAAAAAAAGATTTTCAGACATCAAAAGAGGTGTCCGTCAGCACATGGTTGCTGAAAAAAAACATGCTACGGGCACAGGTGGCGGTGGACCCTTTATACCCACCCTCACACCCCTCGAACAAGAACTTGCAACACGATTGGGAGATATCTACCTTCGTGGACTGCCTGAGGCCCTTGATACCGCACATCCACATGCAGGTATGTACAACAAATGTGTTTTTCTGTGTCCTGTATAATCAAAACATGTCAAACAGAACACTCATATGCACATATACCCCCATATGGGTCACAAAATCCTCATTATGTACCTATGCTGGTGGAACATGTGTCTGATATATCCCTACATCACCTCTCATGTTGACATGTCTGTGATGAACATTCCTAACTTAGCTCCCAAATACATCCGCATAATATTCTACGATTCTGAGACACACACACACACAGACACATGTAGCTAGACGACAAACACACCTGGGATTGCCATACACTGTATTACAGTCCTGGTCATTTCCAAGGCATGTTCCTATGACAATCCATCAATAAATTGCTGCATGTGCAGCTAAGTGGGTGATAGGTGGTGTATAGATCACATGCGCTACACAATAGGTCACTGAGAGTCACATGGAGTAATGATAACATAAGGTGACATAGAAATAAGACCCATATTCAGATTCTAAAAAAAAACGTTTTGATTTGTAAAACCAGATTGTATGGTGGGTGCAGGTACACGCATGTACACACATCTGTTGCTCTTCTGAGGAGCAGCATGCTATGGGCAAACATGTGCAATGTGACCATGAACATGCACAAGGGCAACATGTCATGTGTGCATGGGCACAACACACACATGAGGGCCAGACTGAGCTACGTGTTGCGGAACAACACTTATGGGAGGGCTTCCTGTCTCCGGCATGCCGCACACATGGCCGTAGTCAACCCATCCTGTCTGTGTGTTAGTGGTAGGCATTTGCCTATGCCCCATGCTAATTGAATTAAGCTGACAACCATAACAAGCTTGGCCTGTAATTGAAGTCTGTGAAGAGACCAATATAAATTTTAAATACACAGATATGCTGCTGTTGAATCTGAAATCATTCAAATAATTAAATTACCCTCGACAAGTACCGTTTTAAATATGGGATAAATATGTTTAAATGACAAAGTATAAGACAATGCAGCTGTAAGGGATCACATTGAATTTGCTCACATAAAGGCTGCAGAGCCATGCTGTCCTACACATAGACATTGTCTAAATGGCCTTGGAAGTATTAAAGTTAAACGTTGAATAACTGCCCATTGTAATTGGGATTAGGAAGGGGGAAAAAGATAGGTGTGGAGACCATCCAAAACGTATTTGCATAATCATATCAATACCGGGAAGAAAAAAAGACTTACAGGAGGTATGGTATGTTTTCGGGACCAATTAAATGTTTTCCTATACCTGTAATGAAGGAAGTGTCCTGAAAGGTATGTATTTTTTTCCAGAGTACGGGGGACAGCCATATTGCAATTAATTTGTGATTGAGCATGTGCACATTAAACTGCCTTGTATAACATAAAACACTAATGGTGTAGGTTTTCTACGGCTGATCTCCTGCTCCATTGTCTGTATCACACACGTATACATATGTATATGTTTCAAACATATGTGTCTCTCCTTTTTATTGTTTCCCATGCAGGTGACTACAGAAAAATGGGTGCTGCGGAGGTGGAGGTGGAAGAGGAGGAGGAGGAGGAGGAGGAGGAGGAGGAGGCGGTGGTGGAGGAGGTGGAGCTCAACATCACAGCCCCAATGAGTCTGGGGGAGGCAGAGGCTGCTGTCTCAGGGGGCAGCACAATTGGTGATGATGAGTCCATGGAGCCACACATGCACACCAGGACACCACTGGTAGAAGCCGCAATAGAGGCCACACAACATCCAATGGCAGCCGAAGCTGCACCTGCACCTCTTCGGCAGATGATGATGGGGGAGTTGAGGGCCTATGGTGCATCATCGCATCGCAATGCTGAAGGTGGGTGACCAAGGACTCTCAGAGCCACAACACACACACCATTAGTCTATTGTTGGTGTTTGTGTGGTGGCTGTCCCCACATTAGCTACACACATGTTACATGTTATGAATAAAAATCGGATATGTGTGTGAACATATGTTTGAAGGGTACATTAACTGATGTTATTGTGTCACCCAGTATAATCGTGTAACGTCAGGTTGATACACACAGATGCAGGCATAAGAGGAATGTGTATGAGGGGCCAGCACGTTCTAACAGCAGAAGGAGATGGCGACATTGGCAAACCTACCTCCTGACTCTCTGCAAACACCCAAATGTATTGGGAACAGCAGAATGCCAAATAACACATTACTTCCATAAGTATCAAAAATATATCAAACTCTGTAACCCTCCTCTGTGTTGTGACTTCACAAATCATACTTTCCACTATGTCTGCATTTGCAGGTATCAGATAACATAGCATATGCATATAGCTAAGCAAATGTGTAACATAACCCATAGACAAGGCGTTCCATAGGTGACCCAAACTTATATAAATACAACTGTTGTTGTTTTAAGAGGAACATATTGTAATAACATGTGTAGGGCAACATCAGACATACACTGCAATGCAGAGGTGTAGGACAAACAACATGTCCCTGTACGGAAAGTCAACCAATGCATCAACACAATAAAAATATTATGAGCTGGTGCATCACAGGTGGATTGCGGGATAATGTGTCAGAACTCTGCAAAGGGCACCATGAGCATAAGCAGTTGCCCTGCAATTGCTGTTGCATTTAACCACACAATGATAAGAAAGGGAAATGTTTAGGAATTGGCATATGGATAAAGTTGACCAAACCCCTTTTCCAAAATATGTACTAAATGGACAAAGACTACACACATGGGAATCCTGGACAACACCTACACATGTAGAGGCCTATCATACACACCGTACTCTGAATCCATGACATAGATAGATGGGTTCACATACACATAACTTTAACTGCTAAACTGACAAGCTCACGTACAGACTTTACAGAGGCTACTAGTTGATGTAAACAATTGTCAACGTCAAAGGGTGATAATGTGAACCCGATACCTCAGTCCACATAGTATAGCTGGACAAATATTTTCATCATACATGAAAACACATATCACATCCTGAAAGACAAATATTAAACCTGAACCCACAAACGGCCAACATTCAATTTACATCAGCACTGTATATAAACATTTGTGCATGTACATTGACCTATAAATATAGAGATCAAGAACCAAACCGTACAGTGACTCCTACATTGTCCATTGCAAAATAAATTGAAATAATAGTAGTATTCATCTTATGTAACGATCACAGATGCTATGTAACTGGATTATTAACAGAAACATGCCCATCTCTTCTCCACGTTTCCCAATTTACAATTGCTCCAGACACATTAAGCAGGCTACATGATGGTTGTGCGCACCCCACAGCGTAAGATGTCGCGTTGTTTCAAACACTAAAGTTCACTGTCCTCTCCATTATCACATGTCACATCTGCCTGATCATACCCATTATTTCCCTGTAGAATGTCCCTCAGTTCCCACACTCTTGCTCATGTTCATAACATGGCATCCTACACACCACACCTACCCTACAACAAACAGAACAATGGCAGATGTATTACCCCTCACGGCCAAATAATTTCTAACTCTCTTCATTAACCTGTCCCCTCACCAACACATTCTGTCCATGCACCAACATGACCTCACTAACATTTCCTGTGTACGTCCGCAGATACTCTGCTATAGTCCTTGCACGAGGCAAAACCAAACATTAGCTAACACATCCATCTTCATTATTACACATAGCCACCTCTGGAATACAAAATATAAAGGAATCATCACATACAGAGTCATGTGCTGTGACAAACCCCAGCCCAGGCCACACTTACATCACCAGCACACGGTCCAGATCAGGGCTGAGTCACCCCCATGAGGCTACAGCCAGTGCAAGCAACTCAAGGAGAGTATGGAGACCTAGGCAGCCACAACAGACAGTTGAATTCATACCATCACCAAACAGCTCATGTTCAGTACTAGCACTTATCCTGCAAGACCCATTAGTCAGACATGGCCCTGCATTGCTCAGCACATCACAGGTACAATACCCACACTGGGCATTAACGGTCCTGAGACACCACAAGAGGCACCTTACGCCCTAGAGCCCTACCCAAAGCACATCTCATGTGCTAACCCACCACACACCACAGACCCATACACGTCACATCCGGACCCCACACCACATTGGCAATGTTGCTGTCTCAGACACTGCAATGTGCTTATCATCGCTCATACAGTGGTAGCTGCCTGTAGTGTCCCAGGGCGTGATGTGGGGGAGCTCTGTCGGCAGAGACCCTCTGTAGGGACATACAACACAGAACGGGAACATGGTCTGCATTGCTTTACAATGCCGCCAATGGGCCTATTGAAACGCTATCCATCACAGCCTTGTGTCCACACAATCATGTGCATCATTTTCCATGAGCCCCTGTGGCCTGAACAGAGAGGTAGGATATACACACTCGCTCTACATATCTGTTAGTTTTTGCAGATAGGATAAGGGTACACAGAGGGTCCAGCAGGACTATATATTCCTCCATTGCTGGTGCATCTGTGTCATTAGGCAGGTATTGCATACATTAAAGAGAGGTTGCCACATATACATGTATCTTGCAGGTTGTCCCTGTGACCAGCGGCCTATGTGATGAAACATATGTGAGCATTGTATTGTTTGGCTCTCTCTAAAACCCAAACACATAAGCAGAAAGGATGGCCAAAATAAGACCATAACATGTCTAACAGTAGACCAAACTCAGCTAATACACCTCATGCCGAGAGACAGCCAATACATACTCTGCCAACTGTGCACACCACTGTCCTTCGCCAGGTTCTATAAATAGCTGTGTGTTACGTAGCATGCCGCATCCCCTTATTGGCCCTAATGTCGTTAGACGTCAGATGGGCCCCTCTGTTGCTCCCGCTGCTCTGCTGAAACTGACCATGTTTTCTGCACAACACACATGATATGCTCCCCAAACCCTCCTCTGTGTATCATTGATGGTGCATATGTATCACTCAGGTTATCACATATGTGCAGCAGAGGGACACATGTGCAGGTGAGGTGTGTTTTCTCTGCCCTTAACTAACATCACACTGATTCATTCACAAACACTTGTTATGTGGCAGGAATTGTGTTTATCCCTCGACCTGTGTTCCCAATTGTGATGGATTAGGTACACCTTCCTGTGTTAAACACTGCTGTTGTCCATCTGATTTATTTTTGTCTAGTGCATGCTGCACGTCTTCGACACGATGCATATGTGATAGCTCTCATAGTCCAATCCTGTTGCGTCAACAGTAGTATGTGGGTATGTCTCCACAGCCTGTAAATTGCTGTGATGGCATCCCAGATCTACGTGGTGGAATGTGCCCTGTGGGTTAGTCTGCTATTTACTACTGGGGTCATGATGTTTATTGTCACTATCCATGTGTGTAAGGTGGTCTGCCCTATCACATCAGCAATCGTATGGGATGTGCATTACATGTTTGTGTATGGTGCCAGAGTAGTGGAGATGTATCTGATATACCACCCTGTCTCCCATGCACAGGCACTAGACGCATGCTGGACCGTATTCGCCTTGCAGTGGAGCAGAACACCAGGGAGGTGTGTGCTGAGCAGCGGCAATTGCGTGAAGTTGTCCAAAATATGCCGGTACAACGTATATCTGAGGCCCTGGAGGGAATGCTAGAGGTTATGCAACGATGTGCACCTGCACCACCACCAGCACGGGTTCCACACGAGGGTCGTGCACGGGGGAGGAGAGGTTTGGGGGGCCGACGTGTCAGGTGTGGGCGTCCACGTCGCCAATAATGGAAAAACATAGTTTGCTGTATCATTACACTGTAATATATCCTTCTATGTGGCTATGCTCATTTTGATTAAAGATATTTTCAGTTTAACGTAACTCAGAGTTGTTTGTTATGTGTCACATGTGACACATCTGACATAAGCAAATCATATGTAGTGTGTGTGTGAGTTAAATCTTGTTTAATGTAAACTCCAAAACATATACATATATATGTTTATATGCCGTCCTAACTTTGAGGGTACAGCTGCAACAATAAAACGTTTTCTAAACATACATACAGTGTGTGTGTGCAATGAGTGTCCAGGTTGTCACATTTATATCATGGAGTCAGGGGGTGGGAGCCCTATATGAGCCACACACAGGTGATACAGTGCTGGGTGCATTACATGACCCACACACAGGTCCTGAACGACAACGACTTTGCAAAATACAGGTACAATTGTCATGCTACACACATATGTAATGTGTCATGTGCAACATGTTTAGCCACAGCCCTGAGGCTGCAGTGACACAGTCTGCACAGACATCCATGTTGTCACAGGGTGACTATTATGTAAATGGCTCATTTACTTGACATACTCATCACCGTGTGAAATCCATCATATAATACACATTGGTGGCATATGTGTGACCCTTGCCCTTGACCACATCATGAATCACCTGCCTCCCACCCCACTCTAGGGATGCCTGTTTCAGAGGCATACATCGTTCCAAAGCCTATGTTGGAGACTCAAATATGTGCAGACCTCTGTTTCACCTAGGACCTTACCTGTGCCATGTACAGCATTGGGAAAGGTGCAACGTTGCAACAGTTAATGGATAATCATAGTTTAACACACCTACACACATGGTATTTTAGAACACCATAATATCTGGCCAATGCTATCATCAGACACATGTTTACCCAACAGAAATATATGTGCCCACACACATATCCAATGCTGACATCCTCACACATAGACTAGGTGAGACACATGACCCATACAGCTGTTTTCAAAAAATATATTTACTATGTTAGAAAAATATGAGTAACAGAAACTATTTACAAGTTTTGGAAAGGGCAATATACCATAACCCTCCCACCGCCCAAACCATCCTCCCCTCCCCTCCAAATCCCACCCACACATATTACACACACACAAAAATACAAAATCACACATGGGTCCCACCCTCCCCCAGCATGCCCAGAGATGGAGGACAGGGCATCACAGGGCACATGTTGTGACGTTTCAGGTGCAATTACTGGCGCCAGTGACGCCATTGAGGGGGTGGTTGCCGACATGGAAGATGTGCCACCTCGGCAACCACCCTCTCAATCACGGTGGCCAGCCACTGCTGTGAATGACACAGCTGGTGTATCCGTTGCTCCAGTCCATCCAAGGCCGCAGACAGGTGCTCCACGCATCTGCCACCACACACACACATGGTACATGTTGTCTGTGTGGTGCCATCTGCGTAGGACATGTGTGTGGCCCTGGATGGTGGAGGCAACTGTTGTGGCTGGGGGGACCGCTCAGTGGCCTGTGATGCCCTGTCCTCCATGTCACTTTCCCACACACCATCTGGGAAACACTCCCCCCCTGAGCCCTCTCCAACTTCCCCCCCTCAACATCACCTGCACCCTCTCCCAACGCAGGCTCCCCCCCAGACAACCCTTCCAAAAGCCCATTCTGGCCCTCTGGTGTCCTATCTTGCGGGGATGCAGGTATTTGCGCCTCCACCACCAACACCTCCTCCTCCTCCTCCTCCTCCTCCTCCGCCTCCTGCTCCTCCTCCTCCTCCTCCGCCTCCTGCTCCTCCTCCTCCTCCTCCTCCTTCTCCGCCTCCGCCGCCTCCTCCTCCTCCTCGTCCGTGGTGTCCAGAACCACCACCTCTGCATCATGTGGTGTAGGTGTTCTTCTGAAAAGATGTGCAGAGGTGGTGGCCCCATCCTCATTGCTATCACCATCTGTGAAACATAACAGTCATCAGCACGTATGTATGTCAAACATATAGCACTTGCAGATAGGTAGGCAAATCACAGGCATCTGACATAATGGAACATTGGTTACAGATACGTCACTTTCTGAGTATTGTACATCACCCTATTGTTAGTTCTCACCCAGGAGGTGCTGGAGGTAGGTTGCATGGTGGAGACGCAGCTCCCTGCCTTTCTTCCGGAGATCCTCAATCTGTAGATAAGCAAGGAAAAGGTAAGGGCATCAGTGACTGGTCACCTTTTTCTACTTGTGGGACTTTCCCCCCCCCCCCCCAATCATTGTGCATAGAGTCTTAATGCTTCTGCCACACTGCTGGGTGTGTGTGTCTCTCTTGTCCAGCATAGTTAATCCCCTATCAGTAGGCATTCCCATGGGCAAAAGGCATATGTAATGACATGTGTTTACTGCTGGTGGCAAGGGAGCATGTGCGTCACAGCTGACACGCATAACTTGTGACGGTGTATGGGAGCATCCCACGTTGTGAATGCGCTGCCCTCACCCCTGTCAAACATGTCTCTCACCAGTCACGTATACAGCTTACACAGGGACCAACAATGAGACACATAGTGGGAGAGTGACACGGACAGAGAGAGCCCCCCCCTCCAAGGGGGGTTGGGTGGGTTTTGACCTCCTGAAGCTGCTGTTCCAGCAGTAAACCTCAGACAGGGATTTAGCTATGCTGTCTTCAGATTCACACAACACATGGGCAAACATCTGGCAACACCGTCTTTTTAAATGCTAATGTGTTGCGACACGTGTGTGGATGGACTGTGGCTGGCCTCCTTTTTCACCACATATCTCTATAGCATCCTGTGTGTGTGGCAGCTAGACGTGGGTGACATATTTTGGGTGTGTGGCAAAACAGCCAGACCAACCGGGGCATGCCTGGAGGTGCCTTCCAGCAAACCTACATGGAGCCTGAGTGGAAGAGTACGGATGTTTTTTGCATATTCATATCTCATAATGGCCTTTTGACAGCTAGGGGTGGTCTTACAACGTAACATGCACCTTTTAGGATCATGGTTCACGTTTGTGGGTGTGTTGGCTAAGTTCATCTGTGTACATTGTGGCATTCAGGTGAACAGACACACATCACAAAGGACAATAACACACGTGTGTCACTACAATAGCTGATGTTTTGCCTGAACAGCCACAGTGACATGCTTGATGTGTGAAACAGCTTGACTTGGAAAAGGCATATTGCACAGGCAACATCACCGCACACATGCACATCATTTAGCTTATGATGTGATCATAACGCTACACTGTTTTTATTTTTTCTAAGCATCCTGTGTTGTCATCAATTTACACACACATGGCAGGCCTACATCCCTTTTTCCTAACAACGTTTAGTGGTCATACTACCATCTTAATTTGTTCCATTGTGTGTGCACATGTTTGCGCTGACACCTGTACCCTGTGTATTTGGCACCCTCCGCACATCCTGGTACTACCCTGTCCCCCACTTGCATGACCTTGACACAACATGCCACAGGTTGTTGCAACATGATGATGTCCATGATAGTCACAGTTAGGCAGCATGTGATGTGTCCCACACATCAATGTTCATATGCTCTGTATACATCCCAGTATTCACCCCCAATGGGAACCTGATGTGCCATCAATCATAGGCTGTGTTTATTTAGATGAAACATTGTGTGGGTGGTCCTACTGAGCTTGGCAGGGGAAAGAAACCTTAACTTTCATCTTTGACAGGGCCCACAATATGTATGTTTGGACCACTAGTTCCATTGTGTGAGTTGTGTCTCATGGGGAACCTGGTTGCTCTGTGCAAATTACATTGGACACAGTTGCGCACACCATAATGTGGGGGAGGGGGGGGAATTAATCCTCAGTGGTCTATGTTATGTTGTTATCCTCATGTGACCTGGCTCAGCTTGCCTGACAGCATGTGTTTACTAACATCAATAGCACCAGGGGACATAATAACATAACAGGTATTTGCTACAATGCTTAATTAAATGGTGTATGTGTGTTCTCCAGCCACAACAGTTGCATGTATCATTGAAACACCATCTGTGATCTGAATGTGTCTGCTGGTGTTGAGGTTATATTAGGTGGCAAGGTGTTGGTCCTGTGTATTATTGACGGTATGGGGACATGGTAATGCTACAGGTATTTGCTAACACATGTCATGGCTCATGGGGATGGGGTGCATATACGCACATTAACCTCTGAAGCTAGCATATCATCCGGGAACATCACACACATGTGTGCTGAGATGTTATTCTCACAGACTATGGTGTAGTTGCAACGTACCTGCCATGAATTAAACCACCTTAGCTTATGAACATACACACCAGAACAAATGTTGATCTTGCCCCCTGTGGGTTGGGGGTCCTACCACAGATCATCAGCTGCATACACCTTTGAAGAAGGGTCACTAACACGACCCATTACGCAGCTCACAGGACTCCTGGGGATAGGGAGAATGCATATAACGTGTTAGTCACAAACAACCATATCCCCATGGTGTCAAATGGGCCACTGGGATGGGCATCCTTGACTCCAGGTGATATGGAGGAAAAAGCAAACCGTCAATTGACACACAACCGTATCCCCATGGTGCCAGATGGGCCACTGCGATGGCCCTCCTGGACTCCAGGGGATAGGGTGCAAAATGCAACGTGTTAGGTAACACACAACCGTATCCCCATGGTGCCAGATGGGCCACTGCGATGGCCCTCCTCGACTCCAGGGGATAGGGTGCAAAAAGCAACTTGTTAGGTAACACACAACCGTATCCCCATGGTGCCAGATGGGCCACTGCGATGGCCCTCCTCGACTCCAGGGGATAGGGTGCAAAACGCAACGTGTTAGGTAACACACAACCGTATCCCCATGGTGCCAGATGGGCCACTGCGATGGCCCTCCTCGACTCCAGGGGATAGGGTGCAAAAAGCAACTTGTTAGGTAACACACAACCGTATCCCCATGGTGCCAGATGGGCCACTGCGATGGCCCTCCTCGACTCCAGGGGATAGGGTGCAAAACGCAACGTGTTAGGTAACACACAACCGTATCCCCATGGTGCCAGATGGGCCACTGCGATGGCCCTCCTCGACTCCAGGGGATAGGGTGCAAAAAGCAACTTGTTAGGTAACACACAACCGTATCCCCATGGTGCCAGATGGGCCACTGCGATGGCCCTCCTCGACTCCAGGGGATAGGGTGCAAAAAGCAAACTGTTAGGTGACACACAACCATATCCCCATGTTGCCAGATGGGCCACTGCGA
Source organism: Ichthyophis bannanicus (assembly GCA_033557465.1). Taxonomy (NCBI): domain Eukaryota; kingdom Metazoa; phylum Chordata; class Amphibia; order Gymnophiona; family Ichthyophiidae; genus Ichthyophis; species Ichthyophis bannanicus. The sequence continues at coordinate 33,584,169 of CM066035.1, read as the reverse complement.
TGGAACTCCTCGACTCCAGGGGATAGGGTGTATGTCTTAACTTTGCATATGCACACACAAGCATTACCCCAGGGTGATTCTTAGCCTACTGGGAGGGTCTGTCTGGACCCCTGGACATTGGGAGGACGTTTTCAATGTCTGACAGCACACACAGACCAATAGCACAAGGATGACAGCAAGCCCACTGTGATGGGCTCTCTGACCTCCTGGTGATGGGGTGGATGTGTGACAGTGGGTGGGCACACACAAGCATTACCCCAGGGTGATTTATAGCCTAATGGGAGGATCTGTTTGGACCCCTGGACATTGGGAGGATTTTTTCAAAGTATGACAGCACACACAGACCAATAGCACAAGGATGACAGCAAGCCCACTGTGATGGTCTCTCTGTCCTCCTGGTGTTAGGGTGGATGTGTGACAGTGGGTGGGCACACACAAGCATTACCCCAGGGTGATTGTTAGCCTACTGGGAGGATCTGTTTGGACCCCTGAACATTGTGAGGATTATTTACATGTCTGACAGCACACACAGACCAATAGCACAAGGATGACAGCAAGCCCACTGTGATGGTCTCTCTGTCCTCCTGGTGTTAGGGTGGATGTGTGACAGTGGGTGGGCACACACAAGCATTACCCCAGGGTGATTTATAGCCTAATGGGAGGATCTGTTTGGACCCCTGAACATTGTGAGGATTATTTAAATGTATGACAGCACACACAGACCAATAGCACAAGGATGACAGCAAGCCCACTGTGATGGTCTCTCTGACCTCCTGGTGATGGGGTGGATGTGTGACAGTGTGTGGGCACACACAAGCATTACCCCAGGGTGATTTATAGCCTAATGGGAGGATCTGTTTGGACCCCTGGACATTGTGAGGATTATTTAAATGTCTGACAGCACACACAGACCAATAGCACAAGGATGACAGCAAGCCCACTGTGATGGTCTCTCTGACCTCCTGGTGATGGGGTGGATGTGTGACAGTGGGTGGGCACACACAAGCATTACCCCAGGGTGATTCTTAGCCTACTGGGAGGATCTGTCTGGACCCCTGGACATTGGGAGGAAGTTTTCAATGTCTGACAGCACACACAGACCAATAGCACAAGGATGACAGCAAGCCCACTGTGATGGGCTCTCTGTCCTCCTGGTGTTAGGGTGGATGTGTGACAGTGTGTGGGCACACACAAGCATTACCCCAGGGTGATTGTTAGCCTACTGGGTGGATCTGTTTGGACCCCTGAACATTGTGAGGATTATTTACATGTCTGACAGCACACACAGACCAATAGCACAAGGATGACAGCAAGCCCACTGTGATGGGCTCTCTGTCCTCCTGGTGTTAGGGTGGATGTGTGACAGTGGGTGGGCACACACAAGCATTACCCCAGGGTGATTGTTAGCCTACTGGGAGGATCTGTTTGGACCCCTGAACATTGTGAGGATTATTTACATGTCTGACAGCACACACAGACCAATAGCACAAGGATGACAGCAAGCCCACTGTGATGGGCTCTCTGTCCTCCTGGTGTTAGGGTGGATGTGTGACAGTGGGTGGGCACACACAAGCATTACCCCAGGGTGATTGTTAGCCTACTGGGTGGATCTGTTTGGACCCCTGAACATTGTGAGGATTATTTACATGTCTGACAGCACACACAGACCAATAGCACAAGGATGACAGCAAGCCCACTGTGATGGGCTCTCTGTCCTCCTGGTGTTAGGGTGGCTGTGTGACAGTGGGTGGGCACACACACGCATTACCCCAGGGTGATTGTTAGCCTACTGGGAGGATCTGTTTGGACCCCTGAACATTGTGAGGATTATTTACATGTCTGACAGCACACACAGACCAATAGCACAAGGATGACAGCAAGCCCACTGTGATGGGCTCTCTGTCCTCCTGGTGTTAGGGTGGATGTGTGACAGTGGGTGGGCACACACAAGCATTACCCCAGGGTGATTGTTAGCCTACTGGGTGGATCTGTTTGGACCCCTGAACATTGTGAGGATTATTTACATGTCTGACAGCACACACAGACCAATAGCACAAGGATGACAGCAAGCCCACTGTGATGGGCTCTCTGTCCTCCTGGTGTTAGGGTGGATGTGTGACAGTGGGTGGGCACACACAAGCATTACCCCAGGGTGATTTATAGCCTAATGGGAGGATCTGTTTGGACCCCTGGACATTGGGAGGATTTTTTCAAAGTATGACAGCACACACAGACCAATAGCACAAGGATGACAGCAAGCCCACTGTGATGGTCTCTCTGACCTCCTGGTGATGGGGTGGATGTGTGACAGTGGGTGGGCACACACAAGCATTACCCCAGGGTGATTTATAGCCTAATGGGAGGATCTGTTTGGACCCCTGGACATTGTGAGGATTTTTTAAATGTATGACAGCACACACAGACCAATATCACATGGATGACAGCAAGCCCACTGTGATGGTCTCTCTGACCTCCTGGTGATGGGGTGGATGTGTGACAATGTGTGGGCACACACAAGCATTACCCCAGGGTGATTTATAGCCTAATGGGAGGATCTGTTTGGACCCCTGGACATTGTGAGGATTATTTAAATGTCTGACAGCACACACAGACCAATAGCACAAGGATGACAGCAAGCCCACTGTGATGGTCTCTCTGACCTCCTGGTGATGGGGTGGATGTGTGACAGTGGGTGGGCACACACAAGCATTACCCCAGGGTGATTTATAGCCTAATGGGAGGATCTGTTTGGACCCCTGAACATTGTGAGGATTATTTAAATGTCTGACAGCACACACAGACCAATAGCACAAGGATGACAGCAAGCCCACTGTGATGGTCTCTCTGACCTCCTGGTGATGGGGTGGATGTGTGACAGTGGGTGGGCACACACAAGCATTACCCCAGGGTGATTGTTAGCCTACTGGGAGGATCTGTTTGGACCCCTGAACATTGTGAGGATTATTTACATGTCTGACAGCACACACAGACCAATAGCACAAGGATGACAGCAAGCCCACTGTGATGGGCTCTCTGACCTCCTGGTGATGGGGTGGATGTGTGACAGTGGGTGGGCACACACAAGCATTACCCCAGGGTGATTCTTAGCCTACTGGGAGGATCTGTCTGGACCCCTGGACATTGGGAGGACGTTTTCAATGTCTGACAGCACACACAGACCAATAGCACAAGGATGACAGCAAGCCCACTGTGATGGTCTCTCTGTCCTCCTGGTGTTAGGGTGGATGTGTGACAGTGGGTGGGCACACACAAGCATTACCCCAGGGTGATTGTTAGCCTACTGGGAGGATCTGTTTGGACCCCTGAACATTGTGAGAATTATTTACATGTCTGACAGCACACACAGACCAATAGCACAAGGATGACAGCAAGCCCACTGTGATGGGCTCTCTGTCCTCCTGGTGTTAGGGTGGATGTGTGACAGTGTGTGGGCACACACAAGCATTACCCCAGGGTGATTTATAGCCTAATGGGAGGATCTGTTTAGACCCCTGAACATTGTGAGGATTATTTACATGTCTGACAGCACACACAGACCAATAGCACAAGGATGACAGCAAGCCCACTGTGATGGGCTCTCTGTCCTCCTGGTGTTAGGGTGGATGTGTGACAGTGTGTGGGCACACACAAGCATTACCCCAGGGTGATTTATAGCCTAATGGGAGGATCTGTTTGGACCCCTGGACATTGGGAGGATTTTTTCAAAGTATGACAGCACACACAGACCAATAGCACAAGGATGACAGCAAGCCCACTGTGATGGTCTCTCTGACCTCCTGGTGATGGGGTGGATGTGTGACAATGTGTGGGCACACACAAGCATTACCCCAGGGTGATTTATAGCCTAATGGGAGGATCTGTTTGGACCCCTGGACATTGTGAGGATTATTTAAATGTCTGACAGCACACACAGACCAATAGCACAAGGATGACAGCAAGCCCACTGTGATGGTCTCTCTGACCTCCTGGTGATGGGGTGGATGTGTGACAGTGGGTGGGCACACACAAGCATTACCCCAGGGTGATTTATAGCCTAATGGGAGGATCTGTTTGGACCCCTGAACATTGTGAGGATTATTTAAATGTCTGACAGCACACACAGACCAATAGCACAAGGATGACAGCAAGCCCACTGTGATGGTCTCTCTGACCTCCTGGTGATGGGGTGGATGTGTGACAGTGGGTGGGCACACACAAGCATTACCCCAGGGTGATTCTTAGCCTACTGGGAGGATCTGTCTGGACCCCTGGACATTGAGAGGAAGTTTTCAATGTCTGACAGCACACACAGACCAATAGCACAAGGATGACAGCAAGCCCACTGTGATGGGCTCTCTGTCCTCCTGGTGTTAGGGTGGATGTGTGACAGTGTGTGGGCACACACAAGCATTACCCCAGGGTGATTGTTAGCCTACTGGGTGGATCTGTTTGGACCCCTGAACATTGTGAGGATTATTTACATGTCTGACAGCACACACAGACCAATAGCACAAGGATGACAGCAAGCCCACTGTGATGGGCTCTCTGTCCTCCTGGTGTTAGGGTGGATGTGTGACAGTGGGTGGGCACACACAAGCATTACCCCAGGGTGATTGTTAGCCTACTGGGAGGATCTGTTTGGACCCCTGAACATTGTGAGGATTATTTACATGTCTGACAGCACACACAGACCAATAGCACAAGGATGACAGCAAGCCCACTGTGATGGGCTCTCTGTCCTCCTGGTGTTAGGGTGGATGTGTGACAGTGGGTGGGCACACACAAGCATTACCCCAGGGTGATTGTTAGCCTACTGGGTGGATCTGTTTGGACCCCTGAACATTGTGAGGATTATTTACATGTCTGACAGCACACACAGACCAATAGCACAAGGATGACAGCAAGCCCACTGTGATGGGCTCTCTGTCCTCCTGGTGTTAGGGTGGCTGTGTGACAGTGGGTGGGCACACACACGCATTACCCCAGGGTGATTGTTAGCCTACTGGGAGGATCTGTTTGGACCCCTGAACATTGTGAGGATTATTTACATGTCTGACAGCACACACAGACCAATAGCACAAGGATGACAGCAAGCCCACTGTGATGGGCTCTCTGTCCTCCTGGTGTTAGGGTGGATGTGTGACAGTGGGTGGGCACACACACGCATTACCCCAGGGTGATTGTTAGCCTACTGGGTGGATCTGTTTGGACCCCTGAACATTGTGAGGATTATTTACATGTCTGACAGCACACACAGACCAATAGCACAAGGATGACAGCAAGCCCACTGTGATGGGCTCTCTGTCCTCCTGGTGTTAGGGTGGATGTTTGACAGTGGGTGGGCACACACAAGCATTACCCCAGGGTGATTGTTAGCCTACTGGGAGGATCTGTTTGGACACCTGCACATTGGTGGGAGATTTTCAAAGTCTGACAGCACACAGACCAATAGCACAGGGATGACAGCAAGCCCACTGTGATGGGCTCTGAGGAGCCATGCAGATAGGCATGTGATTTGCAATTCATGACCAATAGAGCCCATATCACTTGAGTGAGTCACATACCATTAATGTTATGTTTCACATATACTTGTGCTGGTCCCAAGGTGTTTTGTTCAAGGTACAAATGACACCATATCCATATGTTGTTGGATATATTTACATATGCTGATGTAAGGTATTACGCAGTTACAGTATGTTGATGCACAGCCACAGCAGCAGCTCACATGTCACAAGGTTAGCATCTTAACCTCTTTGACCATTTACATCCACACCAGGGTGCAGGACAACACAGTCACAAGTGATACAGATACATTATGGTATGTCTTCTCATCTTCTGCACAGTTTTCACTCATAGTACCTCAACACAACAGCATGGACATTTGCAATGAGCACAGGCTACATATATGATTCTTAAGACCTGGCCCTATACACTTACCTCCCTTGGGTAGTCAGCTTCTCTATTGAAACGTCTTTGTAGACGTTGCCATGCCCTAAGTACCTTGGAGCTGTCCCTCTGCCCGGTGGTGCCAGGGAAGAGTTTCTGCTGGCATGGTGCAATGAGGCGAGACAGGTACCTGAGCTCACGGAGGGTGAAGGAGGGCTTCCTTGCTCTGGGCGCCATTTTCAGATATTATCACCTGATTGCACGCAGCGGGCTTCTCGCGCATGCGCATTGCAACTTGCGCAACGATTTACGTGCAACTGCGCCACTCATGTGGCGCAGGTCAGACATGTATTGCGTCCATGTGCGTGACAAACTACGTGCATGTGGCCTACGCAGCTGGCGCATGTTGCCGTTAGTGCACGTGCAACTCCGCCACGCAAATGCAGAAATTGTCGCAAAAAAGGGCACACATGCGCAACACACATTATACACTGCTATGTGTCTTTTTTTAAAAACTCAAACAAAACATTTCAGATTGTTATTGTGTATACACATTTTGGACTTAAACCTACCAACACCTGCACAATGGTTCTTAGCCTTTTGTGTGATGTCATGTGCTATGTCTTTCACAGTGGAATGACTGCCAATACCGCAGATAAAATAGCAATGTCTGCTTAGAAAACATCAATGTGGGCTATCAGTCACCATGCTAATATTTTTGGGTGTGCTTACACCATTTAATATAGTCTCCCGATCCACACAGGTTAAGGAAGGCCATCACAGGGGCTATCATCAAAAGGGTATATAGAACGTTCCACATTCCTCCTTATTTCTAAACACCACCAAAATATTGTCATTTAGACAAATCTTTGTTGTTGTTGAGAATCAAGGGTGAATGTGACACATTCTATCTAGCCTTTCAAGGTCTGGGACATGTGTACCTTGGAGAATGACAATCTTATATGACAGAGGTGTAAGGCCGGGGTCTCCAAATCAAGACCTTGAGGGCCACAAACCAGTTACGTTGGCAAACTATCTCTAATGCATATATATCTGATGCCAATTCATAATGGATATCCTGAAAACCTGACTGGCCTGGCGTTCCCCGAGGAATGGGTTGATAAACACTGCCCTTTATACTAACACACCCCTGGCTGCATACATTGGGACCGAGGACCACCACATGACCTTTTTCCCTTTTTTATAATGATAGGCTCAAAACAAAGATACCCATGATGCACTGCACATGCAAAAAAGCAGTCCAGACATAACATTCAGATGTGTTATGAGGGCAATGAACCCACTCATCCTGATACTTTTAAATAAGCATGTAGATCAATGACATAGAGCTTATACTGAGGATCACATTGTGCAGGCCCTGGTCTCACCCTGAGAGTGAGAGGGGAGACACAACACCATGTCCAAGGCAACAAGATAAGCTAAGCTAGTCTATGTTGTGTGTACACATCAGTGACTGTGTCTGATGGGTAGGTCTTCTAGATCCATTGCTAACTACACTTGTGTCCATCTCTTATTTGTGTGTCAGGTTTATACATTTTATAATTTTATGATAACACATTGTACATATTCTGTGTGTTACACAGCAACACATTAATTAGGTTAGTTTAGTAAAGGGGGGGAGAAGTTGTTTGAAATACATAGACAGATTATTTTACAACAACACCAAAACTGAGCAATACAACTCATGGTCACCCAGAAACACATCCACCTTCACTACAATGGTGGTGCTTGAGGAAAATGTAAACCTGCCTACAGCTGATGGAGTGACACCAGCTAAGAGGGTCCATGCATTTATGTGAACATCCAGACCACACAGTAGGCCTGGAAATGCTCAGCAGACCACCAAAGCACACATTCACCAGCCTCAAAAGCACAAACACTGCACCCTTCTAGGTGTGGCAGCCTTGTACATACTAGGTGGCAGCAAACTGCTAGCTCATCCATAGTGCATATTACTGGTGAATAGGTGTGGACCACAAACTGGGATGTCTGCACACCCACAAAGCAGCTAAGCTAGTGATTGGGCCCCAAAAGGAAACCCATACATATCACTTGCAGAAGATGTGGATTACACTATGGCTGACCTAGCCATGTCATGCTAACTGCTCAGATAGGGTGAAATTGAACTTCGAGCAAGACATGCAGGGGCTACCATGTCCATGTTGCTGATGGTGCACACTACAATGTCCAATACATTGACTAATGATCTATCCTCATGCATCATGGCAAAGGCAGCCTGTCTGAGGTATGCCCACAATACCTTGCTCCTCATTATGCACATAGACAAGCTAGCAATGGACACAGAGCAAACATTGTGCGCTGAGTAATATGTTTAACAAATCACACACTGGATGGACAGGCACACATTCACACACCTATGCCATCACTGTGCCAATATAGCTTGCTTTTGCAGTCTCGGACATCTGAGCAGTCCTGGACCCAGTACAGGCATGGCAATGGTATGGCATACTGTTGGTGTCACAACACAGGGTGGTGAACATTGTAATGTTTATTGTAAATGCAACTCAGGGTTCCTGTGTTGTATGGTTGATGTTGGATGTAAACCGCTCTGATCTAGAATAGAGCGGTATAGAAGAACTGTTAAATAAATAAATAAATAAATAAAAAATGCACCTGACCTGAGACACACTTCCCAAACATCTGACATATTGGTGTTCTAATGCTCACTAACCATATTGTGCTTGACGTTGGCATTGATCTATGTAACCTTTCACATCTACACGTTGATATATGTTTACTGTTTTTCATGGTTTATGGTGACAGTGCTACGGTGTGCACGTACTAGTTATTTGAGATGTACAGAAGGGCCAATATCATGACTGTCCTGTAGTGTTTGGTTAATGGAGCCTGTGTCTCTGCACATTTATGCTCCTGTTGGTTGATACTCTCAGCCTGAGGTCCCCAACTCCAGTCGTGTTGCCCCACACACTGATCATGTTTTGCAACTGTGCCTCAGGAATATGCATGAGATACATCTGCAAACCATGGAGCAGCATATGGACATGGAGAGACACATCTTTATTTCCCACTTCATAAGATGTAAATGATTTGTGACACTCCAGGACTGCATTTGGGGAATCTGCTCTATGTAATACAGATGTTTCTAATTTCTGTACACTTTCATGTAAAATATAGAGGTTTTACACATGTGTGCATTATCTGCACTACAGGATCTTTTATTTTCTAAATACTTGCATGGTGTGACAATTGAGGGGACTGTGTTGGCTGAGCAGACACACGAGATTTGAACATGTGACTTTCTGCTCCTGTAGTCACTGCCTGTGTGCTTTGCACCACCATCTTGACACAGGGGCAGTGCATTCCCAGGAAAATACATGGCTGTTTCTCAGACAGACCCTGTCACTTGCAGTGCACAGCGCCCACTTAATACAGACCAGGCCTTGGTGTGATGTGCACAGCTGCCAACAGTTCCCCTGCCATCACCATGCTCACATTGCCTTATATTGGCGCATGCACAGCAGATGCACAATCAGTGACCCTCCAGAGGTGCATTTCTTGGAATCTACTGTAGAGGATGCACATGTTTATTTGGTGTGTGGTGTTGAAGGGAAACCAAAGAAATAATTTATATCACAATATCTGGATTATCTGCCACAAAGGTTCTGTCTTACATGCCATGTTCCAAAGTGGTTCCATTCTGGGGGCTCGTTTGGCAGGAAGCACAGACAAAATTTGAACCTCTGACCTTCTGTTCGTGTAAACACTGACTGTGTGCACTGGACCACGGTTTTGCCACATCATGGCTGCATTCCCTGGGGAATCCATGGCTGTACATCCAATATAGGCTGTCTGGTGTGGTGGCCAGGGCCAGCCTACACACACCTAAGGCACTGTCTGTTGTGGCTTGCTGCCATTGCCCCCTCCATCACTTGTACACCTCGCACAACATGACGACATGTCGTTATCTGGAAAAACACATATAGCTTCATTGCATTGTGCCACTCCAGGACTGAGTTGTGAGGACTTGCCTGTACCTAATGCCCATTTTGGGGGGGGGGGGGCACGGTGTTAGGTAAAACACTGGTTTTGGAAACATGATTATTTACTCTGCCATCACTGAGTGTCTTCACTTTCTGTGTTTGGTGGTGGGAACAAAATATATGTGCAGGATTAGCAGTGGGCCCAACTAGGCTTTGAACCTGTGACCTTCTGTTCTTGCATGCACTGTCTGTGTGCTTTGCACCACTGTCTAGTCACAGATTGGGTGATTTCCCTGGGAGGCTCATGACTGTGCATACAGCAGGGCCTGTCTGTTGCAGTGCACGGTGACAGACAACACATGGCTAGGTCACTGTTCTCTGGGGATGGCAGCCACTGCCTCCTGCACCACATGTACTCGTCTGCAAACATGGTGGCATGTCCTTCTCTCAGAAAACTCTACAAATTACCTGATTGCATTCTGGCATTACAGTAATGCATGTGGGGGATTTTGCTGTAAGTGAGGACCATTGTTGTGGGGTGTGTGCGGTGTTGGTTAACATATAGGTTTTTTCAACATGCTTATGTTCCCTGCAATACAGGGGTGTCTGTGCCATCTTTGTTTCGTGATGGATAAAATTTACAAACTGGTCTGGCAAATGTACCATCTGGGATTTGAACCTCTGGTCTTTGAGGTACTGTATCTGTCTGCTGCACCACACAGACTGTGCACTCCCTGGAGATAGTACACCTAGCAGGATGATGTCACAAACCCTGCTGTGCGCATATTTACTGTGGGCTCCTTCAACCACTGTCAGGACAAACGTGAAAATAAAACACACGAAGGGCCACAGAACAATGGGGAAAAACATATACACAAGCAAGGCAACAGTGATATTAATGGCCAACCATTGCATACACTAACGGGACATCTGCAAAGTAAACGCCTGCTTTTTGGAACACTCTCCGCTCCCAACACCTTTCCAGAGGTAAATTTTTATTTTGTGCTTTCCTGGGTGTGTATTTTATTTTTCAACATTTCTATAACTGTTCCACAGCTGACATAATCTTTATCATATTTTTGTGCTGCTCATTTTTATTTTAAATTGCAGTTTTGTGCTGTACACATGGATCACATTGCTGACGTTTTGCAGGTTTCCCCGGGTTTCCTGTACATTGCTGACGGAAATGGTTTCTCTTCCCTTTAAATGCTTTCTAGCGCGAGTATTTCACTCGCGGTAGTTTTCACATGCAAATTCGGGCCCGATACCATGCGGGGAGGCTCTCCCCTCCCACTCTCCACCCATTGACCCCGTCCCTCCGCCCCTCCGGAGCCTTCCTCCGCCCTCCTTTCGCCGTTCTACGCCTCTATCGGACATTTGCGGCCACGCACTTGTACGGGGCCCGTTAGTGAGCCGCGTACCTGTGCGGGAGTGACACGCACGTGTGCGGGGCGTTTAAATGCGTTTCTGCGTGTTTCAGTGCTGCGTTGCCGTGCGCTATTTTGCGAAGCGGTATTTTGCGGACTTTAGTAAACATGCCTGATAGTAACATAGTACATGACGGCAGATAAAGACCAGTATGGTCCATCTAGTCTGCCCAGCAAGGCGGCAAGAGTAGGTGCACTTGCTGCTCCGTGCAGGTCACCTCTCCCCATGCCTTTTTTTAGGGGTGTACCCACCGCTCCGTGTAGGTCACCCCTATTTGTTCAGATAAAAGAGATAGTTATGCTTATTTTGATTTTATCCTGTTGCTATAAAGGGATCTACTATGTCTGTCCCATGCCATTTTGAATTCTGTTACTGTATTTGCCACCATCACTTCCATCGGGAGGATATTCCAAGCATCCACCACCCTTTCAGTGAAAAAGTATTTCCTGACATTGCTTTTCAGCTTACCCCTTACAGCTTCATGATATGCCCTCTAGTTTTACAGCTTTCCTGTCTTTGGAAGAGGTTTGTTTGTCCATTAATACTCTTTAAGTATTTAAAGGTCTGAATCATATCTCCCCTGTCCCTCCTCTCCTCCAGAGTGTACATATTTAGGTCTTCAAGTCTCTTCTCATAAGTCTTATGATGCAGGCTCCAAATCATTTTGATCACCTTCCTCTCAACCGCCTCCAGCCTTTTTATATCCTTTGCGAGATACGGTCTCCAAAATTGAACACAATATTCCAAGTGAAGCCTCACCAGCGACTTGTACAGTGGCATTAGTACCTCTTCCTTTCTGCTGGTAATTGCTCTCTGTATGCAACCCAGCATCCTTCTGGCTTTTGCCATCACCTTATCACACTGTTTTGCCACCTTGAGATTCTCAGAAACAATCATACTGAGGTCTTTCTCTTTGTCCGTGCACATCAATCTCTCACCCTCTATCACATACAATCCCCTTGGATTTCTGCTTCCCAAGTGCATGACATTAAATCTTAACTGCCAAGCATTAAACCATTCTTCCAGCTTTCTAGATCTTTCCTCGTGTTCTCCACTCCCTGAGGGGAGTCCACTCTGTTGCAAATTTTGGTGTCATCTGGAAAAAGACAGACTTTTCCATTCAGCCCTTCAGCAATATCACTTACGAATACAGAAATAACTTTTCCTTTGATGCAGGTTAATCAGAAATAACTCATTCTGGGACATTTGAAATTTTTGCATTTTATCTGTTGAATCATATACAAGATGATTTGAGACTGAATTTTAGCATTTTAATTTTTTGGAAGCTTTTAAAAGCATATTTAGATTGTTTTGATACAGATGTGTGAACATCTTTGTTAATATTTTGTATGTTTTATAATACTATGGGGATTATTTTAGAAGCTGTATTTCTGCTTTGGATGTCGAAAAATGAGCACATAGATGTCCAAATCTGAAAGATGTCCCCAGAACATTTTAGAAACTGGTTTTAGAGACACTGGAACGAGAACATCCATGTTGGAACAGTGGCATGGTGGACGAATGTCTAGGGCATTCCCAGGAACCTGGATATCTGCGATGAAATCTTAGAAATGTCCCAACCCTTATCTCTATTAAGGACATTAGCTGCTACTGTTGGGCTATCACAAGACTAATGCCACGCAGTAGCAGCCAACCCAAGAAAAAATCACATATCACAGGCAGTTTTCCGTGATATCTAGTATTTACACAGTGAATGTCTCCTGGGGCAGGATCGGAGTGGGCAGTGGGGGTGGCCATGGTCGGCATCCACCACACAAAAAATATTTTGTGCAGTGGCTGCCAAAATTGGGCATCCGATCTCCTATGTGCAGACAATAAGGGCCTGATTCCGAATGGGGAACATCCTACCTGCCCGGATCTGGAAAGGCTGGTCTAGACCCCGATTCAGAGCCCACGGGAGCTAGACATTTCCGCATAATCAGAATCGGGTCTAGATGGCCGGCACATGCCTGCATGGGCAGGCTTTCCCCTGATTCTGTTCTACCGGACATCCAATCTTCTCCCTGCACAGGCCTGCCCCGGCTCCTACATGGAGCTGTGGTGTCATGACAATCCTGTTGCCATGGTACCACGGCTCCACTAAGGAGCCACAATCCCCAGATGGCCACAACAAAGTTCTTTCTCCACAGCCTGACCCCTGATGCAGCCTTCCAAAGGCAGGTTTGGGCTTCAGGGAAGTTCCTGCACCCCCTTGCCTCACTGACCTGGCCCTGTGCCACCATCCCCTGATGTCCAGGGAGATTTATTCCACCTCCGAGGTGGAATAAGTCCCCCATCCATGTTGGCGATCCCGGACATACAGGGACAACCTCAGGATTGGCTCAGTACATCTGGGTTTGTATCCCTGCCCACTGCCCACCCTCGCTCCTCCCTCGGCCCGCCCCCTTCCACTCACATCCAGAGCTCCCCGCACATCTCCTATATATGTGCGGGGATCTTTCGGCAAAAGATACTGTCTCTGGAAATTAGCGGGAATTTAACTACTGCCCAATATCCAGCATTCCATTTCTATCCAAAATAATTGTGAGGATTGTTCAGAGACAACTCCAGGACCACATTGACCTACACGCCCCTCTCGATCCTCATCAACATGGTTTTCGCCCAGATCATAGCATAGAAATTCTACTCAGTCCAACAAAGAGACGTGGATAGCAGGGAAGGTGACGTATAATCAACCTTTATTGAACCAACATCAGCCACTTGGCCCAACACAGGCCGTGTTTCGGAAATCCCTTCTTCAGGGGCTAAAATGGCTAAAAACAAATTGTAAATAAATTATAAATAAAACAACACAAAAGTTCTTTAAAAACAGTTAAAACAAACAGGCTCAAACAGTGAACATGAATGAATGTATAATATGTGAAAAATATATAAAGCAATCTATATATATTTTTGTCACTCTTCTTAAATGATGGAACGAATAAGTACGGCTAACATAAAAACAAAAGAGCTAAAAGGAAAGGTTAAAATCCGGTTAGAAATTGTAACAAAAACAGTAAAAGTATAAAATTAATTAAATAATGTATCCAAAAAGACATATAAATTACACATACCTGAGTCACTAAACTGTATGACTTAATCAAACAGGAGTATAAAAATATTTGTGTCCTCAAAAAATAAGCTAAATAAAAACAAACAATGAAATAGTAAACATACCAATAACAAGATGCTTTATAACTTAATTAAAAGACATCATTGAGTAAACACTTAAAAAGTACAATTATATAAATAAATAAAATATAAAGATCCATGTATCTTACAACAACAATTATTAAAATGAAATATAATATTAATCAATGAAAAATAATACATGAATATGAATCAACCAAGGTGTAAGAGAGATGAAGACGACCCATATATATCAATTCTTAATGAATGGTAGAATAAAAGGATAAAAAAAGGGATAAAAAAATAATAACTATATTACCCGACCATGAATAATGTTCCTATGGGTATAATTGTGCAATCTATGAAATATGACTAAAATAATGACATGTATAGTATGACTCTTTGACAAAATTGTAGTGCAAAAGATGGAATAGAGTGAATAAACGAACCAACAAGTGAAACTTAGGGGTATGTTTACTAAAGTGCATTAATCGTGCATAACGCGCGTAAAGTACATTTAACGATCGTTCGCACGGCTGAACGCGCGTTGTGACGTGCGAGCGACCGTTAAACGTACCCTACGCGCGTTAACAGCAGTTAACGATCGTAAACCTCTGCGGCGCGTTAAAACAACGCAGAAGGTGGAGAGTGGGCGGAGAGAAGGGGTCAATGGGCGGAGAATGGGCGGGGAGAGGCTCCCCCCATACTAACGCGATGAAATGCAGAGCAAAATCCCAACGCGAAGGAAAACCTGCCGTTAAAGGCACATGAAAGGGAAGAGAAACCATTTCCGTCAGCAATGAACAGCAAAACCGTGGAAACCTACAAAACGTGAGCAGTGTGATATATGTGCACTGAACAAAATAGCAAATAGGCATGGAAAAAGACCACAACCAAATCCGGAAAAACTACAAGCAAGCTTGCCAACAGTGATATTAATGGGCAACAACTAAAAGAAATGCCAGGAAAGCCCCAAAAAAAGAAATGAGTCGTGGCCACGGAGCGTAGACCCCTCCAAAGATCATCTCCGAATCCTAATCCTGAGCGCTCCTGGGAGTGTGTTCCAGGGTACCCCATTAATATCACTATTGGCCAGCCTGGTTATGTTCCCATCCTCTCATTTGGAGGTCATAGTTGGGGGTTATGTGCACCTATGTCACCAGACAAGGTGAATGAGGCCAAAGTAAAAATGTGCAGAGCAGAGACCAGACTCGTTCGGCCAGGTGTCCCATCAGCAGGGACCTCACTGTCATTGTGGTGACAGTGTGGTGCAGTGGACACAGCCAATACCTGTAGGACAAGAGGGTCACAGGTTCAAATCCCAGCTGGGGCCGCTGCCAACCCAGTTGCCATATTTTACCCACCACGAAGCAGAAATAGTAAAGACACCCCTTTATTGCAGAGAACAGAGGCATCGTGCAAACACCAATATGTTACCCAACACCGCACACACCCCATAACAATGGCCATTACCAACAGCTGAGTCCCCCAAATGCAGTCCTGGAGTGGCACATCTAAATCAGGTTATATCCATTTCCCAAGATAAGGACATGTCAGCATGTTGGCGGAAGGGTACAGGTGATGGAGAGGGAAGTGGCTGCTAGTCCCAGCAGACAGTTGGTTGAGCCATGTGCAGGCTGCCACATCCACAGCAGCAGACAGGACCTGTTGGATGTACAGTCATGGACTACCCAGGGAACACAGCATATCTGTGGCAACACGGTGGTGCAGTGCACGCAGACAGTGTGTGCAAAAACAGAAGGTCACAGGTTCAAAGCCCAGTTGTGTCAATGTCCGTTCTAGTGAACATTTTTGCCCCCCAACTGTACCGTGACTGTAATGACAAACCTGTAGTGCTGCGAACATACACAGGGTTACTACGCCTATATATTACGACACCGAGCACAGACACCAGAAACAGCCGCAGTACCTAGAACAGAGCCCCCAAATGCAGCCCTGGAGTGCCACACACCATTCAGGTTCTATGATGCCTCCAATGAAGATGCCTGTGCTGCATAGCTATGCACCACCCCCATAGTATGCGGATGTAGGCCATGCATATGTAGGTGGGACAGCAGGGAAACCCGAACAGTGTTTGACACACCAGGACCTGATCTGGGAACCTTTGCGGTTAAGCAACAGCCAACAGGGCCAGACACACCCACCCACCCACCAATCCACAGGCGCCAGTGGCAAATGCCCCCTCGAGAGCCAGGACATTGGGCCCTGTGTGCATCCCCCAATACTAGCACAGGCATACCCTAGCAATGGCACCCTACACCTGGGTATATGGTATGCACCTATTAGACAGTTCGCATGATTACTGGTAGATATCAAGTCCTACGTCAAGCACAGTTTGCTCATCGAGCCCCATCAGAACAATCAGTCTGATGTCTGCGGGGCGTGCTACAGGTCAGGTCACTGACAGTGTTTACCACCCTGGGGAGCGACGGCCAACAGCAGTGCGGATCATATCCATGCCTGGGCTGTGTCCAGGACTGGTGTGGGGGGCAGGGCTGCTGAACCCCCTCCACAGTAGCAGAATGCTGGCATAGGTGTTGGAGTGTGTGTCTGTCTCTACAGTGTGTGGGGGCTGCAAATACCTTACATAGGCCACACGCGCAGCACTGTTGCCAGTATTGGCCAGCAACTGTGCATAATGAGGAACAAGATACCATGGGTAGAGCCCAGACATGGTGGCATGGGCAGGCTGTATCTGCACAGCACATAGGGCACTGACTGCGGCATAGTAGTGCCCGGCCACCACCTACACAGACAGGGTGACCGCTGTATGTCCCGCAGGGAGCTCAGTCTCACCCTGATTGTGCAGTGACCACAGCATGGCTAGGCATTCCCATCGTGCTATATTGTAGTTCTGTCAGGTGATATGTATGTGTCTCTCTAATGGGGGCCAGTCACTTACTTATCTGCTGGTTGTGTATGCTGCCATCCCAGTCCAGTTTTGGGTGCATGCAGTTCCAACAGGAACATGCATCATGGACCTACTAGCAGACTGTATGCAGCTGGTATATGTCCAGATGGAGAGCCTGGCAGGGTGCTGGACAATATCATATGGTGGTGGGGTTCAGCCTAGCCCAGGGGTGGGCACCTCCGGTCCTGGAGGGCCGCAGACCAGTCAGGTTTTCGGGATATCCCTAATGAACATGCATGAGATATATATGCATTAGAGATATCCTGCCAACCTGACTGGTTTGTGCCCTCCAGGGCTGGATTTGGAGACCCCTGCCTTACACCTCTGTCATTTAAGATCGTGAGTGGGCAAGGTACAGATGTCCTAGACATCGAAAGGGTATATAGAATGTGTCACATTCCTCCTCGATTCTCACCACCACCAAAAAGTTGTCTAATAGACAATTTTTTGGTGGTGGTGAGAAGTTAGGAGGACTGTGACAAATTCTATCTAACCTTTTTGATGTCTTGGACATCTGCACCTTGTCCACTCACTATCTTAAATGACAGAGGTGTAAGGCATGGGTCTCCAGATCCAGCCCTGGAGGGCCACAAACCAGTCAGGTTGGCAGGATATCTCTAATGCATATATATCTCATGCATATTCATTAGAGATATCCCGAAAACCTGACTGGTCTGCGGCCCTCCAGGACCAAGTTTGCCCACCCCTGGCCTAGCCTATACAGCCCTAATATGTGCATGCTACTGTGCTATGGATATATAGAGAGCTGCAGGAACTGGCCAGAGGGGTGTCTGACCCACAGCAGAACTGGGGGTGATGCCCCTTCCACTGCCATCAGTGCAGGGAGGGTGAAAGGAGACTGTGTTTGCCACCAAAAGCCCCCTAGGGACCACACCTGACTGATCCAGACAGATATATCCAAGGTGTTTGTGCAGAAACTATCTATCCCACACAGCAACACTGCTGTGGATGGCCAGCATGGCCTAAGTCTGTCATGGATGTTGCTGTGGACCTGCTGCTTTACGCATCACCTCACCCTCACGGTGAGCACAGTACCCGCAAAATGTGATGGTGTATAGGTACACTGCTCCAGTAAAACACACGCTCAGACACCCCTACCATGCCTAGCTGCTGTGGGGGTGCACATGTTCAGTTATACCACCAGGCGAAGGTGCTGTGGGTTTGCTTTCCCCATGGTGTGTATCTGTGAAACGCTAATTTGCATATCAAGTGCATCATGGGTGTGACCTGGCCAAACAAACCCTGAGAACCACTGTGGATGGACTGTGTGGTGAATTGACGTCCCTCTGTAGTCAGTCAGTCATAGAGAAGGAGACACAGATACAGACATAACTGCAACCCACTGTCAAATGCACCGACTGTGGAGCCAGAGGCTGTGGGTACGACCACACTGTGCTGATACGTAGCAGGGCTGTCAGATGCAATCACTCTCCGAGAAGTGGTGTCTGAAATAAACCATGACCTGAGGTGCCATAGAGAACCAAAGCCAATGGTCTATGCCCAAAGCCCAGAGAGGATATAGTGCAAACGTCAAAGAAAACACATGGAAATGAGCAATGCCATGCTATGCAGTCCCAGAAAGTAAACCTCACAACACCCCCACATGTCCCCCAAAGTGAACCTTACAGCTAATTAAACTGCGACTCCCTCTGTGGCCCTGTCACCACATATTCCCCTCAATACATCCAAAGAAAAGGTACAGCACATATGTCTGTTACAGCTCCATGTCATGGGCACCTCTAGGCAAAGGAAGGTGAATGTATGCAAATGTGAGATGTGTGCAGCAGAAGGGGCTAGGAACCATAAAGCAGACCCTGTAATGAGCAGAGTCCAAACAACTTTACCTAGGAGATGTAGCAGCAGTACTAAACCCTGGGAGCTGCATATGGAGAGCCCCCGCAGGTAAGAACACACATACCCACGCACGCTCCTACGCCCGTAGCAACGCACGCTCTTACGCCCGTAGCAACGCACGTGGCTAGGCCCATGGCGACGCACGTGGCGACGCCCGTAGCAATGCACGTGGCTACGCCCGTAGCAACGCACATAGCAAGGCATATCTCATTCCACAGACATGGCTTCAATGTCCAGGAAGTCAGCCTTCAACCAGCGTGAGCTCTACCTGCTCACAGAGATATTCTGCCTCAGGCAGAGGCGGCTATTCCCCAGGTCCTCGAGGAGGCAGAATCTGGGAAGGGTGAGAAGAGCCTGGGAGCGCCTCACCATCCGCTACAACCGCAGCGCAGACTACCCACGTGAGGTAAGTCCATGGGAACAGGCACCCCAACCCAGGATGTGCAGAGGAACACCATGCAACCAAGTCAGCAATCACATATGCACAAATAGGGACTGCAAGGTGTCTCCACATCCAGCTGTGAGTGAGGCCTGTCCCCCCCCCCCCCCAAGATACTCCCCCAGGCCCCACCTCAGGGGCCCTACCCCGTCCTGGTGCTCTGGTATCTGTCCCTGTCTGTGATTAGAGGACCTAGCTATAGCCCCGGGATGCTGCAGGCCCCAAATGAGGACTGGGGATCAGTCCCTGTGCTCTGGTATCTGTCCCTGTCTGTGATTACAAGACCTAGCTATAGCCCAGGGATGCAGAAGGCCCCAAATGAGGGCTCTTCCCAGTCCCTGTGCTATGGTATCTGTCCCTGTCTGTGCATACAGGGATGAGCTATAGCCCAAGGATGATGCAGGCCCCAAATGAGGGCTCTACCCAGTCCCTGTGCTATGGTATCTGTCCCTGTCTGTGCATACAGGGATGAGCTATAGCCCAAGGATGATGCAGGCCCCAAATGAGGGCTCTTCCCAGTCCCTGTGCTATGGTATCTGTCCCTGTCTGTGCATACAGGGATGAGCTATAGCCCAAGGATGATGCAGGCCCCAAATGAGGGCTCTTCCCAGTCCCTGTGCTATGGTATCTGTCCCTGTCTGTGCATACAGGGATGAGCTATAGCCCAAGGATGATGCAGGCCCCAAATGAGGGCTCTTCCCAGTCCCTGTGCTATGGTATCTGTCCCTGTCTGTGCATACAGGGATGAGCTATAGCCCAAGGACGATGCAGGCCCCAAATGAGGGCTCTTCCCAGTCCCTGTGCTATGGTATCTGTCCCTGTCTGTGATTAAATGACATGACTATAGCCCCGGGATGATGCAGGCCCCAACTGAGGGCTCTACCCAGTCCCTGTGCTATGGTATCTGTCCCTGTTGGTGAGTAGAGGAAACAGACCACAGCCCCAGGATGCAGTAGGCCTTACCCCAGAGCCCCACCTCTCATCCTGGTGCTGTGTGGAATGCCCCAGTCTGTGATCAGAGGGCCTAGCTATGTTGCACACTGAGAAATATATATGTGTTTTGGAAGAGGTCACAAAAGGGTGTTTGTCCCCTAATGTCATAATGTGTTGTTAATCCAATAGGTCGAGGATCTCCGTAAGAAGGCGCGGGAGTTGAGGGCGAGATACCCCCGGTTCATCGAACGTGTACGGAGGGAGCGGATGGCCCAACAGGACGGTGCGTGAGGTGACATGGCCCTATGGGGCACTGGCTGTCCTGAACACAGGATGTATGTGAATACTGTGGCTGCTGTGTGACTATGGCGATGACACTTGTTCCCCTTTCCCACAGCGGATGCACGTGCTGCAGAGGAGCCTGGGGAGCAGGATGCGGGCCATGGGGAGCCGGAGGAAGACGATGGGCAGGAGGTGGTGGCCGGCCCAGTGGAGGAGGAGCAAGGCACCCCGCAACATGACGGAGCTGCAGCTGACAACGCAGAGGGGGAGGAGGACGCAGAGGAGGGGGGGGCTGGGAGAGGAGGGAATGGAGCAGCTTCGGGTGGCTAGGGCAGGGGAGGCGGGGGGAGGGGGAGAGGGCAGAGGTGGTGGGAGGGCAGGGGGCGGAGGGGCGGGTACAGGTGGGTTGGGAGGGGAGGGACCCTGCTGTGGGGGGACTGGAGCAGGAGGGGGATGATCCGGGCATGGCGGAGCTTGAGGGGGATGGGGCGGGTGCGGGGAGGGATGTTCCGTGTGGGCCATGTGCCCATCCGCATGGGCTGTGACAGGGCTACGGGGGCGCCAGCCACCTGCACCATGGTGAGGCCGAAGCGTCCCCCCTGGACATGGACATGGCACACATAGCCGCTGACAGGCGCACCGTGGATGCAGCCACACAGACACGTGGAGACCTGTGTCTGTGTGGCTGCATGTGCGGACTGCGCGTGGCAGCGGCTGTGCATGCGCATGCACACGCCCAGAGACAGCACGCCCTCATCATGGGGCAGGTCCTGGCGACCCTGACCATGGTGGCTGACCGGCTGCGCTCGCTGGAGGAGCGCGTAGCTGGGGGTGCGCCGGATCAGCCACCATGTGACAGGGGTCCCCGGGGTGTGTAGCGCATGGATACTGTGATAAGGAAGCTTATCATAGCTCAGGAAGGGGCTATAGAAAAGGTGAAGTGTCTCTGAACAAGCAACCTGTCAGTGCTGGTAGAAATGAGAAAACAGAATTTTGCCATAAAAGACTACCAGTCCCAGAATGCACCAGGTTTCCAACAGCCATTAGAGGAGCTGAAGTGGGGAAACGTGTGTTCAATCAGGAGGGCTATGAGGTAATCCCTAAGCACTCATCTCAAAGGGCAGGGCCTGATTCAGCACAGCTGCGCTGTATTAGGGAGGAGCACTCATCCAAGCAGAATAAGAGTAGAGTTTATTCTACAGATGACCATCTTCATGATCACCTTGGATATCCAGAGAATTGTCCTCAGTATCCTGAGAATCAGCTTCAGTTTGATCATCAGTTTCATCTGAAGGATCATCAGAAGCAGAAGCCAAACCGGACAGACAGAGAGGCAAGGAAACCCTCTGGAAGAAAGAGGAGAAAAGCCTTTGAGAGGTCTAGAAGAGTCCAAAGCAGTACGTATACTGGGAGATATTCCAAGGGCCAGCATACACCATTGGACTGGGGAAAGCCAGAGGAATGATGCTGCAGAGCTAGGAATCACCAGAGGCTACCTGTGAGGGAGACGGCTGCACGTGGAAGGGACCCTAAGACCCGTGCCAGAAGGTATGTGAAGAGAAATCCAGTGTCCAGGGATCTGGATTGGAAGGCTGGACATAAGAACTGGACTACATACTGGCCAGGCTATATAGAGAGGAACTCTAGCAGCAATGGAAGGTCAGGTATGAACACTGATCTATGCCCTAGCTATAACCTTGAAAGACAGCAGGGAAACAAGTATTCTCCTGAAAATGCTCCATTGAGAGATTCATCTGTGCCAATCCATGATATTGAACCCATGCTTGTTGAACAAGGGGGAATAATAGCAGATGAGGATCCTGTTTATATGGACTGCTCTCTATCTAAACTCCGTTGGTAACTTTCTGTTATAAAGTACAGCAACCATCACAAAGAAATACAAATTTGTTCTTTAATCTACTCAGAAAAGCTCCTGAAGCAGGATTTGACCCACACAGTGGAAGGCAAGCCAGCTAAGGGGTTTCAGCTGGTGACTGCTAGCAATTAAGCCTTACCTAATTGCTTGTGAGCTAGGGGAGTGAAAAGAACAGTTTGTTTCTTGCTTTGTAGCTTTTCATTTGTTGTTTTCCTGATTTTGACTTTGTTTTTCCAAGTTAACACTGAAAGCAAGTTACCTAATTTATGTGCTACCAAGCATATCTGTGTTGGGAGAAATAACCCCATAAATAAATATCTTATTGGCTTTACCCAAGAGCACAACTAAATTATTGTCAGCAGCTGTGTCTGGTGTGAATGAACTACATTGCCCACAATACCTTGTAAATCATATAGAAATATGCACTTGCCAAGAGTGTGAAGATTCTCACCCAGGCAGCCGTCTGACAATACGCAATGCACACCCGCCCTGTGACAGCCCATGCAAAGGCCTACCCCACGCAGGGAGAGCAGCAGGGCTGCATGACAGGGATGTTGCCATGATGGCCTATGTCACAGCCACCACACACTGTCCATGTGTAAATAAAGGTTTTCATTGTTAGCATTACACTGTGCTGTCCAGATATCCTTCTTTGCTATGGGTCAGTGGTCTGTGAGCGACACATGAGGGCACACACATGTGTGTCAGTGTACGATACAAAGGGTGTGTGCAGGGTACTGTACATGTGTCATGCATCTAGCAATACTACGGACATTACATGTGGTAGTGCCACACATGTCCCAGAGCACACACATGTAACAGTGCCCAGGAACCAGCAGTGGTGGAACATGCAAGGCTATGTGCAACATCTGTGATGGGCGCAGTCCAGGGTGGAGGATGGCATGGACACAGCAGGTGGGCTAATGGACACTGAGCGTAGATGTGCACAGGGCTATGGGTGGACAGAGTGGACATGGCCACAAGGTGACATGGGCTGTGCCACATGTTGGGTCCATTACTCGTGTATGTCATGGTGTCGGGGGCATTTTGCAAGTGATGCACATGGGGGCTCCACTGCATAAAGGGTGACTCATGCCATTCATCTATATATGATACATAGCGTGGCACAGAACACAGGACAGCAGCACGGACATTGACCCTTGCAACCACATGGACTGTCCCTCCACACATGTGCCTGTGGGGCATCCCAGGAGGGTCTGGATAGTATGCTATGTGCACGATGTTAGTGGCACGGGAGGGGACGGATATGTAGTTGGTATGTGAGGAAGGCTAACCGTGTGCTGTTCTGAGCGCTACACTGATGGCTGCCCAGGGGCCACAGGGACAGGTATCGGACACAGTGGGATGCGTAACAGAGAGGACTGGCGGTCTGCCTGCCATGCGAAAGGTGCCTTTGGGACTGTCTATGGTCATTGGAGCACGGCGCGTAGACTCAGTAGCGCCTGTCTATGACTGAGGGTATACTGTACCTTTGCTAAAGCTGTGCCCGCAGTCTAGGTGAGTGTATGTGCTGTGGCCTGATCCCTTTGGTGTTTCCCGAGACCTGGATATGTAGAGTCCTATCCTGTTAACATAGGGGATAGCAAGACATGCTGAGTGGGGCATAGACACCCCATCAATATACTGGTGCCCTCAGCAAATCAGGTCCTCCTACGAGGACCCATGTGATGTCAGACATATCCATTGTGTGGAAGCAAACTGGGCACAGGCCATAACCTTGCTCCACCAACCCTCCCACAAGGATATCTGCCCCCCCTCCCCTGGGCCCATGTAACGGCCATGCACCATCATGGGTGCACTGTATGTCACCCACCACCACCACTCATCCCGATTCAGAGCCAATGCAACCAGCCCAGAATTGGTGGCGGCCCCATCAGGTCATTTCCAACACGCCACTAATAGGCCATTGCCAGACCTTTCCCCCCAACAATCATCCCACTGCACATTTCCAGTCCTGCCCCCCCCATCACCCACAGCCCACATGATGCCATGCCCTGTCCCCCTCCATGGCCCATGAGCGCTTGCTGCAAACCCCCAGCCGCCTAGCTCACGGGGAATGGATGAGGCGAACAGATGTTGGCTGCAGCTGCTGGACAGTGTGTGCCTGCCGGTGTGCGCACAAGAGCAGGTGGGGCGTCCCATGCTGCCCACAGCAGTGTCGGTGGCTACACCATATGTCAAAATAGTTTGCAGCGCCCATGCCCCAGGGTCATGCATGGGTGGGCTGTGCGTGATACAGGCCCCCACAAGAAACATAGGAGACATGACATGTTCTACAGCCGCATGTTCATGCTTTTATTTTCCCCTTCCCCTGCCCCTGCCACGCCTTGCCCGGCCCCTCCCACCCTGTAATACCGGTGGCTCTGTTGCCAGCACTGCTGCCGTTGCTGCTGCTTGCACTGTTGTTGGTGGAGCTGGCGATGGCGTTGGTGGTGGTGGTGGCACCCCCATTTGTGCAGCTATGGCTTGCATGGTGGCCGCCATGCTCTCCGCAGCTGTGGCTACCCTTGGGACCCCCATCAGGACCCTGTACATCATGTTGTGGTGTCTCCGTAGGGCACGTCTTTGCCTCCGCTGCTCCCTCAGACACGCACGCAGTAAATGCCATATACCTGTGAAGACAGCAGGTAGTGCATTGTCGTCATGGAATGACAGGACTATCGATGCAGACGCATTGAGAGCAGACAACATTTTGGGACTCACCCTCTGCATCCCTGTGTGCCTCTGCGGTGTGCACCTGCATTTGTTCTATAACTGCTACCACTGCTGATGGCACTGCATCCCTGTTACGTCGTCCTCCCTCTGCCGGCACATCCCCGGGCTCGTCACTCACGTCTGTCCCCCCTCCACACGCAGGCGGGGTGATAGTGCCACTGTCACCAACGGGTGTGTTTGGGGGAGCTCCTGCATCCACCGGTACCGGCTCCGGCACTGGATCCATGGGGGCGGCTGTCCAGGGCTGGCTGTCCCCATTCGCATCGGCGGCTGCAGCTATGGCAGCTATGTCACCTGTGGGACAGAGTATCATATAGGTCGGATACAGCACGACTGCCTGTCTGCACGCATCCCACTCCCATAAGAGCACATGTGTGTGGGTGAGCCACATGGGTCCTGGTGGGGGCCCTTTCCCCCTCCCCCATTCCCCAATGCCTAGAGGGGCCGTTGAGAGGGGCCGTTGCCCTGCCACTTCCAGTGACCTCTTCCCCCGTGCATGCTACCACACACCCCATGCAGCCCCCTTACCGCTACCGACACAGGTACATTGTGCTGCCCTGTTGGCCATGTTGACACATTCGCGGGCGTGCTACCTCCACCAGCCCTGCACCCTCTCCACTGCAAGACATTTACAGCCTCTGCTGGTACTGTGGGGCCTCTTGCTTTGGCACCGCACCCATACACTGTGCTATGGCACTCCCTGCACACCATGGGCATGCCCCACCCAATGGGTCATGGCACAGAGGCTGGTTACATGGTTGTGCTGTCCCCAGGGTCCTCAGTTTGCACAATCATGGCACCAGAACCACAGTCCACCCTGGGCCACCCCCTCACATGTGCGCTTGCACGCTCTCACTGGTACAGCTCACTCACACACTTACCAGCACCTGGGTGCACAGTGTCCAGCTCAGGTGGAAGGCCATGTATATACGTAGGGCCGAGTTGCTCTGCCAATCGCCTTTCCAGATCAGTAAGGTTTGCGACCTGTGCTGGGCCGCCTCCGGTGCTTTGGGCCCCTCTCCTCTCCCTTGTCAGCTCCTTCCGGATATTGCACTTGATGTCGCAATACCTCTTGCGAAGGCTCTCAACATCTCTGTGCGGGCCAGCAGCGGTGGACACTTGGGCCTGTACCTCGGCCCATGCCTTGGCACGTGTGGCACCAGATGTGGTGGTGCTCTGCGGACCGAAGAGTATTTCATATCGGTCCAGGATGGCTGACAGGAGGAGGTCATTCTCCTCCTGGCTGAACCTGATGGCTCTCTTTCGATATTCCTCTGGGAGGGTGGCCCTGCGCCGCTTCTGACCCTGTGGACATGGGGTCTCCTGCATGCCTGATGGCCCTGGCCTCTCCCCATCAGTGCAGTGGGTGTCCATTCCTGGAACCTGCTGTGCTGCTGTAGTCTCCGACGTCTGGCTGGCATGTTCCATCATGAATGTGTGCTGAGGAGCGGGCCATGTTGTCCTCCACAGCTTTATATAGCTCTTGTGTGGGTGTGTCTCTGAGCGCGTTGCGTGCACGCATAGCATACGCGCGTTCCGTACGTGCTCTCCTCCTGCGCACGCATGGACGTGCGTATGCGTCTCGGTGAGATCTTGGCATCTTCCATATTCGGAAGCGTGTATGCCCCGTGGGATCTTTAAGGTATGCTGCGTCACACGGGAACACGGGGTTTGTGATCGGAATGCCTTTAGCCTGGGGCAATGCGGAGGTACGCGCGGTCCTCCGCGCGCTACGCTGAGGGCTTTCGGACCTTGCTGACTACAAAGTGTTGGTTGTGCTGGATGCTTCTGATTGACCAGGTGTGTGTTGTTTGTGTGATTTCTGCTCCCACCCTGTACCCTATTTCACAGTCACCTGTCCCACATCCTGTGTCTATCATGGCTCAGACTGTGAATGCAGGTGGTGCAGTCATTGCATTACTGGAGCTAGCTGAGCTGCGCTTTCTGGCAGAGGGAGATGCTGGTCCTGGGGCTGCGGCCCTGGGCATGGGTCCTGACCCGATGCAACACAGGCCTGCAGCTGTGGAGGGTCCACATGTGGGTGTGGTGGAACAACGGCGCCGTAGGCGTCCTGAGGGGCGGCCACACCTGCAACGCCTCTACAGGCCCAGGGCCCTGCTACAGAACATCAGGGAGGACCAGGTGATCTCCCTCTACCGGCTAGACACAGGGGCTGTTAGGGAGCTCTATGAGGATCTCCGGCCTGACCTCGAGCCCCTGACTGCACGGTCACATGCTATACCGGGAATGGCCAAGCTCCTTGCTGCCCTACATTTCTTTGCCTCTGGCTGTTTCCAGACCTCAGTGGCCGCAGTGGGTGGAATGAGCTGGCCAACGTTCTCTCGCTGCCTCCACCAGGTACTGCGGGCCATGGTCAGTCGGGTTGGGAATTACATTGCCATTCCCAACAGTAGGCAACATTGGGTGGCCCTGGGACATGCATTCCAGCAGATTGCAGGGATACCACATGTGATGGGTGCAATAGATTGCACACATGTTGCCCTCATCCCACCACGCGACAGGGAGGTTGTGTACCGCAACCGCAAACACTTCCATTCCCTCAATGTGCAGGTTGTCTGTGATGCAGGTATGCGTATCATGAATGTGGTCCCGCGTTTCCCAGGGTCAGCCCATGACTCCTATATCCTGCAGAACTCAGCACTCTTTGGAATGTTTGAGGCCGGTCAAAATGAGGACTGTGTCCTGCTGGGTAGGTATTTCACACATCCCGTGTTGAGCGACCATATGTGTTTCACGTGGGCACCATTGTCACCTGTGTCCTCTGCATGCAGGACATGGTGCGGTAGTGCCCTTGTGCTGACTATTCTTGTGCTGTGGCCCCAGCACACCTTGTCACCTGGGCTGTGCTCACATACCTCTGCGCATCAACACCCATCCCCTTGCCTACCATGTGCCTATTCTTGCTCATTGGTGTCACCACGCACCCATGTGTTGTCGTCTCTGCCCGGCCCTAGATGTTTACATCGCTATCAGCCTTTTCCATGGTCAGTCGGGACATGCATGGTGCAAAGGTTTCACATATGTCGGCCTGTGTCTTGTGTCCATCTCATGCCCAATGTGCCATGGGACTGTGCATGTGGCAGCCAGGGGGGGAGGGGGTTTTGGTTACAGGCGGAACAGGACGATAGACAAGCTGTACAGTGTGTGTGTATATGACCTACTGATCCACCTTGTCGGGGGTGGCACGTGTCAGGGTGTATGTGTGAACCTGCTATCACACATGTCTGATGCATGACTGTTTGCTTTTGCCTGTCTGCGCTGCCACCCCCACCTTGCCAACCCAGGTTGTGGTACACTGACATATCACCTGTGTGCCATATCACATCATGACCCAGCTACCTGCATACCTGACCATCTATGTAATGGCACGTGTGATCCTGTTCTCCCAGATGCGGTCTCTAGTGCACCACAACTGTGTGCAATGCTGTGCCGTCATGTGTGTGTGACCATGTTTCCCTGCTGTCCATTTGTGCATTGCTACATCAGGGTTTCCATAGGTTCTTCTTCTCACATGTGCCTTACTTCCATTTCTGTTTGCAGGTGATGCTGGATATGGGTGTCGCACCTGGCTTCTGACCCCTGTGCGTGTCCCTCGGACAGGTGCAGAGATGCGGTACAATGAGGCCCATGCCTCCAGCCGCTCTGTCATTGAGCGCACCTTTGGCGTTCTCAAAAGTCGCTTCAGGTGTCTGGATATGACTGGCGGAGCCTTACAGAACGGGCCCTTGACTGTGGCAAAGATCATACTAGCCTGTTGCATCCTACACAACATTGCTCTCAGGCACAATGTTCCAGTCGATATTAATGAGGATCTTGGGGTGGATCCTGTGTGCCCTCCTGCACCTGGCCATGTGGACACATGTGCTGGGATGGCGGCCAGGCAACGTCTGATCGGGGAGCTCTTCTCCTGTAAGTTCAATGGCTGCTGGTGACCTTTATCTGGGTTAACCATGTGTGGACAGGTGTGTCATTTGTGCAGCAGTACCGTGTCGTGTGGCAACATGTAAGATGTGCTTTTGCCTCCCCAGGATGAGCTTCTGCTTTACGGGACCCAGGAACATTACTGATCATACTGCCCAAAGCTGTGCTACATGTGATGTTTCTGTGTGAACAACTGCAACAGGCAGCTGACTCGGGTGAGTTGCAATACAGTGCGTTTTGCATTGCAGTCGCCATGGTGTGACCCATAAATGTTGCTTACTCTCCGCTGCTCTTATGGTGCTGCACTGCTCTCGGGCCCACTTCCCCATCACCCTTAGGTTAGGTTTGTCACACATGTGGCGGGGCATGTGACAGGCCTGCCTGTTTACTGGTACCGCTGCTGCCGTTTGGTCCAGCCACCATGACTCAACTGTTCTGTCAGGCACATGCTCCTCTTACGTTCGCTTGTCCCTGACCACGGCCCATCAACATGGCTCTCCATTGCCCTGTCCCCTTCTGGCCCTTTCTTGTCGCTCCCCTGATATATTTGCTTTGGTTTGCACTGCATGATATTTACAGGGTCGTGTATGGACCGGTTCATATGTACCTCCCATCCCTCCTGTGGACTGTGATATAGTCTGTGTACCCCTGCTCGGAATGTCATTTGCATCCTGTTTAGTCTTTGGGGTGCCCTCACCTGGCACACAGCTGTGGTTATGTATGGTGACATGCTGTGGTCCTGTCTACATCCATTTGTGTATGCCTTCTGGTGTTACGGTAGTTATTATTTTCCAGCTACGCTTTCCATCCTAGTGTTCATGGCTTTTCACTCTCTCTGTCCCCATGTCGTTATGTCTTTCCTTCACTGGTACCTGTGGTCACGGTAACAGTCACCTATTTGCCTTTAGCTCCTGGCCTCACTTATCATCGTCATCACCGTTGGGTATCTTCCTTTGGTAGATCAATCTGCATCAGTGTGATGTGACATGTCCAGTATGTTGCTGTGCACTGTCACCCCGTATCCTGCACTGCTACCCTTGTCTGTATTTCATCTCTGTGTTTTTGGCGGGCCTGTGACTGTTCTGCGTGGCAAGGCCACTCCTCTGGCCACCTCCGCCTACACACAATCATACATTTTCTCCACAACTGACACACACTTTTGCTCTAGTATACTGGGTGGGCAACACACTTTGTTATGTTGCTTTAGGCAGCAACATGTTTGTCTGCACTTCTTTATAACACATGGGATGTCCACAGGGATGTGGGTCCAGTAACGCACTACTGTCCCTCAGTCAGTCACCTATCCATTTGTCTTTACCGTGGGTTCTGTGTGGTGTTCGTACTACATGTCTCTGTTGCACGCAGGTTCTGCAGTCCCTGCAGACACCACTTGGAGTCCCTACGGCACACTGACCATGTCCCACGTACCCTTTTTGGGGCACCGTGCCACATGGTTCTGTGAGCCAGGGTTCCATCTGACCTCTCCTATCCGTGTGTACCTAATATATCACTTGGCATTGGGCCACCCTTCTCAGAAGCATACTGGTCATCTTTCTCATACTTCCTCTTGGGCACACTGTTGGGCTACTGTCTTTTCCTGTTATATTGCAGTGCGCACACATTCATTTGACCATCCCTGGGACGGCACTGTTAGGGGTGACTACCCCCTCATATGTTCCTCTCCACTCTGCTGATGTACATGTGCAGTGCACCATGCATGTTTTCACTTACACCCATATCCTTACCCCCCAACGGGCACTTTGGGTGGTGGCATGACACGCTTTCTTTGCACAGTCTGGGGGTTGTGGGTTGTGGTGGTGCAGCCATCTGCATATTCTTTATGCACATATTCATAGTATTTTCGTGTTTCCTTTAGATCTCGCCAGTGGCTTTCGCTTCATGGAACAGGTCTATGATGTTAATCCAGTGCTTAGCATACGCAGATGATATCCTGATGTACACATCCTTCAAGCTTGATCAACCGGATTTCTCAGCATTAACAACATGCTTTGAAGCAGTATCTGAATGGCTCCTCACCCAAAACTTACGCATCAATCACAACAAGATTGATGTCCTATTTGTCTCACGAAATAAGAGCTTCATACCACCGCCATCCATTCGAGTCAACAACTACGACCTCGCAGTCAAACCTACCATCCGGTATTTGGGCATCAGCCTTGATCAAAAGCTGGATATGTCCCCGCATATCAAGAATATCACTAAATCCATCTACCACAAGATACGGTCTCTATACCACCTCCGCCCGCTACTGGACCCCCCTGATTTTCGCTCTGTATTCCAAGCACTGGTTACCCCTCACCTTGTTTTTGCCAACATTATCCTCCTTGGGCTCCCGCAAGCAACACTAAACCCGCTCAGGCTAGCCATGAACTCAGCAGCAAGAATACTCACTGGAACATCTAAGTCAGACCACATAACTCCAGTACTGATGAGCCTACACTGGCTGCCTCTACACGCTAGAATCCTATATAAAGCCCTTGTCCTAACTTTTAAGGCGTCGAAAAATCAGCCCCCCACTCCGCTCACCAAGCTCATCCAACCTATACCATCCAACAGAAATAGACGCTCATCATGTTTGAACAAACTTCAAATGCCAAAAACACTCACGAAATGTTCAAGGACAACATCCAGTAGAGCCTTCTCACTTTTTGTTCCAGGAGCTTGGAATGCTCTCCCCCCAGAAATTTGTGCCATTACAAATATCATTGCATTTAGAAAGGCTATTAAACATCATTTGTTCCTAAAATACTACCCCAATTCCACTCCCACCAGTCAATCTCAACATACTAGGCATCATCACCAAAACCCACATCCAACACAACCCATTCTAGAAAATGGTTAGCTCAACACTCCTTTTACTTATCCGCTCTACACATTACAATGCCAACCTTGTCCCTTGTATGATATTTAAATTTAATTACTGGTATGATCCTTAAATTTAATTACATAGCTCTGTACATAGTTCATCCCCTTGTTCTTCCAAGTTGTACTCTCTGTTAATTATAAACTCAATGTATCCTGTTACATTGTTGTACATTTTGTTTAAATGTAAACCGCACTGATTATAATAGCGCGGTATATAAAAAATGCAAATAAATAATTAAATAAATAAATAATAATGGGCCTTCTATATTTGGTAATGATCTTGGCCTCGGTCTGGATTGTGCTTGCCATATGCCCTTGTTTGCTGAGACCTTGTTTTGTTTCATTGACACACTTTCTTTGTATGTGCATGCCGCAATTGCTGGGGGTCTGTTGTGGTGATTTGTAGCGTTTCACAGTTCTGCTCCATGAGCTTGCCACCTCATTTTTGTGACTGTGTACTTTTCACGGACAATTTGGCCGTCTAGCTATTTCATTACCTGTGGGGGCCCCATTGTCATGGATTCCAGACCACATATGGAGGGTTTGGTGACCCTTTGCAGGGCATCTTGTAGTTTTACATTGCATTGGTGATGGCAGCAGCACCACCCTCACAGTGCAGACTCCTCAGGGAGCCTCATCGGAACACCTATGGCATGACCTGTGGGGCTCTCTGTAACACGCCCTATAGGGTGCACGGGCAGACAGTGCACATTTAACTTTACCCAATGGTGTGACTTGTAGGGTGCCCTATACAGCGCCCTCGGGGTATAGCCATGTGAGTGTGTGCTTGCCACCTGCGCCTGTTATACGTACAGGACAGGCTGCTTCTGCCATCACTATATTGGTGTGTGGGTGATGTCGCTGATGCCTCCACAGAACCACCTGCCTGTCAGGTACACATTCACATGATACAGGGCCCAGAGTTGGGCAGACATATGCATGGCATGGTAGGGTTCCCTACAGGGGTACGGGGGCATTGCAATTAGGTTCTTAACTGCCTTGTTTCTGGATCTGTTTGAGGTTTGCTTTCCTTCATTACATGATATGAGGATATTTTTGACTATGTACATCTCTCAACCACGGTTCTGGATACACATTCACCATGTTTTCTTCTTGTGAGGGCTGAGGCTCTCTGGATTGTACGGGCCCTACATATGGGGGGAGGGGGGTGGGCACTTTCTCCAACCTCTCCGGTTGTTTATCGCCGACAAAAACGGGGGGATATGTATGGCTTCAAAAGTGTACTGACTGGTCATCCACATCACTGACTGTGGATTGCAGAGGGTACTGTTGCAGGCAGCGTTTGTCCTTAGGACCACGGGGGGTTTGAACACACAGACCTTGCACCATCTGCCAGTGTCTTACCCATTGTGCTACAGATCTGGCTACCTTAGGGGACAACTTTTATAGATTCTTATGGGGCGCCCTGTTGGGCTAAAGTCTGTTGCTACTGTGTGACAGTGACACACACTCATTTCGCCCTCCCGTCCCAGGTGGCTGTGTAGGTACATAGCCCTTGCTGTGTTCATCTCTGTGCCGCTGATCTTCCTGTGCGTTGCACCATGGGTATGTTTGCTTTGGGGCAGATCCTAGCCATCACAGCGGGCCATTTTGGTGGTACCCTGTTGCCCTTCAGGTGACAGCCAGGGGGTTGTTCACAGCTATGGGGCTGCTGCCCGGTGGTTCCGTCCCAGGCTGTGGGGCCAGTGGTCATGGGCTCATAGCACAGTGGGCTTTGTTTCTCGGACTGACTGCAGCATTGCATATATTTTCGGCGCATTGCTGCTGCCAGCGAAACCCCATCAGCATTATGTCACGTTACAGTGCCTCGGGGGCGCCCCATGCGGCACCTTATCTGGCACCCTTTACATTGCCTGCTATGGTGTTCTATAGGTGACATTTTGGTGGGCCTCTGTGGACAGTGCACTTTCTACTGTGGCCTGTGTGGTGCATTATGGGATGCCATCTGCGGCACCTTTGGTTGCACCACTGTGCTGGTGTGTTTGCAGGCAACACTGCTGGTGGTAAAATATGAGACCTTGCCTCCCCATTCCCTACGTTAGGTACTGGGTGATGGCTGGGACAGCCTTCTGCATTGTGCATACTGGGGAACCCGGGGGATTCGAACCCATGCTGCCTGTAACAGCGGTCAGTGAGCTAACCATTGTGCTACAGCTCTGTTCCTGTGTTTTGTATCTGTACGCTTTTTTGTGGTTGATGCGCGGTAACGCGCCACCGCGCCAACACGCCCTGTTACGCTCGTTAGGTTTTGGAACGCGCGTTGCCCGTAACGATGTACCACCTATGTCCTTATTTGGGAGTTTCCGTCTCTACCGCGGCTCCTACCGCGAATCACACTAACGCACTTTAGTAAACATACCCCTTAAAGAGCTGTGGACGAACCTATTTATTATCATGAAAATGTAGAAAAGAAACCAATGCGAGTGATGTGCCAGAAGTCCTTAAAAAACAGTGAAAATAGTGAATAAGGTGAATCTAAACCAAAAATAAAAAACCGTGAAGTTTCGAAACAATTATGTGACTTCTTTTATGAGATCAAACTAATAGAAAGAAAAGTAGTCAACTGTGTTTCAAATTGAATATTTTAAACAAAAACGCATAACAAGCAATGCTGCTATGACGAACCACTGAAAAATAAAGCACAGGATAAATGAAAAAGATGGTGTGAACTGTGCCAATAGACAAATATATAATCAAATTCACGCTATATAGCGAGTGAGACAGACGCAGTGGAAATAGAAAATGAGGTATCCATATTGCACACTAAAAACTCAGGTGAGATGCAAAAATTACAACCCTTCGTAAAAAGATTACAACGTAAACCATGTGAGGCAAAAAATAAACCAACCAAAATTGAAATGGTGAACCCTAGCGGTTGTACCATACTGTATTTTAGAAAGAGGAATAAATAATACCTAAAAAAATATAGTGTCAAATTAATTGTAAATAAAACAAGGTAGTACAACCATGTAATAAAACTATTGCAAACGGATGAAAGTGAAAATAACTAATGAAAAATTAAGTGAGCTGTGCAAATCAGCGAGTTTATGAATGACTTCATAAATTGCAAACTCACGCGCTATGTGGCGAATCGGGCAACCGCAAGTAGAAATCAGAGATTTAAACAATTAGACCATATTATGCGATGAAACATAGGTGAAGTACATAAAAGCCCAAACTATGAGGAAAAGAGCAGGATTGCAACTTAACATTATAAAACACACTTCTCAGACGAACAAGAATAGAAGTAATGAGACACTGGACGCCAAGGGCCGTGCTATACTAAAATTTAAAAAACGAGGAGCCGAGTGATCCTTCTAAACAATGTATCGAAATTACATGTCGCCAGGCAACTTAAAGGGCTGTAAAAAAACTAAAAGCAAAAATAATAATAGTGATAATAGTGAAACTTACCCCAATTGAGACTAAAGTGAATAAGACCCCAATGTTATATTAGAAATAGTTAAAACGATAACACGTACTACCAAAAAATGAAACAATTCTACAGCCAGCAGCAGGCGCGCCAAAGACAGCGATCTTTTTGCAAAGTAAAAATGCCCACAGCTGCGCAGTGCAGAGATGAAATAGGAACGAGGCTGATGATGTCAGTTAAATTATGCAATGGAAATGTAATATAAAAGAGATATAAAAGACAAACAATAAATAGACAACCGTTGAAAAGAGGGGTAAATAGGGGATTAATTTGGTAAAAAGCTAAATTGAGGATTGTGTCAATGAAAAGGATTCCCTAATTCATCATATCTGTGATATGCAGGACCACCCTGAATAAACGAGCAAGAGGATTGCTGGTGTATATAAGCCAATAGAGACCATAATAACATGAATGGGTATTTAAAAATAGAAAATGTAAGATAACAATGAAGAAATGTAAAAATGGAAATAAATAAGGAACGAGGGGAATCAAACTCTACAAACAGATATATAGAAATGTAATAATGTAAAACCAAATACATATAAAAGCCAATGTATGGTGCAACTGTTAAAAGCACGCATGCATTGTATCATGTAAACAATCACTATATATCAATAAAAAGAAGGATAATACACAAAACAGACCAATCCATTACTGACAAAAAACGGGCGAACCCGTTGTACGCTATGGATGAATTAAAACAATGAATGTCAAAATAAACAATTAAAAAATAAAGTCACAAAAGGTGACCATACTAAAGAAAAACTGAAAAGCCACTTTCCATATTAAGACCTTCTGGATACAGGCTATGCAAATTGAAAATGTAACGTTGTTCTAATCGCAAGAGAGTGTTATCAACATTACCACCGCGCCAATTGAATTTAAGCTTTTTAATAACAAAAAATTTTAAATCAGATATCTTGTGTGCTGCCGTATGCCAATGCGTGACAAGCGGTTTGTCCATTGCACCTCTTTTAATACTACTCCTATGTTCTATTATTCTAGTCCTTATAGGGCGTGTGGTTTTCCCTACATAAAGTTTGTTACAAGGGCATTTCACAACATAAATCAACGTGACTAGTCGTACAGTTTGAAAAATCATCCAAATAAAACTTTTGATTAGTTAATGGATGTAAGAAAAAGTTCTTAATAGATATAACATGAGTGCATACGGAACATTGACCGCACTGGAAGTGTCCTTTGTATTTTGATAAGAAACGTCGTTCAGTAAAAGCGGAAGGAACCAGGAGGTTACGGAGATTAATATTACGTTTATGCACAATGGTCAAGGGTATCTCTTCGAATCCAGGGATGGCCTGTATCAAATGCCAATATTTTTTCAAACATTTACTAATAGTTGTGGAATGGTGTGAATACAAAAGTGGGCAAACTATGCCAACCTTAGACTTTTTCTCCTGTGATGTTAACAAATCGGACCTTTTTGAATTACAGGCTCTAAAATATGCCTTAGTAATTCGGGACTGCGGATATCCTCTCACTTTGAACCTCTCTTTCATTATAGTAGCATGTGTTTCAAAAGTAAGATCCGTTGTGCAAATGCGTTTGGTGTGTAAAAATTGTCCTACTGGCAAATTGTTTCTCAATGCGGCATTATGAAAACGTGAGTAATGCAATAATTGATTGCGATCTGTTGGCTTTCTGTATAAAGAAGTGGTTAAACAATCACCAGATTTGATAATCAATAGATCCAAAAAGGGAATCTGAATAGGATCATAAGTCAATTGAAAACGGAGGTGGATATCACAATCATTGATCCAATTATTAAATTCTCCTAATGTATCGACTGAACCATGCCAGAGGATAAAAATATCGTCTATATACCTTATCCACAGTTTTAAATGTTCCTTAAAAGGATTGTTTTTTATAAATTTATCCTCAAAATTAGCCACATACAGATTGGCCACATCTGGGGCCATTGACGAACCCATAGAAACACCTTTGATCTGCTTATAAAATAAGTCCCGGAAGCAAAAATAGTTTTCGCACATTGCGAAACGGGCAAGATCAATCAAAAAAACTGTGGGTATACGTCTATGTTCTTTTCTCAAATATAAAAACTGTTCTAAAATCTGTAAGGTTTCAGCCTGAGGGATATTGGTGTATAGTGATTCTACGTCGAGGGTAACCAAAAGTGTATCGGGGTGTAAATTAGTGATAGATACAAGGATATTAATCACGTGTGAAGAATCACGGACATAGGACCACATAGATTCAACAAACGGTTGTAGAAAAACATCTAAAAATTGTGATATAGGCTCCAAGAGTGATCCTATTGCAGCTACAATGGGTCTTCCTGGAGGTTGAGATAAAGATTTATGTATTTTAGGAAGTATGTAAATGGTGGGAGTAATCGGAAAGTCAACAATGAGAAAATATCTTTCTTTCATTGTAAGATATCCAAACTCAAAACCATTTATCGCGAGGCCGTGGGCAGGGTCCCGGCGGCCGATTTTAACCGGGCGCGCGGCCCGGCGCGGGGACCCTGCACACGGCCGAGCTGGGCGCGCGGGTGCATTATTTAAACTGATTGGCTCCCGGCGGTCGCGGCCGTCCGGGAGCCAATCAGGGAGATGATTCTTGGGTGGTGGGGGGGGGGGGATGGTGGCCAGTAGCCTCCGCGTGCTCAGTGCGTGCGGAGGCTGCGTTCCGGGTGCCGGCGTCTTCGGAGGCTCTGGGTCTTGACGGCTGAGGAGCGTGGCTGTGGTGACCGCGTGGCATCGGATCCCTTCGGTGCTGCTGAGCGGCCTGGCAAGTGCGGTGGGTCAGCGTTGCTGTGGCTGTGCTGTGTGGGTGGTCTGTTTGGCTGCGGTGGGCTGTGTGACTGCCCCCTTTTTTCGTTGGGGACGGTTCTCTGGGGGCTCTGCTAATTTAGTGCAGGGTACCTCTGTGTTGGGCTTTGTGGAGGCGCTGGTGTTTAAAAAACAAAACAAAAACAAAAAAAAAACATAGGGTAACTACAACCCACCAGCTTAATTGATAGAACCTCCCTTCTTTGGCGGCCTCTGCTCCTGTGGGGATGCCTGGGCCTCGTGGTCGGGCAAAATCAAGGGGCTTGGCCCTGGCCGGAGCTTCTGGGGTGGGGGTGAGGGGGAGGGGCAGGTCACGGTCTCGGAGGGAGGCCGGGTGTCCCGGCCCAGCGGGTGCTCGAGGGCTGAGGGCTCGGGGGGGGGGTGCTGTGAGGGGGAGGAAGGGGGCAAAAGGGGTTCGACAGCCTCGGGGTGGTGGCAGGGGTGGCGATGGAGTTCAGCCCCCCTTGGGATCCCCGGGGGTGCCTGGTGGGCTTAGGGGAGCGCTGGGGGAGGCAGTGGGGGCTAATCTGGGTGGGGGAAGTGATGTGAGTACGTCGGGGGGTGGGGGTGCTTCCGGGGGCATGTTGGGGGGCAAGGGCAGGGTGGGGGCTTGAGGCAGGATGGGGCCTTGTGGGGCACAGGCTACGGCGTTCCCGCTGGTTGGCTCCCGAGTACCGGTGGCTTGGGTGCTTCAGGGGGGTCATCACCTTGGGACCAGTGGTTAAGAGGGGGGCAGGGTACGTCTCGGGCTGATTGGGGTGGTCCTTGGTCTGCGCCTTGGTCTCTGGCAGCTCCCCCCCCCTGTTTTTCCCTTTATTTCTCCGCAGGGGCGTGTTATGGCGCAGCCAGCTTGGACTTCGAATGCTGCTGGATGTGAGAGCTGGTTGAGTCCACTAGCGGGAGCGGTGTCACGACAGGGAGCGGAGGAGCCAGCGCGGAGTCATCCTGTGGAGGTTGCGAATTCTGGTGGTGGGAGTAGTGCTGTGGCAGCTGGGATGGACGCGGCGTCGGGGAATGCTAGCGGTGATCCTGGTGAGTTGCTTGGGGTTGGGGGGGTCCGGTTGCCGGAAGGGCAGGCGGGAGGGGGTTCGCGTAAGAAGCGCCGGCGGTCTTGTCGGCAGCGTCATAGCTCGGACTCGTCCTCGTCTTCTTCCTCTTCCACTGGTTCGTCCGTGGGGTCGGGTAGGGACCCGGGGCGGCGGGACGGGGAAGCTGGGGGAGGCTTGGCCCCTGGTGCAGGTGGGGGGGGCGGCTTCGGTAGTGGTTTTTCCGGAATTGTGGGAAGGGGTGCCGCGTAAGCTGCAGCGCAAGATCAGGAAGCGGCGATATATCGATATCTTCCGCTTGCTCAAAGGGAGGAAGCACTCGGGTGAGAGCCGCAAAAAGAGGAAGGAGGACGAAAAAGCCGGTAGGGTCAAGCGGGTTGCGCGCAATGTGGTCAATTGGATGCGTTCCTTTCTGAGGTTGGCCAGCGTGTGGGGTCATCATGAACCGGGGCACTATGGTATGTTGTTAGCCTATGCCGATTCAATTTTGGAGGCGTCTCAGACGCATGAAGGCTGGGCTTGGCTGAACTATGATGAAAAGTTCAGGGATAAGATGGAGGAGTGCAAATCGCTTTCGTGGGGCACGCAAGACATTAACCTGTGGCTGACCCAAATGTCGGCTAGGTCAGGGGCCGGTGGGGGGGAGCGGAGGGAAGAGTAGTGGCGGTGTTGCGGGGGGGCCGTGCGTTCCTTTTGCACGGGAGCGAGTGGGATGCTGCCAAAGGCGGGCGGGGCGGGGAGCAGTGATGTGTGCTGGCGGTTCAACCGGGCCACTTGCCCCTTTCCAGACTGCAAATTTCGGCACTCCTGCTCCTTGTGCGGAGGTCTTCATTCCGCCGCCAAGTGTCTCAAGCAGGGCGCTGCTGGCGCTGCCGGTCCCGCTCCTAAAGGACAATGAGTGGTGTGGGCAGGCGCCTTCCCCGATACGGGTGGAGGCCTTTGTGGGGTGGCTGCATCGATATCCTCGGAGGCGGGAGGCGGCGATTCTGTCTTTTGGTTCGGTTTTGTCATACCGGTGCGGGGAGTTGTGTCAGCGCCGAGTGCGCGGAACTCTCCCTCAGTTCGTTGCTGGGCCGATATCATACAGGACAAGTTGTTAGGGGAATTGCGGTTGGGGAGGGTGGCGGGTCCCTTCGCGGAGCCCCCTTTTCCTGACATGGTGATTTCTCCGCTGGGTATAGTGCCCAAGAAGGAACCAGGGAAGTTCCGGTTAATTCATAATTTGTCCTGTCCGTTGGGTGCCTCTGTTAATGATAGCATTCCTCGGGAGTTTTGTACGGTATGGTATGCATCTTTTGATAAGGCGGCGCTGCTGGTCAGGGGGGCTGGTCGTTCGGCCCTCATGGTGAAGGTTGACATTGAGTCGGCGTTTCGCTTGCTCCCGGTCCATCCTTCTGCTTTCCATTTATTGGGGTTTTGTTTTCAAGGGGGGTATTATTTTGACAAGTGCATGCCGATGGGCTGTTCGGTCTCGTGTGCTTATTTTGAGATGTTTAGTACCTTCCTGCAGTGGGTGCTAGTTCAGGTGTCTGGCTTGCCAGGTGTAGTGCATTACCTCGATGATTTTTTCTTTGTGGGTGCGGCGCAGTCGGGGGTTTGCCAGGAGTTGCTATCTGCCTTTGTGCGGATGGCATGTGAGTTCGGTGTTCCGCTGGCTGAAACTAAGACAGAGGGTCCTACGACGCGTTTGACCTTTTTAGGGGTGGAGTTGGATTCGGTGGAGATGGTGGCGCATTTGCTGCCTGATAAGGTTACTCGTTTGCGGATTTTGGTAGCTAATGTGTTGTCGTCCCACAAGATTTCCTTGAAGGAGTTGCAGGCGCTGTTGGGGTCCTTGAACTTCGCGTGTAGGGCGATTCCCATGGGGAGGGTGTTTTCGCGCCGGCTGGCATGTGCCACGGCTGGGGTGCGGAAACCGCACCACAGGATTAGGGTCACGGGGGCGATGAAGGCAGATTTGATAGTGTGGAGTCGTTTCCTGGAGGACTTCAACGGGACTTCTGTTCTGCTGGAGGCCGAGGTGTCCAGCGATGCCTTGCAGTTGTACACTGATGCCGCGGGGGGAGCGGGATTAGGTGTTTATTTCCGTGCGGCTTGGTGCGCTGATCGTTGGCCGGAGTCCTGGCACGCCGCAGGATTGACCAAGAACATTACCTTCTTGGAGCTTTTTCCGTTTCGGGTGGTTTTGGAGCTCTGGCCGGAGCAGCTTCAGAACCGATGGGTGCTATGCTGGTGCGATAATGAGGCGGTGGTCAGTGTGGTTAATCGCTACTCCCCCAAGTGCTTGAAGGTGGCGGGCTTGATGCGGGAAGTCGTCTTGGCTTGTTTGCGGTTGAATGTTTCGGTGAGGGCGCGGCATATCCCGGGGTGCACTAACGAGATTGCTGATGCTCTTTCTCATTTTCAGTGGGAACGGTTCCGGGCTCTTGCCCCCGAAGCGGACGAGGACGGATCGGTGGTCCCAGAGAGCTTGTGGAGCATTGGC
Source organism: Ichthyophis bannanicus (assembly GCA_033557465.1). Lineage (NCBI taxonomy): Eukaryota > Metazoa > Chordata > Amphibia > Gymnophiona > Ichthyophiidae > Ichthyophis > Ichthyophis bannanicus. The sequence goes on along the minus strand of CM066035.1, from coordinate 33,542,047 downwards.
CTCGAGAGATGCTAGATCTGCTGAAGAACTCGGTGTCTGCGGGGACTTGGTCTGCGTATCAGCGGGGTTGTGACCGGGTGGTCGCCTTTTTGGTGGATCGCGGAGGCCAAGGGCGCCGGTTTTTCTCGGTCTGCGGTGCGTGGGCACTTGGCAGGGTTTAACTTTTTTGAGAGCGCGGTGGGTTGGGGTTCACCTGCAGGGGGAGTTTTGCCACGGTGGCTCTTGCTCGGTTGGGAACGCGTTCAGCCTACACCGCGGGACTCGCGCTTGCCCATTACGCATGGGCTCCTGGTGAGGGTCTGCGGGGCCTTACCACAGGTGGCCTCGTCTGAGTACGAGGCTACTTTGTTTCGGGCGGTTTTTTGCGTTGCCTTTTTTGGGCTTTTCGCATCGGTGAGTTGGTCGCTGGCTCGGGTCGGGGGTGGGGTTGGGGGGCTGCCAGCGTGGCATGTTCGGGTGGACGGGCGGCAGTTGCGTATCCTGCTGGCGAGATCCAAGACGGATCCGCTGGGGAAAGGTTTGTGGGTGTGGCTGGGCGAGGTTGGGGACCAGCGGGCTTGCCCAGTGCGGACGGTGCGGCAGTATTTGTCGGTGCGTCCGGGGACAGCGGATAGGTTTTCGTGCATTCGGACGCGCGGGTTTTGACCCGGTTTCAGGTATCGGCGGTACTGCGCCTGGCTTTGCGTGCGGTTGGGGAAGACCCGCTGCGGTTTGCGCCGCACTCTTTTCGTATTGGGGCTGCCACTAGCACGGCGGCGGCTGGGTTGCCGGGGCAGGTGATTCGGGACATAGGTAGGTGGCGCTCTAAGGCTTTTAAGGGCTATGTGCGGCTGTAGGAGCTGGATGGTGGGGGCCGGATCTTAACTGTTTATTTCTTTTGCAGATGTGGGTGTTGGGCCTGGTCTCTGCTGGGTGGCTGGCCACTCTTTTGTCCACTGGGCTGGTCGGCGTGCGGCGGACCAGCCTATCGGATTGAATTTGGGACTGGACCCAGCGGTGGTGGCTGTGACATGGCTGGGCGTCCGAGGACTTCGCTGGTTGCAATTGCTGCCTTTGCTACAGCGCCACGGGAGGACGTCGCGGGGGCCAGCCGCCCTGATTGTGCATCTGGGAGGCAATGACCTGGTGTCCTGGTCCTGCCGGCAGCTGATCCGGGCAGTGCAGGACGATCTGGGGGTGGTTCTTCGGATGTTTTCTGGTGTTATTTTGCTGTGGTCGGACATTATTCCAAGGCCGGCTTGCTGGGACCAGCGTCGGTGGTCTTGGGGGTTGACCAAGATCAATCGCCAGATCGGCCGATGGGTTTGTGAGAGGGGGGGTTACCAGATTTTGCATGACTGGGTGGATGTGGGGTGTTCGGGGCTCTATCGGGCTGATGGGGTTCACTTGTCTCCAGTTGGTATGGACTTGCTCCTTAACGACTGGCAGGAGGCCTTGGAATATGTGTCTGCCCATGATGTTCGCTGGTCGCAGCTTGTGTTGGGGGGGGGGCGGCACATGAATGGTGTTATGTGCCGGTGGCGGGATCCCGGAGGTTTCCGGGGTCCGGAGCAGCAGGCTACATTTGGGCGGGGCGGGGTGCCCCTGACCCGGTCAAGCCTCAGACGACTTTTGCTATGGCATGGCAAAGTCAGGGGAGGGGCATGGCAACTTGCCGGGTGGCAAGTTGTGGCATTAGCGGTGGCAGGCACCTTGCTAAGGTATGGCTGGTTCAGCCGGGTGCCGCTAATGGGGATAGGAAGTTTGATGTTATTTTGTTCTAATTGCTGATGGCTAATAAAGCTGCGACCAGTTGTGTTCCATGAAGTTATGGTGTTATGTCTTGTTTGGGGGGGGGAGGGGGTGGGCTTGGGGTTGGTTTGGCGGGGGGGGTGATGGGTGGGGCCCGAAGCGCCGGGTCCGCCTGCCTCGGTTAATACTAGATTATCAATAGATTGTTTGAGAGACATAGTTGGATCATCTTTAGTATGGTCACCTTTTGTGACTTTATTTTTTAATTGTTTATTTTGACATTCATTGTTTTAATTCATCCATAGCGTACAACGGGTTCGCCCGTTTTTTGTCAGTAATGGATTGGTCTGTTTTGTGTATTATCCTTCTTTTTATTGATATATATTGATTGTTTACATGATACAATGCATGCGTGCTTTTAACAGTTGCACCATACGTTGGCTTTTATATGTATTTGGTTTTACATTATTACATTTCTATATATCTGTTTGTAGAGTTTGATTCCCCTCGTTCCTTATTTATTTCCATTTTTACATTTCTTCATTGTTATCTTACATTTTCTATTTTTAAATACCCATTCATGTTATTATGGTCTCTATTGGCTTATATACACCAGCAATCCTCTTGCTCGTTTATTCAGGGTGGTCCTGCATATCACAGATATGATAAATTAGGGAATCCTTTTCATTGACACAATCCTCAATTTAGCTTTTTACCAAATTAATCCCCTATTTACCCCTCTTTTCAACGGTTGTCTATTTATTGTTTGTCTTTTATATCTCTTTTATATTACATTTCCATTGCATAATTTAACTGACGTCATCAGCCTCGTTCCTATTTCATCTCTGCACTGCGCAGCTGTGGACGTTTTTACTTTGCAAAAAGATCGCTGGTTTTGGCGTGCTTGCTGCTGGCTGTAGAATTGTTTCATTTTTTGGTAGTAAGTGTTATCATTTTAACTATTTCTAATATAAAATTGGGGTCTTATTCACTTTAGTCTCAGTTGGGGTAAGTTTCACTATTATCACTATTATTATTTTTGCTTTTAGTTTTTTTACAGCCCTTTAAGTTGCCTGGCGACATGTAATTTCGATACATTGTTTAGAAGGATCACTCGGCTCCTCGTTTTTTAAATTTTAGTATAGCACGGCCCTTGGCGTCCAGTGTCTCATTACTTCTATTCTTGTTCGTCTGAGAAGTGTGTTTTATAATGTTAAGTTGCAATCCTGCTCTTTTCCTCATAGTTGGGGCTTTTATGTACTTCACCTATGTTTCATCGCATAATATGGTCTAATTGTTTAAATCTCTGATTTCTACTTGCGGTTGCCCGATTCGCCACATAGCGCGTGAGTTTGCAATTTATGAAGTCATTCATAAACTCGCTGATTTGCACAGCTCACTTAATTTTTCATTAGTTATTTTCACTTTCATCCGTTTGCAATAGTTTTATTACATGGTTGTACTACCTTGTTTTATTTACAATTAATTTGACACTATATTTTTTTAGGTATTATTTATTCCTCTTTCTAAAATACAGTATGGTACAACCGCTAGGGTTCACCATTTCAATTTGGGTTGGTTTATTATTTTGCCTCACATGGTTTACGTTGTAATCTTTTTACGAAGGGTTGTAATTTTTGCATCTCACCTGAGTTTTTGGTGTGCAATATGGATACCTCATTTTCTATTTTCACTGCGTCTGTCTCACTCGCTATATAGCGTGAATTTGATTATATATTTGTCTATTGGCACAGTTCACACCATCTTTTTCATTTATCCTGTGCTTTATTTTTCAGTGGTTCGTCATAGCAGCATTGCTTGTTATACGTTTTTGTTTAAAATATTCAATTTGAAACACAAAATGCAATGTGTGCCTTCGAGTCAGTCCTGACTCCTGATGACCCAGAAGCTCCTGGGTTTTCTTGGCAGTGTGACCGGAAGTAGATTACCAGGCCTTTCTTCCGAGGCAATGGAAGGTTAAGTGACTTGCCCAAGGCCACAAGGAGTGCTAGCAGTTGAGTACTTTTCTTTCTATTAGTTTGATCTCATAAAAGAAGTCACATAATTGTTTCGAAACTTCACGGTTTTTTATTTTTGGTTAAGATTCACCTTATTCACTATTTTCACTGTTTTTTAAGTAACCGGGTAGCCGGACCCGGCGTCCCTTCTTTTCTTCCCCCCCCCCCATGTCTTTATCCTACCCCCTCCCCCAAAGCCTCGAAATAACTACACAGACATCAATTCTTGGTGGAAACTGGTCGCAGCTTTATTTGAAACAACCCATAAACATTAACAGATATATGTAAATATATATATATATGGAGTCAACCAACCCCGCGGGTAGATGGACCGCCAGCCATGCAACTAGCAAGGCGGCCACACCTCCGCTGAAGCCGTGGTCCCCACCAACGGCCCAGTTCTGCCCCCCCTATCCGACTTTGCCATGTTACTAGCAAAAGTCTTCCAGGGGTTGTCCGGGTCGAGGGCACCCCACCCCCTCCCCAAGTCGCCAAAGGCTCCGGACCCCGGACCTCCGGGATCCCGTCCCCCCTAACCCCCCCTCCCCCAGCTGCAACACCCCATTAACTTCCCCCCCCCCAGCCCTCAAAAGTGGGTGGGCGGGTGGGCTGCCAGGTGAGCGCCCGCTAACATGTGCTCCGTGCTAGCCACGAGCCACGGAGCACATGCCCCATGCTCCTCCGTGATTGGCTCCGCTCGTCAAGCCCCAAGCGGAGCCAATCAATTTAAACAATGCTCCCGGCGTCCTGACGTAGACGCGCGCCACCGATGATCCCGAGGACGAGCAGGGTCCCGCGCCAGGCCGAGCACCCGGTTACAGGCGGGCCCCGGGACCCTGCCCGCGCCCCTGAAACTAACCGGGTAGCCGGACCCGGCGTTCCTTCTTTTCTTCCCCCCCCCCCATGTCTTTATCCTACCCCCTCCCCCAAAGCCTCGAAATAACTACACAGACATCAATTCTTGGTGGAAACTGGTCGCAGCTTTATTTGAAACAACCCATAAACATTAACAGATATATGTAAATATATATATATATGGTGCCAACCAACCCCGCGGGTTGATGGACCTCCAGCCATGCAACTAGCAAGGCAGCCACACCTCCGCTCAAGCCGTGGTCCCCACCAACGGCCCAGTTCTGTCCCCCCCTATCCGACTTTGCCATGTTACTAGCAAAGGTCTTCCAGGGGTTGTCCGGGTCGAGGGCACCCCGCCCCCTCCCCAAGTCGCCAAAGCTCCGGACCCCGGACCTCCGGGATCCCGCCACCGGCACAGGGGACAATATCTACCCGTGCCGCCCCCCCATAGCCCCAAGCTGCGACCAGCGTGGCCTCTCCTGTACCACCTTCTCCAGTGCCTCCTGCCAATCATTTAATAGCAAATCTGTACCCACTGGAGACAAGTGCACCCCATCGTCTCTGTACAAGCCGGAGCAGGCCACCTCCACCCAGGGATGCTGCACCTGATATACGCCTTGCTCACAGACCCATCTCCCGATCTGTCTATTGATCTTGATCAACCCGCGAGACCAGCGCCGCTGCCCTCAGCACGCAGGCCTCGGGATGATGTCAGACCACATTAAGACTACCCCCGCAAACATACTAAACAGAACTGAAAAGTCCTTCTTGGTAGCTCTGATCAGCTGCTTACAAGTCCAAGCAGACAGTTCATTCCCCCCCAAGTGCACCAACAGGATCGCTGGCTGGCCCCTGATGCGCTGGTGGTGACGAAGCAAAGGCAGCAGCTGCGACCACCGCAGACCCCGCTCACCCAGCCATGACACCACCACCACCACAGGATCCAGACGCAAATTCGCTCCTCCAGGTCGTTGTGCCGCCCGCTGGCCAGCCCAATAGACGAAGGAGTGCCCCAGCAGCCAACATCCCAGCACACTCACACCCCCATCTGCAATAGAAAAGCACAGCATTAGTGAACCCCCATCCCCCCCGACTAATGATTCATAATCGGACATAGCCCTTGAAAGCCTTCGAGCGCCACCTGCCTATGCTCCATATCGCCTCGCTTGACAAGCCCGCCGCTGCCGCACTAGTGGCTGCCCCAATTCGAAAAGAATGCGATGAAAAAAGACAAGGGTCCTCCCCAATCTGCTGCAAAACTAAGCGCAGTACTGCCGTGACTTGGAAACACGTAAGTGGGGAGGCATCCCCGTGCACAAACAATCCGCTTACACCCCCAGGGCGAATGGCCAAGTACTCCCGCATGGCCGAGCGTGGGCATGTAGTCCCGCCCGTCGCCCGAAGTACCACCCATAACCCTTTTCCTTTCTGATCCGTTTTGGACATAGCCAATAAAATCCGCATTCGCTCGTTCTCAATCCATACATGCTGCCGCCGCAAACTATTCCCGCTATCACATCTTCCCGAAGCCTCCGCCAACTCACTGACCCGTAATGCCCCGAAAAAGGCCATACAGAACACCGCCCGGAATAGCACTTCCTCGTAGGGAGCACTCGCGACCCGCACCAGCTCCTGGCACAACCTCACCAGCAACTCGTGCGTAATCGGTTGTCGGCGATCCCGCGGAGCCGGCTGAGACCGCTCCCAACCCTGAAGTAGCCTCCGCGCTAGTAAACCTCTGCTTCCAGAATCCCACCCCACAGCCCTGGCAAAGAATTCAAACCCTGCCATATGTCTGCGCACCGCCGACCGCGTAACCCCGTTCTCCTTCGCCCACACTACATACTGCCCGAGCAACATATGAGGCACCCTCCCCCCTTTCCACCCCCTCTCAGATAAAAACTGCTGCACCCGTGCGCAACCTCGCTCATAGGCTTCCCAGGTGGTAGCAGCCACTGAGCTCTTCAATAGTTGCCTCATCTCTGCAGACCAGCGCTCCACAAGCTCGAGGGAACATGACCCACCTCGTCCGCCTCCGGCGCCAACTTCCGAAAACGCTCCATCTGTAGACGGGAGAGAGCATCAGCAATTTCATTAACTTGCCCTGGGATATGTCGCGCTTTCAAATCAATATTCAACTGCATGCAAGCCAGTACCACCCTCCGCATAAGCGAAGCCACCCTACAACAGCGGGGCGAATAACGATTGACGACATGGACCACCGCCTCGTTGTCGCACCACCACAAAACCTTGCGGTTAACCAACCTATCTGGCCACAACTCCAGCACGACTAATATCGGAAAGAGCTCCAAGAAAGTAATATTGCTCAACAAACCTCCATCCGCCCAAGTCTGAGGCCATCTATCAGCACACCAAGCCCCCCCAAAATAGATTCCAAGCCCAACTCCCCCCGCAGCGTCAGTGTAAAGTTGCAGGTCGCAACTGGAGATCTCCGCCTCACGCAGCACGGACGTCCCGTTAAAACCTTCCAAAAAGGCATCCCAGACACGTAAATCCTCCCTCATAACCTGAGAGACTCGAATGCGATGATGCGGCCGTTTCGCTCCGGCCGTTGCCGCCGCCAAGCGCCTGCTGAACACCCGCCCCATAGGAATGACTTTACAGGCAAAGGTAAGGGACCCCAACAGCGCCTGCAGCTCTTTCAATGTCACTTTTGGTGAGGCCAGCACATTGGCCACTAAGACCATGAGCTTCACCACCTTCTCCTGCGGCAACCGCGCCACCATATTCAGCGAATCGAGTTCTACACCTAAAAAGGTAAGCTGCGTGGTAGGGCCCACTGTCTTGCCCTCCGCCAGTGGGACCAACTCCCCGGCCATCCCTTCGAAACCTTCCAACAGTTTTCTGCAGCCGTCGGACCCCGCCCTACCGACGAATAGGAAATCATCGAGATAATGCACCACCTCCGAATCACCCACCCTTCTTACCACCATCCAATGGAGGAAGGTACTAAACATTTCGAAGTAGGCGCAAGATATCGCACAACCCATCGGCAGGCACTTATCATAGTAAAATGCGCCTTCGAACTGAAAACCCAGCAACCTAAAAGCCGACGGATGAACCGGCAACAAGCAAAAGTCCGATTCTATGTCAACTTTCGCCAACAGCGCCCCGCAACCAGCCTTTGATACCAACTCCACCACCTTATCAAATGAGGCATACCGCACCATGCAGAACTCGCGTGGTATAAAGTCATTAACGGAAGTTCCGAGCGGCGACGATAGGTTGTGTATCAATCTGAATTTTCCCGGCTCTTTCTTGGGGATAACGCCCAAAGGGGAAACGACAAAATTCGGAAATGGTGGGTTGCTGAACGGCCCCGCAATTCTCCCTACGCGCAATTCAGCAGCCAACTTTTCACGCGCTACCGCCGCCCAGCGCCGAATATTCGCAGCATTCCTAACTGCTCCCGTGACCACTTCGCCTCGAAGAGGAATAACGAAACCAAACCTAAAACCTAACTGCAACGTTAAACCATCTTTTTTCCTCGGATACCTAAGAAGCCAGCTACTAAGCACCCGCACCCTAATTGGGGAAGGCGCTAATTCCTGATGAGAACCCTCATTTGGCTCCCGGAATTGCAGTAGGGGTGACACCTTTTTTAATGCGGGATGGGCACCCCCGCAAACCGAGCATGCATGCCGGAACTTACAATCCGGGAATGGACAGGTGGTCCTATTATATCTCCAACAAAGGTCAGCCCCTGCCCCAAGACCCGACTTCGACTGCCCCGCTGGGGGCACTTCACGAAAGGAACGACTCACCCCGCCTGAAGGACCTGGCCCTATCTTAACTCCACCCGCTCCCCCAGCACCCGCCTTGACAGACATCTGTGTCAACCACAGATTAATGTCTTGTGTCCCCCAAGTTAATAACTTGTTTTCTTCCATTTTATCCTGAAACTTTTCGTCGTAATTAAGCCACGACCATCCTTCGTGCGCTTGTGAAGCTCCCAAAATAGAGTCGGCATAGGACAGCAAGCTGCCGTACTGCTCAGGAAACTGATGACCCCAAACACTTGCCAATCGCAAGAACGATCGGACCCAGTTGACTACGTTGCGCGATACCGAACGAACCCGACCGGCCTTCTCATCCTCTCTACGCTTCTTTTTGCTATCCCCAGAGCGTTTGCGGCCTTCGAGCAATCGAAAAATGTCAATGTACTTGCGTTTTAGAATCTTCTGCCGCAACCTCTTGGGAACGCTCTCCCAAAGTTCCGCCACTGCCGCTAAAGATGCGGAACCTACACCTCCTAGCCCGGCAACCCTCCCGTCACCCGAGATAGCCATCCTCCGCGCTCCACCCGACGAAGAATCAGAAACCTCCGACGAGGAAGATGAAGATGAGTCGGAGCTAAGCCTCCGCCGACAAGCATGCTTCCTCTTCTTACGCGTCTTCCCTGAATGCTCCCCCCGCGATCCCCCACCCCCACTCCCCTCAATCCCCCGCCCCGATGACTCACCCGCCACTCCGCCAGCCGCGGCACTGTCAGAAGCCACCAACATTCCGTCGCGAGGGTCCACCGCCCGCTGTTGATCACGCGCATCCTGCTCCCACTCCACCACGCTCGTGACCGCTCCCGCCAATCCGCTTCCGGACTCCATATTCATCGCTCGTGCCGACTCTCCAGCAGGCAGTACACCCCGAGGAGCCGCCTGAAAGGGTACCTGTGGAGATAGAAAAGGGGGACACAAAGGGGAGAAAACCGAGGGCCACGACGGCTGCCATGCCCCCACCCAATCCATTCCCGAGGAACCTTGCCAACCGGCTTGCCACCTATCCCAAGCAGTATGCCGCTCGTGAGGACCCACACCCCCGGGCGACAGCGCATACCCTCTAAACCAGTCCCCGCCTCTGCCCCCACCACACGAGGGGCTGGTCCCTATGCTGCTCCATTCCCACGGCAAAAAGTTACCCCATACCCCCCTCCCCCCGGGGCTCCCACCATTAGAACCTCCTTCCCCCGAGTTGCTCACCTCCTTGTTGCCACTTAGCCCCATCCCCTCAAGGGCAGGCTCGGGCGGCATCGCACCAGATCTGTCTAACCCCCCGGTGCCCGCGCCCTCCGGGGCCTAGGCGTGCGCCCCCTTCCAGCCCCCCTCCCTATCCCTGGAGCTGTAGCAGCATCCACCCCACTGCCCTGCGCTACCTCTGAGGCATGCCCATCTCCCCTGCCCCGCTGCAGCACTCTCCCCCTGCTGACAGCCCCTTTTCTTCCCCTTTCACCAGCCCTCCTTACAGCAGCCGACCTCCCAGCTACCCGACTCACAGCAGCCCCCCTTGGCCCCATTCCTACTAACTCCAAAAACCCTTTAACCCCGACTAAAAGTGGGCAGCCAGTAGCTATAACAGAGCCCCCCCAGTGCGCGATCCTGCCGCACACGTCACTCCTACCCCTCCCGTTAACCGAATTTATGCGCCGTTTATTTCACTTGCCCGTGGAGGACCTACACTCCCGCTGAAGTCCCTTACACCGCCAAACGTCAGCTCGCCTCGATCGCACTGCTCACCCGGACCTCGAACAGGACTGAGGCCTTCCCACAGGACCGCGATGCCGCCGATGCTCCTGCCAGGTGAGCGCCCGCTAACATGTGCTCCGTGCTAGCCACGAGCCACGGAGCACATGCCCCATGCTCCTCCGTGATTGGCTCCGCTCGTCAAGCCCCAAGCGGAGCCAATCAATTTAAACAATGTTCCCGGCGTCCTGACGTAGACGCGCGCCGCCGCCGATCCCGAGGACGAGCAGGGTCCCGCGCCGGGCCGAGCACCCGGTTACAGGCGGGCCCTGGGACCCTGCCCGCGCCCCTGAAACGACTTCTGGCACATCAATCGCATTGGTTTCTTTTCTACATTTTCATGATAATAAATAGGTTCGTCCACAACTCTTTAAGTTTCACTTGTTGTTGGTTCGTTTATTCACTCTATTCCATCTTTTGTACTACAATTTTGTCAAAGAGTCATACTATACATGTCATTATTTTATTCATATTTCATAGATTGCACAATTATACCCATAGGAACATTATCCATGGTCAGGTAATATAGTTATTATTTTTTTTATCCTTTTATTCTACCATTCATTAAAAATTGATATATATGGGTCGTCTTCATCTCTCTTACACCTTGGTTGATTCATATTCATGTATTATTTTTCATTGATTAATATTATATTTCATTTTAATAATTGTTGTTGTAAGATACATGGATCTTTATATTTTATTTATTTATATAATTGTACTTTTTTAAGTGTTTACTCAATGATGTCTTTTAATTAAGTTATAAAGCATCTTGTTATTGGTATGTTTACTATTTCATTGTTTGTTTTTATTTAGCTTATTTTTTGAGGACACAAATATTTTTATACTCCTGTTTGATTAAGTCATACAGTTTAGTGACTCAGGTATGTGTAATTTATATGTCTTTTTGGATACATTATTTAATTAATTTTATACTTTTACTGTTTTTGTTACAATTTCTAACCGGATTTTAACCTTTCCTTTTAGCTCTTTTGTTTTTATGTTAGCCGTACTTATTCGTTCCATCATTTAAGAAGAGTGACAAAAATATATTGTGATGTTCCCCCTTGCCAGTACCCGTAGGTAGGTAGGGCTTAAGGAGGTTAAGTGTTCTTCTTGAACTGAGGTTTACTATTTCCTGCAGAACTGCATGTAGGGAAATGTATTTCCTTTGATAGCTTAATGAAGAGTAGTGTGACTCAAGTTGGTAAAGCAAAAAGGGATTTATTCCCCTCCCGGGGTGGATTTCACCAGGATAAAAGGTAACATAAATTCTTGCACTTCTGGCAGACAAAAGGACAAAATAAAGCAGCTTCCTTCAGCATCAAACATTAACACAGTGATATTATTCCCTCTGCCATAGAAATCGTACAGTTCCTTGCTTCCAAAGAATTATTTACAAAAGAGAGTTCAATTCCCCTGCCCTCCTTTCTGAGGCAGGAATTGTTTGCTCCTTTCTTTCTGGAGCCACGCCCGTTCCCACGCTAGGCCTTGGGATTAGCACTTGGGTTTGGTACAGCTCTAAATAACCATTCTCATTACAGTCCTCTGTACCGTAGCCCCAACTCTCCTGGGCAATAAATCCCCAGTAGTTATTATACTTCCAGCCCTTGGGCCTACCTTTTACTCTGGCTGTATCAGGTTTTCTCTGAGGTTTGTAAATGGCTGTCGGTTCCCAACCTGACTTGTGCAGAGTATAATTCAATGGCCTTCCTGGCCTTTTCTCCTGTTCAGAACCCAGAGAGGACTTCCACTGACAAGGTCTGCTCCTGCTGTACCTCTCACACAGAGCCTCTGACCTTTCCTCGTCTCCGTCTCTCTCTTCCTTCTCTGTTCTGCTCTCAGCTCTGCTCTCTGCCTTTCTCTCCGTGTTTCCTGCCCTGCCCTCTGTGTTAACTGGGGCCTCCTTATGAGTCAGCTTCCTCGGGTCAAGCCTGACTCCACCCCTTAGCAGGTGTTCAGAATTACCTCGTGACTCTCTGCTGAACTGATATTAGGGGCCTGTTTCTCTCTCTGGGGCTTGGTTTCCCTGACAACCAGCCATGTGCTGTTGTTTACGTTGCAGCCCTGCACTTTTTTGCTGATCTTTGGGAGTTTCTCCCTGACTAAAAGGACTCGCTATGTCACAGATCCCCCCACTTAAAATATTACGGGCTGCCGGAACCTGTGACAGACAGCACGTAATCCGTCCTATTGGGCTCTTATGGGGTTCTGTTTTGGCCAACTCTACAGTAACCGCCCTTTCCTTCCAGGGTTTTAAAACATTTATATGGTAGGTTTGGCGCCGACCCTTACTGTTTTCTACAAGGTATGACACAGGACCTACCCTCTTCACTATTGTGCAGGGTCCCTTCCATCTTGCGTCGAATTTGGGTCCCACCTCGGTTACCATAATAATTACTTTATCTCCCTCTGCCAATTGGCGAGGCTTCGTCCCCCTATCATAATACTTCTTTTGTCTCTTCTGGCTGGCCTGTAAATTATCCAGGGAAATTTGAGACGTTCTTTCCAAACGACTCCTAAGGTTTCTCAGGAACTGGGGTACCTCTATCTCTTCCCTGTCGGGCTCTACCCATTGCTCCCGCAATATGTCGAGAACTCCTCTGGGGGTCCTACCGAATAGCAGTTCGTAGGGGGACGCCCATAGAGACGCCTGTACGCGCTCTCTACAGGCATACATTACAAAAGGTAAGAGTGTATCCCATTCAGATGTCTGTCCGTCTAAACCTCGCCTAAGCATTCGCTTAATGGTTTGATTCATTCTCTCGACCATGCCATTGGCCTGGGGGCGGTATGCCGCCGTACGTACATGGTGGATGCCGAAGGCATCCCACACGGTGGCTAGATACCTCGACATAAAATTGCTTCCTTGATCAGTTATCATCTCCTGGGGGAAGCCAACCTCGCAGAACAGTTTAATAAGCTCCAGTGCTATTGTTCTGGCTGAGGTGCTCCTGAGAGGAATGGCCCATGGGAAGCGTGTTGCCTGATCCATGATCACCAACACGTACTGAAACCCCCGGGGAGTCCTATCCAGTGGCCCTATAATATCCATGGCCATTCTACGTATTGGTGTGGATATGGCCGGTGTGGGTATCATTGGCACTACTTTAGGTTTGGACGCACTAACCCGTTGGCAAGCGGGGCAGGCTTCGCAATAGCGGGAAGTTTCCCTGAAGAACCCCGGCCAATAAAATCAGGCCAGGACCTGGTCCAATGTTCCCTGGATTCCTTTATGGGCTCCTACTGGGTGGTCGTGGGCAAGTCTCATTACAATGCCTTGAACATAGTTGGTACAACTAGGTGCTTCCTTACTTCCCCTGTATGTGGATTGTTGCTCTCCCTGTATAAAATACCATTATCTAAGAGGAATCGGGGCAGTGTATCTCTTTGTTCCTGAGCATAGGCAAAGGCCCGTTTTAAAGCGGGATCCGCTTTCTGTTCCCCCGGGAAGGAAGGGAATTTTCTCACTAATTCCGCGGGTACCCAGGGTCGCCCCTCCCCGGCTTCCAACCCTGCCCTTCCATGGGTTCTGCGGTGCCTTTCCAGTTTCCTTATTGCCTTTCTTTTCCTCACCCTCTGAGATAGGGCGCCGAAAAGGTCCGTCTGTGCGGGCAATGGGTCTGACATTTCCTCTCCTTTCTCCCTCTCGGGCTGAGGGGAATTCTCCCTATCTCGGGATGGACCTGCCACTTCTTCATCAGGGTCCCTATCCTGAGGAGTTCTTACCTGGGACCGGGTGGAGACACACCCTGTCCTTTCTCCTGCACCCCTCCCCATTCCCTGAGAAAATAGGGGCCAATCATTACCTAGAATGACATCATGTAATAGCTGGGGCACAATTGCCACTTTCACCTTCCTTCGTGACGCTAACCCTTCTATGGTAAGGTTATATATTTATTTTATTTTATTTATTTAACATTTCTTATATACCGCGCTATTTGTCATCAGCGCGGTTTACATCAAAACAATAGAACACTTGACCAGATACATTGGCCGTCGTTTACATAAAACGGGGAGTTAACATGGAGGAGAACTTGGGGAACTATTTACATTCAAGTTTATAGCAAACTTAGGAAACTATGTACAAATCGATTGTATTACATATTAGGTATGATTACAGTGTTTTACATCATGTAGCGGCTGTATGATATAGTGGGGGTGTGTGGGAGGTAATGGGGTATCGGGATGGCTATAATGTAAGAGAAAAAGGTGGTGTTTGAGGGCTTTTCTAAATTGAATAAGGTCTCTAATAGCTCTAATGTGTGGGGGGAGTTTGTTCCAGCATACGGGGGCATAGTTCCTGAAAGCCCTATTGGTGGTGATCTGGTTGAGTTTTGCGGATTCAATTGGTATAAGTAGCATGTTGGCAGCCTGGGATCTCCTGGATCTGTTGTCTGGAGAACGCGTTATGAGGTCGGAAATGGATGGGGGAGCTATCATGTTGAAGGCCTTGAAGGTAATGAGGAGGGTTTTGTACAGGATTCTACTGCTTATGGGAAGCCAGTGTAGTTCCTTTAGAATGGGGGAGATGTGGTCGACCCTTGAGGTTCCGTAGAGCACACGGGCTGCCGCATTCATGGCTAGCTGTAATGGTTTGAGGGAGCTCTTTGGAAGGCCATGTAGAACTATGTTGGCATAGTCGAAGTGCGGTGTGACTAGTGCCTGGAAGATGGTGCGGAAATCCGCGGATTCCATCATGGGCCTAAGATGCCGTAGGGTTTTTATCTTGAAATAGATGGTCTTGACAGTGCGTTTGATATGTTCCTTGAAGTTGAGTTGTTGATCAAGAATTACCCCGAGATATCGTATGTTGGATTTGATTGGAAGTTCCGCGTCTCTGACTTTGAGTGTTGGTGGCAGAGAGAAGGCTTTATTCCTTGTGATCATTAGTACTTCCGTTTTCTTGAAGTTTATCCGGAGGTTCTGAGTGAGTAGCCAGTCAGTTATTGTGTTGAAGCAGTCAACTAGCACTGTATAGTCGGGACAATTGATGACAATGGGTGTGAATAGCAGGACATCATCGGCATACATAAGACACGATATGCCAAATGAACGGGCGATGTCACAGATTGGTTGCATATAGATGTTAAAGAGCAACGCGGAGAGGGAGGATCCTTGGGGTACACCTTGGTGCTGTTGGAAAGGTTCGGAGGTGGTGCTTTGAATCCGGACTTGTTGACATCTGCCTTCGAGGTAGGATTTACACCAGTCCCACGCTTGATCTCGGATTCCCTTCTCATGTAGCCGGGTGAGAAGCTGCAGGTGGTCTACGGAGTCAAACGCTGCTGATATATCAAGGAAGATTAGTGCGAAGCCATTCTTTATACTGTCAATTCCATTGATCAGTGAACTGGTTAATGTTGTCAGTAGGGTTTTGATACCGTGTGCTTCTCTGAATCCATGTTGAGAGGGATCCAGTGGTGAGGAGGAGTCAACATGCTGCTGGATCTGTCTAAGGGTTATTTTCTCTAGGATCTTAGCCAGAAAAGGGATACTGGAGATTGGTCTGTAAGATTCCTCTTTCTTTGGGTCAAGTTGATTGTTTTTTAGTAGTGGGCGGATGGATGTGTGCTTGAGCGCATCTGGGAAGACTCCTGTTTCAAATGACAACTTGGTGATGTTGGCTATGATAGGGCTGAACTCCGTGCGCATTGTCTTGATCCAGTGCGCTGGGCAGGGGTCGGTTGGTGCGGTCGTGGCGTTGATTGATGCAATTACTTCTTCAATGGTCTTTGTTGATGGCGGTGAGAGTTTGGTGAGTGTGGACTGGGAAAGAGTGGTTTTGGGATTTGTGGTATGGTTAAGATGAGGTGATGATGCCATTGTAGTTACCTTTATTGATTTTGATTGGATGTAATTCGCATATGCTTGTGGCTGAATACCTTCTTGTTGAGGAGGGGAAGGTTGGTTGGTAAGGGATTTCACCAGCTGGAAAAGGTCTCTTGGCTTATTTAGTGAGCGGCTGAGAATTTCTGCATGGAATTGTTTCCTTTTGGCCCACGTTGATTCGCGATGGGTCTTCAGATATTGTTGATAGATGGCTTGGTCTGAGGTATTTCTAGTAGCTCTCCATTTCCTTTCGAGTTTTCTGAGTCGGAGTAGGGACGCTCGTAGTTCCGGGGAAAACCATGGGGCGGCGTGTTTCTTGGTGTCTCTTCTGTCCGATGCGGTTTTTTTGTTGTTGGCAGGTTGTTGAGCGTAATGGGAGAGGGTCTCGTTCCAGTTGGACATCATGTCATTCAGGTTGGTTGCTGGTTGATCAAGTTTTGGGAGAACGTCACTAACGATTGTTTCCCTGTTGAGTTGCTTGAAGCGTGTGGTTCCTGATGTTTCCGTTGCACTTGGGCGGTGGCTCGTAGAGTGTTGCGTTGGTAACTGGAATGTTATTAGATTGTGGTCTGACCAGGGGACTGGTGAGATAGTAAGGTCAAATTGGTTTGATGTACTCATGGCTGTATGTGGGATGAATATTAGGTCAAGGGGGTTTCCTCCTTGGTGGGTGGGATCAGTTATAGCCTGCTTGTAGTTGAGGTCAGCCATTGCTTCGAGGAAGGCTTTGGCTAGGGTGGGTTGAGTGGAAGCGAGATTAAGGTCTCCTAGTAGCCAGTTAGGTTTGGAGGGGTCTTCTGGATTACATGCTAGGTCAATGATGTCTGAGAGCTCATCTGATCCAATTCCTGGGGTTCTGTAAATGAGGTTAATAGTATTGTATTTGCTGGTGATGGTTAGTGTATTCAGGAGTTGCGTGCTCTTGGTAAGGCTAGTCCGGTATTGTAACAATGTTTTTGCAAGGATCAGTACACCTCCTCCTCTTTTGTTTTCCCTATTACAGGTATAGATCGAAAAGTTAGGTGGTGTAAGGTGATTCAATATGACATTGTCGGATTCAGAGATCCATGTTTCTGTGACCATTAGCATGTCTAGATTGTGCATAGTGATTAGGTCAGTGATTACCGGCCATTTATTACGGACCGAACGTGCGTTGATAAGGGCGCACCTTAGTTCTTGTTGATGCTTTGTGTTTTTATGTTTTGTGGAGTTTGAGGTCTCTATGGCTATATATATTAAGTGTGACAGTCTTCTGTGTGAAGGGTTTGAGTGCCGGTGGTATTGGTTGTTGTATGTTTTACCGTTTGCACTCTTTAGTAGTTGGATGGGGTTGCATCCATCTGCCAATACAACTGATTCATAGAGTGTGCTGACCAGTGTATAGAGTAGGGCAAAAGTAAGTAATGGGTAAGCCATTTATGTTTCCGGAATGAGACGTTTCTAGGTTACTGGTGTTTTGTGATGTTGTATGTGTTTTTCTAGTGATGTGTTGTGTTAGTGGAGGTGTTTAGCACTTCAATGTAGTGATTCAGTAGAGCAGTACAGTGTAGCAATATAGTATAGCAATATAGTGTGGTAATGAGGTATATCAATTCGGTATAGCAATACAGTGCAGCAATATAATGTATCAATACAGTGTGGCAATGAGGTATATCAATTCGGTATAGCAATACAGTGCAGCAATATAATGTATCAATACAGTGTAGCAATGAGGTATAGCAGTTTAGTAGTGCAGCAATATAGTGTGGCAATGAGGTATATCAATTCGGTATAGCAATACAGTGCAGCAATATAATGTATCAATACAGTGTAGCAATGAGGTATAGCAGTTTAGTAGTGCAGCAATATAGTGTGGCAATGCAGTATAGCAATTCGGTATAGCAATACAGTGCAGCAATATAATGTATCAATACAGTGTAGCAATGAGGTATAGCAGTTTAGTAGTGCAGCAATATAGTGTGGCAATGCAGTATAGCAATTAAGGTGTACTTCCAGCCTGTTCCAGTATCAGCTCATCCATATACCGGGTAGTAGGAGGCAGACCCATGCACACACTGCACTCTCACTTGGCCTACTGCTTGCCCTGATGCTGACTGGGCTTGTATGGCCTCCCAGAGCCGTTGGGAGACCATGCTCTGTTCCGCGCCAGAGTCGAGCAGTGCCTGGGCCCTAACACCCTCCACCTGCACCGGGAGTAAAAACCCTGACTGGACTTTCTTCTCTATACCAGCCATCAATGCTCTACGAGAATCACAGTCCCTTTGAAAATGACCAGAGTTCCCGCATTTAAAACATTTTCCTCTCATATTGGAAACACACACATTTTCATAAGGCAGTTTACTCTTTACATTCCTGTCTCTATCACCAACCTTTGCTGCACCCGGAACGCTTAATTTTGGGGCTTTGGCCAACTCAGCCTCAAAATATCGCTCCGTCATGCTAGCCGCTTCCTCTGAGGTCTTACAATCTTGTAACATGCGGAAGGTTTTTATTTCTGCTGGAACAGCTTCTAAAAACTGTTCCAGTATCAGCTCATCCATTATGGATTCAACAGTTCTCTGCTCTGGTTTTACCCACTTCCAGGCTAAACCTTTCATCCTATAGTATAGGGCTTTAGGGGTTTCTCTGGGCCTCAACTTGGCCTCCCTAAATTGGCGCCTATAGAATGAAGGGGTCAGCCCGAGCCTATCCCTCACAACACTTTTAATTGCCTCATAGTCAGTTGCTAAGGCAGCAGGCATCGACTTATAGGCTGACAAGGCTTGGCCGGATAGACACATGGCAAACCTTATGGCCCACTGCTCCCTAGGCAGCTTTATGGCCTCTGCAAGATGTTCAAAGGCGTCCACATAATCGTCAACATTATCTGTAGGGGACAACTGTCCCAGCATAAAGAAATCTCTACCAGGTAGTCCTACCCCACGGGTATACTCAGGTAAGTCCTTTGCTGGTTCTTGCTGCTGCTTTACTAACAGTTCCATGAGCTCCCTCATTGGCTTCTGCTGTTCCTGAATGGCAGCCATGGCTTGGTCCTGGACTCGACGAGTCATTTCCAACTGTTTGTCCTACTGCAAAGACATCCATCTTAGCATTTCCTGTGGCTCCATTTCAGCTCCTCAGGTACCTGGGAAAACACACACAAACAAGACCCAAGTGTGGCCCAAAACAAAAAAAAAAATTCTCCTTTTTTTTTTCAACCTTGTGCACTGCTGCCGTGCACTACTTTTTCTCCAGTTATCCCTCTGCACTTATGCCCAGCTACAATTACCTGAGCTCAGTGCAGAATCAGGCACTGAGAAAAGTAGCTCCTTTCCTGACCGGTAGTCAGTCGTACGCTGGAACCTCTTGTCTCTGGATATCCGCCAGTTGCTACTGCTGGGCTCTTGTCCCTCCTGGTGTCCTTCAATCTGGGTACAAATCCGTACTACTACGCCATTTGTGATGTTCCCCCTTGCCAGTACCCGTAGGTAGGTAGGGCTTAAGGAGGTTAAGTGTTCTTCTTGAACTGAGGTTTACTATTTCCTGCAGAACTGCATGTAGGGAAATGTATTTCCTTTGATAGCTCAATGAAGAGTAGTGTGACTCAAGTTGGTAAAGCAAAAAGGGATTTATTCCCCTCCCGGGGTGGATTTCACCAGGATAAAAGGTAACATAAATTCTTGCACTTCTGGCAGACAAAAGGACAAAATAAAGCAGCTTCCTTCAGCATCAAACATTAACACAGAGATATTATTCCCTCTGCCATAAAAATCGTACAGTTCCTTGCTTCCAATGAATTATTTACAAAAGAGAGTTCAATTCCCCTGCCCTCCTTTCTGAGGCAGGAATTGTTTGCTCCTTTCTTTCTGGAGCCACGCCCATTCCCACGCTAGGCCTTGGGATTAGCACTTGGGTTTGGTACAGCTCTAAATAACCATTCTCATTACAGTCCTCTGTACCGTAGCCCCAACTCTCCTGGGCAATAAACCCCCAGTAGTTATTGTACTTCCAGCCCTTGGGCCTACCTTTTACTCTGGCTGTATCAGGTTTTCTCTGAGGTTTGTAAATGGCTGTCGGTTCCCAACCTGACTTGTGCAGAGTATAATTCAATGGCCTTCCTGGCCTTTTCTCCTGTTCAGAACCCAGAGAGGACTTCCACTGACAAGGTCTGCTCCTGCTGTACCTCTCACACAGAGCCTCTGACCTTTCCTCATCTCCGTCTCTCTCTTCTTTCTCTGTTCTGCTCTCAGCTCTCTTCTCTTGCCTTTCTCTCCGTGTTTCCTGCCCTGCCCTCTGTGTTAACTGGGGCCTCCTTATGAGTCAGCTTCCTGGGGTCAAGCCTGACTCCACCCCCTAGCAGGTGTTCATTATTACCTCGTGACTCTCTGCTGAACTGATAGCAGGAGCCTGTTTCTCTCTCTGGGGCTTGGTTTCCCTGACAACCAGCCATGTGCTGTTGTTTACGTTGCAGCCCTGCACTTTTTTGCTGATCTTTGGGAGTTTCTCCCTGACTAAAAGGACTCGCTATGTCACAATATATAGATTGCTTTATATATTTTTCACATATTATACATTCATTCATGTCCACTGTTTGAGCCTGTTTGTTTTAACTGTTTTTAAAGAACTTTTGTGTTGTTTTATTTATAATTTATTTACAATTTGTTTTTAGCCATTTTAGCCTCTGAAGAAGGGATTTCCGAAACACGGCCTGTGTTGGGCCAAGTGGCTGATGTTGGTTCAATAAAGGTTGATTATACGTCACCTTCCCTGCTATCCACGTCTCTTTGTTGGACTGTTTTCGCACGTGGTGTTGTGCCCCTTGTTGGACTCCTCTAGAAATTCTACTCATCCATCTATTTGATAATCTGCTCAAAGTTATTGACAACATAAGAAGAGGTTTCCTATTAATCTTCGTTGACCTATCATCTGCCTTTGACACAGTCTCCCACGACATCCTCCTGGAGCGACTGTCATCAATTGGAATCCAAGACATCACCCAACTGATAGTCAAATCTGGTCTGCTCACCTCAACCACTTTCCACACTGTCCAAAGAATTCCTCAAGGATCTTCGCTCTCTGCCCTCCTATTTAACATATATGTATAGCCAATCTGCAACATTTTCAGGAAACACAACATACTGTGGCAGGTGAAGGCCTGTGATCCACAGTGTCTGACATAAGCAAGCAGGCCTAACTAGCTTGACCTGTAAATGAAGTCTGTGGAGAGGCCCATAGGAATTACACATCCCCCAATATGCTGCTATAGAATTAGAACTCAGTAAAAGTATTGAATTAGCTTAGACAAGCAGAACAGATGGAAAAATACAGAAAAATATGTTTAAAATTGCTGACAGAGAATTACAGAGCCCTGCTTCCCTACACGTACAAACTAGCTCAATGGCCTTGAAAGAAGGAAAGTAACAAGTTGGTGAACTGGCCATTGTAATTGGGACTAGAAGGGGGGTGAGCAGGTGCTGAGCCCACTCAAAGAACATAATTGGATAATCTTATCAGTACCGGGACCAATAGAAGGGGTACGGGAGGTACGGGAGGTTACCGGGACCAATGAAATGTTTTTCTATACCTAGAATGGAGCAAAAGTCTATAAAAGTTGTTGTATTACCAGAGAACATTGCTCAGCCATTTTGAATTTGACTTTGCTTGAGACTTGTGCACAAATAAATGATTTGGACCTTCTGAACAGACTCCTGGTATTATTGGTTTGTCTGCGCTCTGCTGCTACATATTCTTGGTGCGTTGGCCGGGAAGGTATGGTATTACAGGGTATATATGGCAATATACCACGACTTTCCGCCTCTACAGGTTTGGTCCTGCCGGGATCGCGCCCTTCCGACGGGGGCTCGCTCCCTGGCGCCACCAGTCCCTTGTATCGGAGGGAGCTAGTCGGACCTCGGCGGGTGCCGGGCCCGGCTGGAGCCAACACCTCGAACCCGAGTGAGGGGCGTCCGAGGTCCAACTCATGCGCTTGCTTGGGAAGTTTGAGGACCGGATCCGGTGAGTAGAGTTTTGATTTTAGCATGTGTCTAGACAGATAAGAAAGAGCAGTACTGCAAATCTTGCATGAACTTGGCATGAACTTAGCACTAGCACTCGCATGAAAGAGAGCTTGATCAACTCTCAAAGACGGGCCGAATACCCCTGCGTAAGTAAAGTAGGGCAAAACCCCCGTCTTCTAGCATTCACATTTGCATGAGACTAGTCAGAATAGATAGGAATAAATGCATTTTGGGATACGTTGCTAGCATGATTGTGTGAATGAAGTTTGAATGAGAGGTCTGGCAGCACGGACCAAGCGAAGGCGGACCCCTGAGTAACGCAGTTCCTGACCGGGCGACCGCGTTCAGGTCGTAAAAAGGGGGAAGTGATTGTCGTCTTGTCTTGTTATTTGTTTCCCTTATATGTTTCTAGGGCTGTGAGGACCCCTTACCCACGGTCCGCCCTCCTTTTCCCTTCTGTCTGTTGTTGCGCGCACACATCAAAATGGGAGGGGCGGGGTCTACTAGGAACACTCCATTAGAATGTATGATCGCACATTTTAAAGAAGGATATTCCAGAGATTATGGTATTAAAATGACTGCAGCCCGTTTACAGATTTTGTGTACTAGGGAGTGGCCTGATCTAGACCCTACCTGGCCCCGAGAGGGAACCTTTAATGTAGGAATTATTCAGTTAGTACACCATAGAGTGCGAGTAGTGCACCCCGATCAGTACCCTTATATAGATTCCTGGTTAAGTATTTGTGAAAATCCGCCCCCTTGGGCAAAGCGCTGTTATGAAGAGCAGTGCAGAATAATGTTAGCAAAGATAGATCATAGTCAGAAAATAGAACAGCCAAGAAAGAAAGGGAAAGGTGAGAAGTCCAGGAAGAAACCCATCCTGGTAGATCCTGATTCCCCAGAAGTAATTACCTGACAGCCCCAGGCCCAACGTCCCAGGAGGGTAGTCCCACGTCCTCGTCCTGCCCAAGAGCCCCGGAGACAGCGAGAATGGGACCCAACCCCTGAGCCATCACCCGAAGAGCAGGTAGATGAGCTCCCTTTAGATGAAGAAGGTAATTCTACTGAGACTGAAGAAAAAGGAGAATCAGATACAGAAACAGAAAAGGAAGAAACTGAAAATTCCCCAAGTGATACTGATAGTGTAAAAACGGCTGCTAGTGTTAGCTTGCCAGCAAAAATTAAATCTAAAGTAAAGCACGTAGAGAAGAAGAAAATAACCCCTGACAAGAAAGTTACGAAAATATCTCTTAGATCCCAAAAGACATCTACTGCCAAGATGATGCCTTTACGGCAAGTCCCAGGAATACCCGTAAGAAATGAGGACAATGAGGTGGTACCGGGATCCCTAAACTATGTGTATGTCCCCTTCTCCACTACTGATTTGTTGAATTGGAGGACACATTATGCCTCCTATACCAATAAGCCCCAAGAACTTACAGAATTAGTGAATACTATTATGGAAACTCACCAACCAACATAGGCAGATTGCTGCCAGCTCCTGTCCACATTTACTACAGAGGAGCGGACACAAATTAGAAAAGCAGCTATTGACTGGCTGGCAGATAACCCTGTAGCGCCAGGGGAAGGGGAAGAAAGAATAGATAATCGAGAAGCAGCCCAGAGAGAATTCCCGAATGAAGACCCCCGATGGGATCCAAATACAGAAAGAGGATCTAGAGCCCTAGCCCGTTTTCGCCAAGGCTTTATACAAGGCCTGAAAAGGGGGGGCCAGAAAGCTATGAACCTTTCCAAAGTTACTGGAGTTATTCAAGGTATAGACGAGAGCCCAGCAGTATTTTATGAAAGATTAACTGAAACATATAGAATGTATACTCCCTATGATCCCGATGCACCAGGAAGCTTGTGCATGGTAAATTCTGCCTTTGTAAATCAATCACAACCAGATATTAGACGTAAATTACAGAAATTAGAGGGGTTTGCGGGCATGAATGCAACTCAAGTTACTGGAAGTAGCTCATAAAGTGTATGTGAATCGTGATAATGAAAGAGAAAAAGAATGTGATAAAAAGATGAAGAAGAAAGCTGATTTTTTGGCTGCGGCCATAGTTGAACAGAAACGGGGAGGTTTCCCTAGTCGACGGAGCAGAGGAAGGGGGCGGGGCCGAGGTGGAAGCCAGCCCCATCTAGGCATAAACCAATGTGCCTACTGCAAGGAGGAAGGACATTGGAGAAATGCATGCCCGCAACTCGAAGACGCCCACCAAGATGACGAAAACAATCATCAATGGAGAGAAGAAAGACGAGGCCGTCCCCGAAATCGCGGAGGAACCAATCGGGAGCAAAACCAGCGAGAAAGAGGAGAAGCCGTACAAGCATTGGCTACGACAGCCCATGATGAAGATGACGTGGATTAGGACAGACCGGGCTCCGAATTTGCTTTAGGTCTCCAGGAGCCTATGGTCGGAATACAAATAGGAGACCAAGTATGAACTTTATGGTTGATACTGGAGCAGAACATTCAGTAGTAGACAAGAAAATAGCCCCATTCTCCACAAAAGCAGTCACCATTGTAGGAGCAACTGGTGCCAAAGCTACAAAACCTTTTCTTCAGAATCGCAAATGCAGTCTAGGAGGACAGCAAATAACTCATCAATTCCTTTACATGCCTGAATGTCCAGTGCCACTACTGGGACGAGATATGTTAGCCAAGCTACAAGCCCAAATATCCTTTACCGAAAGAGGAGAAATGCAAATGACCGTGAATTCTCAAGCCAAGCCAGCAGGAATAATGCTGCTTACAGTTCCCCGAGAAGAAGAATGGAGATATTACAGTGATGAATCTGCCCAAGATACCTATTTTGAACAAACTTTGAAAAGCATTGATGCCCCACCTGGAGTATGGGCAGAAGGCAGTCCTCCAGGCCTAGCCAAGCATATAGCTCCAGTAATTGTAACTCTCAAACCTAGTGCTACACCAGTACACGTCAAGCAGTACCCTCTCCCAAGAGCTGCAATTGAAGGCATCCACCGCCACTTGCAAAGATTACTAGAGCATGGCCTACTAAAAGTATGTCAATCTCCATGGAACACTCCACTTCTGCCAGTGAAAAAGCCTGGAACAGATGACTACCGCCCAGTGCAAGATCTAAGAAGAGTGAATGAAGCAGTTGAAACCATACATCCAGTTGTACCCAATCCTTACACTCTTCTAGGACTGATACCTGCTGAAGCTACCCACTTTACTGTTCTGGATTTAAAAGATGCGTTCTTTTGCATAAGATTAGCCCCTGTAAGTCAGATATTATTTGCATTTGAATGGCAGGACCCTATCTCTGGAAGAGAGGGCCAACTTACTTGGACACGATTACCACAAGGATTCAAGAATTCGCCTACCATCTTTAGTGCTGCACTAAATCAAGACCTTTCAAGTTATCCAGTGGCCCCGGGAAAGAGAGTGCTTCTCCAATATGTGGATGATCTGTTGATAGCTGCTGTATCAGAAAGTGAGTGTATACAAGCCACCAAAGACCTCTTGCAGCTACTAGATGAAGCTGGATACAAAGTTTCCAGAGCAAAAGCACAATTAAGTCAAAAAGAAGTGAAATACTTGGGCTGTCGTATAACCCAAGGAAGCCGAAGATTAGGCAGGGAGAGAAAAGAAGCAGTATGCAGAATCCCAACCCCAACTACCAGAAAGCAAGTCAGAGCTTTTCTGGGAGCAGCAGGATACTGCCGAATCTGGATTCCCAACTTTGCCCAAATTGCCAAACCATTGTATGAAGCCACAAAAGGAGAAGAAAAATCGCCACTAGAATGGGGACCTGAGCAGGATACAGCCTTCAAGACGTTAAAGGAAGAATTGATGTCATCACCAGCCCTTGGATTACCAGATGTCCACAAACCTTTCCATTTGTTTGTACATGAAGCACAAGGAAATGCCTTAGGCATGTTGACTCAGAAATTGGGAAATTGGGAGCGATCTGTAGCATACCTATCGAAGCAATTAGACACTGTGGCCAAAGGATGGCCACCTTGCCTGAGAGCAGCCGCAGCTACAGCATTGTTAGTGAGTGAAGCAGACAAGCTCACATTAGGACAGAATCTACGAGTCACTGTGCCACATGCAGTCCTTGCTCTTATGGAACAAAAAGCAAATCATTGGCTCACCAATTCCCGAATGTTGAAATATCAGAGTATGCTATGTGAGAATCCGCAAATCCAATTGGAAGTGAGCCATGCCTTGAACCCAGCCACATTGATACCCATTAGTGAAGAACTCCCAGAACATGACTGTATGGAAGTCATGGAAACTGCATTCTCAAGCCGACCTGACCTGACAGATGTGCCCATAGACAATCCTGATCAAATCTATTACGTAGATGGAAGCAGTCTCATCATCAATGGACGACGCTGCGCCGGATATGCAGTAGTCACCCAACATGAAGTCGTTGAATCATCAGCCCTGGCATCAGGCATATCAGCCCATAAAGCAGAATTAATAGCACTTACTCGAGCACTACTGCTAGGTGCAAAACTTGTGTTAAATATATATACAGACTCTAAGTATGCCTTCACCACCCTACATGCCCATGGAGCTCTCTATAAAGAACGAGGGCTCATCACATCTGGAGGAAAATCAGTCAAGTATGGCCCAGAGATACTGATGTTACTTGATGCAGTATGGTCCCCAACTCGTGTAGCTGTCATGCACTGTAGAGGACATCAAGCAGAAAAAGGAGAAATTGCTCGAGGAAATAGATTTGCAGACGCTTCAGCACGACAAGCAGCCATGACAGGACAAACTTCGCCACAAGCCATGCCATTGCAGGCAGCATTGTTTCCAGTACCTTTGAACCTATGGACACCACGATATACCACCAAAGAGTTAGATTACTACTGTAACAAGGAAGATGGAATACTGAAAGATGGGTGGATTGAGCTGCCACCAACAGAGGGCAGTCAACCCCCAGGACGAATAGTAATCCCTGAATTGTTATGCCCAGCTTTTGTCAAAGCCTTCCATGAAGCCACACACTATGGAAAAAGTGCTATGGAAAAAGCACTCAGACCGCACTTCTGCATCACCATGTTAGCAGCCCTATCAGCTTCAGTAGCACGTCAGTGTCTAATTTGTGCCAAAAATAATGCCAAGCAAGGTCCCACACCAGCACCCCGAGTTCAGTCAGGAGGTGTAACCCCCATGCATCACCTGCAAATTGATTTTACTGAAATGCCAAAAGCCAATGGATATCACTACTTGTTAGTATTAGTTTGTACTTTCTCTGGGTGGGAAGTTTTGTTGAGAGAGATCATCCCTAGATTTGGAATTCCAGCAGTAATAGGGTCAGACAATGGGCCCTCATTTGTTTCTCAGATTACTCAGCAAATAGCAAAAGCTCTACAGATACAGTGGAAACTTCACACTGCATACAGACCCCAGAGTTCAGGGAAAGTTGAGCGAATGAATTGTACCTTGAAAGTCCAAATGTCTAAACTTTGTCAGGAAACACACCTGAAGTGGCCCCAAGTACTCCCAATAGCTTTACTCAGAATACGCTCAGCTCCTGTAAAGTCAACAGGATTTTCCCCTTTTGAAGTTCTGTATGGTAAACCCCCACCAATAGTGCAGGGAATTAAAGGAAGTCTAGCCCAAATTGGTTCAGAAATAACCAGGCAAGAACTCCTAGCTCTTAGTTTTGTTCTGCAGACTCTCCATACGTGGATCCAAGACCAGTTGCCTATCAACTTGACGGAACCCTTACATCCCTACCAGCCTGGTACCTCGGTGTGGGTCAAAGACTGGAAGAAGACACCGCTGGAACCTCATTGGAAGGGACCATATACCGTCATCCTGTCTACCCCAACTGCAGTAAAGGTAGCGGAGATCGATTCCTGGATCCACCACAGCAGAGTCAAGCCCGCAGCTGATCCAGAACCTGAACCTGAGCAGTGGACAGCAGAGCAGCATCCTGATGCACCTTTGCGAGTTACTCTGAGACGGCAACCAGCAGCTTAGACACTTTATCACAGTGCCCTGCAGCAGCCAAGTCTTTCGAAGAGGATTGCTGTTTTCCATACAGCAAGAGTTTGTTTAAACGAACCTCATATGTGTGATTTTACACATTGTTTAGATGCTACATTCATTGACCATATTTCGGAGCCAACTAAGATTGATCAGTTGGTTAATCTGTGATGGACAACTTGAGGATCTTCAATCAAACACTCAGCACCCATTGAATTGCTTCATTAGCAAACGGGATGAAGAAAAGAACGTCGTGGTCAAGATCTGCAAGCTGAGGATTCAGAAGAACTCCAATCAACATGTATCCTTATTTTTGCTTTGCCCTGGTTGCCTGTTTCGGAGGCTTTGAACTGACTCATGCTTTGCCTCCATGTACTGCTTGCATTACTTCCACTCGGACTGGAATGAAAATAACTCAGACTTTGCTTTATCATTCCTACTATACCTGCACTGGTAAAGTGACTCGGTGTATATATAACACCACTGAACTAAATGTTCGTACCAAAGGTAAATCTAAAGTATGCTTCAATCCACATCAGAATCCATCCTATTATACCTTAGAGATGCGATGGAAAAATGCAGATGGACCTTTAATTAACGCCACACGCCAACTAACAGATCCTAGTAAAGATGCTATTTTGTATTTTGATGCTTGTGAAGTAATCAACAGAGATAGTCGTTCTAAGTGTGGTAATTGGGAAAAAACATACTCACAGAGTGGCAAATATATGTGTCTGGAAGGGTCCACTGAATGGGAAGCATGTACAGGAAAGAAAGTTTCAGCCAATGTATATAGTAAAGCTCCAGAATCAGATTACTTCTGCCCAAAGTGGGAATGTGTTTTTTATGCCACCTGGATTGGTATGGTATGGAATAAAGATAATCGAATGGCTACATTACGGAAACCATTACATGTCAAAGACCTAGACAAATGTAAGAAGAATGCTTGCAATCCTTTAGAATTAGTCATACAAAGACCTGAAAATTGGAAACAAGGATTCCGATTTGGTTTACGAATTGATGGAACTGGATCAGATCCAGGAACCATAGTATATATAAAATTAAATACACAAGCCCATAAATCATACAAGTATCAAATCCACGACACATTCTATGAAACCATGCATGTAAATAAGTTTGACATGCCCCATCCTTCCCAGAATTTATTTTTGGAATTAGCTGGAGCAGTAGTATCCAGTCTAAACATCTCAGATTGTTATTTTTGTGGGGGGACATGAATGGGTGACCAATGGCCATGGGAAGCCCAAGAATTAAATTACTCAATGACTTACAATCAGACTGAAATACACAAGACTACCAGCGAATGGGTGTTAGCGCACACAATAGTTGGACGTCTTTGCTATGCCAGAACTGGACCCCAGTTCAAACAACAGGTAGGACAGCTGGTCTGTCTTAGCCAAAAGTTCTATAATGACACCACCAAAAAGACATCTTGGTGGTCAGGAATTAAAGAACCTGAACCCCCTAATCCATTAGCCCGATTCCCTGAACTTGCTCACTTATGGACTAATCTTGCCAAACCTCATACCTGGCAAGCCCCACCTGGCCTATATTGGATCTGTGGAAACCGAGCATATGCCCGACTCCCTACATACTGGGGAGGAACATGTGTCTTAGGAACTATCAGACCTTCCTTCTTCCCTCTAAACACAGAACATGGAGAATAGTTAGGATACCCAGTGTACACCACTAATCACAGACATAAAAGAGCATTGAGACAGAAGAGAGCACCCCTCCAGATAGGCAAGTGGGAGAAGTGGAAGGGTGATGATTGGCCACCAGAAAGAATCATTGATTATTATGGGCCTGCCACTTGGAATGATGATGGTATGTGGGGTTATCGGACCCCAGTCTATATGATTAATCGTATTATCCGCTTACAAGCAGTAGTTGAAATAATAACCAATAAAACTAGCCAAGCTCTCACACTTTTAGCTAGACAAAGTACCCAAATGCGCACTGCTATATATCAGAATCGTTTAGCACTTGATTATTTGTTAGCAGCTGAAGGAGGAGTATGTGGTAAACTGAATTTAACCAATTGTTGCTTAAAAATAGATGATAAAGGTCAAGTAGTTGAAGAAATTGCTGAAACTATGCGAAAACAAGCTTATGTGCCAGTACAGACTTGGCATTCACTAAAGTTTCCTAACTGGTTTGATAATCTTTTCTCATGGATAGGAGGACTTAAGACTTTCCTTATACTAATACTAATAGTTGTTGCTGTAATTTTCTTACTGCCATGCATAATTCCATGTTGTATGCGTTCTATTCATAGTGCTATTGAAAATACAGTTGAGCGGAAGACCGCAAATAAGGTTATGGCCTTATACCAACCCAAACCTCCTATATATAGTCGAAATCCTCTGACCATAGTATAACTATTTTGAAGTGATTTAATTCTCACACCTTATTAAGTAATAGGGTGAGATTAATCAAAGGGGGGAATGTGGCAGATGAAGGCCTGTGATCCACAGTGTCTGACATAAGCAAGCAGGCCTAACTAGCTTGACCTGTAAATGAAGTCTGTGGAGAGGCCCATAGGAATTACACATCCCCCAATATGCTGCTATAGAATTAGAACTCAGTAAAAGTATTGAATTAGCTTAGACAAGCAGAACAGATGGAAAAATACAGAAAAATATGTTTAAAATTGCTGACAGAGAAATTACAGAGCCCTGCTTCCCTACACATACAAACTAGCTCAATGGCCTTGAAAGAAGGAAAGTAACAAGTTGGTGAACTGGCCATTGTAATTGGGACTAGAAGGGGGTGAGAAGGTGCTGAGCCCACTCAAAGAACATAATTGGATAATCATATCAGTACCGGGACCAATAGAAGGGGTACGGGAGGTACGGGAGGTTACCGGGACCAATGAAATGTTTTTCTATACCTAGAATGGAGCAAAAGTCTATAAAAGTTGTTGTATTACCAGAGAACATTGCTCAGCCATTTTGAATTTGACTTTGCTTGAGACTTGTGCACAAATAAATGATTTGGACCTTCTGAACAGACTCCTGGTATTATTGGTTTGTCTGCGCTCTGCTGCTACAATACAATATGCCATATATGCAGATGATATCATGGCCCACACCCCAATCCAATTAGACTCTCTAGACCTCACTACAATGTCAATGTGTTTCCATAAAATGACAACCTGGCTTACCAAAATGAACCTCAACATCAACATCAAGAAAACTGAAGCAATAATCATTACAAGGAACACCAATTTCAACCCCCCACTTCAATCACAATCTCCAAGTCACAAAGGATGAAGTCTGGTACCTAGGTGTCATTATAGACACGCATCTCAACCTACAAGCTCATATCAACAAAATTTCCAAGTCTTCCTTCCAAAGCTTGCAATAATCAGGAGACTAAAGCCTCTCATCAGTCAAGAACCTTTCCGCACAGTATGTTAGTCCATCATAATGCCATCTCTGGACTACTATAATGCTCTCCTACAAGGACTGCCGAAACAAACTACCCAACCCCTGCAACTGGTCCAAAACACTGCTGCTCGAACCATCATGGGATCATCTCAGAAAGAACACATAAAGCACCACCAACACCAAATGTATTGTTTTCCAATTACACTACGTGCCAAATACAAATCTGCCCTGACCATCTTCAAGATCAAAAACAACCTGACAGCCAGAAGTCTCCAAGACCTCATCTGCACCAAACCTAACAGACCTGTGAGAAACAGCAACATCCATATCATACCAACAACTAACCTGTTCACAAAAACCAAACTACTTCTAAGAGAGCTCTCTCACTTGCCGCTCCCTCTATCTGGAACAATCTCCAGGAGAAAATGAGAACCACCACAGACATAAAGGAATTTCGAAAACAGCTCAAGACCCTTCTTTTCATCGAGCACTTCAACGAAACCTGATGCACCCCCCTCATGAACACTTACACACACATTTGTACATACGTTTAACGTTAACACGCCCAGTTCTCCCATCCCTTTTGTGATTACTAATGACATTAATTTGTAATTGGTTAAGTGTTGTTTTTCCCATTGTAAGTTCTCTGTAAATTGAAGTTTTATTGTAAACCGCCTTGATTCAAAATATGGTGGTATAAAAAAATTGTTAAATAAATAAATCACTGCTTCTGTTCTTCTGTCCACAGGGGATGGAATCCCCACAAGCAGCCTACTGCCTGCCACTGTAATGCTTGGTGAGCCAGGGCCCATGAGACCCATTCCTTTTCAACGCCTATGAAATTAACTTCCACTTGCATAATTGCCCACATTTCCATGTGGAAGTTGCAAAATCACCATTTCCATGGGCAAGTGCTGGCACTCAGGCTTAGAAACTGCTGAGTTGAAGCCAATCTTTTCATTCACATGTAAATCTGGTAAAACAGCTGCTCCTGTTGGATGTGCTGAATAACAGTGGAGGTCAAAGGCAGCCACCAATCTTCCTCACAGCGCTTTCATAGTGCAAAATGAAATTACAGTCTAAAAACAACTGATGCCCAGTACTCGACTTGGATACATTTTGGCCAAGGCCTGCTCAGGGGCTATGCTACACATTCATTTAATGCAAGTCAATCAAAATGCACACAAATGTAAGCTATATAAAGTAAAACATCTTAATAGAGATTACTAAAAAATATACAGCCTCGTCATCATCTAGTAAAATAGAACAGGAAAAAGTACCAAGCAACATAAGAGCCAATTTTGGCAAATAGTCTAGCAAATCTAAGGTAAGCAACCACCTCTATATTAAAAATTAAAAACTGACAGATAAATGGAAAATTTAATGAAGACCCTAATATCTCTATAGGATCATGTAATGTTTTTGTTGCTGTTAAGTGCCGTCGAGTCGGTGTCGACTCATGGCGACCCTCTGGATAGCTGTCCTAAACTGTGTGCGGTCTTCAGTCAGGCGGCTCATAGTTGATAGAGTTCCATCCATAGCTGCTGTTATTGTATCAATTCATCTCATTACTGTCCTTCCTCTTTTGCATTGATATTCAACCTTGCCAAGCATGATGTCTTTCTCTAATGATCCCTTTCTTCACATGATGTGTCCAAAGTATGAAAGTTGAAGTCTTGTCATCTGAGTTTCTAAAAAAAGCTTAGGTTTGATCTCCTCTAGTACTGACTGGTTTGTTCTTCAGGCAGTCCATGGTATGCATAATATTTTTCACCAGCACCATAATTCAAAGGCATTGATTTTCTTCCTATCTATCTTTTTTACTGTCCATCTTTCACATCCATATGATGTTATAAAAAGTACCGTGGCCTGGACAATTTGAATCTTTGTATGGAGAGAGACATCTCTGCTCTTGATAATCTTATTTAGGTCCTCTGTAGCCATTCTGCCAAAGAGCAATGTGTTGTTGGCTTTCTTGACTTTATGTTATTTCTTTATTGGTTATTGATCCTAGCATGTTAAAGTTGTCTAATATTAATTTCTTGTCTATACCAATACTGATATAATATACGCAAAGATCCGTACCCTCCGCAACCTCAAACCCCTCCTAAGCCCTAACTCCTTTCGTACTGTCTGCCAGGCCCTCACAATCCCTTTTCTTGATTACTGTAACCATATCTATCATGGCCTCCCCAAGAACACTATTCAACCGCTCCAACTTGCCCAGAACACGATAGCGCGGCTTATATCTAACAACCCTCGACGTTCCCACATCACACCTGTCCTCTATGATCTCCACTGGCTCCCCATCCAATACAGAGTTCAATTCAAGGTCCTCAAGCTTATACATAAAATCATCTCCAATGAGTCAGCTCCATTCCTCTCCCCTCTCCTTCTCTCCTCCAATAGCACAAGATCACGCCGCTCTATTACAAAAAACTTACTGACCATCCCTATAAACAAGAGACACTCTAAACAATCGACAAGTAACAAGGCCTTCTCCCTCTATGCTCCATCCTTATGGAATTCCCTTCCTCACGAACTTCGGAATTGTTCAAACCACTCTGAGTTCCGAAAAAAGTTGAAAACCCATCTTTTCCTTGAACATTTCTCCCTTCCACCTTAGCTCATAACCTTACACCCTCCTCCCTATTCTTCTGCAAAACTCAAATTCTTAACACAACCATATGGCTTATTGTAAATTCACATGTAAATAGTTGATCTTTGATCTTTGTATATAGTTCTTCTCGTTACCATATGTATTCATCGTTATCTTGTTCCATGTAAACAGTTGAAACATACTGCTAATATGTTCTATGTAAACCGTCTTGACTTGTAGAAAGACGGTATATAAAATTTGTTAAATAAATTGATCCTAGCATGTTAAAGCTGTCTAATATTAATTTCTTGTCTATACAAATACTGAAGAAAGGTGATCTGACTGACTGTGGAAACTGTAGCACAATCAATCTGATTCCAAGGCCCAAGGGGTGGCCCAAGGGGCTGCAGGGCCATGTGCGGAGACTCAGTGCTGGGCTTCATTTGCATAAGGGGCCATATTTGCATAAATATTTGCATAATGTTAACGTGTGCTAACTTTTAGTAAACATGCTTCTTAAAGAGTGTCTGGATAAAGAACGATTACCAGATTTCTACATTACTATACTCCAAAGCCAACCGCGAGGCACATTAGGAACTAATACAGACACTGCCCATTTAGCACCCATAGCAAACCCGCCGTATCATAACAGCACTATCAGGACTAACAAAGCACCAAACCCTACCTATCAAAAGGCAATACTGCAAATATTAAACCATACATCTCGGAGAATACCAATACATCTCCTACTGGGGAAAGAGAACAAGTGGCACTGTCAACTACATGAACAGAATACCTCAGCTCGGTTACACATGCAGAACATAGACCATCACCAAACAAAGAACAAGGGATCACAATTTAGAAATAAAAAGACAATAATTAAACTGGGAACCCCAAAAGCCAAACATGGAATGCACAAGAACCCTGAAGAAATAAAACTATAAATTAATTTCTTCTTGTACTAAACAAGACACAAAGATGTTAACGATGCACATTTCCCTGAGCTGACATATTCCAGCTATTAAATTCAAAATAAAAAAGTATTGTTTTACCTTTTGTTGTCTGGGCATTTTATTTTTCAGTTGCAATTGCTCCAGTCACTTTCTTCTAGTTTCTTCATGTCTTCTGCTAACTCTCCATTGTCTGCTGTCCATTTGTCCTTTCTTCTCTCTTCTAGGTTTTTTTTTTCCATTCTCTCTCTACATCTGCTTTAACATACTGATCTTTCCCCTTTGGTCTTTCCTCCATTTCTTTCTTTATTCCTTTTTCATCCACTTAAATTTCACCCTTCCATCTTCGATCCTCACTTACTCTACCCGGCCAATCACAGATTTTTCTTGCATCCCACACAAAATATCTTTCCCCCTCTCCATCCTAACTCTTCCACCCTTCATGTCTTCCCCCAGCATCAACTCCCTCCTAGTTCCAGCCCCACCCAGCATCAGGTCCCTTCTAGTCCCATTCTGAAGTCCCTCTGTAACAGCCCATTTCCAATCCTAGCCCCCCATCAAACCATTTCCAGTCCAAGCTCCCTCATCAGCCATTTCCAGTCCTATCCTAGACCACCTAAAGTCAGCTCATTTCCAGTCCAAGCCCCACCCCATCAGCCCATTCCAATCCTATCCCCCCCATCAACCCACTTCCAGTCCTAGCACCCCCATCAGCCCATTTTCAGTCCTATCATAGCCCCCTCAACAGTCCATTTCAAATCCTAGCCTCCCATCAGCCTTTTCCAATCCTAGCCTCCCCATCACCATTTCCAGTCCTATCCTAGGCCCCATCAGCCCATTTCAAATCCTAGCCTCCCCATCAGCCATTTCCAGCCCCATCAGCCATTTCCAGCCATATCCTAGCCCCCATCAACCTGTTTCCAGTTCAAGCCCCCCATCAGCCCATTTGCAGTCCAAGCCCCCCCATCATCCCATTTCCAATCCTAGCCCCAATCAACCATTTCCAGCCCTATCCTAGCCCCTCCATCAGCCCATTTGCAGTCCTATCCTAGCTCCCATCAGCCCATTTCAAGCCCTAGTCTCCCCATCAGCCCTTTCCAATCCAAGCCACACCTGATTAGCCCATTTCCAATCCTAGCCCCCCCATCAGTGCATTTCTAGTCCTAGCCCACATCAGCCCTTTCCTGTCCTATCCTAGCCTCCACATCAGCCTATTTCAAGTCCTAACCCCCTATCAGCTCTTTCTAGTCTTAGCCTCCCCATCAGCCCTTTCCAGTCCTATCATGGCTGCCCATCAGTCCATTTCCAATCCTAGTCCCCCAATCAGCCATTTCCAGTACTATCCTAGCCCCCATCAGCCCATTTCAAATCCTAGCCTTCCCATCAGCCATTTTCAGTCATATCCTAGCCCCCATCAACCCATTTCCAGTCCAAGCCCCCCATCAGCCCAATTCCAGTGCAAGCCCTCCCATCGGCCCATTTCCAATCCTATTCCCTAATCAGAAGTTTCCAGTCCTATCCTAGCCCCCATCAGCTCATTTCCAGACCAACCTCCCCCCATCAGCTTATTTGCAGCCCAAGTGGCCCATCAACCCATTTTGTATCCTAGCTCCCCATCAGCCATTTCCACTCCTATCCTAGCCCCTCCATCAGCCCATTTTCAGCCCTATCCTATCCCCCACCGTCAGCCCATTTCAAGTCCTAGCCTCCCCATCAGCCCTTTCCATTCCAAGCCTCACCTCATTAGCCCATTTTTTTTTTAAGTACTTTATTTAGCATTTTCCAAATGTAAACAAAACAGAGAACAATGCACCCCATGAGAACAATGTTAATTCAACAGGCACAGTAGTTAGCAAACCCGCCCCCAAATCCCTCCCACCCCCCAGCTCTCTGGGGAAAATATAGATAAACTATATACAATAACTAGGCACGCTACGATAAAGAAAATAAAATAAAAATAAAAATAGAAAGAGAACACCCGTCAAGCCCAACCCTCTACCGGAGAGCGTTTCACTCAACAGTCAGGGAGAGGCTACAACTTTATCATACCGGTCAGAGGGTAACCTTGGAACATGCAATATACTGATCTAACAGCTCCCATCTTTTAAAATTCAACTCTGCATCCATCGGGTGATAAAGTTTACTATATAGTTTTTCATACTTGGAATACTGGCATACTAGATTCCACCAAAGATCCAAATTAAGAGCCTGAAAGGATTTCCAATTTGCCAGGATCTGCTTGATCGCGACTGCCATCATAAAATTTAGGAGGAAACGTTCCCCTTTCCCAGTATGCGGACACACCTCCACTGATCTCAAGAACACCACTCTCCACGTTAGACTAATGTTCAACTGCAAGATAGAGCAGATACGCTCCCAGACCCGGTTCAGAAAGTTCTGCACCAGGGGACACTCAAAAAACATGTGTGAATAAGTTCCTGTACTGGCCTGGCAGGACCAACACCTCCCAGAGGACCCCTTATCCCATTTAGCCAATTTTACAGGTGTGATAAAGACCCTGTGCATGAAAAAGTATAACGCCTGTGTTAATGCCGCAGACCTGGAGACCCTAGTTACTGGGCCCCATAATAGTTTCCAGGCTTTAAGGGGAACCGGGCCGGATACACCAGATTCCCAGACTCTCGCCAAACCTGCGAGATGTTGAGAAGCTAGATCTCTAAGCAAGGCATAGATCCGGGAAAGGGCGCCTGGTAAGCCAATGGTGTTCCGAAGCATCTTGCTAGATCTGTTCTCATCCTCCAACTTCGCTACATTGACTTTAGAGGCAGTGACGCAATGTTTAAGCTGCGCCCATTTAAAATAGCTAACACCAGAAAGAGAATACTCAAACTGCACTACCTCAAAGTCTTTCCAACCCCCCGATCCGACCAGCTGATCAAGTATCCATAACCCACGCTCCTGCCAGTACTTCCAAGCAAACATCTTACCGCGGATCCTGAATAGCGGGTTCCACCATAGCGGGGACGCACCGGAGGGCTGATTGTCGGACGGCATCTGCCTGACCAGATTCAAGTAGGCATCCTGCGTTGCCTTTATAACACGACCTGCTTGAAGCCACTCCGGCTGCAGAGCACCTAGCAAGGCAGCTAAGGGATAGGGCGCCGACACACCCGCTTCGAACTCTAACCATATCGGACGCGACGCAGGCGATCCCGAATCTAGCCATAGAGAGCCTTGTCGCAACAACAGGGCTTGATGGTAAAGGTAAAGGTCTGGAAACTGTACGCCCCCCTTTTCCTTTGCAGCTTTAAGCTTCCGAAGCGATATACGTGGCTGAGCACCCTTCCATAAAAAACTAGTGAGACATTTCTCTAATCTAGCAAATGTACTCTTTGGTAGCATAAAGGGGAGCATACCCAACACGTAATTAATTTTTGGAACAAGAATCATTTTGATAAGTTCTAGCCTGCCCCACCAAGAGAAATGTAATATAGACCACGCTAAAGTCTTTTCCTGAATTACTTGCAGCAACTCCATGACATTCCGTTGAATCATAACTTCCACTGAAGAGCAATACCATGCACCTAAATATTTTATACAACCTGTTTCCCATTTAAAGGGGAAGCTGGCCATCTCTACTGAGGTGACAACATTATTGAGTGGAAAGGCTACAGATTTATTCCAGTTAATCTTATATCCGGAAACTTTGGAATAGGACTCGATCAGGCCTAATATATCAGGAATCTCGGACGGCTGGGAAAAGAGGAGCAGGTCATCCGCGTACGCAGATAATTTTACTGCTGCCGTTCCCCCCCTGACCCCCTGTAGACCACAGTGCTGCCGAGCCGCAATGAGCAGAGGCTCCATGGCTAAGTTGAAAAGCAGGGGGGAGAGAGGACAAACCTTGCCTAGTGCCTCTGTGTAATGAGAAGGAGCGAGACAGCATGCCATTCGCAGCGATACGAGCCATCGCCTTAGCATACAACACGTTGACCTTCGTAATAAACTCCTTGCCCAGACCAAACCAATCCATGATAAAAAAAAGGAAAGACCACTCCAGTCTATCGAAGGCCTTCTCGGCGTCGAGAGAGAGGGCTATATAGGGGATAGGATCTTCCGATGCCTTATCGAGTAAATTACATAGCAAGCGCGCGTTGTCCGAAGTGGACCGACCTGGTACAAACCCGCATTGATCCGGGTGCACCACCTCTCCTATGATCGACGACAACCGCTTTGCTAGGACACTCGCATATAGCTTATAATCTGCATTTAGTAAGGAGATGGGTCTATAGTTCCCCACATTACTGGGGTCCTTCCCTGGCTTCTCAATGACCGTTATAATAGCATCCGAAAACAACCCGGTCTGGCCCTGGCTTTCTCTAACTCCTCAAAGTACGTAAGTAAATAGGATTGCAGGTCCTCTACAAAAACTGCGTAGAATTCAGAGGGGAGGCCATCCAGTCCTGCTGCCTTCCCTTTAGGCATAGACTTGATTGCCGCTCGTAATTCAGACCCTGAAATAGGCTTCCCAAGGGACGCAGCCTGTTGCTCAGTCAGCATAGGGTGTTCCAGGCCACCCACAAAATTCTGAAAGTCCGTCACGTCCATCCGTACCTCAGAGGTATATAAGTCTCTGTAGAATTTCGAGAATTCCTCAACTATATGTTCGTTCTTAGTCTGTCTTACGGCCTGACTGTCGATAATAGCAGCAATCCTAGATTTACACCGTTTACCCCTGACGGATCCAGCGAGCAGCTTCCCTGCCTTGTTCTGCTCCACGTGGTATCTGGCTGATTGTCTAAGGAAAATCTGTTCCACCTCCGAACTTAGAATTTGGTTATACTGAAAACGCAATCTCTGCAATCGTACAAGAAGATCGGGTGTCATTTGCTTTAACCACAAGCGCTCTCCCGCCTTGATTTGATTTTCGAGGGCCTGTAATTGGGCCTTCCGCCGCCGGGACTCCTTTATCTTGAAACCAGTTATAATTGCCCGCAGCGAAGCCTTAAAGGCCTCCCACCATGCCCAACTGGCGGACTCCCCCAGTCTGTTTTCTTGAAAATAAGAAGCAATAGCCGCCCTCACTTCCTCTTGAAATGCGGGTTCTGCCAGCCAGGCCCTAGGAAAGGACCAAACAGGTTGTGAACTCTCAAATTCAGGAATCTCCATGGTCAGCGTAATAGCTGCATGGTCTGAGACCGTTATACTTAAGATCTCAGCCGTGCTGCCTTCTGAAATCAGGGTCTTGGAAATTAAGAAGAAATCTATCCGCGACGAAGAGTTATGGGCGGGAGAGAAAAAGGAGTAATCTTTATCATCCGGATGCATTAATCTCCATATATCCACCAGCCCACACGAGTCCATGAGCGCAGAGAGCGCCACACTCGCACGAGTGGGGCGCTCAACTCTCCCCGGACTCCGGTCCAGCAGCGCATCTCTCACTAAATTAAAATCTCCCCCCATAATGACCGGCGACTCTTCCCCGCCCTGAAGGCTCTTATTTAGATTATAGAAAAAGGTAGGGTCGTCCTTATTGGGCCCATAGATGTTCAAGAATAATAACTGCACTCCCCCAATCTGCAATAGAGATTTGGTCCACCTCCCTTCTTCGTCATTGCTAGTGTGGAGGACCTTGCAGTTTAGTGAAACTTTAACCAAGGTGGCTACACCATTTTTCTTATGGGCTACGGGAGAGGAGCCCACCAATTGATAAGCAGTGCTCTCCAATTTGAGAGTTTCAGACAAGGTTAAGTGCGTCTCCTGTAAGAAAATGATATCAGCATTCTGGCGTTTACAATAAGTCATCATCTTTTTCCGCTTTATCGGCGAGTTTAAGCCTTTTACATTCAGAGATATAATCTTTAACAATTTAGCCATATCCAATGGTATAAGAAAGAATATCAACAGTTACTATCCAAAAAAAGAAAAGTAGCAAACATTCATGCCCCCCCCAGAGAGCCTTCCCCCCAAGATCTATAACTATAAAAAAGAAAAAAAAAACAACAGGGTGAAACAGCAGAAGCACTATTACAGCATAGCGCAGCCCGGTCAGATATACAACCAAATATATGTTTGCATTCCCCCCACCAGCCCACAGTGCCGCCCCAACGAGATAGCCCTTCCATCACTACAGAACTAATATAAAGAATCAGCAATGTCCAACTGTCGGAG
Organism: Ichthyophis bannanicus; assembly: GCA_033557465.1. Lineage (NCBI taxonomy): Eukaryota > Metazoa > Chordata > Amphibia > Gymnophiona > Ichthyophiidae > Ichthyophis > Ichthyophis bannanicus. The sequence continues at coordinate 33,500,998 of CM066035.1, read as the reverse complement.
ACCCAGCAATTTAAGCAGAAGCTCGGGTACAAGACTAGCCCGAGAATGACTCACAGGCCTTTCAAGACAGTTGCATTGCCAACGCTTCCTGCTCCTCAACATACTGCTGGAGTGCTACTGGGTCATCAAAGGATTTAGTAGCGTTGTTCAGGGTAACTTTGAACCGAGCAGGACTGAAGAGCCCGTAGCGTGCTTGCAACCGTTGTAGCCTCGGACGCAGGGCGAGAAATTGCCTTCGTTTATCCACGGTGCGCTTGCAAAAATCTGCGTAAAAGGCCACTCTCTGCCCCTCGTGTTGAATCGGATGGTGCTTCCTCGCTGCATCAAAAATTTGCATGACTTGCTGGTGTCGTAATACGCACATTATCAGAGGCCTCGGCCTTGCGCTGGAACCAACTGCCCTCGACGGGATACGATGTGCCCTCTCAAGTTCTAACGGGTGTTTAAGATCCAGGTTCAGCACTTTAGGCAGGAAGCTTTCCAGGAAGCGTAATGGATCGTTACCTTCCACACCTTCCCTTAGGCCAACAATGCGAACGTTGTTGCGGCGAGCCCTGTTCCCCTGATCCTCCAGGTTCCGCTCCAGCCAATCTATCTTTCGGGCGGCACTGGCAAATTGCTTAAGCTGCGCGTCCTGCGCCGATGCCTTGGTTTCCACATTTTCCACTCTGACTGTCAGCGCTTGCAATTGGGTTCCCATGGCTTTGATGTCCAGTTGAAGCGCGGAAAGGGAATCGCCATTCGCTTCCACGCGAACCCTGATCGCTCTGACTTCTTTCAGCAGCTCCTGGATACCCTCCGGCGCATCAGGCCCCGACGCCATTTTGTGCGGTGAGAGGGGATCAGCTTTTGATCTTTTGGAGCCCGCAGCTACAGGATTTGTAAAATCCAGGCGAGTTTGCTTACTGCCAGCCATATTCCTTCCTTAAAGCAGCGCTGGGTCACAGGAATGGAGGGCAAAATCGCCGGCGAGGGGCTAAGCTGGACGTCGGTGACCGGGAGAACCTCTCTTACGCGGCCATGCTAGCTTCCCGCTGGCTCCGCCTCCCCTCATTAGCCCATTTTGAAACCTAGCCCCATCAGCCCATTTCCAGTCCAAGTCCTATTTTATTAAAATTAAATATAAATTTATATTTTATATAAATATATATTTTATTAAATATTAAATATAAATTTATATTTTATATAAATAGATATTTTATTAAATATTAAATATAAATCTTACCACGATGGTTCCCAACAACCTCATCGCCATATGATATACCAATGCCCAACAGAGAATATTAAAAGGTAACCCATTAGACATGTGACATTTCCCCTTGAACGTCACTGTAAATATTTTGTATATAGTTAGCCAACTGTAAGGGGAAAATAAGTATTGTAAGGTGAAAATCAGTTTCTTGTTGTACAGAGGGACCATGAGGCCCAGAAGGGAAAATGGATATTTTGTGAATACCTAGATGAAAAGGAATGTGTTGTGCTAAGACAAAATTGAGTGATCCTCACAGAGACAGGTACCAGTTTGTACGGTTGCTGATAAGCAGTGTTAGGATCCGTGCTAGGCTGCTGGGATAGGTTTATGACGTATATATGTTTTTGCTACTGTATAAAAGATGAACCTCCCTTTTTAACTGTTGGAATAAACTTACATGCTACTTATGTGTGAGTGTGTGTGTGTGTTTGTTCCCCTGGGATCCCAGACAGAGAAGGTAAGGTAATTCCTCGACCCAGAGGATTAACGGACGTCCCAGGGGTAAGTAATATAAGTGCTGGGAAGGAAAAAGGACCCCACCCTTACACCAACCATACTCTTTTTTTCTCTATGTAAATAGTTCAAAGTTTGTGACTTTTGATTATCTTATTTTTATATGTAACTGCTATACATGCAGAATTTAAATGTTAAAATCTAAACCGCTGCTGATCATTGGAAGGAGCGTTATAAAAATAAGTTCAAATAAATAAATAAATAAAGTCCGAACCCATTATCCCATTTCCAATCCTAATCCCCATCAGCTCATTTCTAGTCCTATCCTAGCCCCCCACCCATCAACCGTTTCCAGTTCTATACTAGCTCCCTCATCAGTCATTTCCAGTCCCAGCCCCCCTATCAACCATTTCCAGTCCTAGCCCCCCCCCCCAAAGAGCTCCGCACCTGTCTGCTTGGCTTTAGAGGGAGCCGGGCAGGCCCTGGCTCATCTATCTACAGCCACTGAAATGAAGAATGCCATTTTTCTTTAGCAGCTGTGTTCTAATGTAGGTCGCTGGTGCACTGAGTGCTGGGAAACAGGAAATGTCCTTTGACCTCTGGCATGCAAGAGGCCTACATTAGAACACAGCTGTCGAAGTGAAGAAAAATGGCGCTCTTCACTTCGGCGCTGTAGAGAGGTGAGTCGGGGACTGCCGGGAACCGAACAGCATGTGCGGGATGTTGTGGCACGAGCCCTCTGAAGTGCGGAGCCTTGTGCGGCCCTGATCCCATATGCTAGCAAGTTTCTACTCAAGATCATCCAGCAGAGACTACGACCATAACTGGAATGAGAAGTGTCTGAAGTGCAAGCAGGGTTTAGGAAAGGGCGAGGAACAAGAGACATCATCACAGACATCCTTGAAAAGACAAAAGAATACCAAAAGCATATCTATATGTATTTTATTGACTACAGCAAGGCTTTTGACTGTGTAAACCATGAGAAAGTCTGGGCCACATTAAAAAGCATGGATCTACTGCTTACTAAAAAAGTTATCATCCGCAGAGGACCAGTAATAAGAGTACTGCAGCAGCTCTACCTTTTGAGAAAATGCTCTTTTCCAGATGAACGCATTAACTTTTCTTTTACTCACTGAAGGATTCAGCTGGCCTTGTACTGTAACTCTGGCCGACTGTCACCAGCTGTCAGTTTTTAAAAACAAATTCCTCTCGCACAGGCACTGTAGCACTATTACAGGAAAAGTACACAAAGTGAGATTTTGCTCACCCTACCACACCTTTCCTCCTGAAAAGATTCCAGAAACAGTAACAACCCAACAAAACAACTCACACTCTAACATACTCTAGCTCATTTCTCAAGCTCCAATAAATCCCTGCTCTTTGAAAGAAAACCTTTTTTCCTTCTCAGTCAGAGTAGACTGGCATATATGCATAAAAATTCCTTATAAAAACACACATTGTTTAGACATAACCTTAGCCTCATCGTTATATTACTAAAGATAAGAATGTATTTCCAGCTCTGAGAGTAACGAGGAACTTGAGGTTCTGTCTCTCCCCGCCTTTATATTTATATGTATATACATGCATTCATGTGTTCTTGTATTTATTTAGTTATTTAGAAGTAACCTTAGTCTTATTATTATTGTACTGAACGTGAAAATGTCTCACCAGCATACAGCAGGTGGCTCTCTGGGAATAACGACGACCTTCTGGGACTCCCAGCAGGCTGATGAAGATAAAAGGTACTGTGAGCATCTCCTGAGTGAACGGATACTGTGCACGCCTGCGGTAGGCAGAGAGCTCTACTTCCCAGCGCTGGGTTTCTCGGTAAGCTGCTATCACAATGGATATATTGTCTTAGGCTACATTGATTGCTAAGCATGGTTTTGATGGGAATTAGTGAACCCCATTTACAGTGCAGTTTTCGCTTAGTGAGGTCTGTCTGTCGCTGGGGGTGAGGGTATGCTTCTGCTTACCCACACATGGACACCCCATGCTCTAGCAACAAAAGCCACTATTAAGCTCATTCTATGCTTTATTAGATAGGTAGATATAGTAGATTATGGCCTTCATTCATGATTGCGGGTTGCGGGACTATACGTCCGTCCCGCTGGGATGTGCAACTCCGCAATCTGCCTAAACCAAGTTCCCGCACCAGCTCTCCCTATACATCCTGTGCTTCAGGATGGGGAGAGCCGGTGGGGAGCGGGAGAGGGAGGGATTGGGGGCAGAGCCTGGGCAGAGGTGGTATAAGCAGTATTTACCGCAGGATCGGGTATGGCATCCACTCATAGGGCTGGGGCAGGGTGTGGTGGGGTCCCCGCCACCTGATCCAGCTCATGGGAGGCCAGTCGTGGGTCAGGCAGTAGGGATATTGGGGCCAGAGCCGCAGTTGTCTGGGGAGCCTGTGGTGAGGATGACCCAGCAGGCAGAGGGGGTACGCTGGGCCATCCTCAGGCCCAATTCTGGCTCCCGCTGGAACATTTGTTCTCATGGACCAGAATCGGGTCCTAATGGTCCCGTCTTCAGTGGAGACGTCCGGACGGTCTGCTTCAAGAATCGGGCTGTATATCTTTGTATATGTTTCAAGGGGAATTTTGGGAGGTGAGGGTGATTGATGATTTAGAGCTGCAATCTGAGAATATCTGTTAATAGTAGATTTCCTTCTATGTTTCTGTATGGTTTTCATAATGAAAAAATTCAGTGTGCCAGATAGATAAGATGCAGGCATCCTTGGAAGGACCGTCTTTAAGCTCCTTCAACTGAACTCCGCCTCCTATACCTTCTCTGTCTTTCCTACTCTGTCCTCGGGATATCATTGTAGAGTCAGGCTCTATAACAGTAGGGTCTGAGAGTATTGCCATTTGTCCCACACCTGTAGTGTGTGCTTTAGATAAGGCTGTTATTCAGCCTCTTGGAGCTCAGGTTTCTTTACAAGATATATGGAAAATAGTGTCACGTACTGAGAATGTTTTGTCTACTACTGTTTTGCAACTCTGCAATTTCTTCCAGGAAGCCATTGCAAAGTTTAAAAAGGTGGATATTCAGTTGGAGACCTTGGAGAAAATGGTCTCCATACTGAACACCCAGGTGACCTCTCTGAATGAGGTTGGCGTGTCCTCTATTAAGAAGAGCCTTATGATGCAACACAAGTTTTTGTGGTTCTTGAATTTCCCCATTACTCGGTTGCTTTCATCAGAGGTTCTTGTGTATAAATTCTTCAAGGACATTTTGTGCCTATTAGTGATTACATTTTACAAATCTAAACTGTATTATGTTCCCGATAAAGTGGTAAGGACACCTTCCAGGCGGGAGGGAGAGGACGTTCTGCTCGAGAGACCTGATCTGAGTCTCTCTCACTTTCTAGAAGATTCCAGGATGCCATTGGCACTAGAGCCACCTTAAAGGTTTCCTTTGCCAAAGACACTGATAAGGTGTTAATTCTAACAAGTTATTTTAAGTTCAGGAATTCCTTTTCTGTGGTGCTAGAATACAATGTTCCCTGATATTTCTAACGTCACCCAGGTGAGAAGAAAGACTTGTCTTTATTCTAAATCTCGAATATTAACTTTTGCTGATTCCTTTGTGATGCAAAGGGAAGAACGTATAAACTGAACTTTATTTCATTCAACTTCAGCCATTGGCCCGACACAGGCCGTGATTCGTGAAGCCTTCCTCAGGGGCTTAAAATGGCTGTGTATGTATGTGTTTTATCCAATTCAATATGTCCGTGAAGAAAGGCACAACCGCCGTTTCAAAGCTTAGAGCCTACGTCAGGCTTGATGTGTAGAAATGACCACAGGTCCTCAAAATCTATTAAATTAAATCGTGAGAAATGAAAGATATTGTAAAAAGTATGTAAAAAAATGGCGGGACCGTCCTGCCTTCTGCAGACTCTCTAACTGATGACTGCTCGTTGAAAGAAAACCTATTTGCCTTCTCAGTCAGAATAAACTGGCATATAGACACAAAAAATTCCTTATAAAACACACACACACATATGTATTCATGCATTTATTTATTTTTTTAGACATAACCAGTCTGATTGTAATATTACTAACGATAAGAATGGATTTCCAGCTCTGAAAGTAATGAGGAATTTGAAGTTCTCTCTCTCCCTATCTTTATATTTATATATATATACATGCATAGGTGTATTCTTCTATGTATTTATTTAGATGTAACCTTAGTCTTATTATTATTGTACTGAAGGTGAAAATGTCTTGCCAGCCTACCAGCAGGTTGCTCTCTGGGAATAATGACAACATTCTGGGACTCCCAGCAGAATAGACCATCCTGCATTGTTGAAGATAAAAGGTAGTGTGACCATCTCCTGAGTTAACTGATACTGTGCAAGCCCGCGGTGGGACTTCCCAGCGTTGGATTTCTCGGTAAGTTGTATCACGATGGATGTATTGTCTTAGGCTTCATCGATTGCTAAACAATCCAAAGTTATAGAGTGAAAAATGATTGCTCAGCCTATATAAAATAGCACTCCACCATCTTAACAAATTTTATAGTGTGTTTCTTAAGGACCAAAAAATAAGAAAAGGAGAAAAACAGGTCTAGGAACAAGCAGGGTCAGGTGTGGACTGTGATAAATACACGCATGCCACATATCCCCAGTACATCAACGACCTGAGAAAAACTCCTTTTCATTTAAATATTAACTTTTCATTAGATTCACTTTTCCATAAAACATAAAACTTCTCCAAAGCAACACATATTAAATATCCTAGCCTAGTCCCTCCATTACAAACTATAAAACTGCAATGTGTCACAACCCCGTCCCTTTAGCCACGTGTTTAAGGGTCAGGGTGGACACTATTGTTATATTGAAGGCAGAAACTTTTGTTAGCCCAGAAGCATTCTGGTACTAATAGTCCCTTTCTTCATAATGAATAGTTGTGTAAGCCATGTGAATGGTAAAGTATAGGGTTTTATTCCCTTAAAGCACAAAAGGTTCAAACGAAGACAACAGGATTTCCACCTTGTTCAGGATTTTCACATAAGGTATTTACATAGGTCAAAAACTTGAATAGGCTTCACAGTCCTTGTTAGTTATGCAGGGTTCAAACAAAACAGGTTATACAAACAAAAGCAATGCTTTTTCTTTCAGCTTGTCAAACAAAACTGTGTTTCAAAAGTATATCCTGCATGCTATATTTCTCTCAAGGATTCTAAACTTCCAGTACAACAAAACGTACCGTCCATAGGGCATTCGGTTAACAAAGGGTCAGGTTCAGCAGGGTCTATCTGCATAGCCTCTTGTTCTGCAGAGATATCTGTGGCCCCTGAACTTTCCCCATATATGCCTGGTTTTACTTCAGAACGTCTTCCTAAGGCTCTCCAGCCTGGCTGTACCTGGTCTGGCAAATATGCAACAGGACGTTTGGTAAGCACTCTTTCTAAAGGTTCCCAAACCTTTCTCCAGCTGCCTTGGCTGCTCTGACGGCTCCCTCGCTTCCAGGCCTTTCTGTGACCCAGCCTCAGTTCGTGGTTCAGATCTGTGTTTCTTAGACCTCTGGGCTGAATCTGGTTCACCCACCTCTGAACTCCTTGTGGCTCACATACAGGGGAAGAGGCATGAAGGTACCTCTGAATTCTTGGGTCTGTGTCTCTGGTATTCTCCCTACCAGGCACTCTCCCGGTTCTCCTTCTGTCCTTCCTGAAGACTTCCTTCTGGAGCTTCCCAGCCTGAAACTGGCTCTCCTGGAACTTGTTTCTTTCCTGTAAGGGCTGAAAATTCAACTGCCTTTTCTCCTCTCTTTGAAGCCGTCTCCTTTCTCTTTCTTCTCTATCAGCAGCTACTGCGGCTCGTGCCGCTCCTCTCTCTTCTGGCTTGTCTATCCTTTGCTTATAAAGCTGTTTCTTAGGTAAGCATTCTGTCCCTCTGACCAGGTGTATCTGATTATGCTTTGAATTAGTTCTTGCATCATCCCAACCTGGGCGTGTCAGCCTACCTTCTGAATCTCCGTGCATGCTCCCTCTAGCTGCACTTCTCACTAACTGCACTTTATGTATATCATTTCCTTTAAAGAGATCAGTGTTTTCTTCTACCTCCATGGGTTTACTGGCGTCTGCTTCATCACAAATGGCAAATATACATAAAACAAATACTCACATCTAATCTATACACCTCAACATCTTCAAAGTTTTCAAAAGGACAGCAAACCCATACTTTACCCACCTGCACTCTATAGTCTGCACTACCCAAACGAGTCATCACCTTCAACAATCCACGCGAACCAAAAAATACTGCTCATGCGGGCTTACATACACCCTTTCTACTACAAGTCTTAAAGGGAAAACATCTTCAAATACCACATTAAGCCTGACATAGCTTGTGTTGCCTCTTGTTTTCTCCTTAGCGTTATTGATATAATATATATCCCCATGAAGAAGCATTATAGCTAAATGGGCATCCTGGGGGGCGTTGAGGTATAAGCCTAGGATATGAGGCTGCCAGCTGCACGGAGGATAATCGAGCAGTGTTACGAAAGTTAAGTGAAACATTGCATTGATAGCCGTGAGTCTAATGAGTATAAATAATTGGGCTTTGGAGACGCTGAATTTGTTTATTTATGGAAAAGTGAATCTAATGAAAAGTTAATATTTAAATGAAAAGGAGTTTTTTCTCAGGTCGTTGATGTACAGGGGATATGTGGCATGAGTGTATTTATCACAGTCCACAACTGACCCTGCTTCTTCTGAGATCTGTTTTTCTCCTTTTTTTATTTTTTGGTCCTTAAGAAACACACTATACAATTTGTTAAGATAGTGGAGTGATATTTCATTGATTGCTAAGCATGATTTTGATGTTGATTAATGTAAGGAGACCTCTGCTACTGGCTGACTTCATTTACAGTGCAGTCTTCACTTAGTGAGGTCTTTTTGTTGCCGGAGGTCAGGATCTCCATCCGCTTACCCACACATGGACACCCCATACTCTAGCAACAAAAGTGAAATTAGATGTACCTACTAATTGCTGTTCCTTGAGGAACTCCAGTCCAGTCCCGCACCTCTGGGTAGTGCAACTCTTCCAGCAGCTTGGAGATTGAGCAGGTTATCTTTTGATGACCCTGGTACAAATACAACAGGATCCGCCCACCAGCTCCAGTAACCTATTGTCAAAGCAGACTCACAGGAGCAACAAATAAGTGGTAAGTAAAACCAAGTAAAACTTGTTCCCCTAAACACTCCTCAACTTGTCCTCCCCCACCCCCAGGAGAAGGGATCTCCCCCTCCTAAGGCATGGGGGACCTGCCTGAGGTACCCCAGGATAGCGCCAGCCATGCTGAGCGGGCCCCTGGATCCATCCTCTAGCCCCCCGGGAGCACTCTTTCCACCTCATAGCCCAAAGCCTCCGCAACCCTTGACAGGCTGCAGTCTCAGGAACACTGGTCCACAGACACTCAGGGAGGGATCCAGGACTGGACTGGAGTTCCTCAAGGAACAGCAATTAGCAGGTAAGTCTAATTTCACTTTCCTTATCATCCCTCCAGTCCAGTCTCGCACCTCTGGGATGAAACAGAGGAGTTTTAAATCACTGGGAGGGACCTGCCAGACCAGCCTGAAGAACCAGCAATCCAAAATGGGCATTGCTAGCCGGCTGAACATCTAGACGGTAGTGCTTAGTGAACGTATGAAGCGTTGACCAAGTTACCAACTTGCAAATCTTCAGCGCCGGCACCAACGCCGATTCCACCCATGAGGCAGCCTGAGCCCTCGTGGAATTCACATGCAATTCTGTTGGCACTGGCCTCCCTTTCAGGATATACTGTAGACCGATGCAATAGCTTCCTTAATCCACTGTGCAGTAGACGCCTTTGCCGCCATTTCCCCTTTGTGCAGACCATCAAACAAGATGAACATGCAATCTGACTTGCAAAAGGACTCTGTTCTCTTGAGGCAGTGCTTCAGGACGCACTGGACATCCAGCAGACACAACTGAGGTCCTGTGAAGGAATCTTCAGGGTTTCCCAAGACTGACAGAGAGACGGCCTTATTGAGATGAAAGGCCAAGAGCACCTTGGGGATAAAAGACGGTACCAGCTCTAGAACCACCTTATCCCTAGAGAAGGAGAGAAAGGGTTCCCGGCATGACAAGGCTTGAAGCTCAGAAATCCTGCATGCTGAGCAGATGGCTACCATAAAATCCACTTTGAGGGTTAAGTCTTTTATGGATGCCCTGCTAAGCGACTCAAACGGCTCAACCATCAATGCCACTAAGAACAGATTGAGATCCCAAGGGGGAACCATCAGCCTCATTGATTGTTGCAGAAGTGTTACAGCTCTCAGGAAATGTGCCACATTTGGGTGAGACCCTAGGGAAACCCCTTGGACCTTGCCACAGTAACAGGAAACTGCTTCAGCTGTACCCGTAAGGAGTTAGCTGCTAGCACCTTGTCGAAGCCTGCCTGAAGAAATGCCAGAATATCTGGCACTGAAGCCTTAGATGGCAGTCTGACTGTTGCCACACCAGGACTCAAAGATTTGCCATACTGTCACATAGGCCAGCGAGGTTGAAGCCCTCCTGGCTCTCAGTAACATAGCAATTGCAAATGGCGAGTAGCCTTTCTTTCTCAATTACGCCCTCTCAAGGGCCATGCCGTGAGAATCAATCCACCTGGGGTATGGACAGCAGAACCTGCATCAGCAGATCCTCCCAAGCTGGTAGACGCCATGGATGATCTACCAGAAGCCACCGCAGGTCAGCTTACCACAGACGGCTTGGCCAATCCAGAGCTATCAAAATCACCAAGCCCCAATGTGCCTCGATCCTCTGCCCCACTCGACCTATGAGAGACCATGGAGGGAACACATACAGGAGCCCCTGGTCAGGCCACTTCTGTATCAGTGCGTCCAGGCCCTCTGACATTCAGTTCCGCTCCTGCTGAAGAAGAGGGTTGCTTTGGCTGTCTGGAAGGTTGCCATCAAATCCATCACTGGGGGACCCCAGTGGCTTACCAACTGGTCAAAAATCTGTTTTTTGAGCACCCATTCCTCCGAGTCTACCGCACCCAGCTCAGGTAATCCACTGTGAAGTTGTCGGTACCACAACATGCGCCACCAACAGTGCTTGGAAGTGGATTTCCGCCCACCGTAGCAACCCCTTGGCCTCATCCTCCAAGTTAAAAATACTATCTTGGAAGCCCAGAACAGCTGTATTCCATGCTTTAAGAAAGGTGGAAGGAAGTCCAAATTACTGCCACCAAGGTTTAAAGGCGAGGTCAGAGAGGATGTTGTAGCCAAAAAAGCATCTTTCAGGAAATGGAAAAAGGAGCCAGATGACGAAAACTGGAAACAACATAAGCACTGGCAAGTTAAATGGAAGGCATGATAAGGCAGGCAAAGAGAGAATTTGAGAAGAAGCTTGCTATGGAAGCAAAAACGCACAAGACTTTTTCAAGTACATTCGTAGTAAAAATCCTATGAGAGTCAGTTGGACCATTAGATGAGAGGGGTAAAATGGGCACTAACTAAGAGGGGACAAGGCCAAAGCAGAGAGACTGAATGAATTCTTTGCATTGGTATTTACTGAAAAAGATGTAGGGAAGTTACCCATGACTGAAATGGTACTTAAAGGTGATGAATCGGAAGAATTGAAAGAAATATTGATAAACCAGGAAGATATATTACAACTATTTGATAAACTAAACAGTAGCAAATCACCTGGACTGGATGGTATTCACCCGAGGGTGTTGAAAGAACTGAAATATGAGAATGCAGCCCTACTATTACTAATCTGTGAACTATCATTAAAATCATCATTTAGTATCTGAAGATTGACAAATGGCCAATTTAATGCCAGTTTTTAAAAAGGGCTCGAGGGGTGATCCGGGAAACTACAGGCTGTTGAGCCTGACATCAGTACCAGGCAAAATGGTAGAAATCATTATAAAGGACAAAATTACTGAACATGCAGATAGTCATGGTTTAATGGGAGAATGTCAACATGGCTTTAGCCAAGGAAGGTTTTGTCTTACTAATCTGTTATATATATTTAAAGGCATGAATAAACAGGTAGACAAAGGTTCTATTGAAACAGTGCTTGCCAAAATCTCCAGTGATCTGTTCTTGAAAAAATCCAAGGGCCTTTACTCGATCCTCATCCTTCTTGACGTTTCTGATGCTTTTCACACTATTGATCACAACCTTCTCCTTGATATCTTGCCTTCACTCGGTTTTAAGGACTCTGTACTATCCTGGTTCTCTTCTTCTCTCTCCCATCGCTCTTTCATTGTTTGTTCTGGTGGACCCTCCTCTACTGCTGTCCCGCTCTCAGTTTGTATACCCCAAGGATTGGTCTTGGGTCCACTCCTTTTCTCTCTTTACACCCCGTCCCTTAGTGCAATCATCTCCTCCCATGGCTCTCAGTTCCATCTTTACACTGATGACTCCCATATGTATCTCTCTACGCCTGAAATCTCACCAGAAATTCAGGCCCAGATCTCTATTTGCCTTTCTGGCATTTCTGCTTGGATGCCTCACGTGGCTTGAAACTGAACATGGCCAAAACTGAGCTTCTTATTTTTCTCCCTAAACCCTCCTCTCCCCTTCCTCCTTTTTCATTCACTATGGATAATGCTCTACTCCTCCCTATCTCTTCAACTTGCAACCTTGGTGTGCTCCTTGTGGTCTTGGGCAAGCCACTTAACCCTCCATAGCCCATGTTCCCTGTAAAAAATAGTTATCTCCAAGTTATAATGCCCTGTTCAATGTGATTTCAGTTTGTTCAATGTAAACCGCACTGATGCAGAATAGTGCGGTATATAAGAGAAAGTAAATAAATAAATTAATCTTTGACTCCTCTCTCTCCTTCTCCACACACATCCAACTAATAGCTAAAACCTGACATTCCTTTCTCTACAACATCCACAAAATTCACCTATTCCTTTATGAACACACTAAGGGGCATGTTTACTAAAAACCGCTAATTAGCGCGCCGCAAAATAGCGCACTAAAACCGGTACTTAAGAGCGCTTAAATGCCCCGCAAATGTGCGATGAAGCCCTGCACACTTGCGCGTCACAGTAACGGGTGCCGCACAAGTACGTGCCCGCAAATGTCCGATAGAGGCGTGGAAAGGCTAACGGAGGGCGGAGTAAGGCCCCGGAGGGGCGGAGAGAAGGGGTTAATGGGCGGGGAAGGGGAGGGGAGAGGCGTCCCGCACATTATCGGGGCTGAATTTCCAAAAAAAAATAGCGCGAGTGAATCACTCGCGTTAGAATGCATTTAAAGGGAAGAGAAACCATTTCCGTCAGCAATGTACAGCAAAACCGGGGAAACCCGCAAAACGTGAGCAGTGTGATACATGTGCACAGCACAAAAGTGCAATTATAAATAGAAAATGACCACCACAAAAATATGAAAAATAGTAATTCAGTTGGGGAACAGTTATAGTGATGGGCAAAACTAGATAACACACCCAGGAATGCTCCAAAAAAAAGAAATGATTTATGGAAAGGTGTACGGAGCGGAGACTCGTCCAAAAAACATTTCCCTTTTTCTGGAGCTGTCCTGGGAGTGTTATCTAGGGTTGCCCATTAATATCACTGTTGCCCAGCTTGGGTATATGTTTTCCCCCTTTGTTCTGTGGTCACTCCCGGGTTTTATTTGCACGTTTGTCACCACACAGGGTGAAGGAGCCCACAGTAAAAATGCATACAGCAGGGTTTGTGACTCCATCCTGCCAGGTTTACTACCTCCAGGGGCTGCACTGTCTCTGTGGCTATAGTGTGGTGCAGAGGACATAGCCATGACCTTTAGGACTAGAAAGCCAGAGGTTCAAATCCCAGTTGGGGCACTTGCCAGCCCAGTCCATATATTTTACCCACCACTAAACAAAGATAGAGCAGACACCCCTGTATTGCAGGGAACATAAGCATGGGGGAAACACCCATATGTTACCCAACACCGCACACACACCACAACAATGGGCATACCTACAGCCAAGTCCCCCAAATGCAGTCCCGTACTGCCACATTGCAATCAGGTCATCTGCTTTTTCTGAGAGAAGCTCATGCCAGTATGTTGGCGCATGAGTACATGTGGTGCAGGGGGCAGTGGCAGCTAGCCACAGAGGACAGAGGCCAAGCCATGTGCAGGCTGGCACAGTCCACTGCAACACACAGGACCTGCCGGATCCACAGGCATGGACGTTCCAGGGAATCCAGCCAATCTGTGGCTACAAGGTGATGCCTAGAGCAGAATCTCCCAAATGCAGTCCTGGTGGGCCACACACCAGTCAGGGTCCATGCTGCCACTCATACAAATGCCTGTGCTGTATATCTATGCACCACCCCCATGGCATGTAGATGTAGCTCATGCATATTCATGAGGAACAGCAGGTAAACCCGATCAGTGTGATGCAAACCTGGACTGGAGTTGGGAATCTCTGCCGTAAAGCAGCAGCCAACAGGGGCAGACACACCCACACCCGCAGGCCCCATTGGGCAATGTCTCCTGGAGAGGCAGAACATTGGACCCTGCGTGCATCTCCCAATACTAGCACCTGCATACCCTAGCAATGTAACCCTACACCTGAGGTATACGGTACACAGCTCTGAGACGCTTGCTAGGAGTACTGGCAGATAGATATCCATACGTTACGCACATACTGCTAGTTGACCCCATCCGAACAATCTGTTTGGTGTTTGCGGTGCGTGCTCCAGCCCTTGCCTCTGATGGTGTTTACCACCCTGGGGAGTGACCCCCAGCAGTACTGCGTAGCATATCCATGCCTTGCCGTGCCCAGCACCGGTTTGGTGGGCAAGGCTAATTACCTCCTCAATAGTAGCACCATGATGGCATAGGTGTGGAATTGTGTGTCTGTCTATACAGTGGGTGTTGGCTACATGCCCCTTCCACAGCCCACACTGCCAACACTGTTGCCAGTATTGGCCTGCCAATGTGCATAATGAGTAGCAAGGGACCATGGGTATATCTCAGACAGAGTGGACTGACCAGGATGCAGCTGCACAGGGCATAGGGCACTGGCAGGGGCATGGTATTGCCCGGCCACTACCTACACAAACAGGGTTACCTCTGTATGTGCTGCTGGGGGGGGGGGGGGGGGGGAACACTCACACCCTGAGTGTGCAGTGATGGCAGCATGGCTAGGCACCCCCATAGTGCTATATTGTGATTCTCCCATGTGATATGTATAGGTGTCCTGTGGGGGGCCTCTTCATGGACTTATCTGTGTGTGTTGCCACCCCAGTTGTGGGTGCATGTATGTATGTATGTTCATCAGGACCAGCCAGCAGACTGTTCACAGCTGATATGTGTTGTGATGGAGTGCCTTGCAGTGGCTGATGGCTTGCTGCAGGTGAATATCAGATAGTGGTGGGGGGTGCATCTTTGAATATCCAGGCCTAATGTCTGTCTGATATTGTGTTATGGATGTGTGTGGAGCTGCTTGGACTGCCCTGTAGGGTGTCTGTTCCCTAGCAGGACTGGGGTTGATGGTCCACTCTACTGCCATTGGGGTGAGGATCTGTTGAGGGGAAGCCCTGTTTTGATCCACCTGGGGGTCGGTGGGGTGGGGGTCCCCACTAGCTGAGCCAGACAGAGATCTCCAAAATGTTTATGCAGCACCTACCTATTCCACAGGTTATTGCTGCTTTGGAGCTCTGACATGGCTGCATTCAGCCATGCCTGGTGTTGTGGATCTGGTCCTGGGCGCAACATCTCACACTCAGGGTGAGCACAGTAACCGCACAATGTGATGGTGTTTAGCTACTCTTTGCCGTTTGTCCACCCACCCAGGACACCCTACCAGGCCGAGGTGCTGTGTGGGTGCACACGGACACTTCCCCCTACCAGGCCGGGGAGCTTTAGGGGTGCATTTCCCATCCTGTGTTCAATCGTGGACAGCTGATTTGCATGTGCAGTGCATCATGGGTACGGGTGGTTCACAACAGCAGACTGTCAGTGAGGTGACGTACAGGCTATCTGCAGCCAGCCAGGGGCTGCTTACAGCTATAGAGCTGTAGCCCAATGGTTACGTCACTGCCTGTGCAGCCAGATGTCATGGGTTCACACCCACAGTGGGGTTATGTGATAGGGGTGTCCACAGATTTATTTTAATTTACTGTACATATGTTGCTGCCAGCAATACTACCCTCAGCGTATTGTACCCATAAGGTGCCTCTGAGGGTGCTTTATGGGGCGCCCTATAGGGCACGTTACGGTTGCCAGCCATATAGGGTGCACTATACATTATCCTGTGTCGCAACATACATGCTGCCCTATATGGGACCTTCTAGGGTGCCTTGGCGGACGGTGCACTGTAACATGTGCCTTATGGGCCGCCTTATATTAATATGCTGTGAGAGTGCGTTTGCTAGTAGTTATCACAAAATAAAATTAAAAAGCCTCCTACAGCACTCCACAACATATAACATACTGTCTCAGCTAGCCTTTTTCACTGGGCATTGTGAGGGATCAAACCCCTGGTCCCTGCACCATTGGTCAGTGTCTTAACCATTGTGCTGTGGCTGTGTTCCTTTGATTTGGCATCAGCGCACCGCCTTATGCCCATTAGCGCGCCACCTCCTGCTGCCCACAATTAGTGCGCCGCCTTGTGCCGCCCAAAATGAACAGTGCGCTGCCTTGTGCCGCCCAGATAGTACAGTGCGCCGCCTTATGCCGTACAAAAGGAACAGTGTGCCGCCTTATACCGTCCAAGAGTACATTGCCTCCTGAACCACTTTTACACATTCAAGGTGTTGCCTCAGCTGGCCTTTTTGTTGCGCACAATGGGGGATTGAACCTGTGGCCCCTGCACCATTGGTTAGTGTGTTCACCGCTGTGCTACAGCTCTGTTCTGATATGCTTAGCCTTCCCACGTGCTAATGTGGGCCCCGCAAATTAGCGCGACGTGCAAACGTACGGTCGGGTTTTTTTCTTCTTTCTGCCTGAACCGCCCACTCCTTATATGGCACACGCACACTACCGCGGCCCCGCACGTTAGGAATGTTTAGTAAACATGCCCCTAAGACACTTATCCACTCCTTAGTCACCTCCTGTCTAGACTATTGTAACCTGCTCCTTGCTGGTTTTCCTCTGAGTCATCTCTTTTCCCTTCAATCTGTTCAACACTTTGTTACATGGCTAATCTCCCGCTAGCCTCGTCATGCTCATATTACCCCTCTTCTCAAGTCTCTTCATTGACTTCCTATCTATTTGCGCATCCAGTTCAAA
This sequence comes from Ichthyophis bannanicus, assembly GCA_033557465.1. NCBI lineage: Eukaryota > Metazoa > Chordata > Amphibia > Gymnophiona > Ichthyophiidae > Ichthyophis > Ichthyophis bannanicus. The sequence goes on along the minus strand of CM066035.1, from coordinate 33,484,083 downwards.
ATTCTCCTGACGACCTATATGTGCATTCACTCTGCAGCTCCTCACTACCTTTCCTCTCTTATACCTCCCTACACCCCTCCCCAGAAACTCTGCTCTTATGGCAAATCACTTCTATTTATGTCCTTCTCTTCTATTGTCATCTCCAAACTTTGCTCCTTTCACCTTGCTGCTCATTATGCCTGGAACAATCTACCTGAATCTGTACGTCAGGCACCTTCTCTGACCCTTTTCAAAACCTAGGCTGAAAACTCACCTCTTTGCTGTTGCTTTCAGATCTTGACTCACTTGATCTCCTTTGTATTTCCTTACCATTCCCCCTAGTTGTATGCCGTGTCTATAGACTCTGTGTTGTTTGTCTCGACTAGAATGTAAGCTCCGATGAGCAGGGTCCATCTTTTACATGTGTCTTTGCAGCACTGCGTACACCTTGTAGGGCTATATAAATGTTCAGTAGTAGTAATAATAGTAGTGAGCCGGTCAATATAGTATATCTGGATTTTCAGAAAAGCCTTTGACAAGTTCCTTCATGAGAGAGTCTTGGCAAAATTAAAAAATTAAGGGATAGGAGGCAGTGTACTATTGTGGATCAGGAACTGGTTAAAAGATAGAAAGCAGAGGGTAGGGCTGAATGGCCAATTTTCCCAATGAAAGATGAATAGTGGGGTACCCCAGTTTTGAGCTGGGTCCGCTGCTTTTTAACATATTCGTAAATAACCTGAAATGGGAACAATGAGTGAGGTAGTCAGATTTACAGATTACACAAAAGTATTCAAAGTTGTTAAAACTCAAGAGGATTGTGAAACATTTCAAGAGGACCTTGATAAATTGGAAGACTGGACGTTCAAATGGCAGATAAAATTTAATGTGGACAAGTGCAAAGTTATGCACCTAGGAAAGAACAACCCAAATTAGGAACCACCACACGGGAAAAAGATTTCGGCAGGAGCGGCTAAGAAGGCAAATAAAATGCTAGGAATCATCAGGAAAGGAAAGGAGAAAAAAAGAGGATATTATAATGCCTCTGTATCATTTCATGGTGCGCCCGCACCTTGAATATTGTAGAAATTCTGGTCGCTTTATCTTAAAAAGGATATGGCAGAATTAGAAAAGTTACAGAGAAGTTCCACCAAAATGATAAAGGGGATGGAAGGATACCCCTATGAGGAGAAGCTAAAAAGGTTTGGGCTTTTCAACCTGGAAAAGCGACGGCTGAGGAGAGACATAATAGAGATCGATAAACGTATTTATTAATCTTTAAGGCGCAGAGGGCTATGCGTGTAGAATCGAATATCGCTGCTACCCATGTAGCCCCTTCCTCCACCCCCTCTCCACCATGGAATGCACCTAACATGCTCTGATGCTAGGCAGATAGCATCTGCGCACATTAGGGATTTAGCCAGGATATTCAAAAGGAACTACCCGTGTAGGTGCCCTTCGAATATCTCGGATAAGGCCCTTAAACAGGTAACTAAAGAAAATACCTATCTAAGGGCCTTCAAATATTGGGCCCTTACAGTTTAACTGTTAGACAGTTAAGTATTTACTTGATCTGTGGGCTGATAACCTTTACAATTCTGAATGGTGTAGAGTCTGTACTTCTTTGTATTTCAGTCATTTAGGTTTGTTTCAGGCTTTTGGATGAGGGAGATTAGCAGTCTGTCCCATAATATTTCTGGAATATATGTGTTTTTAACATCTTGCTGAAGGCCTTCTTCAGGGGAAATAAAGGAATACACAATCCTTGAGAAAATACAATAAAAATACATTAAAAATAATAAAAAAGCATAAGAGAATCAATTTAAAATACATTAAAAACAATAAGGGTGCAAAGAAATTATGGTGTAAAACTACATGTTAAAAATGGATATGACAATAAAAATTAAAATGATGACATACAGTAATGTAAAATCATTATTCCTTCTGAAGAAGGCCTTGGGCCAAAATGTGTTGGGGTCAATAAAACCTGAAATTTGCTAGTCTTTGCACCAGCTCCTTTTGTTCTTAACCTCAGAGCAACTACTGACCTAAAACATTTCAGGAAGATGTTGTTCTTAGTAGTACACTGCAGGTACTTAGTTGCTCTCCTTTATTGTTGCTCTGAGATTAGACAGAAGGAAGTTCCATAAAGTAGGTCCGTATTTGGAAAATGTGCGATGGCATTTTTCTTGTGTACTGGTTGTTTGCTGTCTGGGGACTTTAAGGAGATTTGTGGTTTCGTTTCTTCTTGGTCTGTTGTCTGTAGGTGCGGGTATGAGAGATTATAAGCAGCTGCAGTTAGGTTATGTATACTCCTGAAGGGGTTCATGATTGATTTGTATTGTATTCATGCTTCGATGGGTAGCCAATGTAGCTCTTCTTGTCTAGGTGTCCATAATATCAAGTGAACTGTGGAGTTTTGAGCTATCTGGAGTGGAAGGAGTGTACCTTTTGGTAGTCCATGGAGTAATTAAATTAATGAATGGAGTGGAACGGGTAAGTGTAGATCAATTCTTTACACCATCAAAAAGTAGACGGACTAGAGGACATGCAATGAAGCTACAGAGTAACCCTTTTGAGACTAATAAAAGAAAATATTTTTTCACTCAATGTGTTATCAAATTCTGGAATTCGTTACCAGAGGATGTAGTAAAAACTGTTAGTGTAGTTGGGTTTAAAAAAGGTTTGGACACGTTCCTGGAGGAAAAGTCCATAAACCATTATTAAAAAGGACCCAGGAAATCCACTACTTGTCCCATTATAAGCATTATGGAATCTGTGTGTATTTTTGGGAAACTGCTAGGTACTTGTGAGCTGGACTGGCCACTGTTGGAAACAGGATACTGGGCTTGATGGACGTGGGTCTGACCCAGTCTGGCATTTCTTATGTTCTTAGGATATCAACACTATTCTGATAGGGATGTCACTGACAACAAAAAACAGATTATTTAGTTGCAGCTGCTATCCAGAGCTTGACACTAAATGCCGAGTATAATTTGCTCAAGGAAGACGATGGTTGATCATTGCCATAGACTGATTATCGGCCTTCATGGTTTTCTACTTTTAAAACCAAAGCTGCTAAGCTCTATCTTTTAAAATTCATTTGAAGTGGGGTTTTTTAAATATTATCATTGAACTAATATTATACTTTGGGGTATGTTTACTAAACCGCGCTACTGTGCGGGGCGCACTTGAGCGTGCGCTAAGGTATCTTAGCGCACGCTAATAATGCATTTTTGTTCCCCGCACACGTGCGCGCCGCACTAACATGCCCGCTCATGTGCGCGTCACGCAAATGAGCGATAGAGGCGTGGAAAGGCTCCCGGAGGGCGGAGGAAGGCTCCCCAGGGGCGGAGAGATGGGGTCAATGGGTGGAGAGTGGGAGGGGAGAGGCTCCCCGCACAGGAGCAAGGCTGAAATTCGATGAAAAAAATACCGCGAGTGAAAACCTCGCGGTAGAGCCAATTTAAAGGGAAGAGAAACCATTTCTGTCAGCAATGTACAGCAAAACCAGGGAAACCTACAAAACGTGAGGAGTGTGATACATGTGCACAGAACAAAATAGCAAATAAAAATTGAAAATGACCACAACAAAATTCTAAAAAATTATAATCCAGCTGGGAAGCAGTGATAGTCATGGAAAACAGCAAAAATCACTCCCAAGAAAGCCCCAAAAAAGAAATATGAATTTTAGAAGGGTTGACGCTCCGTCCCCATACAAGGTGAATGATCCCACAGTGAAATTGTGCAGAGCAGGGTTTGGCCAGATTTCCTATTTCCAGGGACTGCACTGTCTCTGTGGTGCAGTGAACACAGACAGTGTGTTCAGGAACCAAAGATCACCTGTTCAAGTCCCAGCTGGGGCTCCTGCAAACCCAATCCCAATATTTTACCCACCACTAAACCATGATAGTAAAGACCAACCTTTTTTGCAGATAACAAAAGCATGGTCCAAACACCTCTATTTTACCCTACAGAGCACAGACACCAGAAACATGCGCATTACCTAGACCACAGTCCCCTCAATGCAGTCCTGGAGGGCCACATATCATTTAGCTGTGATGCTGTCACCAATATAAGGCCATGTCAGCATGGTGGCGGAGGGGTACTGTTGGTGGAGGGGGCAGTGGCTGCTGCCCACAGCAGACGGTGGCCTAGCCCCCTTCATGTGGGTGCAGTGCACTCCAACAGACAGGCCCTGTCTGACAAACAGCCATGGACTCCCAGGGAATGCACTGTTTTTTTGCTAAGACGATGGTGCAGTGGACACAGCCAGGGCCTTCAGAACTAGAAGATCACAGGTTCAAATCCCAGCTGGGGCTCCTACCAGCCCAGTCCCCTTATCTTACCCATGAAGAAAACATGGTAGTAAAGACTGAACCATTATTGCTGAGAACATAAGCATGGGTCAAAAAACCTCTATTTTACCCTACACAGCACAAACACCTTAGAAATGTGCATTACCTACGGCAGAATCCTCCAAATGCAGTCCTGGCAGCACACAAATCCATCAGGGTTTATGCTGTCTCCAATCTAAAGGATGGAGTGGTTCTGATGGTGGAGGTGGCAGCGGCTGGTGCCCACAGCAGACCATGGCCTAGCCCTGTCCAGGTGGGTGCCGTGCACTGCAACAAACAGGCCCTGTTGGATGTACAGTCATGGACTCCCCAGAGAATGCAGCATACCTGTGGCAACACGGTGGTGCAGTGCACACAGACAGTGTGTGCAAAAACAAAAGGTCTCAGGTTCAAAGCCCAGATGGGGCTACTTCCAATCAAGTCCACATATTTTTCCCACAACTAAACCATGATAGTAAGGACAAACCTTTATTGCAGAGAACATACGCATGGTTAATACGCCTATATTTTACCCCACCGAGCACAGACACCATAAACAGGGGCATTACCTAGAGCAGAGTCTCCCAAATGCAGTCCTGAAGGGCCAAACACCATTCAGGTTCCATGCTGCCTCTAATAAAGATGCCTGTGCTGCATATCTATGCACCACCCCCATGGTATGCAGATGTATCTCATGCATATTCATGAGGTACAGCATGAAAACCCGAACAGTGTTTGGCACACCAGGACTGTAGCTGGGAACCTCTGCCGTAAAGCAGCAGCCAACAGGGGCAGACACACCCACACCCACAGGCCCCATTGGCTAATGCCTCCTGGAGAGGAAGGACATTGGGCCCTGCGTGCATCTCCCAATACTAGCACTTGCATACCTTAGCAATGCCACCCTACAACTGGGTATACGGTACACACCTATCAAACGTTTCCTATGATTACTGGCACATAGCAAGTCCTACGTTAAGCACAGTTTGCTCATTGAGCTCCATCATAACAATCTTTCTGATGTCAGCAATGTGTGCTTCAGGTCTGGTCTCTGACAGTGTTTACCACCCTGGGGAGTGACCCCCAACAGTATTGCGTAGCATATCCATGCCTGTACTGTGCCCAGGACTGGTGTGGTGGGCAGGGCTGCTAAACTCCTCTATAGTAGCACAATGCTGGCATAGGTGTGGGAGTGTGTGTCTGTCTATACAGTGTGTGGTGGCTTTAAACACCTTCCACAGCCCACACTGCCAGCACTGTTGCCAGTATTGGCCTGCCAATGTGCATAATGAGGAGCAAGGTACCATGGGTATAGCCCGGACAGGGTGACCTGACTAGGATGCATCTGCACAGGGCATAGGGCACTGGCTGGGACATTTTAGTGCCTGGCCACCACCTACACAGACAGGGTGACCTCAGTATGTCCTGCTGGGAGATCACTCTCACTCTGACTGTGCAGTGACGACAGCATGGCTAGGCACCCGCATAGTGCTGTATAGTATTTCTCTCATGTGATATTTATGGTTTTCTTTTTGTGGCCCAGTCACTGATTTATCTGCTTGTTGTGTTTGCTGATGTCCCAGTTCTGGGTGCATGTATTTCCACCAGGAACATGCACTATGGACTAGCTAGCAGGCTGTTTGCAGCTGGTATGTGTCTTGATGGAGTGGCTTGCAGAGTGCAGTGGCTGAAGGCTTGCTGCAGGAGAATATCAGATGGTGGTGGGGTGCAGCTTAGCACCTCCAGGCCTAATGTCTGTCTGCTATTGTGTTATGGATGTGTACAGAGTTGCATTGACTGCCCTGTAGGGCATCTGTTCCCCAGCAGGACTGGGGTTGATGGTCCCCTCTACTGCCACCATTGCAGGGAGGTGGAATATGGATCTGTTGATGGAAGACCTTGTTTGCCACCCTCAGCCCTGGAGGAGGAGGATGGTGGTGGTACATGATCCTCCTAGGGCAGGGGTCTCCAACTCCAGTCCTGGAGGGCCGCAAACCAGTCAGGTTTTCAGGGTATCCCTAATGAATATGCATGAGATATATATGCATTAGAAATAGCCTGCCATACTGACTGGTTTGTGGCCCTCCAGTGCTGGATTTGGGGACCCCTGCCGTACACCTCTGTCATGTATGATTGTGAGTGGGCAAGGTACAGATGTCCTCGACATCAAAAGGGTAGATAGAATGTGTCACATCCCTCCTCGTTTCTCACCACCACCAAAAAGTTGTCTAATAGATGATATTTTGGTGGTGGTGAGAAGCGAGGAGGTATGTGACACATTCTATCTACTCTTTTGATGTCGAGGACATCTGTACCTTGCCCACACACAATCTTAAATGACAGAGGTGTCAGGTGGAGGGCCACAAACCAGTCAGTTTGACAGGCTATTTCTAATGCATATATATCTCATGCATATTCATTAGGGATACCCTGAAAACCTGACTGGTTTGCGGCCCTCCAGGACTGGAGTTAGAGACCCCTGTCCTAGGGGCTACACCTGACTGAGACATACAAGGTGTTTCTGCAGAAACTGCCTATCTCACACATTAACACTGCTTTGGACCTCCAGCATGGTCTCTTTCAGCTATGGCAGGTGCTGTGGACCTGGTGCTGGGCGCCTCACTGCACCCTCAGGGTGAGCACAGTACCCGCACAATGTGACGGTGTGCAGCTACACTGTGCCAGTAAAACACACGGTCAGTACCCCCTACCAGGCCGAGGTGCTGTGGGGGTGCACATGGTTACTTCCCCCTACCAGGCCGAGGTGCTGTGGGGGTGCATACCCCATCTTGTGTTTATCTGTGGACAGCTGATTTGCATGTGCAGTGCATCATGGGTACGGGTGGGCTAACCCTATCCTGGTGACCACAGCAGACTGTCTGTGTGGTGAACTGCACTCCCTCTGCAGCCAGCCAGGAGCTTGCTAGCTGTTATAGAGCTGTAGCCCACTGGTTACTTCACTGCCTGTGGAGTCAGAGTTTATGGGTTCAAACCTGCAGTGGGGTTATTTGATGGGGCTACCCAAAGCATTATCTCTTTTTAATGTACATTATTGCTGCCAGCAAAAACACCCTCATCGTACTGTACCCATAAGGTGCCTCTGAGGGCGCTTTATAGGGCGCCTTATAGGTTACCTTATGGTTACCGTCCATATAAGGTGCACTATATATTATCCTGTGGAGCAACTTATAGGGTGCCCTATAGGGGACATTTTAGGGTGCCGTGGCGGACAGTGCACTTTATAATGTGCCCTATGGAGTGCCTTATAGGGTGCCTTATGCGGCACCTTCAATTACGGCACGTGAGGGCCTGTTTGCTGGCAGCAATTAATAAAACACAACTAAAGTGCTGCAGGAAAAAATACATACATTGCAAAGCTTATGCCACAGCCAGCCTTACGCATTAGGCACACTGGGGAGCAAACTCATGACCCCTGTATCAGCAGTCAGTGCCTTATCTATTGTGCTCCACTGCTGCTCCTCCTTGCATGTCAGCGCACCTACTTATGCTTTTCATTCCTTAAACTGCACAGTGCTGCCATCAAAAACATTGCTGTGGCCTTGCGGTACCTCATACGGCACCCTATAAAACGCCCTATAAGCAACATTCTAGGGTGCCTTGGCGGACAGTGCACTTTAAAACGTGCCTTATGGGGCGCCTTATGTTAACATGCTTTGAGAGTGTGCTTGCTAGTAGTAGTAATTAAAATAAAAAATAAAATGCCTCCTAAAGCAATCTTCCCCATAAGAGGCAATGCCTCTGCCAGCCTTCTTCATCGGGCACAGTGAGGGATTGAACCCATGATCCTTGCATCATTGGTCAGTGTCTTAATCATTGTACTGTGGCTCTGTTCTTGTGCTTGTGCATCAGCGCATGGCCTTATGCTGCCCATTATTTAAATGCCTCCTAAAGTAATGCTTCAGCCAGCCGTCAACATTGGGCACTGTGGGGGATTGAACCCCTGATCCTTGCACCAGTGGTCAGTGTCTTAACCATTGCACTGTGGCTCTGCTCCTCTGCTTGCACATCAGCGCGCCACTTATGCCTCCCGCGCAGCTTTCTCATGCACTAATGTGCGGGGCGCATGAATAATCCCGGTTTCGCACATTACCGGGGTTTTAGTAAACATACCCCTTTGGTATTTACATGATTTTAGATTTTCCTCAGATGTACCTTTTTCAGTCAATAAACGACTCCTTGATGCAGTCATGTGGTGGAAAGATGGCCTTCATCGTATGCACTCCTTTGGTTCTGTAGCACCGAGACTCTTCAGGCATTTTTAAGATAAGATTTTTAAAATGGTAAATTATAATTCACAATCCAAAAAAAAAGGAGCTTCTTTATGATCTGTTACTGAAAATAAACCATACTCAACATTTTGAGAAATGAGTGGCATCATTACGGAGGTCTTTTTCTGAGGCCTACCTAGGTACCTACCCTTGGCACACTGATATAAAAATACCCTCCTTGGGGGTAATTTTAAATAGGAGTCTTTAAGTGCAGCAAGAGTCCTCATAAGTTACTCATCGTGAATGCATATAAAACTATGCACTGAAGGCAAACTAAAGCAAAGTTTTAAGCATTTTGAAAGTAGTTACTTTGGAAATGGAGTTACACACCTAGTTTCTATTTTGGCAAACATACGTGCTCATGTTTACCTGCCATAGAGACAGGTCTACAATTATCCATATTAGTTTATTTATTTTTAATAAGAAGCTGAACCACAGCTTTTTCTTTTACAAGTACTGAAGTTATGGCTTCCAGTGAAGTTGCTGCCTTATCCACATTGACAAAATATCTTTTTCTACCCTAACTAATCAGGAGTGAAATGAACAGGCAATGGTTCTTTGAGAGACTGTTCTCTACTGATATTTTCAACTGGTTCATCTCAGATCAACCCCCATTTGGTTCAATCTTTGAAACACGGGACAAATTCGCACCACTGGGGTGCATTAAAGTAGCTGGAGAAAACAATTTTGCACTATAAACAGTGAAATTTTTCATCCATTTTTAATCAAATTTGCTTAAAACTTGCTGATGACCATCTGCTACAAAGTCAATGGCACTCCAAAAAAGGGACAAACAGCACTATCAGTGACGTGAAGACTACAAACTATCATCGGAGAGCCAAAGTGGCACAAGAAGTGGAATGAGAACCCAAATCATAAGAGAGAAGAGCTCAAGAGCACCACAACTGGCAGAAAAAAACACTGGATGAGGGGCAAATCAGTGCCAATATTGGCAACAATTCCTGATGGACTCCATTGCAAAGCGAGGTACCAAAGCTCCATCAATGGTTGGGAAAAATCATATTGCTAAAGCTGTTACCCCCATTGCCTCTTTCCAGACAGAGATCCCAATGCAGTTGAAGGACCGGTTTCATGTGCAGGATGCCTGCATGCTGAAGCTCTCAGGAAAGAAGTGGAGGAGCTCAGGGAAGAGGTGGCGAGGCTGAGAAGCATTCGAGACAGTGGGAAGTATATTGATGAGATGCTTCTTGAAATATCCCAGCTTTCCAACAGAGGTGAAGATGGAAGGTTACAGAAGGAAGAAGGTTGGACACGAGTCACCAGAGCCTGCAGTATCAACACTCCAACTCCTCCAGCACTTGAAGTAAAGAAGCAGTACGCAGCCCTGGAATTGGAGGAGGTGGAAACATTTGAGGAAAGGGACAAACCACAGCTCAAGTACCCCAAAGTTACAGAATTAGTCACCACAAGCAAGTGAAGTGTAGTCACAGTTGGTGACCCTTTTCTGAGGGGTACTGAGGTGTCCATCTGCTGACCAGATTTGATGTCCAGAGAAGTGTGCTGTCTGCCAGGTGCCAAAATCTGAGATGTTACGGAGAGTTTGCTGAGACTCATCAAGCCTACTAACTATTATCCGATTTTGCTCGCCATGTCTGCAAAAAATAATACTGCTAGGTATCCCTCCAAGCATATCCAAAGTGACCTCAGGGGTCTGGGACAGACAGTGAAGCAGATAGGTGTGCAGGTGGTGTTTTCAATCGTCCCTGTTGAGGGTAAAAGCTGAGGCAGAGTTGCTCACATTTTGGATATGAATGCGTGGTTGATTGGAGTGTCATCGAGAGCGTTTTGGTTTTCTGGGCCATGGGATGATGTTCCAAGGGCTGCCTTTTCTAATGACTTTATATCTTTTTTAAGATACAGAGGCCAGAATTGCACACAATATTCAAGGTGCGGTCGCACCATGGAATGATACAGAGGCATCATAATATCCTTTGTTTTATTCTGCATTCCTTTCTTCATGATTCCTAGCATTCTATTTGCTTTCTTGGCTGCCACTACACACTGGGCAGAGGGTTTCAATGTGCTATCCACGATGATGCTTAAATCTTTTTCCTGGGTGGTGGTTCCTAATGAGGAACCCTGTATCGGGTAACCATTGTTTGGGTTGTTTTTTCCTAAGTAAATAACTTTGCACTTGTCCACATTAAATTTCATCTGCCATTTGAACATCCAGTCTTCCAATTTATCAAGGTCCTCTTGCAATTTTCCACAATCCTCTTGGGTTTTAACAACTTTGAATAATTTTGGGTCATCTGCAAATTTGATTACCTCACTCATTATTCCCATTTCCAGATCATTTATGAATATGTCAAAAAGCAGCAGACCCAGCACAGATCCCTGGGGTACTCCACTATTCACCTTTCTCCATTGGGAAAATTGGCCATTTAGCCCTACCCTCTCTTTCTATCTTTAACCATTCGGCCACTATTTTCATACCCATTCTATAATGTATGCTCTGTGGATGGTGGACTATCTCTCTTAAATGTGTCTCTGTATAGTGTTGAGTATACCTGTTAGCATTTAACAAATGATAAATAGTAGTAGATGGCAAACAGAGACAGGTTTGCAATCTGCCTTGCCGGTATTCATTTGGTTCTTTTTTTCTCTAACTTGAATATGCACTAGCAAGTTGTCTGAACCCACAAAGCCAAAGAAAGATTTATACTCAGGGTTTCCTGACATTTTGGCAGAGAACTTGCCTGCCTGTGGCTCTATGTTCTGTTCTATATGATTTATTTCCCCATCCTCACTCTGCAGTGCATTGTTCACACACCTCAGCATGAGGCTACGGAGTTCACTCATACCCAGGAATATAGCAGAGGAGATTTCTAAAACATCTCTATTATACTGTAAGACTCTCTCTCTCTCTGTCTTTCTCAAGGTACTGTATTTTTTTTGTTTCTTTCTTTATTTGGACTTCAGAAAACTTTGTCTAGTTTTTCCTTGTTTTCTCTGTCTTCTCTGAATTCAGAACAACTGTTTCAGTTTCCAAATCAAGTGCTGATGAAAACCATTAGCTATGGGATTTGGGGGAAGGATGGCAGGGATAAGCTTATTTGGCTGCTTTTCAAAACATTTCAACAAAAACTATACTGTCCAAAGTGGAACAATGTCCAACCAATACAAAAAAAAACAATTTATTTCATTAATGTTCTAAACCCAAAATTTAAAAGAGAGGGGAGAGAAAAAGACCTCAGAAACAGCAGTGATATCCTCTATTCTTCTCTTAGCATTTTCAAAATATTAATGAAAATATTCCTCATTAAATATTTCACAAAATTAAATTAAAGAAGAAAACTAATGGGTATGTTTACTAAAACCCCGGTAGAGTGCGGGCCGCGGTAGAGTGCGGATGCCATATAAGGAGTGGGCATTCCGTCGTGAAAAAGAAAAGCCGGAATTTAAATATGCGCTAAGGTGCGCGGCGCCCTTGTGTGCCCCGCACCTTAGCACATCAGATGGCTGCGCGGGAGGCATATGTGGTACGCTGATGGACAAGCAGAAGAGCAGAACCACAGCACAATGGTTAAGGCACCTACCAATGATGCAAAGATCAGGTGTTCAAAGCCCAATAAAGACAGCTGGCTGAGGCATTAATTTAGGAGGCAGTGAAATAATGGGCAGCATAAGGCAGAGCACTAATGCTTTTGGAGGCATATTAATAATGGGCGGCATAAGGCTAATGTCTTTGGGGGCATTTTAATATTGTGAGGCATATGGCGGCTCACTGATGTGTAAGCACAGGAACCAAACCACAGCCCTATGGTTAAGACACCGACCACAGTGCAGGGGTCAGGGGTTCAATCCCCCACAGTGCCCAATGAAGACAGCTGACTGAGGCAGTAATTTATGAGGTGTAGAAATATTGGGCCTTATAAGGCAGCACACTGATGTTTTTGGCGGCATATTAATACTGGGCAGCATAAGGCGGCACGCTGATGTTTTTGGCCGCATATTAATACTGGGCGGCATAAGGCGGCACGCTGATGTTTTTGGCGGCATATTAATACTGGATGGCATAAGGCAGCACGCTGATGTGTATTCACAGGAACAGAACCACAGCACAATGGTTAAGACACTGACCAATGATGCAAGGATCAGGGGTTCAATCCCCCAAAGTGCCCAATGAATAAGGCTGGCTGAGGCATAACATATTATGGGGAAGATTGCTTTAGGAGGCATTTTAGTCATATTTTAATTACCACTACTAGCAAACGCACTCCCAAAGCGTGTTAACATCAGGTGCCCTATAAGGCACATTTTAAAGTGCACTGTCAGCCAAGGCACCCTAGAATGTTGCTTATAGGGCACTTTAGAGGGTACCGTATGAGGTACAGCAAGGTCAGTGTACTGTTTTTTATGGCAGCACTGTGCAGTTTAAGGAATGAAAAGCATACGTAGGTGCGCTGACAGGCAAGGAGGAGCAGAAGTGGAGCACAATGGTTAAGGCACTGACTGCTGATACAGGGGTCATGAGTTTGCTCCCCAGTGTGCCTAATACATAAGGCTGGCTGTGGCATCAGCTTTGCATTGTACATATTTTGTCCTGCAGCACTTTATACTTATGTTATTAATTGCTGCCAGCAAACACGGCCTCACGTGCCGTAATTGAAGGTGTCGTATAAGGCACCCTATAAGGCACACCATAGGGCACATCAGAAATTGCACTGTCTGCCACAGCACCCTAAAATGTCCCCTATAGGGCACCCTATAGGTTGCATCACAGGAGAATGTATAGTGCACCTTATATGGACGGGCACCATAAGGTGCCCTATAGGGTGCCCTATAAAGCACCCTCAGAGGCACCTTATGGGTACAGTACGCTGAGGGTGTTTTTGCTGGCAACAAAATATGTACATTAAAAAAAGATAATGCATTGGACAACCCTATCAAATAACCCCACTGTGGGTTTGAACAAATGACCTCTGGCTTCAGAGACAGTACAGTACAGTAACCATTGGGCGATAGCTCTAGAGCTGGTAGCAAGCCCCTGGCTGGCTGAAGAGAGCATGCATGTCACCACACAGACAGTCTGCTGTGGTCATACCCATGATGCACTGCACATGCAAATCAGCTGTCCACAGATTAACACAAGATGGGCAATGCACCCCCACAGCACCTCGGCCCGGTAGAGGGAAGTGACCATGTGCACCCCCACAGCACCTCGGCCTGGTAGGGGGTACTGACCGTGTGTTTTACTGGCACAGAGTAGCTACACACCTTCACATTGTGCGGGTACTGTGCTCACCCTGAGGGTGCAATGAGGCACCCAAGACCAGGTCCACAACACCTTCCATGGCTGAAAAAGACCATGCCAGAGGTCCAAAGCAGTGTTAATGTGTGAGATAGGTAGTTTCTGCACAAATACCTTGGATATCTCTGTCTGTTTCAATCAGGTGTATCTCCCCCATGGACCCCCAGGTGGGCCACATTGCACCACCACCACGCCCCCCCCCCCCCCCGGCCCAAAGGTTGTAACCTGGGTCCCTCATCAATAGTTGGTAGTAGAGGGACCATCAACCTGGGTCCGGCTGAGGAACAGACACACCATAGGGCAGTCAATGCAGCTCTATACGCACCCATACACTCCACCACCATCTGATATTCTCCTGCAGCAAGTCATCAGCCACTGCACCCCACAAGCTGCTCCATCAAGACACATACCAGCTGCAAACAGTGTGCTAGTTAGTCCACAGTGCATGTTCCCAGTGGAGATGCAAGCACCCACAACTGGGATGTCAGCATACACAGCAAGCAGTTACATCAGTGACTGGGCCCCAAAAGGAAACCCATATCTATTACATGAGAGAAATACTATATAGCACTATGGGGGTGCCTAGCCATGCTGTGGTCACTGCACAGTCAGGGTGAGAGTGATCTCTCAGCAGGACATACTGAGGTCACCCTGTCTGTGTAGGTGGTGGCCGGGCACTAATATGTCCCAGCCAGTGCCCTATGCCCTGTGCAGATGCATCCTGGCCAGGCCACCCTGTCCGGGCTATACCCATGGTACCTTGCTCCTCATTATGCACATTGTCAGTGCCCTATGCCCTGTGCAGCACCCTGGCATTGCTGGCAGTGTGGGCTGTGGAAGGTGTTTGCAGCCACCACACACTGGATAGGCAGACAGCCACCCCCACACCTATGCCAGCATTGTGCTACTATAGAGGAGTCCAGCAGCCATACCCACCACACCAGTCCTGGGCACAGTACAGGCATGGATATGGTACGCACTACTGTTGGGGGGTCACTCCCCAGGGTGGTAAACACTGTCAGAGACCAGACCTGCAGCGCACACCGCAGACATCACAATGATTGTTATGGTGGAGATCAATGAGCAACATGTGCTTAACGTAGGAATTGATATCTGCCAGTTATCATGGGCAACATTTGATAGCTGTGTACCATATACCCAGGTGTAGGGTGGCAGTGCTAAGGTAAGCAACTGCTAGTATTGGGGGATACAGGCAGGGCCCAATGTCCTGCCTCTCTAGGAGGCATTGGCCAATGGGGCCTGGGGGGGGGGGGTGTCTGGCCCTGTTGGCTGCTGCTTTACGGCAGAGTGTCCCAACTCCAGTCCTGGTGTTCCAACCACTGTTTGGGTTTTCATGCTGTCCCTCAGAAATATGCATGAGCTACATCAGCATACCATGGGGGTGGTGCATAGATATGCAGCACAAGCATCTTTAGCAGAGGCAGCATGGATCCTGAATGGTGTGGGGCCCTCCAGGACTGCATTTGGGAGACTCTGCTCTGGGTAATGCGGCTGTTTATGGTGTCTGTGTTTGGTGTGGTAAAATATAGGCGTGTGAACCATGCGTATGTTCTCAGCAATAAAGGTTTCTCCTTACTATCACGGTTTAGTTGTAAGAAAAATATGTTGACTGGATTGGCAGTAGCCCCAGCTGGGCTTTGAAGCTGTGACCTTCTGTTCCTGCACACACTGTCTGTGTGCACTGCACCACCGTGTTGCCACAGATATGCTGTGTTCCCTGGGGAGTCCATGACTGTACATCTGACAGAGCCTGTCTGTTACAGTGCGACGGTGCCAGCCTGCACAGGCCTAGGCCACTGTCTGCTGTGGTTTGCAGCCACTGCCACCCTCCACCACCTGTACCCTTCCGTCAACATGCATACATGTCCCTATCTGGAAAAAAAAATATGACCTGATTGAGTTGTGGCACTCCAGGACTGAATTTGGGGGACTCGGCTGTCGGTAATGGCCATTGTTATGGTTTGTGTGCGGTGTAGGGTAAAATATAGGTGTTGGAACCATGCTTATGTTCCTCTGCCATAAAGGAGTGTCTGTACTATCACTGTTTTAGTGGTGGGTAAAACTATGGGGACTGGGTTGGCAGGAGCCAAGCTGGGGTTTGAATCTGTGACCCTCTGGTTTTACGGGCACTGGCTGTGTCCGCTGCACCACACTGTGGCCACAGAGACAGTGTAGTCTCTGGAGATAGGAAACCTGGCCGCACGAGTCAGACACCCTGCTCTGCACAATTTTACTGTGGGCTCGTTTACCTTGTATGGGGACAGGGGTGCAAATAAACCTCAAAAATGACCTCCAAAAAAAGGGGGAATAACCAAAACCAAGCTGGTCAACAGTGATATCAATGGGCAACATGAAAAACACTCCCAGGAAAGCTCCATTAAAATGCAGTGATTTTTGAACGAGTATACGGAGCGTAGATCCTTCCAAAAATCTTTTTTTTTTTTTAGCTTTCCTGGGAGTGTTTTTTATGGTTGCCCATTAATATCACTGTTGCCCAGCTGGATTATAATTTATTTGAAATTTTTTGTGGTCATTTTCAAGTTTTATTTGCTGTTTTGTTCTGTGCACATGTATCACACTGCTCACGGTTTGCAGGGTTTACCCGGTTTTTTCTGTACATTGCTGACAGAAATGGTTTCTCTTCCCTTTAAATCGGACTCTAACGCAAGGGTTTCACTCGCGGTATTTTTAATGCCGAATTCAGCCCCGCTCCTGTGCGGGGAGCCTCTCCCCTCCCACTCTCCACCCAGTGACCCCGTCCCCCCCCCCCACGGGAGCCCTTCCTCCGCCCTCCCTAAGCGTTTCCCCGCCTCTATCGCACATGAGCGCACCGCACACATGCGCGTTTTCGTTGCACATGTGCGGGGCCCGTTAATGTGACGCACACACGTGCGGGGCGCTTAAGAGCACTTATGTGCATCATTTTAGCACGCTCAAGTGCGCCCCGCACAAGTGCGCAGTTTAGTAAACATACCCCTAAGTGGTCCAAATCAAACTGAGTGATCTAAATAGATCAAACTTCAACTTATGGCCACTGTTTCGCAAACAGCTATATCAGGGACCCATATCAGCAGACATGGACTCATTCAAACATTTGCTCTTTCACCATCTAGCATGTGGAGGAGTAGCCTATAGTTAGAATAAATTGCCTAATATTCAAAAGATCAGGTTTGATTCCCACTGGAACTCTTTGGACTCTGAGCAAGTCACTATCCATTGCCTCAGAAGAAAGGGGCTGGAAATCTACTTCTGGTCATACTTTGCCAAGAAAACCCAGAGGCTGCAGGGTCTCCAAGGATCAGTGTTGATTGTTGGCACTTTAAAAAAAGAATCCAACAAAGATTCCCCAGTAAAATATCCTACTTCTGAGACCCTGGTGCAGATATTTGATGCTGCCATTGACAGGTCTATTATTATTTCAATTAGGATGTCTTGGACTATAGGCTGTGGTGCTAAATGGTTTAGCTCATTTCTAACTAATTAGTTTCAGTGCGGGACTTGTGAATGGAAGCCTTCTGTTTATCAACCTCTCTCTCACGGCTTCCTTCAGGGTTCAGTTTTAATCCCAGCTTCATCTAACTTGTATCTGGCCCCTTTAGTCTGGGAAATGGGACAATTTGAGATTGAGTTTCTTATTTATGCAGATGACATACAACTGTTGGTATTTCTAAAGAATGATTGAAAAGAGGCAGTGGGGAAATTGAAGTAGTTGTCCTGGAGAAGATAGCTAGCTGACCTCAGCAACATAATCTACTGCTGAATATAGAGAAAATGATAAAAGTGGTATTAAAAACCCATTAAATAAATTAATAAAACAGTGTGGCTATCATGTAAAAAAATCCTACTCACTTTACTTCCTTTCTAATATGGGTGTCATCTGGAAGTGGACGAGGAAGTTATATGAACAATGGTTAAGGCTGAACAAAAAGATACAGATGAGAACACAGGAAGACAGTTTCATCTGATTCACTACTTTTGGCCATATTTGAAACCAGTGAATCTGGAAAGAATAGTACAGGTGTGGACAGCAGTATATTAGACTATTGCAATTCGTCTTCTTCTAGGGTTGAAGCGATTGCAGTTAGTTCAAAATGTGACAGTCAGGAGCCATTTTTGCTGCCTGCTGCTATGAGATCATCTGTTTGTGTGCCTGCCTGCAGTCCGGCATTGCATTGCTCTCCCTTGGGCCCTATTAAAATCCAGATTCTCTTAGACACGTGGCCATTCATGCCAGGCTCGGGGTGTGCACTAAGGGGCATGCAACAAGGGACATTGTATGCCTCTTGGGAGCCTCTCAGGAGCACGTAGGAGAGCGCTGGTGAGTGCGGAGTATTTGAAAATGGAGTAGAGAACAAGGTAAGGAAGTGGATACTATATGATGCCCATTGGGAGCCCCTTAGGAGTACGTAGGAGAGCACTGGTGACTGTAGAGCATATGAAAATGGAGTAGAGAACAAGGTAAGGAAGTGGACTCTATTATATGATACAGGGGAAAAGGAAAGCTAAAGGTGTTAAGGCGCCTGTAGGACTTGGGCCTATGGAATAACATTTGGTAGCAAAGACAAGCGATATTCAACATAAAGTGTTGGCAGTAGGCATCATCAGGTGACGGACCTATCATTGAGCTTCCCGGAGCGGACTCCGCCCCTTCCCTCAACGTTGTTGGCAGGAAAGTGTCCTTGGGGGAGCTATGGACTTTCCTTTTGCCTCTTTAGGTCTCAGTGACTTGTCTCCTTGCCCTAAAACTGGTTCCAATGTAATTTGGATAGAGTTCCTATGCCCGTGGTGGACACTGCTTGTTTCTCTTCAAAATAACTGGCAGATGGTGTCACATACCGAGGCCTTTCTTACAACTACAACTCTCTAGCTCTGTGATTTCTCTCAGGAAACTACTGCTAAGTTTCAACAGGTGGACAATATCCTGGGTACTTTAGGGAAAAAGATCTCCAATTTGGATATCCAGGTCGCCTCTTTGGGTTCAGCAGGTGTGTCCTCTATTAAGGATAGCCTGCTAGTACACCATAAATTGGAGTCTCTGGAAAATTTGTCTCGTAATAAGAATTTACTCTTTATTGATTTTCCTAAGATGAATTTGTTGTCACCAGATGTTTCGTTAAAGAAATAACTTTAAAGAAATATTACTTTTGGCTAATGCTAATGGGATAGTGATTTCTAGGATGTATTATATGTAATTCTGATAGGATAGTGTGGACTTCTTCGGAGCAGGAGGGAGAAGGAATCCTGGAATCCAAGCCAGAATTCAATCTCTCTGCCTTCCTCGAAGATTCACAAAATATTATTAATATAAGGGCTACTTTGGTTTCCTTTGTAAATTATGGGGACAAGATGTCAGTCTTGCATAGTTATTTTCTGACATAAAGAAGCTATCTTTTGTGGAGAGAAGCTACAATTGTTTCCTGATGTCTCCAAAGCTACCCAAGTGAGAAGGAAAGCCTTTATGTCTCTAAAGTCTCGTGTGCTGGGGTTATCTGTCACCTTTTATTTACAATTTTCCTGCAAATGTCTAAGTACACTGCTGGGGGTGAAATATGTTTTCCTGGACCCAACGCACTTGGAGAATTTTTTGTGAGTTAAAGCGGCAACCTTGCCTGTGGCTGAGGAAGGTTGAGTAGTTAAGATAACCATATTTTCATATATGGTATCGAATTTTCAGCTTATAGTGGGGGCATTTTTGCCTCTTGTTTTCTTTCTTTTTTTTTTCTTTCTTTTTGTTGATGCTCCTGTTGATGTGGGCTAATATTCCATTTCCTTTTGTACTTGGGAAGGTACATCTTTCCTTTTTAAATTTTTTCTTCTGTTTATGGAAGATTTTTCTTGGTTATTGTTATTTGATGTGTAAATTTATTAAAAATAAAATAAATATATAATTAATAATAAAATGTGACAGTCAAATTGATCTTAGGAGAGGGAAACAGTGAGATCGTGTTACACCCTTCTTATAGACTTTTAGTTGAAGTTTAAGGAATCGTTATTCAAAGGAATTTGCTCAGCTGGAGGTAAGCTCCTCCCATGCCCCGATGAACAGAGCATTGCCGCCTTGTGAACTGCCACTTTGAAAGGATGCACTCTGCAAGGCGTTCCTGCACGGCCTTTAGGCATGGGCCACCTTGATTAACCCTAGCCTCAGAAGCTTCACATCCGCAGCAGCTCACGAGATCAGAACACGTCACAGAGCCATCACAGTGAGCACACAGTAGCTACGCTCGACCAAGGAAACAGCAACTAGCAGCCACCAATCATCCCACATACAGCCCTGATCAGTTCTCAATCCCCCAGAGACAGCACCATGACCCCCACAGAGCACATAGACAGTGTACCACCGCCATGCAGCTTTACCTTGTGCAGCAGTCTCCCGTGACATGCAACAAGCAGGTCAAGGACAGCACCATGTGGCATACCACCTAATGGCACCCATTGCCCTCTTGCTCCTAGGGCCTTTCCTTATTAGGTCTACAAGCAAATGTTGCCATCACATGTCACCATCATGCCCGATCCCCATTATCCACACTACCAGGCTGAGACCATCGAAACCCTGGCTTGGGTCACACTGTCCTACCATCACAGACGACTTAGGACACCTGCTTTCCAGTCATGATATAGAACCCCCACCCTCCCCCATGCACACAACAGCCACCCCATCAGATGCACCCTGATCAATGCATGTTCGCGCCTACAGATGACAATACAGACCCTAGCACAAATTGCCATTACGACAGCAGCAAGCACTCTTACCTCATGTACATCAACTGAATTCGTGGTTCTCTGATAGTGATAATGTTCCTGCTTGCCCAAGATCACACAACCCCATCCACCCACCATATATTCAACACACTGCCTCCACACAATAGCAGCAGAGGAGGGGGCATCTTCATCCTCTCTAGTAAACCCTGGAATGCAAGAGCTTCACGCCACATAATCCATAGACATCCTCACAATTGCGAATAACTATCGGCCTTTGTTGTACAGGGGGCCCCGCTCACAAGGCTAAAGTAACTAGATGCCCTGTTTGATACAGTCTGACTCCCACTGCAATCACACTGGAAGCATCGATCCTCCTTGAGGACCTGAATGAACCCTACCATCAGCCTCCAACAACCAAGCACCACCTTTCTTCAGGCCATGAAATACCTGCAATATATGCCAACTCAGCTCCTCGCAAACTCTCCTACGCAAAGGTGGAAATCCTTGATCTAGGTTTTCTTCCCTGACTCCTTGATAACTTTACCCAAGTACATCCCTCCAGATACAACCCCCCATTACTCTGGTCAGACCACCACCTTGTCACATTCAACGCTTGCCCCAGCAACATGTCACATATGCATCCCAAGACTTGCAACCCTACAACAAGACAGTTTGCAACCTTTAATGAATGCTCCTTCCTGCAAAACACACTGCCAAATTCTGAACAAAGACCTATCAAACAGAAACGAACAATGACCTTGAATTAGCAACTAGGTATTTGACGCATCTCCTCTGACACTGCTGCAACCCCTACGGAGGCAATCTCCTCAAGGACAGCCCAGAGACACACACCATGGATTCTGCCAAGCTAAGGGAGGCAGAAATGAACACTCAGCTGCATCTAAACGTCAGTGGAGGAAATCCAAGGACCCCAAAAAGAGTATACCACATTTCATGGAAAAACTTAAAAACCTACATGCAACAGCAGCACTCTTGGCGAAATGGGAAATAATACCGCAACACTCTCCAACGAGCCCTTAACAAGCCCAGAGAGTTCTCTCTTGATCCTAGTCAGATCTCTCGTCCCATCCAACCATGCCAAGACAACACGCAGCTCAACCCCCAATATCATGGGGTGGTTAACTACCTGCAGAACAAAGCAGGGCTTCCATTCCCAACCTTCCTCCCCATGCTCACCATACCACCTTGCACAAGCAAAATCGGCAGATGCTACCCAGCCCTGCGACCACCTTTAATGAGACCTACCCCCCTGAGGAGCGGACGGATACCATCATCCTCACACATCAAAAACTCTATGATGGACCCATGCCCGGTATCATGGCTTAAGGCCATCAGGAATGCACTTCCTAACCACTCATATTGACAAATAGTTTCACACATCCCATGCCCATATCCCCCCAACCGCCAAACAAGCCTCCATCTGCCCTCTCACAAAAAAGCAACCAACCTAGATCAATAGCTATCCCACCCAGCTCCCTTGTTAATGAATCAGTTTTTCCTTCCTGTAAATAGATCATGTTATAATCGCGCACTTTGTATATAGCTATGTTTCTATATTCTCCACTCAACCACATTGTATGAATCCCCATGCGAGACCAACTGGCATGCCCCTCAACCTTTGTTTGGCTAATAAACCCAGTTTAGGTATGTATTGTAAACCGCTTTTGATTTTAGGAAAAGGCAGATCAGTCAGTTAGAATTTTTTTTAAAATACAATAAAATAAATCCCCCTACATTATATCATCCATAGCCAGCATACCTTTTCCTGGCCAAAATAATCATTGAAAAAGACAGTCCAAATCCAGCTGCAAAAGGAACCCATCGACAAAAACACGCACCACGTGCGAACCAAACACCACACTAGAGGGACATGGCTTTCGCCCCCATTATAGTGCCAGAGCAGAAACTCACTGACGTCTCTACTATCAACACTCATCCACAGGAATTGTGACCTAGGTCAAGTGGATTCATTACTTACTCTTTCTGCACATCTCCAACAAGCGTTTTGACAGCCCCGCCCCGCCCCATCAAATACTGCTATAAAACCAGCTCCACAGAGATTCATGTGTTACAGGGAAAATGCTCATGCAATGGTTTCCACTCCTGACCTTTCCCAGTGCAACCCAACAGGTCAAATAGGACAGGGTACAATCATCCCTATTACACCCTGTCACAAGGAATACCACAGGGGAATCCTGGCAGTATCCTCACTGCCTGTTCAACATCTATATGCCAACTCTTATGCACAACCCATCCAGGAGTTCAATCTCAGTTTACCGGCATCTGCGCTGACGATATAATTGTTATACACCTCTTCTTCACTGAGCTGCACCTGATTACTCCAACCTCTCAGCCTTCTTCAAGGAAATAGTAAAATGGCAGCAGGCACCGCAACTTGAC